>OY757316.1:60804778-62169778 GCA_963583905.1 Stenurella melanura | reverse complement strand
GCCCGTCGAGCAAACTAGTCCCGTCCAGAGGCCCTTCGAATACCAACGATCTAAACCAGAAGTCCCGTCCAGAGGCACTACGTTTCGGCCAGCCAGTAAACAAATTGGCCCCGAACGTAAATTCAACAGAATCCACTGCAGTTCAAGAGCCCGTCGAGCAAACGAGTCCCGTCCAGAGGCCCTTAGAACACCAACAATCCAAACCAGAAGTCCTGCCCAGAGGCACTACGTTTCGGCCAGCCAGTAAAAACAAACTGGTCCCGAACGTAAATTCAACAGAATCCACTGCAGTTCAAGAGCCCGTCGAGCAAGCAAGTCCCGTCCAGAGGCCCTTCGAACACCAACAATCCAAACCAGAAGTCCCGTCCAGAGGCACTACGTTTCGGCCAGCCAGTAAAAACAAACTGGTACCGAACGTAATTTCAACAGAATGCACTGCAGTTCGAGAGCCCGTCGAGCAAACGAGTCCCGTCCAGAGGCCCTTCGAACATCAACAATCCAAGCACAATCCACTACAGTTCGAGAGCCCGTCGAGCAAACGAGTCCCGTCCAGAGGCCCTTCGAACATCAACGATCCAAGCATAGTTCACGACAGTTCGAGAGCCTGTCGAGCAAGCGAGTCCCGTCCAGAGGCCCTTCGAACACCAACAATCCAAACCAGAAGTCCCATCCAGAGGCACTACGTTTCGGCCAGCCAGTAAAAAAACAAACTGGTCCTGAACGTAAATTTAACAGAATCCACTGCAGTTCGAGAGCCCGTCGAGCAAACGAGTCCCGCCCAGAGGCCCTGCGAACATCAACAATCCAAGCACAATCCACTACAGTTCGAGAGCCTGTCGAGCAAACGAGTCCCGTCCAGAGGCCCTTCGAACATCAACGATCCAAGCACAGTCCACTACAGTTCGAGAGCCCGTCGAGCAAACGAGTCCCGTCCAGAGGCCCTTCGAACAACAACAATCCAAACCAGAAGTCCCTTCCAGAGGCCCTTCAAATTAAACAACCAAACCGATCCAAATCAATCAATCCGAAGCCGAATCAAGTTAGACAAATCCAGGTCAAGCTAAAGCAAACCAAGCCAATGATGAATGTAACCACCGAGATTCTCAAAGAAGATTCTGAGCAATCGATGCGTATTAGGCGACAGATGTTGCGAATCCAGCTATTCGACCAGACCACTCAACTCATCTATCAAGAGTTATCTGACTTCAAATCAGTACGTCATCATGAAATGTTGCTAGAAGAGGTCATGAAGCAATGATATCTCATACAAGACCTACACGAGGACATATGGGTCAAGGAAAAAACACATCAGGCCAGCTATTTTGTAGACAACATGTTCGAGAGCTGTGAAAGGCAATTCGAAGACATTTTTCAATATATTCAAGAAACGTTTATCGCATCGTCCTTTGGCATCGATAATCTATACCTTTACAAAAACACAAATCAACTCACCGATGACTTTTCCGAACAAAGGCACCCGTTCAAAAACCTGTATCACAAAATTGTCCAAGCCCACAAATCTCTATCCAATTCCGAGGAGCAATTACAATGTTCCACGACTTGCGAGGCTGAAGTGCATCAGTCATTCGAAACCCGCTGCAATTTCGATTTCCCAGCAACTTTCCACTTCGAGGGAACATTGGAAACAGACATCAAGCCGATGGAAGATCTCTGTAAAACTGACGATCCCCCGACACACAAGGCTGAAATCCATCAGTCATTCGAAACCCGCTGCAATTTCGATTTCCCGGCAACTTCCCACTTCGAGGGAACATTGGAAACAGACATCAAGCCGATGGAAGATCTCTGTAAAACTGACAATCCCACAACACACGAGGCTGAAATCCATCAGTCATTCGAAACTCGCTGCAATTTCAATTCCCCGGCAGCTTCCCACTTCGAGGAAATGTCGGAAACAGACATCAAGCCGATGGAAGATCTCTGTAGAATTGACAATTCCACGACACACAAGGCTGAAATCCATCAGTCATTCGAAACACGCTGCAATTTCAATTCCCCGGCTGCTTCCCACTTCGAGGAAATATCGGAATCAGACATCAAGCCGATGGAAGATCTCTGTACAATTGACAATTCCACGACACACAAGGCTGAAGTCCAACAATCGTTCGAAACTTATTGTAGTTTCGTTCTCCCGGCAGCTTCCCACTTTAAAGGAATATGGGAAACAGACGTCAAATCTCTTGATTCTACATCAGCCCATGATGAGTTGTCATCAATTACCCAATCAATAGAAGTATGTCCAAACACAAAGCCATTATGTCCTTTAAAGAAGGACACTGACGACATCCAAGCCCTTTCACCAGGACATGTCATAACTGGAGAGAAGTTTAAATCTCCACCTAATTCAACCATCAACTACCTACGAGAGACAGAACCCACCCTCCTAATCGCCAAACGACAGGTGCTGCAACGTGTACCTGATGAACCATGGAATCAAGATGCCTTAGAAATAACCGCAGAGAGAACATGGAAATTCTTAGGAATCCACTCGGCATCTGATAATGACATGTTTCGTTTGAAAACAGATACTGTTTACCACCAGAAGATGATAGAACGTAACATCCTGTTACAAATAGACAAATTGGGGTGGTTAGCTCCTGTCACCATGACGGCCAAGCTCCTTCTCGAAGAGCCTTGTTTGCAAGAACTACAGAGGGTTCAGCCAACTCCAGAATACGCCGCAGCCAAATGGACGAAGTGGCGTTCAAAACAACATTCTATCATTACCAGTAGTACCTACCACCATCGCCATGGCAGCCATTCTTTTTATTCTGTTAGGATTCGGCTGGTTCGTAATGCAACGCAAACCAGTCGAGAAGTCAAACACGCCACTCAAGCAGAAGAGATGATTGAATTTCAACCACTGAACTAATGAGTCATCGAAACTCCGTTCGCTAGGAGATGCCAGAATGTTTAATCACCATTAAACATATTTTTTTTAAATACCTTCTTTTTCTGTAAATTATTAATTTCTTTTAATAAAGGTAAACGTTTATTTCCTTACCTACATTTAAGTAGGTTTATTTAGATTACTATAATAGTTATGCAGGTCAGCAGCACGTGTAGAAATAATGCTAGCTTGCATTCTGCTGATTTCATTATTTTTATTTCATACATGTAATGTTTAATTGTTTTGATTGTAAATTTGTATAAATAGATTTTAATTTCCATTAATAAATCAGTCTCAACAAATCTGTTGTTTCTCATTGATGTTCCCCTGTCCAAGCCATAATTATAAGGGTGTGAGGCTGCATCCTAGGGAATATTCAAATCAAGAAATAATAATTCAGCAGTTTTTCCCACAAAAACTGCTAATTGTTCATTTCACTACACTACGGCCGCACGGCACATTAATTCCTCCAGAATTACATTGCCGTTGTCGTCCGTACAAATGCCTTGCGGTACCTGCCCCAATAGAGAGATGCATTGAACAACTGATACCACTCTGGAGAACCCGCTTCACCGTAACATGTGGTGCTCAGCGTATTTCAACAGAGCCGGTATCATTTAGGAGAGGAGTTTTCCAGGGCGACTCGCTCAGCCCTCTCCTATTCTGCATCTCGCTGCTTCCGGTGTCTGTAGAACTACGTCAAACCCGCGGATACCAATGTGGATCACCCAGCAACCGGAGACACAAGGTCACCCATTTATTCTATATGGATGACCTAAAACTGTATGCCTCCGGAGAGGGCGAACTCCAAAACTCTCTTAGGGTAGTCCAAGAGTACACGCGGGCTATTGGCATGGAATTTGGGTTGGACAAATGTGCAGTCGTCCACCTCAAGAGAGGACGATGCAGGCTATTCCCTGAAGATGCGCAGCTGGCAGACGGAAGCATCCTAAGACATCTGGATGCCGGAGAGACCTACACGTACCTGGGTGTGCAACAACATCACATCCAGGACGTAAAACAAATTAAGGACACTCTCCGCGGCAAGTACAGACACCGACTCTGAAAGATTTGGTCTTCCGAACTTTCGGGAAAGAACAAGGTGTCTGCGACTAATATACTTGCCGTTCCGATTCTGCTCTACTCCTTTGGAGTAGTCAAGTGGACAGTAGATGAGCTGCGTCAATTGGATAGGGATACCCGCAAGATGATGCATATTCACAGAAGTATTCATCCTAGATCGTCCGTTCCTCGAGTGTGCCTCCCACGTCAACAGGGGGGCAGAGGACTCTTGAGCCTGGAGTGCATGCATGGCAGAGTAGCGCTGAGTATGGCATGTAACATCTTGAGGAGCTCAGATCCACTCCTGCGGTTAGTGAGAGATCATGAAACCGTAGGAGTGGGCGGATTTTTATTTAAGGCAGCACGCAGGGCCGCAGATGATCTCGGTCTCGTTTTCGACTTCAGGCGAAGAGGCAGGCGAGGTGCTGATGCACAGTCAGTAACTGAGCTTCCGCCAAATCGCCTGACAACCCAAATTAAAGCTGCCGAGCAGAGAAATCTGTTCAGGCAGCACGTCGATAAACCCATGCATGGAGTGTTCTACAACAACATAGAGACACTGGGTTTATCGACAAAGCTGACCTTCGCATTCCTGAGGTCAGCAGGGCTAAAGTCGGAGACCGAGGGATTCATTGTGGCCTGCCAAGATGGTGTTATTAACACCTTGGTCTACCGCAGTCGTGTTATGGGTGTAGAGGTCCTCGACCTAAATTGTAGGACCTGCCATCAAGCTCCGGAGTCGCTCATGCATTTACTATCTGCATGTCCGATTTACGCGACTTCGGCCTACATCCACAGACATAACGCGGCTTTACGAGTGCTGTATTACTATCTTCGGCACTCATACGAGGTAGACCGAACACCAGTGCTGCCTTATGTTCCCGGAGAGATCGAGTCGGTTGTCGAGAACGAGAAGTGCCGAATTTATTGGAACTACTCGTTCCCGACCGTCGGGCTGATTCAAGCCAACAAGCCTGACATAGTCCTCCTCGACCACCAGACCAAGGTGATGTATGTCATCGAGTTCTCGGCACCTGCCGAGACAAACATCACCTTGAAGAAGGAGGAGAAACGGACTAAATACCGAGATCTCCAGTATGAGCTCTGAGCGCTATACCCAAACTACTCGGTCAAGATGGCCGTCCTGATAATCGGCGCTCTCGGTGGGATGAGGCCTACGCTGCTCTCAGCATTGAAGACCATACCGGCCTGCCAAAAATCAGCCGAATGGTTGGCAGGTCAAATGCAGAAGGTCTTGGGATCCCTGCGTCTACTTAGGGCACACGATTCTGGAATTTACAACCACTAACCCTGCGGGATGTGGGGAGTGGGTGTAGATAATTCGCTGGCGCTTCCGCCGTGAGAATATCGGAGACACGGGAGAACTGTCCAGCATCGCTAACGCGAAAAAAAAATAAAAATAATAATAATAATAATCTGGAGCAGATTCCGGGAACACCAAGCGCTTACGAAGTGCAGAAGATCGCGCTGTTGGGGTCTGCACATATACTTCGGAGAATAATAACGTAGGAAGGGAGAAGCCTTAGGAATCTTGTTGAGTCCCGGCAGCAAACCGACACGTAGTCGAGAAAACAATAATAATAATAATAATAATAAATACCGAGATCTCCGGTATGAGCTCCGAGCGCTATACCCAGACTACTCGGTCAAGATGGTCGTCCTGATAATCGGCGTTCTCGGTGGGATGAGGCGTACGCTGCTCTCAGCATTGAAGACCGTACCGGCCTGCCAAAAATCAGACGAATGGCTGGCAGGTCAAATGCAGAAGGCAGTCGTCTTGGGATCCCTGCGTCTACTTAGGGCACACGATTCTGGAATTTACAACCACTAACCCTGCGGGATGTGGGGAGTGGTTGTAGATAATTCGCTGGCGCTTCCGCCGTGAGAATATCGGAAACACGGGAGAACTGTCCAGCATCGCTAACGCGAAAAAAAATAATAGTAATAAAACTTTAAAGGACGGTCTAAACAACATAGGAATACCCTGGAATACCTACCGAACCATACAGAAGTCAGTCATCTTAGACGCCACAAACATAGTCCGGCCTTTCCTAGATCAGTAGGGTCGAAGTCTAGATCTTGCTAATAATAGCCGATTTAGATTTTCTGAAACCAGAGAAATCTGAGAGAAAAAAAAATAATAATCATAATAATAATAATGATAATAATAATTTGTGCAGTAGAAATTTAGAATCTTTGGTATATAAATAGTTATTTGGTACAACGATAAATTTAAAAAATTTACTCTGTTTTGCTTGTATGAAGATAGGAATAATATCTTATATATTTGTGCAGCATTGATTAATTCGATATTCCATGATACACTGACAATATTAAGATCGACTCTGTCGAATGTAAAGGTTACATATCTGCTGTAAACCGTTCCGCTCTAATATAATTTCGATAGGAGAAAGTCGGGCAACTACCAAAAATATCGTATCAAAATTATCGATAATATAATTGAAACAGGTGTGTTTCCGTTAATTTCTTATTTTATTCATGCCAGAACATACTTTATATGAGAACAATGTTGTACTATGTATTAAGTAATACATTATATCCATGATTTAACGTCTTTTTACAAATTTATAGCATGCTTCGCTCTCCTATCTATCTATCTCCTAGGTAAGCTTTGAGGTTTTTTATGTGCCTTAAACAAATGGAGACAACTATAATATCAATATGTGACTGCCTGACTAATAAATAACCATAAACGCTGGGATCACACCCGTTCTTTAAATAAACAGTCGGAGATTTTTAAATTTTAAATTCTATTAAATAATTTCCCCTAATTTTTACTACTTTGTGTTTCAGTTAGTACAACATAATTAGATGTGTCTTGTCATAAAGCAGGTAATTTTTATTAAAAAAAAAAACGAAAAGCACGTTGAAGGTATTTTAATAACCTACGAAGAGGGTAATATTTTTTATAAAAAGAGCATTCAATGACTTATTTTCAAAGTACTACATTTTTCAATAACATTCAAGTTAATAGCATCATGGGTCTATTCAAATAATTGTATCACGGAGATTTAGATATTTATCGTGGTGAAATAAGCAAGTAATCAAATTAAAGACACACATATTACACAAAACCACAATATTATTTTTTGATGTAGAGAGGTATTTACTATACACATACAAACGTACAAAGTGAACCCCATTTCTTTTACCCCCTGCGTTAAGTAGATAAGTCATCCGGTAAACAACATTATTTCATAAAGTATACATTACCTATTACACGGCTGCAAAGTTTTAGCCAGGCTTATATTTATATGCAATAGAAAATTATTTTCACTGTAATATTATTGGATAAAGCAACTTACGGGGTGTGCGCTTTTGGCTTTGCCAACGATTTAATTTTGATAAACATTTAATATTGTTATAGGAGTGATGGTGAGGGTGGCAGTTGTCACAAACAAATTTAGAACTTTGACTTGCTTTATATACACCAATTCCAAGTTTTAGAATTCTTACTCACTTGATTTTCTTATTTACCACCAAGCCTTCAAGGGAATGAGCATAAAATATATTCTTCTTCCAGATCTCGTTACAATACATACGTGTACCAAATTTAAAGTCAATATCTTAATTTTTATTTTATTCATCCCTTTAATAATATAGTGGTGGCGGTGGAGTGGCCGACAACATAAATACATTTGAGATCTTGTCCTTTATATATACACCAAATCCCAAATTTCTGGATACTTACTAACTTGCTTCATTTATTTACCTTTATTTACCTCTATTTACCCCCTGCCCGATTCACCGAAATGTGATCATAATATAATCTAGTTCCATATTTCGTACGTATTATATTATAATACATGCGTGTACCAAATTTCAAGTTAATATCTTAAACAGTTCCAGAGAAAACATGCGTGCAAAAAATTTACAGATAGACAAACTTTTTTTGCTTAAATCCAAAATTTCCACATTTCATGACATTCTAAACCAACAAACAAAAATCGATTAGGTAGTACACTTCCACTGCACTACGTGGATATAGAAACGATTGCACCTTAAAATTGATTTTTCTGCGCCAGTACTGAAGAGTTAATGGATTATTGTGAATTTTAATGACCATTAGGCATAGTTAGCTGCTTCTGTGTTTCTAAAAATAGAACCTCATCACGCAACAAAATATTTGATTTAACTTTATAAAATGAATCAATAATTTAAATTAAATTAGTAAAATTCTACTTACTTTTCTTCATTTAGGGCTACATTTTGCGTGAATTTGTTAAATGTATCGGTATAGTTGAACATTCTCTGTCTGGATTTAGTTTGTGGGCAAATAGTAACCGCAGGAAAAGGTATATTCCAAATAGAAGTCTGACTTTTGGCAAAAGTTACAATAACTGGAGTTGTGTTCCATTTCTTCCAAGTTTCCATGACCAAGTAGATACACAAACACAGAGATATGATGAAAGATATACACCAACATACTCTAAAAAAATCGGTAAAAGTATTTACATAAAACTCCCTTCTTTAATTATCATAATTAATTTATTAATAATAATTTTTCGTTGGATAACCACCTTACATATTTTTTGATCCAATAGTATGTCAGATTTCCTCCTTAATGATAATATTAACTACCTATATCCTAGGTAGTATTTTTCACTTCTTAATTAACTCCTTTTTAGGATGACGAGTGATCGCCCGGTATATTTCATGAAGGTAGGAAAATAATATTTGTAGCACCATTAAAACAAGTGCCAATGGGAAGAAAATTATACAGGGTGGTCGCTTTAAAAAACAATTAGGACACAAAAGATAACAATGATATTTGGAATTTAATTGTTACAACTGCCAAGGAAGAAACGTGCTATACTTTTAGTGATCACTATACACATTGATCAAGAAAGAATTTTGAAACCTGCTGGATTTTTGAAAAAAGTTATACAGGGCTTGGCAATATTAAAAAATAATTATGAAACCACGAAGGACAAAAATATTGGAATGTATTTGTCAAAATTTCCAAAGAAACCTAAAATAGTGCGGACCCCTATGCGGGAACACTGTGTAGTAAGTTCATAGTTTCTTGACAAACATTTTTTAAATGTTATTACATTAGTCCTGATAATATTAAGGAGACTTGTGTTTAAGAAACTGGCCGCATATAAAATGAAAAAGCTCAGTAACAAAAATAGACGATGTTTCATTGATCTATCGTTATTTTTATACTATTGTATTAATATACAGTGTGTCGCACTTAGTATTAATGAATAAACCCTTATATTTTTGTTACGTTTCGAGGTAAATAAACAGTTCCTGGTGCAACAATAGAGCTTATCAAACTACATCTTTGAATTATTCAACTTAAGCCAAGCATCTAAACGAGGCCTACTATGAACGTTGAAGAAGGTGAAGTCACGATACCTCACTTCGTTGGAGATATCTAAAACATTTACTTAAATAACAACTTTCTTAAGAAAGTTGCTCAAAATCATAATTTTTAGCCCACGTATTCATCGCGAAATTGGAACTTTTGGTTTTTTGCTTATTTTGTGCTGATTTATTTCTAATTTTGGCCATTATCTTCACAACTGTGTCATGGAAACAGAAAATAACTGCTTTACAAATAAATAACCAATTAATAAACATCTCTTGAGGAAAATTTTCAGAAAAAAATGCCAGGCTGATGAATGTTTAACATTACAAGAGAAAATCGAGGTAATAGAGTTCTATTATTGACTCCAAATAGTTATCTGGAGTCAATATTGGAACTAGTAGAGGAGTTGTCCAACAATTTACAACACCCCGTCCGCTTCGATAACCTATTTTAACATGCAGCGGTAGCCACCGCAAACAATCTATTTAACACTACTACTTATAACAAAAATTTTAGGAAACCCACCACGCAGAAATCGACAGGATACCCAAGACGAAAGTATTCAAATTCAAGAGCTAGGACAAGAAATTTGTCTTTACGATGAATTTCTTAAAGGACCAGGTTAACAGATGCTTAATGCATCATGAAATTAGCCAAAATTCCTACATCTTTGATGAAAGTGAAAATTTAGAAATAAAACATGGAATCAACTGAATTGTTCTTTATCTGAATGACCAGGATTTCTTCATAGAATCTCAAATATGATATGGAGAGGTCTCATTCTGAGCTGGTATAAGGAAATCGCAGCAAAAAACGGTCATATTTATGATAAGAGTAGCATTAAAACCAACTTCAATTCTTCACCAACCATAGGGTTGAAATCGCAACACCATTTCGGATGTTTGGAGAATAATGCGCACCGTAGGCTCAGCAGCTGACATTACACTTACAACTTAACACAACACAACAGAAAAATTGAGGATATGTGAGCAATTGTCACCATTGTCATCAGCCGTCAACTGTACTAAAGGTTTTAACACATTCGTGAAACATTCCTGATCACTGCATGACTTATTTTAGGTGTATAAGAAATTCGTGAATAAAAATTTCTCATTTGAGAAATACAGCGGGATCATAGGATATTGGCTACCTATATTTTCTGGATCCTATTACGTGTGAATTTACCTTTCAAACACTGGTCTCTCTTGTTCTCCTATATATTTCCAACCATGGATGTTGGTGTGGTTAGTATATTGCTGAATATAATGTACGCAGTTCTTCCGAAATCCTGGATAGTCTCTTTTGGTCTTTAAAATATTATTTCTATGTTCCTGCAAATTTCTCACATCCGGAAGTCTGCCTATTATATTTGCTTTCTGGGCCATTATCTTCTGCAATTGAAAATCATGATGACAGTAACAGTAAACAAATTAGTCGGCCACATTATGAATGGTTCTAAGCCCCATTGACTTACAATTTCAAGTTGTCTCGAATTATAATTTTTGATTCTAAGTTGGGGAAAGTGTGTTGGCTACAAAAAAACTAATGTACGAGAATACATTTCCTTGAAATATGTAATATCTTATTAGTTACTCGCTATTTCATTCCACTGCGCACTGGCTATGGAGCAATATCATATACTGGTATACTGTCAATGACACCTACAGCTATCATATAATCATCACTCGCCCATGAAAATTTAAAATTCATATAACAAATATTTGTTAATCGGCTGGAAGACTTCCGTCGTTAGCCAATTGGAATTTTCAATAAAGCTATATACTACCACTACTACAATTTGCTAATCTCATACATTTATAGATTTTAATCGAGGGGACAACTGCGGTGAATAGGTAAATGAATACCAATCACCGTTAATGAAAGTTAAAAAATGACATTGACAGTGGTTGAAATGTGAGTCTGTAATATCACCATCATAGTTCTAATGTGATCCATAGAACTTGACAAAGAATGGCTTTTTGTTTTAGTATATTTTATAATGTATATTGGGTCTTTTTGGTTACAAAATATTTGTTTTTCTCAGATTTTATTTTAAAATTATATTTCTAGAGTATCAAGAGAGCTGCAAGTGTTTTAAATATACTAAACATTTATGCATCGAGAGTTCAAAGTGGTCTTCCTCGGTCTGAATATGAAAGTTATTGCCTGAAATGTAGTCGAGGATAACAGTCATGCAAGGACTGAAGTACCTCATGACGTGAAACGTATATCATTGTATTCTGAATCGTTGTTCTGTTGCTACCTCTTTCGTCACGTGTTACCATTATATAAATATTTAAATAACGGCGCACAATTCTTTTAGGAAATGAGTGCCGGAAAATTTGGCTGATTTTTGATTTGTTGTTGGGGTTAAAGAAGGTTCAAATACAATTCAAGTTAGAGTCTTATTACAACACTTAAATTAATAGTTATGCTTGATTTAGTACGTGCATAATATGCTTATCGAATAGTTATTTTATCTAATATGTGCTATATTTACAATATTAGTTCATTGATAACATTTTTTCACATACGATTTTTTCGAGAATTGCTACTCCAAGGAAACAAAATTTCAAATAAAACAGTAGCCTCCATCCTTGATTTTTATTTTTTCATAATACGTTTGGTATCTATTTCGAAAGAATAAAGATGTTCCTAATTTTTTTCCTTCTTCAATTCTTTGGGACTTCTGTCACATGCATGTTTTCTTTTTAAGCGGTGTTAGGGGAATTTACAAAATACATCACAATTAACCAATATGTTACTGGTAAATAACCTCTACGCCTGTGACGTTTACGTCAAAGGATCAGTTAGAGGTTGGTTTTTTTAAATAAACAACACAAATAAGTATAAAAACTTGAAATTAAATATTTCGCCGACGTTTCGGATATCTAATCTGTTTCCTTTTTCAAGGCTTTTTTTGAAAAATCTTTTTTGCTGTGTATGATAAATACGCAGCTCTAAGAATGTTTGTTATTGTAACATATTTTAATACTTAAATATTAAAATGTGTTACTTCGGTGCGAACGGCAGCCTATTTTTGTTGGAGAGCATAGGGCCGTGGGTTAGGATTGTGTGGACATTCAAAGGACGCCACCGGCTGTATGTTACGTAATATGATTTAAATAATTTTCAAATTCAAAATATGTATATGACCAGATCTAAAATTGTTTCAGTGATTTGACCTTTTCTTTATAGAAATGCAACTACGGCTTAAGTGATACCAACAATGAGTTTTAGATTTACAACAGCGAGTTAAAGATTCACAATGGATTAAAATTACCGCTCATCACTAAAATATTACGTAACAAACAAGATTCTGTGAGCCAATTTTCGCAATGCTCGCTGTGTGCACTAGAATGTTACAGAATGATCTAAAATAAGTATGTTCTATTAGAAATACTTCATATGTGCCATAGTAGAAGGTAAATTAGTATCACGTGGTACCATGTGTTACTTACAAAAAAATCTTAAGATATCTCATCATGAGGGGTATATAGTTGCAAAGTCGTTATGTAACTTACTCTAATATTTCAACAAAAAATCACTGAATGAAACTATAATAATTTCTTTAAAATTGTGTAAAATATATGTCCCTCCAAAACACTCTGTAATATTTAAAATAAAAAAAAAACTAAATAAAACTCCAAACGAAGTAAAATAAAAGCTCACCTCATATAGAGAGTATTACATAACCTCACGACACACGTGGCGATCAAATTACGACAATCAACAGAATTCCTTCCTGGAATTTACAAAATGCTTTTGGCAGGATGGTAAAGAAACACTGGACACATCAAATCAAATCCCTTTTCAGTGTAAGCGATGTAAAACCCAAATTCTTCAATACAAAACCGGGACCGCCGCCTTTCAGCTATCTCGTCGCTGTCGAAAAACGAAACACCCAGCCGGAAATCTCCTCAACAGTTCTCAGTATTGCCAACTTGAGCATCTAGAGAATCCTTTCTTTAGCCAATAAAAATGCGCCAACAAAGGACTTTGCAATTAAAAGACTGAATTACACGATTATGTAATAGGTGACAAGGAGTGTGTTGTTGTGGTTAGGGTTAACCACAGATACAGTTGTCTCACTTGGCCCCAACTGGGTTTACCGTGGTGAGTTGACGCACACCAGGGACGGCTGACGCGATTATAGTGCTTTGGCCCTAGCCTATCACCGTCCAAGACCGTCCGCCAGCTTCACCAATGCCCCTTCGGAGGTGCTGGTAAGCATGTGGTGAAGAACCACACCCTGCACGAGGTGACACTGCTTAAACAAAAGGCGGCGGATCAAGACCGGGAGGTCAATAAATATCCCCCAAGCCAAGGTGTAAGCCATCGTGCCGAGGGCTGAATGGTACCGGGGTGATGGTACCACAAACGATGCCTATGGGAAACCGGGCGACCTCTCATAGTATTTAGCCTTGCCCCCGTAACAGGCTCTGCGGGGGTCGACCACATTTCCTGTTTACTCGTGGGTACAATATGAATGTCCAAAACAATAAAAACCTTTCCGAGGAGTGCTCTGATCACAGGGCCTCCTCTCCCACCTCTTCCGGGGAAGATTCCTTTGCAGGGATCTCCCCCCTCCTCAGAAAGGGTGACTCCAGTAATGAGGCAACCTTATCCCGTGGCACCGGAGAAGGCTCCTCACGAGGGGCCTTCCCCAATCCCACACCTCCCACTCAAGAGGAAATCGGGTGGAAATTGCGGGTGGAGAGGACTGCTGGGGAGGGTACACCTCGGGTAAACGTTCCCAAAAGGGGACGGCCCGAGGAAGAGACCCCCCCCAGCACCTCTAAACCTACAAAAAGAGCTAGGCTTGACCTTTCATACAGTCAGGTGGCTAGCAAAGGGGTCAAGGTGGCGGTGGCTGCAGCTGGTTTTCCAGAAGAGCGGCTAACGGCTGCCCTGACCCACAGTTTGCAAGAAGCCCTCGATACTCGGATGGATGGGCTCCCCGCAGGGGGGCCTCTCCCCGAGTTCGACGGCTTCAGGCTAACTGAGCAAGGAGTGGTGCAGCTGTTATGCGGGAACGAGATGTCGCTGTCATGGCTTAGATCGGCCATGGGCGGCATCTCTCCCGTTGACGGCGTGTCACTCCAGCTCATTGAAGGGGACAGGCCTCCCAAGTACAGGAAGATGGTGGCTACGGTCCCAGGCAAACCCACGGACCAAGCCACCATCTTCAACAGGCTGAAGAGGCAAAACCTGGAGCTCCGGACAGAACTGTGGAAGGTCCACAGCGCTCAGGTTGTCGAGGCCAAAAGCCTTCGACTTATTCTGGGCATTGATGAGGCCTCCGCGGCGAAAATTAAGAGCCTGGGTTGCCGCGCGCAGGCGGGGGTGATTAAGGTGACCCTAAACATCCCCGTGGGGAAGAAACAGAGGCCGGCCCAAGCGGCGGCAACAACGCGCAGCCGAGCTCGACGGATACAGCGATGGAGGGGCTGTCGGGCTCGGAACAGCAGTAGAGTAGTCGTTTATTTAATATAAAAAAAAATGGAAATACTCCAAATCAATCTGCAACACAGTGAGCCGTCATCTGCATTAGTAGGACGACAGGCCGCTGTGAGACAGACACACATTGTCCTGATTCAGGAGCCTTTTGTTCGCCATGGCTCTATTCGGGGTCTAGACAGACGGAACGGAGTTATTTTCTCCTCCGCACACAACATACCTAGAGCATGCATATATGTCTCGAAAGTGATAAAAGCAACAATAATTCCCGAACTTAGTTCCAGGGACGCGGTTGCTATTAAGGTGAGTGTTAGGGAGGAAACCGACGGAGCAGAAGTCGTGTTCGGCTCTGTCTACCTTCCTTACGACTCGCGAACGCCGCCACCTTCAGCCGAACTGGAGAAGATGGTTCAATTTTGTACTGATAGACGATTGCCTCTTATCATAGGATGTGACGCCAATGCTCACCACACTTGCTGGGGTAGCTCAGGGATCAATCCTAGAGGCAGCAGTCTATTACAGTACTTGTACACTACCGATTTAGAGATAATAAATCGGAGCAACGCGCCCACCTTCGTTACCCAACGGAGACAGAAGATTATCGACGTCACGCTGGGATCCAGATTAGCGGTCCCACTGCTCAAAAACGGGTACGTATCGACGGAATCTTCATTGTCGGATCACCGACACATCAGGTTCAAACTGGACTGCGCTCTCTCCTCAGAGGAGAGCTGGTACAGGAACCCTAGGGACACCGACTGGAACGCCTACAGGCGAGTCCTCTCGGACAAAATAAACCGGGTTATCACACCCAGAAACACAGAGGAGATAGAAGCCTCAGCCAAACTTCTCAATGGAGCGATCACTGCCTCACGAGAGCAGCTGTCCTCTAAAAAGAAGCAAGGGTAAGAATAAGGTTCCCTGGTGGAACATGGAACTTTTGAACTTACGCAACGAGACACGCAGGCTCCTTAACAGTGCCATGCGCACTCAACTCCCGGAGGACTGGGACGACTACAAACGAACCCAACGCCTCTACAAAAGCCACATTCGCAGTAATAAGAGGGCAGCCTGGAGGAAATTTTGCGAAAGCATCGAAGATCTCCCAGAACCCGCTAGGCTCTGCAAAGCCCTTAAGAAAGACAGACTGGAGGACTTGAGGCTTCCCTCTGGTAGGCTAACGACTACCACTGAGGAGCGCCTCAAGCATCTTCTAGCAACTCATTTCCCCGAATCCGTAGTGGAGACGGCGGAAGCACAATCTCCTCGCCCCCCGCCGCACTACTGTCACGGCAGCGGACTGGAGGACAGCATCGAGGGTGGTAACGATGGAAAGAGTCTAATGGGCCATTTCCACGTTTGACCCGTTCAAAAGCCCAGGACCGGATGGAGTGTTTCCGGCACTTCTGCAAGATGGGACAGAAATACTTATCCGTCCGGTTTATCATTTATTTTGCTGAGAACCTGTCTGGCCACGGGGTACATCTCTATACCCTGGAGGGCCGTCAAGGTGGTTTTCATACCCAAAGCAGGACGTACGTCGTACGATACTGCCAACTCCTACAGAGCAATCAGCCTAACATCCTTCCTACTCAAAACTTTAGAGAGGTTGGTTGAAAGGTATGTCAAAGACCTCAGTGCCTCTGCACTCGTCACAACATGCTTATCAGGCCGGTAATTCAGTGGAAACGGCCCTTCATCCGATCGTTTCGAGGATCGAGAAGGCGCTGCACCACAAAGAACTTGCGGCCGGGGCCTTCTTAGATATCGAAGGAGCCTTTGACCATACCTCTTTCGATTCAATCTTCGCCGCTGCTGCCTATCATGGTATCGAGGACACCATCATTAGATGGTTGAGGGCCATGTTGGCGGGAAGGCAAATAACAGCTGCCAATGAGGAGACGGCAGTAAAAGTCTCAGTAAAGAGAGAATGCCCACAAGGGGGCGTCCTCTCCCCACTGTTATGGAACCTCGACGAGGTTCTATTACAGGAACTCGACAACGAGGATCTCTTTGCGCAAGGTTACGCAGATGACCTCGCAATCATCATCTCGGGAAAATTCCCAAATACGGTCGGCGGACTCTTGCAAAGGGCCTTGCAGATCGTACAAAGATGGTACAACGACCAGGGCCTTAGCGTCAACCCCTCTAAGGCGCAAATAGTCATCTTCACTAGGAGACGCAGGCTAGACGGTTTCGTCGAACCCGTACTCTACAACACTACTCTAATGATCTCAAGGACAGTGAAGTATCTGGGGATCATCCTGGACTCTAAGCTGACCTGGACAGATCATATAGAGAGACAAGTACAAAGGGCCACTACATTCCTATGGGTATGTAGAAGAATCTTTGGCAAAACATGGGTAGCTATGTGGTATTATACTGTCATAGTAAGACCTATGATTACGTATGCCTCTGTTGTCTGGTGGCCTGCTACAACCAGGTCAAACATACGACAGAAGCTAACACAACTCTAAAGACTTGCCTGTCTAGGAGTCACAGGAGCAATACGCACGATCCCCACAGCAGCTCAGGAGGTCCTTTTGGACCTCGCGCCTCTCCACCTAGTGATTGTGGCCGAGGCTTGGAAAGCGGCTTACAGACTGGAGTGCGGAGGTCAGTGGCAGAAAGGAGAAGTACAATCAGGTCACACAAGGGCCTATCTGATGCGATAGGAGTCCACTCACTTCTGGAAGCCAGGAGTGACGACGTGGTGCCTTCCTTCTCCTTCGCACAACCCTTCGAGATAGTCTTCCCGAAAAGGGAAGACTGAAGACAACTCGAGGACATACTCAGGCCTGCAGATATCGTCTGGTTCACGGACGGATCGAGGCTAGAGGAAAGTACCGGAGCGGGTATATTTGGGGAAAGGCCCAGGGCTGAGCTTTCTTATGCCCTGGGCAAATTCGCCACGGTATTCCAGACCGAGATCTTCGCTATTTTGGTCTGCGCACAGGAGAAAATCCGAAAGGAATACTCCAACAAACTTGAGGGTAACGAACTGGCGGACGCTCTGGCCAGGAGGGGCTCTCGAAGACCTCTGCTTGGCCCGGAGCCGGCTCTCGGCTACCCTAGATCCCATGCCAAGAGGTTAATAGATAACTGGACTCGCTCCCAGATCATTGACCTCTGGGATTGGTGTCAAGGAGTGTGTTGTCTCACTCGGCCCCTTAACTGGGTTTACCGTGGTGAGTCGACACACACCAGGGACGGCTGACGCGAATATAGTGCTTTGGCCCTAGCCTATCACCGTCCAAGACCGTCCGCCAGCTTCACCAATGCCCCTTCGGAGGTGCTGGTAAGCATGTGGTGAAGAACCACACCCTGCACGAGGCGACACTGCTTAAACAAAAGGCGGCGGATCTAGACCGGGAGGTCAATAAATATCCCCCAGCCAAGGTGTAAGCCATCGTGCCGAGGGCTGAATGGTACCGGGATGATGGTACCTCAAACGATGCCTATGGGAAACCGGGCGACCTCCCATAGTATTTAGCCTTGCCCCCGCAACAGGCTCTGCGGGGGTCGACCATATTTCCTGTTTACTCATGGGTACAAACATGAATAATAAAAACAATAAAAACCTTTCCGAGGAGTGCTCTGATCACAGGGCCTCCTCTCCCACCTCTTCCGGGGAAGATTCCTCGTAGGGATCTCCCCCCTCCTTAGAAAGGGTGGCTTCAGAAATGGGGCAACCCTATCCCGTGGCACCTGAGAAGGCTCCTCACGGGGGGCCTTCTCCAATCCCACACCTCCCGCACAAGAGGGTTTCACAAGTTTCGGGGTCTCCCTCTACTTCGGACGTCGCTGGAGAGCTCAACCTTACGGATGGGCAACCCAAGCGACGTAATCGCAGCGGCGCGGCTCGAAAGAGAGCCAGGAAATTGCGGGTGGAGAGGAGTTCTGGAGAGGGTACACCTCGGGTAAACGTTCCCAAAAGGGGACGGCCCGAGGAAGAGACCATCCCAGCACCTCTAAACCTACAACAAGAGCTAGGCCTGACCTTTCATACAGTCAGGTGGCTAGCAAAGAGGTCAAGGTGGCGTTGGCCGCAGCTGGTTTTCTAGAAGAGCGGCTAACGGCTGCCCTGACCGACAGTTTGCAAGAAGTCCTCGATACTCGAATGGATGGGCTCCCCGCAGGGGGGCCTCTCCCCGAGTTCGACGGCTTCAGGCTAACTGAACAAGGGGTGGTGCAGCTGTTCTGCGGGAACGAGATGTCGCTGTCATGGATTAGATCGGCCATAGGCGGCATTTCTCCCGTGGATGGCGTGACACTCTAGCTCTTGGAATGGGACAAGCTCCCCAAATATACCCATGGACCAAGCCACCATCTTCAGTAGACTGACGCGGCATAACCCGGAGCTCCGGATAGAGCTGTGGAAGGTCCACGGCACTCAGGTTGTCGAGGCCAAGGGGCTTCGACTCATTCTGGGTGTCGGTGAGGCCTCCGCGGCGAAGATTGTGAGCCTGGGTTACCGCGCTCAGGCGGGGGTAATCAAGGTGTCCTTTTAGGACCCGAAACATCCCAGGGGGGAAGTAGTAGACTGGTAGTAAAACTGGTCCAAAACTGTAAACAGGCCCTCTGCGAACTTGGCTCATCAAACTGGGTCAGGCTTCTCTGGGTGCCTGGACACAGCAACATTGAGGGTAACGAGCGGGCCGACGCTCTGGCCAGAAGGGGCTCTCGTAAACCTCTGCTCGGTCCGGAGTCGGCTCTCGGTTACCCTAGATCCCAAGCCAAGAGGTTGATAGATAACTGGACTCGCTCCCAGTTCATTGACCTCTGGGATTCCTATCCTGGACTCCGGCAAGCGAAGCTCCTAATCTCAGGACCCTTGCCGGAGAGAACAAAGCAATTTCTGCGTCTAAGCAGAAAGCAAATTAGACCCGTAACAGGTCTCCTGACCGGACATGGCTCTTTTAGGAAACACCTACATACAATGGGGGTGGTTGACCACCCCGATTGCAGGTTCTGTGAGGACGAGGAGGAGACTTCCATCTCACTTCTTGCCCAGGACTGATGAACCTGAGGCACAAACACTTCGGCACAGGCTTTCCAATGCTGGAGGAAATAAGGAGTTCTCACGTGGGAAGGATTTCAGCCTTTGGGCTGGAATCCGGTCTGTACGGGGGAGCTCCCTAATTTGTTAGCGGTAGCACAATGGGCCACAAGGCCTGAGTGCGGCGACCTCCAGGCGCCCCGCTAAAAGAAGAAGAGACCTCTGGGATTCCTATCCAGGACTCCGGCAAGCGAAACTCTTAATCTCTGGGCCCTTGCCGGAGGGAACAAAGCAAATGCTGCGTCTAAGCAGAAAGCAAATAAGAGCCGTGACAGGCCTCCTGATCCGGCACGGCTCTTTCAGGAAACACCTGCACACAATGGGGCTGGTAGACCACCCCGATTGCAGGTTCTGCGAGGACGAGGAGGAAACTTTCCTCCACGTCCTCACTTCTTGCCCAGGACTGATGTACCTGAAACAGAAACACTTCGGTACTGGTTTTGCAGTGCTGGAGGAAATAAGGAGTTCTCCTGTGGGAAGGATTTCAGCCTTTGGGCTGGAATCCGGTCTGTACGGGGGAGCTCATTAACTCGTTTAGCGGTAGCACAATGGGCCACAAGGCCTATGTGCTGCGACCTCTAGGCGCCCCGCTTAAAAAAGAAGAAGAAAAAGATTATGTAATATCTCCACTACAAGAATATGTGTATGACACCTCTAACTCAAAATTATGCTTAAAGAAAACACGTTTACTTTCTGACTAATAAGACTTGTAGATATGCGACCTGCTATATCCCTTTAAAGTATGGGTGGTTGCCTACCTCTCTGCTCGAACAAATGAACTAATGGGTTAATTTGCTGTATTCGACCATACATTTATTGATGTAGCGTTTTCAAGTGCTACATTATATTCAATATCCATAGATACTTACTATTTACATAGAACTGATTTATTAATGTAGCGTTTTCAAGTTCTACATTATATTCAATATCCATAGATACTTACTATTTACATAGAACTGTTAATATAGTTAACAGTTTTTTTAGTTTTCCTTGAAAAAGGAAACAGATTAGATTTCCGAAACGTCGGCCAAATATTTAATTTCAAGTTTTTGTAATTATTTGTGTTGTTTATTTAAAAAAAAACCTCTAACTGATCCTTTGACGTAAACGTCACAGGCGTAGAGGTTATTTACCAGTAACTTACTGGTTAATTGTGATATATTTTGTAGATTCCCCTAACACCGCTTAAAAGGAAAACATACATGTGGCAGGAAGTCCCAAAGAATTGAAGAAGGAAAAAAATTAAGATATTACCACAAATAACATTTAGACAATATAAAGAGGTTCCTGTTTGCTATATTTGTGTTTGTAAATTCGCCCATTTTAGCGACATCTAGTTTTTCGCCAATAAAAATGGGTTGCATCCATTTTGAGATTTCAACTTTTTAGTATGTTGTTTGGGCCGTCAACACGAACATATTGAGCCGGGTCACGACCATGGGGCTGAAAATTGCAAACAAAACATAACTGCCCCCCCCCCCCACTAGATTATCTGGAGATATTTTAATAATTGACTAGAAATTACACCTTAGACATGTGTACTGACTGCACACACACACACACACGAACACACCTATACATGTTTTGCTTAAGCTTAATTTGGAATATGTTAGAATTTCACATATTTAAAGATAATATTTTTTAAACAGAATTATCCATGTTAATATTAGTAATAAAGTGAAAATGATTAAACAAGAGTACGCAAAAACTTAACAATTTAGACGTTATATGTGACAGCTGGAAATTTCTGGAAATGATTTTACACTCCAGACCAAGGAAAATGGGAAAATGCAATCAACTCTGGTCTGCTCCGGATTCTCGACGTCATCAATGACGACCAAGGAGTTCCTTGCGCCTCGTTAATTTACTCCCAAAATTTTCCATAGATAGTGATACAATTCTAATGTCTAATGTCTTCCAAAGATATTCTTAGCTTGATTCTATATACATCCTAAAGCTGTCATTAATATTAACCTAACCCCGACTTTAACATCGTCTCTAGCACCCTAAAAAAATGAGAAACATGTAACAGCTACTAGTAAAATGTCTGCTGCCAATCTTGAATTAATATCTTATTTCTTTATTATTTACTTACGGAAAATTTTCGGTATTGAACAGATTATTCTCCACTCTAATATGTTTGAAGTGAGACTCCCGAATGGAAAGGTTTTCACTATAGGTATAAAACGTGTCTCTAAAAATTGAGACGCCAATATTAGACGCTACCCTTTTATGAAGCAATAAATTTTATTCTTACCATATCCGTTTTATGTTTGGTCATCACTTTAACTAAATTAAACTCTTTCCTATTGCCAATAAGTATAACCGATTGTATATGTAATGTTTAAGCACTAGGTTTTTGACAATTTGGACAGCAGTAAACGAAAATCCTCTAATCTATCATAACGGAGTGCAAACACTGACGACTTTTACATGTCTATCAATTATTTTCCAGATCCTGTATATCTCCCAGTACTTTCATTTGCTTATAATTTTAAATTGGTTGGAAAATATTATCAAAAAATCTGAGGCCTTAACTTCTTGTACATACACCGAATTTCAAGTTTCTGTACTCATACCAGCTTGCTTTACTTATTTCCCCATATTGACCCCTAAATAACCCCCAACCCTACAACGGAATTATCTCAAAATATAATCTAGTTCCAGATGTCGTTATAATACATACGTGTAGAAAATTTTAAATGAATATCTCAATTTTATTTTATCAACCCTTTTCAAATTGGAGTAGGGGTGGTGGGGGTTGAAAAATATTATTAAAAAATCTGACGCTTTGACTTCTAGTACATACACCGAATTTCAAGTTTCTGTACTCTTACCAACTTGTTTTACTTATATTCCTCTATTTACCCCAAATTAACCCCCAACCCTTCAACGGAATCATC
This sequence comes from Stenurella melanura, assembly GCA_963583905.1. Classification (NCBI taxonomy): domain Eukaryota; kingdom Metazoa; phylum Arthropoda; class Insecta; order Coleoptera; family Cerambycidae; genus Stenurella; species Stenurella melanura. The sequence goes on along the minus strand of OY757316.1, from coordinate 62,147,024 downwards.
CCAAAATATAATCTAATTCTAGACATCGTTATAATACATACGTGTACGAAATTTCAAATGAATATCTCAACTTTATTTTATCAACCCCTTTAATGGGGTAGGGGTGGTGGGGGGTTGAAAAATATTATAAAAAAATCTGAGGCCTTAACTTCTAGTACATACACCGAATTTCAAGTTTCTGTACTCTTACAAGCTTGCTTTACTTATTTCCCCCTATTTAACCCCCAACCCTTCACCGGATTTCCTCAAAAAACAATCCTGTTCCAAATCTCGTTATAATATATACGTGTACAAAATTTCAGGTCAATATCTTAAACCGTTCCGGAGAAAGCGTGCGGACAAAAAAAAAGTTACAGACAGACAGACAGACAGACCGACAGACAGACAGAAAATTTTTTTTCGCTCCAATTTAAAATCTCGACGTTTCATGACATTCTAAACCTATTTCACGAATAAAAATTTTTGAAATTTTTTTTGCGATTACTATACTTCCAATCCACTACGTGGATGTGGAAGTAAAATATGTTTAAAATTTCGGAGATGTAGTAATAATTGAAATAGACACCTGTAACTATAAATCAGCTATATGAATGCTACAAAAACATATATTTTTTCAAAATTCGCATTAGAGCAGAACAGTGTTAAAAAAATTATGCTTCGTCACTAACCATATATAAAAACCGCTGCCTAAGGAATCACTACTTCCACATCCAGATTCTTCATCCAAGTCACTTTAAAGGAAACATCTTGACTATATTTGCACTCTAGTATGTGGAAATTATTGGTCAGAGAATTTTAATAATATTCGGGGCAGATGTAATAGAAAAGTTTGGGGAATTGGTTTCTACCATATACGCTAAAAATGAAGTTTCTAGTTTACCCTACTTATTTTCCATTATTCACAACCTACCACCTCCGACTCCTTGAATGGAGTATCAGATGTCACTACAATACATACGTGTACTAACTTTCAAGTGAATATCTCAATTTGATGTTATCAATCCCATTAATAATAAAGCGGAGGTGGTGGAGTTTGAAAAATATTAGAAAGAAATCTGAGGCCTTGGTTTCTAGTATATACACCGAATCCCAAATTTCTGTACTCTTATCAGCTTGATTTACTTATTCCCTTCTACAGAATCATCCCAAAATATAATCTAGTTCCAGATGTCGTTATAATACATACGTCTACAAAAGTGAATATTTCAATATTCAATCAACCCCTTTAATAATGTAGTAAGGGTAGTGGAAGGGTTGAAAAATATTATTAAAACATCTGAGGCCTTGGCTTCTAGGACATACACCGAATTTCAAGTTGCAGTACTCTTACCAGCTTGCTTTACTTATTTTTCCCTATTTACCTCTACTTACCCCACTCCTTCAACGCAATCATGTCAAAATATAATCTAGTTTCAGATATAGTTATAATACATAAATGTACCAAATTTCAAGTGAAAATTTAAATTTAATTTTATCAACTCTTTTAATAAGGGAGTGGGGGTGGTGGGTGGATGGAAAATACTAATAAAAAATCTGAGATCTGAGAATATCTCAACTTTATTTTATCAACCCCATTAATGGGGTAGCACCCAAGTGGGGGGTTGAAAAATATTATAAAAAAATCTGAGGCTTTAACTTCTAGTACATACACCGAATTTCAAGTTTCTGTACTTTTACAAGCTTGCTTTACTTATTTTCCCCTATTTACCCCTATTTAACCCCCAACCCTTCACCGGATATCCTCAAAAAACAATCCAGTTCAAGATCTCGTTATAATATATACGTGTACAAAATTTCAAGTCAATATCTTAAACCGTTCCGGAGAAAACGTGCGGACAAAAAAAGTTACAGACAGACAGACCGACAGACAGACCGACAGACCGACAGACCGACAGACCGACAGACAGACAGAATTTTTTTTTTTCGCTCAAATTTAAAATCTCGACGTTTCATGACATTCTAAACCTATTTCACCAATAAAAATTGTTGAAAATTTTTTTGCGATTACTATACTTCCAATCCACTACGTGGATGTGGAAGTAATTAATAATTATAGTCTTCCCAATAGCAAGTAATTCAACTCTGCATTTTTTATATTCGTATATTTTTTATATGAGCCAAGGATAACAAAGACAAGCGAAAGGTAACGAGCATTCACTGTAAAAGTAGTATACTGTATGTGCACTCTTAATACGCAACAAATTAAAATAGGTGCCTTTATTTTTTAAATCTTAAATTCATGTCTATACTTGTTTCTCTTTAATGTACTTATGCGACATCATGTTATTACGAGATTGGCTGTTGCACAATTCAGTGATTATTGTTCTCATGTAAATATTAAAATGAGGAAAAATGACAGTTTAATATAGTGACTTTACGGATAGTAAAATATTTCTTGTGAATTTGAGAAGAATCCCAAATGTGAGATGTGTGGTTATTTTTATGGTGACAGAAAAATCTTAACTAACTTCTGAGGAAGATACAACATTGTGCCAAAATGTGTTTCCTCTAAGAATGAAAATAAATCGCTTGGAATAACAATGTAAGCGAGTTGTTTCAGATACAGTAATTAAATTTGCGATGCTAGAATGAATGAAACAATATCTATGGGTAGATATAGTTCTTTGTACGGGTTCAAGATATTGCTTTGAAAATTCGTCGAAACTACTTTGTGTTTCATATGGGTCATCTGGGTCTAATTTTGGCACAATGTTATATCACCAAGGAATATTACTACTATATCTGTAATGTCACTATATTATACTGCTATTTCCTTGCACTTTAATAGTTACACGAAAGTAATAATCACAAAATTGTGCAATAGTCAATCTCGTAATAACATGACTTCGTACAAGTCCACTAAAGAGTATGACGTGTTATTCACCCGTTAGTTGGTGATGGAGCGTCACTTTGGCACTTGAGCCTTGTGCGGTCGGTTGACGGTAAGCTCAGGCGTCACCTTTACAATTTTTTTTACGTTGTGCAAAGGTCCGACACTAGCCCTGATACAGTAGGGCTGGGATAGTTACAGTGAAGAAACGGTAATGTCCAGCGGGTCTAGGGATAGTTAGACATACACCACAGTAAAAAGCACGAGTCAGGTTATATGCAAAATATTTATTATCTAAAAACCTTTTATTTATAACACTACTTACTACTACACAACTTAAAGCTACACTATCTTTACAAAACCAAACAGGAAACCACAGGCTTAAACTAAAGTTCGGCTACGGTGACAGAAGCTAAGGTGAGAAAGGCGGTGACGGGCGGTTAATAAGACCATGATACAATAAACGGTTTGTGGGTGGTGCCGACAGCCAAAATCGATAAATACGGGCAGTAGTGCAGACAGTGTACAGATACCAGGAGTAAGTAGGCACTTACCAAGTTGCAACTTACAGACTTTACTTGTTTGCTCCTGTTGCTGGTGGGCACGGTACTGCTAGTAAATAACGGAGTCGACTGCTTACGGCGGACGGTCGGTGTGAACTGAGACTCTGGCAGGCTACAACAATAGTACAGTACGGCGAGAATGGGAACTGCACGTTCGGGGCGCGCCTCGGTTTCGGGACTTACAAAATATAATCAGCCTCACCCAAATGCTTACTTACTTGCTTACACTGGAACATGTCTGATGCGGAAGTCGGCGGAACACCAACTGAATTCTCCAGCAAACGGTGCACTGCTTGAGTCAATGGAGACTGGTTCTGCACAGCTGCACGTATAGCAGGTGGTGGTAGGAGCATAAACTGCTCTCGGTGAGTCGCCGGTACAGACTGACTAATTGAAATAAATGCAAGTATATGGTACATGGAAAACTACATTGTGTAATCTTTACATTTCAAATATTTTCGCGGATTATCTAGCTTTTACAATTCAATACAACATAATATAAATATATAACCTACTTAATAATATTAAACACTCGAAGACTTGGGGTGCAACTTCCATAACGAAGAAATGCTTCGTTAAAAGAGAAACAGATATAGACATGAATTTGAGATTTAAGAAATAAACGTATTTTAATTTGTCGCATATTAAGAGTGCACATAAAGTATATTACGTTTACAGTGAACGCTTGTTACCCTTGCCTTTGAAACCTTTGACGCATATAAGAAATTTATGAATATAAAAAAATGTAGGCTAGAATTAATTGTTTATTAGTCTTCTGTCAGGAAGACTATAAATATTATTATATTTTTTAAATTACTCTTGTGAAAATTTGGAGAAAAAAATAATTGTTATAGAGCATAGCAGGGAGCACTTTTACAATTTTTTATTCGAATATTTTGGGATATTACCTACAGAAAATACACAAATGTTAGTTTAATACATCTTTGGTATATCAACCGCATATATACAAATCATAAGAATTGGTTACGTTATTAAAGAGATTTTCCAAAATTCGATCAATCAATTAATTTTAGAAACCACGAGAGGCAGAGATGTAATATCTTGCAGAATAGTTCTTCCTAGTAACGTGTTGTCAAGGGTAAAAATATCAGCCTAATTTCCCGAGTGGCATTTGGCCCAAGTTTATCCTGCTGTACCATTTTTATCGTATGTTTTAATAAATTCTGTATCAAAACTGAGTTTCTTAATTAAGAAATTTAGAAATTACATAAGATAGAATTTCAAATTTGACGTTTATTTTCAAAATAACCCAATTCCCAAAAATCAAATTATATAGTAGATTTAAGAAATCTACAACAAAAGAAAAAAATGGAACCGTCAAAGTCGGCAAACCTTAAAACAGAATCTATAACTTAGACTACTGAACCACTATATTCATGGTCCTTTATTACTTTAAAATAAACTTTGATAAAAAATATTGTGTTCCTTATTTCCAATTGTCTTACGCATCAACGGCGATAAAGAATGTCTAGAAGTATATTATTTTTTGTGTGCTTATAATTGTAAAAATGTCTATATTATTTTTGTTTTGGTTTTTTATAATTCTTGTGTTATTGTTATAAATCAATGTTGCAGATACATCTCCATTAAACAAAATCATTATTGGCATCCCAAGTTAAATTAATTGTCCCCAGGAAATTCAGAACATAGTAGTCCTTAACACACTCATTTCAAAGTATAGCATTAAAACCGAGATTAATAAATTTATATAAAGGGCGCTACTAATCGAGTGACTTTAAAGTCCCCATATCGAGTGGACATATCGACCTATTTACACCCCTGAATTTTACTCATATTACGGGGACATTAAAAATTTCCATATAAAATTGGTTTAAATAGAAGTAGCTAAATTCAAGTCAAATATAATTATGTAGGAACTATCAGCGAGGTGCAGACCAAAACATGAGCACTACTGGTTGTAAAATAACTGCTATAATCATCTTTTTCGTTGTGGGGACGGGTGCAAGTCCCCTCAACTCGACAGTCGTTGGGTATGTTCACATAGCTCTGGTAAAATTCACATACACTTCCCCACAACCTAAGCAATACATACGCACACACCCACACACACATACATCTTTTGCTTAAGCTGTGGGGCCGCCTGAATTTTCATCGTGTTGTGGGGACATTGAAGTTACGCACATAGGAATATTACACAGGTTTTGCTGATTCCGTATCTACACGTAATTGTTCGATACACTCGCTGTAATTCGAGAAAACGAAGAAAATCGTTATGGGGACACCTCATAGAGATAGCTAAATAGGTTTGTGTATTAATGTACCTACTATATATTAGAATTCAACTGTGTTTGTTAGTCATCACAACTATAGCTTAAATGTAAAAGTGTAAACCACAAGTTCCAACAAGAATATATCATTAGATGTGTGTATCTTGGTGTCCCCACTAGAATAGTAATCACTAAGATGTGTTTACACTCCCTCACAAATATAGTAGATCAATGGAGTGTGTAATTTTCTAAATGTCCCCACAAGAACAGAGCGTTAAATATCTGTGTATTAATGTCTGTCTTGCACATTTATTATTTAAGTTACTTAATAAGTTATTTTATTTTATAAATATTTTTTAACTTAAAAATTGAACTTCACGTCTCTATTTTTCAAAAATGCCCCCTACTATGTTATATAATGTACCATTGAACCTTCGTTGACAAAAGAAAAACATAAATATTGTTTTTTGAGAACAGCAAATATATCTTTAATTTATTATAGAAGGAACAAATCCAGGACAGAAGTCAGTATCACAAGAAAATGAAATTAGTCAACAAACCTCCTTTATTTAAAATTTATTTTATTAGAAACCATTAAAGTGATACCTTAATTATTAATAAAGTTACATTATTTACAATGCAAGACCTTTAAATTGATAAGATGCACTTATATGATATAAGATTGAAGGTACAGCTCAGTTAGGATTTCTGACTGCACCGTGTTGACAAAAAAATTGAAAGTATTAAAATATGTTATGGACAACCCTTTTCGTAGAAACTGTGATCACAAATTCCGCACAAACAGTTTCTTTCATATAAACTTAAATTTAAGCGTTCCATAAATAACTGATTAATAAACCATTAATAATATCTTTAAAATTTAAGATTTGTTTGTTTAACTAAATTTAGAATATGTTAGAATTTCACATATTTAAAGATAAGATTTTTTAAAAATAATTATCCATGCTAATATTAGTAATAAAGTGAAAATGATTAAACAAGAGTACGCAAAAACTGAACAATTTAGACTTTATATGTGACAGCTGGAAATTTCTGGAAATGATTTTACACTCCAGACCAAGGAAAATGGAAAAATGCAATCAACTCTGGTCTGCTCCGGATTCTCGACGTCATCAATGACGACCAAGGAGTTCCTTGTGCCTCGTTAATTTACTCCCAAAATTTTCCATACATAGTGATACAATTCTAATGTCTAATGTCTCCCAAAGATATTCTCAGCTTGATTCTATATACATCCTAAAGCTGTCATTAATATTAACCTAACCCCGACTTTAACATCGTCTCTAGCACCCTAAAAAAATGAGAAACATGTAACAACTACTAGTAAAATGTCGGCTGCCAATCTTGAATTAATATCTTATTTCTTTATTATTTACTTACGGAAAATTTTCGGTATTGAACAGATTATTCTCCACTCTAATATGTTTGAAGTGAGACTCCCGAATGGAATGGTTTTCACTATAGGTATAAAACGTGTCTCTAAAAATTGAGACGCCAATATTAGACGCTACCCTTTTATGAAGCAATAAATTTTATTCTTACCATATCCGTTTTATGTTTGGTCATCACTTTAACTAAATTAAACTCTTGCCTATTGCCAATAAGTATAACCGATTGTATATGTAATGTTTAAGCACTAGGTTTTTAACAATTTGGACAGCAGTAAACGAAAATCCTCTAATCTATCATAACGGAGTGCAAACACTGACGACTTTTACATGGCTATCAATTATTTTCCAGATCCTGTATATCTCCCAGTACTGTCATTTGCTTATAATTTTAAATTATACAACTTAACATACGCCTAAACGCAAATCTGGTTTTTTACTGTTCAGCTGAATAAATTTACGTAGGTTTGTAATAAAAAAATGTGTTTAAAATTTCGGAGATGTAGTAATAATTGAAATAGACACCTGTAACTATAAAGCAGCTATATGAATGCTACAAAAACATATATTTTTTCAAAATTCGCATTAGGGCAGAACAGTGTTAAAAAAATTATACTTAGTCACTAACCATATATAAATTAATAATTATAGTCTTCCCAATAGCAATTAATTCAACTCTGCATTTTTTTATATTCGTATATTTTTTATATGAGCCAAGGATAACAAAGACAAGCGAAAGGTAACTAGCATTCACTGTAAAAGTAGTATACTGTATGTGCACTCTTAATACGCAACAAATTAAAATAGGTGCCTTTATTTTTTAAATCTTAAATTCATGTCTATACTTGTTTCTCTTTAATGTACTTATGCTTTATACTTTTTTTATACTTATCATGTTATTACGAGATTGACTGTTGCACAATTCAGTGATTATTGTTCTCATGTAAATATTAAAATGAGGAAAAATGACAGTTTAATATAGTGACTTTACGGATAGTAAAATATTTCTTGTGAATTTGAGAAGAATCCCAAATGTGAGATGTGTGGTTATTTTTATGTTGACAGAAAAATCTTAACTAACTTCAGAGGAAGATACAACATTGTGCCAAAATGTGTTTCCTCTAAGCGAGTTGTTTCAGATACAGTAATTAAATTTGCGATGCTAGAATGAATGAAACAATATCTATGGGTAGATATAGTTCTTTATACGGGAAGTTCAAGATATTGCTTTGAAAATTCGTCGAAACTACTTTGTGTTTCATAGGGGTCATCTGGGTCTAATTTTGGCACAATGTTATATCAGCAAGGGATATTACTACTATATCTGTAATGTCACTATATTATACTGCTATTTCCTTGTACTTTAATAGTTACACGAAAGTAATAATCACAAAATTGTGCAACAGTCAATCTCGTAATAACATGACATCGTACAAGTCCACTAAAGAGTATGACGTGTTATTCACCCGTTAGTTGGTGATGGAGCGTCACTTTGGCAATCGAGCCTTGACGGTATGCTCGGGCGTCACCTTTACAAATTTTTTACGTTGTGCAAAGGTCCGACACTAGCCCTGATGCAGTAGGGCTGGGATAGTTACAGTGAAGAAACGGTAATGTCCAGCGGGTCAGGAACACAATATTTTTTATATTGTGTTCCTTATTTCCAATTGTCTTACGCATCAACGGCGATAAAGAATGTCTAGAAATATATTATTTTTTGTGTGCTTATAATTGTAAAAATGTCTATATTATTTTTGTTTTGGTTTTTTATAATTCTTGTGTTATTGTTATAAATCAATGTTGCAGATACATTTCCATAAAACAAAATCATTATTGGCATCACAAGTTAAATTAATTGTCCCCAGGAAATTCAGAACATAGTAGTCCTTAACACACTTATTTCAAAGTATAGCATTAAAACCGAGATTATTAAATTTATATAGAGGGCGCTACTAATCGAGTGACTTTAAAGTCCCCATATCGAGTGGACATATCAACCTATTTACACCCCTGAATTTTACTCATATTACGGGGACATTTAAAATTTCCATATAAAATTGGTTTAAATAGGGGTAGCTAAATTCAAGTCAAATATAATTATGTAGGAACTATCAGCGAGGTGTAGACCAAAACATGAGCATTACTGGTGGTAAAATAACTGCTATAATCATCTTTTTCGTTGTGGGGACGGGTGCAAGTCCCCTCAACTCGACAGTCGTTGGGTATGTTCCCATAGCTCTGGTAAAATTCACACACACTTCCCCACAACTTAAGCAATACATACGCACACACACACACACGAACACATACACACACACACATACATGTTTTGCTTAAGCTGTGGGGCCGCCTGAATTTTCATTGTGTTGTGGGGACATTGAAGTTACCCGTATAGGAATATTACACAGATTTTGCTGATTCTGTAGCTACACGTAATTTTTCGATGCACTCGCTGTAATTCGAGAAAACGAAGAAAATCGTTATGGGGACACCCCATAGAGATAACTAAATAGGTTTGTGTATTAATGTACCTACTATATATTAGAATGCAACTGTGTTTGTTAGTCATCACAACTATAGCTTAAATGTAAAAGTGTAAACCATAAGTTCCAACAAGAATAGATCTTTAGATGTGTGTATTTTGGTGTCCCCACTAGGATAGTAATCACTAAGATGTGTTTACCTTCCCTCACAAATATAGTAGATCAATGGAGTGTATAATTTTCTAAATGTCCCCATAAGAACAGAGCGTTAAATATCTGTGTATTAATGTCTGTCTTGCACATTTATTATTTAAGTTAGTTAATATAAGTCATTTTATTTTATAAATATTTTGTACCTTAAAAATGGAACTTCAGGTCTCTATTTTTCAAATATATCTCCACTATGTTATATAATGTACCATTGTTAAAGGAAAATTATAAATTTTGTTTCTTTTTTTGAGAACACCAAATGTACCTTTAATTTATTATAGAAGGAACAAATCACATTACTGCTAACTCGGAGTCTCAGTAGACAAGTCATGGGTAAATACACGTAATTCGAATGATGTAGTGATAGATGTGAAACGTTGTTAATATTTTCCTAGAACGAAGCCAATTATTTTAAAAATATACACTTAAGTAGAAATTTGTTTTGATTTGGTTACTAAGAGGATACGAATTAAGAAGAAGAATTTAATTATTATAAGTTTGTATGTTGTAAAAAAAGGTAAACTTGTAAATTTATTGAGAATCAAAATAAAAATATTTCACCATAAGTCCAGGACAGAAGTCATTATCACCAAAAAATAAAATAAGTTAACAAACCTTCTTTGTTTAAAATTAAGTACTTTTATTAGAAACCAATCAAACTGCTGCCTTAACTATATTTTAAAATTGGTTTTGTTAGAAACCAATCAAACTGATACCTTAATTATTAATACAATTGCATTATTTACGATGGAAGACCTTTAAATTGATAATAAGATGCTCTTATGTGATATAAAATTAAAGATACAGCTCAGTTAGGATTTCTGACTGCACTGTGTTGACACAAAAATTGAAAATATTAAAATATGTTATGGACAACCCTTTTCGTAGAAACTGTGATCACAAATTTCACACAAACAGTTCCTTTCACATAACCCTAAATTTAAGTGCTATGTACATAAATAACTCAGTCTTTAAAATTTAAGATTTATTTGTTTAACCAAATTTAGAATATGTTAGAATTTGAAATATTTAAAGATAAGATTTTTTTAAAAAGAATTATCCACGTTAATATTAGTAATAAAGTGAAAATGATTAAACAAGAGTACGCAAAAACTGAATAATTTAGAATTTATATGTGACAGCTGGAAATTCCTGGAAATGATTTGACACTCCAGACCAACTGCAAGGGAGGAAAATGGAAAAATGCAATCCACTCTGGTCTGTTCCGGATTCTCGACGTCATCAACGGCGACCAAGGAGTTACTTACGCCCCATTGATCGACTCCCAAAATCTTCCATAGATAGTGATACCATAATCTATGGAAGATTTTGGGAGTAAATCAATGGGGCGCAAGTAACTCACTTCTTGGTCGTCGATGAAAATCGTATCTTCAAATATTTCAAATTCTAAATTTGGTTACAATACCATAATAATGTCTAATGTCTCCCAAAGATATTCTTAACATGATTCTTTATACATCCTAAAGTTGTCTTTAATATTAACCTAACCCCGACTTTAACACCGTCTCTAGCACCCTAAAAAAAGGAGAAACATGTAAGAACTACTAGTAAAATGTCGGCTACTAATCTTGAATTAATATCTTATTTCTTTATTATTTACTTACGGAAAATTTTCGGCGTCGAACAGATTATTCTCCACTCTAATATGTTTGAAGTGACTCCCGAATGAAAAGGTTTTCACTAGAGGTATAAAACGTATCTCTAAAAATTGAGATACCAGTAATAGACGCTATCCTTTTATGAAGCAATACATTTTATTCTTACCAAATCCGTTTTATGTTTGGTCGTCATTTTAACTAAATTAAACCCTTGCCTAGTTATTGACAATTTTGACACACTGACGAGTTTTACATGGCTATCAATTATTTTCCATATCCTGTTTCTCTCAGTAGTTTCATTTGCTCATAATTTTAAATTAGGTAACTTAACATACGCTTCTACCCAAATCTGATTTTGTACTATTAAGTTAAATAAATTTAAGTTTACAATAAAAAAAATGTGTTTAAAATTTCGGTGATAATAATAATAATATAATAATAATAGTCTTTATTCTATAAAAAAGAAATACCAAACAGGTGTAGAACAAGTCAAATAGTGTACAGTACATACATTTATCACAATACAAAACATTATAAAATCAGAACAAACCTACATATTACATAACTAAAGGTACTAAAATTTATAATTTAAAAACTCAGTGATTGAATAAAATGCTTTAGTAGTTAAAAAGTCGTGGAGTGTTTTTTTGAAGTTATTAACGGGTAAGTCTTTATAACTGTTGGGTAGATTATTAAAAATTTTTATTAGCTGAGACTCAACATTTCTTTGTACATTAGAGGAGGTCGTATTTGGCAAACGTAATATATCATTACGTGTGTCGTATATATGATCAACTTTGTACTTACTAAAAAAATGTGTATAATCACATTTCACATAATAGGCGCACTCAAATATATACACACAAGGAAGGGTAAGTATGTGTTTTTCTTTAAAGATCACACTGCATGTTTCTCTCATTTTTAGATGGAAAATACTTCGTAGGCAGGCTTTCTGTAGTTTGAAGATTCTATCCGCTTCAACAGAATTCCCCCAGAATATAATCCCATAAGTTATTCTGGACTTGACATAGGCATAGTAAGAGGTTATGGCGGCTTCTTCACTTATAGTTCTTGATATAGTTCTTAACGCATATGTAAACGAAGTAATTTTTTTAGCAAGATACTCTACATGATGTTTCCAACTTAACTGGGAGTCAATCACAATTCCTAAAAATTTCGTATAGTCAGTTGACGTCAACAATTCATCATTGTAATTTACGACCAGTGGTTGCTCCTTCCTAAGGCTAAATTTTAACAGGTAAGTCTTATCCATATTGAGTTTTAAATTATTTGTTGAATACCAGTCACTTAGAATGTCAATTGATGTTGAAATCTCAGTTTCTAATTCCTCATTTGTGTCTGCTCTAATAACCAGAGAAGTGTCATCAGCGAATAGATTTACAAGATGTTTGGTAATATTTGGTAAATCATTTATGTACAAAAGAAATAAGATCGGACCTAAGATAGACCCCTGAGGAACACCTTTTTTGACTGCCTTCCATTCTGAATTAATGTACTTTCCATTATCTATCGCTGTAATACGTTGCTTTCTATTTTTTAAATATGAACTTAAGATATTGTATATATTGCCTCGGAAACCCATTAATTCTAATTTAGAGAAATTAGAGAGGAGACTATTGTGATCTACACTGTCGAAAGCTTTTGATAAGTCCAAAAAGAGAGCAGCAACTTTATCCTTACTTGTAATTGCATCCAAAATTTCACAAATTCCTATATATATTGCTCTAACTGTTGACCGTCCTTTTATGTACGCGCTTTGCATATCTGATATTATATTATATTTTTCTGTGAAGTTTATGATGCGGTTCAGTAGGGCTTTCTCCAATATTTTGGCTACAATAGAAATTAGAGCTATAGGTCGATAGTTAGAGATGTCGTTCTTATTATCTTTTTTATACATGGGTTTGATAACTGTTCGTTTTAAATCATCCGGAAATATACCTAGAGAGAAACACATATTTATTATGTCTGACATGGGTTGACATATTTCTTCAGCACAATATTTCATTAATTTTGTTGGCACCTCATCAACTCCAACAGCTGCTGTATCTTTCAGGGAGTGGATTATGTTATAAATTTCAACAGGCGTCGTTTCGTACAAAATCATTGAATGTTTATTTCTAGACACATGCTTCAAATTGTTACTTAGATTCTTATTTACATCATCACATATATTAATGTAGTAATGGTTTATATCATCTAAGACTTCTTTTTTACTTTTTTGGTTATCACCCTTGCGTATATCCTCTATATCAAAATTGTTACCTTGTTTATTTTTTCCTGTGATGTCTTTCACCAATTCCCATGTTGCTTTTACCTTATTATTCGAATTTAGGATGTAATTAGAATGTGACTGTTTCTTTGCTTTAGTAATTTTCATTTTAAGATCGTTCTTATATTGTTTATAAACATCCTCTGTCACATGCCCGTCCAGCATCCCTTCGTACAATTGCCTCTTAATTCGGCTCCTTGTTCTTAAATCGTCACTCAATGTGATGCAGTAATATTTGAAATAGATATCTTTAACTATAAATCAGCTATGTGAATGCTACAATAACATATTTTCAAAATTCGCATTAGGGTAGAACAGTGTTAAAAAAATTATAATCAATAACCATATATAAAGTAATAATTATAGTCTTCCCAATAGAAGATTACTAAACAATTAATTCGTAATATGTAACAAATTAAAATAGGTGCGTTTATTTTTTAAATCTCAAATTTATATCTATACTTGTTTTTCTTTAGTGCACTTATGCGACGTCGTCTTATTACGAGATTGACTGTTGCACAATTCAGAGATTATAGTTCTCATGTAAATATTAAAATGAGGAAAAATGTCAGCATAATATAGTGAGTTTACGGATAGTAGTAATATTCCTTGGAAATTTAGTAATAATTTTAACGAAAATGCAGAGTAAGAAGAATCTCAAATGTGAGATATGTGGTCATTTTTATGCTGAAAGTGACACGACAGAAAAATCTTAACTAACTACAGAGGAAGATATAACATTGTGCCAACATGTGCTTCCTCTAAGAATGAAACTAAATCTCTTGGAATAACAATGTAAGCGAGTTGTTTCAGATAGAGTAATTAAATCTGCGATGCTAGAATGAGTTAAACAATATCTATAGTTCTTTGTAAGGGGAGTTCAAGATGTTGCTCTGAAAATTCGTCGGAACTACTTTGTGTTTCATAGATAACATCTGGGTTTGGTTCAAGTTCGAAATGTTCTATAGATGTACTTCGTATATTTCGTTTATACATTTTTTTGAGACAGCCACCCCATACCGCACTATTTCAGGTACCTGTAATACATTTTGGCACAATGTTATGTCTTCCTTTGCCAATTTTTCTTTGTTCTGCAACTATGCACCACACATTCAGGATTTTTCTCACTGTGAATTTTCGTTCATTAAGATTATTACTGAATCAGCAAGGAATATTACTACTATATCTGCAAAGTCACTATATTATACTGCTATTTTTTTGCACTTTAATAATTACACAAACATAATAATCACAAAAATGTGCAACAGTCAATCTCGTAATAACATGACTTCGTACAAGTACACCAAAGAGTATGACGTCTTATTCACCCGTCAGTTGGTGATGGAGCATCACTTTGGCATGCGAGCCTTGTGCGGTCGGTTGACGGTAACCTCGGGCAACATCTTTACAATTTTTATTTACGTGGTGCAAAGCTCCGACACTAGCCTCTTAACGCAGCCTGATGCAGTAGAGGTAGGATAGTTACAGTGAAGAAACGGGACATACACCACAGTAAAAAGAACGGTTCAAATTATATACAAAATATTTATTATCTTTAAATCTACTATTTACAACACTACTTACTACTACACAACTTAAAGCTAGATTATCTTTACAACACCAAACAGGCAACCAAAAGCTTAAACAAAAGTGCTATGGTGACAGAAGCTAAGGTGAGAAAGGCGGTGATGGGCGGTTAATAAGACGATGATACGGTAAACAGTGTGTGAGTGGTGCCGACAGCCAAAATCGATAAAAGCGGGCAGTAGTGCAGACAGTGCACGGATACCAGGAATGAGTAGGCACTTACCAAGTTGGTACTTACAAACTTTACATATTTGCTCTTGTTGCTGGTGGGCATGGTACTGCTGGTAATTTCGGAGTCGACTGCTTACGGCAGACCGTCGGTGTGAACTGAGATTCTGGTAGGCTGCAACTGTAATAGTACAGTACGGCCAGAATGGGGTACTGCGCGTTCGGGGAGCGCCTCAGATTCGGGACTTACAAAATATTATCGGTCTCACCCAAATGGTTACTTACTTGCTTACACTGGAACACGTCTGATGCAGAGGTCGGCGAGACATGAACTGAATTCTAGAGCAAAAGGTGCACTGCTTGAGTGGAGGCAGACTGGTTCTGAACAACTTTACGCTTGCAGGCGGTGGTAGGAGCATGAACTGCTCTCGGTGAGTCGCCGGTACAGACTGAATAACTAATTGAAATAAATGCAAGTATATGGTACATGGCAAGCTACATTGTGCACGTGCACATTTCAAATATTATCGTGGATTACCTGTCCCGTACAATTCAATGCAATATAATATAAATACATAACCTACTTAATTTTAAACAAACGGAGACTTGGGGTGCAATTTCCATAACGAAGAAATGCTTCATTACAAGAGAAACAGATATAGACATGAATTTGAGATTTATAAAATAAAGGTATTTTAATGTGTCGCGTATTAAGAGTGTGCATAAAGTATATTACGTTTACAGTGAACGCCAGTTACCGTTGCCTTTGAAATCCTTGACGCATATAAGAAATTTAAATATAAAAAAATGTAGAGTAGAATTAATTGTTTAGTAGTCTTCTGTTAGGAAGACTATAAATATTATATTTTTTTTAACTACCCTTGCGAAAATTTTAAAAAATATATACTTATGTTATAGAGCATAGCAGGGGGCACTTTTGACAAACATTGCTGATAGCGTCACTCAATATACGTGAAATTTTTTATGTTTCAAAATTTTTAATTCGAATATTTTGGGATATTATTTACAGTAAATACACAATATTTTTTTTATTTAATACCTCTCTGGTGTATCAACAGCATATATAAAAATCACAAGAATTGGTTACGTTATTAAAGAGATGCAAATTATTTTTCAAAATTCGATTAATCAATTAATTTTAAAAGCCAGGGTGGCAGGGATGTAATATCTTGCAGAATATTTCCTGCTAGTAACGTGTTGTCAAGGTAAAAATATCAGCCTAATTTACCGAGTGGCATCTGGCCCATGTTTACTCTGCTACAGTCCTTTTATCGTACGTTTTAATATATATATTTTGTATCAAAACTGAGTTTCTGAATTAAGAAATTTAAAAACTATATAAGATAGAATTTGACGTTTATTTTCAAAATAATCAAATTCCGAATAATCAAATTATGCAGTGTGTCCCACTTTTCACGGTAACACTTACATAGCTCAGTTATTAATAAATCGATTTATTTTAAGTTATACACCTCTTAAAGGTAACTAAAACACATATACCTATTTAATATAATCCATAGACGTGCGGACTAAGGGGATGAAAATGGGGTAATTTTCAGGTAAATTGTATTAAAGATATTTTTTAAAGATTAACACCATATCATAGCGCATCCTTTAAAATCCCTTTTAGCCAAATTTTGTTAAAATATCTTTAGTAGGTTTAGAGGTATAAACAGGTACATATGACGCTTTGTCAAGAATTAATGGCCTTTAACTCGGAATGAGGTGAATTTAGAAACAAACTTATTTCACATTTTTTGCTGCTGTGAAGTAATAATCAAAAATATCTTCGTACTGGCCAAACGCTAAGAAAATTAAATATGTATCTGTTTATACATCTAAAATTATTAGAGATATTTTAACAAAATTTAGCACAAACATGTTTTAATAGATGCCCAATGAGATGCTGGTAATCTTTTTTTTATTCCCTAATACAATTTACCTACAAATTTACTCAATTTTCACCCCCATAGTCCGCACGTTTATGGAATAATTTAAATAGGTATATCTGCTTTTAGTTACCTTTAAGAGCTGTATAACTTAACTAAGTTTAAAATAAATCGATTTATTAATAACTGAGCTGCGTAGGTGTTACCGTGAAAAGGGGGACCCACCGTATATTAGATTTAAGAAATCTAAAACAAAAGAAAAAAAATGAACCATTAAGTTCAGCAAACCTTCAAACAGAATCTATAACTTACACTACTGAATTACTATATTCATGTTCCTTTATTACTTTAAAATAAACTTTGATAGAAATATTATGTTCCTTATTTCAAATTGTCTTACGTATTAGAGGCGAATAAAAAATATGAAGTAAATTATTTTTTGTGCGGTTAACATACATACATACATACATACATACTGTCCACGTAAGTATGCCTTTTCCGTGGCGTACGGCTGTGATTCGTTACGTGCAGTAATGGGTGGCCGGCAATTTTCTTGCTGCCGGGTAATGGAGGCTAGGTTTGAAGTGGTCAGAGCCAGGAGTTGCGCTAATTGTTCATAAGTGGGTAGTCCCAAGCTCGGTTGGGGTTGGTCCGTTATGGCGGCAGAGGGGACTGGGATCGTTCCAGTCGTTTGGTTTTGGAGCACTATTTGTCTTTGGGGCGTAGCACTAGGTCTTGCCGTCTGGTACGGCGGGGTGACGTGGTAGGCGCCGGCCGACGAGGTAGGCGTGACGAAGTACTGTGCGTTGGGCGGCGTGCTTGGGCTTGGGCTGGTTGCTGTTGGTGGTACCATGCAGTGAGGGGTGGCCAGCTGGCGGCGAGGTGTCAGCGAGGCGTCGCTGAAGAGTTGGGGCCAGTCGGGTGTGGCAGCGATGGTGTACTGACCGCTGGGCAGCCCTGAGCCTGAGTGGGAGGCTTCCCCATGTGTGGAAGCGAATCCAGCGAAGCGGCGATCTCCCAGCGTCGAGGAATCGTCGTTGGCCCGGGATGCTGTCGGGTCCACCATACAGCGAGGGGGCATCACCATGTCATCATCACCATCTAATCCCTGTTCCATCGCCGAGTTTTCGTGCCACGATGCTGCGTTGCGCTCCATGCAGTAAGGGGGCATCCCCTGGGAATCGTTGCTACTCCATTCCATATTTGTTGCCTGGGTTCCATGCCAGGTGGCTGCGCTGCGTGCCATGCAGCGAGGGGGCACCGTCGTGATGACGTCATGCGTGACCCCAGTGTCGTGTCCTATGTTGGTGGCGAGTCCTGCCTCGCTATGCCTAGGCGCGGAGCCCGGCGACGCACAGTAGTGGGGCGCCGTCGTCGCGACGCCATGCGTAGCACTTGTGCCTGTGGAGAAATCAGAGGACATGCTTACCTCGCCGAGCCGGGTTGCGGTGTTGCTTGCTGTGCAGTGTGGGGCCACCGTCGTGGAGACGTCGGGCGTGACCCCCGTACCCCTTGTCAGGGCGTCGTGTTGGCGGAGCACTTCGTGGTCAGATGCTGTGAGGGGCGTCGTGCAGTGAGGGGGGGCCGACGTGGAGACGTCGCTCTCGACCCCAGTGCCTACTGCCTTGCCTCTCCGGGTATGCATTGCCACTTGACACTCAACACAATAAAACTCAATTAAAACACACTGTCTGGTTACAACACAAGAGGAAGGGATAACCTCATCAGCATTGGCGTTGGCTTCTGTGCTCAAATGACTTCTGTTTCGGCAGAAGACTATTAGTTGCTGAAGGCTGGAACATTACTACTTGAAGGATCGATCACTACTTGCTCGCTGAGAAAAAGTGTTTTCTTATATAGACTTTTTTGTGCTCAAGTGACTTCTGCTTCGGCAGAAGACTATTTCTTGTGCTCAAATGACTTCTGTTTCGGCAGAAGACTAAAACATGAGCACAGCGCGCTAGACAAGTCATAACTTGTTCGCGACGCCGACGCCGATGACACCACCCCCCTTTTTTGTGACTTTATTGAACATTAATAAAGGCATACAGGTTATGTTTCAGTTCAATAATTTCAATTATATAATGTAAGAGTGAGTGGATACAATATTTTCAAAACTATAAACTAAGAGTAAGTGTTAAGATATTTCAACAACTAAGATATTTTAACATATATAGACTAAGATTAAGTGTGGTAAGATATTTTATATAAGTAACTAATAATAGGTCCATTAAGATATTTTAGGTAAAACAAGATATTTAAAATTAAAGTATTTTATGTGACAAATCATAAATGTATTCTAGTTTGAACAAAGTTTTCGCCCTGTGGCGTTGAATTATTTACAATGGTATATTATCGCACGTTTCGTTTTTCTGGACGTCGTCTCCGCGACGCCCGGGGCTGCCTGATCCTGTTGTGAATTGGGGGCTGCTAAGTCCTGCTGTGCTGCGTGCTACGGCAGCGGGATTCTGGAGCGAACCTGTGAGGCTGCAACGTCCTGCTGTGTTGCTTGCTAAGGCAACGGGAGACTGGAGCGATTTATTGGGGCTGCAACGTCCTGCAGTACTGCGGGCTAAGGCAGTGAGATACTGGAGCGCCTCGTGGGGGCTGCTAGGTCCTGCTGTGCTACGTGCTAAGGTAGCGGGATCCTGGAGCGGTGCGCCAGAGCCGGCTGAGCTCGGGCTGGCGTTAGAGTTGACGAACACTCGCGTCCGGACTGGGACAGGCATCTGGCTGGCGGATGGCTGCTGTCGGTCGTGGCCAGGCGTGGTCACGGCCTTCGCCCAGAACGGCATCGGGAACAGTATTGGCGTCGTATAGAGCGGCTGCTCTTGTCTTGACGTAGAAGGCCCAGGGTCTGCTGGCAGCGTCGGTGCGGCTGACAGCGCCGGAGGCTTCTCATCTCGTTTTGGTTTCCTCTTGGCTGAGGTGGATGGGCCAGGCACGACTGGGGGGCAGTCGGCAGGCTGGAAATTTTGATTTAGCAGCGGCTGTGGTGCTATGTCCACGTATATTGTCGCCATGTCCATGGAAGTTGGCCTGTGCTTCGGCATCTGGCTTCGGGGCAGCGGGCACTACTGATCCTGTGATAGTAGGCGTGACTGGCTTCTGGGCAACGGGCGCTACTGGTCCTGTGACAGTAGGCGTGGTTGGCTGTTGGGCAGCGGGTGCTGCTGGCTCTGGGGCAGCGGGCTGGTGTCCTGTGACATCAGGTGCTGCTGGGTCTGGCGGGGCTGGTCCACCTGGATCCTCGGGATCGTCGTCCTCGTCGTTGCTGTCGTCATCGTCGGTATCAGCTGCGATGGCTCGTACGGCTGGAGGCACTGGAGGTCGCTTGTCGGGCTTCTGGCCTGGCACGGGCCTGATGTCATCAATGTGAATGGGCACTGGGATCTCGTTCCTGAGAATTTCGTACGTGTTATCACCCAGGGCTCGAATGACAACAAAAGGTCCCTCCCATGTGGGTCCAAAGTTGGTCCGGCGCTCCTTGAAGCCTCGGCACATCACTTGTTGCTGGGGTCGATACTCGATCGGGGCTGTCCTTGGTTCTGGGAAAAGATTCCTCTGGTAGACTTGCTGTCGTTGGGCTGCTTTCTCCTGTCTGCTCCTAGCTGCTCGTCGAGGTTCTGGTAGCGGGCGGCGTTGCTCTGGGTGTTGCCAGTCTCCTGGGCGAGGCAACTCGGTCCCAAGCAGCAGCTCGCTGGGTGAGTAGCCGGTGGCAGCATTTTTCCTATTGTGTAAAGAAAAGATTATTTGTGGCAGCACGACGTCCCATCGGTTTTGTCGTTTTCCCATTAGCTTCTCTCGTAGGGCCTTCTTTATTTCTTGGTTACGCCTCTCTACGGGATTGGCTCTCTGGTGATAGATCGGCGATGTAAAATGTCTGATTTTGTTCCGCTTGCAGAAGTTGAGGATCTTCTTGGCGGTGAAGGTAGGTGCCTTGTCTGTGATGAGTTCATCGGGATATCCCCATCGGAGGCAGACTCGTTCCAAGGCCCCTAAGATGTGGTTGGCATCAGCTCGGGGTGCAGCTTCGGCCTCGATCCACTTGGAACAGAGATCTGTTATCACGATGATAACTCGGTTGTGGGTTGGTGTCTCTTCGTAGGGTCCCATGACATCTAACGAGAGTACTTGCCAGGGTTTGGTGGGTGGTCTCGGGCGGAGTGGAGCGGCAGCTTGAAGGGGTCCTCGCTTGGTCGCAGCACATACCATGCATAGTCGCACATGCGTCGTGACGTTCTTGCGGAGTTGGGGCCAGTAATAACGTTTGTTTACTGCCCGGTACGTCTCGTCGCGGCCTGGATGACCTGCATGTGGGGCGTCGTGGTAGTGGTGCAGAATGCGAGGCCTCAAGGCTTCGGGCACAACGAGGGCGGTCCTCTCTTCAGTGACATGCCATAGGCGTCCATCTTCTACCTTGAACTGTTCTTTCAGGCGCTTCTCCCAGGGGTCTAAGCCTCGTTCCTGATCCTGGATGTCCCCCCAATGTCCGATGGAACCAGAAATGGCGTAGTCCGCGAGTTGGGCGGCCTTGATTTCATCGAACAGAGTGGTTAGCTCCTCAGGTTCGGCTTCCATCATCAGAAGTTCCTCCGTGGTCGGGGTATCGATGATGGCCCTTGGCGTGGTTGGTTGTTGGGTTGTGGGTTCCTCGTCAGGAGGTAGCAAGCGGGAGTCATCGCCGGTATCAGCTGGCATGGCTTCTTGAGGATGACGTGACAGGAAGTCGGGCAGTTGGTTCAATCGTCCTGGACAGTGTTCTACGGTGAAGGTGTACTCTTGCAGCTGCAAGGCCCACCGGGTGAGCTTGGCCCTCTCGTCTTTGAACTGATGTAACCAGTGCAATGCTCGGCTGTCCGTGACAAGTGTGAAATGCTGGTCCTCCAGCCAGTGGCGGTATCGGCGACAGGCCCATACTACGGCGAGTGTCTCCTGTTCATTGATGTGGTAGCGTTTCTCAGGTCCTGTGAACTTTGCACTGGAGCAGGAAATGATCCGTTTCTCCCCCTCTGGCGTTTTTTGATACAAAGCCGCACCCATGCCGTGGTTGCTTGCATCGGTTTGGAGGTAGAAAGGCAGTCCTGGCTCCGGTCTGCAAAGGGCTAGAGGCTGTGATAGCTTCTCCTTGATCAGTGCGAACGCTGTCTCCGCTTCTGTGTTCCACTGGAACCTCTCCTTTCCTGTTAGGTTTGTCAGCGGGGCTGTCAGCTCGGCAAACTCGGGTACAAACTCTCGTAACCAGTTGGCAGTGCCTAGGAATCCCTGGAGTTCCTTCTTGGTGCGAGGAGTGGGAAAGTCTCTTATTTGGATGACGTGTTTCTCCTGGGGTTGATTTTGAGTAGTAGTTATCCTGTAGCCCAGGTAGTCCAGCTCGGAGGCTCCAAATCGGCACTTCGGGAGTCCACAGTGCAATCCATGTATCCTCAGACGTTCTAATACCAGAGCCAAGTGACGAAGGTGGTCTTGATGATCTTCAGAGTATACTATTATGTCGTCTAGATATACTTTCACGAAGACGTCTATGAAGTCGGCCAGCACTTCTGTCATTAACTTCTGGAACGTTGAGGGGGCGTTGCGTAGCCCGAATGGCATTACAAGGAACTCGAATGTCGCTCCGTCTGGGGTACTAAAAGCTGTCAGGGGTACACTATTCTCGTGCATCGGGACCTGCCAGTATCCACTCTTTAAGTCCAAACTAGTGAAAACCTTCGCTGCACCTAGCTCTCGGATCGTCTCCCGTATCGGCGGCAACTGGGACACTTCTTCCAGCGTCTGGGTGTTCAGCTGGCGGTAATCGACACAAAAGCGGGAAGTCCCATCCTTTTTGTTCACAATGACGATCGGTGAGCAGTAACGGCTGTTACTGCGTCGAATTACCCCAGCTGCCAGCATCTTCTTCACTTCCTCAGTGATTATTGCCTTTTTATTCGCCGAGTACTGGTAACGTCGTATTTTAAATGGTTTGTCGTCTTTCAGACGGATTTCATCGGTAGTGAGTTGTGTAGTAGGCTGTTTGAGCGTCTCTTGAAACACATCAGAAAATTTAGTGATGACTTCCTCATACGCACGGCTGTGCGTCTCTGGTAGCTGCTCCGGGTTGGCTGTTACGGTGCGGGCCGAGTCCTCGGTCCTAACCTCCATGTCCCAGAACAGGGTGTGCCGTTCTGACACCCCTGCGTGTATGCAGTGCCGCGGAAAATCGATCACCACTTCCTGTTTCGCTAGGAAGTCCCTTCCTAGGATGATGTCCTTGGTCATATCCTCCAAAATATGCATTTCGACCGAAACTGTCCAGTTTCCGATCTGCAGGGGCACTTCCACGCTGCCTTGGGTGTGCTTGATCTCCTTGGCGGCAGCCAAGAGCACGGGCATCGTCGGATGGTTAGTCCTAGGAAGGTCCTCTACGTAGTTGCTGTGGATGAAGGAATGAGTCGCCCCGCTGTCCAGCAGGGCCAGTAAACGGCATCCATTGGCCTCGACCCACAAGTGGGATGATGGGCCGGGACCGGCCGTCAGTCCTATTGACGCACTTAATTCTGGAGCCGGGCACCCGGGCTTGGGCCGGCTCGCTGCTCGTTTCCCGCCTGGGGCTGACTGTTAGCTTGCTGCCGGGGGGCTGCCTGGCTTCGTTGCTGCGGTGGTGCCGTGGATGTCTGTCCTGGGCCCGGGTTATTGGTTGGACCTGCCTGTTGGCTAGGGTTGTTTAAGTTGGTGCCATGCCCTCGGAAGTTGTTTCCCCCTGTCTGGACATTTTGTTGGCGGAAGTTAGGGTTTCCCTGTTGGTTGGAGTCGTGTCCACGGAAATTGGGGTTGGCTCGCTGGTTGGAGTCGTGTCCGCGGAAATTTGAATTGCCTTGCTGGGGCTCTGACTGAGTTTGGTTGGTGGGGCAGTCTCGGTGATAGTGAAATCCCGGGCACTTGCGGCACTTCGGTAGACTATTGGTAGTATTACTCGCAGGCGGGATGGTGGCTGGCCTCGGCAGCGGTCGGAGTTGCCTCTGAAATTCCCTGTAGTCACCCTCGGCGTTTTCAGCCACTCGGCTCAAGCTTTCCATCGTGGCCACTGGGACATTTCTAGTTGCGAATCTTAGTTCCGGTCGCAGGAGCTCGCGCACCTCCATAACCATCTCTTCTTCCGGCGTATACCGTTCTACCCTCAGCCAGAGTCCAATTTTGCGTTGTATAAAAACGGCGGCGGGTTCGTCGTCTTTTTGTCTCTCCCCGTGTAACCTGGAGCGTAGCTTCCCCAGGGTGGCAGTGTCGTTGAACTGCCGCAGGAGCTTTTCCTTTAAGAACTCGTATGTGATGTTGTGGGACTTCCACATCTCCAGGGTGCGTCTGGCTTGACCCTCGAGCTGTTCAATGGCTACTCTCACTTTATCTCGACCGTGGATGTCTTCATGGAGCATCGCCTCCTCGAGCTCATCCAGGAAGTTGACTGGATCCTCCCATTCCAGGCCTGAGTAAGTGGGCAGCGCTCTCGTTCTTCTTGTGGGCATCCTGTGATGACCTTATATTGCGTGTATTGCGGCTTGAACGCTTCCCTCCATTAGTCTTGTCATGCTCTCTGCTAGGTTTTGTGTTGGGCGCCACTGGGGGTCTATTTCCCCAGAATCTGTGTAGTCGGGTCGTCGTGGATCCTCTTCCCTCCGGAAAGATCTGGCCTCACGTTGTTGGTCGCCATGTCCTCGTAAGTTAGCCTTTTCTTGGCCGTACGGCTGTGATTCGTTACGTGCAGTAATGGGTGGCCGGCAATTTTCTTGCTGCCGGGTAATGGAGGCTAGGTTTGAAGTGGTCAGAGCCAGGAGTTGCGCTAATTGTTCATAAGTGGGTAGTCCCAAGCTCGGTTGGGGTTGGTCCGTTATGGCGGCAGAGGGGACTGGGATCGTTCCAGTCGTTTGGTTTTGGAGCACTATTTGTCTTTGGGGCGTAGCACTAGGTCTTGCCGTCTGGTACGGCGGGGTGACGTGGTAGGCGCCGGCCGACGAGGTAGGCGTGACGAAGTACTGTGCGTTGGGCGGCGTGCTTGGGCTTGGGCTGGTTGCTGTTGGTGGTACCATGCAGTGAGGGGTGGCCAGCTGGCGGCGAGGTGTCAGCGAGGCGTCGCTGAAGAGTTGGGGCCAGTCGGGTGTGGCAGCGATGGTGTACTGACCGCTGGGCAGCCCTGAGCCTGAGTGGGAGGCTTCCCCATGTGTGGAAGCGAATCCAGCGAAGCGGCGATCTCCCAGCGTCGAGGAATCGTCGTTGGCCCGGGATGCTGTCGGGTCCACCATACAGCGAGGGGGCATCACCATGTCATCATCACCATCTAATCCCTGTTCCATCGCCGAGTTTTCGTGCCACGATGCTGCGTTGCGCTCCATGCAATAAGGGGGCATCCCCTGGGAATCGTTGCTACTCCATTCCATATTTGTTGCCTGGGTTCCATGCCAGGTGGCTGCGCTGCGTGCCATGCAGCGAGGGGGCACCGTCGTGATGACGTCATGCGTGACCCCAGTGTCGTGTCCTATGTTGGTGGCGAGTCCTGCCTCGCTATGCCTAGGCGCGGAGCCCGGCGACGCACAGTAGTGGGGCGCCGTCGTCGCGACGCCATGCGTAGCACTTGTGCCTGTGGAGAAATCAGAGGACATGCTTACCTCGCCGAGCCGGGTTGCGGTGTTGCTTGCTGTGCAGTGTGGGGCCACCGTCGTGGAGACGTCGGGCGTGACCCCCGTACCCCTTGTCAGGGCGTCGTGTTGGCGGAGCACTTCGTGGTCAGATGCTGTGAGGGGCGTCGTGCAGTGAGGGGGGGCCGACGTGGAGACGTCGCTCTCGACCCCAGTGCCTACTGCCTTGCCTCTCCGGGTATGCATTGCCACTTGACACTCAACACAATAAAACTCAATTAAAACACACTGTCTGGTTACAACACAAGAGGAAGGGATAACCTCATCAGCATTGGCGTTGGCTTCTGTGCTCAAATGACTTCTGTTTCGGCAGAAGACTATTAGTTGCTGAAGGCTGGAACATTACTACTTGAAGGATCGATCACTACTTGCTCGCTGAGAAAAAGTGTTTTCTTATATAGACTTTTTTGTGCTCAAGTGACTTCTGCTTCGGCAGAAGACTATTTCTTGTGCTCAAATGACTTCTGTTTCGGCAGAAGACTAAAACATGAGCACAGCGCGCTAGACAAGTCATAACTTGTTCGCGACGCCGACGCCGATGACAATACATACATACATACATACATACATACATACATACATACATACATACATACATACATACATACATACATACATACATACATACATACATACATACATACATACATACATACATACATACATACATACATACATACATACATACATACATACATACATACATACATACATACATACATACATACATACATACATACATACATACATACATACATACATACATACATACATACATACATACATACATACATACATACATACATACATACATACATACATACATACATACATACATACATACATACATACATACATACATACATACATACATACATACATACATACATACATACATACATACATACATACATACATACATACATACATACATACATACATACATACATACATACATACATACATACATACATACATACATACATACATACATACATACATACATACATACATACATACATACATACATACATACATACATACATACATACATACATACATACATACATACATACATACATACATACATACATACATACATACATACATACATACATACATACATACATACATACATACATACATACATACATACATACATACATACATACATACATACATACATACATACATACATACATACATACATACATACATACATACATACATACATACATACATACATACATACATACATACATACATACATACATACATACATACATACATACATACATACATACATACATACATACATACATACATACATACATACATACATACATACATACATACATACATACATACATACATACATACATACATACATACATACATACATACATACATACATACATACATACATACATACATACATACATACATACATACATACATACATACATACATACATACATACATACATACATACATACATACATACATACATACATACATACATACATACATACATACATACATACATACATACATACATACATACATACATACATACATACATACATACATACATACATACATACATACATACATACATACATACATACATACATACATACATACATACATACATACATACATACATACATACATACATACATACATACATACATACATACATACATACATACATACATACATACATACATACATACATACATACATACATACATACATACATACATACATACATACATACATACATACATACATACATACGCTTGCTTTACCTATTTACCCCTATGGAGTAAGCTCAAAATATAACCTAGTTCCAGGTCTCATTATAATACATACGTGTACCAAATATTAAGTCGATGACATACATACATTGTAGCATTTACATTGCCACCTTATGGGTTTATTAATATTTAGATATTTAAATTCGATCTAGTCATAATAATAAAGAGCAGTTGGTGCGAGCCCCTTCCTCTTTGCGATCTCGCGGTACCTGCTGTCGAGACGCGCTTAATTTCGCCGGTCCGTGCCCGCCTCGAAAGTGATCGCCGGAAAGCTACGTTCTTCTGCTTTCCAGAGAGACTTCGAACGCCGTTTCACTTCCGATTTTTATTTACTTATGAATTTTTAAATTACTTACGGTTTTCAATTTTTACGAAAATATCCATTCTTATTTCGCACAGAACTACACTAAATTTTTCATTTAGCTCAGAGCACGTGCTGCGTCCACGCACACGGAGATTTTATCCATAAAATGCCAATCTCTGTGTTCAAATAGAGACTAAGATCGAGCCTCTACGTCGAGTATTAACTAAAATATGAGTGTTTTAAGATTTCATGTTTTAGAATTTTCTAGGTTACGTTTTAACACCCTCAAATTTGTCACATTTGTCTCGCCCCTGTGAGGCCGAATTTTCGATTTTCCGTGTAAAATTTGGTATCACGGGAAAGGGCCAAGCTCCCCCTTTCCATCGAGACACAGAACGAGCTTCTATTCCACGTAATTGCTTAATTATGAATTTTTTTGTACGTAGATGTTTTTCACTTTCTCACAAAAAAACCAACATTCACACGCCCGTGTCGGGCCGAATTTCCGATTTGGCCCGCACGCTCCACTATCATAACAAAATATCGTCCTTTCCGATTAATTTGAGACCTAGAAAGCCTCTCAACTCCCATTATTTCCTGAAAAATCACAGTTTTTAAAGTCCATGTTTTCCGTTCCGAGATAAATTTCTGTCGGTAAGGCAGTACACTGTAATAGGTGATAAAAATTAAATAGAATGCCAGCAGCAGGGGTGCGCAAAGTAATGTTTGGTATCCAGGGTGAGCCAAATCGGTATGTGGGGGTTTTTGAGGTCGCCGAATACGAATCCGAATTCGAAATTGAAAAATTCAAGATGGCGGCCGAGTTGCAGGACACATTTTGCCATTTACGGTGCTATTCGTCTGAAAATAAGTGTGTATGTGTTATCGAGGTCACAGATCACGAATATCTAATCGTAACTCAAAAATTCAAAATGGCGGCGTCCCCATAGCCTAATAGCCATTATTTACTATAACTTTCTTATTTTCCAACCGATTCGAATGAAACTCGATATGTTGAAGTTGCTGAAGTAGCTGATTGTGAATATGACGTCGAAATTGAAAAATTCAAAATGGCGGCGGAGTTGCAGGACCCATTTTACCATTTACGGTGCCATTCGTCTGAAAATAGGTATGTATATGTTATCGAGGTCACAGATCATGAATATTTATCGTAACTCAAAAATTCAAAATGGCGGCGTCCCCATGACATAATATTCATCATTTACTGTAACTTCCTTATTTATCGTCCGATTCAAATGAAACTCGATATGTTGAATTTACTGAAGTAGTTGATTGTGAATATGACGTCGAAATTGAAAATTTCAAAATGGCGGCGTCCCTAATATCTGCTATTTACTGTAACTTTCTTATTTGCCGTCCGATTCAGCTGAAACTCGGAATGTGAAGGTTGCTGAAGTACCTAATTACGAATATGAAAGTGAAAAACTAAAAAACTGAAAAATTGAAAAACTGAAAAACTAAAAATCTGAAAATCTGAAAATCTGAAAAACTGAAAAACTGAAATACTGAAAAACTGATAAACTTGAAAACTTGAAAACTTGAAGACTTGAAAACTTGAAAACTTGAAAACTTGAAAACTTGAAAACTTGAAAACTTGAAAACTTGAAAACTTGAAAACTTGAAAACTTGAAAACTTGAAAACTTGAAAACTTGAAAACTGGAAAACTTGAACCTTGAAAACTTGAAAACTTGAAAACTTGAAAACTTGAAAACTTGAAAACCTGAAAACAGAACAATTGAAAGGTGAAAAACTAAAAACTGAAAACTGAAAACTGAAAACTGAAAACAGAAAAACTGAAAACTGAAAACTGAAAACTGACAACTGAAAAACTGAAAAATGAAAGGCTGACAAATGAAAAACTGAACAATGAAAAACTGAACAATGAAAAACTGTAACTCAAAAACTGAAAACTGAAAACTTCTAAACTGAAAAATGGAACTAAAAACTGAAAACCACAAAAACTGAAAACTAAAATTGAAGAACTAAAAAATTAAATATCTGAAAACTGAAAAATGAAAATCTGAAAAATTGAGGATTAAAAAATTGAAAGCTGAAAAACTGAAAATTGAAAAACTGAAAAATTAAACAAGACTGGAAAATGAAATACTGAAAAACCAAAAAACTGAACACTGGAAAACTGAAAATTGTAAAACTGAAAAAACAACTAAAAAAACTGAACTGAAATCTGAAAACTAAAAAACTGAAAACTGAAACACTGAAAAACTTGAAACTGAAAAACTGAAAATTGATAAACTGAAAAATTCGAAACTACAGCTGAAAAAGTGAAACACTAACTGAAAAACTGAAAACAGAAAAACTAAAAAACTTGAAACTGGAAAACTGGAAATTGAAAAATTGAACTGAGAACTGGAAAATTGAAAAGCAGATAACTGAAAAACTGAAGATTGCAAAACTGAAAACTGAAAAACTGAAGACTGAAAAACTAAAAACTGAAAACAAAGCTAAACAACTGAAACGTTCACTCTTGTAAGATTTGTGCTTCTCAGAAAAGTTCTAATGAGGCAAGGGTAGGCAACATGGATAAAGACAAAAATGTAAATTTTCCTTGGCAGGTCATAGCCGTTTATATCATGGGTCCTCTACCTAGATCTCCGCGAGGTTTCACACATTTATTAGTCATAGGCGATTGGTTCACTATGTACACTTTAATTCACCCGTTACGAACTGCTACTGCAAATAATATCGTAAAGTTTATGGAAAATAATGTATTTTTAGTATATGGAGTTCCGCAGTATATCATTTGTGGATAACGGCTCGCAATTTGCATCAAGTACCTTGAAGGCTTTAGCTGATAAATATAAAGTACAAAAAATATGGTTTAATGCACTTTACCATCCCCAGTCAAATTTCGTGGAACGTTCAAACAAAACAATAGGGACGGCTATCCGAAGTTATATAACCGAACATAAGGATTGGGTTAAGCATCTTTCTGAAATTCATCAGGCTATAAATACCGCTAGGCATGAAGTTACTGGGTACACTCCATCTTTTTTAAACTTTTCACGATACGTACCCCTGACAGGTGATTATTATGGGAAAATCCAATCTACCAAAGATGTTCATTTACTTCCAGGTGATCGGGAAAATTATGCTTCAGAATTTAAAGATTTGCCAGATTTATACTCCGAGATAAGGAAAAAATTAACAAAGGCTTATGAGAGGAATAAAAAATATTACAATTTGCGGAAACGCGATATTAAATTCGCGGAAGGCGATAAAGTATGGCGTAGGAATAAAGTGTTATCAGACGCTAAAAATTCCTTCACTGCCAAATTGGCACCGCGATATGTGCTGTGCACTGTTCGAAAGAAAATTTCGAATATTATTTATGAATTAGAAAATAAAGACTCGTCATATGCCGGAAAGTGGCATATTAAAGATTTGAAGCCGTACTTAGGTTCAAATTCTGACGTATCGGTAGGTTAACCGGATTTGAAAATTAGTATTTTTTTGAATAAAAATTTAATGAGAAAGATTGGTATAGTATTATTCAAATATATATTTGTAAATATTGTATTATAAATTTGTAGATATAAATTTAATAGTTTACGAAATCTTAGGCTGAGGAAATTTCAAAACTTGTTCAAAATTAATAACTAATAGGCATTTCATCTCAAAAGTTATTTTAAGACCTTTAGACTAATATATCTCTTATATGCTAGAACATTAGTAAATTTTGAAAACTGTAAATATAGATACTTAGGTTATGCAAAGAAAAAAAAAATTGTAACTTGATACTTATTAAGAAAAATTTAAAAAAAAAAAACGTGAGGGCGCGTGTAGCATTTACATTTCCACCTTATGGGTTTATTAATATTTAGATATTTAAATTCGATCTAGTTAACTGTATACAATCAAATTTGCAAATACATGTATTTAAAATTGCCTAAATTTGATAAATTAGAGCAAGTTTAGCAAATAGAATTTCAAATGATAAGAGCAGTTTTAATGACTCCGTCATTGAAGATAGACGTGTCCTAGTACTGCTGTAAATTATTAAAGATCTTTGATCTTATTATATTGTTTTAAATATTTTCCTAACGTCAATTAGTAACAATAAATTTAGTGGATAGTATAGAGTAAAAATACATACAGATGGTTAATAGTTTTCGGAGTAAACTTGGGTAAGAATAACTTAATTACTTCATGGAGATCATTTCTAAAATGGCGTCTTCCGCTTTTCTATAGCAAACTTCATACCTCGTTGCAGACCAGGAGCGTTTTTATAATGAAGGGAGAATTTTCTCATCAAACACCGGAAAATGTATTCCGTAAGTAAATAACTTAAACAAATATAACAAATTTAGCGCTTGTCACTTATTAGAAATTCAAACATATCTCATTTCATTTTAGGGTGTTTTTATGGCTCCGAAACTTTCATTTTTTTATTTTAATGGTTCTTCTTATTAAGAAGATACTTAATTTAAAGTAGAGTAGATGCCCTCAGCATAGTTTAAACAAATAAATTCTTGGGAGACATATAGGACAAAGTATGCATAATTCCTGGAGTCCTGGATTGGTTCAGCAGAGTACATGGAACTCCTCGGCTTGCTGCTAAAAAATTCTAGAACTTCAACGACCGTGGAGGAGTGGATTTTCTCATAATCATACACCTTCGTTGGACAGGAAACCCTCTTCTTATGAAGAAACCTCAGCTAAGTGTCACTAGATAACTTGTTAAAATATTCTTATTCTAAATTTGTTTACACCACCTTTATTCATTTTATTATTAATTAGCGATCTGAGCCGAGAGTGCAATGGTAAATAACCTAAATTTTATTAATAATTTTCATATTTGAGGTATAAAGTATATACTCTTTTAAATCTAAAATAACTTTCCTCGTTAAATTTATCATGCATTATAGAGAATTTAATTACATAATTACATAAAGGTAAATGTTCGGATTTTGTGATCACAATTTCTTTGGTAGGGGTTTATTTTCTATACTATATATATATGATCTTTGAAGATACTATACAGTGTATATGTTTAACATACTATATATTTTTACTAAGATATTATTGATGGTACTTGTTGTCTATATTGTTTCTCAGGTATGTATTAAAATTTCGATTTGTTCATTTAGAATCTACCTGATTGGTTCATAAGCATATCAGTTTTACCTAGTTTTAACTCCTCAGTTTTATTGATTTCTAATAAAATCAGTTTTATATTTTAGTTGATTGATTTATTTCATTGGTGTTATACAAAAATAACTATTCTAAAGTTGTAGTGAGCTAATAACAACTTCTATTTCTATTACATTTGCTAAAGTACGATTAAGACTCACCAACGTATTAAATTATATTTGCATTTTTTATATAAGATCTTGAAAATTCTACTATTGGTTAGTTTATCCGTTTGATAACTAATTTTCTGTATAAAATGTAAATTATAATTGCAAAACGGATTGGCGCCTATATCTTTCTCTCTCACTCTCTGGGAAAATTTAATCTCCACTAAAAAAAATAACAACTAAGGTGTGTATGACAATACAGTATTTTTATACCTACAGCCCATCCACCGAAACTTGAGCTAGGGGTGATTTATCGTAACTATACCTTTCTTTATCAACGATATATTCCATTATCATGTAACATGCTTTGAGCAACTCAAAAAAATATAAAGTAAGTATGGTACAACGGTACATACATACATACATACATACATACATACATACATACATACATACATACATACATACATACATACATACATACATACATACATACATACATACATACATACATACATACATACATACATACATACATACATACATACATACATACATACATACATACATACATACATGTTATATTAAAAATTAACACTACGTAACAGAGTTACAAAGTACATTTCTTAATGATATCAGATTACATAAACTGATAACGACTTCCTTTACTTATGCTTAGCTCACGTATCAAGTTACATAAATTATTAATATTTCTATCCTCATAGTTAATGCCAAATTGCAACTTTGCTTTTCCTTTGTTTAACGTCTAGCTGACAATGCTTTTGTTAACTTATAAATATGACCAGCAGACGCTTTTACAGTTAGTTCTTATACTCAACTCATTACAAAATGCAGTATTATACTCACCTTTACATTAAAACTTTTAAATCAACAATTACATTTTTTCATTCAGAGTCATCGATGACTCTCTATAACTAAATAAATATTTTTTAAAAACTCAATATCAAAGTATCAAATATAACAGTGGCGCAGTCGTACCGGATCTAGAAAAACGCACAAGTTCGGGAGCCTAACTTCTGGTAAAGTGTCCAAGGGAACAAGGAGAACATCTGGAGAAAAAGGTGCCTAACCAGTGGAAAACAACCGGAAGAACAAGGAGACCTTCCTAGCTGTGACGGTGGATCCCAATCCTTCAACTAGAGAAAGAACCTACCAATGGAAATATTAATGTAAGTCATTTTAAGAATCATCTCGTTTTATTTTATTATTTTTCACAATTATTTTATAAAAGTGCTATATACACTCAGCGAACAAAATACAGTTCTATTATCAAATAATTTTTCCTTGACAAAATAAACGCGACAAGTTTAATTTAATTTTAATTAGCGTAAGAAACGTATTATACTGCTAATACGTCACCGTGTATTATACAGTTAATACACAAACTACCTAAATAATTTTTTTTTAAAAACTAATTTCCTTTTCTCAAAAAGGTCATTTTTAACAATTTCAAGTTAACATTTAATTTAATTTTTGTACTTTCTAAATAAAAGCAACAATGCCAGAAACATCGCAAACCACGCAAACAGTACAAAGTGCAAGGATAGAACAAATTGAGCCTTACAAGCTCTCTGAAATTTTTTCTGTCATACCGGAATTCGATGGCAATGCCATTAATTTACAAACATTTTTAAATTCTTGCATTTATGCACAAGGCATGGCAATCAATGACCAAAAAATTTTACTAACGCTACATATAAAAAATAAATTGCGTGGCAGAGCTGCCGAATTAATAAATTCCCGTAATCCCGATACATGGGCAGAAATAAGAGTCTTGCTCGAAACTCATTTCGGAGACTCTCGCGACTTGACATCGCTTATCCAAGACTTACAACGCATTCACCAAATGCCAGGTGAATCTGCATTAACTTTTGTTGCGCGTCTACAGACGCATAATGCGAAAATGCATGCGGCTATTCAAAAACAACGTTTATCTGGTGAACAAAAACTATCGCAGTCAGATTTAATCGAAACTATGACCCTGAACACTTTGTTGACGGGTTTAGAGTCTAAATTAGGGCAAATAATACGTGCTGGAAATCCAACAAGTATGTTACAAGCGATTAATAGGATTAGAAGAGAATTGCAACTCTCTTACTTTGAATCACAGAAATTTTCAAAAAATAACAATAATGTTAAAAATCCAGTGCCTCCTCAACAAAAACGACCAAACGTAAATTTCCAACAAAAATTTTGTTCATTTTGTAAACGCAGCGGGCATATAATAAACGAATGTCGCACAAGGCAACAACAATTATTTATGCCATCAACTTCACAAAATTTCCAAAGACCAAACTTTCAAGGTAATACAGGTTTTCAAAATTTTGCACAACAAACTAGTCAATTTAATACCAGAACATTTCCACAAAATAATCAAGTTAGCCAAGCACAACAAAATAGGCCTTCAGCAATTAGACCAAATCCTAATTTTGTCCAACAAAGACCATCAGCGATACAACCAAATCCGAATTTTAACCGTTTCAATCAACAAAAAACTCATCATTTAAATTATGAACCTTATGATAACCAATATAATTTTAATCAGTACGAAGATTATTCTCCTGAATATCAAAACGTTGATACAATGTACGACAATTTTAATTTTGAGGATAATCAAAATTTTTCGGAAAATTATGCAACTAATTTTCAAGAACAGTACGAGAATTATACTGCTAATTCTCAGATACCGCAAGAGAATTATACTGCTAATTCTCACTTACCACAAGAGAATTATACTGCTAATTCTCACTTACCACAGGAGGATTATACTGCTAATCCTCAGGATTTTTGCTAAAGTCCGGAGTATCTTACGGATGCTCCAACACAAAAAATAAAATGCGAATTGGACAAAGTTTCTCACCAAATTCAAAACATGAACCTCAACGACAATTCCGAGCCGTCCCTGAACTTCCCAGAACAGAAGTTCATGTAAAAACACCACACGCATTATTAACCATAAATGCAAAACCCCGGTATTATATTAACGATATTACGAATAAATTCAAAATTTTAGTTGACTCAGGTGCAGGTATTTCTGTTTTTAAACCAAAAACAGCTGAAAATTATAAACGAAGATTTCCAGAAAATCTAACTTTACAAGGCATAGGCGATCGGAGAATTACTATTAGCGAATCTGTTCTCGTGCCTTTCGTAGAAAATGATCCACATAAAGTTTATATCCACAATGTAGACATAGACTTTGACGGACTATTAGGCGCAGACTTTTTAGAGCACTATGACTGTAAAATAGATTTTAAAAATAAGCAACTAGTCACAAATTTCAAAACCGTACCGCTATTTAAAGTTACGGAAGATAACACAAACAACAAAATAACGCAAAATTTACCTTTGCAACCAACTACAAATTCTAACATTAAAAATCAAATTCAGAATCAAATTTCAGGCAATATGAAAAATCAAAATAAAATCCAAACTGACGGTCGTTCTGAAAAAGTTTATAAATTAAAACGCGAACCTGAAAATCCTATTTCAGACGAAAACAAAGATCAAAATTTAATTTTCGTTGAACCACGCACAGAAAAAATATTTCAAAGAAATTGTAATATCGCTAAAATTAATGATATACCAGAACAGAAAATAGCTAATATTTCAAATTTAACTTCCCGAGTGGTCAACCAACAAATAAATAATTCATTGTCAGATACAAAATCGCGTATCAAAAAGAAACCAAATTTGAAAACCATAAATCCTAACATCTCGAATAATAATTCGAAACTACCACAGAGAATAACCCTTTCAAAAAGTATATCTGAAATGAAACAACAAATTGGAAAAACACTTAAGAATGTAAAGAATTACTTAAGAACTAAACACGCAATCTCGCGTAATAAAAATAAAGGAAAATTTTATAAACTACCCATGATTATGACAAAAAACAATGAAAATTCATTTTTAACACCTATTAAAACAATACCAAAAATTATTGAATTTTCAAACCTAAAATTCGAACCTATTCAAAAATTTAGATCAATATTTAAACTTAATATGTGATACCAGGTTTCGTCCCAATCACATAACGACCCTCTGAAAAAAAATTAAGCACCTATTATCAAATATTATGTACACAAAAAAAAAATAATAATTCTTTTTGTAAACAACTATTTCGAAATTATGCCTCAAGAATTTTAGTTGCCCAAACGAAATATTTCATTAAAGAAAATATTTAAAATTTGCTATACTTAATTATAACAATCTTTCATTAAATTCATTTATCCTTTTCGACAAACTTTTAAATTTTTTTTTATTACCTATAATACGCTAAACACTCTGTACAATTTTTATAGTAATTAAATTCCCAGTTAAATGACTTCTAACATCATTTTATAAACAGGCAATTTTATTCTACTTCTCTGTTTTACTTCTCGAACAAAAAATATGTAATTTTTATTTGATTAAATTTTATAACTGTAGGAAATAAAAATACTATATTAGTCAGAATAGTTTAACTATAACTCTAATTAAGCAATTATTTTATTATCTGAATTAGATTCCAAGAAATGCTCAATAATCTGAATCTGCATACAAGCACGTCTGGTATGTTCTTAAACAAAACATTTTATCAAGACCTGCATGAAATCCAACTCTCTAGTTTTGTATTGTAGTCGTTATAATGTCTCATTTCATTATATACGTTTTACATGTAACACAAAATAATAATACTAAATGGTTAATGTTCAAGAAATCATGAAAACGTACAGAGAAATTTCTTCAAAATTAAAGTGAATCCTAAAACTGGAACAAAATATTTTAAATTAGTAAGGCACTTATAACTTCAAAAAAAATCAGTAAATATACAGTGCGTTCTACGAATCAATAATTTTTCAAAACATTTAAAATTTATCTTGAGTAATCTTATCTTTCTCAATCTATATTGAACAAAATCTCTAATAGATTATTCGGAAATTCAAATTTCGAACAGACAACATTTATACAGGGTACACAAAAATACAACATTCTTGCAACAAAATAAATTCGAAGATTTGCATCATAAAATAATTGAGTATATTTTCAAAAAAGACCCCGAATTATGCAATTCAAACAATATCGTTGCAAGTAAAGCATGCGTAGGAAGTATTTCAATATTTGTCTACCGTTTGATATTAAATCTATAATAGGATATCTCTTTTTAATTTTATCCAAAAGACAAGACATTTTGAACCTGTCTAAGATATATTATGTAGAAAATAATTTGGAACTTCCAATACCTGAAATTCTATAATTTATTTCTGCACAGAAAGATTTAAAATTAGTAATCTGTCCAAATGTTAACTATTGACGAACACGAAAATCAAATTATTTTAGATCAAAATCATTCAGGCAAAATAATTTACATCGTGGTACCATCAAAACCATAAGAAGGAAAATAGTAAAATACAATTGGCTAGACTTAACTAAAAACATTGAAAACCTTATTAAATCTTGAAACAAATGAAAAAAAACTAAAGTGAATTTCGATAGAATAAAGCCATATACTGAAAATAAAATTTATTATCAACACTCGCTCAATACAAAATAATACCAATAAACCAAAACACTGTTTATGTATTTTACCATAAAGATAAGAACATCATGTTGACAAACGAAAAATAGACATTACTGGTACATCATCCATTAAAACTATCCTTCGACAAGAACCAACGAATTTTAGACACGATTTCAAATACTCTTGATGGTGCTCATAAAGAAAAATGATCACTTTTCGAAGCGAAGTCAAAACAGACATTAATCTTTTGACACAAATTTCCAAGACTATACAATATAAATTTAATGGAGTATTTATAGACACAAAGAGATACAAACACGGAATATTAAATGATATCGACACAATCTTCAAATCAATAACTGGAAATCTAGACGTCGAAGATGGTGAATATTATGCTAACTGTATTAATAAATTAAATATCGACGAACACGAGTTAGAAAATGTAACTGAAACAAAAACAGATTCCAGTTACAACATCGGTAATCAATAATAATAATAATAATAATAATAATAATTTTCTTTTCAATCATTCAAAAATTGCAAATTAACGAAGAAATGTTTAATAAGGACATAAAAACGTCGATCATGACGCGAAACATAGAAGCTCTAGAAATTAAACTAATATTTTTACACATTTGCGAACAATTACTTTCAAGCTATTTGTATATTGAGGATCATATATTTGTCAATCATAACCCTAATTATTTAATAACAGGTCTACAAGAAATTTCACAGAGTTTGCGAAGAAACAATTGCCTCTTTCTATTAAATTATCGGCAGTTGCTCAATATTTAGATATTATTGAACTAAATGCATTTCAAGTAGATTGCAACTTAATATTTGTTAAAAAAAAAAAAATATATCACTTGTTGAACTTCAAAACTATAATACCTACTGTTTATACCCTATCCCCATATTTGATAACAGAACTGGTCTTCACCATATTCTATCTATTTCTCAAAGATTTATCGCGAAAAATGATGATTCTTTAATGTACGTACAAATAACAAATCTAAAAGAATGCAAACCCCTATATTTTGGAACCAAGCTATGCTCGAACCTGTTTGCATGTCCTATTGATCAGAATGCCATATGTGAAGCTAGGATTCTGAAACAACCAATGAAACTTCCCAAAAAATTGCCAAACCTCCTTCATTATTAGTCAAGGGTACAATGTTCAAGAACTCGAAGAGAACACGTGGCTCATAATAAATTCCGAACCTCTACACATCACAATTAGTTGCCCGAAGAGAGAAACAACAACGGAGCTAATCAATTAAAATTCAACTGTTAAACTACAACCTGGATGTTACGCCTTCGCAGGTATAGCCAGAATACAAGCCAGTGCCAAGGACCTTTCCGAAATTAAGGACAGTTCCCATCCTGTGCAAATTCCGTTTCAATGTTGCAACCAGATGCCCGACAAAATTCAATTACCCAAATTAAAACCATTAAAACTAAACAACCTAAACATCAAAGAATTGGACATTTCCAAAAACAAGTTGGAGCAATATTCTAAAGATCTGGACGATCTTATCAACGAACCTTTCGTGACCAAACACATGTCATGGTTCACGTACTTCACAATCACGTTCATCATTTCCATAATCCTACTTTACGTGCTTTGTAAATGTAGAAGAGACGACTACTAAAAATCGAACCCTCTGCAGGCGATTCTCCTTCACCTCCTCCAGGACGAAGCAAGAAGTTCATGGAATTCCCCAGTTTAAACCCTCCAAGAAAGCGACCCGGTATCAAACCTCAAGAAGAAGATATCGAGTTATCATAGACTTTCCAGTGAACCACTAATTTTTGTTTATTGACTTTTATTGTTTCTATTTTATGCTTATTATTTTATTCACTCAATATTTTATTATTATCTTTGCATTATATTCATTTTGTTTTATTATTACTTTTATATTGTATTCAATAATCATTCTATTCAAAAGTTGTTGTATAACAATCAACTTTTTTATTAAGGGGGAAGTTGTTATATTAAAAATTAACACTACGTAACAGAGTTACAAAGTACATTTCTTAATGATATCAGATTACATAAACTGATAACGACTTCCTTTACTTATGCTTAGCTCACGTATCAAGTTACATAAATTATTAATATTTCTATCCTCATAGTTAATGCCAAATTGCAACTTTGCTTTTCCTTTGTTTAACGTCTAGCTGACAATGCTTTTGTTAACTTATAAATATGACCAGCAGACGCTTTTACAGTTAGTTCTTATACTCAACTCATTACAAAATGCAGTATTATACTCACCTTTACATTAAAACTTTTAAATCAACAATTACATTTTTTCATTCAGAGTCATCGATGACTCTCTATAACTAAATAAATATTTTTTAAAAACTCAATATCAAAGTATCAAATATAACATACATACATACATACATACATACATACATACATACATACATACATACATACATACATACATACATACATACATACATACATACATACATACATACATACATACATACATACATACATACATACATACATACATACATACATACATACATACATACATACATACATACATACATACATACATACATACATACATACATACATACATACATACATACATACATACATACATACATACATACATACATACATACATACATACATACATACATACATACATACATACATACATACATACATACATACATACATACATACATACATACATACATACATACATACATACATACATACATACATACATACATACATACATACATACATACATACATACATACATACATACATACATACATACATACATACATACATACATACATACATACATACATACATACATACATACATACATACATACATACATACATACATACATACATACATACATACATACATACATACATACATACATACATACATACATACATACATACATACATACATACATACATACATACATACATACATACATACATACATACATACATACATACATACATACATACATACATACATACATACATACATACATACATACATACATACATACATACATACATACCTACATACATACATACATACATACATACATACATACATACATACATACATACATACATACATACATACATACATACATACATACATACATACATACATACATACATACATACATACATACATACATACATACATACATACATACATACATACATACATACATACATACATACATACATACATACATACATACATACATACATACATACATACATACATACATACATACATACATACATACATACATACATACATACATACATACATACATACATACATACATACATACATACATACATACATACATACATACATACATACATACATACATACATACTAAATGTTCTATATTCTGATATCTATTTTATATTTTTATACGTTCGAATTTTACTTTTTGAAAGTAAATTGAAATGATTTTATTGAGCGCCAAACAGTTTCTTAAAAGCTGTTAATATTATAGACTATAGAACACCATTAGCATGACCATCTACAATCTATAGAATGACTCTTACTCAGGGTCCAACGAAGTCGGTTCAATAAATGCTCATCGATCAAGATAACAATCTAAATAAATCAAACTCAGTATTGAACGAACAAAGTATTAATTTATTAACAAATTTGAACTTGGAATGTAATTAACAAATTTAAATAACAAAAACTAACTTAACTAAAATGATAAATATGGCCTTTATTTAAAATAAATATGTACCATGGATTTCTGATATTGTAAAGCTTTACCTTGTCTTTCTTTCGACTCGAGTAATGTTATATTGTAACCTCTAACTGGTTATTATGATCCTTGAAATATAATGTCACTTGACTGACTTTTTAAACTTCTCAAGGCTTCTTCTTCTTCTTCTTTTCTGGATTGACGTTTGTTT
This sequence comes from Stenurella melanura, assembly GCA_963583905.1. Lineage (NCBI taxonomy): Eukaryota > Metazoa > Arthropoda > Insecta > Coleoptera > Cerambycidae > Stenurella > Stenurella melanura. The sequence goes on along the minus strand of OY757316.1, from coordinate 62,104,152 downwards.
ATAACCTCCAATTTTTGACAGCTGATTTCCTTGAAATATTTCTATCACTTGATTGACGTTTAAATTTCTTCACCATATAAATTTGTTAACTGGATTAACAAATACTTCTAAATCTGCTTTCCGGATAATCTACTTCTTAATACTTTTAAAGTTTACTCACTTTTATATTTAATATACTTTACAAATTTTTCTTGATATCAATATATCTGGATTGTAACCTTCAACTTATTCACCACTTTTCTTCTCTTTTCAATTTAATATTTATTCTTGGATGAATATATTTCGCAGCTCGCTGTTCAGCGGTGTGTGATCAACTGATTTGTTATTTTTAGTCGTTTCAATGGGTTAATTTCCAATATTTCAATTGTTTTTTTCTATTTTGATCTAATATTTCAAAATTTAATTTTAATTTAAAATTTAAACTATTCAGTTTTGTTTGTTCTTTATATTAATTGAATACTGTTTTTCATTCTTTAATTTTCCTGATGAATTTCTTATTCTACTTTTCAGGATTAAGTGAATAATTGTAATTACTCGAAATATATTGACATATTACATATACTTTTTAAAATCTACTTATAACTACAATTAACAATTCCAATCTCAAATAAATACTAATTCATACATTTAGATGAATAGCAATGATAAACACAAAATGCTAGTAGTTAAAAACGTACTGCAGTTTTCATATTGACATAATACTGATATTATAAACTAAAACAAGAAATTGATACGCCAACAAACATTTAACATCATACTATTAGTCCTTTCTTTCTGCATGATGTGAAATATCATTTACAAAACACCTTTCTGCAATGATATTTGAAAATATCTGAAAACTTAAAATGTCATTCACTGTTTTGTAATATATGGACTTACTATTTTTAAAATAATCACGCTGCAATGCAACTACTGTTAATAGTCTTTCATTCAATATTCATTTTGTGTAGATTTACAGTTTTTCTACACAAAATATGATTTTCAGCCCTAAGTTTTGACATGCATGTCAGATTTTATAAAATTTACTTTTTTGTTTTCCAATTTCATTCTAAATCATTTTAAATGAGATTGTGATTTTCTATAAGTTCATGTTTTATTATATACTATTTAGAATAACATTGTTAAACTAAAATAACTTCATTTTATGTTTATTTAAATATTTTGTTCTAATTCAATATCAAGTTTCATTCTCTGCATCCTACTCGCTGAGAATAAGTGAACTTGAATCAATTAAATAAACCACAGATATTCCTGCTTCTGTATGATCCGTTAAAGTAAAACTGTTATGATTATTTCCTAAAATACATACAAATTTGTGAATTTTATTTATGATTTCAAACACGATACTTGGGTAGTGTTCCACAGTGTGGATACACAGCATAAAACCCCCTAAACTAATAGAATTTTGACATGTGAAAATTTTGTTAGTTTTAACAACATGATGTGACATTCACACTGTCAAAGTTTATTTACAATTTAAAAGTGATCTACTCAGGATCATTTGGATAACTTAAGAGTAATCTATCCTGGATCATATGGATAATTTATCCCCATGTGACAACTTCCCGGTAATGATTCTTCCTTATTATAATTTAAAACGTTTTCGTTTTCATTTATAATATTACCTACTTCAAGTTGTTGCGCATAGCCCTTTGCTATTGTAGGTTCATAATCAATTGAATTTTTGTATTTTTGAGACAAATTTTTAAAAATTTTATCATATCTGGAGTAACGACTTATCAGAAAGGTTTCAGGCTTCTTATCATTATTTATCTGAACACATGTGGTTCCCACTATATGCTCACCGCAAAATTCATTATCATTATTGGACTCTATGCCATTTGATACATTAATTATTTCGGCATCATTGCCATTCAATTCATTAACTATTTCGGCACATTTGCCATTTAATTCATTAACTATTTCAGCACCTTTGCCATTCAATTCATTAACACTACAGAAAGGTATTCTTTCACCTTCTACTTTTAGGATTCTTTCTCCTAATACAATATTTGCCTTTTTTTCTAATAAGATGTCGTCTCCCAATATAACATCATTTTCTATATATTCGCCTATTTTTTTACTATTATTACCTACATTTAAAACAACTTTATCTAAAAATCCTGATTTCTATTTCTATCATTTACTTGTGCTGTTTCTATTTTATTCATACTAGAGTGCGTATTTTCATCTACTCTATTTCCCATTTGAATGTTAGTATTAGCAACTTGTGCATATGACTCATTATTTTTAACATAATCCCCTCTCTCTCTGCAATCATTATCATAATGCCGTTTCTCAAAACCCTGCTTTTCATTCCTATAGTTGTCATATTTATATTGACCATAACCTCCTCGTTCCTTTCTATCATTGTCATATTGACGTTTCTCATAACCCTGCTTTTCATACCTATCATTGTCATATTGACGTTTCTCATAACCCCCTCGTTCCTTTCTATCATTGTCATATTGACGACCATAACCCTGCTTTTCCTTCCTATCATATTGACCATAACTTTGCCTTTCTCTTCTATCATTCTCATTCCTATTCTGATCATAACCCCACTTGTTATAATATCTACTATTATTTTCCCTATTCTGACTAGACTTCCTATCAAAACTCTGATGATAATCATCTAATTCTCTTAAATAATCAATTAAATCATCTAACTTTGCAATTCTTTGCGTAATAATAACATTCTGGATATCCCCTGAAAAATGCCTAGCTAAATATCTGACCATTTCACTTTCTGTGAATTGTGGTTCTAGATGTCTAATATTATATACTTTTCTAAGTACATAGTTTTCCCTAGAAATACCTTTATTTTCTACATAATTACCATTAAATAGGTCTTGTCTTATTTTCAACTGAGTGTAATCACTCCAATATTGTTTTAAGACTAGAGCTTCAAATTTCTCTATAGTCTCAAACCTGTCCATTATAACTGAGTACCAGATTTCCGCTTCTCCCTTTAACATGTCTTGTATGTTTGCTTTTAGGTTTGCATTTACGTGTTGTGTTTCCATATGTTGTTTCAAACGTGAAATGAAAATTTTAGGGTATATACGGTTATCTCCGTAAAAATAAAAAGGTGTTTTGTTGCATGTGTAAGTATGTGTGGGTAATTGTGTTAATTGTGTACGTGTGGTATCCTTCAACAACTTCGTGTTCTGTTCTATCTTGCTATCCTGTTCTTTTATTTTGCTATCGTATTTATCCTCCTGTTTCTTCATTCTGCTATCTATTGCAGTCATTCCATCTTCAAACATAGTTACTACTTCCTCTCTTATTTCCTTTGCTGCCTCATTTACCTTAATACCTATTTCTTCATTAACTGACTCTCCCATTCTCTCCCATTTACTCTCCAAATTTTCAATCTTATTTCTTACTTCTTTATTGCTTTCTTCTATTTTTTTGTTAATGTTTTCTTCTAATCTCTGGTTATTTTGATTCATGTTTGCTTCCAAAGTTTGGTTATTTTGAATCATGTTTTCTTCAAGTCGATGGATATTTTTGTCCATATTTGTATTTATTCCACCCATCATTTCCATGAGTTTCTGGAACATGTTTGTGTCAGGTTGTGTGTTTGTGTCACCAACTTGTGTTTGTGCAACTGTGGATGTACCCTGTGTAGTTTCCTCTGGATTCATGGTTGTTGTCTTACCTGACTTTAACCTCATATAATTTGTATTTGTTTTAATTCGACAATGCCTTGTTGTCAAAACTATCAAAATAAGTTATTTGTTCTATTATCTTTCAAATGTATGTTTGAAATGATAAACTATTCTCAAGTTGTATTTATTTAATCGCTTTCCTGATCGCTCCACGTTAACAAGCCATAAATGTTCTATATTCTGATATCTATTTTTATATTTTTATACGTTCGAATTTTACTTCTTAAAAGTAAATTGAAATAAGTTTACTGGGCGCCAAACAGTTTCTTAAAAGCTGTTAATATTATAGACTATAGAACACCATTAGCATGATTATCTACAATCTATAGAATGACTCTTACTCAAGGTCCAACGAAGTCGGTTCAATAAATGCTCATCGATCAAGATAACAATCTAAATAAATCAAACTCAGTATTGAACGAACAAAGTATTAATTTATTAACAAATTTGAACTTGGAATGTAATTAACAAAATCTAACTTAACTAAAATGATAAATATGGCCTTTATTTAAAATAAATATGTACCATGGATTTCTGATATAGTAAAGCTTTACCTTGTCTTTCTTTCGACTCGAGTAATGTTATATTATAACCTCTAACTGGTTATTATGATCCTTGAAATATTATGTCACTTGACTGACTTTTTAACCTCTCAAGGCTTCTTCTTCTTCTTCTTTACTGGATTGACGTTTGTTTCTAACCTCCAATTTATTTTCAAGATTTCCTTGAAGTATTTCTATCACTTGCTTGACGTTTGAAATTTCTTCACCATATAAATTTGCTAACTGGATTAATAAATACTTCCCTCTTCTAAATCTGCTTTCCGGATAATCTACTTCGTAATACTTTCAAAGTATACTCACTTCTTATATTTAATCAACTTTTACAATTTATTCTTGATATCAATATATCTGGATTGTAATTTTCTAACCTTTAAATTATTCACCACTTTTCTTCTCTTTTCAATTTATTAATTATTCGAGGATGAATATTTCTCGCAGCTCGCTGTTCGGCGGTGTCTGATCAACTGATTTGTTATTTTTAGTCGTTTCAATGGGTTAATTTCCAATATTTCAATTGTTTTTTTCTATTTTGATCTAATATTTCAAAATTTAATTTTAATTTAAAATTTAAACTATTCAGTTTTGTTTGTTCTTTACCTTAATTGAATACTGTTTTTAATTCTTTAATTTTCCTGATAAGTTTCTTATTCTACTTTTCAGGATTAAGTGAATAATTGTAATTACTCGAAATATATTGACATATTACATATACTTTCTTAAAATCTACTTATAACTACACTTAACAATTCCAATCTCAAATAAATACTAATTCATACATTTAGATGAATAGCAATGATAAACACAAAATGCTAGTAGTTAAAAACGTACTGCAGTTTTACATACTGACATAATACTGATATTATAAACTAAAACAAGAAATTGATACGCCAACAAACATTTAACATCATACTATTAGTCCTTTCTTTCTGCATGATGTGAAATATCATTTACAAAACACCTTTCTGCAATGATATTTGAAAATATCTGAAAACTTAAAATGTCGTTCAGTGTTTTGTAATATATGGACTTACTATTTCTAAAATAATCACGCTGCAAAGCAACTACTGGTATTAGTCTTCAATTCAATATTCATTTTGTGTAGATTTATAGTGTTTCTACACAATTTATGATTTTCAGCCCTAATTTTTGACATGCATGTCAGATTTCATAAAATTTACCTTTTTGTTTTCCAATTTCATTCTAAATCATTTTAAATGAGATTGTGATTCTCTATAAGTTCATGTTTTAATATATATTATTTAGAATAACCTTGTTAAACTAAAATAACTTCATTTTATGTTTATTTAAATATTTTGTTCGTATTCAATATCAAGTTTCATTCTCTGCATCCTACTCGCTGAGAATAAGTGAACTTGAATCAATTATATAAACCACAGATATTCCTGCTTCTGTATGATCCGTTAAAGTAAAACTGTTATGATTATTTCCTAAAATACATACAGATTTGTGAATTTTATTTATGATTTCAAACACGATACTTAGGTAGTGTTCCACAGTGTGGATACAGCAATACATACATACATACATACATACATACATACATACATACATACATACATACATACATACATACATACATACATACATACATACATACATACATACATACATACATACATACATACATACATACATACATACATACATACATACATACATACATACATACATACATACATACATACATACATACATACATACATACATACATACATACATACATACATACATACATACATACATACATACATACATACATACATACATACATACATACATACATACATACATACATACATACATACATACATACATACATACATACATACATACATACATACATACATACATACATACATACATACATACATACATACATACATACATACATACATACATACATACATACATACATACATACATACATACATACATACATACATACATACATACATACATACATACATACATACATACATACATACATACATACATACATACATACATACATACATACATACATACATACATACATACATACATACATACATACATACATACATACATACATACATACATACATACATACATACATACATACATACATACATACATACATACATACATACATACATACATACATACATACATACATACATACATACATACATACATACATACATACATACATACATACATACATACATACATACATACATACATACATACATACATGTTATATTAAAAAATAACAGTACGACACTGAGTTATAAGTAAGCTCTCAGTAGTATCAAATTACATATGTTGATAACGACTTCTCTTGGTAATTGCTTATCTCACATATCATATTTCACACATTGTTTTGTATCCGTTCTCATAGTTTATGCCAAATTGCACATTTACATTTCCTTTGTTCTCCGTCTAGCTGACACTGCTTTCCAATGTTATAAATACGAGCAGCGGACGCTTTTGTACTCAGTTATTAACTCACCTTTACAATAAACTTTTAATTCTACAATTTTATATTTTACTCAGAGTCATCGATGACTCTAATTAATTAAATAAATATTTTTTAAAAAGTCAAATCCAAAGGATCAAATATAACAGTGGCGCAGTCGTACCGGATCTAGAAAAACGCACAAGTTCGGGAGCCTAACTTCTGGTAAAGTGTCCAAGGGAACAAGGAGAACATCTGGAGAAAAAGGTGCCTAACCAGTGGAAAACAACCGGAAGAACAAGGAGACCTTCCTAGCTGTGACGGTGGATCCCAATCCTTCAACTAGAGAAAGAACCTACCAATGGAAATATTAATGTAAGTCATTTTAAGAATCATCTCGTTTTATTTTATTATTTTTCACAATTATTTTATAAAAGTGCTATATACACTCAGCGAACAAAATACAGTTCTATTATCAAATAATTTTTCCTTGACAAAATAAACGCGACAAGTTTAATTTAATTTTAATTAGCGTAAGAAACGTATTATACTGCTAATACGTCACCGTGTATTATACAGTTAATACACAAACTACCTAAATAATTTTTTAAAAAACTAATTTCCTTTTCTCAAAAGGGTAATTTTTAACAATTTCAAGTTAACATTTAATTTAATTTCTGTACTTTCTAAATAAAAGCAACAATGCCAGAAACATCGCAAACCACGCAAACAGTACAAAGTGCAAGGATAGAGCAAATTGAGCCTTACAAGCTCTCTGAAATTTTTTCTGTCATACCGGAATTCGATGGCAATGCCATTAATTTACAAACATTTTTAAATTCTTGCATTTATGCACAAGGCATGGCAATCAATGACCAAAAAATTTTACTAACGCTACATATAAAAAATAAATTGCTAAATTGCGTGGCAGAGCTGCCGAATTAATAAATTCCCGTAATCCCGATACATGGGCAGAAGTAAGAGTCTTGCTCGAAACTCATTTCGGAGACTCTCGTGACTTGACATCGCTTATCCAAGACTTACAACGCATTCACCAAATGCCAGGTGAATCTGCATTAACTTTTGTTGCGCGTCTACAGACGCATAATGCGAAAATGCATGCGGCTATTCAAAAACAACGTTTATCTGGTGAACAAAAACTATCGCAGTCAGATTTAATCGAAACTATGACTCTGAACACTTTGTTGACGGGTTTAGAGTCTAAATTAGGGCAAATAATACGGGCTGGAAACCCAACAAGTATGCTGCAAGCAATTAATAGGATCAGAAGAGAATTGCAACTTTCTTATTTTGAATCCCAAAAATATTCCAAAAATAATAATAATAATGTTAAAAATCCAGTGGCCTCCTCAACAAAAACGACCAAACGTAAATTTTCAACAAAAATTTTGTTCATTTTGTAAACGCAGCGGGCATATAATAAACGAATGTCGCACAAGGCAACAACAATTATTTATGCCATCAACTTCACAAAATTTTCAAAGACCAAACTTTCAAAATAATCAAGGTTTCCAAAATTTTGCACAACAAACTAGTCAATTAAATCCTAGAACATTTCCACAAAATAATCAAGTTAGCCAATCACAACAAAATAGGCCCTCAGCAATTAGACCAAATCCTAATTTTGTCCAACAAAGGCCATCAGCGATACAGCCAAATCCAAATTTTAACCGTTTCAATCAACAAAAGACTCATCATTTAAATTATGAACCTTATGATGACCAATATAATTTTAACCAGTATGAAGATTATTCTGCTGAATACCAAAATATAAATGAAATGTACGATAATTTTAATTCAGGAGATAGTCAAAATTTTGCTGAAAATACAACTAATTTTCCAGAACAATACGAGAATTATACTGCTAATTCTCAGATGCCGCCAGAGAATTATACTGCTAATTCTCACGTGCCGCAGGAGGATTATACTGCTAATCCTCAGGATTTTTGCAAAAGTCCGGAGTATCTCACGGATACTCCAACAACGAATTGCGAATTGGACCAAATTTCTCACCAAATTCAAAATATGAACCTCAACGACAATTTCGACCCGTTTCTGAACTTCCCAGAACAGAAGTTCATGTAGAAACACTTTCACATGCTTTATTGACTGTAAATTCAAATAATCTTTATTATATCAAAGACATCACAAATAAATTTAAAATTCTTATTGATTCTGGTGCAGGAATTTCGATTTTTAAACCAAAAACGGCAGAAAATTATAAAAGGAGATTTTCTGAAAATATTATTATACAAGGCATAACTGAACAAAAAATTAACATTAACGAATCTGTTCTTATACCATTTGCCGACAATAATCCACACAAAGTTTACATTCATAATTTGGATATAGAATTTGACGGACTATTAGGCGCAGACTTTTTAGAACACTACGAATGTATGGTAGATATTAAAAACAAGCGACTAATTACGAATTTCAAAACCGTACCGATATTTAAAGCTACGGGTGACGAAAAAACACAAAATTTACCTTTGCAACCAACTACAAACTCAAATCAAATTCGGAATCAAATTCCATGCAACGTGAAAAATCAAAATTTAATTTCAATTGAACCGCGTATGGAAAAAATATTCAAATTAAAATGTAATTTACGAAATACTGAGGCTATACTGTTAGCCCAGGAAAATGAAAAGGTACGCTTACCAAATGCTATTGTCAAAATCGACGACAACGGAGAATTTTTAACATCAATTATAAACGCTAACGCAATACCCAAAATAATCGATTTCTCGAATCTTAAACTTGAACCAGTTCAAAAATTTAGATCAATTTTTAATTTAAACTCTCAAAATCCGGACAGTCCTCAACATACAGACAGAAATTTCGAAATTAGAAACCAACTACGATTAGATCATTTGAACGAAGAAGAAGCCGAATTAATAACAGAACTTTGTCTAAATTTTTCTAATATATTTTATTTAGAAGGCGACAATTTAAGCTTTACCAACGAAATTAAACATTCTATTGATACGAACGATTCTAAACCAGTTTTTACAAAATCTTATCGCTATCCTCATATTCACAAAGAGGAAGTTAAAACTCAGGTCTCTAAAATGCTAGACCAAGGTATAATCAGACCATCAATTTCACCCTGGTCATCCCCGGTTTGGGTTGTACCTAAAAAACTTGACGCCTCCGGTAAACAAAAATGGCGAGTTGTAGTAGACTACAGAAAACTTAATGAACTGACCATTGACGACAAATATCCGCTTCCAAATATTTCGGACCTTCTTGATCAATTAGGCAAGTGCCAATATTTTACCACGTTAGATCTTGCCTCCGGATTCCATCAAATAGAAATCGACGCGAAAGATATTCAAAAAACTGCTTTCACAGTAGAAAACGGTCATTTTGAATTTGTACGAATGCCATTTGGACTGAAAAATGCTCCATCAACATTTCAAAGAGTGATGGACAACATTTTGTTAGGTATCCAAAACGAACGGTGTCTCGTCTACATGGATGACATTATTATTTATTCGCCTACCATTCATGACCACATTTCGCGATTAACGGAAGTATTTAAACGTTTACAAAAAGCCAATCTCAAAATTCAACCGGACAAATGCGAATTTTTACGCAAGGAAGTTGCATATTTAGGCCATCTTATTACTAAGGACGGTGTAAAACCAAATCCCGCTAAAGTTGACGCGATTCTAAATTTTCCTCAACCGAGAAACCCTAAGGAAATAAAATCATTCCTAGGCTTAGCTGGATATTACAGACGTTTTATACCTAACTTTTCAAAGATTTCTAAACCTTTAACAAAATTATTGCAAAAAGACATACTTTTCGACTTTGACAATGATTGCTTAAACTCCTTCGAAAATTTGAAACGAGCGTTAACAACAACTCCGATTCTTATTTATCCTAATTTTGACGATGTTTTCATCCTAACTACTGATGCTAGCGCATTTGCCATTGGTTCCGTGCTCTCGCAAGGAAATATAGGCAAAGACTTACCAATAGCTTATGCATCTCGAACTTTATGCGCGGCGGAGACTAAGTATTCGACCATAGAACGCGAGCTTTTAGCCATAGTATGGTCAGTAAAACACTTTAGGCCATATCTATTCGGAAGAAAGTTCAAGTTAGTAACCGATCATCGACCACTTACCTGGCTATTTTCGATAAAAGATCCAGGAAGCAGACTCGCACGTTGGCGACTCAAATTAGAAGAATACGACTATGAAATCATCTACAAACCCGGTAAAACCAATAAAAACGCGGACGCGCTATCGCGAGTTAAAATCAATCACTTTTCGGAATGTTCCAAATTTTATTCAAAAATTCTAGCCGCGAACGAGGACGACGAATCAGAAGATGACGAACCAAACAATGACGAAAACCCGAACAATAACAACAAAATCACTAAAGAACAAATCTCTCAAGAATTTGATATCTTTTGTAACTTATATAAGACAAAATCCTTAATAGATTATTCTAAAATTCAAGTTTCAAACAGACAACTTCTAGACAAGGAACACAAAAATATTATAACATTCTTTCAACAAAATAAATTAAGAAGATTTGCATCACAAAATCATTGAGGACATGTTCGAAGAACACCCCGAATTTTATAATAACACTATTAACATTGTCTCGAGCAAATCGGTCAGGCATAGAAAATATTTTATTGTTCCTTTACCTTTTGATGTAGATTCAATAAACGAACCAGTTCAAAAATTTAGATCAATTTTTAATTTAAACTCTCAAAATCCGGACAGTCCTCAACATACAGACAGAAATTTCGAAATTAGAAACCAACTACGATTAGATCATTTGAACGAAGAAGAAGCCGAATTAATAACAGAACTTTGTCTAAATTTTTCTAATATATTTTATTTAGAAGGCGACAATTTAAGCTTTACCAACGAAATTAAACATTCTATTGATACGAACGATTCTAAACCAGTTTTTACAAAATCTTATCGCTATCCTCATATTCACAAAGAGGAAGTTAAAACTCAGGTCTCTAAAATGCTAGACCAAGGTATAATCAGACCATCAATTTCACCCTGGTCATCCCCGGTTTGGGTTGTACCTAAAAAACTTGACGCCTCCGGTAAACAAAAATGGCGAGTTGTAGTAGACTACAGAAAACTTAATGAACTGACCATTGACGACAAATATCCGCTTCCAAATATTTCGGACCTTCTTGATCAATTAGGCAAGTGCCAATATTTTACCACGTTAGATCTTGCCTCCGGATTCCATCAAATAGAAATCGACGCGAAAGATATTCAAAAAACTGCTTTCACAGTAGAAAACGGTCATTTTGAATTTGTACGAATGCCATTTGGACTGAAAAATGCTCCATCAACATTTCAAAGAGTGATGGACAACATTTTGTTAGGTATCCAAAACGAACGGTGTCTCGTCTACATGGATGACATTATTATTTATTCGCCTACCATTCATGACCACATTTCGCGATTAACGGAAGTATTTAAACGTTTACAAAAAGCCAATCTCAAAATTCAACCGGACAAATGCGAATTTTTACGCAAGGAAGTTGCATATTTAGGCCATCTTATTACTAAGGACGGTGTAAAACCAAATCCCGCTAAAGTTGACGCGATTCTAAATTTTCCTCAACCGAGAAACCCTAAGGAAATAAAATCATTCCTAGGCTTAGCTGGATATTACAGACGTTTTATACCTAACTTTTCAAAGATTTCTAAACCTTTAACAAAATTATTGCAAAAAGACATACTTTTCGACTTTGACAATGATTGCTTAAACTCCTTCGAAAATTTGAAACGAGCGTTAACAACAACTCCGATTCTTATTTATCCTAATTTTGACGATGTTTTCATCCTAACTACTGATGCTAGCGCATTTGCCATTGGTTCCGTGCTCTCGCAAGGAAATATAGGCAAAGACTTACCAATAGCTTATGCATCTCGAACTTTATGCGCGGCGGAGACTAAGTATTCGACCATAGAACGCGAGCTTTTAGCCATAGTATGGTCAGTAAAACACTTTAGGCCATATCTATTCGGAAGAAAGTTCAAGTTAGTAACCGATCATCGACCACTTACCTGGCTATTTTCGATAAAAGATCCAGGAAGCAGACTCGCACGTTGGCGACTCAAATTAGAAGAATACGACTATGAAATCATCTACAAACCCGGTAAAACCAATAAAAACGCGGACGCGCTATCGCGAGTTAAAATCAATCACTTTTCGGAATGTTCCAAATTTTATTCAAAAATTCTAGCCGCGAACGAGGACGACGAATCAGAAGATGACGAACCAAACAATGACGAAAACCCGAACAATAACAACAAAATCACTAAAGAACAAATCTCTCAAGAATTTGATATCTTTTGTAACTTATATAAGACAAAATCCTTAATAGATTATTCTAAAATTCAAGTTTCAAACAGACAACTTCTAGACAAGGAACACAAAAATATTATAACATTCTTTCAACAAAATAAATTAAGAAGATTTGCATCACAAAATCATTGAGGACATGTTCGAAGAACACCCCGAATTTTATAATAACACTATTAACATTGTCTCGAGCAAATCGGTCAGGCATAGAAAATATTTTATTGTTCCTTTACCTTTTGATGTAGATTCAATAAACGAACATTTATTCATGGTATTGTACAAAAGACAAGACATTTTGGATCTTTCTAAAACATACTATGTAGAAAATAATTTAGATCTTCCAATACTCGAAATGCTATCTTTTATTTTTGCAGAAAAAGACTTGAAAATAGTTATCTGTCAAAATATTGTTAAAACCCCCGACGAAGACGAAATTCCAATCATTTTAGATCAAAATCATTCAGGCAAAAATAACCTACATCGTGCTATCAATGAAACTATTAGAAGGATTAGAGTCAAATACAATTGGCGAGGCTTAACTAAATACGTTGAAAACTTTATAAAAAATTGCGAAACATGCGAAAAAACTAAAGTCTGTCGTAAAAACCTTAGCAACCCTCTGGTAATTACCGAGACTCCAAAAACATCATTCGAAAGAATAAATGTTGATCTATTCGAATTTCCCACGCGAAATTACGCTGTTACAATCCGCGACGAGTTAACAAAATTTACTCAAGCCTATGCTGTCCCGGATAAATCCGCGAAATCAGTTGTAAATACCTTATTGCTTTACTTTCAACACTACGGTACCCCGTTGAGAATTCATTGTGATTACGGCGGTGAATTTGACAATAAATTATTAAAAGACCTTTGTACGCTCTATGACATAAAACTGACATACTCAAGCGTAGGACATCCCCAATCCAACGGATCTCTCGAGCGATTTCACGCTACATTAGCCGAAATGATAAGAGTCCACAAAACTGAAAATCCGAATGAACACCCATTCACAATATTACCATACGCAATTATTTGCTACAACAATTCGGTTAACAAAACACACGGCTTCACACCATACGAACTCATTTTCGGACATACGTCTATTAGATCACCCGAAACTTTATACAACCAAAAGGAATTAATAACGAAATATATAAGAGATTTAAACAACAGAATATCTCACTATTATAAAATCGCCCGCAGTCGAACGCAATCTCAAAAGGAGAAAGCGAAAGTTCGCTTTGACAGAAATGTCCCAAAAAATCGACCTGAATACAAAGTTGGTGATAAAGTATATGTGAAAGATTCTCAAATTAAAAACAAACTTCAAAATAAATTTAACGGTCCTTTTAAAATCATAGAAATTTTCCAAAATTCTGCTACTTTATTAAATCTTGAAACAAACCAAGAAACTAAAGTAAATTTCGATAGAATGAAACCATATACTGAAAATTAAATTTATTTTCAGGTTTATCCTGCTGTTCGGATCAGCACTCGCACAATATAAAATAATACCAATAAACAACACTGTTGGTGTATTTTATCACAAAGACACGGACATCGTAGTGACAAACGAAAAATGGACATTACTGGTACACAAAAACATATCATCCCTTAAACTAGCCTTCGATAAGAACCAACGAATTTTAGATACGATTTTGAATACTCTTGACGGTGCTCATCAAAAAATGATCACGTTCAGAAGTGAAGTCAAAACAGATCTTAACCTTTTAACACAAATTTCCAAAACTATAGAATCTAAATTTGATGAAGTATTTCTAGATACGAAGAGATATAAACGCGGAATATTAAATGGTATCGGCACAATTTTCAAATTAAATAACTGGAAATCTAGACGCCGAAGATGGCGAATATTACGCTAATTGCATTAATAAATTAAATAACGACGAACATCAGTTAGAAAATTTAATAAAAAACCAAATTTCAGTCACAACATCGGTAATCAAAAATTTCAATTCAACCATTCAAAAATTGCAAATTGACGAAGAAACATTTAATAAAGACATGCAAGAAATCGATCGCACAATCGAAACCATGACGCGAAACATCGAAGCTGTAGAAACAAAATTAATATTCTTACACATTTGTGAACAATTAATGGCAAGCTATTTGTATATTGAAGATAACTTGAACGATATTCTAAATTCAATAACATTTGCTCGATTGGGAATCATTCATTCGTCAATCATAACTCCCGATCATTTAGTAACAGCATTACAAGAAATTTCACAGAGTTTGCGAAGAAACAATTTGCCTCTTCCAATCAAATTATCGGCAGTTGCTCAATATTTAGATATTATTGAACTAAAAGCATTTCAAGTAGATTCCAACTTAATATTTGTTTTAAAGATACCACTTGTTGAACCTCAAAACTATAATACCTACCGTTTATACCCTATCCCAATATTTGATAACAGAACTGGTCTTCATCATATTTTATCTATTTCTCAAAAATGTATCGCGAGAGATGATGATTCTTTAATGTACATACCAATAACAAATCTAAAAGAATGCAAACCCCTCTACTTTGGAACCAAACTTTGCTCAAACCTGTTTGCATATCCTATTGACCAGAATGCCATATGTGAAGCTAGGATTCTGAAACAACCAATTAAACTTCCTGAAAATTGCCAAACCTCCTTCATTATTAGTCAAGGGTACAATGTTCAAGAACTCGAAGAGAACACGTGGCTGATAATAAATTCCGAACCTCTCCATATCACTATTAGCTGCCCGAAGAGAGAACCAGCAACGGAGCTGATTACTAAAAATTCAATTATAAAATTACAACCTGGATGTTACGCCTTCGCAGGTATTACCAGGATACAAGCCAGTGCCAAGGACCTCTCCGAAATTAAAGACAATTCCCATCCTGTGCAAATCCCATTTGAATGTTGTAACCAGATGCCCGACAAAATTCAACTACCTAAATTAAAACCATTGAAACTCAATAATTTAAATATCGAAGATGGATATTGCCAAAAACAAATTGGAGCAATATTCTAAGGATCTGGACGATCTCATCAACGAACCTTTCGTGACCAAACATATGTCCTGGTTCACGTATTTCACCATCACCTTCATCATTTCCATAATTCTACTTTACGTGTTTTGTAAATGTAGATGGAAGAGACGTCTACTGAAAATTGAACCATCTACAGGCGATTCTCCTTCACCTCCTCCAGGACGAAGCAAGAAGTTCATGGAATTCCCCAGTTTAATCCCTCCAAGAAAGCGACCCGGTATCAAACCTCAAGAAGAAGATATCGAGTTATCATAGACTTTCCAGTGAACCACTAATTTTTGTTTATTGACTTACACTTTTATTCTTTCTATTTTTTGCTTGTTATTTTATTCGCTCAATATTTTATTATTATCTTTGCATTATATTCATTTTGTTTTATTACTTTTATATTGTATTCAATAATCATTTTATACAAAAGTTGTTGTATAACAATCAACTTTTTTTATTAAGGGGGAAGTTGTTATATTAAAAAATAACAGTACGACACTGAGTTATAAGTAAGCTCTCAGTAATATCAAATTACATATGTTGATAACGACTTCTCTTGGTAATTGCTTATCTCACATATCATATTTCACACATTGTTTTGTATCCGTTCTCATAGTTTATGCCAAATTGCACATTTACATTTCCTTTGTTCTCCGTCTAGCTGACACTGCTTTCCTAATGTTATAAATACGAGCAGCAGACGCTTTTGTACTCAGTTATTAACTCACCTTTACAATAAACTTTTAATTCTACAATTTTATATTTTACTCAGAGTCATCGATGACTCTAATTAATTAAATAAATATTTTTTAAAAAGTCAAATCCAAAGGATCAAATATAACATACATACATACATACATACATACATACATACATACATACATACATACATACATACATACATACATACATACATACATACATACATACATACATACATACATACATACATACATACATACATACATACATACATACATACATACATACATACATACATACATACATACATACATACATACATACATACATACATACATACATACATACATACATACATACATACATACATACATACATACATACATACATACATACATACATACATACATACATACATACATACATACATACATACATACATACATACATACATACATACATACATACATACATACATACATACATACATACATACATACATACATACATACATACATACATACATACATACATACATACATACATACATACATACATACATACATACATACATACATACATACATACATACATACATACATACATACATACATACATACATACATACATACATACATACATACATACATACATACATACATACATACATACATACATACATACATACATACATACATACATACATACATACATACATACATACATACATACATACATACATACATACATACATACATACATACATACATACATACATACATACATACATACATACATACATACATACATACATACATACATACATACATACATACATACATACATACATACATACATACATACATACATACATACATACATACATACATACATACATACATACATACATACATACATACATACATACATACATACATACATACATACATACATACATACATACATACATACATACATACATACATACATACATACATACATACATACATACATACATACATACATACATACATACATACATACATACATACATACATACATACATACATACATACATACATACATACATACATACATACATACATACATACATACATACATACATACATACATACATACATACATACATACATACATACATACATACATACATACATACATACATACATACATACATACGCTTGTTTTACCTATTTACCCCTATGGAGTAAGCTCAAAATATAATCTAGTTCGGGTCTCATTATAATACATACGTGTACCAAATATTAAGTCGATGACATACATACATACATACATACATACATACATACATACATACATACATACATACATACATACATACATACATACATACATACATACATACATACATACATACATACATACATACATACATACATACATACATACATACATACATACATACATACATACATACATACATACATACATACATACATACATATACGCTTGTATCCCCATAGTATATGGATTGAAATGTATCGAATTTGAGGGGCCAGCTTTTACAATAGATTGTTTCTAGATGGATCTACAGAGTCAAATTCGGAGTATATAAGGCGCGATTACCAGCGCGGAAGAAGTAGTTTATTAAAGAGCAGTTTATAAAAGTGAACAAGTTGGAAAGTGGAAAAAGTGAGGTTAAAGTAAACAAAGTGTATTTTCAAGTATTGTATAGTCAGTAAATTATCAAATAAAGTGTTAGTGGTGTTTATCTCTTGTTGAAATTATTTAGAACCCACGGATTCATACAGGGTGTTTCCTAAAAGGTGGAAAATTCGCAACAATACATACGCTTGCTTTACCTATTTACCCCTATGGAGTAAGCTCAAAATATAATCTAGTTCCAGGTCTCATTATAATACATACGTGTACCAAATATTAAGTCGCGAACGGAGAAGGCATAGGGGACTTCAACTGCAAGTCGCCAGAAAGGGGATCAAATAGGAAAGACACCCGCGGGGAGGCACTGTTGGAAATGGTTGCGAGGCAGGACCTAGTGATCCTAAATGAGGGAAATCTAAATACCTTTAGAAGGATCAATACAGGGTCAGTGGTGGCACTGGCAGCAGCAGGCGTCGCTGCCAGGACGTTTGATTGGCGTGTACTGGAGGAGGTGACACTTAGTGATCACCAGTACATACAGTTTACAGTCGAAGATGAGCAGCGAACAACACCAAATGCATCGACAGAATCGGGAGGATGGGTTACAGGAAAGCTAGATAGAGACAAACTGAGAAAGTCGCTAGAATCGGTAGAACGACAAGGTAGACTCCCACAAATCGCACAAAGCCAGGGATCGGAGGCACTAGTGGAGTTTGCTGTAGACACAATCACAGCGGCTTGCGACAAAGCGATGCCACGGCGAAGGAAACAAACACTTTACTCAACAGGGAGGTGCCGCATAAATAGGATAATGGAAGCATGCCTACACAAAACACCGCAATTCAATGGTTGGGACAGACGACGGAATCAAAAATGAAGAATATAGAAGTCAAACGAAGATGTCCGCTATCCCCTCGACTATTCACCTAATAGAAAGCATAATAAACGAAAATCAGAATTTCAATGGAAACGATGGAACAATAAATCCCCCCCCCCATCGTGCTTGAATACGCCGAAGATATACTCATCATCACCGAGAACAAGACATCGTTAAATTTCTAAGAAACATGACACCACATCTGGATTCCTCTGGAATGAAAATAGACTTCAAGAAGAATCTAATGGCGATCCGAGACCCATTGACAAGAACAAGTCCAACAAGTGGGGAAGAATACAAAATAGGAGACTACATCCCTGAGAACTACGAACAGAATGAAATACCTAGGAACGTCCTAAAGAATCAACTAGGAAGGAGGGAGACAGTAAAGGAAATAATCAAAACGGCCTACAGTCACAAGAGCTCTACCACCCTTCATTGAGATAATAAACCACCATGGAGCCTAACCAAAAAGATATACACGACCATCATAATGCCAGCGATGACATATGGAGTCGATGACATATGGAGTAAAAAAACGCAGCAACGACAAAGGCCAGCAGAAGAAGCCTGAGAAAAGCTGAAAGGGACATTATCCAACTGCCAGAAAAAAAAACAGGAAAACCACAATAACTATAGAAAACGTCAACATTACTAGAGGGAAAAACGATAATCAAAAAAATAGAATCATACTCAATGAAATAGTGGGGACACGTCCAAAGACGAGACACGACATACCTACTAAAGAAAGCGCTAAGACTGAACAGCAACAAGCCGAAAATAGGTAAGTCATGGATAACAACAATCAAGAGGATTATGAATAAGCTAGGAAGGGATTATACACACTGGGAAAGAACGCACGCATGACGAGAGGGGGAGGTTCGGGAGTGTTTCCACTGCCAGACTCGGAAACAGAAGAAACAAAAAACTACGAAGAAGAATAGGAGAGAGGATGATTACTGAAAGAAACTAAAAAGAAGCATCTCACAAAAAGCTGAAAGTTGAAAGAAGCACGGAAAACCTAATAGAAGCATCTCACAAACGCCTACACTTCCAATTCGATGAATACAGATGGAAACCAAGAAGAAGCATCTCACAAACACCTACACGCTTCATCCTATATTCCTACCCCATGCGTCATGCGGCTCTCGCTGTTGACAACAGGCATGTCCAATGTCCAATCCAATATATGCAGCCGGTACGGTGGTATATAAAAGCATCGGGGGTTTGTTCCGGCACACGGTTGGATCGTCCGTTGGTCGGTCTGGTGGAGCCGCCCATTCGTGGCATTCGTAATAGACGACAACTGCATTTGGCCGTTCAGCGGGCGATCGGGCTGCGTGGTGGAATAAATCTCCATTCCCGGAATCGGCAGCAATGTCCATCTTATGCTGGCAAATCAATTAATCAAATTATGGGGACATCTTGGTCCGAAAGCGGGCCCTGTGATTTAGCACTGATGTGTTCCTTCGCTAGGGCCGTCCCGTAGGCCCTTGGACGCCTGAAATATTGTCTGTGACACCAGTTAGTAAAAGCGTTGCGTAAGCCGTTGGACGCTTAACTTATCAACAGTGGTAAATTAGGCCGAAAGCTGGCACCGTAATTGTTTATTTTTATTGTGTATGTATTTATATTTGTGGTTTGAGTTGTAGGGCACTGCGCATTAGCCAAGTTGTGCTTATAATTTCCTGTAGAGTTGAATTGCATGCGTTTTTGGTAATTGCTTCCTCACGCATGGTATCCGTGCCACACTGACCGCATTACCTCCCCTTGGTGTAGCTTTGAACTTCGACATCGGCCCCATTCGTTCACCGCCTCATCCTTTTATTAACCGTTTAATCTCTTGTCACCGCCCTTCTCACTTTAGCTTAAATGTCGCTTACCGTAGCTTTAAGCTCTAAGTCTTGGTTGTCTATTTGCTAGTGTGGCAATATGTAGTGTTGTAAATAGTAGGTTTTAAGATAATAAATATTATTATATAATCTGAAGCCTGCTTTTTATTGTAGTGTTTATGAAGTCTAACTATTAGTGGAGTCAAGGAGTTGGATCAACGTGTTACAAATGAGGAACGCAAGTAGACCACCTACCTCCTCCGTTCTCGAGGATGCTGAACACGAATATGAGGGTAAAAAAGTTTTTATTTGGGGCAACCAATTCAACCGGCCAAAAACCACCCGTTTTATCGGTTTTCGTACACGGACGCGCGACAAGAAATATTTTAATACGAATTTCTGCAGATTTGACCGGGGCATGAAAAACGGAGGTAGATAATCTCAAAAATATTACCGTTACCATCCTTAGGGGTTAGGAACTTTCGTAGGGACTCTTTGTCTTGGATTTTGGCAAATTTCGCTTCGAGATCTTCGTGTTTTACATGGTGGGATAAGACGTTACCTTCACCGCCTACTATTTCAGTCATATATTGACGCGCTCTCATAATTACCTCGGATAGTTGAAGCAGTAACTGTGGCCTCCCAGAGGGTGGGAAAACGATTCTCGAAACTTTTACCCCCCATTTTCGAAGATGGTAATGGCGAATAAAATACTTTTAGGCTATTTCGATCATTCCTACCACCTTAAATAACCAAAATGTACCCCCCTCGCGTATATACTTTCATTAGTGACCGGCGATACTTGGTTAGACGGGAGTGGATGGGAATTTAATATTAGTCGAAATATATGGACATTTTTCTCAAGTTTATGCATTTTCTTATTATTATCTACAACTTTCAGAAGGAGATAAAAAGATCACTCTCTAACAGGAACGAATCAACCCCCATAGATTGTCTTAAAACTCCTAAAATTTCGTTCTGATTCCACTTTTATAATATTTTGAGTCGCCCCACTCCAAATAAGCATTGTCGGGCAGTGCTGAATGGATGCACTTAAAGGGGGTGACTCCTATGCTTTACGGGGGTAAGAAGAGTTAAACTCTGTGACACCTGTTTGATTAAAACCAGACAGGTACCTCGATTTGCGGACGGCAGCCTTTGGGTTATGGGAGAGCAGAGTCGTGGGTTGATACTTACCGATTTGCTCAATAATTTTTAAAAGAAATTTAAAGAAATAAATACAAGTATAGAAATACAAGTTTTAAACTAATTTGCTAAAAAGATATTCAGGGCGCCACCATAGCTTGCCTAAAAGTTATCCTGCATTGTGGAAGCTACAGAAAACAATACACAGGTTAAAATATAGTTATAGCTCACCAGTACTCTATTGAAATGTCATAAATGGGAGAAAATAAACACAATATTAATTAGTCACAACTTTACTTTAGCGGATATCCCCACTAACAATTTGATAATTAGAGATTCAAAATAATCATATGATAATTATATAAATTTTAATGTTGCCTTAAGCTTAGTTGAAATTTTTAAGGATTTAATAACCAATGGTTCACTTTAAGGAATGTTATAAAATTTAGGGTCAGTCAACTTGGCCCCCCCCAGTTATTTTTTCTTCTTCAATTTGCTAGCACACAATGTTTAGACCTAGCACACCCTAGCACAACCATTTTTAAAGCTAGCACACCTCCTCACAAATAGTGAATAGGCGATGTTTTCGGGGGGGGCCAAGTTGACGCTAGCCCCCCCCAGTTATTTTTTTGTCTTGAATTTGCTAGCACACGATGCTTACACCTAGCACAGGCTAGCACAACCATTTTAAAAGCTAGCACACCTACAGGGGTGGTAATATACAGGGTGTAAAAATTTTTCTCAGCCCCCCCCAGTTATTTTTTTGTCTTGAATTTGCTAGCACACAATGCTTACACCTAGCACAGGCTAGCACAACCACTTTTAAAGCTAGCACACCTACAGGGGTGGTAATATACAGGGTGTAAAACAATTTCTCAGCCCCCCCCAGTTATTTTTTTATCTTGAATTTGCTAGCACACAATGCTTACACCTAGCACAGGCTAGCACAACCACTTTCCAAGCTAACGCTCCTATAAGGTCGATAATATACAGGGTAGAAATGTTGTCCCGCCCGCAGATATATTATATTTTCTATTATTTCTCAGATTACCGAACCAAAAATACATACATAATAGAGGGTTAAAATAGAGAGGTTAATATAGAGAGTTGAAACTTTTCTCTCTGCCTCTATGTACTTTTTTCTCAAATTTGATAGTACACGATGTTAACTAAATAACTAAATAAATAAATTAAACCTTATTTCATAAATAATTTTTGCAATCGTACTAGTAATATAATAACACACCACAATAATAATAATGACATACTTAAAATATAATATATTATAGAGGTTTTCAAAAAGTTCTTATGTTGGAAAAATTCTTGTTACTGTTTCCATGGAAAATTTAATTATGCCAATTAAATTTGCCTATCTTGGAACAAAAAAGGCGTGAAAACCAATGGTTATGTGGCAGTCGTCACCTGTCAAATTTTATATTTATGCGAAACAATCATTAAAAGTCGCCTTGTATTTCGTGTTTTTCGTACTTCAGTTTAACGGCCGCCATTTTCCAAGATGGTGTCCATAGCATAATATGAATGAATGTTATTAATAATATGCTATTGCTAGACACTAGTAGGTACTGCATATGCAATGTTTCGAATTATTTCCAGGGAAGGATTTTTTCCCCCTAATATGATTGTGCTAAAAACTGACCAAGTAAATTAAGTGAACAATATATAGGCCAGTAGAATTAGGAAAAAAACAGGGTTTTTGAGAAAAACCGAGCATCTAACATGTTATCAAACGGCGACAAACTTTTAGGTGCGGGAAGTATGTCTTATATACATAAGTATCTAATTTTGGCCTAAAACCCAGGACATCTCGAAACCTGTTGGGAAAACTGAACATTTTTTTCAGACGTTATTTGTAGAAAATTTAATTTGGATTATTTTTATTTAGATTTTCTTGATAGCTTGCACATTTCTTCCTAACTCTACTGGCCTATTGTTCACTTAATTTACTTGGTCAACGTTTGGCACAATCATATTAGGAAAAAATCTTTCCCTGGGAATGATTCTAAACATTGCATATGCATTACCTACTAGTGTCCAGCAATAGCATATCATTAATAACATTCATGTATATTATGCTATGGCCGCCATATTGTAAAATGGCGGCCGTCTCCTAAACTGAAGTACGAAAAAATACGAAATACAAGGCGACTTTTAATGATTGTTTTGCAGTTATTGGCAGAATTCAATTTTCCATCGACACAACAATAAAAATTTTCCCAACATGAGAATTTTTTGAAAACCACTATACACTATATTTTAAATATGTCACTATTATTGTTGCTGTTATTATATTACTAAAACGATTTAAAAAATAATTACTCATTAAATAAAATTCAATTCATTTATTTACTTATTTAGTTGTTTAGTTGTCTAGGTGTTAACATAGTGTGCTATCAAATTTGAGAAAAAAGTACATAGGGGCAAAGAGAAAAGTTTCAACTATCTATATTAACCTCTATATTAACATCTCTATTTTAACCCTCTATTGTATGTGATCATTTTTGGTTCGGTAATCTGAGAAATAATAGAAAATATAATATATCTGTGGGCGGGACAAAATTTCTACCCTGTGTATTATCGACCTTGTAGGAGCGTTAGCTTGGAAAGTGGTTGTGCTAGGGTGTGCTAGATATAAGCATTGCGTGTCAGCAAATTCAAAACAAAGAAATAACCGAGGGGTGGGGGCTAAGGAAAATGTTTACACCCGGTATATTAACGCCCCTGTAAATATGAAGCTTTGAAAGTGGTTGTACTAGCCTGTGCTAGGTGTAAACATTGTGTGCTAGCAAATTCAAGACAAAAAAATAACTGGGGGGCTGAGAAATTTTTTTACACCCTGTATATTACCACCCCTGTAGGTTTGCTAGCTTTGAAAGTGGTTGTGCTAGCCTGTGCTAGGTATAAGCATTGTGTGCTAGCAAATTCAAGATAAAAAAATAACTGGGGGGGGGGCTGAGAAATTTTTTTACACCCTGTATATTGCCACCCCTATAGGTGTGCAAGCTTTGAAAGTGGTTGTGCTAGCCTGTGCTAGGTGTAAGCATTGTGTGCTAGCAAATTCAAGACAAAAAAATAACTGGGGGCGGGCTAGCGTCAACTTGCCCCCCCCCCAAAACATCCCCTATTAACTATTTGTGAGGAGGTGTGCTAGCTTTAAAATTGGATAGTTGAAAAATTAGATACTCATGTATATAAGACATACTTCCCGCACCTAAAAGTTTGTCGCCGTTTGACAACATGTTAGATGGTCGGTTTTTCTCAAAAACCCTGTTTTTTCCTAATTCTACTGGCCTATGTATTGTTCACTTAATTTACTTGGTCAATTTTTAGCACAATCATTTTAGGGAAAAAAAATCCTTCCCTGGAAATAATTCGAAACATTGCATATGCAGTACCTACTAGTGTCTAGCAATAGCATATTATTAATAACATTCATTCACATTATGCTATGGACACCATCTTGGAAAATGGCCGCCGTCTCTTAAACTGAAGTACGAAAAACACGAAATACAAGGCGACTTTTAATGATTGCTTCGCATAAATATAAAATTTGACAGGTGACGACTGCCACATAACCATAGGTTTTCACGCCTTTTTTGTTCCAAGATAGGCAAATTTAATTGGCATAATTAAATTTTCCATGGAAACAGTAACAAGAATGTTTCCTACATAAGAACTTTTTGAAAACCTCTATAATATATCATATTTTAAGTATGTCATTATTATTATTGTGGTGTGTTAGTATATTACTAGTACGATTGCAAAAATTTTTCATGAAATAAAGTTTTATTTATTTATTTAATTATTTAGTTATTTAGTTGTTAACATTGTGTATTATCAAATTTGAGAAAAAAAGTACATAGAGGCAGAGAGAAAAGTTTCAACTCTCTATATTAACCTCTCTATTTTAACCCTCTATTATGTATGTATTTTTGGTTCGGTAATCTGAGAAATAATAGAAAATATAATACATCTGTGGGCGGGACAAAATTTCTACCCTGTATATTATCGACCTTATAGGAGCGTTAGCTTGGAAAGTGGTTGTGCTAGGGTGTGCTAGGTATAAGCATTGCGTGTTAGCAAATTCAAAACAAAGAAATAACTGAGGGGTGGGGGCTAAGGAAAATGTTTACACCCTGTATATTACCGCCCCTGTAAATGTGTTAGCTTTGAAAGTGGTTGTGCTAGCCTATGCTAGGTGTAAGCATTGTGTACTAGCAAATTCAAGATAAAAAAATAACTGGGGGGGGGCTGAGAAATTTTTTTACACCCTGTATATTACCACCCCTGTAGATGTGCTAGCTTTAAAAGTGGTTGTGCTAGCCTGTGCTAGGTGTAAGCATTGTGTGCTAGCAAAATAACTGGGGGGGGCCAAGTTGACTGACCCCCCCCCAGTTATTTTTTCTTCTTCAATTTGCTAGCACACAATGTTTAGACCTAGCACACCCTAGCACAACCATTTTTAAAGCTAGCACACATCTTCACAAACAGTAAATAGGGGATGTTTTCGGGGGGGGCCAAGTTGACGCTAGCCCCCCCAGTTATTTTTTTGTCTTGAATTTGCTAACACACGATGCTTACACCTAGCACAGGCTAGCACAACCATTTTCAAAGCTAGCACACCTACAGGGGTGGTAATATACAGGGTGTAAAAATTTTCTCAGCCCCCCCCCAGTTATTTTTTTTGTCTTGAATTTGCTAGCACACAATGCTTACACCTAGCACAGGCTAGCACAACCACTTTTAAAGCTAGCACACCTACAGGGGTGGTAATATACAGGGTGTAAAAAAATTTCTCAGCCCCCCCCAGTTATTTTTTTATCTTGAATTTGCTAGTACACAATGCTTACACCTAGCACAGGCTAGCACAACCACTTTCAAAGCTAACACATTTACAGGGGCGGTAATATACAGGGTGTAAACATTTTCCTTAGCCCCCACCCCTCAGTTATTTCTTTGTTTTGAATTTGCTAACACGCAATGCTTATACCTAGCACACCCTAGCACAACCACTTTCCAAGCTAACGCTCCTATAAGGTCGATAATATACAGGGTAGAAATTTTGTCCCGCCCACAGATATATTATATTTTCTATTATTTCTCAGATTACCGAACCAAATATGATCACATACATAATAGAGGGTTAAAATAGAGAGGTTAATATAGATAGTTGAAACTTTTATCTTTGTTCCTATGTACTTTTTTTCTCAAATTTGATAGCACACTATGTTAACACCTGGACAACTAAACAACTAAATAAGTAAATAAATGAATTAAATTTTATTTAATGAGTAATTATTTTTAAAATCGTTTTAGTAATATAATAACAGCAACAATAATAGTGACATATTTAAAATATAGTATATAGTGGTTTTCAAAAAATTCTCATGTTGGGAAAATTTTTATTATTGTGTCCATGGAAAATTGAATTCTGCCAATAACTGCAAAAAAATCATTAAAAGTCGCCTTGTATTTCGTGTTTTTTCGTACTTCAGTTTAGGAGACGGCCGCCATTTTACAATATGGCGGCCATAGCATAATATACATGAATGTTATTAATGATATGCTATTGCTGGACACTAGTAGGTAATGCATATGCAATGTTTCGAATCATTCCCAGGGAAAGATTTTTTCCTAATATGATTGTGCCAAAAGTTGACCAAGTAAATTAAGTGAACAATATAATAGGCCAGTAGAGTTAGGAAGAAATGCGCATGCTATCAAGAAAATCTAAATAAAAATAATCCAAATTAAATTTTCTACAAATTTTGTCTGAAAAAAATGTTCAGTTTTCCCAACAGGTTTCGAGATGGCCTCGGTTTTAGGCCAAAATTAGATACTCATGTATATAAGACATACTTCCCGCACCTAAAAGTTTGTCGCCGTTTCATAACATGTTAGATGGTCGGTTTTTCTCAAAAACCCTGTTTTTTTCCTAATTCTACTGGCCTATATATTGTTCACTTAATTTACTTGGTCAATTTTTAGCACAATCATATTAGGGAAAAAAAATCCTTCCCTGGAAATAATTCGAAACATTGCACATGCAGTACCTACTAGTGTCTAGCAATAGCATATTATTAATAACATTCATTCATATTATGCTATGGACACCATCTTGGAAAATGGCGGCCGTCTCTTAAACTGAAGTACGAAAAACACGAAATACAAGGCGACTTTTAATGATTGTTTCGCATAAATATAAAATTTGACAGGTGACGACTGCCACATAACCATTGGTTTTCACGCCTTTTTTGTTCCAAGATAGGCAAATTTAATTGGCATAATTAAATTTTCCACGAAAACAGTAACAAGAATTTTTCCAACATAACAACTTTTTGAAAACCTCTATAATATATTATGTCCACGTAAGTAAGCCTTTTCTGTGGCGTACGGCTGTGATTCGTTACGTGCAGTAATGGGTGGCCGGCCATTTTCTTGCTGCCGGGTAATGGAGGCTAGGTTTGAAGTGGTCAGAGCCAGGAGTTGCGCTAATTGTTCATAGCTGGGTAGTCCCAAGCTCGGTTGGGGTTGGTCCGTTATGGCGGCAGAGGGGACTGGGATCGTTCCAGTCGTTTGGTTTTGGAGCACTATTTGTCTTTGGGGCGTAGCACTAGGTCTTGCCGTCTGGTACGGCGGGGTGACGTGGTAGGCGCCGGCCGACGAGGTAGGCGTGACGAAGTACTGTGCGTTGGGCGGCGTGCTTGGACTTGGGCTGGTTGCTGTTGGTGGTATCATGCAGTGAGGGATGGCCAGCTGGCGGCGAGGTGTCAGCGAGGCGTCGCTGAAGAGTTGGGGCCAGTCGGGTGTGGCAGCGATGGTGTACTGACCGCTGGGCAGCCCTGAGCCTGAGTGGGAGGCTTCCCCATGTGTGGAAGCGAATCCAGCGAAGCGGCGATCTCCCAGCGTCGAGGAATCGTCGTTGGCCCGGGATGCTGTTGGGTCCACCATACAGCGAGGGGGCATCACCATGTCATCATCACCATCTAATCCCTGTTCCATCGCCGAGTTTTCGTGCCACGATGCTGCGTTGCGCTCCATGCAGTAAGGGGGCATCGCCTGGGAATCGTTGCTACTCCATTCCATATTTGTTGCCTGGGTTCCATGCCAGGTGGCTGCGCTGCGTGCCATGCAGCGAGGGGGCACCGTCGTGATGACGTCATGCGTGACCCCAGTGTCGTGTCCTATGTTGGTGGCGAGTCCTGCCTCGCTATGCCTAGGCGCGGAGCCCGGCGACGCACCGTAGTGGGGCGCCGTCGTCGCGACGCCATGCGTAGCACTTGTGCCTGTGGAAAAATCAGAGGACATGCTTACCTCGCCGAGCCGGGTTGCTGTGTTGCTTGCTGTGCAGTGTGGGGCCACCGTCGTGGAGACGTCGGGCGTGACCCCCGTACCCCTTGTCAGGGCGTCGTGTTGGCGGAGCACTTCGTGGTCAGATGCTGTGAGGGGCGTCGTGCAGTGAGGGGGGGCCGACGTGGAGACGTCGCTCTCGACCCCAGTGCCTACTGCCTTGCCACTCCGGGTATGCATTGCCACTTGACACTCAACACAATAAAACTCAAATAAAACACACTGTCTGGTTACAACACAAGAGGAAGGGATGACCTCGTCAGCATTGGCGTTGGCTTCTGTGCTCAACTGACTTCTGTTTCGGCAGAAGACTATTAGTTGCTGAAGGCTGGAACATTACTACTTGAAGGACCGATCACTACTTGCTCGCTGAGAAAAAGTGTTGTCTTATATAGACTTTCTTTGTGCTCAAATGACTTCTGCTTCGGCAGAAGACTATTCTTTGTGCTCAAATGACTTCTGTTTCGGCAGAAGACTAAAACATGAGCACAGCGCGCTAGACAAGTCATAACTTGTTCGCGACGCCGACGCCGATGACACCACCCCCCTTTTTTGTGACTTTATTGAACATTAATAAAGGCATACAGGTTATGTTTCAGTTCAATAATTTCAATTATATAATGTAAGAGTGAGTGGATACAATATTTTCAAAACTATAAACTAAGAGTAAGTGTTAAGATATTTCAACAACTAAGATATTTTAACATATATAGACTAAGATTAAGTGTGGTAAGATATTTTAAATAAGTAACTAATAATAGGTCCACTAAGATATTTTAGGTAAAACAAGATATTTAAAATTAAAGTATTTTATGTGACAAATCATAAATGTATTCTAGTTTGAACAAAGTTTTCGCCCTGTGGCGTTGAATTATTTACATTGGTATATTATCGCAAGTTTCGCTCTTCTGGACGTCGTCTCCGCGACGCCCGGGGCTGCCTGATCCTGTTGTGAATTGGGGGCTGCTAAGTCCTGCTGTGTTGCTCGCTAAGGCAACGGGATTCTGGAGCGAACCTGTGAGGCTGCAACGTCCTGCTGTGTTGCTTGCTAAGGCAACGGGAGACTGGAGCGATTTATTGAGGCTGCAACGTCCTGCTGTACTGCGGGCTAAGGCAGTGAGATACTGGAGCGCCTCGTGGGGGCTGCTAGGTCCTGCTGTGCTACGTGCTAAGGTAGCGGGATCCTGGAGCGGTGCGCCAGAGCCGGCTGAGCTCGGGCTGGCGTTCGAGTTGACGAATACTCGTGTCCGGACTGGGACAGGCATCTGGCTGGCGGATGGCTGCTGTCGGTCGTGGCCAGGCGTGGTCACGGCCTTCGCCCAGAACGGCATCGGGAACAGTATGGGCGTCGTGTCGAGCGGCTGCTCTCGTCTTGACGTAGAAGGCCCAGGGTCTGCTGGCGGCGGCGGTGCGGCTGACAGCGCCGGGGGCTTCTCATTCTTGTTTGTTTGTTTCCTCGTGGCTGAGGTGGATGGGCCAGGCACGACTGGGGGCAGTCGGCGGGCTGGAAATTTTGGTTTAGCGGCGGCTGTGGTGCTATGTCCACGTAGATAGTCGCCATGTCCACGGAAGTGGGTACCAGGTCCACGGATGTAGACTTGTGCGTTGGCATCTGGCCTTGGGGCAGCGGGCACTACTGATCCTGTGATAGTAGGCGTGACTGGCTTCTGGGCAACGGGCGCTACTGGTCCTGTGACAGTAGGCGTGGTTGGCTGTTGGGCAGCGGGCACTACTGATCCTGTGATAGTAGGCGTGACTGGCTTCTGGGCAACGGGCGCTACTGGTCCTGTGACAGTAGGCGTGGTTGGCTGTTGGGCAGCGGGCACTACTGATCCTGTGATAGTAGGCGTGACTGGCTTCTGGGCAACGGGCGCTACTGGTCCTGTGACAGTAGGCGTGGTTGGCTGTTGGGCAGCGGGTGCTGCTGGCTCTAGGGCAGCGGGCGCTACTGGTCCTGTGACAGTAGGAGCTGCGAGCCTTGGTGGGGCTGGATGACCTGGATCCTCGGGATCGTCATCCTCGTCGTCGCTGTCGTCATCGGTATCGTCATCTTCGGTATCGTCATCTTCGGGATCGTCATTTTCGGGATCGTCATTTTCGGTATCGTCATCTTCGGTATCGTCATCATCGATGTCGGTGGTCTGTTGCAGAGATTGTCTGAGCAGGTCAGTCTGGCTGGACTGAATCCTGGGAGGCGGCTCGGGGCCTGGCAGGCCGAGTGGAGGTGACCTCGGGGGAGATGGCTTCGTGCTGACATCTCGGGTATGAGTTGGCGGGAATACCTTGTCCAAAAATACAGAGGCTATTAGTGGGGCAGTGGTTGGCAATACTGACCTTTTATCCTTCCAGGAAGGTCCAGCGTCCTGCTGGTCCGGGAAGGCGTCCATACTCGCCGCTTCCTTGGGTTCCTGTTCACCCGGTTGAGGCTGAGGAATGAGCGTGGTTGACTGGTCTGAGCTGAGGGAGGTAGCATCTTGCGTCACGGTGTTGACTGGTGACCGCCTGTCCAGGCGGCCCGGGCAAAGGAAAGCAAAGGCGGCGGCTCTGTTGCTTTGTTGCCGTGGTGTCAACGGGCGTGGTTGATACGTGTCCTGTTCCTGCTTGGCTGTAGCTTCGTCGATCTCATTCTTCTTGGTCGGTGGTGGAGACACCAAGGTTGTGGCTTGTTGCTGGGCTTGTAGTTGCAGCACTGCGTCCTCTGTCTGGATCGGTAATTCTAGGCTGTTAATTTCCAGCGGTGGGGCCGGGCGCCCTAGTTCTGCCCGACCCATTGGGAGTTTCCCGATGGCGGTGCATTGCGGGGTTCTTGCCGTGTGGTTGACTGACTTCGTCGCTGCGGTGGTGCCGTGGATATCTGTCCAGGGCCCGGGTTATTGGTTGGACCTGCCTGTTGGCTAGGGTTGTTTAGGTTGGTGCCATGCCCTCGGAAGTTGTTACCCCCTGTCTGGACATTTTGTTGGCGGAAGTTAGGGTTTCCCTGTTGGTTGGAGTCGTGTCCACGGAAATTGGGGTTGGCTCGCTGGTTGGAGTCGTGTCCGCGGAAATTGGAGTTGCCTTGCTGGGGCTCTGACTGAGTTTGGTTGGTGGGGCAGTCTCGGTGATAGTGAAATCCCGGGCACTTGCGGCACTTTGGTAGACTATTGGTATTGTTACTGGCTGGCGGGATGGTGGCTGGCCTCGGCAGCGGTCGGAGTTGCCTCTGAAATTCCCTGTAGTCACCCTCGGCGTTTTCAGCCACTCGGCTCAAGCTTTCCATCGTGGCCACTGGGACATTTCTAGTTGCGAATCTTAGTTCCGGTCGCAGGAGCTCGCGCACCTCCATAACCATCTCTTCTTCCGGCGTATACCGTTCTACCCTCAGCCAGAGTCCAATTTTGCGTTGTATAAAAACGGCGGCGGGTTCGTCGTCTTTCTGTCTCTCCCCGTGTAACCTGGAGCGTAGCTTCCCCAGGGTGGCAGTGTCGTTGAACTGCCGCAAGAGCTTTTCCTTTAAGAACTCGTATGTGATGTTGTGGGACTTCCACATCTCCAGGGTGCGTCTGGCTTGACCCTCGAGCTGTTCTATAGCTACTCTCACTTTATCCCTGCCGTGGATGTCTTCATGGAGCATCGCCTCCTCGAGCTCATCCAGGAAGTTGACTGGATCCTCCCATTCCAGGCCTGAGTAAGTGGGCAGCGCTCTCGTTCTTCTTGTGGGCATCCTGTGATGACCTTGTATTGCGTGTATTGCGGCTTGAACGCTTCCCTCCATTAGTCTTGTCATGCTCTCTGCTAGGTTTTGTGTTGGGCGCCACTGGGGGTCCATTTCCCCAGAATCTGTGTAGTCGGGTCGTCGTGGATCCTCTTCCCTCCGGAAAGATCTGGCCTCACGCTGTTGGTCGCCATGTCCACGTAAGTAAGCCTTTTCTGTGGCGTACGGCTGTGATTCGTTACGTGCAGTAATGGGTGGCCGGCCATTTTCTTGCTGCCGGGTAATGGAGGCTAGGTTTGAAGTGGTCAGAGCCAGGAGTTGCGCTAATTGTTCATAGCTGGGTAGTCCCAAGCTCGGTTGGGGTTGGTCCGTTATGGCGGCAGAGGGGACTGGGATCGTTCCAGTCGTTTGGTTTTGGAGCACTATTTGTCTTTGGGGCGTAGCACTAGGTCTTGCCGTCTGGTACGGCGGGGTGACGTGGTAGGCGCCGGCCGACGAGGTAGGCGTGACGAAGTACTGTGCGTTGGGCGGCGTGCTTGGACTTGGGCTGGTTGCTGTTGGTGGTATCATGCAGTGAGGGGTGGCCAGCTGGCGGCGAGGTGTCAGCGAGGCGTCGCTGAAGAGTTGGGGCCAGTCGGGTGTGGCAGCGATGGTGTACTGACCGCTGGGCAGCCCTGAGCCTGAGTGGGAGGCTTCCCCATGTGTGGAAGCGAATCCAGCGAAGCGGCGATCTCCCAGCGTCGAGGAATCGTCGTTGGCCCGGGATGCTGTTGGGTCCACCATACAGCGAGGGGGCATCACCATGTCATCATCACCATCTAATCCCTGTTCCATCGCCGAGTTTTCGTGCCACGATGCTGCGTTGCGCTCCATGCAGTAAGGGGGCATCGCCTGGGAATCGTTGCTACTCCATTCCATATTTGTTGCCTGGGTTCCATGCCAGGTGGCTGCGCTGCGTGCCATGCAGCGAGGGGGCACCGTCGTGATGACGTCATGCGTGACCCCAGTGTCGTGTCCTATGTTGGTGGCGAGTCCTGCCTCGCTATGCCTAGGCGCGGAGCCCGGCGACGCACCGTAGTGGGGCGCCGTCGTCGCGACGCCATGCGTAGCACTTGTGCCTGTGGAAAAATCAGAGGACATGCTT
Organism: Stenurella melanura; assembly: GCA_963583905.1. Lineage (NCBI taxonomy): Eukaryota > Metazoa > Arthropoda > Insecta > Coleoptera > Cerambycidae > Stenurella > Stenurella melanura. Next base: position 62,069,635 of record OY757316.1, on the reverse strand, counting down.
ACCTCGCCGAGCCGGGTTGCTGTGTTGCTTGCTGTGCAGTGTGGGGCCACCGTCGTGGAGACGTCGGGCGTGACCCCCGTACCCCTTGTCAGGGCGTCGTGTTGGCGGAGCACTTCGTGGTCAGATGCTGTGAGGGGCGTCGTGCAGTGAGGGGGGGCCGACGTGGAGACGTCGCTCTCGACCCCAGTGCCTACTGCCTTGCCACTCCGGGTATGCATTGCCACTTGACACTCAACACAATAAAACTCAAATAAAACACACTGTCTGGTTACAACACAAGAGGAAGGGATGACCTCGTCAGCATTGGCGTTGGCTTCTGTGCTCAACTGACTTCTGTTTCGGCAGAAGACTATTAGTTGCTGAAGGCTGGAACATTACTACTTGAAGGACCGATCACTACTTGCTCGCTGAGAAAAAGTGTTGTCTTATATAGACTTTCTTTGTGCTCAAATGACTTCTGCTTCGGCAGAAGACTATTCTTTGTGCTCAAATGACTTCTGTTTCGGCAGAAGACTAAAACATGAGCACAGCGCGCTAGACAAGTCATAACTTGTTCGCGACGCCGACGCCGATGACAATTATATTTTAAGTATGTCATTATTATTATTGTGGTGTGTTATTATATTACTAGTACGATTGCAAAAATTATTCATGAAATAAAGTTTAATTAATTTATTTAATTATTTAGTTATTTAGTTGTTAACATTGTGTACTATCAAATTTGAGAAAAAAGTACATAGAGGCAGACAGAAAAGTTTCAACTCTCTATATTAACCTCTCTATTTTAACCCTCTATTATGTATGCTTTTTTGGTTCGGTAATCTGAGAAATAATAGAAAATATAATATATCTGTGGGCGGGACAAAATTTCTACCCTGTATATTATCGACCTTATAGGAGCGTTAGCTTGGAAAGTGGTTGTGCTAGGGTGTGCTAGGTATAAGCATTGCATGTTAGCAAATTCAAAACAAAGAAATAACTGAAGGGTGGGGCTAAGGAAAATGTTTGCACCCTGTATATTACCGCCCCTGTAAATGTGCTAGCTTTGAAAGTGGTTGTGCTAGCCTGTGCTAGGTGTAAGCATTGTGTACTAGCAAATTCAAGATAAAAAAATAACTGGGGGGGGGGCTGAGAATTTTTTTTTACACCCTGTATATTACCACCCCTGTAGGTGTGCTAGCTTTAAAAGTGGTTGTGCTAGCCTGTGCTAGGTGTAAGCATTGTGTGGTAGCAAATTCAAGACAAAAAAATAACTGGGGGGGGGGCTGAGAAAAATTTTTGCACCCTGTATATTACCACCCCTGTAGGTGTGCTAGCTTTGAAAATGGTTGTGCTAGCCTGTGCTAGGTGTAAGCATCGTGTGCTAGCAAATTCAAGACAAAAAAATAACTGGGGGGGGGGGGCTAGCGTCAACTTGGCCCCCCCCGAAAACATCCGCTATTTACTATTTGTGAGGAGGTGTGCTAGCTTTAAAAATGGTTGTGCTAGGGTGTGCTAGGTCTAAACATTGTGTGCTAGCAAATAGAAGAAGAAAAAATAACTGGGGGGGGGGCCAAGTTGACTGACCCTGGTTTTATACAATTTTGATGTAATCCTAATCTTAATTGCTAAGCGGAAAAGTACAATATAATTTTAATTACTAAATGGAAAGGTACAAATATATTAGGAAATTTATTGAAATTAATTTTAATAGTCAAAGTAAATAAATTTAGTAAGGGAGATGAGTTTGCTTCAATTTGGTCATTTAATAAAATATCAGACGACTTTAGTTTATTTATTTCTAGAGATTCTAGTAAATCGAGTTTTAACCCTTTTTTCTCGGTGTGTAAAATTTTAAACTCTTCGTTGAATACGTGACCTACTTCTATTAGGTGGTTAGCATAAGTTGAGTGTGTTTTATTACTGATGTAACTTCTTTTATGTTCTGACAACCGTTTACCAAAATTTCTTCCTGTTTGTCCAATATGTACCTTAGGACAAGCACCACAAGTCAACTTATAGACGCCTGATTTATTTTCTGATGAAATTTTGTCTTTTGCATTTTTTAAATGTTTTCCTACTGTGTTATTAGTTTTGAAAGCTACATTAATATTACGTTTTTTTAAAAAAGAGGAAGTTTTTTCTGTTGGGTAGCCAATGTAAGTGAGAACTTTGAAACTATTATTTTGATCTTTTATTGTTGGATATACTTCTTTAATGGCTTTATTGACAGATTTTTTCACAATGATATTGTCTATTACTTCTGGGTTGTAACCATTGTTGAATGCAATTTGTTTTATTATTTGTAGTTCTTTGATATAATTTTCTTCTGATAAGGGGACAGTCAAAAGCCTGTGTATCATGCTGTTGTATGCTGCTATTTTGTGTTGGCGAGGATGTGCTGAGGTGTTGTGTATTGTTATGTCAGTGTGGGATGGTTTATGAAAAATTGAGAAATCATGTTTTTTATTGAGTCTTGTAATAGTCAAATCTAGAAAGTTAATAGCGTTTTCGGTTTCAGTTTCGAGAGTAAATTTAATTTTAGGGTGGAGTGAGTTTATGAAATTTAGGAAATTGTTGAGTTGTCGTTTAGTTCCTGTGAAACAAGTTAAAATATCATCTACATTAGGGTGGAGTGAAATATTAAAAATTAAAAAAAAGTTATTATTTTTTTAAATACATGCTATAGATGGTGGCCATTTGGGTTCAAATTAATGGGTAAAAAATGTCAGCTCGATAAAAAAATGTCTTGAGGGTTCACAAGTGAAGCAAAAAAAAATAAATAAAAAAAAATATATATTTTCTCCAATACATATTGGTTATGGATTATATTTGAATTCAAATTAATGTAAAATAAGATTCAGGTTGAAAAAATAAAATTCTCGAGGGTTCACGACGACTATTATGTTGTGCGAAATTGTTTCTATGTATTAAATTTGGGCATTATTTTTCTACTTGCAAGTCTCGATCTGATAAGTCCATCTCTGCGATGAATCCCAAAAACTTCACTTGATGCCTCGGTTACTAATTTGACACAACGTTCCACGCTTTGCGTATGACATGGGTACCGAGCAAAATTGATGCTGCTGCAATCACCACTTGTAATTACCTCCAAAATTAATTCATCTGCTACAAATTTAGTTGCGGGAGGTTCTGTTACATTAATACTTTGCCAATCAGTTAAATCGGCGTGCTTCAAAATTCAATGTTGGTACTACACTCGAATAGTAGCTTAAGTTCCTCCTAATCGCACTTTCATCACTCGTTGGAACGCTAATTCACATATGGATTTTCTTGGATCGGTCATCATAGCTAGAAGCACATTTTCTGGGTGGGCGTAAAACGAATTTCTTTCAATGACAGGATCAATCACTTTTTTAATATCAGAGTCAAGATATCTGGAGAGAGAAATCATTTTTCACAAGTGGCGTGCCCCATCGGTGCTGGAGGGGTGACATTTAATTGAGAACCACATCGGGACATAAACACGTCTGACAAAATTCGCTAGAGTATCCAAATTATGAGATGGATTTTGCGTTCCTATATATAGTCTCTTAATTCTGTTTGCTGCAGTCAACCAACGAGCATGAGACAATTTTCCTGGGCTTCTCGATAATAATGATTCTGCACAATTCCCAGTGGCTACTGCCTGACATATATCATATAGATATTTTTGTTCACAACTAAGGTCCTTCATTTTTGATATATCTGGAAAAACTGTGAGTATCGCCGGAATTGGTTCGAACATCGCCAGTGCTATGTTTTCACAACTTTTCATCTTTTTTTCAACCGGTCCAGAGAAACCAGATGGTTCTGCTGTGGGGCCATCTAAATGTTGTAAAAGGTTTCTCAGAGGCAGCTCGTTACAATGTAACAAGCAAATACACCATTGCAATGGTCTGTCCACAGCTTTTTCTATCAACCTTACAACACCACCTTTTATACCAGTATTGCCAACGGTTCCATCACATCCAATGGCCACTAACTGAGATAAGGGAATTTTATTTTTACGCAGATAATTCATTATTGAGTCTTTAATGCTTCATGATTTTCCATCGCAAGGAGAAACATGTCCTATATGTGACCCCGGTTATTGAATAAGAGAAACATGTTCTTTAACGACAATTTTGTGGTATGTTTTTCCTCCTCGTTTGATCAATATTTTAGTCCGATCTCTTCTACCATCAAAATAAAGACTTTCAAGATGGGTCCCTTCTAAAGAAAAATTTTTCTGTAACTTTTGCCTTACACCAGTTCTTAGGCGCCTTACTTTGGATCTGTCAACAACATTCGATTGATCCTCGCTAGATATAATACCAACGTGTTTCAACACACAGCTTGCTATTAGAGCAGCATTTCTATTGGATACCCCCGTTCTATCACATGCAAGGCCTAGGCTAGGTAATTTTAACTTGTTTACCGAAGCTTCTATATATGACGACTAATTCAGAATTGGTGGCGATACTTTGTATATGAGTCAGTTACCGAATGCAGATGCATTCTAAAACAATACATTATAAATGTTCGAGGTCGTTGTGAACCCTCGTAATATTTTTTGATCAAGCTGATTAATTTTTTCCATCATTAGGAATACAAATGTCTTCCGTTTCCCTTATGTATAAGAAAATAATAATAAAAAAAAAATCAAATTTTCAAGATCGCTGTGAACCCTCTAAATATATTTTTGTCTAGCTGAAACTTCTTTTCCTCAAATCTGAATGCAAATGGCCGCCATCCCCCCTATGTATATGAAAATTTAAAAGAAACTAAAATTTCACTCAACACTAATCTACATATCTATACCAATAAAGAAATTTATTGCTTTCTGGGTTTTTATGTATTTGGTTTTCTAAAAAGACCATAAATATTTCGGATAAAAGTGGGCTGAGAGGATTACCCATAATTAGACCCTCGTCACTCGTATAAATCTTATTATTAAATTGAAAATAATTTTGTTCTAGGCAAATGGTTAGGTTAGTGTGGTTAGCGTTAACCACAGATTTAATAAAATAAAATAAAATATCTTGAATTATCATATATTGCAAATGTATAATAAAATAATATAATATTGTTTCAAGTTAAAACGAACAGCAAATTAGATCTTATTAATTTTTGTCAGAATATTATTCTTGAAGTATTTCTTATTTTCTTTCTTGGTTACAGCTTTTCATTTCTTTTTGGGGAGCTCTATATAAAATGTACATGTAGCTTCTATCTTAAAATGAGTACGCTACATATACCCCTCTGCCAAAAGAAAAATTACCGCAAGCAATCAATAACAAAATGAACACGTTTAGGTAAAGAAGTAAAAGTTTGATCCACCTCATCAGTCAACAAATAAGCGGGTTTAACTCTCTCAAGACTGACAGTGACAGCTTTACCCCGTTTAAGGATAGTTATAATCTTATCAGTTCGAGAAACTACTTCAAAAGGCCCATCAAATAAAGGTGAAAACTTAGATTTTAATCGAGCTTCTCGAAGGAAAACGTATGTACAATTGTTAATATCAGAGCTGATAAAAGATTTTTGACAAAATTGACGTTTTGAGGCAGTAAATTGTAAATTATCAAAATATTCACGTGATTTAACAATAAAATTAGAAACCTGTGGGTCAAAATTTGATTTAATGAAATATTCTCCGGGGAGGCGTAACGTTTGACCGTAAACTAGTTCTGCTGATGAGTAACGCAAATCAGTTTTAGGCATAGCTCTCAAACCCAACAAAATGATAGGGAGTTCTTCGTACCAATGTGATGTATTTGCTCTCGCTAATAATGTGGTTTTTAGGGTTCGATGGAATCGTTCAACCATACCATTACTCTGAGGGTGGTAACTAGTTGTGCGAATCCGGTGAAAACCTAAAAACTTTGAAAATTCCAAAAATAGAGTTGACTCAAATTGCACCCCTTGGTCTGTTGTTATGTCTAGTGGAACACCGAAACGACATACGTAGTTTTCAAAAAGAGTTCTAGCTACTGTTTCTGCTGTAATGTCTATGAGCGGATATGCTTCTGGCCAGCGGGTGTATCCTTCAACAACTGTCAATATATAAGAATTACCATGCGAAGGAGGTAAAGGTCCTAAAATATCGATATGAATGTGTTCAAAACGGCCTTTGGGTATCTCAAAATCACCTATAGGTGTCTTAGTATGACGGTTGACTTTTGAAGTTTGACAGTTGATACAGGTTTTTGTCCATAAATTACAATCAGAATTCATCCTGGGCCAGAAATACTTAGTGGTTATCAATTTCTTAGTAGCTTTAATGCCAGCATGAGTTAAATTATGAAAAATATTGAAAACTACTCGACGTAAACATTTTGGTACGTAAGGACGACATCCATTACGTGAAACATCGCACCAAATTAAAAAATGCGAATCCGAAAAGGTAATTTGTTTTAACAAATAGCTTATTTTACTGTTTTTATTATTCACTTTTTGATTGTTTAATAAAGAAATAAGTTGATCATCATCATCTTGCGTAGTTTTTAATATTGCTAAATTAAAACTGGAAGAGTTTAACGAGTCTATGATGTCTGAAGTATTTCGTTCCAAAACGTTAACGTCATCAATTCGTGACATAGTATCTGCGACAATATTAGCATGACCTGGAATGTGTCGTAAATCGTTTGTAAATTGTAAAATAAATTACAAATGTCTGATCTGCCGAGGTGAACGGTCTGCTTTTGACGATAAAGCGTAAACCAACGGTTTATGATCGGTATAACAAGTAAAAACGCGGCCTTCCAATATATGTCTAAAATGTTTAATCGAAGTGAAAAGTGACAGTAACTCTCTGTCAAAAACAGAATATCGTTTTTGCGCATCTGTCAGTTTTCGAGAAAAGAAACCTAATGGAGAAGTAGAATTATGAAATGTCTGTTCTCACACCGAACCCATTGATACACTAGAACAATCCACAGTTAATGAAAGTGTCACTCCTTCCAAACAACTAGGGTGAGCTAAAACTGTGGCATTTATTAAAGCTTGCTTAGCTTTCTCAAAACTAGCAGAACAATCCAATGGCCAGAAATTAATAACTTTACTTTTATCATGCAACATTCTAGCATTCAACAAATGTAAAGGATTCAAAATTTCTGAAAAATTAGGGACAAATCTATGATAAAAATTAATCATACCGATGAAACGTTGAAGTTGTTTAATAGTAGATGGTTGAGGAAAATTAATAATAACTTCAACTCTCTCTTTAGATGGCACAATACCTTCTGGACTAATATAGTGTCCCAAAAAGGTCAAACCACTAGTGCCAAAAACACATTTAGTTGGTTTGATATTGATTCCATAGTCATTAAGGCGTTCAAAGATTAAGCGTAAATGTTCCAAATGTTGTGTATGATCCGAGCTCGCTACAAGAATATCATCAAGATACACGAAAACAAATTTCAAGTTAGAAAAAATTTCATTCATAAATCTTTGGAATGTCTGACCAGCATTTCTCAAACCAAAGGGCATTCGCATAAATTCGAATAAGCCGAAAGGGGTTGTGATTGCTGTCTTATAAATGTCACATTCGGCGACAGGTATCTGATGATAAGCACGAATCAAATCGATCTTCGAAAATACTTTACAACCAAATAAATGAACATTAAAATCTTGTATGTGTGGTAAGGGGTACCTATCAGGAACTGTTACAGAGTTTAACTGTCGGTAGTCACCACACGGACGCCAGTCATTGGGTTCCTTTTTTGCAACCATGTGTAGCGGAGTAGCGACAGATGAAGAAGATGCTCTACAAATCTCTAATTCTACCATATGGGCGAATTCCTCCTTAGCAATATCAAATTTCACTGCATCCAATCTACGTGGACGGTTAAAAGGTAAATGACCCTCAGTCACAATAAAATGTTGAACAGTATGTTTTACAGGTAAAAAATAATCTGGTGTTCCCACCAATTGCGGAAAATCATGCAATAATACCGTATATTGGTCTTCAAAAGAAAATAACCTTGTGGAAATGACAGAACTAGTTTCGGCGTAACAATTCACTGACAAACTCGTCTTGTTATCGATCAAAATATTGTTCTTCAAGTCAACAATTAAACCAAAATGTGCCAAAAAATCTGCACAAATAATCGGGATCTGTATGTCAGCTATATTAAAAATGAAAGTAAACACACGACGTAATCCCAAATTAACTTTCAAAAGTTTCTTACCGTAGGTGTAAACAATTCCACCGTTAGCCGTGGTAAGAACTAAATCCTTGTTTACCTTTAAATCTGTAAAAGCATTTCTCGGTATAACCGACAAATCTGCTCCGGTATCAATCAAAAAGCGAAAATTATTTGATACATCAAAAATAAAAAGGCGACGACTGCTGTCAAGCTCTCTAGTGTCAGCAGACATGACAATAGAACTGTCTAGTTTTTTGAATTATTCGATTTATTTGATTTATTATCAAATAATGGAACGTTATAAAAAGTACACCAAAGACCGCCGCACATATATGCTCGGTCTTTATATATTTGATGATAATAGCAAGTTGTGTTGCATGAAGGATCAAAATTATTTCGATTATTAGAAAATCGTGAATGTGAACGACGTCGGTTATGACAATTAGTACAACGTGTCTCATTTAGAGACGTGGAAGGACGAATCGTATCATTCGAAGATTGTAAAGTAGACAATTGTAATTCAAGTGATTGTTGTCGATGTAAAACTTGATTTAAAGTCAATTGGAAACTTGTAGAAAAGTTATTAAAAGTAGTTAAAAGGTCTGATAATGTTGTGGGCGGAAACGTGTCAGGGATTGTAACAGGCAAAGTGGAAAAGTTAGATTGAACTGGAGTCTGACAAGATTCCCAAACTTTATCAGCTATGTCGAGAACTACTTGCAAATCTGACTTTCCCGAAGCAGTCAAGGCAATATAAACTGTTTTCGGTAAACGTCGCTTCCACAAATTCATTAGCAAATCCTGACTCACCATGTGCGAACCGCCAACAACACCTAACATAGAACGATAAAAATCTGAAGGCTTCCTGGTTCCAATTTCTGAACCGGTTAATAAATCTTCAAGCCTTTTCTCTTCACTGGAGGAAAGGCGTGAAATTACAATAGTTTTCAAATTACCATACAAATCTCGTTCTGGAGGATTAATGATAACATCGTAAATATTATTGATTATCTCCAAGGGTAAATGGGCAACAATTAGGTCGTATTTTTTACGATCAGAGGTTATTCTCGAAACATTAAATTGTGCCTCAACTTGCATGAACCATATCAATGGATTTGACATCCAAAAAGGGGGTAATTTGATAGACGTTACACATTGTTGATTAACAGGCAGGGATTCGATTAACTCGACAGTTGTCTGAGGTGGATCAACCATTATTAATATCACAAATTGACAGACGTAGGAAAAAAAAAATAAAAAATAAAAAAAATATTGATTGCTTAGCAAACTTTTAAGTAATGGTGAGTAATATATGCAACGTACTCACTTGGCCTCGCAAATAACACTTAGCATCAATGCTAATAAAAACAACTCTCAGACTGCCAATTCGGAGGGATCCAAAACCATAAATTCAGCTATAAATTTCAGACGAGACTTCCTCTGCGCCGGGCACCAAAATGCTCCAACTGGTCAATGGTCTAGACGAAACTACGCCAATTGTATCACGTGGGGGTCACCAATTGTGGTTAGAGTTAACCACAGATTTAATAAAATAAAATTAAATATCTTGAATTATCATATATTGCAAATGTATAATACAATAATATAATATTGTTTCAAGTTAAAACGAACAGCAAATTAGATCTTATTAATTTTTGTCAGAATATTATTCTTGAAGTATTTCTTATTTTCTTTCTTGGTTACAGCTTTTCATTTCTTTTTGGGGAGCTCTATATAAAATGTACATGTAGCTTCTATCTTAAAATGAGTACGCTACAGTTAGCAATTAAAAACTCAGACAGTGTTATTACTACGTCCGATAAATATAAATTAAAGACAATGAATCCTCAAATACCAAAAATGTATTCTCTAGTCAAATTACATAAAGATAATCTCCCCATAAGACCTGCAGTTTCGTTTTTAACAGCACCATCGTTTAATATTTCACACAAATTAATAGATGTAATAAAAGAAAACACTAAATTCACCCCAAAATATAGTATCAAAAATTCTTACGACTTAATAGACAAACTAAAGAATATGACACTACCGGACAATGCAAAATTAATTTCCTTTGACGTACAGAACTTATTCCCTAGTATACCACCAAAAGAGACAATAACCTTAGTAGAAAGTCTTTTAGATAAAAATAATACAAACATTGTTAAAAAACAGGAGGTTATAAATATTTTAACCATTTGCCTAGAACAAAATTATTTTCAATTTAATAATAAGATTTATACGAGTGACGAGGGTCTAATTATGGTAATCCTCTCAGCCCACTTTTATCCGAAATATTTATGGACTTTTTAGAAAACCAAATACATAAAAACCCAGAAAGAAATAAATTTCTTAATTGGTATAAATATGTAGATGATATTTTAACTTGTTTCACAGGAACTAAACGACAACTCAACAATTTCCTAAATTTCATAAACTCACTCCACCCTAAAATTAAATTTACTCTCGAAACTGAAACCGAAAACGCTATTAACTTTCTAGATTTGACTATTACAAGACTCAATAAAAAACATGATTTCTCAATTTTTCATAAACCATCCCACACTGACATAACAATACACAACACCTCAGCACATCCTCGCCAACACAAAATAGCAGCATACAACAGCATGATACACAGGCTTTTGACTGTCCCCTTATCAGAAGAAAATTATATCAAAGAACTACAAATAATAAAACAAATTGCATTCAACAATGGTTACAACCCAGAAGTAATAGACAATATCATTGTGAAAAAATCTTTCAATAAAGCCATTAAAGAAGTATATCCAACAATAAAAGATCAAAATAATAGTTTCAAAGTTCTCACTTACATTGGCTACCCAACAGAAAAAACTTCCTCTTTTTTAAAAAAACGTAATATTAATGTAGCTTTCAAAACTAATAACACAGTAGGAAAACATTTAAAAAATGCAAAAGACAAAATTTCATCAGAAAATAAATCAGGCGTCTATAAGTTGACTTGTGGTGCTTGTCCTAAGGTATATATTGGACAAACAGGAAGAAATTTTGGTAAACGGTTGTCAGAACATAAAAGAAGTTACATCAGTAATAAAACAGACCAGAAATAAATAAACTAAAGTCGTCTGATATTTTATTAAATGACCAAATTGAAACAAACTCATCTCCCTTACTAAATTTATTTACTTAGACTATTAAAATTAGATTCAATAAATTTCCTAATATATTTGTACCTTTCCATTTAGTAATTAAAATTATATTGTACTTTTCCGCTTAGCAATTAAGATTAGGATTACATCAAAATTGTATAAAACCATATAGTTGTGCATTGTAAAATTAGTATACCAGTACTCAATATCTGAAGAAGCCACTGTGAGGCGAAACAATTGTCATGTTGACAAGAAATAAAGTGAAAATCAAAAACTAATATAGTTTTCTTCCCAACTCTTTACCTGTCATTTGTGAACCGTTGTCACATACTATAAATTGGCTTACCCCGTAAACTAAGAAAATGTCATTTTCTATAAATGAAATTAGGGTCTTTGCCTTAGCTGCACGTACTGGTTTCACCATAACATATTTCGTAAAGTAATCGGAAACTATAATGGCGTGAGTATTTCCTCTTGGAGAACGTGGATATGGACCAAGGAAATCAATAAAAATACAATGAAATGGCATTGAAATTTTTCGTTCAGAACCCATAAGACCCATTGGTGTTGAATTAGGCATTTTTTGACTATGGCAAATATCACAATTTCTTACATATTTAAAAACATCTGTTCTCATTTTTCTCCAATAGAAATTTTCAGTAATTTTTTTAAGCGTTTTGTAAAATCCGAAATGTCCCGAAGTAGGAATATCATGACAGTGACTAATTATTTGAGTACGCTGTGAAAAAGGAACTACCAATTTCCAGTCAGAAATGTTTGTTTTAAGTGGAATTTTTTTTGGTAAGTATTTATAGATATACCCCTCATTTAATGACCAATGTGGATAGTTTTCTGGATGTTTATTTATATTATCACGCATTTTCAAATACCAGGGTTCTAGATCTTCAAGCAAAATACCTAATACAGTTACTTCTTCTGGGAGTGGTGATCTAGATAACACATCTGGCACTACATTTATCTTGCCCTTGCGGTGAACTATATCAAAGTCAAACTGTTGCAACTGGGTTGACCATCTAGCTAAAACTCCAGTAGGTTCACGTAACTTGTGAAACCACAAAAGACTATAGTGATCGGTAATGACAGTAAAACGAGTGCCCTCAATGAACGGCCGAAATTTTGTTTTACCGAAAAATACAGCTGCTAACTCACGCTGGTAAGTTGACCAATTTCTTTCTGTCCTAGAGAGACTACGACTTGCAAGAGCAATTACTTTCTCAACACCATTCTGGGACTGAGTAAGCACGGCTCCTAAACCTGTTAGGCTAGCATCACACTGCATAGTAAATTTAAGAGAAAAATCTGGCGAAGATAAAATCGGAGCAGAAACTAAGGCTTGTTTAACGTCTTGGAATGCTTTTTCAGTTAAATCATTCCATACTATAGGAAGTTTTTTCCCTTTTCCACCTCTCAACAATTCATTTAAAGGAGATATTAAAGTGGAAAAATGAGGAACAAACCTCCGATACCATGAAGCTAAACCAAGGAAACGCTTAACCTCTGTACTATTTTTAGGCCTGGGATAATCTAGCATTGCTTTAACTTTATCCGGGTTAGTTCTTAAACCATCCTTATCCACAACAAAATCAAGATAATTCAGTGAATCACGAAAAAACTGACATTTGTCATAATTTATAGTAAGGTTAGCAGACTTTAAGCGGAAAAATACATCATTTAAAAGTTTAATATTCTCATCAAAAGAACTACTTATTAAAATAACATCATCCAAGTAAACAAATCAAAAAGGTTCTAATTCTGGACCTAGAATAGAGTCTATCAATCTTTGCTGTGCTTGGGCACTATTTGTCAAGCCAAAAGGTAATACACAAAAATGAAATAAACCCCTGCCGGGTACACTAAAAGCGGTTTTTTCCTTGCTTTCTTCTATCAGAGGTATCTGCCAGAAAGCACTTTTCAAATCGATACTAGAAATAAATTTTGCACCTTTCAACATATTTAAGATATAGTCAACCCTAGGAAGTGGATATGAATAAGCTTTTGTGACGGAATTTAATTTACGTCCATCAAAACAAAATCTATAGCTGTTATCAGATTTTTTGACAAGTAAAACAGGTGAGCACCAACTACTAAAGGAAGGTTCTACCACACCCAATCGCAACATTTCATCAAGTTTATTTAATTCTTTCAATAAATATGGTGATAATTGATATTGCCTTTGTTTAATCGGTCTAGCTTCTCCTGTGTCAATGTGTTGAACATATTTATTTGTTCTCCCTAACTTTCCTTCTGGTGATAATTTTTTAAATTTCTCCAAGACATTTTCTACCTGTGCTTTTTCTTTAAGAGACAGAGACACTGTAGTCTGTATGCCAGTATTGATATTGTTTGAGAAATCATGTTTATTAACTACATTTACATGAACTTGCACTGATTTATTATCCATTTCCCAAGTGTTTGTTATGAAATTTAAAAATAGACCAAAAGATTTTAAAAAGTCACTACCAAAAATAAATGGATGACAAACCGAAGGAACTACTAAGGCTTCAACTAATTTTTACATTTATCTTATAAACAAATAGGTAACAAAACAGAGCCAGAAATTTTTTGTTTTTGACTATCAGCGGTAGTCACAAATGTTGGTTTGGAACTTTGAATTTTTATGTCAAATTTATTTAAAATATATAAACCTTTACTTCCTATAATTGACTGGTTTGCCCCTGAGTCAAGTAGTGCTATTAGTGGTTGATCATACATCTTAATGTCTATGTAAGGACGATTGTCATGTGGCCTTTCAACAAAGACTGGTGAAATTTCTAAAGCATCACGCTTATTTTCTAAATAAAATGTTTTAACATTTTTTAGCCAGGATTGCCATTCTAATTTAGAAGTAAAATTTCTACTTTTAATTTGATTACTTATATAAGGTGCTTTCAAAGAAAAATTTCTATTTAATGTAGGAGACTTTCTAAGATTGGAATTCGTCCGTTCTTGAACGTATAAAATGTGTGGTCTTTTTAAAATTAGACAAGCGGCGACCAATAACGCTTGCTTGATTTACTAGTTTTTTTGACATTTTGTACAATTTTTGGAAATTACATTTGGATTCCCACATTTAAAACAAAACATTCTAGGTTTTTCTCTGCATATTTGAAATGTGTGGTTAGGTTTTTGACAATTCCAGCACGTGACAGTAGAAACATTTTTTGTTTTAACCCTATTTTTGCTCTTTGAAGCGGAAGAACTAACTGCTGAACTACTAGATTCTTCAAGATACGCTAAATAAATTTGACCTACATGAGAGCTTTTAGGAGGAGGAACGTAATTGTGTTTTATTCTATCTGCTTCATCTAACTTACGACAAACAGTACACAAATCATCAGTATCTTTTATTTCTACCAAAGCAAGTCGAGAAGTATAACGTGGTAATATTCTTTCTTTGATTATTTTGAGCTTAGTACATTCGGCAGGTGGACGGGACAATCTATTAAGATATGAATTCATGGTAGCAATATAAATGTGAATTGGTTCTTTATCACCTTGTGTTCTTTTTTTTATTTCATCCCATAGATTATCGTCAAAACTTTCTGGTAAGAAATCACGTGTCAATAACTTAACTAACCCTTCCCAGTCGGTAGCTAACTTTTTACTTAAAATATTTTTAAGCTATAATTTGGCAGAACCCTCAAATAAATCGGAAACTGAAGAAAATAATTCTTGTTTATCAACATTACGGGATACTGATAATTCATTTACTTGTTCTAAAAATGTATGAACACTCATACTTTTTGCATCAAACTTTAAATTCCATTTGTAGACCGGTACAGATTTTCTACAATGTTGGTTAGGTGAAACAGACCTTCTTGTAACAGAATTTTGAAAACTAGTACTAGGTACTGGATTATTGACTAATTGTGAAATTTCAGGTTTATGAACCTTTTCTTGTAAATCTGCGTCTAATTCTAGACAAGTTGCATGAGAATCGTCTCTAAACTCTTTAGCTTCTATTTCTACATCTTCCGGAATAGGCATTCTTAAAACTCTATTATAAAGATGACAAAGACGTGTCTCAATTCGCTTATACATAGAATCGGAAGCTGGACCATCAAAATCATGTATTAAATTTTTTATTGACTCTAGTGCATTTTCTACAATTTTCTTTTCAGCTCTATATTCAAAATTTGGATCAACATAATCAACCTCTCTATTACGGTCAGTATCTAATAATCTATGCAAAATCTTACGTTTTGCTGGGGCATCTTTTCTACCTGCGTTGACACCTCTTATACGTAACTCATAATTTAATTCATCAGAAAGAAGATGAATTGGCTTCATTCTATGAGACTCCATGATCAAAGTAAAAATATTTATGTAACGAAGAAAATATTTAAATACCAGAAAAATATTATATATAAGGTCTCACGTAAAATAATTTGTTAATAATAATGGATCAGTTTACCAAGCGTCAACCTAACAGTTTCACACAAATATGGACAGATAAATAGACCAATAAAAAAATTCAGAATGTCGACTGACACTCTAGTGCTTCTTTCTCTCACACAACAGATCAACAGATTAATGGTGGCTTAGATATATTACAAAAAGTTGAACAAATCGGGCCCTTGACGTTGGAAGCGCCACTCTTGTGACACCTGTTTGATTAAAACCAGACAGGTACCTCAATTTGCGGACGGCAGCCTTTGGGTTATGGGAGAGCAGAGTCGTGGGTTGATACTTACCGATTTGATCAATAATTTTTAAAAGAAATTTAAAGATATAAATACAAGTATAAAAATACAAGTTTTAAACTAATTTGCTAAAAAGATATTCAGGGCGCCACCATAGCTTGCCTAAAAGTTATCCTGCATTGTGAAAGCTACAGAAAACAATACATAGGTCAAAATATAGTTATAGCTCACCAGTACTCTATTGAAATGTCATAAATGGGAGAAAATAAACACAATATTAATTAGTCACAACTTTACTTTAGCGGATATCCCCACTAACAATTTGATCATTACAGATTCAAAATAATCATATGATAATTATATAAATTTTAATGTTGCCTTAAGCTTAGTTGAAATTTTTAAGGATTTAATAACCAATGGTTCACTTTAAAGAATGTTATAAAATTTAGTTATATGTATAGCCAGAAATATATAAAAGAAAGTTTTATAAAATTGATATTCCCATCAGTTTGGTAATTACAGATTTAAAATAACCACATGATAATTATATATATACTATCGTGCTATAAGCTTAGTTGAAATATTTAAGAATTTAATAACCAATGGTTTAATTTAAAGAATGTTATGAAATTTAGTTATATACATAGCCAGAAATATATAAAAGAAAATGTTATAAAATGGTACCACTTTTTACAAATATAAGTTAAAATTTAATATAAGTTTATTTGAGAGGCATTACCGTAGTAACCCTCTAAATACCTGTTGGCATACAACAGCTCGTCACCTATCATTTCATAACGGTCTCTACATGTCCATAAGAAAAACTCTGTGTGTCTTTATAACCTGCAACTTCCAGGCCATTCACCATCGAAAAGCGTCCTTTTCTTCAGCAAAAACCCCTAGGCATTATGGAACTCATAGAAACCATTTCCCAAAAACAGGATAGGAAAGCTGGCAACTTCCAGACTCGTTAACTATAGGATACTCTCACAAAACATAGTGTTTAATCATGAAGTCCGCAAGTCCACACCAATAGAAAGAAGTTTTAAAAAAAATGGGGCCTCTTACGAGGGAGACTTGCAACCCTAAGGAATTAAAAAATAACCCTTAGCAACTTTATAGGAAATTTTTTTTACAATAACTTACCCCAAAAAACCTCTGGGGGTGCATTCAGCCTCTTAAAAATAAGCCGAAGCTTATGGCTTGACGCCTTAATGCAGCATGGCTGACAAAAATTAAGTAACTCGACACACGTCTGCTCCGCCAAGCTCTTAAAATTGAAAAGAACGCTTTTGTTGCTTCTCTTTTTCCACTTATAATTTTTAATATATAAAAATTAAACTTCTTCCTCTCCCAAAAGTTTACTAAACTAAAAGGTGCCAACATACTTGAGTTACTTGGACACAAAGAAGAAGAAGAGATGAAACTTCAGGTTACTACTGAACCTATTTCAATTAAATGTATTTATAAATTTTGTAAACAACATGAGGAGATAGAACTTCAAATTTATTAGAGAAACCTATTGAAGAATTTTAAGTAACTGCCTACTGAAGGACAACGATGACCTGTGTAATTTACTGTGAAATGCCAACTTTGCAAACTGATCGATTAATATTAGTGTGTTAATTTAGTTCCTCAACTCACTGCACATATGAAGCATTGCTGGTTGCATCAAGTTAAACACAAAGTAACGAATTTGTATAAGTTAATTTACCAAATTATAGAACAAATAACATGGAGTGTTATAACTCATCTCAAAGTATTTTTCCGTCATCAGCATCCTCGATAAAGGGGGTTAAACATGTAAATTGGAAAGAAGAGTAGAATCACTTTCACATTCCCTGGGAGTGTAGAGTCCACCCTTAGGTGCTACCCCAAACTTACCTGGTCGTCACCCTTTCCGTATAGTTCAACTACTATTTTTTTCGCCTCGAGAACGGGGATGTAAAAGTTTCAACGAGGAGAGATATATTCTATCATTTTTCCACCCCCTGGGATGGTAGATTCAGCCCCCAAGGATGGTCATGTCTCTGTCATTAGTCTTCGTCCTTTATCGTGTCCCGGTCAAATCTTCAGAAATTCAGAAATGGGGTGGTTTTTGGACGTACAACGGGGTGGCCCTGGATAAAAACATTTTCTCCTCATATTCGTGTTCAGCACCCTCGAACACGGGGGGAAGGCGGTATGCTTGCGTTCCTTATTTGTTACAAAATCAGGCCAAAATTCCGACTCATTGACTCCACTATATCCCTAGACCCGCTAGACATTACCGTTTTCAATATAGCTACTTAAGACCTGCTGAACCGGGTAATTGGTTGTTCCACCGCAAAAGGAACTGACGCCCGAACTTTCCCCATTCCGTCTTTACCATCAACCGACTGCCAAAGTTCGAATGTCAAAGGGACGCTTCACCACCTTCCGGGTGAATATAACGTCACAATATTTAGAGATGTATCCTGCTTATCTAGAAATTAATTTTGTGGGTATTTTTTTAAAATTAAGCGGCCCATTCATTTACGGATGTCGAAGAGGCAACATTTTGAAATTATGGCCTGACGATTGTGATCGACCTCCACAACATATTCAGTGGACTATTTCCTTACGGATATCGGGAAGGTAACAATCTGCAGTTATAGACTGAAGATTATGATCAACGTTCACCATACATATAGGCGCATACTGAAGCGGACCGTTCATTTACGGATATAGAAGAGGCAATTGTCTGACGCGTCGTGAACTGTTGTTAAAAAATTGAGCATCCTTATGTTGTGTGGTACATGTGGCAAAATGCCAGACAAAAAGTAAGAAAATCTTAATAAGCCACAAATAAACAATTATAGACAATATAAGAAACATTCTCAGATCACTTTTCTTGTCTGCCATGCTCTAAGGGATTAACTATGTTTCTAGCTGTTACAAATGGTCGAGTAATTAATTGCATGCTGGCTTCTGTACCAAATGATAAAGTAGAATGGTAGATGCCTCTTATATCAATGAAAAAAAGTTGCGTAAAGAGGGGAATAAAAGTCTTATGTCATATGTCTCATAATTCTTTTAATATGCAACTTTTTGAAACTTGGCATAGCCTACAACAGATACAATAAATTATTTGCAGATTTGTCAACAAATAGTTTTCAAGACCTGTAAATGTAAACAAAAAATTACTCGTAAAAATGAATTTATTATATAAAATTCAAAATAAATTAATAATCTTTAATTCCACAAACTCCTATAAATGTATCAAGTTAGAATATTTAATAAGATTAATCAATACTATGGAATAATAAAACATGTTCAAAAACAATAATAAAATTACAAGTATTGAATCTACTTTGACAATCAACGGGCTTAATTTAAACAAAAATATTTCATGAGAATTCTATTGCCTTTTTATAGTGTACGGTACCAAAAGTACTAATTAAGGAGATGATGAATAAATTTTAATACAAAGTACGGAAACAGTTATGTGTGTGGATAATACAATCTTTAAAAACAAAAAACAGAAAAAAAAATTGATGAAAAAACGGTTTTAAAAAAGAGGTACTTTATTGTACATGGCGATAATAGCGGAGCTTAGATTGTCAGGTTCAGAAGATTTTAAAAATTATTTACGGCTGAGCGAAAAGTCTTTTCAACTTTTCATAAATTTAGTTTTTTGAATTCTTTTCTGAATGCACTACGTAAATTATTTATTTTATTTCTCACAGTTTGTTGTGTCTCAGTAGAATCACCTGCCTTAAAATGTTTTAATAATTCGACATATTTCTTTTGTCTCTACTGGCCTAACATTTCGCGTTCACTTTCCATAATGCTGGATGTTTTTGATAAATATCAATTAATTTTCTTATAAACCCCGGATTATTACACTTTTTCCCTGACATCGCTCGAAAAAATCAAACCCTTTAAAAGTTATCAATTTCGATCGTTAACTGAACAAATTTGCAAATTTTCACTACCTGCAGCTCAACGCTTGTCTTAAAACTGCATGTGTCAAACTCGTTAAAAGTTCTCAGTTTCGATCATTAACTGAACAAATTTGCAAATTTTCTCTACCTGCAGCTCAACGCTTGTCTTAAAACTGCATCTGTATGGCAAGCGTAGACTTCAGACGGAAGATTTGTCAGACTATGATCTCCCTCGATAAACACTACGGGTGTTTTTTCCTAATAACCATACACATTCAGTTTTCAATTCCATCAGCGGTCTGTCGGGTCGTGACCTCTTTAAAAAAATTTTGTGAGTGGTAATAATAATAATAATAATTCTTTATTTTCATTAGACTTACAAAGTAAGTATAGAATATAGTCAAACAATATAATCATTTAATAAAATAAAGTAGTAAAATAAAATAAAATAAAATAAGATGACGGATACTACTAACAAGATACAAACCGAAAGTACATAAGTAATCAACAATCATAAAATAATCTTAAACTTGGACAATAATACATAATACATATGGGTGAAATATAGACAAACATATTAAAACAATAAGATAAAATATATAAATTATATAAATTAATATTTTTGTCACTTATTCTTCCATATTAGGACATTCCAAGAACTCCGCAACAGAGTAAAAGTTATATTTTAACAGCATAATTTTTACTTTATATTTGAAAATTTTATTGTCATTCAATAATTTGAGAGATAGTGGTAGTTTATTGAATAATTTAATTGACATGATCGTGGGCCCATTAGCCATTAATGATAGTCTATGTTGAGGTACATCGACATTATACGTTGGTCTTAAGCAATAATTATGAGATTCATTTCTGTTGGTCACGAACTTATGTGGATTGCACTTTAAATAACAGACACACTTTAGTATATATAAACAAGAAATTGTTAGAATGCCTAGCTGTGAGAATAAGTAAATATAATAAATAAAAGAGGACCCAGCACACTGCCCTGAGGTACTCCGGTGTGAGTGGGACTGGGAGAAGATTGAAATAATTTCCCGTTGTGCTTTAACTGAACCTCTTGTGGTCTATCTTTTAAGTATGATTTAATCCAGCATAGAGGAGAACTTCTTACTCCATACTTCTCAACTAACAAGTTATGGTTTATCGTGTCAAATGCATGACTTAAGTCAAAGAATATGCTTGCTGTTTTTTCTTTTGATTCAAAACTATTCAACATGAAATTATACAGTGCTAACGCTGCATCCTCTGTAGACAAACCCTTTCTAAAGCCATACTGATTGATTATTTGTAAGTAACTTTTCATCATTTAAGAATTTTGACAATCTGTTATAATACGCTCCTTCATAGACTTTGGAGAAGATGGACAGAAGTACCACACCTCTATAATTAGAAATTTGAGATTTATCGGATTTTTATGAATTGGTATCACTATAGATTTTTTGAGGACACTAGGGAATGTTCCTTCACAGAAGGATGCATTTATTAGTGTACTTAGAGGACTACAAATGTAATCAATTATATGTACTAGTAATGAACCAGTGACATAATCGAATCCGGCCGAATTCTTGGCGGCTGCGGATCTAATAATATCCTTAACTTCATCATCTGTAACTGGTGTTAAGAACAAAGAATGATTATTGAATTCAATGTATTTAGAGTTATTTGAGATAACCATATCCTTAGTTAAAGTACTTATCGAGTTTATAAAATAATTATTGAAGCTCTCGGCAGCACTTTTGAAATCTGTTATAGTAGTACCTTCTTTATCTGTAAATGATGATGGTAGATTATAACTTCTTGAGTGGTCATTGTTTTTAATAATATTCCAAGCTGTTTTGCATTTATTTTTGGAATTTAGCATTCGCGAATCATAGTACATTTTTTTGGTGATTTTTCTTTAAAATTTTGTAAATTTTCAGTAATTCATCACTGGAAGAAGTTTGACATAATTTATAAATATCTCTGATGAAGATCCCTTGATTAATTAACTCCTCTGAGATCCAAGGGTTCTTATGCTTAGTAGATTTCTTTACTTTTCGCAACTCCAATGGAAATGCTAAGTCTAATTTTTGAGTAAAAATTGAAAAGAAGTTATTGAATTTGGTTTCACTACTGTCATTTGTAGTTAACCATGACCAGTTTTCTACAGATAATAAGTATTTGAAATATTGTATGTTATTATCATTTTTAAATGCCCTGAAGTATGTATAATAAGTACACATGTCTTCTGCATCAGCGTTGTTAATATGGAAATTTACAGCTTGCATACAATGATCTGATTGTGATTTCGTACAGCAGGCCATGACGTGTCAGACAATTGCCTCTTTGATATCCGTAAATGAATGGGAGGCTTTACTCATTATATTATAAAATGTATGTTACACTTGACGAAGTACACGCATGGTGCCAGAGAAATAGGCTCATTTTGAATGATAAAAAAACAGTTTTTATAAATTTTAATGTCAGAAGAGCATTAACGTCTAGTGATAACATAATTTTTACCGAATCAACAAAATTTCTTGGCACCTACATAGGCAGCAGATTATCATGGGAATTGCATATAGAACATAGTTGTAAATTGTTAAACAAAGCGTACTTTATTGTTTTACAGCTAAATGAAACAATTGCACAGATGGGTCTCTTAAACGTGTATTATGCTTTAGCTTATTCACATTTGTCATTGAATATTGTTGAGGCACCACGTTAAATATTTGTTTATGCATGTAAATCGGTCTTGTGTATTCGTTTATATCGGTCTTCTAAAGAAGGAAGATGGCAGCACCCCGCCTGTAGTGCAAGGGGACGAGGGTAGGAGGTGGTACAACGAAAGCAAGCGAACACAGACAATTATTATCTTCAAGCAAGTCGAGCTAAGTAGTCTAGTTAAGTACACAAGCTATGTAAAAAGTGCAGTAAAGAAGTTCAAGCTAGTACAAGTGTTTTATTTACAAGTCAAGTCTTTACTGTAACGAGTACAATAATAATCACTTCAAGTTAACAAAAAACAGTGGTACAAGTTTACAGTCCATCAAAAGGTCCCACAAGTTTAGAGACCCAACATTTTGGTCCCTACGAGCCGCGATCGAATCCAGAATATAGAGAGAAACCTAGTATTGCCAAAAGGCGAAGTTCCCGCAAGTTAATTTTATACAAGATACAAGTCAAGCAAGTGCGACGTGACGAAGTCAAACGAACGAATTCGAGTTTATCCAGATACACCAAGAGAGCCTCTGGTGAGCCTGTTCCAAAGCATTACTTTAATTTCCATAAATATTTCATTGCTATATTTTTTAACCTATTACTTTAATCTGAGTTTACGCCATGTCTGAAGATCTTAAAGAATTAAAATATCAGAGAGGTCAAGTCAAGTCTAAATTAACAAGAGCAAAAAGGTTTTACTAGTCAATTGATAAATTAAATATTGATCAAGTTATGTTTGAACAAATCGAGTCACATTTAGAAAAGTTTATTCCTATTTTTGACGAATTTTCGAATATTCAAGTACAAATTGATAGACATGAAAGCTCGAACTTAGAGTTAGAGGAAAAAGAACGAGAAGAATTTGAAAATTCATATTTTCTATTACAAGCTCAATTAAAGGCATTGCATTCAGGTTACTCTAAAAAAGAGCAGTTAGAAATAGGTTCAGTGCAAGCAAGTTCAATGACCGATTTTCATCACAATGAAAATCAAGCAGCAATTTATGCAAATAGTGTTTCAAGGGTAAAATTACCACCAATAAAGTTGCCGAAATTTGATGGTAATTACATGCAGTGGCTATAATTCAAGGAAGCCTTTGTCAGTTTAGTACATAACGATAATACCCTTATCGATTACGAGAATTTTTCTTACCTGCGATCCTCCTTGGAAGGAGATGCTTGTAAAGGTATTGATCATTTTAGTACGTCGAACTCACAATATGACTCTGCATGGCAGCGGAATTTAAATGCTATTTTTGAACAATCGGTTCTTGAAAAAGAGTCACACATAGGGTTACGGAATTTGTATGAAAATATTACGCAAAATTTACGAGCGCTTGAACTGTTAGGAGAACCTACAGGTCAATGGGATACTTTTATAATATATTTAATAACTCGCAAATTAGATTCTACATCTTTACAAGAATGGCAAGACTACAAGTGTAAGGCTTTACAAGGGTCAGACGAGAGACTTTCGGCAAACAGCGGGTTAATTAGGAAAAACGTTTCAAATTATTAGTAAATTTTTAGAACAACGATATCAAGTTCTTGAGAGTATGCATGACAAAAGGGAGAAACCGAGTAATTCCCGTTATAATAAATTCAATGAAAGAAAAACCTATGATAAAACCAAGCAATCGAATCGCAAATCTTTTTCACAGTCAAGGTCCAATGCATATGTAGCTGTTAATAATCATTCGGGTTGTTTCTATTGCACTAAACATCACACAATATATCAATGTCACAATTTTATAAAACTAAAGCCGAATGAGCGATATCATGAAGCTAAGCAACACATGTTATGCATTAATTGTTTGCGCCCAGATCATACCGCTGAAATTTGCAAATTATCAGGTTGTAGGAAATGTGACAAACGTCATAACACTCTGTTGCATTTTGAAAATGTACCTCGCCATAATGGTACAATCTCTGAATCGTCAAAGAGTTCACACAATATTTCTCAAGTCCATGTTTCGCAGCCAAGTGCTGCTGAAAATACAAGTATCGCAATTCCAGAGCAAGGAGAGTCACACTGTACCATCGCAAGGGACAGCTCGACCTTTTTAACAATTTTATCAACCGCTAACGTGAAGATCAGTGATCGAAATGGCAAATCGCATGAATTTCGTGCATTATTAGATAGCGGGGCACAAAATTCATTTGTCACTGAGCGTTTATGTCAAAAGTTACAATTAAAATGCAATAAAACTAATTTTTCTATTATCGGAGTTAGTCAAGTAAGAACAAATGTTAACCTTTCGACAAACATTTGTCTACATTCTCGCAAGCTAACGTTTAGTCTTACAATCAACTGTCTAGTTCTACCTAAAATTACAGACAACTTACCCACGGTCTCATTCGATGCAACAATAGTTAAAATTCTAGAAAATATAAAATCAAATTTAGCCGATCCTACATTTAATACACCGAGTCCGATTGACATTTTATTAGGTTCGAATATTTTCTGGGAGCTTTTATGTGTGGGTCAGATTAAATTAGGCTCTTCTAGTATCATATTACAAAATACTCGGTTAGGTTGGGTACTTGCGGGAAATATGAATTACTTTAACACCATCAATTCACCCGTGATAAATTCAGTAAACTGTTTACAAAGAGGATTAATAATTAATAATAATTTATTAGATAAGGCCATTCAAAAATTCTCGCAAGTCGAGGAAATCGAATTTAAACCTAGAATGGCTAAGTCAGAGCAATTCTGCAAAGACCACTTTTTAACTAATTTTAAGCGAGATAGAGACGGACGATTTATTGTAGCAATTCCGTTCACGTCAAATTTCGATCAGTTAGGTGAGTCAAGAGAATTCGCTCTGCAAAGATTATTTTCGCTAGAAAAACGGTTATTAAAAAACCCCGAACTTTATTCGGAATATGGAAAGGTAATGTTAGAATATGAAGAACTAGGGCACATAACAAAAATACAAGAAAGTAATGATAACACATTAGCTTATTATGTACCGCATCATCCCATGATAAAAGATACAAGTTTAACTACACGGGTGCGTATTGTCTACGATGCGGCGATGATAACTCACAACGGCTTATCTCTAAACGACGTACAATATAACGGTCCAGTAATTCAAAGTGATTTAATTTAAATTATTCTGCGGTTTCGGAAACACGATATTGTCATGACCGCGGACATATCAAAAATGTATAGAATGATTTTCGTCCAAGAAAGTGATAGACGATTTCAACGTGTGTTTTAGAGAAATGATACGTCTAGTGATGTAAAGTGCTATGAGATGAACAGAGTACTCTTCGGTACAGCTTCGGCGCCTTATTTAGCGCTAAGGTGTTTATATCAATTAGGGGTAGAACACGAGCAGTCAAATCCCGAAGCTAGTCAAGTAATTAAAAATGATTTCTATGTTGACGATTGTTTAGGTGCAATTCTGAATCACAGTTACTAAAAATACAACGAGATTTAACGAGCATTTTATCTAGTGGTGGGTTTCAGTTGCGTAAGTGGTTATGTAACAAACCTAATTTGTGTCAACAATTTCAAGTGGACACTAACTTGGAGTCTAATATTTTAAAAATTGGAGAATCTGAGGCAAATAAAACATTAAGATATAATGTGGAATGCTACATCTGATACAATTCAGTATTCAATTTCTGACAGTGTGAGAGAGAAAACAATAAGTAAGCGGTCAATTCTATTGCAGATTTCACAGGTCTTCGACCCTTTGGGTTTATTAGGCCCTATCATCATTGTGGCAAAATTACTTATTCAAACATTATGGCAAGAACGATTAGGTTGGGACTCCCCATTACCCCAGACTTTACATACTATATGGACACAATTTAGAAACGAATTACTACTTTTAAATAAATTAAGGGTCCCAAGACAGGTAACAAATGCAAGGTGCAAGTCAATAGAATTACACGGTTTTTCTGATAGCAGCGAAAAGGCGTACGGGGCCTGTATTTATGTGCGTTGTAGAGACGAGCCTGAAAATGTAGTTGTTAAGCTATTATGTGCGAAATCGAGGGTTGCGCCTATAAAACAGTTGACTTTGCCAAGATTAGAATTATGCAGCGCTCTTTTGCTGGTACAATTAGTCAATAAGGTAATTAGTTCAATACAAATCGAGTTCAATAGTATTTTCTTGTGGTCTGAGTCTACAATTACTTTATCGTGGATAGGAGTCTGTTCTAGTAAATGGAAGACGTTCGTTGCTAATCGCGTGAGCGAAATACAGCTTTTAACAGAGCAATCCAACTGGCACCATGTCAGTTCTTGTGACAACCCTACGGATCTAATCTCGCGAGGTATGACTGCTGCCGAAATAATCAATTCAAGTCTGTGGTGGTCAGGGCCGAACTGGCTGACAAAGAATGAACCCTTACCATACGAAAAGTACGAGATTTCGGGTAACCTACCTGAACATCGAACAGTTGCCTGCCCTTTGATAGTTAACAACTGTAATATCTTTGACAAGTTCTCATCTCTGGGAAAACTTCAACGAATAGTTGCATATGTTTTAAGATTTGCAAAAAATTGTAGAGTACCGAGGGAAGAGAGAAGTTATCAACTGATTTCAGTAGCTGAACTTCAAGTTTCACTAAACACTCTTGTTTCTTTGATTCAAAGAGAAAGTATTACGCGAGAATACACAGATTTAAAAAAGGGGCTAAAATTAATAAGAAAAGTAAATTACTTTCTTTCAATCCGTTCTTAGACGACTGCAATTTAATGCGCATTGGTGGCAGAATACAAAATTCAAACCAAGAATATAACAACAAATGTCCAATGATTCTGCCGTCAAATCATAAGTTAAAATTAATTCTAGCAAATGAACAGAATAAGCTAATGCACTGTGGGCCTACAATGTTATTGGTGTCAATTCGGGAAAGATTTTGGCCTCTTTCAGGTCGAAATTTGGCTAGACAAATTGTACATAAGTGCGCGGTGTGTTTTAAGGCAAACCTTACCACTGAAAGTTATCAAATGGGAAATTTATCAGAATACAGGGTCAACCAAAGTCTTCCTTTTCAAAACACAGGTTTGGACTACGCAGGTCCTATTTTGGTCAAGAACTGTAGTACTAGAGGTGCAAAATTGACAAAGGCTTACGTGTGTCTTTTTATATGTATGGCAGTTAAGGCTATTCACTTAGAGACAGTAAGTGATTTAATCACTGATTTTTTTTGGCCGCATTAAGACGATTCATGAGCAGACGAGGTAAACCACTGAACCTATTTTCAGTCAACTCAAAAACATTTGTGGGCGCTCAAGTTGAATTACAACTAATGCATCAATTTTTACAATCAGAATCAAACCTTATTAGTAGTAAGTTGGCAGAGGATAATATAATGTGGAACCTTATCCCGGCACGATCTCCTAATTTTGGTAGTATATGGGAGGCTAGAATTAAAAGTGCGAAGTTTCACTTAAAATGTATTATAGGAAACTCTTACTTGATCTTTATACCGTATTAACTCAGATAGAAGCCATCCTTAATTCTCGACCTTTATACCCCTCATATTCCGATCCTGAACAAGTTAATCCCTTGCCTCCTGCTCATTTCTTGGTGGGAAGAAGTTTGACTGCTCTCCCGGAGAAAAATGTACTTCACGTTCCCGAAAATAGACTGAAATATTACCAGAGATTACAGCAAATGTTCCAAAATTTTTGGAAGAAGTGGCATTCTGAATATCTTTCAGAATTGCAAACTAGAGCCAAATGGCGGCAAGGGAGTAGTAATAGAGTCAAAGTTGGCATGGTTGCCATAGTCAAAGAAGACAATGTACCACCTTTAAAATGGAATATTGGGCGCATTCTCGAAATTCACCCGGGATAAGATGGTATTGTGAGAGTGGTAACACTGAAGTTGCATAGTTCGGTAGTGAAATGTCCAGTCACTAAATTGTGTATCCTTCCATTTGAAATCGATAAATTTAATAATAGAGAGGGAACAATTTAAAAAGAGACTAAGTATCTTAGATTAATCATTAGTTTAATTAGTTGAAAATGTATACACATCCATGTTTCAAGGTGGCCGGCATGTTGAAGGCACCACGAGTTAAATATTTGTTTATGCATGTAAATCGATCTTGTGTATTCGTTTAAACCGGCCTTCTAAAGAGGGAAGATGGCAGCACCCGACCTGTAGTGCAAGGCGGTGAGGGTAGGGGGTGGTACAACGAAAGCAAGCGAACACAGACAATTATTATCAAAAGCAAGTCGAGCTAAATAATCTAGTTAAGTACACAAGCTATGTAAAAAGTGCAGTAAAAGTGCGGTAAAGAAGTTCAAGCTAGTACAATTGTTTTATTTACAAGTCAAGTCTTTACTGTAACGAGTACAATAATAATCAATTCAAGTTAACAAAAAACAATGGTACAAGTATACAGTCCATTAAAAGGTCCAACAAGTTTAGAGACTCAACATATATTAACCTGGGGACGTTCAACCTATATACAACGAGTGTTCTTCTCCCAGAAAAGATTACTAAGATTGAATTTCTATATAAATAATAGAGATAGCTGTAAGGCATTATTTATAAAATACAATATTATTACAGTACCTAGCATCTATATTTACAAATGTCTGGTATTTGTAAAAATACCAGACATACACATAAAGATCTGTTGGTGACCCCAGTGCATAAAACGGTGACATTTCAAAATACACTATAATTGTATTATTTTATTTAACAGCGTTCCTAAAACTATGAGACAGTTAAACTTATCTTTATTTAAAAAAGAAATTAAAAACTTTTAATAACGAATGCATTTTATAGCGTTGATGAATTCCTAAATAGATAAAGTTTTTCTTTTTTTTTTCTCTTTCTCCGTCTATTTTACTATGTTTTTTCATTAAGAATTTTTATTTGGGGTCTGTTTTTTTAAACGTTTTATACATATACATATTACACATTTTTTTATTAATGTGCATATTTGTGTATTTATTGTTTTATAAGTTTGTGTGTTTATGTGCCATATTTTAACTTCTTATTACTATAACGAAACATAAATTAATTATGTTTTTAATTTGTATGAATTAGCTTAATTAAATATTGTTTATTGGCGTGCCAAATGTACATACAATTGTATCAAAAATTGGTAAAATAAATTCTATTCTATTCTATTCTATGGTAGTTATGTAAAAATTAATTTTTTGTAATGTAAAATACTTTTTTGTAGAATATATAGCAAAATATCAGTTAAAAGTTAAGCCTTTAGCTGGAAAATACGTTTTTAAGAAAACTCAAAAACTCAAAAATTCACAAAGAAAATAACTTTTAATTTTGTAAGTTACAAAGCACAAGTTACAAGTCCAAGCGTGGATAAGAATCGGAGGAGCGTTACTACAGAACTCCTATTTATAAACTATGTGTTTATTACAAAGAGTTTAATAACTAGAGAAGACAAGCCGTGGATTTGCCGGGAGCCGCGATTTGGTTGTAGGCTTTTCGTCCTTGTCGCAGACCTCGTACCCGCTCTCTCCACTCTGTTTTACAAAGCAACTCAGCCTTACACGGCGCGCTTTGTTTTCACAAATACCGTCAATTTTTAATCTTTGTTTTAAATAGCGATCTGCTTTATTTACAATTACACGTGTTTTCTCAAATTTTTCTTCTGTTTATAACGTTTAATCTGTTTATCACGTTTAATTTGTATATTAATTAATTATTTTTTGTGACAATAGTTTATACTTGTAAAGTTTGTACTTACATAGAAATAGGGGTGGTGGGGGGTTGAAAAATATTATAAAAAAATCTGAGGCCTTAACTTCTAGTACATACACCGAATTTCAAGTTTCTGTACTCTTACAAGCTTGCTTTACTTATTTCCCCCTATTTACCCCTATTTAACCCCCAACCCTTCACCGGATTTCCTCAAAAAACAATCCAGTTCCAGATCTCGTTATAATATATACGTGTACAAAATTTCAGGTCAATATCTTAAACCGTTCCGGAGGAAGCGTGCGGACAAAAAAAGTTACAGACAGACCGACAGACCGACAGACCGACAGACAGACAGAAAATTTTTTTTCGCTCAAATTTAAAATCTCGACGTTTCATGACATTCTAAACCTATTTAACGAATAAAAATTTTTGAAAATTTTTTTGCGATTACTATACTTCCAATCCACTACGTGGATGTGGAAGTAAAACTAAGTCACCCATAAGTCCCAGGTAGGTATACACATATATTGTCATCTGTCATAGTGTCAATGTATTGCAATCGTCACCTCCCCTCATGTACTGTGCGACAGAGAGAACGAACTGTGTGAAAAGGATGAAAAGACTACAGTCTACCGCTGCTTATACATTACGCTTATGGAGCTTGTCTCCTCTATGTGTTAAACTCTTTGGTTTATTATCTAGTAAGCAGAAATACAACGACCGTTAAGCAGTATCAGCAAAGAGCAGATAAGGGTGCTCACGTAAATGAAAGTTATTCAGATTAAATCTTGTAATACATTTCAAAAAAATTGATAATTTGGAATTTGATAATTTTCTTGTTGTTTCCCAATATGTAGAGGTATTTAGCATTTGAAATATATTTCCTTTCTGTCTTCAACTAAGTAAAAGGAATTTTTTTATTATATTAAAAATAAATTACTAGGTATTATTAATGAAAACGAAGTGTAATTTATATCACAAGTTTATTTTTAACGACAGTTCAAGTTCAAGTGACATAACACACTCACTAGTTATATGTCATATATACGAATCATTAAGGAAAAATGTACAGTGTTAATGTTTTAACTCAACACCCTCCCTAAAACATTACAATTTAGTTATCATTTATAATCAAATTTCATATTAAAAATAATTCAAATAATTCCCAAGAGTTTCCATAGACGAACAAATTGTTCTTTATTCGAAAACGGTATAGTCAAAATATCAGCCACCTGCAATTGAGATGTTGAACAAGAATGAGACCTGGTTGCACTTGTTCACGAATGTAATGATATCGAACATCTATATTATGTTTGGAACGTTTATGTAATTCCGAATTCTTTGCTAATTTAATAGCACTGGCGTTGTCTATGAACAAAGTTGGAACTTCTTCAAGATTGCTTATCTCCTCAAACATTTTTTTTTAACCAAACTGCCTCCCATGCAGCTTCACTTGCTGCAATGTATTCAGCCTCGGTAGTTGATAAAGAGACACTCTGTTGTCTCCGACTCGCCCATGAAACAGCTCCACCTGCATACTTGCTCACAATTCCACTGATTGATCGTCGCGTAGTTGAGTTGCTTGCATAATTCGCATCACTGTTTCAGCATTTTCAGTTTCCCCATTCCTTCTTCCGAGCCATACCTGATACCAAGTCCTTTTGTACCTTTAACGTATCTTAAAATCCGTTTCACCATCTCCCAATGTTTTTCTTCTGGCCTCTCAAGAAATTAAGACACATAGTTGACTGCAAAGGCTATATCTGGTTTAGAAGCGACAGCTAAATACATCAAACAACCAACTGCTTCACGATAAGGGGCTGCTGTCAACTTAACTTCAGATAAATCTTCTCTGCCTAAATAAGCCACCATCGAAGTCGACACCTTGTTTGCTCCATTCATCTTGAAACGTTGAAGAACAGATTCTGCATACTTTTCTTGACTTATCGAAATGGACCCATCACTCTGGTGAGTGATAAGAATATTCAGATAATGTCCTACCGGTCCAGACAACAACTTGAAATTCTTCTGCAACCTGTCTAGAAATTCATCAATGAGCTTGGAACTTGAAGCTGCAACCAAACCATCATCTACATAAAG
This sequence comes from Stenurella melanura, assembly GCA_963583905.1. Lineage (NCBI taxonomy): Eukaryota > Metazoa > Arthropoda > Insecta > Coleoptera > Cerambycidae > Stenurella > Stenurella melanura. Next base: position 62,037,349 of record OY757316.1, on the reverse strand, counting down.
GACAACAATGATCTTCTCTTGACCCTTGACCTGTTAGAACAGACAAGAATCAGCAGTACTCTCTTTCATTCTGAAACTCAATAGAACATCTCGGAACGTCTTGTTCCAACACCTGGGCGACTGTTTCAAACCATACAAGCTTCGTTGAAGTTTGCACACTCGTTCAGTACTATCACAGAAACCCTCAGGCTGCACCATGTAGATCTCTTCTCCAAGTTTTCTATTTAAAAATGCTGTTTCTACATCAAATTGTCACAATTCCAATTTTTCATTTGCAGCAACACTTAAAACTGAGCGAATAGTATCAAACCGAGCAACTGGATTAAATGTTTCCTTGTTGTCGATACTTTCCCTTTGACTGAATCCCCTAACAACGAGACGTGCCTAAAATCGACTGATGTTCCCTTCGCTGTCGCGTTTAACCACGTAAACCCAACGATTGGTGATAGCTCTCCGGTCTATTGGTAAATCAACCAAAGTCCAGGTAGAATTTTTCTTCAAAGATACCATCTCACTTTCCATCGCTTTTTTCCAATGTACTCTTTCATCAGACTGCATAGCTTCGTTGTAATTCTCCGGCTCCACTGCTTTTGAGATCATCATAAAACACAGTCGGTCTGGCAGTTGAAGTTTTGTTCTGTCTCTAAGAGCACGTGACTCTCCCATCATTGGTTCGTCTCGATCAATTAATTCTTGATAACCAGTTCTTCCATCTTCTTCCCCAAGAACAGATTGATCTCCAACGGGTATCACTTCTCCTTCAACTGGATGTTGAATTCCTTTATCCGAAAATACTTCTTCTTCAACCATATGGTGAGTTTGTTCATCTCTAAGTTCTTGAGTTCCTTGATACAATTTACTTTTCGTCCAAAAACTGCTAAAGTCTTCTCAACTTCTTCTGGTGCAAACACAACCTCTAGACTTCTGACCATATGATTTCCTGGCTACATCAAGACACGAAAACCATCGATTTCATCAACGCAGCCCATAAAAATTCTTTTTCTTCCTTTTGCATCCCATTTTTTCTCTTCACATCAAGCACATGAACATAGCATTCACTTCCAAATATGTGCAATTAGTTCAAGTGTCCTGATTTTCCTGTGAACAGTTCAATATGCGTCTTCCCCTCAACGCTACTGGGTCCTGCACGATTGAGTACGAAGACCGCTGTATTCACAGCTTCGGCCCACAGTTTTTTCGATAAGTTCTTCACAATGAGCATTGTCCTAGCTAGATCAACTACAGTCCTGTTTGTCCTCTCTGCACATCCAATTTGTTGTGGAGTATACGGGTTTGTAATAATAAGCTTTACACCATTTGAAATCAGCAATTTATTCACAGCTTTATTATTGAATTCCAGCCCACCATCACAGTGCAAACTTTTTACTGACTTCCCATAGCTATTCTTGATAATTTGCAACACTTCAGAGATTTTCGTGCCAGTTTGATTTTTCTTTTTCAAGAAATAGACGAAGCACATTCTTGAAAAATCACATGTGAAACACAAAAACTACTTTGCTCCTCCCAAAGAAGTAGTTTCCATTGAACCACACAAATCAGCATGCATAATTTCAGCACCCTAAGTTGCTCGCTGCTTTCTTGACTGGAAATACATTCGGTGCTGTTTTCCCTCGACAGAAAATCCACAAAACACGTTACCTTTAGCAACTTCAAGCCCATTCTTCTTCAGAATCTTCAAAACATAATTTTTATTTTGATGAGCTAACTTTTCGTGCCAAATCTGCAGAGAATTCTTGATTGCTACATTAGCTTCACTTGTGCTCGAAGCATCTGGAGCAATCAGTCGAATCTTCATTTGGAACAAATTTCCTTTCTTCACACCGAAAGCTTCGACTTCCCGTTCGTTTGAAAAGACACATCCAGAAGATGTAGATTGGAATGATAGACCCTTGTCCAACGCAGAAATAACAGAAAACAGGTTTTTTCTAGAGAGTGGTGCAAACGAGACTTTTCTATATAACCACGCAACCATTTTCCTTCGATATTTGACTCAAAGTTGATCCTTCCCTGTCCAAGTGCATCCATTGTTGAGTTATTTCCGATGAAAATCTTCCTATGAACTTTGAACTCCTCAAATGTAGAAAGCCATCCTGGCTGACGAGTTAAATGATCCGTCGCACCAGAATCAACGATCCATGCTTCCGAATCCACTTCAGAAGTCAAACATTCACTTATATAAGCTTGATCCCTGGTATTTTGTATCTTTAATCCAACTTTTCCAGGCTTCAAAAATGGGCGATCTCGATGAAAATGATCTATATCTTGGCATTTATAACACCTGAACGTTGATTTCTTCTCTTCAGGCTTAGAATGGAATTTCCTCTTTACTTTGTCATGATTTTCCTTTTGAAAATTCTTTGTTTTGTTGCAGCCAAAGCTACCAACTCTTCTTGCTTCGCTGATCTCTGCTGACGACGTCTATCTTCTGATGTCAGCACACTTATGAGGTTGGTCAAAGTTCGCTGATCTTCAGATCGCACCCACCAAGCTTGACGTAGACTTTCAAATTCATCTGGCAAGGTATCCAAGAGCTTCCAATGGGGGATGAATCATCAGGCTTGACATTCAATTGTTGCAACCTCAAAATCACACTTGAGTCACCATGTCACCAGCTAGATTCATGCTAAAATTGAAGAAGTCTGTTTGAACAGTATGAGCTGCTTGTTGCGTCTGCTGTTCAAAAATAGCGTGTAATTTCAGCCACATTTCACGAGCAGTTTGACACGTAACCAGCAAAGACATAACTTTACTTTCCAGCGTTTTCGCAATTACTTGACTAGCTAACCTGTCCGCCTTGTCCCAAGTTTTTAGCTCTGCAGCATATAGATTCCTCTGTTCTTAATTTGCGGCTGCTCCAACCGCTTCCGGTTTGTTCAACTCACCAATATACACTTCATGCGCATTCTCAGTTCCTCTTAACAATTTCCGCACAACAAACTTCCACAAATTCCAGTTGTTAGCTCCACGCAGTTTTTCCACACCTTGGAACTCCATTTCCTATTGTACTAATTACCAGTTTCGAGAATTCTGGGAACCACGCTCTGCTACCATATTAATGAAAACGAAATGTTATTTAATGAAACATATTCTTTATAGGATTTTGCAAACAGTGGAAAGAAAAGCTATTTATGAGAACTAAAGGAAAAACTATATATAAAAATATTAATGAAATCTTTGCATTCTTTCTATAACCTGACTTCTGGTTATGCTAACAAGTAAAAATTCTCATTTGCCATTCTCATTTTAACACTAGCATCCAACCGAGTCCCCTATAGCTAAGCAGGCTAAACTAGTATCTACATGATCCCCTACGATACGTAAATTAAGTTAAAAATGAGAACAAAGGCCTGAAATTAATTTATTTACGTACCTTGTCTTTAAAAAATTTTTTCATTCTAATGAATTACATTTTCGTAAAATCTCATTCAGTTTCTTGGAAATGCTTAGCCTTTGAAACGTTTTTCGTCCTTATTGTGGACTAATCAGAAAAGCCTAAAGCCACTCATAACGATGTTCCATGCAAAACTAAGACAATATCCATGAATAAATATAAAATAATTATAATTGACATTGACTGATAAAAAAAAACAGATCTTCACCTATCTATTAGCTAACTAGTATTGGAGCCTAAATACTCTATGCATGTTTAAAAGTGAATTATTTATTATTTATTTGCTTATAGTAATGAAACATATTCTTTATAGGATTTTGCAAACAGTGGAAAGAAAAGCTATCTATGAGAACTAAAGGAAAAACTATATGTAAAAATATTAATGAAATCTTTGCATTCTTTCGATAACCTGACTTCTGGTTATGCTAACAAGTAAAAATTCTTATTTGCCATTCTCATTTTAACACTAGCATCCAACCTAGTCCCCTATGGCTAAGCAGGCTAAACTAGTATCTACATGATCCCCTACGATATGTAAATTCAGTTAAAAATGAGAACAAAAGCCTGAAATTATTTTATTTACGTACCTTGTCTTTAAAATTTTTTTCATTCTAATCAATTACATTTTCATGAAATCTCATTCAGTTTCTTGGAAATGCTTAGCCTTTGAAACGTTTTTCGTCCTTATTGTGGACTCATCAGAAAAGTCTAAAGCCACCCATAAGGATGTTCCATGCATGAGTGGCTTTAGGCTTTTCTGATGAGTTCACAACAAGGACGAAAAACGTTTCAAAGGCTAAGCATTTCCAAGAAACTGAATGAGATTTTATGAAAATGTAATTCATTAGAATGAAAAAAAATTTAAAGACAAGGTACGTAAATAAATTAATTTCAGGCCTTTGTTCTCATTTTCAACTGAATTTACATATCGTAGGGGATCATGTAGATACTAGTTTAGCCTGCTTAGCCGTAGGGGACTAGGTTAGATGCTAGTGTTAAAATGAGAATGGCAAATAAGGATTTTTACTTGTTAGCATAACCAGAAGTCAGGTTATCGAAAGAATGCAAAGATTTCATTAATATTTTTATATATAGTTTTTCCTTTAGTTCTCATAGATAGCTTTCTTTCCACTGTTTGCAAAATCCTGTAAAGAATATGTTTCATTACTATAAGCAAACAAATAATAAATAATTCACTTTTAAGAAGTGTTGTTTATATGACAAGTTTATTTTTAACGACAGTTCAAGTTCAAGTGACATAGCACACTCACTAGTTATATATCAATAAGTGACAAAGACAATAAGTGACAAAAGCGTTCATATATGCGAATCATTAAGGAAAAATATACCGTTAATGTTTTAACTCAACAAGTATATTTTCTTCATGTGATGCATTAAACATTTTCGAAATATAGTGAAAAATATCAAATTCGTCAATGTAGGCGATTTTGCATAGTAATATAATTGTTTAGTCTGAATAACTTTCCATGATACTTTGCTCGAACTTTTACAGAAAGGGTACTTTAGATAACAAGAAAATACCTTTCCATTAATTGCCATGACCCATATGATTTAAAGAAAATAAAATATGGTCAAAATTACATCTGAGACAAGCAGTGAAGAATCTTCTGGGATATAGTATTCTAACGTATGAGGAATGCATCACCTACTGCGACCTTAATGTATACGCATTACTTCATAAAAAATATTATTTTTATTTTTATTAATAACATTACAACCATATTACCATTAAATTCAGTTATTTCTCTCAAATAAAGTGAAATTTTGAGCCCATTTGCGTCAAAATTGAAAGTTTTACGAAAAAAATATAACATCTTTACTGTGAGAATTTTAATACTTTCATTTTTAATTAGAGTTTCCATTTATATAAGCGCTCGTAAATTACGGTCAAGAAACAGTTTTGAAGCACCTTTCTACTCCGACCGCCCCCCCCCCCCCCCGGTCTACATAGACCACGTCATCGTACCCGAAAACTATATTTGAGAACTCGAAATATTTAACACTGTCTAATTTGACGGGCTGTCTAATTTGACGGGAGTATGTATGCTATACCATCCAAAGTTAAAAATTTGTTGTGGAAAACAAATTTTTAAAATAAATTGCTAATGATTATTTTGTACTTATTGAGTCATTTAAAAAACTTAATCTAGTGCATACATGTATTTGTGTAGTTGTATACTTTTAAAATGAAAATACTTACAATTTATGACAAACTGCAAACTTACACCACTTAATTATGTGTCATCGAATATATACCGAAGTGGTTCGGGGAATAATTTGTTCTATTACGAAATATTTACGCATTTAACCTAGTATAAAATATGACACGCAGATGTTTGTGTAAAAAAGGAGTGTAATTAATTAATTCGATTAAAACTGACATTGAACGTTTACACCTTTTAAAACATCCCAATAAAAATACAAATTAATGTAGTTTGGGAATGAAATTTTAAGTTTTGTCGAGAAGATTCTTTGACACATTCGTTTTGGTAACTTGATTGTTCCAAAATAAGTATAAATCGTTAGGAAAACCAAAAGCGCACACCCCGTACGTTGTTTTATCCAATAATAGTACAGGGAAAATAATTTTCAATTATATAATACACTGATTTCTAAAACTTTGCAGCCGTGTAATAGGTAATGTATACTTTATGAAATGAAACTGTTTAATGGAATCACCTATCTGCTGGACGTAGGGGGTAGAAGATGGGTCACATTGCTTTTGCATACTTCTAGTTAATATATTTTTAAATGATAATTTTTGCAAGAGTAAAGTTGAGGTTTTGTGTAATACAATTGTGTTTAATTTTTTGTTTATTTGCTTTTTTAAGATAAATACTGACCGAGATACAATTATTTGAATACAAGAACGATGCTTTTAACTTTATTATTATAGAAATATATGGTTACTTGAAAATATTTCAAGGAGCACTCTCTTTATCAAAAAGTATTCCTTTATTTGTAGATTTAACATACCTTCAATATGACTATTGGTATAATTTTTTTAAACGATAACTGCCCGTATTACGACAAGACACATCTAATTATGTCGCAATAATTATACGACTAAACGAACTTACCTTAGTGAAGTTTAACCGTAATTATATAAGGGCCTTGTTCGACGTAATTACAGTTTACATTGTAGTACCACTACTTACCGCTAGATGTCACCCACATTATTTAAAGCTTTCGAAAATATTACCTAGGTAACCACCCCTTTATATTTTCCCTTTTATCATGTTTAAAGTCTCAATTGCAATATTTTGGGTTGGGACAGAATTAAAGGGGGGGGCATATTTACAGTTTACATTGTAGATGTTTAACATATTTTATTGCAATTACATTTGCGCTCCGCCCTCTATGATTGAATACTTGTAGTACGTCTCCTGTGCTACTAACGTCACAATGTTAAAGCAAAGCTTACTTATACCTCCCCTGCCCCGTGTATGCCGGATACGTCATTCTGTTTACATTGTGCTTAGTATAATGTCAAAGCCGATAAATTACACCTAATCACAGAGTTTATTGTGTTTGATTATTATGGAACAGCAATTAAAATCTGCCTCATCAGATTCCGAGTCCGAATTGGAGAGTTGGGATCCTCGCAAATTAATGGTGAGGTTAAAACACCTGGAAGAGGAATTAGCGGAACGTGGTTGTCATAGCTGCAAACTTCATCGCTGTCGAAGCAGAGGACGTGAGCATAGTAGGAAGCGAATGCGGAGCCGCAGTCGCTCTAAGTACCACTCTAGAAGTCGTACTGGATCATCCTACATAATACACAACACTGATGTCGAAAATAACGAAAATGTGATGATTGATCATCAATCACGAACGGAGCGCTCTAGAAGCAGAGGTTAGTTTAATTTCCCTAAGAAAATTGTTTCAAACTAGATTTGAAATAGTGTATACTACTATGTAATTAGTTACGCAAATAATATCCAACAAACACTGACTGCCCTATTCTTAAATGTAGAGCGTTCCTCGCTACTAGATAGTGAGAACTGACTAACACTGGGAAATAGGATACCCATTTATTTTAGTAAGTATTGAAAATATATTGTCACCATGTCACCAATGTCATGCGCTCTCCAGAAACTGTCACGCGAGGGCGGTAGGTTAGCAGCATTCCTTAATTATGTCTGTCGAGTTGTCTATATAAGAGACTCTCGAACTGTAAATCATTCATATTCTTCTGGTTACCCATGTAAGAGGCAGCACTCCATAATTATGTTTGTCGGGTTGCCTATATAAGAGGCTCTCGAACTGTAAATCATTTATATTCATCTGGTTGCCTATGTAAGAGGCTCACAGACATAAGAATTAATACATACTGTTTGCAAATAGTAAATACATATCTTAATACGTTTATTTTACCCACAGTTAGTACTGAGGAGCACGACTCTGGAGATGGAAATATCTCGAAGATAACACTGCCAGAGGATACCTTAAGTCTTTCAGGTGAGCCAAAGAAATGCGAACCCAAGCTGGGAGACCCAGTGTACATCGACAAGCGCTAGATGGGAAGGAATCCTCAAGCAGGGTCTGGATGCAGAGACTAAAAGTACTCTGATTAACAAGTACCCTCCCGTTGCAAACTGCTCAAATATGCAGGCACCTAAAATCAACCCCGAAGTAAAGGGTGCCGCCTCTGAGGCTGCCATTAGACGAGATGACCGGTTAGTTGACAAGCAGAATCAGATTGCTGCTTGCCTATCTGCAGTAGGGAAGATCTTGACTTCATGTTTGGGAAGACCTGTCCAAGGTTTAGAAGATCGCCACCTTATTGAACTTGCTGAAGCCTCGGGCCGATTACTGGCGGACATTTACTTCTCAGATTCGGATTCTCGACGAATTTTAGTCAGCGCTAGCCTCAATAAAAAATTTAAGGTAGCTATGGGTGATGCTTCCCCGGACGAGTGGCTTTTTGGAAGCGATTTGGGAGAACGACTAAAGACCGGTAAATCTTTTGAAAGATCTACTCTGGAATTAAAGGGGGAAAAGTTGCCGACACGGCAGGCCACAAAATCTAGAAGCAATTTAAACTTCAAACGTCCGTCCAACTACAAGGTCTCTTAGAGGCGATTCCCTCGCATGGACGGACAGAATTATACCCAACTGAGGGGCGGCTATCAGCCAAAGTACTCGTACCAGAGCCAGAAAGAGCGAGCTTTTCAAACCAATCAACAGTCCGACCCAAGAAAACATCAGTTTGTCTCAAAGAGGCGACAATAAACGTAAGTAAGCATGCTGGTAGACTTCAACACTTTTATAGTGCTTGGAGAAATATCACATCGGACCCAAAGATCCTCTCATGGGTAAAGGGGTATCGAATTCCTTTCACTCGACAAGTCACTCAGGATTCTGTTCCCTCCGAAAGAACTTGGTCTTCTTCTGACAAGAAGGAAATTTCTCTTACCATATGTCACTTAGTAGAGATCGGTGCGGTTCAAACGTGCCCGCTTAGCAACAAACAATTTATTTCTAATATATTTCTGTTCTAAAAATCTGATGGCAAAAAGCGCTTCATATTAAGCCTTAAACATTTAAATACGTTTTTATCAGCCAAGCATTTTAAATTAGAGGACAAAAGCACGGCAATAAGACTTGTTACCCCAGGATGTTTTACGGGATCTGTAGACCTCAGGAAAGCCTATTTTCTGGTTCCAATTGCCAAGTCCCATAGGAAATATCTAAGGTTTAGATTTAATAATAAATTATATCAATTTACTTGCTTGCCTTTTGACCTTAGCACTGCTCCTTATGTCTTCACCAGAATCATGAAACCAGTGATGGCTTTTCTCAGATCAAATAGACACCACCTATCCGTTGTGTACTTAGATGATTTTCTTCTTCTGGGCAATAGTTATGAAGAGTGTAAAACTAATATTTGTAAAACAACTACCGTTTTACAGAATTTAGGTTTCGTAATTAATTATGACAAGAGTCAGTTTATTCCTATGCAACGCTGTAAATTTTTGGGTTTTTATTTAAATTTCATAGATATGGTCATAGAACTACCGCAGGATAAACAACACAAAAAACAGAAACTGGTTAAAACTTTTCTAAACCTAAGATTTTGTAAAATCAGATTTTTGGCCCACTTGTTAGCAGTCTTAACATCAACTTGTCCAGCAACGACGTATGGGTGGGTTTACACTAAAAAATTTGAACGAAGATAATATTTAGCTCTTAAGACTAACAGAGGTAACTATAATAAGGTTATGCAGTTACCGGGCGATATTAGCGCTGACCTGCTCTGGTGGGATCTCAACATAATTAACACCAGGAAGAAAATAAGTCCATGAGAGTTCAAACTTGAAGTTTGCAGTGATGCCTCTAAATCGGGGTGGGGGGTGGCCTGTGAGAATCAGAGAGCTCATAGGCATTGGGATACCTCAGAACAATCGTATCATATTAACCACTTGGAACTGTTAGCAGCTTTTTTCGACCTTAAATGCTTTACCACAACGTTACGCGATTGCGATGTGCTTCTAAGAATCGACAATACCACAGCTATAGCATATATAAATCGGATGGGAGGAAATCGCTATTCAATCTTAAGCAATCTGGCTAAAGAGATCTGGCAATGGTGTGAAGTTCGCAATATTGTCATATTCGCATCATACATAGAGTCAGCTGCTAATAAGGAAGCTGATATAGAATCGCGCCGTCTGAAGCCAGAAACTGAGTGGCAATTATCAGACTACGCATTCAGGGAAATCACGAGTCGGTTTTAAAATCCAAATATTGACCTATTTGCCGATAGAAATAATATAAAATGCAAAAATTTTGTATCCTGGGGAAGAGATCCAGAAGCAGTAGGTATCGACGCTTTTGCGATATCTTGGAGATCTTATTACTTCTACGCTTCCCCCCCCCCCCCTTTGCTCTTATTTTACGTGTCTTACAAAAGATCATTCATGACAAAACAGAAGGAATTTTGGTTGTGCCGTTCTGGCCAACGCAAGCTTGGTACCCAATGTTCACTTCTCTATTGTCAGAAGAACCCATATATTTCAAGCCTAATTCTAACCTACTAATTGCTCTTGACAGAACACATCACCAACTTTGGAGTCATTTACCCCGGTGGCAGGGCACTTATCGAGCAGGGATTCGTAGAAAAGCACATGCCCACCTCGACAATAAATATAATGCTCACATCTATCGCCAACTCGACTCTTAAGCAGTACAATACGGGCCTCAAACGTTGGTGGCTTTACTGTCAGGAACAACGTCTGCATATTTTCGATTACAACGTACCAATTCTGCTAGAATTTTTTGCTAAGGAATAGTCTTCGGTCAGCATTGTCTTTGCTGATTTCACCGGAACTTGGTAATGATTCGAGAGTGAAGAGATTTTTTAGAGGACTGCAAAATTTGAAACCCAGTAAACCACGCTACGATGATATGTGGGATCCCGAAGTAGTCCTAGATTACCTGACAGGGCTAAATAACGAAGATATTAATATCGAGGTTTTATCTATAAAATTGGTGACGCTTCTTGCCCTTACTACCGCTCAGAGGGTACAGACTCTTTCCCTCATCGATATTAGAAACATAGCATGGGGTAGTAAAGGCATTGAAATCAAAATTCCGGACAGAATTAAGACAACAAGAAGAAATGCAATCCAGCCGACCCTGTTTTTTCTATATTTCTCGGAAAAAACCAGAAATATGCGTGGCCCAGGCCCTAAAAATATACTTACATAGGACAAAAGACTTTAGGTCACCTACAGGTTATAAACTCTTATTGGTGGTTAAGAAACCACACCATGAAGCTAGTCCTCAAACACTGAGCAAACAGATTAAGTGTATCTTGGGGAAGAGCGGAATAGACACGACTGTTTTTTCAGCCCACTCTACGAGGCATGCAAGTACCTCAGCAGCTAGCCGAAAGGGAGTAAGCTTGGATGTCGGGCTGGTCTAAAAATTCTGAAACATTCGCTAGATTCTACAACAGGCCAGTCCGAATACAGGGTTTATTCGCTCAAGCTCTGCAGAAATAAATATTGTTATAGCCGTTAATGACTAGTTCTTAATATTTCATTTAGATGTATGCTAGATCATGTTGCATATTTCATATTTTATCTATTAAAATGTTGAGACCATGAAAGAGCTTGATTTTGTCGCCGTAACATCTTTAAACATCTACAAGTATTCAATCATAGTGGGCGGAGCGCAAATATAATCATTAGATCAAACGAACTTACCTTAAGTGAAGTTCAATCTTAATTATATGAAGCGCTCGGCCCGAGATGATCAATCCCACCCAACCCTTATTTGGCAATATCTGCATAACTCTGATTATCATTGTTACGGCGAATGTACCTTTGAAGAGAATGACGTGTATCCGGCATATACGGAGCAGGGGAGGTATAAGTAAGCTTTGCTTTAACATTGTGACGTTCCAGCCCGCAGAAGGGCAAGTCCACAAACAGTAACAGAATTAAACCACGGAAAGCGCCTGCACAGGCGGAAGCCGTAGCATCCTTAGAAGGAGACTATACTGGAGTCGATTGTGACGTTAGTAGCACAGGAGACGTACTACAAGTATTCAATCATCTCGGGCGGAGTGCTTCATATAATCAAGATCCAACTTCACTAAAGGTAAGTTCCTTTGATCTAATGATTTTATTTCATTTATTTATAGTTTAGTAAATAAATTCATATATTACTTAAGTTGCACCGATGCAACCTTATCCTAAATGTAAATTATGAAAAACTAACTACTATATTTAGTTTTCTCTACCTCTTATTGGTTCTATATCCACATACTGTAAATATATACAGACTGTCTATTTTACGAGGGCCACACCAAATATCTCGCTTAATATCTATTGTAGAAGAATAAAGTTTTAGAAACAGTTATCCCATTTTTTGTGAGCTATATTTCAGTAAAAAGAAATTTGAAATCCATAGCCTACTTTATGAGATATATTACAAAAACCTGAAAAATAGGAAAACCACAGACGGTTATAGCTTCCTTATTTGAGGAGATACGAAAAAAGTTAAAGGAATGAAAGTTGACGGCAAAGACAATAAGAATAATAACGTGTAACAAAAAAATCGAAAAATGCAGTTGGCTTTGACATACGCTATTGTGCAAAAATGAAAAATACATATCTCAAAGTAGGCCATGACGCCATTAATTCCGTTATTTTTTTCTCATTCCAACGATATAAAAATCATGTCACAGAAATTTTAACCGATAGTGTCAATATTTAATATTTTACGAATACCACAATTCATATAATTGAATCGTAACAATCAGCTGTGCCATAATAGTAAAACTTCACTTTATAATAATTATAATTCCGTAATATTTATTTCAATTTAATACAAACCAATAAATATCTCATAAATAAAAATACAAGTACAAAACGAACATCCAAAGAAAAAAACGAAAAACTATGTATAACAGTACTACCTACTACTATATAGAAAAGAAATTGTGTGTATTTATTTTTCTAACTACAAATGCTCAAATTGTGCACCATGCATTCTGACACATAAACGTGCTCTACGAGACACGTCACGCATTACATTTTGGAGCATTTCAGGAGTAATTGCCTCACATGCGTTTCGAATTCTGGTTTTGATGTCCTCAATATTTTCAGGGGCAGTTTGAAATACCTTGTCTTTAATGTAACCCTAGACGAAAAAATCCAAGGGAGTAATATCTGGTGATCGAGCTGGCCATAGAATGGGTCCATAGGTGCCTATCCAGCTATCTGGCATAACTTGATTTAAATAATTTGTACATATTACAGCAGTGTGAGGTGGAGCCCCATATTGTTGAAAATATGAATAATTTAATCTTTCTGCCACTGTTAATTCATAAAGAAAATCTTATAATTCGTTTTGCAGGAAATTAAGGTATCTACGAGCGGTTAATTTTCCATCATAAAAATAAGGTCCAATTACTTTAGTCCCTAAAAGACCCAACTAAACATTCGTAGAAAATCTTTCTTGGAAAGCAGTCTCTCTACACCAATGTGTATTTTCTCGTGTCCACTTATAATGCATATTTCTATTGAAAAATCCATTATTAGAAAAATTTGATTCGTCCGACCAAAGAATTTTGCTACATATCAGCGCATCATTCCTTTTCTTATTTAATAACCATCTACAAAATCTTACTCTCCTTGGCTTATCTCCCTCATTTAAATGTTGAACTTTCCTCATTTTGTAGCATCGAAATCCGTTTTTTTCAATATTTTTCTTGCACTGTCTTTTTTATGCGACAGTTTCTCTGAATTTGTCTCAAAGAGGTTTCCTCATTTTGGTTAACATAATTCATTACTCTATTCACTTTTCTTACATTATCCGCAACATGCGCTCGCCTTACTACTTTTTTTGAAAATGAACCGTGCGTTTTTAGATTTTGAACTAACTTCCTAAACATAGTTCGATTTGGCTGCGGAGCATCTGGAAATCTATCTCCGTAAACCGTGACTGCCATCTCAGCGTCAAAATTGCACTGACAATAAATGCTAATCATATCGAATTTGTTATTATTGGTGTACACCATAATTACTGATATGAAATTTGTCTTAGAACTCGACAACGCAACATACAACATACAACAGTGACAATCTGTCAAATTTATTAATAACTGTATACATTGTTTTCCACTAATTATGGCACAGCTGATTGTTACGATTCAATTATATGAATTGTGGTATTCGTAAAATATTAAATATTGACACTATCGGTTAAAATTTCTGTGACATGTTTTATATCGTTGGAATGAGAAAAAAAATAACGGAATTAATGGCGTCATGGCCTACTTTGAGATATGTGTTTTTCATTTTTGCACAATAGCGTATGTCAAAGCCAACTGCATTTTTCGATTTTTTTGTTACACGTTATTATTCTTATTGTCTTTGCCGTCAACTTTCATTCCTTTAACTTTTTTCGTACCTCCTCAAATAAGGAAGCTATAACCGTTTGTGGTTTTCCTATTTTTCAGGTTTTTGTAATATATCTCATAAAGTAGGCTATGGATTTCAAATTTCTTTTTACTGAAATATAGCTCACAAAAAATGGGATAACTGTTTCTAAAACTTTATTCTTCTACAATAGATATTAAGCGAGATATTTGGTGTGGCCCTCGTAAAATAGACAGTCTGTATATATATATATATATATATATATATATATATATATATATATATATATATTGACATGATATAATTAACTTAAATAAGGGAAGAATTGCAGACAGGCGTATCAAACAAAAAAGGGTCAATGCAAATCAATTTTACAGCTTTACAGTCTATAAAAACCAAAAGTTAAAGTTGTGCATTTTAAAAGAATCAACTGGTGTGATTTCAAGTACTAATAAAGAAAATGAAATTGGGTATAACAAAGAAATAAATAGTTATTAAGAAATTTGTAAATTTAAAATGTATAAAAATTTGTAAATCTTACTCTATCTTGAAAAGGTAACCTTCCTTTTGTGCAAGTGCAACAGTTAAAATTAGTGTGGGAAATCCATCGTTGGCAAGTTTCGAGGTAGTACAGAAACAATAATTGCTCAAGAACACTTCACGGTGAAAAGAATTCTGTAAAATGGAAAGTGCGGGTTTCCATACCTAAAAAGACAAAATTGTTAAAAATAAGCCATAAACTTGTAATTAAATGGTGAAAACTGTACAAATTATTAAATTTTAATAGGAAAAACAAACCTTATGACAAAACAAAACATTAAGAGTAGCAAGTTTAAAAGGTTTGAAACAAAGTCAAAGAAAAAAGCAAATAAAAAAGGAACTTTTCAACATTACTCAAATTTCAGTGATCGTTTTTAAAATATTCAAATGTAAATACAAAGACACTTACCTATAGTAACTTAATTAAGAGCCATCCCTGAATTTGATGTCTTAATTTAGTTTTTCATGTGAGAAATACTGGCTGAAGTAAAGTTTGTGTTAAAACCATGTACTTTCTAAGTTTTTTCAAGTTTAAAGATGTATTATTATGCAATATACAGATGTATTTTGTTTCACATTTAATACTGGAATCTCTAGGAAGTTTTATGATGTCTTTTCAGGAAGTAAAGCATATCAATAGGGGCTACAAAAGTCCAGAAGTCACATGTAAATTCCTGGAAAGGAAATCATGCATAATTATATAAAATATAAACAAATAACTTTATATTGTATAGGTATAGTTAAAATAAGTAAGATAGAACGTCTAAAAGGGTAAACGAAACAAAAATTGTGTTTTGTTGTATGCAATCGTCTGGTTCCTAACGATCAAGGGACGATATTGCAATGCTTTTTTTATTTGCTGGAACTAGGCTAGTTTGAATTCAAAATGCTGGACGCTGATTTTACACGCTTTTATTGAACACTTAACAATATTAGGTCCGATGCTTACAACTGTACAAAAATGAATGATAAGATAATACTAAATCTAAGAACATACTATGATAAAATGTCACGCCCACTACGTTGTAGTGGGGAAGTCACCACCCTCTGGGAGAGGGGTGGAAATTGCTCATACAGCTTGGTTACTGAATACTAAACATACTCCCCCCTTTGAAGACATCGGCTTCAAAAAAAAGGGAAACAAAAAATATATGAAATATGAAATGTATGAAAAGTTTTACCTAACTACAAAAAATTAAGGTAATTAACAATATATATACAAATGTATGTATACATGTATGTGACATAAATAGGTAATACACGTAAATCAATTAAAAAGAAATGATAAGACATAATACAATCAAATAAAGTCAGAATCAGTCTATGCGTTAATTAAATTTAAATAAAATTAAATTTCGGAAGCGCGCACACCTTCCGAACTGTTCTCTGCACGTTACCACTTGCAGTTTTTATCGTTACTACGCGCACTATACCATCAGTTCCTGGGTGAACCTTGCTTATGCGTCCTAGACGCCAAAACTGTGGTGAAGTGTTGTCCTCGACGACGACGACGACCAAATCTCCGACGCTAAGTTCAGTTGAGCCCTTGGATAGATTTTTTGGTCGCTGTTGAAGATGAGTCAGGTATTCGTTTTTCCAGCGTTGCCAAAAATGTTGCCGAATTTGCTCGACTCTCTGCCACCTTCTCAGTCGATTTTCAGGTACATGTGTTATATCAACCTCCGATAGAGCGGTTAAAACGTAGGCCGATTAAAAAATGGCCTGGTGTTAAAGCATCGAGGTCATTAGGATCGGAACTTAGGGGGGTAATAGGACGGGAATTGAGAATGGCTTCTATTCTCGTTAAAAGAGTATACATTTCTTCATACGTGAGATACGATTGGCCTATAATTCGTTTCAAATGAAATTTAACAGATTTTACATTAATTTCCCATAAACCGCCCATATGTGGTGATCTAGGTGGTATATGATGCCACGTTATGCCGTTACTAGTTAAGTCAGTAATTACTTTACTAAATTTCTCTGATTCTAAAAATGTATTTAATTCATTCAATTCCCGATTTGCACCGCGGAAATTAGAGCCATTATCTGAGTACAAATGCGATACATGTCCGCGTCTAGAAACAAATCTTTTCAAGGCGTTCAAAAATGACTCTGACGTCAGATCGCCAACCAATTCTAGATGCACTGCCTTGGTGGAAAAACATATGAAAATCGCTATGTACGCCTTTACGTTACGTTTACCCCGACCTCGTGATTCCTTGATTAGAATAGGCCCAGCGTAATCTACGCCAGTAATTGCAAATGGCCTAGTACATTCAGTTCTAGAGGTAGGTAAATTTCCATTGATTTGGCACACAGAAGTCGTGTTTCATGTTGATTATTGTAATCGGTTACCCTTAAATATACGGCAGCGCCATACGCCGTCTGCGATGCGTCGCTAAAACCATGTAACTGAACAATGTTTTGTGTTATTGGTAAAACATGTCTCGGAATTTCAAGTTCATTTAAATAGTGCAATTCCTGGACGAAATCATTCCAAATGCCGAGAATATTGTAAGGTACCGGTTCGTCCCATGATGCCTTAAGTCACCATAATTTTTGCATAATTATTTTTGCGCGAATTATAATTGGACCAAGAAGCCCGAGGGGATCAAAGATTTGCGCTGTTATTGATAATATACCCCGTTTTGTAATTTCTCCCTGTGCGGTTTGTTGTTTTACTTCGTATTTCAATGAATCTGAGGTGGGATTCCATAAAAGTCCTAGGGTTTTCGTATAATCGTCCTTATCTAAACGTATATCAAGATTCGAATTGTTTGAGGATGAATTCGGCAATAAACTAGGGTGATTTGATGCCCATTTGCGCAATACAAATCCACCTTGACCCAAAATTGAAATTAATTTCTGCCTTGTACTTAGAAGTTCTTCCAGTGAGTCATGGCCTGTAAGTAAATCGTGGATATATATATGTCGCGGAGCAAAATTTTACTAGCGAATGGACATTGATCTTGATTTTGTATGGCTAGTTCTTTTAAACATTTAGTTGCGATGAAGCTGGCAGGCTTAGTACCGTACGTTAACGTTTTTAATCTAAATGTTTTTAATTTACAGTGGGGATTCTCCCTCCAAAAAATTCTATGGTAATCAATATGATCAGGACTCATTTGAATCATTCTATACATTTTTGCAATGTCTACACTTAAAACGTATTTATGAGTACGAAAACGCCTTAAAATTGAAAATAAGTCTTGCTGAATAACAGGACCTGACAATAAATTATCATTGAGACTAAAACCGTTCGTTGTTTTCAAAGAGGCATTGAACACCACTCGTAGCTTAGTGGATATAGAATCTTTTATTACCGCATGATGGGGAAGATACGATGCTTTGATATCTTCTTGTTCATTAAAGGGAACTTCTTCCATATGATTTAATGATTCATATTCTTGCATAAATTTAATATAATCATTTTTTTATTCCGGTTTCTTAGTTAAATTTCTCTCTAGATTATAAAATTGTTTCAAAGCTATACTGCGTGAGTCACCCAAGTTAGGTGGGTCCTGTTTAAATGGTAATTTAATAATAAACTGACCGTTTTTATTACGTCTAGTCGTCTTATTATAATAGGATTCGCATTGTAAATATTCCGAAGAGAGGCCGGATGTGTCACAAATGTTATTACATTCTTCTAATTTCCAGAATTTCTCTAATTGCTGTTCAAGTATGCCGGTGTGCATAGACACTATTTGCATTTTATTGTTTGTGTAAATATCATTTGAATAGGGATTTCCGACAATATAGCCTAAACGAGTTTCTTGAAAGATAGATGAACCCTTTATAATTTTATTGCCCCCTAATAAATCCCAAAATAAATCTGTTCCTATAAGTAGGTCTATAGGGGCAGACAAATTAAACTTAGGATCTGCTAATTGAATATTACCTGGAATTTCAAAGTATTTTTTATTTATTGTTACTATCGGCAAATTTTGGGTTATGTTTTCAATTACTAAGCATTTAAGATTAGCAGAATAATTGCTATGTTTTGATTTAATTGAAATTAGCGCTGAATGTTTAATATTAGTTTTTAGTTGTCCTATGCCACCAATAGTTACGTGAACAGGATCTTGCTTAATATTTAGTTTTTTACACATGGCTGTTGTTATATAATTTGACATAGAGCCAGAATCTAAAAGCGCTCTACATGTATGCATATTGTTATATGCATCCTTAATTAAGACAATAGCTGTAGGTAAAATCGAGATTTGATTAGATTTTACGTCAGATAACAAAGTAACTTCAGTGTTATTAAGATTGTTCGATACATTATTATTAACATTTTGCTCGTTTTGATGAATTAGCGTGTGGTGTTTTTGATTGCACTCGCTACACGCATGTTTTGAAAAACAATTTGAAATTACATGATTATTACGGAGGCAGTTTGAACATAATTTTAATTGTTTGATTTTGGATATACGCTCCGCTATGGGTAATTTAACAAAATTTATGCATGGATGAATGCTATGTGATGTTTTATTACAAAATACGCAACCGAGAAATCTGCGTGTGGAGATATGAGTTGCGGTTCGTTGATGTGTTTTATTTGAATGTGATTTATATTGTTGATGTGGATTATGATTTGTAGTAGAACTTAAGGATTCTAATACTTGGCACTTTTTTTCTAAAAAATCTTTAAGGGTGCCATAGTCTGCGATTTCTTTGGTTAATGTGCCCTGCCAATCCTTATTAGTATTATAATCCAGCTTTTCTTCAATAATTGGTACAATTAGCGCATGATACGTGTCTATAGGTACTCCTAATTTTTTTAAAGCTGCTACATTTGAGCTTATTGTATTTAAAAGATCGCGAAGTGCGATGTGAGAGGTTTTTTGTAAATTTGGAGACTTCAGTATGGCTAAAATGTGATCCTTAACAATTAATCGAGTATTTTTAAATCTATCCTCCAAGATATCCCAAGCAGCCCTGTAATTCTCATCCGAAATTTCTAGCGGTTCAATAGAACGAAATGCTTCGTCTTTTACGTATGATTTTAAATACTGCAAGCGTTGGCAATCAGTTAAATGTGTGTTATTGTCTTCTATCATTGATGTGGAGGAATTATAAAATGACAACCACTCTTTATAGGAACCACCGAATGATTTCAAATTAAGCGGGGGCAGATTAACTGAATTATATTTGTTGTTTTCGTTGTTTGATAAATTATTTCTATTATAGTTAGAGCTTGGACCTATATTTAGTACGGGGAATTCGTGAAGGAGTTTATCTATGTTACCTAAAATATTGCAATATTGCAATTCGATTTTTTCGCGATCTTCTGTCTGTTTTTCCATGGTTGTGCCAGTAGCTAAAAGTTCTATTTCATCTTGAATGTTGTTATAATCATTAAATGCTGACTGTACCATTTGTTTTCGCGTTTTTAATTCGTGAATATTATCTTTTGTTTGATCAAATGCTTGTACATATGTTTCAGATCGCGTTAATCGTGCTTTAATGGAAGTTCTGGACTTGATTAAAGTTTCTAATTTCGCCATTTTGTAGGTTTTTGGAAGGATTGGAAAAAATGGAATAGACAGACCTTATGACCTTAAGTGTTGCTTGACGGTGTATTGTGCCACGTGGATTTCGCTTTGGTTGGTGGAGACCCTTATACTTGATTTTCTTCTTTGTAGCCTAATATCCGGCTCGAAGGACCAATGTTTTGTTGTATGCAATCGTCTGGTTCCTAACGATCAAGGGACGATATTGCAATGCTTTTTTTATTTGCTGGAACTAGGCTAGTTTGAATTTAAAATGCTGGACGCTGATTTTACACGCTTTTATTGAACACTTAACAATATTAGGTCTGATGCTTACAACTGTCCAAAAATGAATGATAAGATAATACTAAATCTAAGAACATACTATGATAAAATGTCACGCCCACTACGTTGTAGTGGGGAAGTCACCACCCTCTGGGAGAGGGGTGGAAATTGCTCCTACAGCTTGGTTACTGAATACTAAACAAATTGAATGTAAATTAGGAAATAAGAAAGATTTTAAATAATTTATAAATATCATGAAACAAAATTTCACAGGTCAACTATATGCATGAAAGTCACATATAAATGATCAGAAAGAAAGAGGAAAACAATTTAATAGCTTAAAAAGAAATAACAAGCAGTATAAGGAAAATTTAAAATTGAAATTTTATAAAAATTAAATAAATTTTAATCAAGTGATATAAAAATGTCAGATTAAAAAGTTTTGAGTTGGGGTAACCAAGAAAAATAAATAACAAGTAGTAAAAATTTGGAAAATAAACGACGCTTTTTGAGAAATTTGTCCATTAAAAAGGAAAAATTTAATTAAATATTGAAGGAAACTACTCAAAAACCAGTTGAAAGTAAATAGAAAGGAAATATGCAAAATTAAATTCAAGAGAAGGGATAGTAAAACGTGAAATGAAAATAAGGCAAGTCAAATTTTTATATATTTCCAATAGCAGTAATTTAAGACACAAAGCATAGTTGCATGAAAGTTTGTTTCACGAAATTAACCATAATAACAAATATCCAGAAACAATAAAGCAAAATTAGTATTGAAAATTGAAAATAATATTGGTAGTTGTTTTACCTGATAATAAAGACGTATCCAGAGGAGAAGAGCATCCAAAGGCACTAAAATTTTAATATTTTTGGGAAAGAAGAACACAAATTATAATATTACTGTAAAGGTTAAGTTCAAAACGTTAAATTAGCCACGGAAGAACAGCTGAAAAGAACAGATAATAGCGACATCTATTAGTGGAACTTGGAATTGCTAGCGAAGAAAAGAACATCTAGGAAACAGGTACTTTTAATCAAAATAAACAACATTTGAGTTTTATTACTTTATTTTTAAAATTTTCTTTTCATTAACAATAAATAAAAAAAATTCGATTCACAAATAAAAGAAAAGGCCTATAGTTTAAGTTATTTAAGGGCGCCATGTTCGCAAAAGAGAACAACCTCGACAACGTCATAGAAAAGGGTAGTCGTTAACCATCCGTTAAGTGGTGGTAACTAGCGGGTAGCGGACGAATCATTTATTATAGATGTTTATTCGTGAAAATTGAATGAGGAATCCTATAAACTAATCCAGTTGTAAACATTACTTCGCTGGAGCAATCCAAATAACAAGTGTTCCAAATCGACATATTGTAAACAACAAAAACTACCTGCTTTTACCCGCGTGCCGATCCCCTTTCCCCCCTTCCATATCGAAACCCTTGGGTCGAAACATATTTCTCATTATTTTACTGGATTTTAATTTATAGGTCAAAGGTACAATTGAATGTTATTCTGGATCCAGAATAGCTTTCATGTGAAATATTGGCATTTATAATTATTATATTATTACATATATCTATTATATTACAATTTATTTATAATATCTACTGTAATAAGACTCGAACAAAAATATACAGGGTGGACCGTCTAAAGGGAATAGATAATTTAAATTTCCACGTTTCATGTCGTTGTAAAAAAAGAGAAACTGACAATTTTTCACTACTATACTTCCACTCCACTACATGCATGTACAACTAAAAATGTGACAGATGGCAATAATATTTGGCACATAGTTAACAGAATTGTCACCTTTTATTTAATATTGAATTTTTGCTGTCGGATGACCACTCTGTATATTTTCTTGGCCAAAAGTTATAAGCTTTCCTTTGTAATAATACCTACATTCCGATTATTATTC
Source organism: Stenurella melanura (assembly GCA_963583905.1). Classification (NCBI taxonomy): domain Eukaryota; kingdom Metazoa; phylum Arthropoda; class Insecta; order Coleoptera; family Cerambycidae; genus Stenurella; species Stenurella melanura. The sequence goes on along the minus strand of OY757316.1, from coordinate 62,014,774 downwards.
TCATATGTCGTTTCGTAGTTAACAATTTTTTAGAACGACCGCCCTGTATAAATAAAGTTTTTTTTCCTTAAAAAAATCCCCTTGGAAATCATTAAAAAATTTTAAAATGTACAAAAATATATACTGAAAGAAACCCCAAAGTATTTCAAACATATTCATTGGACTACGGTTTAGAGCAATTATTTGTATGAAATCTAATAAGATGGCGATGGTCAAGAGAGGGACATCCCATACATAACTATTTATTATTTTTGGCAATAACTTTTTTACTTGGTAACGTATATTTAAAAATGAACTATAATATTACCTAAGTATAAAATAACCAGTTGAGTGAAGTTAATGAATGAAAAGTCATAGTAATATTCTTATGTTTTTTTTTTAAATATACGTAGTACGAAAGAATGTTATGGCCAAAAATGATTTCCCCATCCCATGTCCCTTTATTTGGCCACCTATTGAGAAGCCAGTATATATTTTGTTCAAATTTGGTGAAAATGGGTTTTTGATGGTAGTGAATACAAATCTAAAATAAGAATTTCTATAAAAAAGTCGCTAATATTTTTTCTTCAAAATTTCCTTAAAGTAACGCCACACTGTAATGAGCGATATCAAAGTTCACTACTTCAATGCAATCACATTTTCAGTCTACACGTACCGCCTAAATTTGAAATAAATCCCGCTCCTAATTCGTGAAATATATATTGGTGTACCTACTCATGAAAAGCGGATCACAGTGTAATTTTTTCAAACATTTCTATTGAAAACTCCCTAAAAAAATATCGGTCGCCTCTATGGGATAGTAAGTAGTAAGTAGTAAGTTTCAAGCCACTTTAATTTTTACAAACTAATATGTTCATAGCCTGTACACTAGATAAAGATAAACGCAAAAAATCAGTAATATTGACATTTGACCATAAATTCAAGGTAAAAAATTAAGATAATAAAATGAAGACATGACACATCTTAGTACTTCATTTAAGGTGCCATTCCCTAGAAAGCGACATCCGATAGGTATATATCTATTATTTTTGATCATAACTTTTATATATTAGTTCATATATTTTAAAAAAGTATAAGAGTACCTAAGTAAAACTATAACAAGACTATTACTATGAATTTTCACTAAATAATTTCAGTGGTTTGCAAAATAGCTAGATTCAAAACTAAGAAATAGGGAGATTGACATAATTCTTAAATTTAAATCTAGCTATTTTGCAAACCGCCGAAATTACTGAGTGAAAATTCATAGTAACAGTCTTGTTATGGTTCTACTTAGGTGCTCTTATAATTTTAATAAATATACGTACTAAGAAAAAAAAGTTATGGCCAAAAATAATAAATATTTCCCTATTGGAGGTCTCTTTCTAGGGAATGGCCACCTTAAGCTTAATTTAAGTATGTTTCAAACAACCTACACAAAATGGCTACGGGAAGACACAATACAAGTTACTACACTATATAGTATTTGTAAATTTGTTTGAATAATAAATATTATGAAAATTTCATAAATTATATAATGTAAACTATGATATTGATTGTAGAATTTTCAGAACACGCAAAAAGCAAAAGTAAATGTACAAACTACTTCTCAATTAGTTGACAGTTCAGGTTACATTAGTAAAATTTACGAATATAAAATGCTTAATATGCTTTTTTCAATTTTTCAATACATATAGTCATAAGTAGATCCTAACATGTTGTATCTTTGAGTAAAATTTGATTCAAATCGGGAAAAATTAAAGTTAAGTTTTACACTATAATAAAAAAAGTCACAAAAGAGGATTCTTAAATACATGAAATTTGAATTTTTATGTAACGAAAACCATGTGACTGAGAACAGTACAATGTTGACCTATATTATGGATGACTGACGTCAGTTAGATGCACAGAGCTTCAATTACTTGTTCTACGGCTACCTCAAAAACATGCTTTTGTACAGAGTTTATTGTAATAACGCTCGTACCACAAGTCATAAGAAATTTGCATTATTCTCAGTGTTGCCAATCCAAATGTTTTAAATTACCCCGTAATCTAGTTCAAAATGCTCCGTTTCGCTCCCATACATATAAAAATTTCAAAGAGCGGGGAGGGGGGCATATTCCTCAGAATTGATTATTTTTCTAGGCCGAAATTTTAAAATTGAATATTTACCTCGATCGACATATATATTAAATATCTGCCTCGCTCAATCAGAATATTGAAGAGGGGTGAAAACACCCCCAGCCCCTCTGACACTTGGCAGGCCTGGCCACACGTCAAACACACATCAAGTTTGAGTATTCTCAGTCGCACATTGCATGTGTAACATTGTTGCCGAATATTATTTATAAATCAATTAAAGATTGTCGCTGCCTACTTTGGGCTTGAAATGCTCCCAATTGAACCAACCCCAACTAAATTTCGCTCCGCCTATAAATGAAATGCTCACAATGTGAGCGTTTTCGCTCGCATTGGCAACACTGATTATTCTGCACTTTCGCACAATATGCTATACTAAATAATTATTATAACCCATCACTTTTGACAAAACATAAAAAAAAGGAAGATACGATTGAGCATAATAAGGGTTTACGAAAATTAACTCAGAGTGCTCAGATCACTATCTCTGTCCTTGTTACTTGTAAGGATATAGAAAAAGAGAATGATACTTGTAAATTGCACAAAGTGAATTTTCGTAAACCCCCATTGTTGTTTTCGTCGATCAATCTGTCATCTGTGAAATCGTGCTTGTCGTGGATAAGTAGTGTCATCCTATAGTGAAATAATAGTTTAATAATATAGTAGGACACTTCCCCTACCGAGTTAGTTCACGCGTCGATAGCAGGAGTGAGGCTATCACTGTCAGAGGAAGTGACCCTACTGTATTATTACAAACTGTGTTTTAACTATAGGATAACTTGTTATCCTCGCATTGATAAAGCGGCCCTTGCTTGTTTTCTTGTGTGATGTTAGTGATACTGTTATTACAGTTTCATTAATATTATCAGTACCTACCTAGTACGTCATATATACTTTGTATCCTAGTAAGATATTCTATAAATATGTACAGATAATATAATATTGTATAATATATTTGGCACTTTTTACTTATTAATTATTCTGGAGATTATCATTTTCTTCTTTTTCTACCACATTGTATACTTTATCTAGTTTTAAAGTTATAACAGGTTCTCTTTCGTAAAGAGCGTCAACTATATTCCACTTAGGTATACTCATTATGCTTCCCTGTCACATTTCTTTTATGTTTTGGTGTCCACCCTGTGTATAAAGTATTATTTGGTTTGATTCTTGTCAGTTATTATAACGAAATGTCATGTTTTTTCATAAAATAGTTTTATAAATATAGCGCTAACAGATCGACAGAATTGAAATACATTAATTCTTGTAATCGATATAATCTGAAACATGAAAAATCGAATAAATGCCGGAGCGAATGCTTGTTTCGCGAATACAACAAGTATAGTTAGTTACCTTCGGTAACATTAAGTCAGTAAAGAAATGGGATCTCACGACTCTACCGCACAAGGTTTTTAGCTCATCAGATTTCTTTACTTCTCGAACATTTACCAAAACAATTTATGCTAATAGCGGTTGCATTCAATATAAGTATAAACAGACAACCGTTTTTTGTCCATGTTAAAATAATATATTTGTACCGTAATTCATCCAAAACAAAGAAATTTTCGTTAGTGCACGAAAATATAAACAGTATGTCATTATTATAGGCATTATTAAACATCGGAAGTTTCCTAAAGAGCCTATACATTTTCAAATTTCACATTTGTAAATGCAGAACAGCTACAAACCTTTAAAACTTAATAATTGAAAGAGAATAATGTGAAATTTTACTTTTTTAGAGCAGATGTTTTAAAAAATAACTGTGAGGAATCATTATTATTAACGATTATATTGATTTATATTGGATCCATTTTATTGATTTTTTTGTCCACCCTATATAAAAACATAAAATTCAGATAATCACCTTTTTCTGTTGCGTCATCTATGAGACAGTAACCGAAGTAAGACAACAACTTTTAGCTGAAGAATCTTATAAAATTCCATTCTATGCCAAATAAATATGTCAGAATATCAGTGAACATGTGAAAAGTGCACCGCAAAATTTAATTCGAGCTTTCTAGTACATGAAGGGTCTAATGAGTCTTTTTCTTGTTTCATAATATGGGTGAATGTTTAAGTTAGGACTTGTCTGTATTGGTTTTCCCTATTTTTGATTTTAACTAGTGCAAAATAATTCTTGAAGTGGCGAGCTGACATCGTTTCTAAGGTACATGTTAAGCATTTTTTTTATCTATGAAAATATTACTTTTTAACAATATAAAAGCACACGTTTCCTGAGTTAAAGATTCTAGTTTCCGCTTATGTGCAACTTTTATAAATATGACCTATACTTTTTAAAATAGCTCGCTTTAAAATCATGTGATTATACCCACAATTTAGCACATAAATATGGCCCCCTTAATAAGAATATATGTCAATTTATCACAAAGAGTTTACCATTGTCCAATAAATTTGTTATATTGATTTCATTTTTAATTATTTCATTAATTAAACCACATGATCTTTGAAACGACTGGCTAGTGAGTGAACTCGCACTGGGAGAGTTTTTTTAAAAACATGCTCAACATAAAGTTTTTCTAATTTAAGGGGAAGGTTAGCAGATGGTGTATATATGAATGGAAAGATGCCATTTTTATTTGTGATGATTGCTTAGAGTTCTTGTGAATGACGGTGTCTGTGCAAGTTGGTTTACGGTAAATGTCAAACTCTAAGTTGTTGTTTCTATTTTTTATGTTAACGTCCAAGAAATTTAAACCTTCCTCATTTTCTATTTCTAGAGTGAATTGAATTTTATCGTGAAATGAATTCAGAAGATTTAAGAATTTATTAATTTGTCTTTCTGTACCTTGCCAAATACAAAACACGTGATCCACATATCTGGTGCAGAAAAATACATTACTTATTAGATTATGTTCGCAGTTAAACAACTTATTTTCAAAGTCGGACATAAATATTTCAGCTAATAACGGTGAACCAATAGGTAATCCGTCTGTTAATTTATAAATTTCATTATTAAATTGAAAGTAACTTTGACTCGTACAGGTTTTTGTTATGATGTTTAATTGATTTTTTAATTATAAATCAATATCAGGTTGATTAATAAGTGTTTCTATTATTTCAAATAATGGTTGTAATGGTATGGACATGAAGAGGCTTTTAACATCAAAGGATACTAATTTTGCGTTGTTCGGAATTTTGACATTTTTGTTTTTTTCTATGAACTGGAAGGAATTTTTAATGGCATGTTTTGATTCAAAGTTTGTCAGGGTGGGTAATAAGTTGTTAAATTCTTTACACAATTTATAAGATGGGGTATTTACATAAGATACTACAGGTCCGATGTGAATATCTTCTTTATGAATTTTAGGAAGTCCATAGAACAAAGGGGGTAGGGGTTTCATTGTTTTAAATTTATATGTGTTTTCAGGGGAAATTATTAGTGTGCAATTTTTTAATGTATATTGTTATGTTATTACAATTTTTTAATTATTATTATTTATTTATTTATTTTTGCCTGGACGCCAGTCACGCTTAACCCCGCGACAAGGTATTATTCGCTAGCTCACTTCAGAACATGAGAAACCTACTGCTCGCCTGCCTCTCACCTCAGGAGTAAGTTCTACGGTGCTCTGAAATAAAGATTAATCTCGATAATAAAAAAAAGGAAAGGCCCATTCAAAATTATAAATTTAATAAATAAAATATGGGAAAAGTATAAATGAAAATGTGAGATAATAACTATTCTAAAAATTAAAACTAATCGGCCTTTTGATTTGAAAAGATATCTGTTGCAACTTTTGCTAAATTTAGTTTTCCCTTTTATTTGCGAATTTAAGCTTAAATTTGATCAGTGTTTTTATTCTTACTCCGTCCTGGATGTAGAGATCGCTGCTTCCAACTTTCCGGCCTGAGATGTAGACCCGCTACTCTGTCAATACTGCAGATCTGTGAATGGCTGCTTGATTTCTTGCGTTTTTGTGAGATTTGTTTTACGACGAATTATGCACGGTGTTTTAACGGATACACTTCCGAACTTTACTTTATTTGTTAAGGTAAGTAACAAATTATCAATATTTTGTGAGAAACTGCTCACTTGTATAAGATTTACATAAATTATTTATAAAAAGTAGGGTTATGTCTTCAAAATTTTACGAAAGGGTATTTGATTACCTTTGGATGCCTTTTTGCTCCTAATTTAATATTTGACGTATTCCACGTACTTCATGGATACTTTTAAACATTCACTTTACATTTGATTTAAGAAAATTGTATTTAAATTTAATTTATTTTGTAAACTTTTTTGGAGCTCAATAAACGGCGTCTTTTCTGTACCCACGCTTGAACAACTCTCTTTTTTTTCTTAATCCTTAAATTCTATTGGCTTAGATGTGACATTTCTAAAAACCAAAGGAATCTAGTTTTGACATATTTGACATCTATGCACTCTGGTAGAACACTACCTATGTTTAACTACTTATTATTGTTACATAAGCCTTTTGTAAGTTAAACGATGTACCAATATCCTTTTTATATATCAGGTATGTTAAATATTTAAAATAATAAAATTAAAATTAATTGGTATTCAGTACAATTCAAACATTACTACTACGCGTTACTATTGCCTATACATTTTGTATGAGCCCTTCTTTCTACCATTTCACCTTACCATATCGAAACTTAGTACCGTTGTACGAGGCCACGTGCAACAATCTCTCATGTTCTGCGGTGAGGTAGTTTCTGGCTTAAACGTTCTAATTTACTCTTTTTAATTTACGGTATGAATTGCTATTTTGGCAAATCTTTATTAATGAACACTTTATTGCTGTCATTATGAATCAATTATTTTGTAATTTAGACCTTACTGTTGTAAAGTTTAGCTTAATTATAAAATATCCCAATATCATAATATTTCCCCCCGAATTTAAATAAATTTTTACTACGTATAAGTTTATTTCAATTTAAAAGATTCGTCAATTTCATGGTCACTTTGATTTTGCTCGGAAATGTAAGGATATAAAAGTTCAATATGAAATTTCCCTCGTACGGTATCACCTGTTAGATGTTTTAGAACGTACGTATTTGGATTTATTACCGTGTCAACTATAAAAGGACCTTCATATAGGAACATTAATTTAGCACATCTTTGTTTTTTGTTTGTATATCGTAAACCCTTTACTATAACTAAATCTCCCTCTTTAAATTCTATTTGTCGTTCTATCTTATTTTTACATCTCTTTATGTAGCGTTCAGAATTATTTTCCAGCCTTTTCTTTACCTGTTCATTTATTCTATCCAAGTTTATATTACTGTCATTTAGCCATGGTCTTGTTGGATGTTCTCCAAACATGATTGTTACCGGTGAAATATTTGTAACCGTACTAGGTATGTTATTTAAATAATCTTCTATATCTGGAACGAATCTGACCCACTTAATATGTCTGTCATGCGTTGCGATTCTTAGAAATCTTATAATTTCCTGGATATACCTCTCAGCTGGGTTTACCTGTGGATGTCTAATGCTAGTAAATATAACCTTAACATGTCTGTTTTCCCAGTAATTTATGAATCTTTTATTGTTGAAATATGTAGCATTGTCTGCTAATATTTTGTCAGGCATGCCTATGTTTTCGGTGAAATGATCGAGAAAACCTAAAGTTGTATTTGTGTTACACTTTTTAGCAGGGTAAATTTTAACAAACTTAGAAAATAGATCCGTCACGACAAAAATATGTTTATAACCATTTTGGGTTTCTAATAAATTACTGACGTAGTCTATTGCAACAATTTCCAGCTTGTGGTCAGTATTGATACTGCAGGGTGTGTTTTTGTTTGTGTGATTTTTAGATTTCGACATTGTGCATTCATGACACTTAATTATTACAAATTTTGTTAAATTACGATCTTTTATTGCATAAAAATTTTCTCTAAATGTTAACCAAGTCTTCCTGATTCCAATATGCCCATATCGTATATGTAAATCATTAATTATTAATTTTGCCAATAATTCGTCAAGTACGTATCTCTCCTCCCCCATGATAACCTTTATGATGTATTCCTGTTTATATTGAAATCCTTTGTGTAGTGTTTGTATTCAGTGTTTCGCGAAGTTGTGTTAGTCTTTCTTGGCTGTTTTTTATTTGTTCCGGTGCATATAATATCTCTGTAGTTACTAACTCGTTTAACCCGATGGTGTATGTGTTCTGTGCTTGTTTATTTGTTTGTCGATTGCGAGTGAGCGCATCTGCAGTAATATTTTCTTTTCCCGGCCTGTGCCTGACCGTGAAGGAAAATTCCTGCAATAATAGTGTCCACCTATATATCCTATTATTTTTAAACCGCGTTTTTAAAATTGAACATAGAGCTCGATGATCTGTTTCCAATGTAAAATGGGCCGAAACTAAGAAAAATTTCAGCTTAGTTACACTATATAAGACGCTCAGCATTTCACGCTCCCCTACAGAATAGCGTTGTTCATAAGGTTTCAAAATTCGTGATATGAAACATATAGGCGTTTCACAACCGTCCTGTACTTGTATCAATTCCGCAGAAACAGAAATATCCGATGCATCAGTTCTTAGTATAAAGGGTAAATTAAAATCCGGACTATTTAAAAGCAAATTTTGATGAAAATTTTCTTTAAGTAAGTTGAAAGCTTTGTTTCTTCGTTCATCCCACTCCCATACTACGTTTTTCCGCAATAACTCTATTAACGGTGCTTCGAGTCAGCAAGTCTGGGCACGAACTTTTTATAATAATTTAGAATTCCAAGAAAATCACGTAATGTTCTTAAGTTAGTTGGTACAGGATAATCCTTAATCTCTGCTACTCTCTCCCTACCTATGCTAATTCCTCTCTGTCCTACCGTATATCCTAAATATTTCACACTAGTTTTATAAAATTCACATTTTTCTATATTTAGCTTTAATCCGGCTGTATCTAAAGCCTCTAATACCATTTCCAAATGCTTAATATGATTTTCTATGTTTTCAGAGAAAACCAGTATGTCGTCGATATAATGGAAACAAAAGTTCTCACATTTGTCGAGTATTTCCTGCATTGCACGTACCAGCGCTGAAGATGCAGATTTTAGCCCAAATGGTACTACTTTAAATTGGTATACGTGACCGTCTACACTAAAACCTGTATACTTCCTGGAATCTGGGTGGAGTGGAATCAACCAAAATGAATTTTTTAAATCAAGTTTTGTAAATATGGTATTTTTTCCTATTCTATTTAGCATTGACTCAATAGACTGTGGAGAATCAAATTGTGATTTTGTTATACTATTTAATACACGAGCATCTAAACATAATCTTATTGCATTATTTTTCTTTTTAACGATTACCAATGGATCAATATAATCTGTCTTGGCAGATTCTATAATGTCTGCTTTTAGCATATTTTCTAGTTCTATTTTAACTGGTATTCTGTGATGATATGGTACCGGGTAAGATTTACTTTTAAAATTCATACATTCATCCACTATTAATCGGTGAGTATATCCGCTTGCTATACGAGGCTCATAATTTACTAAAGAATTGTAATTTTCTAACAAGTTTTGTACGCCTTCTTTATACTGTGAAGGACAATTTATTTCATAACTTTCGGGCTCATTCATACAACTTATTTCTATTGTGGTCGTTCCCACTTTATTTATCATTTTGGCTCGCTCGCCATCAACAATTTTATCATTTATTTTACCTGCGGGTATTTTTTCACCCTTATTTATCTTTATTTTACCTATGGGTATTATTTCACCCTTTATATCAATTAACCTTTCACCCATATCAATGTTTGCCCTTATTTTGTTTAAAATGTCTTCACCTATAATCAAATCGAATCTCATATCTTTCATTATTACAAATTCTTCTATGAATTCTTGCTCCTCAAAACTGAATTTACTTTGTATTACTTTATTTGCCTCACCGAATTTTTTACCATTAACATTTACTAATTCAATTTTTGATATACTGATTATATTATCCTTGAACTTATCTTTGTTATTTTCTATAATACTTTCATTTATTAAGCTTAATTGCGCCCCTGTATCAATCAACCCTTGTATTTTTAATCCATTAAAATTTACGTCTATAATTGGTAAAGTATTGGTTTTAAAATTTTTTTCCATTATACCTGAATCATATCCTATTTCGATAAATTCTCTCATGTGTTCGTATGTCGTTGTCGATATAACCTTTGTTACTATAGCAGATGTTATTGAACTTGGTTTATTTGTGCGCTTGTCGTTATCCGATTTAGTTCCGAGGCATCGTTGTAGTTTTTTGAGTTCGTTGTCCTTTCCACGTTAGTGTTTGCCACCTGAGCATACGTTCTGTTTTCCCCTTGTCTATTATTATTCTGTTCATTGTACCTTGGCCTTCTTTTATACTCCTCATTATCATAATATTCCCTTCTACCTTGGGTTGGCCTATCGTCCCCCCGATTTTCGAATCTATTTCGGTTATTTAGGTTGTCTCTTTCCTGGTAAGTACCGCGTCGATTGTCCCCCCGATTCCCTAGTCTATCTGTGTTATATTTGTTCCAATTTTGACTATTTGTATCGTTTTGTGAGTTATATTTGTCCCTATTTTTCCAATTAAACTCTGGCCTGTGTGTTTTCACTCGCCATCCGATTTTGTATTCGTTTATTCCGCGAAGATATTCTATTAGCGCTTCCATGGTGTTTATTCTTTGCGTGATAATTACATTATTTATATCGTCCTGAAAATGTCTTCCTAAATAACCCACTGTCTCTTTTTCCGTAAAACGTGGATCTAAATATTTAATGTTATACATTTTTTTAACCACATATTGCTCCCTTGATATGCCTTCTAACTCATGATACTTGTAGCGTACTCATTTTAAGATAGAAGCTACATGTACATTTTATATAGATAACCACAATCGGTGACCCCGACGTGAATTGTGGTTAACGCTAACCACAATTGGTGACCCCGACGTGATACAATTGGCGTGGTTTCGTCTAGACCATTGACCAGTTGGAGCTTTTTGGTGCCCGGCGCAGAGGAAGTCTCGTCTGAAATTTATAGCTGAATTTATGGTTTTGGATCCCTCCGAATTGGCAGTCTGAGAGTTGTTTTTATTAGCATTGATGCTAAGTGTTATTAACGAGGCCAAGTGAGTACGTTGCATATATTACTCACCATTACTTAAAAGTTTGCTAAGCAATCAATATTTTTTTAATTTAATTTTTTTTTTCCTACGTCTGTCAATTTGTGATATTAATAATGGTTGATCCACCTCAGACAACTGTCGAGTTAATCGAATCCCTGCCTGTTAATCAACAATGTGTAACGTCTGTCAAATTACCCCCTTTTTGGATGTCAAATCCATTGATATGGTTCATGCAAGTTGAGGCACAATTTAATGTTTCGAGAATAACCTCTGATCGTAAAAAATATGACCTAATTGTTGCCCATTTACCCTTGGAGATAATCAATAATATTTACGATGTTATCATTAATCCTCCAGAACGAGATTTGTATGGTAATTTAAAAACTATTGTAATTTCACGCCTTTCCTCCAGTGAAGAGAAAAGGCTTGAAGATTTATTAACCGGTTCAGAAATTGGAACCAGGAAGCCTTCAGATTTTTATCGTTCTATGTTAGGTGTTGTTGGCGGTTCGCACATGGTGAGTCAGGATTTGCTAATGAATTTGTGGAAGCGACGTTTACCGAAAACAGTTTATATTGCCTTGACTGCTTCGGGAAAGTCAGATTTGCAAGTAGTTCTCGACATAGCTGATAAAGTTTGGGAATCTTGTCAGACTCCAGTTCAATCTAACTTTTCCGCTTTGCCTGTTTCAATCCCTGACACGTTTCCGCCCACAACATTATCAGACCTTTTAACTACTTTTAATAACTTTTCTACAAGTTTCCAATTGACTTTAAATTAAGTTTTACAAAGACAACAATCACTTGAATCACAATTGTCTACTTTACAATCTTCGAATGATACGATTCGTCCTTCCACGTCTCTAAATGAGACACGTTGTACTAATTGTCATAACCGACGTCGTTCACATTCACGATTTTCTAATAATCGAAATAATTTTGATCCTTCATGCAACACAACTTGCTATTATCATCAAGTATATAAAGACCGAGCATATATGTGCGGCGGTCCTTGGTGTACTTTTTATAACGTTCCATTATTTGATAATAAATCAAATAGATCGAATAATTCAAAAAAACTAGACAGTTCTATTGTCATGTCTGCTGACACTAGAGAGCTTGACAGCAGACGTCGCCTTTTTATTTTTGATGTGTCAAATAATTTTCGCTTTTTGATTGATACCGGAGCAGATTTGTCGGTTATACCGAGAAATGCTTTTACAGATTTAAAGGTAAACAAGGATTTAGTTCTTACCACGGCTAACGGTGGAATTGTTTACACCTACGGTAAGAAACTTTTGAAAGTTAATTTGGGATTACGTCGTGTGTTTACTTTCATTTTTAATATAGCTGAGATACAGATCCCGATTATTGGTTCAGATTTTTTGGCACATTTTGGTTTAATTGTGGACTTGAAGAACAGTATTTTGATCGATAACAAGACGAGTTTGTCAGTGAATTGTTACGCCGAAACTAGTTCTGTCATTTCCACAAGGTTATTTTCTTTTGAAGACCAATATACGGCATTATTGCATGATTTTCCGCAATTGGTGGGAACACCAGATTATTTTTTACCTGTAAAACATACTGTTCAACATTTTATTGTGACTGAGGGTCATTTACCTTTTAACCGTCCACGTAGATTGGATACAGTGAAATTTGATATTGCTAAGGAGGAATTCGCCCATATGGTAGAATTAGGGATTTGTAGAGCATCTTCTTCATCTGTCGCTACTCCGCTACATATGGTTGCAAAAAAGGGACCCAATGACTGGCGTCCGTGTGGTGACTACCGACAGTTAAACTCTGTAACAGTTCCTGATAGGTACCCCTTACCACACATACAAGATTTTAATGCTCATTTATTTGGTTGTAAAGTATTTTCGAAAATCGATTTGATTCGTGCTTATCATCAGATACCTGTCGCCGAATGTGACATTTATAAGACAGCAATCACAACCCCTTTCGGCTTATTCGAATTTATGCGAATGCCCTTTGGTTTGAGAAATGCTGGTCAGACATTCCAAAGATTTATGAATGAAATTTTTTCTAACTTGAAATTTGTTTTCGTGTATCTTGATGATATTCTTGTAGCGAGCTCGGATCATACACAACATTTGGAACATTTACGCTTAATCTTTGAACGCCTTAATGACTATGGAATCAATATCAAACCAACTAAATGTCTTTTTGGCACTAGTGGTTTGACCTTTCTGGGACACTATATTAGTCCAGAAGGTATTGTGCCATCTAAAGAGAGAGTTGAAGTTATTATTAATTTTCCTCAACCATCTACTATTAAACAACTTCAACGTTTCATCGGTATGATTAATTTTTATCATAGATTTGTCCCTAATTTTTCAGAAATTTTGAATCCTTTACATTTGTTGAATGCTAGAATGTTGCGTGATAAAAGTAAAGTTATTAATTTCTGGCCATTGGATTGTTCACGTCGGGGTCACCAATTGTGGTTAGGGTTAACCACAGATTTAATAAAATAAAATTAAATATCTTGAATTATCATATATTGCAAATGTATAATACAATAATATAATATTGTTTCAAGTTAAAACGAACAGCAAATTAGATCTTATTAATTTTTTGTCAGAATATTCTTCTTGAAGTCTTCTTATCTTCTTTCTTGGTTACAGCTTTTCATTTCTTTTTGGGGAGCTCTATATAAAATGTACATGTAGCTTCTATCTTAAAATGAGTACGCTACAATACTTTCCATTAAATAAATTTAGCCGAACCTTTCTCTGGTTAAATTCCCCCCCAATATTGCTTTAAAAATATGCCCTCAAAATCTTCAAAAGATTCTATTCTATTTTCTATCATAGCATACCAAATTTCACAATTCCCTCTTAATCTTTCTTGTATGAATTCTTTTACCGACGTATTGTGTAAAGATGTATGCATTAATTGTTTTAATCGCGATATGAATATTTTCGGATGCATTCTCATGTCCCCATAGAAATATAAATCTGACTCTTTTCTTATTACTGTGTAATTACTGTTAGTTATGTTGCCTCTGGCCGATGAATCCCTCATTTGCAAAACATTGCCTTCAATCTTTCGTTCCTATTCTTTTAAAACTTTATCAATGCTCTGATTTTGTTCCAGAATCTGTTCGTTTAATTTCGCAAGATTTATATCTATGAACCCATTAATGTCCATCTGTATGTCATCTTTAACCTGTGTCAATTTATTATCAACTTCATCTCGAACTTCGTGTCTAAAATTTTCTAAATTTGAATTCATATCCGTTACCGTTTGCTCTAGTTGTCCCTTCATCTCTACAATTTTAAATTCCAAACTTATTCTATTTTGTTCCAATTGAACTCTAATTTCTGATTCTAGATTCCGCATGGTTTGTTGTACTTGATCTTTAATTTCTTGTTTATTTGATTGTAATTTTGACTCTATTGTTTCTAATTTTGACTCTACCTGTGCTATCATATCCTGCGTATTTGATTCTAGTTTTGACTCTATTGTTTCTGAGATTTCCTGTTTACTTTGTGTCATGTCCTGTTTTAGTCCCGCCATTAAATTTTAAATTTTGTCAAACATACTCGCTTCCGAAGTAGCTTGTTTTGTCTCATCCCCAGATAGTTGTGTTGATTCTGCCATTTTACCTTTACTTATTTTCTTTCCGCTACGCAATTCCATGCACACTTGACTCTACCCTTTAAATATGAATAAACTTTATTTGCAAAATACTAAATGCCAACAGCAACAGCCCAAACCGCTTCACGTTATGACGTCAAATATTGTGTTTTTATGTTGCCACTACGTTGGACGCCAATTGTTTTGGTGTCCAAAATTTCCGTTTTTTTTGTTTTTTTTTATGCCTCACCGTTGGACGCCATTTGTTATGTTATTACAATTTTTTTATTATTATTATTTATTTATTTATTTTTGCCTGGACACCAGTCACGCTTAACCCCGCGACAAGGTATTATTCGCTAGCTCACTTCAGAACATAAGAAACCTACTGCTCGCCTGCCTCTCACCTCAGGAGTAAGTTCTACGGTGCTCTGAAATAAAGGTTAATCTCGATAATAAAAAAAAGAGGAAAGGCCCATTCAAAATTATAAATTTAATAAATAAAATATGGGAAAAGTATAAATGAAAATGTGAGATAATAACTGTTCTAAAAATTAAAACTAATCGGCCTTTTGATTTGAAAAGATATCTGTTGCAACTTTTGCTAAATTTAGTTTTCCCTTTTATTTGCGAATTTAAGCTTAAATTTGATCAGTGTTTTTATTCTTACTCCGTCCTGGATGTAGAGATCGCTGCTTCCAACTTTCCGGCCTGAGATGTAGACCCGCTACTCTGTCAATACTGCAGATCTGTGAATGGCTGCTTGATTTCTTGCGTTTTTGTGAGATTTGTTTTACGACGAATTATTCACGGTGTTTTAACGGATACACTTCCGAACTTTACTTTATTTGTTAAGGTAAGTAACAAATTATCAATATTTTGTGAGAAACTGCTCACTTGTATAAGATTTACATACATTATTTATAAAAAGTAGGGTTATGTCTTCAAAATTTTACGAAAGGGTATTTGATTACCTTTGGATGCCTTTTTGCTCCTAATTTAATATTTGACGTATTCCACGTACTTTATGGATACTTTTAAACATTCACTTTACATTTGATTTAAGAAAATTTTATTTAAATTTAATTTATTTTGTAAACTTTTTTGGAGCTCAATAAACGGCGTCTTTTCTGTACCCACGCTTGAACAACTCTCTTTTTTTTCTTAATCCTTAAATTCTATTGGCTTAGATGTGAAAAAAACCAAAGGAATCTAGTTTTGACATATTTAAAATTTATATTTTTTATATTGAATTTTCTAGCAATTTACGGAATAAATCTTTACTCTGATTATGTTTAATCTTTCGGACCTTCTTCTGAACATTTTGATACCCCATACATGTCTCTAGGAGTCTTTTTAGTAATTTCGATAACTTTTCGTAAAATTGTTCACAATTGCTTAAAACTGCTAAAATTACTTTACTTTTCCCATTTTAACTTAAATTATAATCACCTACTATCGTTTTAAATCATATAAACACCGTTTTTAACATTTATAACAATAATAATAATAATCATGCATTTTTCAGGTATGCCTACGATGCAATGCTATGTACCAGTCCTTGGGTATGGTATTCGAAATATGCTATTACATCAGATCAAACTACAAAGTGGTCTCTATAATTACAAAATGAATAAACTTACACAAACTCTTTATTTGAAATGTTTTATGCAACTTTTATGGAGAGAGTCCTAACCAAAGATTACTACCAACCATTTTATAAAATTTCTACTATTAAAAATCAACACATTCCAGTGCTTGATGTGTGGTTACATACACTTGGTAAGTCTTTATAATCTTGTCACTGATTTTACTCATTACGAGGCTTGAAATTTGTATTTTATATAACTTTACGTTAGCTGCGGGAGAGTTTTTCACTATCTTATAAAGTCACTGAGTTTAGGTCTCCCATTTGATTTTTATAGTTAAAATGTTATTAATTAAGCACTTTCATAGCCTATTACATTTATATTTTAAGTTTCTTTGTGAATACATTCTTTTTAAAATGTTTATTTTGTATTTTGTAGGTTCTACGCTGAGTTCCAACTACATCTATGCACTCTGGTAGAACACTACCTATGTTTAACTACTTATTATTGTTACATAAGCCTTTTGTAAGTTAAACGATGTACCAATATCCTTTTTATATATCAGGTATGTTAAATATTTAAAATAATAAAATTAAAATTAATTGGTATTCAGTACAATTCAAACATTACTACTACGCGTTACTATTGCCTATACATTTTGTATGAGCCCTTCTTTCTACCATTTCACCTTACCATATTGAAACTTAGTACCGTTGTACGAGGCCACGTGCAACAATCTCTCATGTTCTGCGGTGAGGTAGTTTCTGGCTTAAACGTTCTAATTTACTGTTTTTAATTTACGTTATGAGTTGCTATTTTGGCAAATCTTTATTAATGAACACTTTGTTGCTGTCATTATGAATCAATTATTTTGTAATTTAGCTTAATTATAAAATATCCCAATATCATAATAATATATTATATCTGCTTGATATTTATTAGTAGGGTCGTGGTTTAATTTAATTATTTCATTTGAGTTTAAAATTAAAGATATTTTTGTATCATATTCCTCTCTAGTTAAAATTGTTATGGTAGTTCCTTTGTCGGCTTTACAAAGTATTAAATTATTATCAAGAATTTGATTTTTAATGCTATTAACTCTAAGCAATTATCACAAATAAAAATGGCATCTTTCCATTCATATATCCACCGTCTGCTAACCTTCTAATAAACAAAAAAAAAGTTACTTAAAGAATTTTATGCTGATACTACACAAAGAACTGACATATACAGGGTGCTTCACCGTGAGTGGCCTATTAGACGTTTTCGAGAAACTACAAATAATTTGAAACTGAAACTTTACACACAGGTGTTTTTCCGGGTGCTCTATTTAATGAAAATAATGCCACATATGTGACACTTCCGGTTATACCGGACGTCGATATCAACTTCCTTATTTTAAATGGCATACCATATTTTTTATACCGGAATCGAATTCTATTCATTATTTTAAGGGCACTCTCAATAGTATTCCCTATCTCAAAAATCAACAGTTTTTGAAATATTTCGATTTTAAGGAAATTGTGCGCGAAAACCTACCCATACTTGAAAATTAATAACTTCCCCTATATTAAATTTCAAAAATCAATTTTTCCCTCGTGTATCTATTAGGGATGAAACTTATGTGAACATGAACTACAAATGCTCCAAAATGTACAGGGTGTCCAGAAAACAAGGTCGAACTTCGACAAATTCGACCTCCATTAACTCGCTTATTTCAAACGGAACATACTGTATTTCATACTTCTATTCGATTCCTCTTTTTATTACCTTTCAGTCCATAAAGCATTCCCTATAGCTAAAGTGTACGGTTTTTGAGTTATTTGAAGTTATTTAGAAACATTGTTAAATTAACATCAATATCGAGTATAGTCTGCCATGGTTATATTCAGATTTATACATTGAAAAACGAAAAACGAGAAAAACGTATCGCCCACACACATACAGACACACAAACGACCTCCGGATTCCGATAAATATAGTCTTTCATTTTTATCATAATCTGAAATTTGGATTTTTGCATGATGACAATACCTATTTTAGTAATAAAGTAATAAAAACGTTAAGTGTGCAGAAAATACATACACATTAAAATAGATACAATACATTAAAATCATTTCCTGCTGGGAGAAAGAGAAGATGATTCCATATCCTTCATTCGGAAGATGGTGATCCAAAACCAACCAAGGAGAAAAGAAAAATACAAAAACTATTACTTATTTACACCAAAGTGCAGCTATAGAAAGCAGAATAAAAATACAGTATGAAATTTGTATAAATTTTAATATCACAACAAATTTAATAAAAACAACCCAAATTAAAAATAATTCACGTCAACGTTGAGAATGTTGATAAAAATAAGAAAATTGTTAATTATAATTATAAAGATATTGAAAATAACAAAAACCAACAAAAATATTATACCTAGTAGAAACAGTTAACAGACACGTCTTTTAAACTAGTAACACGATATGCTGCCCATTAACATGTAAACAGTTCAATATTCGGGTCATAACACCGCCAATGGTTGCTCGCCAAATTTCATTTGCGTCCAATTCTTCGAACGCCCTTCTCACTTTGATTTCCAATTCATCTCGTGTATTTACAGGCGTATCATACACTTTACTTTTCATCTTTCCCCACAGATAGAAGCGGGGTGAAGTCTGGACTTCTAGTGGGCCACGTCGTCTAATCCACCTATCTTCAAATATATCCTCTATTACGTTTGATACCTCTCGTGTATAGTGATAAGGAACTCCGTCTAGTTGATACCAACATCTTCCATATTCCTGTAATGGTAAATCATCCAAAAAATCGCTTACTATTGTCCTTAGTACCTCTATATAATGCTGAGAAGTTAAGGTTCCATCATAAATATGGTAACACAACTTATTGTTTTTTAATAAACAAAACACATTAAAACTATTTGCCCAAATATGGTGGTTACGTCTGTTAAATATTCCTTCGCGGGAAAATTTCGACCCATCTGCCCATACAATTTACATCATGTACTGCGGTGTAAATAGATGCTTGTGAATATGCTTCGAAATATGCCAGGACAGTTATTTCATTATTTTCATTTCCAGTAACTAGACTGGGATTTATTTCTGTGGCTTTAAAAGTACCAAACTGTAGAAAATTAGCCTCTATTCTTCTGAATGTCTTTACATTCATAGGTGGAACATTTGGATTTAATTCGTTGAACCTTCTGCACGTACTAATAATGATTCTGTTGCATTCTGCATGTATATAAAATAAATTCAAATAATCTGCATTAGAGTAATTGTTTTGCATATGTATATTTACACCTTAACACTATTACGAAATAATTCAATGTGGAATAACAGGACAGCAACAATTGTTTTTTCTCCATGGCACACTATATCGCATATACTCGATATTGATGTTAATTAAACAATGTTTCTATATGACTTCAAATAACTCAAAAACCGTACACTTTCGCTATAGGGAATGCTATATGGGTAGAACGGCAATAAATAAAGGAATCGAATATGAGTATAAAATATAATATGTTCCATTTGAAATAAGCGAGTTAATGGAGGTCGAAGTTGTCGAAGTTCGACCTTCTCTTCTGGACACCCTGTACATTATAGAGCATTTGTAGTTCATGTCCATATAAGCTCCATCCCACACAGACACAAGAGAGAAAAATTGGTTTTTGGAATTTAATACAGGGGAAGTTATTAATTTTCAAGTATGGGTAGGTTTTCGCGTAAAATTTCCCTAAAATCGAAATATCTCAAAAACTGTTGATTTTTGACATAGGGAATGCCATTGAAAGTGACCTTAAAACGATGAATACAATTCGATTCCTGCATGAAAAATATGGTATGCCAATTAAAATAACGAAGTTGACACCGACTTCCGGTATAACCGGAAGTGTCACATATGTGGCATTATTTTCATTAAATAGAGCACCAGGAAAAACACCTGTGTACAAATTTTCAGTTTCAAATTTTTCATTTTTTTATTTAAATTTCCATTAGGTATAAATAAGTAAGGAACACATTTTAAATTTACTAATATCTTGTACTCTTGATAAAGACCTAATAAGCTGAAACACGTATAGAGTTTTAATAAACTTTTTTGAAACATTAAAAAGCATAATTTCCTATATATTTAAATTATTGAAGAATGTTTCACAATGAACTAACCGTAGAATCAACCCAATGTATTAAACATATTAAGGATGGCGGTATACTGGTGGGTTGTAAAATCACCGAAGAAGTTTAGAAATTCAAGAAAATCATAGAAGAAAAGATGGCATCTGAATACGAAATTAGAAAAGTTAATGGATTACATCCTAGTGTACGAATCGTAGTATTAACGGAAAGACTTAATGCTGACGCTCTGGTAAAATTAATTCTCAAACAAAATTATGAAATTTTTCAAGGCAAATCTGAATGTTCTGTCAAAAAAATCTGGTAAACTAAAAAAAATAAGGACATGTATCAAGCAACGATACAGTTGGATATCACATTTTATATAAGGTAATTAGTAATGGGTATTTACTGGTAGGTTTAGATTTATGTAAAATGTATGACGCTACCGATATTCTGCGTTGCTTTAATTGCAACCGCTTCACTTATTCAAAAAATGTCTGTAAAAAAGAATTAACCTGTCCTAACTGTAGTTTAAATCATGTTATGGATCAATGTAATTCTGTTAATCTTAAGTGCATTAATTCTATCAATCTGAAAGATAATAAGAATGTTGACATCGACATAGATCATGCCGCTTGGGATCACGAAAAATGCGTCTTATAAAAACGCAGTTCACAAATTAAAAACTGACTTGGGATATCAATAGCAACTATTCGGCGATCCTTCAACAAATGAACTTACAGCTTCTACAATCAGTTCTTCATATCCAGTCAATGTTGATAACAGTAATTTTTCCATTAATGAGAGTCTATCAATCTACTATCAGAACGTACAAGGTTTAAATACGAAACTGAATTCTCTATGTGATGCTATTTTTGCAAGTTCCTATAATATACTTGCCTTCTCCTAAACCTGATTGGATTCAAATATTCAGAATAATGAAATATTACACGATAAATATATATTGTCATAAGATCAAACGAACTTACCTTAAGTGAAGTTCAATAATATGAGGCGCTCCGCCCGAGATGATTGAATAACTGTAGTACGTCTTCTGTGCTACTAACGTCACAATGTTAAAGCAGAGCTTACTTATACCTAGCCTGCCCTGTGGACGCCGGATATACGTCATTCTCTTCAAAGGTATATTCGCCGCAACAATGATGATCAGGGTTATGTAGATATCCCCAAATAAGGGTTGGGCGGGATTGATCATCTCAGGCGGACCGCTTCATATAATCAAGATCAAACTTCACTTAAGGTAAGTTCGTTTGATCTTGTGATTATATTAGCACTCCGCCCTCTATGATTGAATAACTGTAAATGATTAAAGTAGTTACGGCGACAAAATCAGAGTCCTTCACGGTCTCGATATTTAGGACACGCAATATGGTCCAGCCCATAAAAATATAATATTAGTAACTAATCATTAACGGTTGTAACAATATTTATATATATATATTTATATATACATATATATATATATATATATAGAAAAAGTAATTTTTTTTTTCTTGAGGTTGCAGTCAGAAGTGTAAAGTTGTTTATGGCCAAACACACAAAGAAAACTCTTCGTTACTTGTCAAGCTTTCGGAAATGTTTATTTCCTTTCTCAAGACATCAGTAGTATGGGTGACACTGGCCTTGAAAAGTGAAAGTTAATTAGGTCATTAACCTTAATGAGGCAATTAAGATAATGAGGCAATTAAGTTAATGGCGTAATTAGGGAAATCCGCGGATTTTAATCACCGCGAGATAATTATCTTATCTGGTGGGTGGCCCCGGTGATTAACGTTAATTAGATATACGTGCCTTTCAACATGTGCTGGAATTTTTGAGCGATTAAAAAATGACCTAATTAACTTTCACTTTTCAAAGTTAGTGCCTCCACAATTCTGACGTTTCCACGCATATAAGAATAACATTTTAAATAAGTTTGCATATATTTAACAGATTTTACAAGTTTCGGTGTTTAGAATTATTTAAAAAAAAGTGACACATTTTCGAAAACTTAAGATGACTATAATCGTCAAGTTTTGTGTTTAAAAGTGGTATGGATATCAGCTTTAATATTCGACGTTCACCAAGGCATCTTAATCATATTCCAAGAGAAGAGATACCCATTAAACCGCAGTGCAAGTAAAGTTGTTGGTGGCTGCCCCGACCCCCGGCTCATTTTTTAAATATTACAATATTTTTTCAACACAGTTTCTCAACTGGATAATGAAATGCAGCAGGTATTAAAAACTCAGAGTTAGACATTTTTCATTGAATGAATTAACTTTTCAAGAAACGTAGTATTCGGTTCTCAATAAGTTTTTTAAGAAGTGTAGTAAAATATGTGTTCAAACGATGCATGTTGTGAGTTATGGGGTAAGGATGACTTTCCAAGCTACAATCCTTTACAGGATATAGAAACAAAGAATGTTTTGAGGAGTGCGTTTTCGGTAATAGGGAAATCTAAAAAAGCCAAGAAAGCCTTCCGACTTGCAGAACGACAACGACTAAGTAAGCTTGAGGAAAAAGAACAACTTTCAAAAAAAGAAAATTTGAAAATAGATAATGTCGCGAAGAACTTAAAGTGATATTAGTGGAGACTGTACAAGTGTTCCGTGTTTAAAAAAACTGTTAAAAAAGTGGTGTGGCTATAGACAGCGGCTTTAAGGTTCACATACCGGAGCGCCATAAATAACTTAAGGTGACTCCATCTAGATTACACAAGTTTTTCGTGTTAAAAATGACATGGGCATGGGCTTTAACATACACACAAACATTTTCGGTTTTTACAAAATTCTACCAGAGGCATCTTAAATCATATTCCAGGAGAAGAGTTGCCAACTAAAACTGGAGTGCAAGTAAAGTAGTTTCTGGCGACGGCCCCCGCAACTTTTAAATTTCTGTACATGTATTAATTTGTGATTCTTTTCACAATCGATTAAACTGGCAGTTATTTCTGCTTTAAAATTATTTAAAGTGGTATGAATATAGACATCAACTTTAACATTCAGACATTTTCGGTATTCACAAAAATTTTACCAATCATCTTAAAACATATTCATGTACCCGGCTAATTGGTTAATCAAGTTTGGTTTATTAGACAAATAACTTAAGGTGACTCCATAGAGATTGTATAAGTTTTCGTGTTAAAAATTGTTAAAAATGATATGGGTATGGGTTTTAACATTTACACTCACACATTTTCGGTTTTCACAAAAATTCTACTAGAGGCATCTTAAAGGAGAAGAAGATGTACCAACTAAAACCGGAGTGCAAGTAAAGTAGTTTCTGGTACCCCTGACCCATTTTACATTTTAAACCGTTTTTCGCGAGAGTCTCATTAACGATCGAAAAATAGTGGTCATCAAATTTGTAGCTTCATCACAAATTAATATATGTACAAAGAAAATTAAAAGTTACGAGATATATTGCTTATTTCGCAGGTGTGCTTTTGTCAATTTATGATTACTAATGATATAAAAGACTCAAAATAATAGAAAAATGTAAACTAGAAATTTTCACTGAATGAATTAGCACTAAATAACAGTTATCAAAAAATTCTTATTCGCTGTATTGTTTGAACATTGGTAATCTTATTTTAAAATTAAATATGCAGCAAGTTTTTCGTTTTCTTACTTAAAGGCACTAACATTCCTAAATGATAGGGAATGATATTGTTTAAAAGGGTGCCTGCGAAACTTTTCGACGATGAGTTTATTTTAAACTTTTTAGAAACAAAAATAACCAATATAAAAATGTTAGCTATATCTATACAGACTTGTTATTTAATTTTAATAATCTTATTTGTAAATCTATACGTAAGGCTTATATCACATATGTTGGAAACAAACAAACCAGTTCTATATATATATATATATATATATATATATATATATATATATATATATATATATATATATATATATATATATATATATATATATATATATATATATATATATATATATATATATGAAGTGTTGGTGTTCTTCCGGGTGTTTTCCCGTGTAGTTGGTAGGCTCCTGTGGGAGCCACGCTTGTCTGTTTAGACAAGCGTGGCTCCCACAGGAGCCTACCAACTACACGGGAAAACACCCGGAAGAACACCAACACTTCATTTAACACCCGTGAAAACCTAAGAAACAACATATATATATATATATATATATAACAATGTATGTATGTTTTGCAATTATGTATTTTTAAGAAATAAAAATGATCTATAAATTTACCTGTGTGTTTATTATATTATAGCAAATAAGAGAAAAATGGCCACTTTGATGTTAAACACTAAGTTGTGCATATTACAGCTAAAAATAATGTTATGTATTCAAACGCCTACAATAAAAAGTGTCGTGTTGTACAGCGTGCGAGAAAAAGTAAAACATATTTAAGAGCGACCGATAGAAGTAGAACTACACCAGAGTTTAAAATGAGGCTAGAGAAATACTGCAAAAACTTGGAAGAATTGAAAAAACTCATACATCTTTATGAGGATATACAGAGCATGTTCTTCGGCTTCTCAAATAAAATGTACATTGGGGATTAGTGGGTGTATGGAAAAATATTTCAATACTATGGCTTGTTAAAAACATTGAGGATCTCAGGTGTCCCGACTATAAGCTTTTAAGAAGTAGATTTTTCAAAGGTTAGCTGTATGTCACACATTGAAATAATGTATATGTGCAAATATGTATTCGCTAAAAAATAAAAAAATATTTAAAAAATATTTAAAAAACATGTGTTTATTATATATATTATAGCAAATGAGAAAAAATAGGACCTGTACTGTAGGATTAAACGCCAAACTCTATTTAGAATATATTAATATTTTATTACATTTAAATGCATAAGACGCGACACAACTTTAAACAAGCTATTTTGTAAAATAAATAAAAACACATGGGGGCTGCAATGTTCCCCCAGCTAATAACTTAGTAAGTAAAAAATGAAACCACAAAATATCAAAAACACAGCAGGTGAAAAAAATTAAAATTGAAAAAAGTGACTTCCACTATTTTTTAAACACTAGCCTATTATTATCAGCTTGCATCTCATATATAGTTTCTTAAAATTACAAGTCACATAAAGCAAGAATTCTTTATAATTGTTATTTAGTGCCTTTAAGTAATAAATTAACAGATAATAATAAAAAAATGCGGTTCACTGTATTTTTACCAGGTTGGTATTGTACGAAACGCCTGCAAACTTCGAAATATAAAAAATACACTCAACGTTATGCGTACCATTTGCGTACGAAAATAGATATTTGTTAAAATAGGGTCATCACTATTGCAAAAATAACAAAAAACAACATTATTTAAAAAAATATTGTGTGTAACTGTCAAAGAGAGCCCCGGTAAAAATTAGCTTGAATCTAGAACGACAAAAGTATTCCGTGAAATAAGTAATATCCCGTACCTCATTTTCAGTTTTTCAAAAAAGAAAGAACGATAAAAACTTATAGTGTACTTGACGTTTTGTGAGTCCGTGGTTGCCAAAACCATCTACATTTATACGGTTATTAAAGAAAAAACACAATAATAAACATTTACCTCTTTCACTGCCACCAAATGTTCCAGCGAATCACTATTGATGTACATGCTTATTAATCCTTTTAAGCTGTATGCATGTAACACAGCTTTAAATTGCTCCATTTTCACTTAACTGAACACAACACAACACAGTATATCCTCAGAACGATTGCTGCAGATGCCTAATTGGCAACTTTTTCTTACAAATAACAATGATCAAAATTAAGTCCACACGGCCATTCCCTGATGGAGAAGGTCTGGCTTAATGTATTTTGAAATACCATCTCAACCCAACTGTAATAAAATGTTAATATATTTTAGATAAAGCTTGGTGCAGGTAATTACAGGGTTAAATTCTTATTATTTAAAATACCACTAATATACGAAAGCTTTTAAATAACCATATTATGTTAATGTAAAATGTCGAGACGGACTTTACAGGGGTAACAATGTGAAAGATTTCTATTCATTTAATTCTTATTATTTAAAATACCACTAATATACGAAAGCTTTTAAATAACCATATTATGTTAATGTAAAATGTCGAGACGGACTCTTAAGACGCACATCTCTTAATCTATATATCAATATGAAAGACTTTTTGAAAGTCCCAATTTGTGATTTGATTTAAAAAATCTCGGAATTTAAACGAGATACGAAACAACAATTATTTCACGGAATACTTTTTCGCTAGAAATTTTCGTGTTTAAAAAAATCGAATGGCTTCAACACTTATTACACCCCGTTTTTAATGATAACAGAAAATATGTTAAAATTTATTCCTAAAAAAGCACACATAGTTTTAAAACATTCCTAAATGATATAAGGCGGTGATCTCGTTGAAAAGGGTGCCTGCGAAACTTTCGACGATGGGTATATTTTAAACTTTTTTAGAAACAAAATAACCAACATACAAATGTTAGTTAGCTACATCTATGCAGACTTTGGCATGTCTTTAATTTATTTCTTCTAAAACTAAATAACAGCAAACTGCAAGATTTCTAATTCACTCAGCCAATGAAAAAAATGTTTCCATAATTTTTGAACGCCTCTATTAGTAATAATTATTTTTTAAAAAGAAACTGCCAACTCAACCGAAATTTTATGTCGATGATGAAAAGTAACAAATTAAAAGTTGCGAGATATTACTCATTTCATAGTTAAGACTAAACCAGCGCTGTTAGCCAAGTATACAACAATTATTTTAAGTGTAAAGCCGTTGAAATAAAAAATTATCAAAGAAATATTCTTATTCGCAGCTTACAAGACAAAAAACACAGATTGAATATGTACAAAATTAAAAGTTAAAATGACGAGCTATTACTTAGTTATGACGATACCAACAATAGGATTACTTTATCATAACACGACACAGAGAAAATTGTTTTATAATTAAAAATTCAAGTTTTTTCGTTTTCTTACAAATAACAATGATCAAAAATTAAAACCATGCGGACCAGGCAGGGACAGGCCTCGGTACGATTTATTGACTTCTTAATATTTCTTTGTTAATAAAAAATATTATTATTTGCAATAGAATTTTTTCACTAAGAAAACGTTTTACAATCGAAAGAAAAGAACTGTTGGATTAAACATTGCTACATCACTGAATGTAAAAATAAAATATTATTAAGCTCTAGTCCTTTCTTTTTTATTTTTAAAAAAAACCATCAGCTATATTTACACGATTTATTCTTAATATTTCTTTGTTAATAAAAAATATTATTATTTGCAATAGAATTTTTTTCACTAAGAAAACGTTTTACAATCGAAAGAAAAGAACTGTTGGATTAAACATTGCTACATCACTGAATGTAAAAATAAAATATTATTAAGCTCTAGTCCTTTCTTTTTTATTTTAAAAAAAAACCATCAGCTATATTTACGGGCAGTGAAAATTAATGGTTTTCTATAAAATAATAGCAAGATGCAGGTTTTCTAATTCGTTTATTCACTCAATGAAAAATTTCTCTGAGTTTAAATTTTCCATTATTTTGAAACGTTAATATCAGAAATAATTATTTGTTCATCAAATCTTTGAACAAATACTTCTACTTTAAAACAAAAACCTTGATCTTAATCGTAAGCGAAACTTTAAGAGGTTTTATATATATATATAAATATGTAAAAGTGCAATTGTCTATTCACTAGAAATAAAGAAAATATTTATAAGAATACATGTGTTTATTTTATTATAATAATAATACAACATTCAGAATGTTTGTGAAGAAATGATTACCTACTGTTGATATGGGAACTCAAAAATAATAGAATCAATTTAAGTTCAGAGTTAGAAATTTTTATTGAATGAATTAGAAAATCTGCATCAACTATTTACTCGTGATGTAGAAAAATGTTAAAAAATATCTATTTTGTGCACGATTGGTACACACAATGTATAACGTATTTTTATATTTCGATGTTTGCAGATAACTTTTCATACAATTTTTCCTATCAAATTAAAAAAATCTTGAAAATAAAATGAGATATGAGAAGATCATCTCTATGACTCCGTTAGGATTTCGGACATTTTTACGCCAAATATTAGGATAGGTTAGGTTAGGCGCGCGCCTAACCTAACCTATCCTAATATTTGACGTAAAAATGTCCGAAATCCTAACGGAGTCATAGAGATGATCTTCTCATATCTCATTTTATTTTCAAGATTTTTTTAATTTGATAGGAAAAATTGTATGAAAAGTTATCTGCAAACATCGAAATATAAAAATACGTTATACATTGTGTGTACCAATCGTGCACAAAATAGATATTTTTTAACATTTTTCTACATCACGAGTAAATAGTTGATGCAGATTTTCTAATTCATTCAATAAAAATTTCTAACTCTGAACTTAAATTGATTCTATTATTTTTGAGTTCCCATATCAACAGTAGGTAATCATTTCTTCACAAACATTCTGAATGTTGTATTATTATTATAATAAAATAAACACATGTATTCTTATAAATATTTTCTTTATTTCTAGTGAATAGACAATTGCACTTTTACATATTTATATATATATATATAAAACCTCTTAAAGTTTCGCTTACGATTAAGATCAAGGTTTTTGTTTTAAAGTAGAAGTATTTGTTCAAAGATTTGATGAACAAATAATTATTTCTGATATTAACGTTTCAAAATAATGGAAAATTTAAACTCAGAGAAATTTTTCATTGAGTGAATAAACGAATTAGAAAACCTGCATCTTGCTATTATTTTATAGAAAACCATTAATTTTCACTGCCCGTAAATATAGCTGATGGTTTTTTTTTAAAATAAAAAAGAAAGGACTAGAGCTTAATAATATTTTATTTTTACATTCAGTGATGTAGCAATGTTTAATCCAACAGTTCTTTTCTTTCGATTGTAAAACGTTTTCTTAGTGAAAAAAATTCTATTGCAAATAATAATATTTTTTATTAACAAAGAAATATTAAGAATAAATCGTGTAAATATAGCTGATGGTTTTTTTTAAAAATAAAAAAGAAAGGACTAGAGCTTAATAATATTTTATTTTTACATTCAGTGATGTAGCAATGTTTAATCCAACAGTTCTTTTCTTTCGATTGTAAAACGTTTTCTTAGTGAAAAAATTCTATTGCAAATAATAATATTTTTTATTAACAAAGAAATATTAAGAAGTCAATAAATCGTACCGAGGCCTGTCCCTGCCTGGTCCGCATGGTTTTAATTTTTGATCATTGTTATTTGTAAGAAAACGAAAAAACTTGAATTTTTAATTATAAAACAATTTTCTCTGTGTCGTGTTATGATAAAGTAATCCTATTGTTGGTATCGTCATAACTAAGTAATAGCTCGTCATTTTAACTTTTAATTTTGTACATATTCAATCTGTGTTTTTTGTCTTGTAAGCTGCGAATAAGAATATTTCTTTGATAATTTTTTATTTCAACGGCTTTACACTTAAAATAATTGTTGTATACTTGGCTAACAGCGCTGGTTTAGTCTTAACTATGAAATGAGTAATATCTCGCAACTTTTAATTTGTTACTTTTCATCATCGACATAAAATTTCGGTTGAGTTGGCAGTTTCTTTTTAAAAAATAATTATTACTAATAGAGGCGTTCAAAAATTATGGAAACATTTTTTTCATTGGCTGAGTGAATTAGAAATCTTGCAGTTTGCTGTTATTTAGTTTTAGAAGAAATAAATTAAAGACATGCCAAAGTCTGCATAGATGTAGCTAACTAACATTTGTATGTTGGTTATTTTGTTTCTAAAAAAGTTTAAAATATACCCATCGTCGAAAGTTT
Source organism: Stenurella melanura (assembly GCA_963583905.1). NCBI lineage: Eukaryota > Metazoa > Arthropoda > Insecta > Coleoptera > Cerambycidae > Stenurella > Stenurella melanura. The sequence goes on along the minus strand of OY757316.1, from coordinate 61,984,431 downwards.
CGCAGACACCCTTTTCAACGAGATCACCGCCTTATATCATTTAGGAATGTTTTAAAACTATGTGTGCTTTTTTAGGAATAAATTTTAGCATATTTTCTGTTATCATTAAAAACGGGGTGTAATAAGTGTTGAAAGCCATTCGATTTTTTTTAAACACGAAAATTTCTAGCGAAAAAAGTATTCCGTGAAATAATTGTTGTTTCGTATCTCGTTTAAATTCCGAGATTTTTTAAATCAAATCACAAATTGGGACTTTCAAAAAGTCTTTCATATTGATATCGACATAAAATTTCGGTTGAGTTGGTAGTTTCTTTTTAAAAAATAATTATTACTAATAGAGGCGTTCAAAAATTATGGAAACATTTTTTTCATTGGCTGAGTGAATTAGAAATCTTGCAGTTTGCTGTTATTTAGTTTTAGAAGAAATAAATTAAAGACATGCCAAAGTCTGCATAGATGTAGCTAACTAACATTTGTATGTTGGTTATTTTGTTTCTAAAAAAGTTTAAAATATACCCATCGTCGAAAGTTTCGCAGGCACCCTTTTCAACGAGATCACCGCCTTATATCATTTAGGAATGTTTTAAAACTATGTGTGCTTTTTTAGGAATAAATTTTAACATATTTTCTGTTATCATTAAAAACGGGGTGTAATAAGTGTTGAAGCCATTCGATTTTTTTAAACACGAAAATTTCTAGCGAAAAAGTATTCCGTGAAATAATTGTTGTTTCGTATCTCGTTTAAATTCCGAGATTTTTTAAATCAAATCACAAATTGGGACTTTCAAAAAGTCTTTCATATTGATATATAGATTAAGAGATGTCCGTCTTAAGAGTCCGTCTCGACATTTTACATTAACATAATATGGTTATTTAAAAGCTTTCGTATATTAGTGGTATTTTAAATAATAAGAATTAAATGAATAGAAATCTTTCACATTGTTACCCCTGTAAAGTCCGTCTCGACATTTTACATTAACATAATATGGTTATTTAAAAGCTTTCGTATATTAGTGGTATTTTAAATAATAAGAATTTAACCCTGTAATTACCTGCACCAAGCTTTATCTAAAATATATTAATATTTTATTACAGTTGGGTTGAGATGGTATTTCAAAATACATTAAGCCAGACCTTCTCCATCAGGGAATGGCCGTGTGGACTTAATTTTGATCATTGTTATTTGTAAGAAAAAGTTGCCAATTAGGCATCTGCAGCAATCGTTCTGAGGATATACTGTGTTGTGTTGTGTTCAGTTAAGTGAAAATGGAGCAATTTAAAGCTGTGTTACATGCATACAGCTTAAAAGGATTAATAAGCATGTACATCAATAGTGATTCGCTGGAACATTTGGTGGCAGTGAAAGAGGTAAATGTTTATTATTGTGTTTTTTCTTTAATAACCGTATAAATGTAGATGGTTTTGGCAACCACGGACTCACAAAACGTCAAGTATACTATAAGTTTTTATCGTTCTTTCTTTTTTGAAAAACTGAAAATGAGGTACGGGATATTACTTATTTCACGGAATACTTTTGTCGTTCTAGATTCAAGCTAATTTTTACCGGGGCTCTCTTTGACAGTTACACACAATATTTTTTTAAATAATGTTGTTTTTTGTTATTTTTGCAATAGTGATGACCCTATTTTAACAAATATCTATTTTCGTACGCAAATGGTACGCATAACGTTGAGTGTATTTTTTATATTTCGAAGTTTGCAGGCGTTTCGTACAATACCAACCTGGTAAAAATACAGTGAACCGCATTTTTTTATTATTATCTGTTAATTTATTACTTAAAGGCACTAAATAACAATTATAAAGAATTCTTGCTTTATGTGACTTGTAATTTTAAGAAACTATATATGAGATGCAAGCTGATAATAATAGGCTAGTGTTTAAAAAATAGTGGAAGTCACTTTTTTCAATTTTAATTTTTTTCACCTGCTGTGTTTTTGATATTTTGTGGTTTCATTATTTTACTTACTAAGTTATTAGCTGGGGGAACATTGCAGCCCCCATGTGTTTTTATTTATTTTACAAAATAGCTTGTTTAAAGTTGTGTCGCGTCTTATGCATTTAAATGTAATAAAATATTAATATATTCTAAATAGAGTTTGGCGTTTAATCCTACAGTACAGGTCCTATTTTTTCTCATTTGCTATAATATATATAATAAACACATGTTTTTTAAATATTTTTTAAATATTTTTTTATTTTTTAGCGAATACATATTTGCACATATACATTATTTCAATGTGTGACATACAGCTAACCTTTGAAAAATCTACTTCTTAAAAGCTTATAGTCGGGACACCTGAGATCCTCAATGTTTTTAACAAGCCATAGTATTGAAATATTTTTCCATACACCCACTAATCCCCAATGTACATTTTATTTGAGAAGCCGAAGAACATGCTCTGTATATCCTCATAAAGATGTATGAGTTTTTTCAATTCTTCCAAGTTTTTGCAGTATTTCTCTAGCCTCATTTTAAACTCTGGTGTAGTTCTACTTCTATCGGTCGCTCTTAAATATGTTTTACTTTTTCTCGCACGCTGTACAACACGACACTTTTTATTGTAGGCGTTTGAATACATAACATTATTTTTAGCTGTAATATGCACAACTTAGTGTTTAACATCAAAGTGGCCATTTTTCTCTTATTTGCTATAATATAATAAACACACAGGTAAATTTATAGATCATTTTTATTTCTTAAAAATACATAATTGCAAAACATACATACATTGTTATATATATATATATATATATATATATATATATATATATATATATATATATATATATATATATAGAACTGGTTTGTTTGTTTCCAACATATGTGATATAAGCCTTACGTATAGATTTACAAATAAGATTATTAAAATTAAATAACAAGTCTGTATAGATATAGCTAACATTTTTATATTGGTTATTTTTGTTTCTAAAAAGTTTAAAATAAACTCATCGTCGAAAAGTTTCGCAGGCACCCTTTTAAACAATATCATTCCCTATCATTTAGGAATGTTAGTGCCTTTAAGTAAGAAAACGAAAAACTTGCTGCATATTTAATTTTAAAATAAGATTACCAATGTTCAAACAATACAGCGAATAAGAATTTTTTGATAACTGTTATTTAGTGCTAATTCATTCAGTGAAAATTTCTAGTTTACATTTTTCTATTATTTTGAGTCTTTTATATCATTAGTAATCATAAATTGACAAAAGCACACCTGCGAAATAAGCAATATATCTCGTAACTTTTAATTTTCTTTGTACATATATTAATTTGTGATGAAGCTACAAATTTGATGACCACTATTTTTCGATCGTTAATGAGACTCTCGCGAAAAACGGTTTAAAATGTAAAATGGGTCAGGGGTACCAGAAACTACTTTACTTGCACTCCGGTTTTAGTTGGTACATCTTCTTCTCCTTTAAGATGCCTCTAGTAGAATTTTTGTGAAAACCGAAAATGTGTGAGTGTAAATGTTAAAACCCATACCCTTATCATTTTTAACATTTTTTAACACGAAAACTTATACAATCTCTATGGAGTCACCTTAAGTTATTTGTCTAATAAACCAAACTTGATTAACCAATTAGCCGGGTACATGAATATGTTTTAAGATGATTGGTAAAATTTTTGTGAATACCGAAAATGTCTGAATGTTAAAGTTGATGTCTATATTCATACCACTTTAAATAATTTTAAAGCAGAAATAACTGCCAGTTTAATCGATTGTGAAAAGAATCACAAATTAATACATGTACAGAAATTTAAAAGTTGCGGGGGCCGTCGCCAGAAACTACTTTACTTGCACTCCAGTTTTAGTTGGCAACTCTTCTCCTGGAATATGATTTAAGATGCCTCTGGTAGAATTTTGTAAAAACCGAAAATGTTTGTGTGTATGTTAAAGCCCATGCCCATGTCATTTTTAACACGAAAAACTTGTGTAATCTAGATGGAGTCACCTTAAGTTATTTATGGCGCTCCGGTATGTGAACCTTAAAGCCGCTGTCTATAGCCACACCACTTTTTTAACAGTTTTTTTAAACACGGAACACTTGTACAGTCTCCACTAATATCACTTTAAGTTCTTCGCGACATTATCTATTTTCAAATTTTCTTTTTTTGAAAGTTGTTCTTTTTCCTCAAGCTTACTTAGTCGTTGTCGTTCTGCAAGTCGGAAGGCTTTCTTGGCTTTTTTAGATTTCCCTATTACCGAAAACGCACTCCTCAAAACATTCTTTGTTTCTATATCCTGTAAAGGATTGTAGCTTGGAAAGTCATCCTTACCCCATAACTCACAACATGCATCGTTTGAACACATATTTTACTACACTTCTTAAAAAACTTATTGAGAACCGAATACTACGTTTCTTGAAAAGTTAATTCATTCAATGAAAAATGTCTAACTCTGAGTTTTTAATACCTGCTGCATTTCATTATCCAGTTGAGAAACTGTGTTGAAAAAATATTGTAATATTTAAAAAATGAGCCGGGGGTCGGGGGCAGCCACCAACAACTTTACTTGCACTGCGGTTTAATGGGTATCTCTTCTCTTGGAATATGATTAAGATGCCTTGGTGAACGTCGAATATTAAAGCTGATATCCATACCACTTTTAAACACAAAACTTGACGATTATAGTCATCTTAAGTTTTCGAAAATGTGTCACTTTTTTTTAAATAATTCTAAACACCGAAACTTGTAAAATCTGTTAAATATATGCAAACTTATTTAAAATGTTATTCTTATATGCGTGGAAACGTCAGAATTGTGGAGGCACTAACTTTGAAAAGTGAAAGTTAATTAGGTCATTTTTTAATCGCTCAAAAATTCCAGCACATGTTGAAAGGCACGTATATCTAATTAACGTTAATCACCGGGGCCACCCACCAGATAAGATAATTATCTCGCGGTGATTAAAATCCGCGGATTTCCCTAATTACGCCATTAACTTAATTGCCTCATTATCTTAATTGCCTCATTAAGGTTAATGACCTAATTAACTTTCACTTTTCAAGGCCAGTGTCACCCATACTACTGACATCTATAAAGTGTATTATTTTATAAATAAGTCATATATATAAAACAATTAATTACTTACTAACATGAGGATGTTTGTTGAGGTGAAGCACAAAAATAGAAATAAAATCATCCTCGAGGAAAAACATAGAAGGTTAAAATATTCTTATAAACTATACCATATTAATAATTTAAAAGCATTTTAGTGCGAAAATCTTAAAACAATCACATTTTAAAATAGATATATATCAATACATTTTGTTAACATTAGGCGTCTACTAGTGAAGGTAAGGAGAAACAATTCTACGAAAAAATATGAGAAAAAACTTTTAAAAGAACAAATTTGATTGGTGTTAAGTGTTTGGAGAATTTTCTAGGGTCCCTAGGCTACCAACTGACTGGTGACGATTTATTGCCAACTTGAAGGTTACAAATTTTGATTTGTCGTCCTAGCATTTAGATATTTGTCTTTCTCTAACAAATCAAAATTTGTAACCTTCAAGTTGGCAATAAATCGTCACCAGTCAGTTGGTAGCCTAGGGACCCTAGAAAATTCTCCAAACACTTAACACCAATCAAATTTGTTCTTTTAAAAGTTTTTTCTCATATTTTTTCGTAGAATTGTTTCTCCTTACCTTCGCTAGTAGACGCCTAATGTTAACAAAATGTATTGATATATATCTATTTTAAAATGTGATTGTTTTAAGATTTTCGCACTAAAATGCTTTTAAATTATTAATATGGTATAGTTTATAAGAATATTTTAACCTTCTATGTTTTTCCTCGAGGACGATTTTATTTCTATTTTTGTGCTTCACCTCAACAAACATCCTCATGTTAGTAAGTAATTAATTGTTTTATATATATGACTTATTTATAAAATAATACACTTTATAGATGTCTTGAGAAAGGAAATAAACATTTCCGAAAGCTTGACAAGTAACGAAGAGTTTTCTTTGTGTGTTTGGCCATAAACAACTTTACACTTCTGACTGCAACCTCAAGAAAAAAAAAAAAAAAATTTACTTTTTCTGCTTAACTAGTCAGTCAAGACTACCTTTCTGGTTTTATATATATATATATATATATATATATATATATATATATATATATATATATATATATATATATATATATATATATATAGGGTTAAAAACGCGGGAAAATACGATATTACGTAAGGAAAAAGGTTTTAATGGGTAAGCCCGCAGAAAAATGATGCAACCGTGGACACGTGTTTCGGACTTATTAGTCCTCATCAGCACGGTATAGCTAAGTTGAAAGGATAGGCACAACTAAGGACAACAAAGATGGGAGACACACAAACGGAACCACTGACAGGAAGCCAGTCGCACATTTGTGGCTTCAGCTGGAAGACCCTGGAGATTTAGGGCAACAACCAACGTCGCCACGGAGGCAACTGGAAGGCTACCTGCGTGGACTTTTCCGACCCAGGAAATTACAAAAGTACAGAGAAAGGGTTAAAAACGAGAGAAAATACGATATTACGTAAGGAAAAAGGTTTTAATGGGTAAGCCCGCAGAAAAATGATGCAACCGTGGACACGTGTTTCGGACTTATTAGTCCTCATCAGCACGGTATAGCTAAGTTGAAAGGATAGGCACAACTTAGGACAACAAAGATGGGAGACACACAAACGGAACCACTGACAGGAAGCCAGTCGCACATTTGTGGCTTCAGCTGGAAGACCCTGGAGATTTAGGGCAACAATCAACGTCGCCACGGAGGCAACTGGAAGGCTACCTGCGTGGACTTTTCTGACCCAGAAAATTACAAAAGTACAGAGAAAGGGTTAAAAACGAGGGAAAATACGATATTACGTAAGGAAAAAGGTTTTAATGGGTAAGCCCGCAGAAAAATGATGCAACCGTGGACACGTGTTTCGGACTTATTAGTCCTCATCAGCACGGTATAGCTAAGTTGAAAGGATAGGCACAACTTAGGACAACAAAGATGGGAGACACACAAACGGAACCACTGACAGGAAGCCAGTCGCACATTTGTGGCTTCAGCTGGAAGACCCTGGAGATTTAGGGCAACAACCAACGTCGCCACGGAGGAAACTGGAAGGCTACCTGCGTGGACTTTTCCGACCCAGGAAATTACAAAAGTACAGAGAAAGGGTTAAAAACGCGGGAAAATACGATATTACGTAAGGAAAAAGGTTTTAATGGGTAAGCCCGCAGAAAAATGATGCAACCGTGGACACGTGTTTCGGACTTATTAGTCCTCATCAGCACGGTATAGCTAAGTTGAAAGGATAGGCACAACTAAGGACAACAAAGATGGGAGACACACAAACGGAACCACTGACAGGAAGCCAGTCGCACATTTGTGGCTTCAGCTGGAAGACCCTGGAGATTTAGGGCAACAACCAACGTCGCCACGGAGGCAACTGGAAGGCTACCTGCGTGGACTTTTCCGACCCAGGAAATTACAAAAGTACTGAGAAAGGGTTAAAAACGAGGGAAAATACGATATTACGTAAGGAAAAAGGTTTTAATGGGTAAGCCCGCAGAAAAATGATGCAACCGTGGACACGTGTTTCGGACTTATTAGTCCTCATCAGCACGGTATAGCTAAGTTGAAAGGATAGGCACAACTTAGGACAACAAAGATGGGAGACACACAGACGGAACCACTGACAGGAAGCCAGTCGCACATTTGTGGCTTCAGCTGGAAGACCCTGGAGATTTAGGGCAACAACCAACGTCGCCACGGAGGCAACTGGAAGGCTACCTGCGTGAACTTTTCCGACCCAGGAAATTACAAAAGTACAGAGAAAGGGTTAAAAACGCGGGAAAATACGATATTACGTAAGGAAAAAGGTTTTAATGGGTAAGCCCGCAGAAAAATGATGCAACCGTGGACACGTGTTTCGGACTTATTAGTCCTCATCAGCACGGTATAGCTAAATTGAAAGGATAGGCACAACTTAGGACAACAAAGATGGGAGACACACAAACGGAACCACTGACAGGAAGCCAGTCGCACATTTGTGGCTTCAGCTGGAAGACCCTGGAGATTTAGGGCAACAACCAACTTCGCCACGGAGGCAACTGGAAGGCTACCTGCGTGGACTTTTCCGACCCAGGAAATTACAAAAGTACAGAGAAAGGGTTAAAAACGCGGGAAAATACGATATTACGTAAGGAAAAAGGTTTTAATGGGTAAGCCCGCAGAAAAATGATGCAACCGTGGACACGTGTTTCGGACTTATTAGTCCTCATCAGCACGGTATCTTTGTTGTCCTAAGTTGTGCCTATCCTTTCAACTTAGCTATACCGTGCTGATGAGGACTAATAAGTACGAAACACGTGTCCACGGTTGCATCATTTTTCTGCGGGCTCACCCATTAAAACCTTTTTCCTTACGTAATATCGCATTTTCCCGCGTTTTTAACCCTTTCTCTGTACTTTTGTAATTTCCTGGGTCGGAAAAGACCACGCAGGTAGCCTTCCCGTTGCCTCCGTGGTGACGTTGGTTGTTGCCCTAAATCTCCAGGGTCTTCCAGCTGAAGCCACAAATGTGCGACTGGCTTCCTGTCAGTGGTTCTATTTGTGTGTCTCCCATCTTTGTTGTCCTAAGTTGTGCCTATCCTTTCAACTTAGCTATACCGTGCTGATGAGGACTAATAAGTCCGAAACACGTGTCCACGGTTGTATCATTTTTCTGCGGGCTTACCCATTAATACCTTTTTCCTTACGTAATATCGTATTTTCCCGCGTTTTTAACCCTTTTATATATATATATTGTTTTATTTTCTAAAATACATACAATTTTGTGAATTTTATTTATGATTTCAAACACGATACTTGGGTAGTGTTCCACAGTGTGGATATACAGCATAAAACCCCCTAAACTAATAGAATTTTGACATGTGAAAATTTTCTTAGTTTTAACAACATGATGTGACATTCACACTGTCAAAGTTTATTTACAATTTAAAAGTGATCTACTCAGGATCATTTGGATAATTTAAGAGTAATCTATCCTGGATCATATGGATAATTTATCCCCATGTGACAACTTCCCGGTAATGATTCTTCCTTATTACAGTTTAAAACGTTTTCGTTTTCATTTATAATATTACCTACTTCAAGTTGTTGCGCATAGCCCTTTGCTATTGTAGGTTCATAATCAATTGAATTTTTGTATTTTTGAGACAAATTTTTAAAAATTCTATCATATTTGGAGTAACGACTTATCAGAAAGGTTTCAGGCTTCTTATCATTATTTATTTGAACACATGTGGTTCCCACTATATGCTCACCGCAAAATTCATTATCATTATTGGACTCTATGCCATTTGATACATTAATTATTTCGGCATCATTGCCATTCAATTCATTAACTATTTCGGCACCTTTGCCATTCAATTCATTAACACTACAGAAAGGTATTCTTTCACCTTCTACTTTTAGGATTCTTTCTCCTAATACAATATTTGCCTTTTTTTCTGATAAGATATCGTCTCCCAATATAACATCATTTTCTATACAGTCGCCTATTTTTTTACAATTATTACCTACATTTAAAACAACTTTATCTAAAAATCCTGATTTCTATTTCTATCATTTACTTGTGCTGTTTCTATTTTATTTATATTAGAGTGCGTGTTTTCATCTACTCTATTTCCCCTTTGAATATTGACATTAGCCACTTGTGCATATGACTCATTATTTTTAACATAACCCCCTCTCTCTCTACAATCATTATCATAATGACGTTTCTCAAAACCCTGCTTTTCATTCCTATCATTGTCATATTGACGTTTCTCATAACCCTGCTTTTCATACCTATCATTGTCATATTGACGTTTCTCATAACCCCCTCGTTCCTTTCTATCATTTTGACCATAACCTTGTCTTTCTCTTCTATCATTTTCATTCCTATTCTGATCATAACCCCACTTGTTATAATATCTACTATTATTATTTTCCCTATTCTGACTAGACTTCCTATCAATACTCTGATGATAATCATCTAATTCTCTTAAATAATCAATTAAATCATCTAACTTTGCAATTCTTTGCGTAATAATAACATTCTGGATATCCCCTGAAAAATGCCTAGCTAAATATCTGACCATTTCACTTTCTGTGAATTTTGGTTCTAGATGTCTAATATTGTATACTTTTCTAAGTACATAATTTTCCCTAGAAATACCTTTATTTTCTACATAGTTACCATTAAATAGGTCTTGTCTTATTTTTAACTGAGTGTAATCACTCCAATATTGTTTTAAGACTAGAGCTTCAAATTCCTCTATAGTCTCAAACCTGTCCATTATAACTGAGTACCAGATTTCCGCTTCTCCCTTTAACATGTCTTGTATGTTTGCTTTTAGGTTTGCATTTACGTGTTGTGTTTCCATGTGTTGCTTCAAACGTGAAATGAAAATTTTAGGGTGTATGCGGTTATCTCCGTAAAAATAAAATGGTGTTTTGTTGCATGTGTAAGTATGTGTGGGTAATTGTGTTAATTGTGTACGTGTGGTATCCTTCAACAACTTCGTGTTCTGTTCTATCTTGCTATCCTGTTCTTTTATTTTGCTATCGTATTTATCCTCCTGTTTCTTCATTCTGCTATCTACTGCAGTCATTCCATCTTCAAACATAGTTACTACTTCCTCTCTTATTTCTTTTGCGGCCTCGTTTACCTTAATACCAATTTCTTCGTTGACTGACTCTCCCATTCGCTCCCATTTACTCTCCAAATTTTCAATCTTATTTCTTACTTCTTTATTGCTTTCTTCTATTTTTTTATTAATGTTTTCTTCTAATCTCTGGTTATTTTGATTCATGTTTTCTTCTAGTCGCTGGTTATTTTGACTAATGTCTTCTTTTAAAGTTTGGTTATTTTGTACCATGTTTTCTTTTAAAGTTTGGTTATTCTTATCCATTTTTTCTCCAATACTATTATTCATTCCAGTGATCATTTCCATCAACTTCTGGAGCATGTTTGGATCAAGTTGTGTGTTTGTGTCACCAACTTGTGTTTGTGCAACTGTGGATGTACCCTGTGTAGTTTCCTCTGTATTCATGGTTGTTGTCTTACCTGACTTTAACCTCATATAAATTATATTTGTTTCTAATTTGACAATGCCTTGTTGTCAAAACTATCAAAATTTGATCTATTAACTTTCAAATGTATGCTTGAAATGATAAACTATTCTCAAGTTGTATTTATTCAATCGCTTTCCTGATCGCTCCACGTTAACAAGCCATAAATGTTCTATTTTCTATATCTATTTTAAATTTTTATGTGTTCGAATTTACTTTTTGAAAGTAAATTGAAATGATTTTATTGAGCGCCAAACAGTTTCTTAAAAGCTGTTAATATTATAGACTATAGAACACCATTAGCATGACCATCTACAATCTATAGAATGACTCTTACTCAGGGTCCAACGAAGTCGGTTCAATAAATGCTCATCGATCAAGATAACAATCTAAATAAATCAAACTCAGTATTGAACGAACAAAGTATTAATTTATTAACAAATTTGAACTTGGAATGTAATTAACAAATTTAAATAACAAAATCTAACTTAACTAAAATGATAAATATGGCCTTTATTTAAAATAAATATGTACCATGGATTTCTGATATTGTAAAGCTTTACCTTGTCTTTCTTTCGACTCGAGTAATGTTATATTGTAACCTCTAACTGGTTATTATGATCCTTGAAATATAATGTCACTTGACTGACTTTTTAAACCTCTCAAGGCTTCTTCTTCTTCTTCTTTTCTGGATTGACGTTTGTTTATAACCTCCAATTTATTTTCAACTGATTCCTTGAAATATTTCTATCACTTGATTGACGTTTGAAATTTCTTCACCATATAAATTTGTTAACTGGATTAACAAATACTTCTAAATCTGCTTTCCGGATAATCTGCTTCTTAATACTTTTAAAGTTTACTCACTTTTATATTTAATATACTTTACAAATTTTTCTTGATATCAATATATCTGGATTGTAACCTTCAACTTATTCACCACTTTTCTTCTCTTTTCAATTTAATATTTATTCTTGGATGAATATATTTCGCAGCTCGCTGTTCAGCGGTGTGTGATCAACTGATTTGTTATTTTTAGTCGTTTCAATGGGTTAATTTCCAATATTTCAATTGTTTTTTTCTATTTTGATCTAATATTTCAAAATTTAATTTTAATTTAAAATTTAAACTATTCAGTTTTGTTTGTTCTTTACCTTAATTGAATACTGTTTTTAATCCTTTAATTTTCCTGATAAGTTTCTTATTCTACTTTTCAGGATTAAGTGAAAATTTGTAATTACTCGAAATATATTGACATTTTACATATACTTTTAAAAATCTACTTATAACTACAATTAACAATTCCAATCTCAAATAAATACTAATTCATACATTTAGATGAATAGCAATGATAAACACAAAATGCTAGTAGCTAAAAACGTACTGCAGTTTTTCATAATGACAGAATACTGATATTATAAACTAAAACAAGAATTGATACGCCAACAAACATTTAACATCATACTATTAGTCCTTTCTTTCTGCATGATGTGAAATATCATTTACAAAACACCTTTCTGCAATAATATTTGAAAATATCTGAAAACTTAAAATGTCATTCAGTGTTTTGTAATATATGGACTTACTATATCTAAAATAATCACCCTGCAATGCAAATACTGATAATAGTCTTTCATTCTATGTTCATTTTGTGAAGATTTACATTGTTTCTACACAAAATATGATTTTCAGCCCTAAGTTTTGACATGCATGTCAGATTTTATAAAATTTACTTTTTTGTTTTCCAATTTCATTCTAAATCATTTTAAATGAGATTGTGATTCTCTATCAGTTCATGTTTTATTATATACTATTTAGAATAACCTTGTTAAACTAAAATAACTTCATTTTATGTTTATTTAAATATTTTGTTCGTATTCAATATCAAGTTTCATTCTCTGCATCCTACTCGATGAGAATAAGTGAACTTGAATCAATTAAATAAACCACAGATACTCCTGCTTCTGTATGATCCGTTAAAGTGAAACTGTTATGATTAATTCCTAAAATACATACAAATTTGTGAATTTTATTTATGATTTCAAACACGACACTTAGGTAGTGTTCCACAGTGTGGATATACAGCAATATATATATATATATATATATATATATATATATATTGTTCTATATTCTGATATCTATTTTATTTTTTATACGTTCGAAATTACTTTTTGAAAGTAAATTGAAATGATTTTATTGAGCGCCAAACAGTTTCTTAAAAGCTGTTAATATTATAGAGTATAGAACACCATTAGCATGACTATCTACAATCTATAGAATGACTCTTACTCAAGGTCCAACGAAGTCGGTTCAATAAATGCTCATCGATCAAGATAACAATCTAAATAAATCAAACTCAGTATTGAACGAACAATGTATTAATTTATTAACAAATTTGAACTTGGAATGCAATTAACAAATTTAAATAACAAAATCTAACAACTAAAATGATAAATATGGCCTTTATTTAAAATAAATATGTACCATGGATTTATGATATGGTAAAGCTTTACCTTGTCTTTCTTTCGACTCGAGTAATGTTATATTATAACCTCTAACTGGTTATTATGATCCTTGAAATATTATGTCACTTGACTGACTTTTTAACCTCTCAAGGCTTCTGCTTCTTCTTCTTTACTGGATTGACGTTTGTTTCTAACCTCCAATTTATTTTCAAGATTTCCTTGAAATATTTCTATCACTTGCTTGACGTTTGAAATTTCTTCACCATATAAATTTGCTAACTGGATTAACAAATACTTCCCTCTTCTAAATCTGCTTTCCGGATAATCTACTTCGTAATACTTTCAAAGTATACTCACTTCTTATATTTAATCAACTTTTACAATTTATTCTTGATATCAATATATCTGGATTGTAATTTTATAACCTTCAAATTATTCACCACTTTTCTTTTATTTTCAATTTATTATTTATTCTTGGATGAATATATTTCGCAGCTCGCTGTTCAGCGGTGTGTGATCAACTGATTTGTTATTTTTAGTCGTTTCAATGGGTTAATTTCCAATATTTCAATTGTTTTTTTCTATTTTGATCTAATATTTCAAAATTTAATTTTAATTTAAAATTTAAACTATTCAGTTTTGTTTGTTCTTTACCTTAATTGAATACTGTTTTTAATTCTTTAATTTTCCTGATGAATTTCTTATTCTGCTTTTCAGGATTAAGTGAATAATTGTAATTACTCGAAATATATTGACATATTACATATACTTTTTAAAATCTACTTATAACTACAATTACCAATTCCAATCTCAAATAAATACTAATTCATACATTTAGAAGAATAGCAATGATAAACACAAAATGCTAGTAGCTAAAAACGTACTGCAGTTTTTCATAATGACAGAATACTGATATTATAAACTAAAACAAGAAATTGATACGTCAACAAACATTTAACATCATACTATTAGTCCTTTCTTTCTGCATGATGTGAAATATCATTTACAAAACACCTTTCTGCAATGATATTTGAAAATATCTGAAAACTTAAAATGTCATTCAGTGTTTTGTAATATATGGACTTACTATTTCTAAAATAATTACGCTGCACTGCAACTACTGTTAATAGTCTTTCATTCAATATTCATTTTATGTAGATTTACAGTGTTTCTACACAAAATATGATTTTCAGCCCTAAGTTTTGACATGCATGTCAGATTTTATAAAATTTACTTTTTGTTTTCCAATTTCATTCTAAATCATTTTAAATGAGATTGTGATTCTCTATAAGTTCAGTTTTATCATATACTATTTAGAATAACCTTGTTAAACTAAATTAACTTCATTTTATGTTTATTCAAATATTTTGAGAATAAGTGAACTTGAATCAATTAAATAAACCACAGATATTCCTGCTTCTGTATGATCTGTTAAAGTAAAACTGTTATGTTTATTTTCTAAAATACATACAATTTTGTGAATTTTATTTATGATTTCAAACACGATACTTGGGTAGTGTTCCACAGTGTGGATACACAGCATAAAACCCCCTAAACTAATAGAATTTTGACATGTGAAAATTTTGTTAGTTTTAACAACATGATGTGACATTCACACTGTCAAAGTTTATTAACAATTTAAAACTGATCTACTCAGGATCATTTGGATAACTTAAGAGTAATCTATCCTGGATCATATGGATAATTTATCCCCATGTGACAACTTCCCGGTAATGATTCTTCCTTATTATAGTTTAAAACGTTTTCGTTTTCATTTAAAATATTACCTACTTCAAGTTGTTGCGTATAGCCTTTTGCTATTGTAGGTTCATAATCTATTGAATTTTTGTATTTTTGAGACAAATTTTTAAAAATTTTATCATATTTGGAGTAACGACTTATCAGAAAGGTTTCAGGCTTCTTATCATTATTTATTTGAACACATGTGGTTCCCACTATATGCTCACCGCAAAATTCATTATCATTATTGGACTCTATGCCATTTGATACATTAATTATTTCGGCACCTTTGCCATTCAATTCATTAACTATTTCGGCACATTTGCCTTTTAATTCATTAACACTACAGAAAGGTATTCTTTCACCTTCTATTTTTAGGATTCTTTCTCCTAATACAATATTTGCCGTCTCCCAATATAATATCATTTTCTATACAGTCGCCTATTTTTTTACAATTATTACCTACATTTAAAACAAGTTTATCTAAAAATCCTGATTTCTATTTCTATCATTTACTTGTGCTGTTGTTTCTATTTTATTCATATTAGAGTGCGTGTTTTCATCTACTCTATTTCCCCTTTGAATATTGATATTAGCAACTTGTGCATATGACTCATTATTTTTAACATAACCCCCTCTCTCTCTGCAATCATTATCATAATGACGTTTCTCAAAACCCTGCTTTTCATTCCTATAATTGTCAAATTTATATTGACCATAACCTCCTCGTTCCTTTCTGTCATTGTCATATTGACGTTTCTCATAACCCTGCTTTTCATTCCTATCATTGTCATATTGACGTTTCTCATAACCCTGCTTTTCATACCTATCATTGTCATATTGACGTTTCTCATAACCCCTTCGTTCCTTTCTATCATTGTCATATTGACGATCATAACCCTGCTTTTCCTTCCTATCATATTGACCATAACCTTGCCTTTCTCTTCTATCATTTTCATTCCTATTCTGATCATAACCCCACTTGTTATAATATCTACTATTATTATTTTCCCTATTCTGACTAGACTTCCTATCAAAACTCTGATGATAATCATCTAATTCTCTTAAATAATCAATTAAATCATCTAACTTTGCAATTCTTTGGGTAATAATAACATTCTGGATATCCCCTGAAAAATGTCTAGCTAAATATCTGACCATTTCACTTTCTGTGAATTTTGGTTCTAGATGTCTAATATTATATACTTTTCTAAGTACATAGTTTTCCCTAGAAATACCTTCATATTCTACATAATTACCATTAAATAGGTCTTGTCTTATTTTTAACTGTGTGTAATCAGTAATCACTCCAATATTGTTTTAAGACTAGAGCTTCAAATTCCTCTATAGTCTCAAACCTGTCCATTATAACTGAAT
This sequence comes from Stenurella melanura, assembly GCA_963583905.1. Taxonomy (NCBI): domain Eukaryota; kingdom Metazoa; phylum Arthropoda; class Insecta; order Coleoptera; family Cerambycidae; genus Stenurella; species Stenurella melanura. The sequence continues at coordinate 61,967,725 of OY757316.1, read as the reverse complement.
ACCAGATTTCCGCTTCTCCCTTTAACATGTCTTGTATGTTTGCTTTTAGGTTTGCATTTACGTGTTGTGTTTCCATGTGTTGCTTCAAACGTGAAATGAAAATTTTAGGGTGTATGCGGTTATCTCCGTAAAAATAAAATGGTGTTTTGTTGCACGTGTAAGTATGTGTGGGTAATTGTGTCAATTGTGTACGTGTGGTATCCTTCAACAACTTCGTGTTCTGTTCTATCTTGCTATCCTGTTCTTTTATTTTGCTATCATATTTATCCTCCTGTTTCTTCATTCTACTATCTACTGCAGTCATTCCGTCTTCAAACATTGTTACAACTTCCTCTCTTATTTCCTTTGCTGCCTCATTTACCTTAATACCAATTTCTTCGTTGACTGACTCTCCCATTCGCTCCCATTTACTCTCTAGATTTTTAATCTTATTTCTTACTTCTGTATTGCTTTCTTCAAGCTTTTGCATACTATGACCCATTTGTACATTTATTTTGCCAAATTTTTCTTCAAGTCGCTGGTTGTTTTTATCCATCTTTTCTTCAAGTTCAGTCAACATTTCCATGAGTTTCTGGAACATGTTTGTGTCTGGTTGTGTGCTTGTGTCACCAACTTGTGTTCGTGGAACTGTGGATGTACCGTGTGTAGTTTCCTCTGGATTCATGGTTGTTGTCTTACCTGACTTTAACCTCATATAACTAATATTTGTTTTTAATTTGACAATGCCTTGTTGTCAAAACTATCAAAATAAGTTATTTGATCTATTATCTTTCAAATGTATGCTTGAAATGATAAACTATTCTCAAGCTGTATTTATTCAATCGCTTTCCTGATCGCTCCACGTTAACAAGCCATAAATGTTCTATATTCTGATATCTATTTTATTTTTTATACGTTCGAAATTACTTTTTGAAAGTAAATTGAAATGATTTTATTGAGCGCCAAACAGTTTCTTAAAAGCTGTTAATATTATAGACTATAGAACACCATTAGCATGACTATCTACAATCTATAGAATGACTCTTACTCAAGGTCCAACGAAGTCGGTTCAATAAATGCTCATCGATCAAGATAACAATCTAAATAAATCAAACTCAGTATTGAACGAACAAAGTATTAATTTATTAACAAATTTGAACTTGGAATGTAATTAACAAATTTAAATAACAAAATCTAACAACTAAAATGATAAATATGGCCTTTATTTAAAATAAATATGTACCATGGATTTATGATATGGTAAAGCTTTACCTTGTCTTTCTTTCGACTCGAGTAATGTTATATTATAACCTCTAACTGGTTATTATGATCCTTGAAATATTATGTCACTTGACTGACTTTTTAACCTCTCAAGGCTTCTTCTTCTTCTTCTTTACTGGATTGACGTTTGTTTCTAACCTCCAATTTATTTTCAAGATTTCCTTGAAATATTTCTATCACTTGCTTGACGTTTGAAATTTCTTCACCATATAAATTTGCTAACTGGATTAACAAATACTTCCCTCTTCTAAATCTGCTTTCCGGATAATCTACTTCGTAATACTTTCAAAGTATACTCACTTCTTATATTTAATCAACTTTTACAATTTATTCTTGATATCAATATATCTGGATTGTAATTTTATAACCTTCAAATTATTCACCACTTTTCTTTTATTTTCAATTTATTATTTATTCTTGGATGAATATATTTCGCAGCTCGCTGTTCAGCGGTGTGTGATCAACTGATTTGTTATTTTTAGTCGTTTCAATGGGTTAATTTCCAATATTTCAATTGTTTTTTTCTATTTTGATCTAATATTTCAAAATTTAATTTTAATTTAAAATTTAAACTATTCAGTTTTGTTTGTTCTTTACCTTAATTGAATACTATTTTTAATTCTTTAATTTTCCTGATGAATTTCTTATTCTGCTTTTCAGGATTAAGTGAATAATTGTAATTACTCGAAATATATTGACATAATACATATACTTTTTAAAATCTACTTATAACTACAATTACCAATTCCAATCTCAAATAAATACTAATTCATACATTTAGATGAATAGCAATGATAAACACAAAATGCTAGTAGCTAAAAACGTACTGCAGTTTTTCATAATGACAGAATACTGATATTATAAACTAAAACAAGAAATTGATACGCCAACAAACATTTAACATCATACTATTAGTCCTTTCTTTCTGCATGATGTGAAATATCATTTACAAAACACCTTTCTGCAATGATATTTGAAAATATCTGAAAACTTAAAATGTCATTCAGTGTTTTGTAATATATGGACTTACTATTTCTAAAATAATTACGCTGCACTGCAACTACTGTTAATAGTCTTTCATTCAATATTCATTTTATGTAGATTTACAGTGTTTCTACACAAAATATGATTTTCAGCCCTAAGTTTTGACATGCATGTCAGATTTTATAAAATTTACTTTTTGTTTTCCAATTTCATTCTAAATCATTTTAAATGAGATTGTGATTCTCTATAAGTTCAGTTTTATCATATACTATTTAGAATAACCTTGTTAAACTAAATTAACTTCATTTTATGTTTATTCAAATATTTTGTTCTAATTCAATATCAAGTTTCATTCTCTGCATCCTACTCGCTGAGAATAAGTGAACTTGAATCAATTAAATAAACCACAGATATTCCTGCTTCTGTATGATCTGTTAAAGTAAAACTGTTATGTTTATTTTCTAAAATACATACAATTTTGTGAATTTTATTTATGATTTCAAACACGATACTTGGGTAGTGTTCCACAGTGTGGATACACAGCAATATATATATATATATATATATATATATATATATATATATATATATATATATATATATATATATATATATATATATATATACATATAAAAATTGTAATAGCGGCACCCAAATCGTATAACCTTTGTTATACTGACACCCGATTTTACAGTGTGGCACCCAGATTTGGGTGCCACATTGTTTTTAGTAGAAAACGACTGTTTTCTCATCTTCTGGCCTAGATCGGCGAAAATACCAATTTTTGATTGGGTGCCATTTTTACATATTTTATAGACACATATATTCCAATAGTTGAGCAACTTCTTCACCAGAGTGCGTCTGCTAAAACACATCTGTATATACTGTATATAACAAAGTGACATAGTGGCCCTCTGAGAATACCAATGCAAACTGGCACCCGAAATATGGCAACACTGTTAGTTATTGTCTTTAACATGAAAGCATATTTAGGTTTCATTCACAGTTGTATTCAGATATTTTATATTCGGTAAAAACACTTATATCTGACTATCGTTTTAATAAAGTACCGCGGCCCGTCGCATGTTGTGACCGTGAAACTTTGATTTATTTGTGAAATAAGTATAAAGAATATTGACTATTTTTTATTTTTTTTAATTTTCCCGTTTTTAATTATTGAATTACGAAAATTAAGTCTTTCGATTCCATCAGTCTGTCTGCCTCACAGTCATTTCCGTCTGTTAGCGCTAAAAACTTTGACAGTGAAAAATAATAAATAGGGATTATTAACGCTATTGTCAAAGAAAAAACCTTATACGTTTTTAATTATTAACGTCATTGTCAAGGAAAAAACCTTATATATTTTTATTGAAAAATAAACAGGGTGGGGTTAAAAATATTTGGTAATATACTATCCCAGATTTTTAGGTTTCATGTAAATTTTGAGTCTTACATGTGTCTGCCTATCTGATTGTTGATCGATACCTCTTTTGGCGATACATAAAAATCTGATCTAAGTAGAGAGTAATAGGTATCTAGTGGGTAGTTAATGTGGCTGCTTAAAGAATTATTAATAATAAAAATGTGATGGTGATAAATTATTTTAAAAGTCGAAATCTAGCCGAGAGCATTCAGGTCTTCGTCTGATATTATTTATTTTCCACAGCTTTTTTATATAGGTCAGATTCAAATCTAGGAAACAAAATCAAACAGTCAACAAAGTTTAACGGAGTATTAAAACTCTGGAATAATTCTTTTTTAATATTAAAGAAAATGAAATTAGAACATTTGTTTCTAGTTGTGTGTCAAATCATTTCTTCTAACCAACATAAAATTTGTACTAATATACCATTCAAATGTATTGACCCCTCACTTTAACCGCGAATATCTCAGAAACGGAAGAGCAGAAAACATTGAAATAATTATGTGTTTATTATGAGTCTATTCTAAATCAGTCACTGAAATTTGAATAATGTACATTGGACACTTTTGAAGTTCTGCTAAGTTATATTGAAAAATGAAATTTTGACCATACCAGTTTCAAATCCATCATATCTTGAAAAATATGCATACTATGTAAATAATATTTTAGACACCGATAAAGCACGGCATTTTTTGTAAGAGGAAATTTTTTCATAATTTTTTATTCTAAAATTTTGCAGTTATTCTTAAAAACGTGACGTCATTTTTATTCGGTTATTTATCAATGTATTTAAAAAAATTGTGTTGACATAGTTAATTATATAAAATGTAAGCATTTTCAAAAAAAAAATAATTGGTATATATCAAATATTAATTTAGTTATCAAGCGTAAAGGATAATGCCATTCCAAGTTTGCACTAATATTATCTATTACGTTTCATAACTAAATTAATGATTGATATATACCAATAATTTTTTTCTGAAAATGCTTACATTTTGCATAATTAGCTATTTTAACAAAAAAATTTTAAATACATTGATAAATGACCGAATAAACATGACGTCCAGTTTTTGAGAATAACTGCAAAATTTTAAAATAAAGAATTTTGAAAAAATTTCCTGTACAAAGAATGCCGTGCTTTATCGGTGTCTAAAATATTATTTACAAAGTATGCATATGTTCCAAGATGTAATAGATATAAAACTGGTATGGTCAAAATTTCCTTAAAATGTAGGACATTTTTCAATATAACTAAGTTGAACTTCAAAAGTGTCCAATGTACATTATTCAAATTTCAGTGACACATTTAGAATAGATTCGTAATAAACACATAATTTTTTCAATTTTTTCGGCTCCTCCGTTTCTGAGATATTTGCTATTAAAGTGAGGGGTCAATACATTTGAATCGTATATTAGATCTCAAATCGTTTGTACGTATTATTTAATTAAACGTATTATTAGAAAAGTCATCTACATCTGTGCATGAAAGAAAACTCAAGCCCGTCAGTACGGGAACCGGCGTAGCACCAATATATAATCCATATAGGTCCAATATTCATATATTGGTCCTATATGGATTATATATTGGTCCAATATCTTGTGCTACTAGGGTGGTCCCAAATCGAGTTTTTTTGTTCAAAAATGGCTAGAGAGCGCAAATCTGAAATGAACAGTTTTTTTTTAAACTAAAGCTTACCGAAATTCCAACAAATCCTCGGAGTCTGAAGTTTGAAAAAAGTTCCTTTTTTAAAATTTTAAGTTAAAGGTCAAATAAAAATGTTTTAAAATAATTTTTGATATAATATACTGAACAACTTCATACTTACATACATACTTCAATTAGACAAAAAAGTGTCATTGACATCTGCCAAATTGACATTTGACTTATATTCACGGACTTGATATTTCTACCATATATGTATTATTAAGTATATTATAATATATCAAAAATTATTTTAAAATTAATTTTTTTCCGGCCTCTAACTTAAAATAATAAAAAAAGTATTTTTTATTTCAAAATTCTGGCTCCGAGGATTTGTTGCAATTTCCGTAAGCTTTAATTTATTCATACATACATTGTTTGGATCAAAATAACATGACAACTGAGTGTCATTCGCATAATACTGGATTACTGTGTAGTGTACACTATTGAAATGTTGAAAATATTTTTCAGCTGTTTCATTTAACTAAAAGTTTATGTCCCAAAAGAATAATTATCTTATATACAAAGACATAGTATTTAATATACTTCTATAAATAATAAAGAAAGTTTGATTTAAAAAAATCCAAAGTATTACCTCATATAAAAAGTATATTTCTTCATATTATAACAAAATTTGACATGAAAGTAATAATTGATCTTCAAAAGGTAGTTTAAATTTAATGTATCGAGAGTATCGTAAAAATGTGTTATTAAATGTTAGTGAGAGATTTACAACAGACAATAGTGAACAATTTTTTCCGTTTTTGGGATAATCAGCTCTTATAATGAAACGTTGTGTTATCTTACCCCAGCTGTTTTCAAATATGAGGCAACGAGGAGTGAATTTCTATAGTGAAAATTTATGAAATACACTTTGCTTGGAATAAAATTGATAAACTCTTTTTCTATTTATAACTAGAATTATCAATATGAAAAATATTTACGATAAGTAAATATAAGGAAATACTATAGTCTTTAAAAAGTTATTCCGCTTATTCGAAATATTTGATTGTTGGTTTAGTTACTTCAGTTTCTGTCGCCTTACCTAAAATCCACCATCCATTATTAGGACAGGAATAAAACGTAATAGATTTTTACGGTATAATTATGGTATTGTCACAAGTTGTAAATATATAACTGACTACTCAGCAAAAGAATAATGGTAGCTTTGAGATCTATTTAAAGTTTACAATAGTATAAATTGAAGCATCCCTTTTGTTGTTAGAAATAAGGTCCATTATTTCCTGACCAGTCAAGCCCTCTTTAAATACACCATATGGTCGTTTTTAATTTGGCGCCAAATATAGTAATTTCAGTCAAATAGAACCCTTAAGATTATTATCTGAGGTAACAAATTCTCAACTTATTTTTACTATGTTTATTTAAATGTAGAATACAACTATTACTTATATTTGACGGTTTTATAATGAATTATAATACATATTAAACAAGCTAACCATTATACTATTCACCAATTTACTACACCTGTTATATATATAATTGTTGTACATTCTATAGGATACTCTTTTCAGTTTTTTTGTAAATGATAGCTAACACTAACTTACTGCCCTAATTTCAATACAATCGGACTTCTCGTTCTTAAGTTATCGTGCTTACAAGAAACGTGACGGACGGACAGACAGGCGGATAGACTGACGGACATTTTGAAAGTTGTTCAGAATTCGATCACCAACACCGTGATATGAAATTTTTTTCTCTACGAACAATATTACCGGTTTTAGAAATGTGCCGATCGAATGCAATATACTCTTCGTTTTGTATTTGCGAGGAGTAATAATTGATAATCACAAAAGTCCTCTAAAAGTTTATTATTTTTTAGGACTAATTTAATATAGGTTATCATTTTCATTATTAAATTTATTTTTGATAAGTATTTTGTAAGTATGCTGATTTCAACACTGGCCACATAAATTTTGAACTGCGCTTTTTTGTCTATTCATCTTCTTGACAGGCCACGTCTCTATTTTGTAAAGTTTTCTTAATGAACTATTAAACCAATTAGTTGGTTTTTGATCGTAGGACACTCTTAGTTCAAACCAAACTTTATATTAAATTTACACACAGTATGGATATTAATATTATATCGCCTATTAGCACAAATTACTTTTAAAGAAATATAATCTAGTTTTCTGCATTTGGTTTCTTCGTATATAATAGTATATTAAACCAATTAGTTGGTTTTTGATCGTAGGACACTCTTAATTCCAACCAAACTTTATATTAAGTATAGACGATTTACACACAGTATGAATCTTATTATTATATCGCCTATTAGCATAAATTAATTCTAAAGAAATGTCATCTAGTTTTCTGCATTTGGTTTCTTCGTATATAATAGTATATTCGCAATTTAAAGTAGTAATTTTGGTACACTTTGTTTATTTGCCTGCATTTTATAGCAATTAGAAAATACAAGATTAATTGTAAAAGTACTCTTATCTGCTAAAACATACTGGATGTATTATGTATAACCTTTTGTCATATGGATTACTTACACATTTTGGGGCAATACTTCAGTAGCGTATAATTTGGGAGAAAATGGCGCTAAAAGCACGTATATACTTTTTTCCTAGAGGGCCTTCTTTAGGAACTAATCAACCGTAAAAGTTAAATTTTGAAGAAGATTTTGTTGATAGCGCCCAAATTGCTTTGTCGATTGTAATATTTGGACAGTATAAGTATAGGAGGTATAATGAGTATCTGATTTAGACATGTCATATTTTGTCTCGGGAGTTAGGAGTTGAACACCCCTAATGCGTATTGATCCTAAATGTTGATATAAATTAATTTATTAATTTATTACTAAATGAATTCCAATGTCAAATTTTACAAATATTAAATGATTACATAGAAACTAAACATTATTTCTTAAGAGAACCAAAAAGTTATTAATTTAAGAAAAAACACTGTAGAAGTGCGTGTAATAATGTTTTTTTAAATAGGTAATACATTTCTCATCTCATGAACATGCTGGCATGAATTTTACGTAGGAACTTGTTGCGAGTAATTTAGAAGACAAATATGTTTATTAGAAACCCTTCCTAACAGTTCTTCCAAATAGGAAAATGTCAGTTTTTGTGACACACTACTAAAACAAATTTTGGTCAAAAATGGGTAGCATTATTCATGACTAACACGAGCGTCTTTCTAGAAAACTATTTTGCCAATATTTAGGGGCACAACTCGTAAGGGGCGTCCTACTCCTGGCTTTCTAGACAAGATGCGAAAGATACCATATCGTTGAATAAAAATTACCTACTTACTATCTATACTTTCCTAGTTTTATTACAATCGATAAAGCGGTTAGGGAACGACCAGCAAAGAAGCTCTTTCAAATTGAACCTTCAAGGGAATAGCACTCCGAAAGGAGACGACCTAAGAAAAAAATAAAGGTACTTTTATTCGTCCCAGAAGCAATGCCATATACTAATTAGACACCCTGTATATAAGAGACCATCTAATATTAATATCCGCTTTACTTTTAATAATGGAAACTAAATATTACTACGCAGAATTAAATATTTAAATCATATAGTATGATTATATCTCTGCTAATTTATTTCTTTCTCGAAGATAACTATAATATTGTAATAGATTTGGAAGAATCAAATATATTTTTCTCAATTAAATATATTATTCTTGTATATTAATTTAGTTTGAAAGAACAAATACGGTGAAAATAAATCATTCCATTTCGTCAGTTAATTAAATATTTTGTATATTCTTATTATAACATTGCATTCAATATAATAAAAAATATTAGATATATCTTAAATTGAAAAATTTAACGATTCTTATGCATGTCCAGCCTCTCATTTTCCCAGTGTGACGAATTACACAGTCCAAATTCTCAGATAGGTCGGTAAAAGTTATAAGAAACCTAACAGTTTAAAGCAGTAAACTAGGCAACATTGTTAGATGCCACAATGCTATGGTTTATTAAAGTTTTACACAGAGAGGGGTGCCACACTGTTAAAACGTCTTTTATATACGACCATTACTCATCATGGTGTGAGAGTATAAGACGGGTGCTAGAATTACATTCATTAACATGGGTGCCTCTTGGCAAACAAACAAGTATATATATATATATATATATATATATATATATATATATATATATATATATATATATATATAAGGAAAAGTTTTCTTTCATGGGCAAGCCCGCATAGATGTCGATGCAACCGTGGACACGTGTTTCGGACTTATTAGTCCTCATCAGCACGGTATAGCTAAGTTGAAAGGATAGGCACAACTTAGGACAACGAAGGAGAAACAGCACAAACAGAAACCACTGACAGGAAGCCAGTCGCACATTTGTGGCTTCAGCTGGAAGACCCTGACTTCCAGGGCAACAACCAACGTCGCCACGGAGGCAACCGGAAGGCTACCTGGGTGGATATTTCTGGCCCAGGAACGATAAAAAACAAGGAAAATGGGTGTAATAGCGGGAAGAAACACAAGGAAAAGTTTTCTTTCATGGGCAAGCCCGCATAGATGTCGATGCAACCGTGGACACGTGTTTCGGACTTATTAGTCCACATCAGCACGGTATAGCTAAGTTGAAAGGATAGGCACAACTTAGGACAACGAAGGAGAAACAGCACAAACAGAAACCACTGACAGGAAGCCAGTTGCACATTTGTGGCTTCAGCTGGAAGACCCTGACTTCCAGGGCAACAACCAACGTCGCCACGGAGGCAACCGGAAGGCTACCTGGGTGGATATTTCTGGCCCAGGAACGATAAAAAACAAGGAAAATGGGTGTAATAGCGGGAAGAAACACAAGGAAAAGTTTTCTTTCATGGGCAAGCCCGCATAGATGTCGATGCAACCGTGGACACGTGTTTCGGACTTATTAGTCCTCATCAGCACGGTATAGCTAAGTTGAAAGGATAGGCACAACTTAGGACAACGAAGGAGAAACAGCACAAACAGAAACCACTGACAGGAAGCCAGTCGCACATTTGTGGCTTCAGCTGGAAGACCCTGACTTCCAGGGCAACAACCAACGTCGCCACGGAGGCAACCGGAAGGCTACCTGGGTGGATATTTCTGGCCCAGGAACGATAAAAAACAAGGAAAATGGGTGTAATAGCGGGAAGAAACACAAGGAAAAGTTTTCTTTCATGGGCAAGCCCGCATAGATGTCGATGCAACCGTGGACACGTGTTTCGGACTTATTAGTCCTCATCAGCACGGTATAGCTAAGTTGAAAGGATAGGCACAACTTAGGACAACGAAGGAGAAACAGCACAAACAGAAACCACTGACAGGAAGCCAGTCGCACATTTGTGGCTTCAGCTGGAAGACCCTGACTTCCAGGGCAACAACCAACGTCGCCACGGAGGCAACCGGAAGGCTACCTGGGTGGATATTTCTGGCCCAGGAACGATAAAAAACAAGGAAAATGGGTGTAATAGCGGGAAGAAACACAAGGAAAAGTTTTCTTTCATGGGCAAGCCCGCATAGATGTCGATGCAACCGTGGACACGTGTTTCGGACTTATTAGTCCTCATCAGCACGGTATAGCTAAGTTGAAAGGATAGGCACAACTTAGGACAACGAAGGAGAAACAGCACAAACAGAAACCACTGACAGGAAGCCAGTCGCACATTTGTGGCTTCAGCTGGAAGACCCTGACTTCCAGGGCAACAACCAACGTCGCCACGGAGGCAACCGGAAGGCTACCTGGGTGGATATTTCTGGCCCAGGAACGATAAAAAACAAGGAAAATGGGTGTAATAGCGGGAAGAAACACAAGGAAAAGTTTTCTTTCATGGGCAAGCCCGCATAGATGTCGATGCAACCGTGGACACGTGTTTCGGACTTATTAGTCCTCATCAGCACGGTATAGCTAAGTTGAAAGGATAGGCACAACTTAGGACAACGAAGGAGAAACAGCACAAACAGAAACCACTGACAGGAAGCCAGTCGCACATTTGTGGCTTCAGCTGGAAGACCCTGACTTCCAGGGCAACAACCAACGTCGCCACGGAGGCAACCGGAAGGCTACCTGGGTGGGTATTTCTGGCCCAGGAACGATAAAAAACAAGGAAAATGGGTGTAATAGCGGGAAGAAACACAAGGAAAAGTTTTCTTTCATGGGCAAGCCCGCATAGATGTCGATGCAACCGTGGACACGTGTTTCGGACTTATTAGTCCTCATCAGCACGGTATAGCTAAGTTGAAAGGATAGGCACAACTTAGGACAACGAAGGAGAAACAGCACAAACAGAAACCACTGACAGGAAGCCAGTCGCACATTTGTGGCTTCAGCTGGAAGACCCTGACTTCCAGGGCAACAACCAACGTCGCCACGGAGGCAACCGGAAGGCTACCTGGGTGGATATTTCTGGCCCAGGAACGATAAAAAACAAGGAAAATGGGTGTAATAGCGGGAAGAAACACAAGGAAAAGTTTTCTTTCATGGGCAAGCCCGCATAGATGTCGATGCAACCGTGGACACGTGTTTCGGACTTATTAGTCCTCATCAGCACGGTATAGCTAAGTTGAAAGGATAGGCACAACTTAGGACAACGAAGGAGAAACAGCACAAACAGAAACCACTGACAGGAAGCCAGTCGCACATTTGTGGCTTCAGCTGGAAGACCCTGACTTCCAGGGCAACAACCAACGTCGCCACGGAGGCAACCGGAAGGCTACCTGGGTGGATATTTCTGGCCCAGGAACGATAAAAAACAAGGAAAATGGGTGTAATAGCGGGAAGAAACACAAGGAAAAGTTTTCTTTCATGGGCAAGCCCGCATAGATGTCGATGCAACCGTGGACACGTGTTTCGGACTTATTAGTCCTCATCAGCACGGTATAGCTAAGTTGAAAGGATAGGCACAACTTAGGACAACGAAGGAGAAACAGCACAAACAGAAACCACTGACAGGAAGCCAGTCGCACATTTGTGGCTTCAGCTGGAAGACCCTGACTTCCAGGGCAACAACCAACGTCGCCACGGAGGCAACCGGAAGGCTACCTGGGTGGATATTTCTGGCCCAGGAACGATAAAAAACAAGGAAAATGGGTGTAATAGCGGGAAGAAACACAAGGAAAAGTTTTCTTTCATGGGCAAGCCCGCATAGATGTCGATGCAACCGTGGACATGTGTTTCGGACTTATTAGTCCTCATCAGCACGGCATAGCTAAGTTGAAAGGATAGGCACAACTTAGGACAACGAAGGAGAAACAGCACAAACAGAAACCACTGACAGGAAGCCAGTCGCACATTTGTGGCTTCAGCTGGAAGACCCTGACTTCCAGGGCAACAACCAACGTCGCCACGGAGGCAACCGGAAGGCTACCTGGGTGGATATTTCTGGCCCAGGAACGATAAAAAACAAGGAAAATGGGTGTAATAGCGGGAAGAAACACAAGGAAAAGTTTTCTTTCATGGGCAAGCCCGCATAGATGTCGATGCAACCGTGGACACGTGTTTCGGACTTATTAGTCCTCATCAGCACGGTATAGCTAAGTTGAAAGGATAGGCACAACTTAGGACAACGAAGGAGAAACAGCACAAACAGAAACCACTGACAGGAAGCCAGTCGCACATTTGTGGCTTCAGCTGGAAGACCCTGACTTCCAGGGCAACAACCAACGTCGCCACGGAGGCAACCGGAAGGCTACCTGGGTGGATATTTCTGGCCCAGGAACGATAAAAAACAAGGAAAATGGGTGTAATAGCGGGAAGAAACACAAGGAAAAGTTTTCTTTCATGGGCAAGCCCGCATAGATGTCGATGCAACCGTGGACACGTGTTTCGGACTTATTAGTCCTCATCAGCACGGTATAGCTAAGTTGAAAGGATAGGCACAACTTAGGACAACGAAGGAGAAACAGCACAAACAGAAACCACTGACAGGAAGCCAGTCGCACATTTGTGGCTTCAGCTGGAAGACCCTGACTTCCAGGGCAACAACCAACGTCGCCACGGAGGCAACCGGAAGGCTACCTGGGTGGATATTTCTGGCCCAGGAACGATAAAAAACAAGGAAAATGGGTGTAATAGCGGGAAGAAACACAAGGAAAAGTTTTCTTTCATGGGCAAGCCCGCATAGATGTCGATGCAACCGTGGGCACGTGTTTCGGACTTATTAGTCCTCATCAGCACGGTATAGCTAAGTTGAAAGGATAGGCACAACTTAGGACAACGAAGGAGAAACAGCACAAACAGAAACCACTGACAGGAAGCCAGTCGCACATTTGTGGCTTCAGCTGGAAGACCCTGACTTCCAGGGCAACAACCAACGTCGCCACGGAGGCAACCGGAAGGCTACCTGGGTGGATATTTCTGGCCCAGGAACGATAAAAAACAAGGAAAATGGGTGTAATAGCGGGAAGAAACACAAGGAAAAGTTTTCTTTCATGGGCAAGCCCGCATAGATGTCGATGCAACCGTGGACACGTGTTTCGGACTTATTAGTCCTCATCAGCACGGTATAGCTAAGTTGAAAGGATAGGCACAACTTAGGACAACGAAGGAGAAACAGCACAAACAGAAACCACTGACAGGAAGCCAGTCGCACATTTGTGGCTTCAGCTGGAAGACCCTGACTTCCAGGGCAACAACCAACGTCGCCACGGAGGCAACCGGAAGGCTACCTGGGTGGATATTTCTGGCCCAGGAACGATAAAAAACAAGGAAAATGGGTGTAATAGCGGGAAGAAACACAAGGAAAAGTTTTCTTTCATGGGCAAGCCCGCATAGATGTCGATGCAACCGTGGACACGTGTTTCGGACTTATTAGTCCTCATCAGCACGGTATAGCTAAGTTGAAAGGATAGGCACAACTTAGGACAACGAAGGAGAAACAGCACAAACAGAAACCACTGACAGGAAGCCAGTCGCACATTTGTGGCTTCAGCTGGAAGACCCTGACTTCCAGGGCAACAACCAACGTCGCCACGGAGGCAACCGGAAGGCTACCTGGGTGGATATTTCTGGCCCAGGAACGATAAAAAACAAGGAAAATGGGTGTAATAGCGGGAAGAAACACAAGGAAAAGTTTTCTTTCATGGGCAAGCCCGCATAGATGTCGATGCAACCGTGGACACGTGTTTCGGACTTATTAGTCCTCATCAGCACGGTATAGCTAAGTTGAAAGGATAGGCACAACTTAGGACAACGAAGGAGAAACAGCACAAACAGAAACCACTGACAGGAAGCCAGTCGCACATTTGTGGCTTCAGCTGGAAGACCCTGACTTCCAGGGCAACAACCAACGTCGCCACGGAGGCAACCGGAAGGCTACCTGGGTGGATATTTCTGGCCCAGGAACGATAAAAAACAAGGAAAATGGGTGTAATAGCGGGAAGAAACACAAGGAAAAGTTTTCTTTCATGGGCAAGCCCGCATAGATGTCGATGCAACCGTGGACACGTGTTTCGGACTTATTAGTCCTCATCAGCACGGTATAGCTAAGTTGAAAGGATAGGCACAACTTAGGACAACGAAGGAGAAACAGCACAAACAGAAACCACTGACAGGAAGCCAGTCGCACATTTGTGGCTTCAGCTGGAAGACCCTGACTTCCAGGGCAACAACCAACGTCGCCACGGAGGCAACCGGAAGGCTACCTGGGTGGATATTTCTGGCCCAGGAACGATAAAAAACAAGGAAAATGGGTGTAATTGCGGGAAGAAACACAAGGAAAAGTTTTCTTTCATGGGCAAGCCCGCATAGATGTCGATGCAACCGTGGACACGTGTTTCGGACTTATTAGTCCTCATCAGCACGGTATAGCTAAGTTGAAAGGATAGGCACAACTTAGGACAACGAAGGAGAAACAGCACAAACAGAAACCACTGACAGGAAGCCAGTCGCACATTTGTGGCTTCAGCTGGAAGACCCTGACTTCCAGGGCAACAACCAACGTCGCCACGGAGGCAACCGGAAGGCTACCTGGGTGGATATTTCTGGCCCAGGAACGATAAAAAACAAGGAAAATGGGTGTAATTGCGGGAAGAAACACAAGGAAAAGTTTTCTTTCATGGGCAAGCCCGCATAGATGTCGATGCAACCGTGGACACGTGTTTCGGACTTATTAGTCCTCATCAGCACGGTATAGCTAAGTTGAAAGGATAGGCACAACTTAGGACAACGAAGGAGAAACAGCACAAACAGAAACCACTGACAGGAAGCCAGTCGCACATTTGTGGCTTCAGCTGGAAGACCCTGACTTCCAGGGCAACAACCAACGTCGCCACGGAGGCAACCGGAAGGCTACCTGCGTGGATATTTCTGGTTGGTTGTTGCCCTGGAAGTCAGGGTCTTCCAGCTGAAGCCACAAATGTGCGACTGGCTTCCTGTCAGTGGTTTCTGTTTGTGCTGTTTCTCCTTCGTTGTCCTAAGTTGTGCCTATCCTTTCAACTTAGCTATACCGTGCTGATGAGGACTAATAAGTCCGAAACACGTGTCCACGGTTGCATCGACATCTATGCGGGCTTGCCCATGAAAGAAAACTTTTCCTTGTGTTTCTTCCCGCTATTACACCCATTTTCCTTGTTTTTTATCGTTCCTGGGCCAGAAATATCCACCCAGGTAGCCTTCCGGTTGCCTCCGTGGCGACGTTGGTTGTTGCCCTGGAAGTCAGGGTCTTCCAGCTGAAGCCACAAATGTGCGACTGGCTTCCTGTCAGTGGTTTCTGTTTGTGCTGTTTCTCCTTCGTTGTCCTAAGTTGTGCCTATCCTTTCAACTTAGCTATACCGTGCTGATGAGGACTAATAAGTCCGAAACACGTGTCCACGGTTGCATCGACATCTATGCGGGCTTGCCCATGAAAGAAAACTTTTCCTTGTGTTTCTTCCCGCTATTACACCCATTTTCCTTGTTTTTTATCGTTCCTGGGCCAGAAATATCCACCCAGGTAGCCTTCCGGTTGCCTCCGTGGCGACGTTGGTTGTTGCCCTGGAAGTCAGGGTCTTCCAGCTGAAGCCACAAATGTGCGACTGGCTTCCTGTCAGTGGTTTCTGTTTGTGCTGTTTCTCCTTCGTTGTCCTAAGTTGTGCCTATCCTTTCAACTTAGCTATACCGTGCTGATGAGGACTAATAAGTCCGAAACACGTGTCCACGGTTGCATCGACATCTATGCGGGCTTGCCCATGAAAGAAAACTTTTCCTTGTGTTTCTTCCCGCTATTACACCCATTTTCCTTGTTTTTTATCGTTCCTGGGCCAGAAATATCCACCCAGGTAGCCTTCCGGTTGCCTCCGTGGCGACGTTGGTTGTTGCCCTGGAAGTCAGGGTCTTCCAGCTGAAGCCACAAATGTGCGACTGGTTTCCTGTCAGTGGTTTCTGTTTGTGCTGTTTCTCCTTCGTTGTCCTAAGTTGTGCCTATCCTTTCAACTTAGCTATACCGTGCTGATGAGGACTAATAAGTCCGAAACACGTGTCCACGGTTGCATCGACATCTATGCGGGCTTGCCCATGAAAGAAAACTTTTCCTTGTGTTTCTTCCCGCTATTACACCCATTTTCCTTGTTTTTTATCGTTCCTGGGCCAGAAATATCCACCCAGGTAGCCTTCCGGTTGCCTCCGTGGCGACGTTGGTTGTTGCCCTGGAAGTCAGGGTCTTCCAGCTGAAGCCACAAATGTGCGACTGGCTTCCTGTCAGTGGTTTCTGTTTGTGCTGTTTCTCCTTCGTTGTCCTAAGTTGTGCCTATCCTTTCAACTTAGCTATACCGTGCTGATGAGGACTAATAAGTCCGAAACACGTGTCCACGGTTGCATCGACATCTATGCGGGCTTGCCCATGAAAGAAAACTTTTCCTTGTGTTTCTTCCCGCTATTACACCCATTTTCCTTGTTTTTTATCGTCCCTGGGCCAGAAATATCCACCCAGGTAGCCTTCCGGTTGCCTCCGTGGCGACGTTGGTTGTTGCCCTTGAAGTCAGGGTCTTCCAGCTGAAGCCACAAATGTGCGACTGGCTTCCTGTCAGTGGTTTCTGTTTGTGCTGTTTCTCCTTCGTTGTCCTAAGTTGTGCCTATCCTTTCAACTTAGCTATACCGTGCTGATGAGGACTAATAAGTCCGAAACACGTGTCCACGGTTGCATCGACATCTATGCGGGCTTGCCCATGAAAGAAAACTTTTCCTTGTGTTTCTTCCCGCTATTACACCCATTTTCCTTGTTTTTTATCGTTCCTGGGCCAGAAATATCCACCCAGGTAGCCTTCCGGTTGCCTCCGTGGCGACGTTGGTTGTTGCCCTGGAAGTCAGGGTCTTCCAGCTGAAGCCACAAATGTGCGACTGGCTTCCTGTCAGTGGTTTCTGTTTGTGCTGTTTCTCCTTCGTTGTCCTAAGTTGTGCCTATCCTTTCAACTTAGCTATACCGTGCTGATGAGGACTAGTAAGTCCGAAACACGTGTCCACGGTTGCATCGACATCTATGCGGGCTTGCCCATGAAAGAAAACTTTTCCTTGTGTTTCTTCCCGCTATTACACCCATTTTCCTTGTTTTTTATCGTTCCTGGGCCAGAAATATCCACCCAGGTAGCCTTCCGGTTGCCTCCGTGGCGACGTTGGTTGTTGCCCTGGAAGTCAGGGTCTTCCAGCTGAAGCCACAAATGTGCGACTGGCTTCCTGTCAGTGGTTTCTGTTTGTGCTGTTTCTCCTTCGTTGTCCTAAGTTGTGCCTATCCTTTCAACTTAGCTATACCGTGCTGATGAGGACTAATAAGTCCGAAACACGTGTCCACGGTTGCATCGACATCTATGCGGGCTTGCCCATGAAAGAAAACTTTTCCTTGTGTTTCTTCCCGCTATTACACCCATTTTCCTTGTTTTATATATATATATATATATATATATATATATATATATATTGTTCTATATTCTGATATCTATTTTATTTTTTATACGTTCGAAATTACTTTTTGAAAGTAAATTGAAATGATTTTATTGAGCGCCAAACAGTTTCTTAAAAGCTGTTAATATTATAGACTATAGAACACCATTAGCATGACCATCTACAATCTATAGAATGACTCTTACTCAAGGTCCAACGTAGTCGGTTCAATAAATGCTCATCGATCAAGATAACAATCTAAACAAATCAAACTCAGTATTGTACGAACAAAGTATTAATTTATTAACAAATTTGAACTTGGAATGTAATTAACAAATTTAAATAACAAAATCTAACTTAACTAAAATGATAAATATGGCCTTTATTTAAAATAAATATGTGGATTTCTGATATTGTAAAGCTTTACCTTGTCTTTCTTTCGAGTCGAGTAATGTTAAATTATAACCTCTAACTGGTTATTATGATCCTTGAAATATAATGTCACTTGACTGACTTTTTAAACCTCTCAAGGCTTCTTCTTCTTCTTTTCTGGATTGACGTTTGTTTATAACCTCCAATTTATTTTCAAGATTTCCTTGAAATATTTCTATCACTTGATTGACGTTTGAAATTTCTTCACCATATAAATTTGCTAACTGAATTAACAAATACTTCCCTCTTCTAAATCTGCTTTCCGGATAATCTACTTCTTAATACTTTCAAAGTATACTCACTTCTTATATTTAATCAACTTTTACAATTTATTCTTGATATCAATATATCTGGATTGTAATTTTCTAACCTTAAACTTATTCACCACTTTTCTTCTATTTTCAATTTATTAATTATTCGTGGATGAATATTTTTCGCAGCTCGCTGTTCAGCGGTGTCTGATCAACTGATTTGTTATTTTTAGTCGTTTCAATGGGTTAATTTCAAATATTTCAATTGTTTTTTTCTATTTTGATCTAATATTTCAAAATTTAATTTTAATTTAAAATCTAAACTATTCAGTTTTGTTTGTTCTTCACCTTAATTGAATACTGTTTTTAATTCTTTGATTCTCCTGATCAGTTTCTTATTCTACTTTTCAGGATTAAGTGAATAATTGTAATTACTCGAAATATATTGACATATTACAAATACCTTTTAAAATCTACTTATAACTACAATTAACAATTCCAATCTCAAATAAATACTAATTCATACATTTAGATGAATAGCAATGATAAACACAAAATGCTAGTAGTTAAAAACGTACTGCAGTTTTACATACTGACAGAATACTGATATTATAAACTAAAACAAGAAATTGATACGCCAACAAACATTTAACATCATACTATTAGTCCTTTCTTTCTGCATGATGTGAAATATCATTTACAAAACACCTTTCTGCAATGATATTTGAAAATATCTGAAAACTTAAAATGTCATTCAGTGTTTTGTAATATATGGACTTACTATTTCTAAAATAATCACCCTGCAATGCAAATACTGATAATAGTCTTTCATTCAAAATTCATTTTGTGTAGATTTGCAGTGTTTCTACACAAAATATGATTTTCAGCCCTAAATTTTGACATGCATGTCAGATTTTATAAAATTTACTTTTTCGTTTTCCAATTTCATTCTATATCATTTTATATGAGATTGTGATTCTCTATAAGTTCATGTTTTATTATATACTATTTAGAATAACCTTGTTAAACTAAATTAACTTCACTTTATGTTTATTTAAATATTTTGTTCGTATTCAATATCAAGTTTCATTCTCTGCATCCTACTCGCTGAGAACAAGTGAACTTGAATCAATTAAATAAACCACAGATATTCCTGCTTCTGTATGATCCGTTAAAGTAAAACTGTTATGATTATTTTCTAAAATACATACAAATTTGTGAATTTTATTTATGATTTCAAACACGATACTTGGGTAGTGTTCCACAGTGTGGATACACAGCAATATATATATATATATATATATATATATATATATATATATTCGGACCGGTTTTTTGCAAATAATCCTGGAGAATTTTTACGAATTTGTCGACCAGAATTCCATATGACAACCAAGCTTACTCCCTTTCAGCTTGCTGCAGAAGTGCTTGCATGTCTCGTAAAGTGGGCCGAAAAAACAGTCGTATCTATTCCGCTCTTCCATAGAATACACTTAATCGACCTGCTCAGCGTTGGAGGACTAGCTTCATAGTGTGGTTTCTTAACCGCCAATAAGAGTTTATAACATGTAGGTGGCCTAAAGTCTTTCGTTCTATGTAGGTATGTTTTCAGAGCGCGGGCCACGCTTATTTCCGGCTATTTCGAGAAATATGGTCAGTTGAATCGCATTTCTTCTTGTTGTCTCAATTCTGTCGAGAATTTTTATTTCAATGCCTTTACTACTCGATACTATGTTTCTACTATCGATGAGGGAAATAGTCTGTACCTTATGAGTGGTGGCAAAGGCAACGAGTGTCGTCAATTTCTTAGACAAAAACCTCGATGGTAATTTCCTCGTTATTCAGCCCTGTCAGGTAATCCAGGATCTCTTCGGAATGCCACGTTTGAGGCCTGTATTGTACTACTTAAGAGTCGAGGTAGTGATAGATGCAAGTATTGTATTTATTGTCAAGATGGGCATGTGCATTATTATACGAATCCCTGCTAGATAGGTTAAAATCTAGCCTGGAATGAAAGCGACTTTCTGATAATAGGGAAATGAATATTGTGTATCAAGCTTGCGTTGGCCAGAACGGCATAACCAGAATACCTTCTGTTTTGCCATGAATGATCTCTTGTAAGATACGTAAAATACAAAGGGGGAAAATGTTTGCATTTTTGCTTAATATTAGCGGCAAATAGACGCCATATTTGGAATCTGATAATTACCACTCTCTTTCTGGCTTCAAGCAGCCGATTCTGTAGCAGCTTCCTTATTGGCAATTGATTATGTGTATGATGCGATATGATGATATTGCGAGCTTCACACCATTGCCAGAACCCTTTAGCCAGATTGCTTAAGATTGGACAGGGAGGTTCCCCCCATCCGATTTATGTATACTATAGCTGTGGTGTTTTCGATTCTTAGAAGGACATCGCAATCATGTAACGCTTTGCAAAGCATTTAAGACTGATAAAAGCTGCTAAAAGTTTCAAGTGGTTAATATGATGTGAAGTGTCCCAACGCCCATGAGCTCTCTTATTCTTGCAGGACGCCCCCCCCCCCTTTTTAGAGGTATCACTAAAAATTTCAGGTATTTAGGACTTATCTTCTTCCTAGTGTCAATTATGTTGCGAATTCAACAGAGGAGGTCAGTGGTCCGGTAACTGCATAAACCTACCTAGTTACTTTTACTAATCTTAGCCAAATTTGTTTTTTCAAATTATTTAACGTAAACCCATTCATACGTCGTTGCTAGAAAAGCTGATCTCTCCACTCACTCCTGACAAATGGACACACAGTCAGATTTTACAAACTCTTAGATTTAGAATAGTTTGACTATTTTCTGTATCTTCTGTTGTTTATCCTACGGTAGTTTTATGACCATATCTATAGAATTTAAATAATAACACCAAAATTTACGTTGTTTAGGAATAAACTGACTCTTGGCATAATTAATTACGAAACCTAGATTCTGTAAAACGGGAGTTGTTTCACAAATATTAGCTTTCACATTCTCTATAAGTGTTGCCCAGAAGAAAGAAATCGTCTAAATACACAACAAATAGGTGGTGTCTATTTGTTCTTAGAAAAGCCATCATGATTTTGGTGAAGACATAAGGAGCCGTGCTAAAGCCAAAAGGCAAGCAAGTACATTGGTATAATTTATTATTAATTCTAAATCTTAGATATTTCCTATGCGTCTTGGCAATTGGAACAAGAAAATAGGCCTCCTTGAGGTCTGCAGATCCCGTAAAACGTCCTGGGGTGACAAGTTTTATTGCTGTGCTTTTGTCCTCTATTTTAAAGTGTTTGGCTGACAAAAACATATTCAAATTTTTAAGATTTAAAATGGAGAGCTTTTTGCCATCAAATTTTTGAACCAGAAATATATTAGAAATAAATTGTTTGTTGCTAAGCATGCACATTTGAATCGCTCCTATCTTTTCTAAGTAAGATATGGCAAGAGAAATCTCCTGCTTATCAGAGGAAGACCAAGTTCTTTCGGAGGGGACAGAATGCTGAATGACTTGTCGTGTGAAAGGAATTCGATACCCCTTTACCCACGACAGGATCTTTGTGTCCGATGTGATCTTTCTTTAAGCAATATGAAAGTGTTGAAGTCTACCCGCATGCTTACTTACGTTTATTGTCGCCTTTTTGAGACAAACGTTTGGACGGGCGTTTGAAGTTTAAATTGCTTTTAGATTTTGTGGCCAGTCGTGTCGGCAATTTTTCTCCTTTTAATTTCAGAGTAGATCTTTCAAGAGATTTAGTGGTCTTTAGTCGCTCTCCTAAATCGCTTCCAAAAGGCCACTCGTTCGGGGGAGCATCACCCATGGCTGCCTTAAATTTTTTATTGAGGCAAGCGTTGACAAAAATTCGTCGGGAACCCGACTCCGAGAAGTAAATGTTCGCCAGTAATCGCCCCGTGTCTCCATCAAGTTCAATTGAGCAGCCTCAGAGGCGGCGTCCTTTACTTCGAGATTTTAGGTGCCTGCATTCTCGAGCAGTTTGCAACGGGAGGGTATTTGTTAATCAGAATACTTTTAGTCTCTGCATCTAGTACCTGCTTGAGAATTCCTTCTCATCCAGCGGCTATGTCGATGTGCACTGGGTCTCCCACCTTGGGCTCGCATTTCTTTGGCTAACCTAAAAGACTTAAAATAATCTCGGCAGTGCTACCTTCGGGATATTTCCATCTCCAGAGTTATGCTCCTCAGTACTCACTGTGGGTAAAAAAAACATATTCAAATATGTATTTACTGTTTACAAATAGTATGTATTGATTTTTGTATCTGTGAGCCCCTTATATAGGCAACCAGATGAATATAAATTACTTACAGTTCGAGAGCCTCTTATATAGGTAACCCGACAAACATAATTAAGGAATCCTGCCTATTACATAGGTAACCAGATGAATATAGATGATTCACAGTTCGAGAGCCTTTTATATAGGCAACCCGACAAACATAATTAGGGAATCCTGCCTCTTACATCGACAAACAGATGAATATAAATGATTTACAGTTCGAGGGCCTCTTATATAGGCAACTCGACAAACATAATTAAGGAATCTTGCCTCTTACATAGTCAACCAGATGAATATAATTGATTTACAGTTCGAGAGCCTCTTATATAGGCAACTCGACAAACATAATTAAGGAATGCTGCTAACTTACTGCCCTCTCGTGGCAGTTTCTGGAGAGTGGATAACATCGGTCACATCGTGACAGCATCTTTTCAATACTTCCTAAAATTAGTGGGTATCATATTTAGACATTTCTCGCTATCTAGTAGCGAAAAACGCTCTATATTTAAGCTTAAGCAGTGTTTGTTGGATTTAACTAACCAGTAGTGTACAGTATCTCAAATATAGATTGAGACTATTATGTTAGGGGAACTGAACTAACCTTTACTCCTAGAGCGTTCCATTTCTGATTGGTAACCAATCGTCAGTGTCGTGAATTATGTAGGATGATCCAGTACCACTTCTTCAGTACATTTAGCATAAGGCAGTCAATGTTTGCTGATATTTATTTGTGTAACTAGCTAGTAGTCTACAGTATCTCAAATCTAGTTTGAGATACAAGTACCACTTCGAGAGTGGTACTTAGAGCGACTGCGGCTCTACATTCGCTTCTTACTAGGCTTATGCCCACTAATTCGACTGCAATGACAGCGATGACACTTGCGGCCATGACAACCATGTTCCGCCGCAAATTCCTTTTCCAGGTCTTTTAACCTCACCATTAATTTCCGAGGATCCCAACTTTCCACATCGGACTCGGAATTTGATTAGGCAGATTCTAATTGCTTTTCCATAATAAATACACACTACAAACTCTGTGATTACGTGTAATTTATCGGCGATGACTTTACACTAAGCACAATGAAAACAGAATGACGTATATTCGGCGTCCACAGGGCAGGCTAGGTATAAGTAAGCAGAGCTTACTTATACCTTAACATTGTGAGGTTAGTAGCACAGAAGACGTACTACAGTTATTCAATCATAGAGGGCGGACCGCTAATATAATTTAGATCAGGCCACGACAAGTTAGCCACCAATTGTAGCCGTGGCGGTGGAGTAATGCTAGTAGTACATTCATCTCTTAATGCGATAAATTTGAATTTAAAATACAGTAATTTCGTGACTTGTCATTAATTGATATTGTAGGAGTAAAAATAGTGTTTATATCATTATCACTTCTATATTTTTATACTTTACATTCCTTCAAATATGCCATCTGACTTTTACAATTCTGTTTTTGATACATTTTGTGCTCTTAACTTTATTTATAACACACATCTTAATTCTGGGTGATTTTAATTTGCCGAATTATCATTCTCATCACTCTAGTACTGCGTCGCCTGCCACTCAAATAATTTTAAATTTTCAAAACTTTTTAAATTTATAGCAGTTAGATACTACAAGGAACTCAAATAACAAGTTACTTCTTTTTGTTTTACCTAACAGGAGCTGTAAATTAGTTCAAGCCCATGATATTCTTCTTGGAGAGGACCTTCATCATCCTGCTGTGCTTATTTATTATAATGTTCGTAATATCAGAAATAATCGCTACAAAGAATATATATCATATACGTACAACTTCAGAAAAGCTAATTTTCCCACGTTATGTCAAAAGTTCTCTGATGTTGACTGGAACTATAAAATATTAGAAGTCATATTAAGCATCTGTGTTCCCATGAAACATATACCTAGACGTAGCTATCCTCCTTGGTTTAACAGCGAAATTATAAAGAATATAAAAGAAAAGCATAAGGTATGGTGGTTATATAAATCTAGAAATAATGTAGAATATCTCCAAAAGTTTAAAGATTTTTAAAATAAAATCCGATATGGAGATTGCACACAAAAATTACAGTATATTTTTGCAAGAAAATATTGCACAGAATCCTTCAGAATTCTGACGATATATTAATTTCAAAAGAACTACATCCAATCTGCCCCAAAATTTCAAGTATTACGATATCATTTTCGATCCTAAAATAATTAGTAACTCATTCGCTGAATATTTTCAACAATCTTATTCTACTCTAGAACAATGCAATGTTGATGACGAACGATGATGACCTTTTTCATACCTCTTGCCTAAATAGTCGTAATCTTATATAAGATGAGATTTTCAAGGCGCTAAATATATTAAAGCCGAAACTAACCAGTGGTCCTGATAATATTCCATCCTTGGTAGTACGTGACTGTGTAGCAGTATTTGCTAAACCATTATGTATACTTTTCAATTTATCTCTTCAAACTTCAACATTTCCACAATATTGGAAATAGTCCAAAATCATACCTAGCTTTAAGATAGGGGATTTCTCCTTATCCTATTCACTTTTTGTAGCACTCACCAACTTAGAACTATGTTACATTTCTTTATTCAATTTTGATTTCAATAAAACAAACTGTCATTCAATGCTTAATTTATGTCATGACATAAAAGTTGGTTAAAGTTTGGAAGTGGAAAGAGAATTAAGATGTTAGTGGTGTATATTATTCAGTAATATAGAATTTAAGAAGACGAGCGTATAAAGAAAAATAAGGACGTGAGAAACGAATAAATAGACTATAAAATGGAAAGTGAATAAGGTATTAATTAATTTTAAAAGAAATAGCTTTTCACATTTGTGTAATGACATTTATTTTGATGTTTGCTATAGTATAATTTAGCTAGAGTAGGGAAGTAGGTTTTATTTTTATTACTAGAAAACGCTTCGCGTTTCCTAGGTCCTCCGGACGGGTGACAGCTTGCGCTGTCAATGCGAGTGCTCCGCACTCGTTTAGGTAAGGCTTGAATCAATGTAGATAGCTCGGTTTTTCAGTTTAGATTTCAGATTCGTCATCAGCGACCTGAAAAACATATAGGTACCGATTTTCAGTCGAATCGGTTCATAAATGATATATCTTGTCCGCCATTTTGGGGCCGCCATATTAAATTTTGTAAATCTGATGTCATATTCCTTATCGGCTAAAACAGTTTAAGTTGTTAAAATCATGTTGTATATTTAGGGTAATATGGTTTTGGCCATATTTAATATAGAGGGCGCCATTTTCCAGACGGGTACTAGTTCGGTACCTCATTTTTGCCAGTAGAGGACGCCAAATTCCAGAAGGCGATTAAGTAATAGATAGGGGCGGTTCGCATTCCATTGGTTAGGATAACCCCAAAGTACCACGCCCTATTTCGCCCAAAAAACTGACGAAGAGAAGCGGTCAGTTTTAGAAAAACACTTTTGGTTCGGTTCTCGAGTATGGTAAATGTGTCCTATTTTCTACGTAGTGGTAATCTTTTTGTGTCACCGGGTTTATGTATGTATTTAAGTTTTTGTACTAACGATTAACTTGTCATCATTAGAGTTCAAATTAAACATCACCTCATTCGAATTGTCGCTGGCAACTGGCGTTTTCTGCACGATTCTATAAATTTATAGTCTTCAAAATTAATTTAGAGTCTTGCTCGTTAACGTTATTGTATTTTTGGCCCTTCCGGCAATCAGTTTGTGCTCTATGATAAACGGTTTTTCCATTGACGAAGTCGTTTTTTCACTTAGGAATAGGACTACGGTCCAATTGGCCTATTTTCTTATTTGTTTAACTTTAAGTGTATTTTCTTTGCTCTAATTTAAGTGTTAGTTATTGTTATATTTTTCAAACCGATTATTTTCGTGTTTCTTTTGTGTATAAATAGATTAAGTGTGGTTAGATTTTTGTGTTTTATTTAATTACTAAAATAGGGAAAACTAGAGCCATCGAAGTTAGATTATCGTGGTGAACTAGTAGTCGTGACAAAGAAAATTGGGGTAAGTTTGAACTATATCTTTTTAAGTGTACACACATATCTCTGTGAAAGGACCAC
Source organism: Stenurella melanura (assembly GCA_963583905.1). Taxonomy (NCBI): domain Eukaryota; kingdom Metazoa; phylum Arthropoda; class Insecta; order Coleoptera; family Cerambycidae; genus Stenurella; species Stenurella melanura. The sequence continues at coordinate 61,940,488 of OY757316.1, read as the reverse complement.
GTATAAACGAGATTCATGCATTGGGATATCTACGTGGCCCCATAAGCAGAGAAACTGTGAGTATAACCTTAGAGAGGGACCCGCTGTGGATGGATAAGTATTCCTTGGTGGCAGTATATAGTATAAAATTGGTCTCATTTGAAAGGGGTACATTAGTTTTCACGGTTATAATCAATAAACATTATAACGTAGTGTAAACAGGGTAAGTGGGGCTATTACACCACAAATGTTGATTGAAATAATTGCAAAATTAAAAGTAGGGATGTTTAAAACCTCTTTTGACATTTCTTAAGTTTCAAAGCTGATTTCCACTTGATCATGATATTATCAAAATCTATTTTCCTCTCATCCTAAGCTATATCACATTCCAGAAGAATAACATGTCCGTGTCGTTCAGAGTAGTGTTGAGCGATATCGTGATTTTTCAATCATAACGTGAATCGTGACTGTGATTTTCTTATAAGAGGTAGTGAATTTAGAACGTGATGTGACCACGACTTTTCATAATGTGGCGAATGGGTAAAATTGTTAATTGTTCTCTATTCCTAAATAAGCGCCGACAGACTGTGAATGGCAAATCGCTACTTTGGTACTACTACTTTGGTAATCTATGCAGCCGTAAATATGAAAATATATAATACGTATGATATTTTATGAATTAATTATGATACATGTTATGAATGATATATTGAACTAATCTGATTTGTGGATTGACGATAAAGTAAAAGCACTAAATTTTGAATGGGATGCTTGTTTGAACTCCGTAATAGCATATTTTTCTAAAGTTATACAAATATAAACATTTCGGAAGCATGAATAAATTTCTAATTTAGGTTGCTATAGTTATCAACCAGCGACTTTAATTTTTGCTTGGTTATTGTTTATAATAGTCTAGAAATCTTTTAAATATAAGCCTCGGTTTGTAATACCTACAAAGGTACAACTTAAATAATGAATAAAATGTTTATCTATATAGTTCTTATTTGGTATTATTCAGTGGGTTAAATTTGATTTAATATACCTAGTCTAAGTATTTCTCCCATTCAAATATTTATCAAAAATTTGGTACCTCTTCCATACAATTTTGTTCAACGGCCGGCAGCACTTTTAAGGTAAACAAGCTAACTATTATACATCCTTAATCTCAGCTTCAAATTGATTACTTCCAACAAAGTGCGTATCTATTTAGTACGCTAAAGCACGGAATCGCTTGCTTTACCTGGCAATACATAAGGTCGCAAACAAAAATAGACTCAAATTATCAAAGCGATATATATCGTAAAAAATATATTGGTATATGGAAAGTCATGATCACGTCATGCTTTTCTACCAACTTTATTAACAGTCGTTACCTGTGATTTTTTAATATCAGTGATTAAATCACAGTTCGTGATATCGCCCATCACTAAGTGCCGTTTCCTAGCGATTTTCGAATGTAGTTGACCCGTGCTCCTGTTGTGCTTTCATAGCACTTAATATTGTCTTATCGTCCTAATAGGTAACTTCCTATAATCTGTAGTATGCCACGGTCCGTAAGATGAAGAATCAGATTTAGAATCTTATGCAAAGAAATTTGTAGAGAAGCGGCACAATAAATATTTAAATGAGCGAACGTTCAATCTATCGGGATGACCTTTGATCACTATGTGTTTTCAATATTCTCACCAACGATGGTATTACCTAATCACAAATGGGTTAGTTTTTTAACAAAAAGTTGCTAGATTTTTTGCTTTAAACAAATACATTAAGAAATTTTCATCTCAGCCGTAATTTGTTACTCTTGACATGTTGTCCTATTGTCCACGGAAAAAGTCTCTTTCTTGGTCTTCCGGCTGTGAGACGTTCCGTGCGTGAAGGGGGACCATCATGGCTGGCGACTGCCAGACGTTCCCTGCTTGAATGGGGACCATAGCGGTCGGTTGCTGCGATGCTTGCCCTACAGTGTAGGGGGCCGTGGTGGTGATGACCAGCGGACTTTGGTGTGCGGGTTTCGAGGCTCCCGGTTGTCGTTGGTCGATATCTTCACGTTGGGTGCCAGGATGCGGCGAGACGCACCTGCCCGGAAGGGTGGCCGGGCCGGTGGTCTGCTGGGCGACGTTCTGGTCCTGAAAGGGAGCCGACGTAGTCGGCGCGACGTCCCTGCCTGGAAGGGGGTCCAGTGTGGTTAGCTTCTGTGCGACGTTCTTGTCAGGAAGGGGGTCCAGTGTGGTTAGCAGCGGTGCGACGCTCCCTGCATGAAAGGGGACCACCCGGGCCAGGTTGGCTGTGGTGACGGCTAGCAGATGAGCCAGCTGCTCGTAGCTGGGTAGGGTGGTTGCCGTCGCTTCGGTGGTAGTGGTGGACCTAACCCTCCTGGATTCTTCGTTGAGAGGCGTTGGCCCGTGAGCTTGGGGGGCCTGTGGACGTCGTCGTTCTGATGCCGGGGTTAGCTGATGTGTTGGCGGCGTCAGTTCTAGATGTTCGGCGACGATGGTGCCCCATTGTGCGTTGGAGGGAGGAGTGGATGTCCTGGAGAATCCCTGGCCCTCCCGGAATTCGGAGTCTTGATGTGGCGTAGCTGCGTTGGACGTCGCCGGGGCTGCCTCGTCGAGCAGGGGTGCCTCTTGTGGGAACAGGTCCCCCTCGATGTCAGACAGCACTGCGCTGAATTGTTTGCCGCTTCTTGTGGCCATAGTTTCACTTTATTTATTTTAGTATTTTGAATATTTATTTATTATTATGACGATTATCACTACTTTTAAATAAAACAACTGGTTTATTTACAAAGTGCCAGGGGAGCACTGTGATCGTAGCTTTGCTCGTAGTTAACTCTATGGAGAGCTGTCGAAGACTGGATACCGGCTGCTGTGGCCGGCGAGTTTTTATATGTTTGTAGCGTCTCTAGGCGCGCTCTGATTGGTCCGCGCTAGTTGTGCCGAGGTCATAAATATAACCGCGGCGCACCTAGCCGTTCATTTCATCGAGAGCAGCGCTGGCGATGACACCACCCCCCTTGTTTTTGGCTTTATTGAACATTTTAATAAAGTCACAGAATAAGATTACAGAAAAAATGAATGCCTTAAGATATTTTAAAAATATTTCAAACTAAATACATGATAGGTCCTAATTAAACTAACATAACATGCCATATGGCTTAACTATCCTAAATATTGAACGTATATACAATTTATTTACAATTCGACGTCTTCGGACGTCGGCGCCGCGACGTCCAGGGCTGCTTGGGCCTGAAGAGCATCGGGAGCGGCTAGGTCCTGCAGGTCGGGATTTGGCTGGGTCCCGGCGTTCTGCTGGGCTTGGGTTGACTGCTGGGCTCTGGCGACCGAGCGTCGGTCGGCGTCGGCTGGTGCAGCGTGTACAACTGTCGCCCACCAGGGCAGCTGGGTCCTCGAGCTGGAAGTTGAGGCTTCTTCAATGGGTGGGTAGACGTAAATTTTGGAGGCGTCTTTCATCATTGTTGACTGCTGGGTTTGAGCAGGCGGTTCCGTGTTCATCGGGTAGAACACGGCAGTCGTCGGCTGGACTCCTGGAATGATGGGGGCAGCGTAAATCCGCTGTGGAACTGCGACAGATACTCGTGGCGGGGCTAGAGGAACTCGTTCGAAGATTGGCTCGGTGCTTGTGGAAGCAAGCGGAAGTTGAGCCGGGGCAGAAGAACCTGTGTGGGCATTTGTCCCAGTGGGGGGACGAATTGCCTTAGGTTTGGGGGCAGCAACAGCTGCCGGAGCTCGTTCTGGACGTGCTGAAGGTCTGGGCTCATCTTCTTCGGTATCATCTTCGGTGTCAGCCGCCATGTCTGGTTCTTCTGGCTCGACGGGGTCCCGCTTGGTGGGCTTCTGGCCAGGCATGGGTCGGATGTCGTCGATGTGGATCGGTACTGGTATTTCGTTTCGGAGGACTTCGTAGGTATTGTCACCCAGGGCGCGGACGATGGTGAACGGACCTTCCCAAGTGGGACCAAAACTGGTCCTAGCTTCCTTGAATCCTCGACACATGACACGCTGACGGGGCTTGTATTCGATCGGCGCTCTGCGAGGCTCGGGAAAGAACTTCCGTTGGTACTCCTTCTGTGTCTGGGCGGCTCGGGTCTGTCTCTGCTGGGCTGCTTGTCTCGGCTCGGGCAGGAGTCGTCGCTGCTCGGGATGCTCCCACTCTCCAGGTCGTGGTAGCTCGGTGCCTAACAATAATTCGCTGGGGCTGTATCCGGTGGCGGCATTCCTCCGGTTGTGCAGGGAAAATATTATTTGGGGCAGCACCACGTCCCATTTGTTTGGAGCTCTTCTGGCTAACTTCTCTCGCAGGGCTTTTTTGATCTCTTGATTCCTTCTCTCCACTGGGTTGGCACGCTGGTGGTACAGCGGGGAGGTGAACTGTCGGATGTGGTTCTTCTCGCAGAATTTGGCCAATTTCTTAGCCAGGAAGGCAGCGGCGTTGTCCGTTATTATTTCTTCCGGGTATCCCCATCGTAAACATGCTTTCTCCAGGCACGCCAGGATGTGGGCAGCATCCGCTTGAGGGGCAGCTTCAGCTTCGATCCATTTTGAGCAAAGATCAGTGATCACTATGATATAACGGTTGTGGGACGGCGTCTCGACGTACGGTCCCATCACGTCGATGCTCAGGGCTTGCCATGGTTTGGTCGGTGGCCTGGGACGGAGTGGGGCTGCGGCTTGTAGTGGACCCCTCTTAGTGGAAACACAAATGAGGCACTGCCTGACGTGGTTGGCTGTCTGGCGTCGGAGGGTCGGCCAGTAGTATCTTCGATTGATGGCTCGATACGTCTCATCTCTTCCAGGGTGTCCTGCATAGGAGGCGTCGTGATACTGGTGAAGAATCTTGTCTCTCATTCCTTCGGGGACTACCAGGGCGGCTCGGTCGTCGTTCACATGCCATAGATGTCCATCACTGACTTGGAAGTGGGTTTTGAGTCGCTTTTCCCAGGGCGCGAGTCCGCGTTCCCTTTGCTGAAGTTCTGCCCAATGGGCGATGGCTCCTTCGACGGAATTATCTGCGAGCTGGGCCTCCTTGACTTCTTCGTATAACGTGGTGAGCTCCTCTCGCTCTCCCTCTATGAGGTAGACGACAGGAGGGGGAGTTTCGGCCGTGGTTACTTCCGTCGGGGCATCTTGGGCATCAGCTTCGGTACTGGCTTCTTCGGTGTGGGGCTGCATGCTCACAGCGGCGATGGGGAAAAGCTGCTGGGGCTTGGTTGTCTCCTCAGGGGGCAGCATTCTGGATTCATCCCTCAATTCGGCGGGCATCTCGTTTTGGGGGTGTCGTGATAGGAAGTCTGGTAGTTGATTGAGTCGACCAGGGCAGTGCTCTACCACGAAGTTGTATTCTTGGAGTTGAAGCGCCCATCGGGTCAGTTTTGCTCTTTCATCCTTGAACTGATTCAACCAACTGAGGGCACGACTGTCGGTTACTAAGGTAAAATGTTCATTCTCCAGCCAATGGCGATATCTGCGACAAGCCCAGACCACGGCGAGTGTTTCTTGCTCGTTGACATGATAGCGGTTCTCTGGCCCGGTAAACTTGGCACTGGAGCATGAAATAATCCTTTTCTCTCCCAGCGGCGTCTTTTGGTACAGGACAGCGCCCATTCCTCGGGCACTGGCGTCAGTTTGCAAGTGGAAGGGTAGCCCTGGCTCTGGTCGACATAGGGCTAGGGGCTTCGACAGGCGATCCTTGATGTCTTCGAAGGCCTTGGCTGCCTCTGACGTCCATTGAAAACGTTGTTTGCCAGTCAAGTCGGTGAGTGGAGCTGTGAGCGTCGTAAACTCTGGCACAAACTCCCTAAGCCAGTTGGCCGTCCCTAGGAAGGCTTGCAGCTCCTTCTTGGTTTTCGGTGTCGGGAACTCCTTGATCTGAATTATATGTTTTTCCTGTGGCTGGTTCTGTGTAGCTGTGATCCGGTACCCCAAGTAGTCCAACTCAGCGGCTCCAAAGCGACATTTTGATAGGCCACAGTGCAGCGCGTGCACTCGCAGTCGTTCCATGACCAAAGACAGGTGTTTCAGATGTTCTTCATGCGTTTCGGAATAAATGATGATGTCATCCAAGTATACTTTGACGAACTCGTCCACGTAATCAGCGAGTACCTCCGTCATCAGTTTCTGGAAAGTAGACGGGGCGTTTCGGAGTCCAAAGGGCATCACCAAAAATTCATAAGTTGCTCCATCAGGAGTGCTGAACGCCGTCAGTGGGATACTTTCTTTGGCCATGGGAACTTGCCAGTAGCCGCTCTTGAGGTCCAGGCTGGTAAATATTTTGGCGGCACCTAGTTCTCGAATTGTCTCTCGGATTGGCGGGAGTTGGGATACCTCTTCGTACGTCTGCAGGTTCAGTTGGCGATAGTCAACACAGAATCTGGAGCTTCCATCCTTTTTCCCCACGATTACTATGGGTGAGCAGTAGCGGCTGCTACTGCGGCGGACCACTCCTGCGGCAAGCATCTTCTTGACTTCCTCGTTGATTATGGCTTTCTTAGCTGCTGAATACTGGTATCTTCTTATCTTGAAGGGTTTGTCCTCTTTGAGGCGGATCTCATGTGTGGTGAGCTTAGTAGTGGGTTGACTAAGCGATTCCTGGAATACGTCCGAGAACTTCCTGATGACTTCGGTGTATTCGGTTTGATGAGAGGCGGGCAGCTGCTCCGGTGTGGGATCCACGGCTGGGACCGAATCTGATGTTTCGGGATTTTCTGACCAAAACAGGGTGTGTCGAGCTGTTACTCCGGCGTACAGGCAATTCCTGCGGAAGTCCATCAGTGCATGTTGCTGGTGGAAGAAATCTCGTCCTAGGATGATGTCTTCCCTGATATCGTCAAGTATGTGGAGGAAGGCGGGAGCAGTCCAGTCCCCGAAGTTCAAATCCAATTCCACACATCCTCGAGTTTGCACCAATATTTTCGGACTCGCCAGTCGCACAGGCATCGTCGGGTGGTGATTCCTGGGTATCCCGTCGCTGTGTGATCCTTTGATAAATGAATGAGTAGCCCCACTGTCCAGTAGTGCCAGTAGACGGCATCCATTAGCTTCGACCCATAAGCGTGGTAATGAGCCGTAGCCGTCCGTCATTAGGATTATTGGGTTGTCTATTGTTGGGGTCGAGCGCCCTGGCTCGCCTCGACCCGCCGAGCGTTTCCCGACGGCTGGTCGCTGGATCGACCGGGCTGGTGGTTGTTGGTGTTCTCACGGGGGTTGTTGTTCCCCGCTGGTCTGCTGGATGCGTTGCCCGTCCTGGGCGCTGCAATGGGAGACGTTCCGTGCGTGAAGGGGGACCATCATGGCTGGCGACTGCCAGACGTTCCCTGCTTGAATGGGGACCATAGCGGTCGGTTGCTGCGATGCTTGCCCTACAGTGTAGGGGGCCGTGGTGGTGATGACCAGCGGACTTTGGTGTGCGGGTTTCGAGGCTCCCGGTTGTCGTTGGTCGATATCTTCACGTTGGGTGCCAGGATGCGGCGAGACGCACCTGCCCGGAAGGGTGGCCGGGCCGGTGGTCTGCTGGGCGACGTTCTGGTCCTGAAAGGGAGCCGACGTAGTCGGCGCGACGTCCCTGCCTGGAAGGGGGTCCAGTGTGGTTAGCTTCTGTGCGACGTTCTTGTCAGGAAGGGGGTCCAGTGTGGTTAGCAGCGGTGCGACGCTCCCTGCATGAAAGGGGACCACCCGGGCCAGGTTGGCTGTGGTGACGGCTAGCAGATGAGCCAGCTGCTCGTAGCTGGGTAGGGTGGTTGCCGTCGCTTCGGTGGTAGTGGTGGACCTAACCCTCCTGGATTCTTCGTTGAGAGGCGTTGGCCCGTGAGCTTGGGGGGCCTGTGGACGTCGTCGTTCTGATGCCGGGGTTAGCTGATGTGTTGGCGGCGTCAGTTCTAGATGTTCGGCGACGATGGTGCCCCATTGTGCGTTGGAGGGAGGAGTGGATGTCCTGGAGAATCCCTGGCCCTCCCGGAATTCGGAGTCTTGATGTGGCGTAGCTGCGTTGGACGTCGCCGGGGCTGCCTCGTCGAGCAGGGGTGCCTCTTGTGGGAACAGGTCCCCCTCGATGTCAGACAGCACTGCGCTGAATTGTTTGCCGCTTCTTGTGGCCATAGTTTCACTTTATTTATTTTAGTATTTTGAATATTTATTTATTATTATGACGATTATCACTACTTTTAAATAAAACAACTGGTTTATTTACAAAGTGCCAGGGGAGCACTGTGATCGTAGCTTTGCTCGTAGTTAACTCTATGGAGAGCTGTCGAAGACTGGATACCGGCTGCTGTGGCCGGCGAGTTTTTATATGTTTGTAGCGTCTCTAGGCGCGCTCTGATTGGTCCGCGCTAGTTGTGCCGAGGTCATAAATATAACCGCGGCGCACCTAGCCGTTCATTTCATCGAGAGCAGCGCTGGCGATGACACTATAACCTGTAGTTTTTTATTTATAAACAGAAATTATACAAATGTAGACTTTTCTTCGAAATGTATATAGCACACAATTACCAATTACTACACAAGGTCCAGGTTGGCTCAATTTTTTAGTTACACTTGATTTTTGATGTTTCTTAATATTAGTCATGAAATAATGTAATGGTATCTAACGTAATATTATAACAATAATTGTAATGTATCTAGTTTGAACATAATTCGTAATGGTGGATCCATACAAGTCTAGTCTTACTAATAACTCCTCTAATGATAGGTTGCATTGTAACAAAAGTCAAATTAAGGGAAGCCAAGTCCGACCCTGTCGCTTAGAATCACCGTATTTAGGACAATAACATAAGATACTGGCCATAGAAACATCTGTTTTACCTTGCAAACTTTAGAGTCCGGGAAACGTGCTTTGTTAACTTTACTCTTTATTAGGTAGTCGACGTTAGCCACTTGGAAACAATAAATAACCATCCAAATTATTTTATGTCCAATTCTCTTTTATTAGTCGAGCTTGTTAAATAAGGCCTCGCCGGGTGGTTTAGTGAGATTTTCAGGACTAAAGCAGTTGATAGAGGCTTCCAGGAACCTATGTAATAGACCATAAGATAGATAGACCACTTAAGGCAGATTTTTTCCCCCATACAAAAGCAAAGTAAGGAACAAAAGGGTTTGTTTTCATCTGTTTTAGTGGCAATAAAAATGTTCAAGTTAGGCCATATGATAAATACCATGGTCCGTTAGGTAATTTCAAATGCGTACGGTTTAAAGTAAAGAAGACCCTAATTGGTCGAGAGTTTAAAGTTTACTGCCCACTTTGGAAACGTATTATTTCGAGGTAGAGATTATTTTCACTCTTGGTTTACCTTCGGTTCGGTCATCATCTATCTACGGGGTATAGTGAATTCTCATTTTGCGAACCTTTTTCAATTTTAAAGTTTAAGTACATTTGTTTCGTATTTTGCCGGTTTTAATAAGTAGAAAATTAATGTGTTGTAATTATTGATCTAGTATTCGGTCGCGATTTAGCTAAAAGATTTGAAATTGCCGCGGACCATTTTATTTCTTGATATAGAGTAATTATCGTTTGTTAATTTATTTAATCGTCTTTAAGTGTTTGTGATTGTCAATTTCATTTGTTTTCATTTTCTTATGTAAATATAGTGGTTTAAGTGTTTTGAGAAATCACGTGTTTTATTTGCTTGTCAGGAAATTAAGTTCATTTTACATTCAGTAAAGTTTGTTGGTGAAGTAACCTGGTTGATGGACACCAAAAAGGATAAAATCACCTAGAAAGCAAAGGGTAAGCACAGTTTTGTTTTAGATGGATATACTATAATATCGACGGAGTTTGCAAAGTGATTGGGCCACTCCGTACTATACCAGTGGTAATGTCTGATTAAATTATGTAATTAGGGGAATACAACCCCAGTTATTACAGTGGCGCAGTCTAAAAAGGATGTTTTTAAGGAAAAAATTTGCATAGCCAATTAATATTCAAGTTAATTAATTGAGTCACTGCATTTTTTTAGAATTTTCAAAATTCGTCTTTTAAAATGAACCTACGTATTAACATATGTCAGTTTTCGTTGTTGATTTTGTATTAAAATTACCTAAGAGAGTTTAAATTAGTGATTTCAAAAAGTAAAAGTTTTTTTTAACTCGTAAAATTATACCAATACGTTGAGAATTTCATAGAATTAATTTATTTTGCTAGAGTAATGATTTGTGAATGTGTCAAGTAAAGTAAATTAAAAGTAGAGGTGAAAAATGGGATATTATCATTGGTGGGGCATATTATAGTATATGTAAGAACGGCTTGTGTTTAATTCCTAGATAGCAAGTTAAAATACCCGGAAACTTAACTACAATAGGCAATTCATAAGGTTATATGTGTATAAAAGAATTAAGGTTGCGTCAAAGCAATAAACAAAGTATATATAGAAATTAGGGCCCCTATATAGCGAGTGTTGAGAATAAAAAGGGAATTTTACTGATCTGTTGTGAAGTAGGGCATTTAGAGAAACGATATTTAGAGATATATTGTCGAGTAAAATTCAAAAATACGGATCTAGCATTAAATTATTGCAGTAGACGAGGTTATTGCACCCTCGTTCGGACAAAACCCTATTTATAAACTTAGGTACCTCTAATAAATGGTCATCACACATAATAAATACCTAGCAAATTGCAGTAAAATAGATAGTAACCAGATTAGCTAAGGCAAGTGGCACGAGATAAACAAGGTATTATTTAAAAAGGAAAAGGGCAATTAATCCAGGGATTATTATAATATACGGGTTGATTCAATCAGTAGCTATAATAGGGAGAAATGTTGTATAGCTAAGCATGACACGGGAAACATGTTATAAAATTATTTATGCACAGAAACAATTAGCAGCTTCGCTCAGGTAGCGAAGAAAAACAAGACATTGAAATAGGAACTTTTCGCGGGAATATTCATTTTAGATATATAGAGTATATAGGTCACTCAATGAAATAAATGACAGTTATTTTTCAGATTTTTAATATACCGAAAACCTAAGTTACGTAAGCGAAAACCGTGTTTTTCAAGGGTTTATGTTATTTTGTGGTAAATTGAAATATGTGCATTCCCAGATTAAATTACTATGTTAGAATAAATTACTGTAACTTCACGTTAACAGCAAGTACACGAAAGAAAGTACAGAGAATTTAAGTAGGTAGGTCATTCAGGCAGAAAGCAAGAGCTATCTATATATTTTGATTATTGTTGGTGTGCTTTCTCACTTTAAAGTAGTAGTAAATCAATATTTTCATAAAATTCAAAGTAAGTAAATAATAAAATGTTAAAATGCTAGCCAGAAAGCAATCTAGAGTACTTATTTCCTTTCAGAGAGACAGCTTACCGCGGAAATTGTAATAGTACATTTTGTGCAAGGTACGCTAAAACGAAACCAAAAATCGCAATTAGTTATCGAATAAAGTGAGTTTTAGAAATATAAGCTATGTTAATGTACAAAAATTTTACTCTGGCTACACGTTCAGGCCAAGGTATAGTTTTTCCAATAGTTCGTTTGCTTGTTTCCCAATTGTGTAATTGTTTATGTAATTGATTAATGATTTATCGAGAAATAAGAAGAACTTAAAAATATTTTTTATACAATTTTGGTTACAGTATCCCTTATCTTTTTTTTTTGTTGTGACATCGCATGCACAAATGGTTACAGGTAAAGTAGGTTGCTTTTGTATTTGGGTTCATAGAATTGGTTAGGATAGTTTAATTTGCCCCTTCGCTTTCAAAGTAACAGAAGTGTTTTTTTTGGTTGTTGTTGAAGAATGTCTCGAATTAATTTACATAAATGGTTTGAAATGGTAAGAACAAAAATTATTTTTTTAAAGATTAAATTGGTGTTATGAAACCGAGTTATGCGTTGTACATTTATATATTGTGATCAAAATTACACAGAGAATTTAGCTAATTCACGTGTGGTTAGGTCGTTTTTATTTTGGGGATATGACAAGTTCTAGAATATATCTCATGAGTAATTAAGCTGCATTATTTGAAATATAAAGAACTAGAGATAAAAACCGCAAATTTTAATATTGCCAGGAAGGTCAAAGTAATAGAGGGCACGTACGAAATTTACCGCTAAAATTTGCATAACAACTACAGGTAGAAAGTTACCGATAGGGTTGAGCCTCTCAATTTGGAGAAATTAATTTTCGATTCATGAATTAAGCCAGGTGCAATCACCTGTTTCTTTTCGGAATGCAGGAAACAAGGAAATTACCTAGGGTTTTGTTGTTTCTGAACCATTAACGGGGGAGACAGTGCTCGTACTGCTTATTGATTGGCGAGTCTGTATGTGTATATGGGCATATGTGTACGTATATGAGTGTGTACATGTCGAGTATATAGATATGTGAAAATGTATGAATTTTGACGTAGGTAGATGAGGATGTATATCTATAGGTAAATAGGCATGGAGGCGTACTAATGTATGTGTGAGTATACATATATAGATGAGCAGATATATAATTTTTCTTTATTGGACGAGTAGAATAAACAGAAATTAATTAGTATCCAAATTTAGAGACCCAAAAAAAAAAATCGCGACAGAAGAGAAAGAAACCATACATTGCAGTTCAGGGGGCATATAAACCCAGCGTTATAGAATAGAAATGCATCATATGGGTCCAGTCAATAATTTTGCGCGAGGTATTCTCAAAGTGAACGGAATTGGCGCGTTATTGTTATCAGACAAATTAATTAAAATTAATTAAATAAATAGTACACCTATGGTTAGAGTGCAGGGGTCATGGTGATATAAGAAAAAGCAGAGATACGCAGAGAAAGTTAAGGTTTTACCGGAAGGGCACTTCTGAGATAACTTTGTGAATTGAATATTGTTAGTGAATCAAAAGATAGATGATGATCGTAGAGGAGAGTTATACTGAGAGTCCAACAAGGATTTAGAAATATTTCTTTGTTGTTAGATAGGGTTAAAACGAATTTCGGAACAAAAACGGGGTAAGAAGTTGTTGATAAGAAATTTGCAGTCTCAGGTGTTCCACCTCTAGAAAATTTAGTGTTTAGTTAATATGAATAAAGTGCAATAAGCTTTACAGGTGTAATAAACGTTTACAGGGGCGTGCCAATACAGGCAATTTTGTCACAGAAAGCTTGGATACAATGTCGTACGTAACCGCAATGATGATAGACAGTAATAAATCGGAGGCCAATACATTAGAATAGTAGGTACATGCCAGTAAATTAAATTTTATAAATTAATTAATGCAGAGTACATTTTTGGGAAATAAGAGAATACAGAGAGCCCATCATTTTCGAACTATACAATTAGAATATTTACGTTTTGAAGAAAATATCAGAGACGATAGAAAGATAAGAAAAGAAAAATTTTATTTAATTTTTTTTTATTTCATTTTGATTTTTGTTTTCTTTTGTGGCAAAATCATGCTATTGTTAAAGAGGCTGAGCTCATTCAGGAGCATATGGTAAACATTAGGTAGAAAAAAATAAGGATAGCTTTTACATTATCATTTTGTGTTAGATAGGAGGCATATAGTTGCATAATTTCAGTTTCTCTTGTGTGGCCTAAGTGTTTTATTCAAGTCAAAAGAGTTACGGATATTCTCTGATTATTATAAGATTAAATGTAGATATATCAAATTTCTACAGCCCTAGGAGACGTTAGGACATTAAGAAGAAAAATACATATATTTTTTTTTTTGGCCAGAATTATGAGTGAAATATGGCATTGAGTTTAAGAATGAGGATAAAACAAAAAAAAAATATTTCATGGGGTAACAGCTTTAGCTAGAGTGATTTTTATGAGCTTATTCTGTTAAAATTAGAGGCTTTAGTAATATGTACGAAAACCTGGAGGAGAACACCGGCCATGAGACTGTGAATTTTCTTTTGGGGTCCAACAAATGAGTAGGGGGGAGAGGAACAAAAGGAGGAGAGGAGAGAAATACCGAGGATAGGGACAAACGGAAAGAGAAGGTTTGGTATAGACTAATACAGAGTTTCACTTTTCTTTTCAGGTCCAGGGAAATATGATGTATTTTTTTTCCCATCTCATGTTTTACATTTAGGGTTTATTTCTTTTTTTTGTTTTTCCTTCTCCCCTACCCATGTAAGCGGATAGGAATTCCGGATCGCCGTAAATCGGGTAAATTGAGACGAGCGCAGAACGAGATTGAGATAAAATATAGTTAATGAGTCGATATACAAGGTGTTCGCTAGTTGCGTGCCGAAACAAGTAATGGATAAAGAAATAAGTATACGGGAAACGTTGATGTTGGTAGGAATATCCCTTTCTTTCAACTATAACCAGGTAATACATTCGAGAGATATATTTGGCATAGTAAGCACATTTTACCCCCTCCCCAAAGTTATGACAACAGGTTAGCGGAGCAGAACCGAAATTCTGAAGTAGGTTTCGTAATTGCTCGAAAGGAAATGGAAAGTAAATCTTTGTTTTACAATATGGTCCTAGATTTGGACAGGGGTGTAATGAACTTACACGGTTATAGTTGGCCTTAACAGGTGACGTCTCCACCTCAGGACAACGGATTATGAATCACGATGATCTAGCAGGAGGGGTAGCGCTCACTGTCCCTGATGGTGACTGTTTGCTGCGAGCAGATTGGTGCGATCGTGGACGGGGTTAGTCGGATACCCCGCATAAAGGAGGTGGCAGGGGGCACCACGCTGGAGCCCATAGGTATACTCCCCTCAGAGGTACTGGTACCACACCGATCCTGCCGCTGTGGACAAGTCTACAACTCCTGGGACACCGCCCGAAAAAAATACGACAGGTTTGACAGTACTGAGCCACGGGGTAACTCGGATGGAGAGAAGAGGGAAAAGAAAGTTACTCAGGTTACAGCGGCTGTCAAACCGAAGAGACCTTACATTAGCCCAAAAGAATTTCACGACTATCCCGGTGCTAATAGCGAACTTCCAGGATCGATCTCTGAGAACTTGGCCAAGTCCAGAGGATTACGAATGGGACGTAGTTTAAAAAACACCCAAACGTAGTACGATTGAATGAAGACATACACATCCCAGCATTCCATGGTTGTGATGTGAATGTGCCAATAGACATCCGGATTCCAGCAGGCCCTGTGATTTGCGAACCACTCTCTAGCAAAGAAATGGGCATTTGTACGGCCTACAGCATTGTAGACGTCCCCCATAGGGTGCCTAACAAAAAGAGGAATATAGTCGTGAGAATTCTTAATATTACTCCAATACCACAGACCATTTATCGTCACACCCCACTTTTAAACTTGGTGTCCGCGTCCGAGGATGGACCGCATTGGAAAAAGTGCCCCGGCAAGACTCCTTATACGGCTAAGGATGAGAGAAGAGGGGATATGGATCACTTGGAAGGTTACAAACTGAAAAGGGTAGTGCGTATTAGAGTAGTTATTTCTACTAATAACAACACGTTGCGGGACAGCAAGCCAACTAGTGAAACACCAAATCGATATAAGAAACAGCCGCGGAATCGAAAGAAAAATACGGACCGGAAATGAGGTAACCAAGATCGCGCCGTTCCCATCATCCACCCGAGACCACCGATTGTTCGCGTTCCGAAGGAACGTTTTTTTTTGTCTTTTCTTTTGTTTGTGTTTTTTTCTTTAAGTTTAATTCTAGGTCAGTAAGAAGGTTTAGGGCCACGAACACGCCAGGGGACCGACAAACTACGCGCCGACCGAGGTAGGCATACGGATCTCCGCAGGGGAAGAACCTCGACAGGGAGGACATCAGGACGAACACCCAGTTAGGAGAAAGATCCAGCGGAAAAACAGGCGTATATGATCCTTACGCATTCACAGAGAACTTACACGTACTGATGAGTTTCAGGTTCCACACCCCCACTACCGTTAGACCGATGAGGAGAGCCAGGTTCCGCAAGGAGGAGGCCACGAGGTCCAGGGGAAGACCACCGATCGCGCCCAGAGCCACCGCCATGAGTAGCCACGGAGAACCACCCAGGGGGACAGAGCCAGTTACAACAGCAGGACGATTCAACCAGCGAGAGACGGGCTGCAGTAAACAATGCCGACAACGAGTTACTGCCAACAATGTGTCTTCCCATCCGCGAAGACGACATCAGGTGACTGTCCGGACCTTAGACTTGGTGTGCAGCGACGGAACTCAATGTAAGTGTCAGTGAACAAGTTACTCAGTGATCGTGACGGGAATCGCGGGGACCCTAGTAGATAATTAATTTTAAACTTTTGTAATCAACCTATACTGGAATCGAATCAATTGTTTTAGTCATGAAAAACCAATATGCTTCGATCTAAGGGGGGGGGCAAGCCCGGAATGTAACAAAAGTCAAATTAAGGGAAGCCAAGTCCGACCTTGTCGCTTAGAATCACCGTATTTAGGACAATAACATAAGATACTGGCCATAGAAACATCTGTTTTACCTTGCAAACTTTAGAGTCCGGGAAACGTGCTTTGTTAACTTTACTCTTTATTAGGTAGTCGACCTTAGCCACTTGGAAACAATAAATATCCATCCAAATTATTTTATGTCCAATTCTCTTTTATTAGTCGAGCTTGTTTAATAAGGCCTCGCCGGGTGGTTTAGTGAGATTTTCAGGACTAAAGCAGTTGATAGAGGCTTCCAGGAACCTATGTAATAGACCATAAGATAGATAGACCACTTAAGGCAGATTTTTTCCCCCATACAAAAGCAAAGTAAGGAACAAAAGGGGTTTTTTTCATCTGTTTTAGTGGCAATAAAAATGTTCAAGTTAGGCCATATGATAAATACCATGGTCCGTTAGGTAATTTCAAATGCGTACGGTTTAAAGTAAAGAAGACCCTAATTGGTCGAGAGTTTAAAGTTTACTGCCCACTTTGGAAACGTATTATTTCGAGGTAGAGATTATTCGGTGAGCGTGTTCGGTGCATCAGAGACTCCAAAGGAGACATTTAGCTTTAAGATTATGTAATAAACCCAAAAGGGGAATCGAATCAATTATTTCATTTATGGAAAAAATATGCTTCGATCTAAACGGGGGGGCAATGTAACAAAAGTCAAATTAAGGGAAGCCAAGTCCGACCCTGTCGCTTAGAATCACCGTATTTAGGACAATAACATAAGATACTGGCCATAGAAACATCTGTTTTACCTTGCAAACTTTAGAGTCCGGGAAACGTGCTTTGTTAACTTTACTCTTTATTAGGTAGTCGACGTTAGCCACTTGGAAACAATAAATAACCATCCAAATTATTTTATGTCCAATTCTCTTTTATTAGTCGAGCTTGTTAAATAAGGCCTCGCCGGGTGGTTTAGTGAGATTTTCAGGACTAAAGCAGTTGATAGAGGCTTCCAGGAACCTATGTAATAGACCATAAGATAGATAGACCACTTAAGGCAGATTTTTTCCCCCATACAAAAGCAAAGTAAGGAACAAAAGGGGTTTTTTTCATCTGTTTTAGTGGCAATAAAAATGTTCAAGTTAGGCCATATGATAAATACCATGGTCCGTTAGGTAATTTCAAATGCGTACGGTTTAAAGTAAAGAAGACCCTAATTGGTCGAGAGTTTAAAGTTTACTGCCCACTTTGGAAACGTATTATTTCGAGGTAGAGATTATTTTCACTCTTGGTTTACCTTCGGTTCGGTCATCATCTATCTACGGGGTATAGTGAATTCTCATTTTGCGAACCTTTTTCAATTTTAAAGTTTAAGTACATTTGTTTCGTATTTTGCCGGTTTTAATAAGTAGAAAATTAATGTGTTGTAATTATTGATCTAGTATTCGGTCGCGATTTAGCTAAAAGATTTGAAATTGCCGCGGACCATTTTATTTCTTGATATAGAGTAATTATCGTTTGTTAATTTATTTAATCGTCTTTAAGTGTTTGTGATTGTCAATTTCATTTGTTTTCATTTTCTTATGTAAATATAGTGGTTTAAGTGTTTTGAGAAATCACGTGTTTTATTTGCTTGTCAGGAAATTAAGTTCATTTTACATTCAGTAAAGTTTGTTGGTGAAGTAACCTGGTTGATGGACACCAAAAAGGATAAAATCACCTAGAAAGCAAAGGGTAAGCACAGTTTTGTTTTAGATGGATATACTATAATATCGACGGAGTTTGCAAAGTGATTGGGCCACTCCGTACTATACCAGTGGTAATGTCTGATTAAATTATGTAATTAGGGGAATACAACCCCAGTTATTACAGCATAAATTGAAAGTTAGTAGGGTTATGCTACTTGCAGAATTTATGCCGACATAGTTTAATAAGCGTTCTACTTTGAATGAATGGAGAAATACATATTGCACAAACAAGTTCTGATCTCAATTGATGCAACGTAATTAAGTCGAGGTTAATAGATATGAGTGATGATAAAAATGAAATATAAGAAACATAGTAAACGTCGTAAACGACAAGAAAATGTTATTATCTGATGTATTATCGACAAGGAAATGACGTGATTTTCAACAATTCTTTTTGTCAAATTACGTATGACATGTTTGATTGCCTTCATATTTTGGCACAACTGAATTTTCACATACCTTGTATATCAAATCGGAATTGTGAAACATTGCTTCAGCTGGCTGTATGGCTATAAGCCTTTATGCAAAAAAAACATTGCTTCTTCGTACTCCTCGAACTAATTTATTAAAAATTTTCCCTCTATATTTTATATGTAAAAATTATAATCTACTGCAAGATATATTATAGCATTCAATCAATTAAGTAGCTTAATTTCTAATAGAATATAACCTTTGCTTCTGGTGTAATTCTATTCGATTATATTGATATATTACTTCACTGTAACTGGCTGTTGAGTTGTGTATCTAAATAAATAAATAGGAGCCAAACATCATTGGATGTTTTTTAAAGAGCATGGTAGTTATAATATTGACAATATACCACAAAGTGCCTCAAAACAGATTGAAAATCACTTATAAAAGGGTAGAAGAATAGATATGCCTTAATGGATGATAATGGATCAATTTGCCTCTTCTCACCGTCAAACCAAATATTGAAATGAAATGTGGAATATCTACCCGGAAATATTCAAAATAATAACATACACGCGTACTCCCGGTAACCTAAAAGAGATCGTTCTACTGAGATTATGACAAACTTTGTGGGAAATTAAAAAGCGACTTGAGAAGTACTCACGCGGAAATTGTATGAAAACTGAAAATTTTCAACTGATTAGTTATAAACAAATAACGTTAAAGTTGGAATAACAACGCCGAAGACCGTAGGTCTGAGCGGACGAGTACGTCGCTATCGCACGACAGATGGCATCATACTGATAGCCGTAAACATATTTTATCTACTCTCATTAGATTGTATACTAATTACTCAACTGTTTTTAAACAAGTAATAATAGTATTCATAAACAAATATCGTGATTTATAACGCAAGTGTTTTATTATAATTCACTGCTTACAGCCAATCCTTTAACTTCATGCCCAGCCTGTTATAGCATAATTGAACATATTTTACATCTTTATTTTCCCTGCTTTTTGGATAACTGCATTTTTTTACTGAACCTAACTCGGCAAGAATTTTTAAATAATCGAAGATTAATAAGCATTTACTACTTCCGCGGAATGCTGCCAATAAAACATACTGCTTAATGACAATAAATGCTGTGAAACTATGTTAATACTTTCCATAGTGAGTCAAAAATAGGTTACAAATATTAGTGAAGTCAATAGAGATTTTCACTTCGCTTCCGAGAAGCGGTAACTTTTCAGGATACATATCTGAACATGTCAGGAATAATACACCAAAAGTTACCAACAATAGTCATTCAGCGTTAATTCTAATTAAACAAATTAGTTGCAAAATGCCAGTTTTTGTCAAATATCTCTAAAAATATTTTTTTCTTAAAAAAAAATAAATGAAGCCATTTGAGTGTAAGGGAAATTTTACATAAAAAATATATGCGAAGTTTTTTGTAAATGAAAGAAGAGACATGGCTATTGGATTATTATGTTTTCAAATATAAAAATGAATGTATGTAGGAATAGTACATACATGAAGTCAAAACATAAAGAGATTTCCGATGAAATCGATAAAAGCTCTACCATTTTAAACATTCTTAAGATAGTACCCTGGAACTTTTACATATTACTCTTGAAGTAATGTATAAAAAGTGTAGATGAGCGAGAAAAATCTAAAAAAATTGTTTTTGAATATGTACACTTCCAAAATTTCAATATTTTGAGAAAGTGATAAAATTTTATATACCGGGTGAGTCACGAATTGCCCTCGCCCCGATATTTCCTAAAATATTTGGAATAGAAAATTGAAATTTGCAGGCCTTATTACACGACTAAAATGCCATCTTTTCAATAAAAAATCAAGTATGGTGCACATCCGGTTTGACCGGAAATGCCCACAATTTTTGATTTTTAAATAGAACACCCTATATATTTTTATATTCTTGGAATCTAGAGGAAATTTTGAATACAATACATCCATTTTGGTCACTTTTTGATAAACATTAAAAATTTTATTATAAAATCTATTTCTGAATCCAGAGTGCTGTGGTGCCCAAAATATATTTCAGTTTGTGTGCTACGTTATTATAAAAATAAAAAATCGGTAAAGGTATTTACACAGAACTTCCCTCGTTCATGGCAGCCTCTCTAAAAAAAATAATAATTACGAAATGACATTGAGAATAATAATCGGAGTAGAGTTATTGCTATTATTACAAAGAAAACTTGATAAGTTTTGGTCAAAAAAATATACAGATTGCTCATCCAACAGCAAAAGTTCAATACTAAATAGCAGGTGCCACATATGGCAGGCTTGCGCAAATACCTTTACAAATGTCCACCATGACTGAATTATTTCTTGGGATGACCACCCTGTACATTATTCAATAAAAGTATAATAGGTGCATATGCCAGATGTTATTGCCATCTGTCACATTTTCAATCCAACATTCACGTAATGGAGTGGAAGTATAGTATAGTAAGAACGGCTTGTGTTTAATTCCTAGATAGCAAGTTAAAATACCCGGAAACTTAACTACAATAGGCAATTCATAAGGTTATATGTGTATAAAAGAATTAAGGTTGCGTCAAAGCAATAAACAAAGTATATATAGAAATTAGGGCCCCTATATAGCGAGTGTTGAGAATAAAAAGGGAATTTTACTGATCTGTTGTGAAGTAGGGCATTTAGAGAAACGATATTTAGAGATATATTGTCGAGTAAAATTCAAAAATACGGATCTAGCATTAAATTATTGCAGTAGACGAGGTTATTGCACCCTCGTTCGGACAAAACCCTATTTATAAACTTAGGTACCTCTAATAAATGGTCATCACACATAATAAATACCTAGCAAATTGCAGTAAAATAGATAGTAACCAGATTAGCTAAGGCAAGTGGCACGAGATAAACAAGGTATTATTTAAAAAGGAAAAGGGCAATTAATCCAGGGATTATTATAATATACGGGTTGATTCAATCAGTAGCTATAATAGGGAGAAATGTTGTATAGCTAAGCATGACACGGGAAACATGTTATAAAATTATTTATGCACAGAAACAATTAGCAGCTTCGCTCAGGTAGCGAAGAAAAACAAGACATTGAAATAGGAACTTTTCGCGGGAATATTCATTTTAGATATATAGAGTATATAGGTCACTCAATGAAATAAATGACAGTTATTTTTCAGATTTTTAATATACCGAAAACCTAAGTTACGTAAGCGAAAACCGTGTTTTTCAAGGGTTTATGTTATTTTGTGGTAAATTGAAATATGTGCATTCCCAGATTAAATTACTATGTTAGAATAAATTACTGTAACTTCACGTTAACAGCAAGTACACGAAAGAAAGTACAGAGAATTTAAGTAGGTAGGTCATTCAGGCAGAAAGCAAGAGCTATCTATATATTTTGATTATTGTTGGTGTGCTTTCTCACTTTAAAGTAGTAGTAAATCAATATTTTCATAAAATTCAAAGTAAGTAAATAATAAAATGTTAAAATGCTAGCCAGAAAGCAATCTAGAGTACTTATTTCCTTTCAGAGAGACAGCTTACCGCGGAAATTGTAATAGTACATTTTGTGCAAGGTACGCTAAAACGAAACCAAAAATCGCAATTAGTTATCGAATAAAGTGAGTTTTAGAAATATAAGCTATGTTAATGTACAAAAATTTTACTCTGGCTACACGTTCAGGCCAAGGTATAGTTTTTCCAATAGTTCGTTTGCTTGTTTCTCAATTGTGTAATTGTTTATGTAATTGATTAATGATTTATCGAGAAATAAGAAGAACTTAAAAATATTTTTTATACAATTTTGGTTACAGTATCCCTTATCTTTTTTTTTTGTTGTGACATCGCATGCACAAATGGTTACAGGTAAAGTAGGTTGCTTTTGTATTTGGGTTCATAGAATTGGTTAGGATAGTTTAATTTGCCCCTTCGCTTTCAAAGTAACAGAAGTGTTTTTTTTGGTTGTTGTTGAAGAATGTCTCGAATTAATTTACATAAATGGTTTGAAATGGTAAGAACAAAAATTATTTTTTTAAAGATTAAATTGGTGTTATGAAACCGAGTTATGCGTTGTACATTTATATATTGTGATCAAAATTACACAGAGAATTTAGCTAATTCACGTGTGGTTAGGTCGTTTTTATTTTGGGGATATGACAAGTTCTAGAATATATCTCATGAGTAATTAAGCTGCATTATTTGAAATATAAAGAACTAGAGATAAAAATCGCAAATTTTAATATTGCCAGGAAGGTCAAAGTAATAGAGGGCACGTACGAAATTTACCGCTAAAATTTGCATAACAACTACAGGTAGAAAGTTACCGATAGGGTTGAGCCTCTCAATTTGGAGAAATTAATTTTCGATTCATGAATTAAGCCAGGTGCAATCACCTGTTTCTTTTCGGAATGCAGGAAACAAGGAAATTACCTAGGGTTTTGTTGTTTCTGAACCATTAACGGGGGAGACAGTGCTCGTACTGCTTATTGATTGGCGAGTCTGTATGTGTATATGGGCATATGTGTACGTATATGAGTGTGTACATGTCGAGTATATAGATATGTGAAAATGTATGAATTTTGACGTAGGTAGATGAGGATGTATATCTATAGGTAAATAGGCATGGAGGCGTACTAATGTATGTGTGAGTATACATATATAGATGAGCAGATATATAATTTTTCTTTATTGGACGAGTAGAATAAACAGAAATTAATTAGTATCCAAATTTAGAGACCCAAAAAAAAAATCGCGACAGAAGAGAAAGAAACCATACATTGCAGTTCAGGGGGCATATAAACCCAGCGTTATAGAATAGAAATGCATCATATGGGTCCAGTCAATAATTTTGCGCGAGGTATTCTCAAAGTGAACGGAATTGGCGCGTTATTGTTATCAGACAAATTAATTAAAATTAATTAAATAAATAGTACACCTATGGTTAGAGTGCAGGGGTCATGGTGATATAAGAAAAAGCAGAGATACGCAGAGAAAGTTAAGGTTTTACCGGAAGGGCACTTCTGAGATAACTTTGTGAATTGAATATTGTTAGTGAATCAAAAGATAGATGATGATCGTAGAGGAGAGTTATGCTGAGAGTCCAACAAGGATTTAGAAATATTTCTTTGTTGTTAGATAGGGTTAAAACGAATTTCGGAACAAAAACGGGGTAAGAAGTTGCTGATAAGAAATTTGCAGTCTCAGGTGTTCCACCTCTAGAAAATTTAGTGTTTAGTTAATATGAATAAAGTGCAATAAGCTTTACAGGTGTAATAAACGTTTACAGGGGCGTGCCAATACAGGCAATTTTGTCACAGAAAGCTTGGATACAATGTCGTACGTAACCGCAATGATGATAGACAGTAATAAATCGGAGGCCAATACATTAGAATAGTAGGTACATGCCAGTAAATTAAATTTTATAAATTAATTAATGCAGAGTACATTTTTGGGAAATAAGAGAATACAGAGAGCCCATCATTTTCGAACTATACAATTAGAATATTTACGTTTTGAAGAAAATATCAGAGACGATAGAAAGATAAGAAAAGAAAAATTTTATTTAATTTTTTTTGATTTCATTTTGATTTTTGTTTTCTTTTGTGGCAAAATCATGCTATTGTTAAAGAGGCTGAGCTCATTCAGGAGCATATGGTAAACATTAGGTAGAAAAAAATAAGGATAGCTTTTACATTATCATTTTGTGTTAGATAGGAGGCATATAGTTGCATAATTTCAGTTTCTCTTGTGTGGCCTAAGTGTTTTATTCAAGTCAAAAGAGTTACGGATATTCTCTGATTATTATAAGATTAAATGTAGATATATCAAATTTCTACAGCCCTAGGAGACGTTAGGACATTAAGAAGAAAAATACATATATTTTTTTTTTTGGCCAGAATTATGAGTGAAATATGGCATTGAGTTTAAGAATGAGGATAAAACAAAAAAAAAATATTTCATGGGGTAACAGCTTTAGCTAGAGTGATTTTTATGAGCTTATTCTGTTAAAATTAGAGGCTTTAGTAATATGTACGAAAACCTGGAGGAGAACACCGGCCATGAGACTGTGAATTTTCTTTTGGGGTCCAACAAATGAGTAGGGGGGAGAGGAACAAAAGGAGGAGAGGAGAGAAATACCGAGGATAGGGACAAACGGAAAGAGAAGGTTTGGTATAGACTAATACAGAGTTTCACTTTTCTTTTCAGGTCCAGGGAAATATGATGTATTTTTTTTCCCATCTCATGTTTTACATTTAGGGTTTATTTCTTTTTTTTGTTTTTCCTTCTCCCCTACCCATGTAAGCGGATAGGAATTCCGGATCGCCGTAAATCGGGTAAATTGAGACGAGCGCAGAACGAGATTGAGATAAAATATAGTTAATGAGTCGATATACAAGGTGTTCGCTAGTTGCGTGCCGAAACAAGTAATGGATAAAGAAATAAGTATACGGGAAACGTTGATGTTGGTAGGAATATCCCTTTCTTTCAACTATAACCAGGTAATACATTCGAGAGATATATTTGGCATAGTAAGCACATTTTACCCCCTCCCCAAAGTTATGACAACAGGTTAGCGGAGCAGAACCGAAATTCTGAAGTAGGTTTCGTAATTGCTCGAAAGGAAATGGAAAGTAAATCTTTGTTTTACAATATGGTCCTAGATTTGGACAGGGGTGTAATGAACTTACACGGTTATAGTTGGCCTTAACAGGTGACGTCTCCACCTCAGGACAACGGATTATGAATCACGATGATCTAGCAGGAGGGGTAGCGCTCACTGTCCCTGATGGTGACTGTTTGCTGCGAGCAGATTGGTGCGATCGTGGACGGGGTTAGCCGGATACCCCGCATAAAGGAGGTGGCAGGGGGCACCACGCTGGAGCACATAGGTATACCCCCGTCAGAGGTACTGGTACCACACCGATCCTGCCGCTGTGGACAAGTCTACAACTCCTGGGACACCGCCCGAAAAAAATACGACAGGTTTGACAGTACTGAGCCACGGGGTAACTCGGATGGAGAGAAGAGGGAAAAGAAAGTTACTCAGGTTACAGCGGCTGTCAAACCGAAGAGACCTTACATTAGCCCAAAAGAATTTCACGACTATCCCGGTGCTAATAGCGAACTTCCAGGATCGATCTCTGAGAACTTGGCCAAGTCCAGAGGATTACGAATGGGACGTAGTTTAAAAAACACCCAAACGTAGTACGATTGAATGAAGACATACACATCCCAGCATTCCATGGTTGTGATGTGAATGTGCCAATAGACATCCGGATTCCAGCAGGCCCTGTGATTTGCGAACCACTCTCTAGCAAAGAAATGGGCATTTGTACGGCCTACAGCATTGTAGACGTCCCCCATAGGGTGCCTAACAAAAAGAGGAATATAGTCGTGAGAATTCTTAATATTACTCCAATACCACAGACCATTTATCGTCACACCCCACTTTTAAACTTGGTGTCCGCGTCCGAGGATGGACCGCATTGGAAAAAGTGCCCCGGCAAGACTCCTTATACGGCTAAGGATGAGAGAAGAGGGGATATGGATCACTTGGAAGGTTACAAACTGAAAAGGGTAGTGCGTATTAGAGTAGTTATTTCTACTAATAACAACACGTTGCGGGACAGCAAGCCAACTAGTGAAACACCAAATCGATATAAGAAACAGCCGCGGAATCGAAAGAAAAATACGGACCGGAAATGAGGTAACCAAGATCGCGCCGTTCCCATCATCCACCCGAGACCACCGATTGTTCGCGTTCCGAAGGAACGTTTTTTTTTGTCTTTTCTTTTGTTTGTGTTTTTTTCTTTAAGTTTAATTCTAGGTCAGTAAGAAGGTTTAGGGCCACGAACACGCCAGGGGACCGACAAACTACGCGCCGACCGAGGTAGGCATACGGATCTCCGCAGGGGAAGAACCTCGACAGGGAGGACATCAGGACGAACACCCAGTTAGGAGAAAGATCCAGCGGAAAAACAGGCGTATATGGTCCTTACGCATTCACAGAGAACTTACACGTACTGATGAGTTTCAGGTTCCACACCCCCACTACCGTTAGACCGATGAGGAGAGCCAGGTTCCGCAAGGAGGAGGCCACGAGGTCCAGGGGAAGACCACCGATCGCGCCCAGAGCCACCGCCATGAGTAGCCACGGAGAACCACCCAGGGGGACAGAGCCAGTTACAACAGCAGGACGATTCAACCAGCGAGAGACGGGCTGCAGTAAACAATGCCGACAACGAGTTACTGCCAACAATGTGTCTTCCCATCCGCGAAGACGACATCAGGTGACTGTCCGGACCTTAGACTTGGTGTGCAGCGACGGAACTCAATGTAAGTGTCAGTGAACAAGTTACTCAGTGATCGTGACGGGAATCGCGGGGACCCTAGTAGATAATTAATTTTAAACTTTTGTAATCAACCTATACTGGAATCGAATCAATTGTTTTAGTCATGAAAAACCAATATGCTTCGATCTAAGGGGGGGGGCAAGCCCGGAATGTAACAAAAGTCAAATTAAGGGAAGCCAAGTCCGACCTTGTCGCTTAGAATCACCGTATTTAGGACAATAACATAAGATACTGGCCATAGAAACATCTGTTTTACCTTGCAAACTTTAGAGTCCGGGAAACGTGCTTTGTTAACTTTACTCTTTATTAGGTAGTCGACGTTAGCCACTTGGAAACAATAAATAACCATCCAAATTATTTTATGTCCAATTCTCTTTTATTAGTCGAGCTTGTTAAATAAGGCCTCGCCGGGTGGTTTAGTGAGATTTTCAGGACTAAAGCAGTTGATAGAGGCTTCCAGGAACCTATGTAATAGACCATAAGATAGATAGACCACTTAAGGCAGATTTTTTCCCCCATACAAAAGCAAAGTAAGGAACAAAAGGGGTTTTTTTCATCTGTTTTAGTGGCAATAAAAATGTTCAAGTTAGGCCATATGATAAATACCATGGTCCGTTAGGTAATTTCAAATGCGTACGGTTTAAAGTAAAGAAGACCCTAATTGGTCGAGAGTTTAAAGTTTACTGCCCACTTTGGAAACGTATTATTTCGAGGTAGAGATTATTCGGTGAGCGTGTTCGGTGCATCAGAGACTCCAAAGGAGACATTTAGCTTTAAGATTATGTAATAAACCCAAAAGGGGAATCGAATCAATTATTTCATTTATGGAAAAAATATGCTTCGATCTAAACGGGGGGGCAATGTAACAAAAGTCAAATTAAGGGAAGCCAAGTCCGACCCTGTCGCTTAGAATCACCGTATTTAGGACAATAACATAAGATACTGGCCATAGAAACATCTGTTTTACCTTGCAAACTTTAGAGTCCGGGAAACGTGCTTTGTTAACTTTACTCTTTATTAGGTAGTCGACGTTAGCCACTTGGAAACAATAAATAACCATCCAAATTATTTTATGTCCAATTCTCTTTTATTAGTCGAGCTTGTTAAATAAGGCCTCGCCGGGTGGTTTAGTGAGATTTTCAGGACTAAAGCAGTTGATAGAGGCTTCCAGGAACCTATGTAATAGACCATAAGATAGATAGACCACTTAAGGCAGATTTTTTCCCCCATACAAAAGCAAAGTAAGGAACAAAAGGGGTTTTTTTCATCTGTTTTAGTGGCAATAAAAATGTTCAAGTTAGGCCATATGATAAATACCATGGTCCGTTAGGTAATTTCAAATGCGTACGGTTTAAAGTAAAGAAGACCCTAATTGGTCGAGAGTTTAAAGTTTACTGCCCACTTTGGAAACGTATTATTTCGAGGTAGAGATTATTTTCACTCTTGGTTTACCTTCGGTTCGGTCATCATCTATCTACGGGGTATAGTGAATTCTCATTTTGCGAACCTTTTTCAATTTTAAAGTTTAAGTACATTTGTTTCGTATTTTGCCGGTTTTAATAAGTAGAAAATTAATGTGTTGTAATTATTGATCTAGTATTCGGTCGCGATTTAGCTAAAAGATTTGAAATTGCCGCGGACCATTTTATTTCTTGATATAGAGTAATTATCGTTTGTTAATTTATTTAATCGTCTTTAAGTGTTTGTGATTGTCAATTTCATTTGTTTTCATTTTCTTATGTAAATATAGTGGTTTAAGTGTTTTGAGAAATCACGTGTTTTATTTGCTTGTCAGGAAATTAAGTTCATTTTACATTCAGTAAAGTTTGTTGGTGAAGTAACCTGGTTGATGGACACCAAAAAGGATAAAATCACCTAGAAAGCAAAGGGTAAGCACAGTTTTGTTTTAGATGGATATACTATAATATCGACGGAGTTTGCAAAGTGATTGGGCCACTCCGTACTATACCAGTGGTAATGTCTGATTAAATTATGTAATTAGGGGAATACAACCCCAGTTATTACAGCATAAATTGAAAGTTAGTAGGGTTATGCTACTTGCAGAATTTATGCCGACATAGTTTAATAAGCGTTCTACTTTGAATGAATGGAGAAATACATATTGCACAAACAAGTTCTGATCTCAATTGATGCAACGTAATTAAGTCGAGGTTAATAGATATGAGTGATGATAAAAATGAAATATAAGAAACATAGTAAACGTCGTAAACGACAAGAAAATGTTATTATCTGATGTATTATCGACAAGGAAATGACGTGATTTTCAACAATTCTTTTTGTCAAATTACGTATGACATGTTTGATTGCCTTCATATTTTGGCACAACTGAATTTTCACATACCTTGTATATCAAATCGGAATTGTGAAACATTGCTTCAGCTGGCTGTATGGCTATAAGCCTTTATGCAAAAAAAACATTGCTTCTTCGTACTCCTCGAACTAATTTATTAAAAATTTTCCCTCTATATTTTATATGTAAAAATTATAATCTACTGCAAGATATATTATAGCATTCAATCAATTAAGTAGCTTAATTTCTAATAGAATATAACCTTTGCTTCTGGTGTAATTCTATTCGATTATATTGATATATTACTTCACTGTAACTGGCTGTTGAGTTGTGTATCTAAATAAATAAATAGGAGCCAAACATCATTGGATGTTTTTTAAAGAGCATGGTAGTTATAATATTGACAATATACCACAAAGTGCCTCAAAACAGATTGAAAATCACTTATAAAAGGGTAGAAGAATAGATATGCCTTAATGGATGATAATGGATCAATTTGCCTCTTCTCACCGTCAAACCAAATATTGAAATGAAATGTGGAATATCTACCCGGAAATATTCAAAATAATAACATACACGCGTACTCCCGGTAACCTAAAAGAGATCGTTCTACTGAGATTATGACAAACTTTGTGGGAAATTAAAAAGCGACTTGAGAAGTACTCACGCGGAAATTGTATGAAAACTGAAAATTTTCAACTGATTAGTTATAAACAAATAACGTTAAAGTTGGAATAACAACGCCGAAGACCGTAGGTCTGAGCGGACGAGTACGTCGCTATCGCACGACAGATGGCATCATACTGATAGCCGTAAACATATTTTATCTACTCTCATTAGATTGTATACTAATTACTCAACTGTTTTTAAACAAGTAATAATAGTATTCATAAACAAATATCGTGATTTATAACGCAAGTGTTTTATTATAATTCACTGCTTACAGCCAATCCTTTAACTTCATGCCCAGCCTGTTATAGCATAATTGAACATATTTTACATCTTTATTTTCCCTGCTTTTTGGATAACTGCATTTTTTTACTGAACCTAACTCGGCAAGAATTTTTAAATAATCGAAGATTAATAAGCATTTACTACTTCCGCGGAATGCTGCCAATAAAACATACTGCTTAATGACAATAAATGCTGTGAAACTATGTTAATACTTTCCATAGTGAGTCAAAAATAGGTTACAAATATTAGTGAAGTCAATAGAGATTTTCACTTCGCTTCCGAGAAGCGGTAACTTTTCAGGATACATATCTGAACATGTCAGGAATAATACACCAAAAGTTACCAACAATAGTCATTCAGCGTTAATTCTAATTAAACAAATTAGTTGCAAAATGCCAGTTTTTGTCAAATATCTCTAAAAATATTTTTTTCTTAAAAAAAAATAAATGAAGCCATTTGAGTGTAAGGGAAATTTTACATAAAAAATATATGCGAAGTTTTTTGTAAATGAAAGAAGAGACATGGCTATTGGATTATTATGTTTTCAAATATAAAAATGAATGTATGTAGGAATAGTACATACATGAAGTCAAAACATAAAGAGATTTCCGATGAAATCGATAAAAGCTCTACCATTTTAAACATTCTTAAGATAGTACCCTGGAACTTTTACATATTACTCTTGAAGTAATGTATAAAAAGTGTAGATGAGCGAGAAAAATCTAAAAAAATTGTTTTTGAATATGTACACTTCCAAAATTTCAATATTTTGAGAAAGTGATAAAATTTTATATACCGGGTGAGTCACGAATTGCCCTCGCCCCGATATTTCCTAAAATATTTGGAATAGAAAATTGAAATTTGCAGGCCTTATTACACGACTAAAATGCCATCTTTTCAATAAAAAATCAAGTATGGTGCACATCCGGTTTGACCGGAAATGCCCACAATTTTTGATTTTTAAATAGAACACCCTATATATTTTTATATTTTTGGAATCTAGAGGAAATTTTGAATACAATACATCCATTTTGGTCACTTTTTGATAAACATTAAAAATTTTATTATAAAATCTATTTCTGAATCCAGAGTGCTGTGGTGCCCAAAATATATTTCAGTTTGTGTGCTACGTTATTATAAAAATAAAAAATCGGTAAAGGTATTTACACAGAACTTCCCTCGTTCATGGCAGCCTCTCTAAAAAAAATAATAATTACGAAATGACATTGAGAATAATAATCGGAGTAGAGTTATTGCTATTATTACAAAGAAAACTTGATAAGTTTTGGTCAAAAAAATATACAGATTGCTCATCCAACAGCAAAAGTTCAATACTAAATAGCAGGTGCCACATATGGCAGGCTTGCGCAAATACCTTTACAAATGTCCACCATGACTGAATTATTTCTTGGGATGACCACCCTGTACATTATTCAATAAAAGTATAATAGGTGCATATGCCAGATGTTATTGCCATCTGTCACATTTTCAATCCAACATTCACGTAATGGAGTGGAAGTATAGTGGTGGTTAAAAAATTTCATTTTTTAAAATTTTTCAAAAGATGGTAAAATAATTTTCAAATTTTTTTCTTCTGAAATAGGTTTAAAATGTCAAAGGTAGAAATTTTAAATTAGAGCAAAAAGGAAAGTTTCCTTCTGTTCTATAGTAGTGCCAAAAAAAGTTTAAAAATTAAAAATTATGTATTTTTAAAATAGGTTTAGAATGCTATGAAACGTGAAAATTTTAAATTTGAGCAAATAAAAAAAATTCGATCTATGTTAGTGGTAAAAACTTTTTGAAAAATGTTGGTGAAAAAAATTTTTAATTTTTTTTTTCTGAAATACCTAGGTTTAGAATGTCATTTAAATTTGAACATTCTGGTGTTAAATTTTTTTCCAAACTGGTAACAAAATGTTGCAAATTTTTTTTTCCGAAATTGGCTTGGAATATCATGAAACGTGGAAATTTTAAATTTGAGCAAAAAAAAATTTTTCGTCTGTTCTATAGTAGTGATACATAAATGGATTAAAAATGTTTTCAAATTTTTTTAAAAATTCTTCAAAAACATTTTTAAATTTGAATAGTTTTAGAATGTCATGGAAACGTGGATAGGTAAAATCTGAACAAAGAAAGAAAAATTCTATCTTAGTGATAAAATTTCAAAAAACTTTTTTTTTAATCAGGCTTAGAATGCCATGAAACGTGAAAATTTTAAATTTGAAGAAAGAAAAAAAAAATTCATTTTAGTAGATACTTAGTAAACATTTTTTCAAAAATATTGGTGAAAAAAATTTTTAAATTTTTTTTTCCTGAAGTAGGTTAAGCGTGTCAGGAAACGTAGAAATTTTAAATTTGAGCAAAAACAAATTTTTTTCATCTTGGTAAAAATGTTTTCAAAAATGTTTGAAAAAAATTTTCAAAAATTTTTTTTTTCTGAAATAGGTTTAGCGCGTCATGAAACGTGGAAATTTTAAATTTGAACAAAAAAAATTTTTTTCAACTTGGTAAAAATTTTTTCAAAAATGTTTGAAAAAAATTTTCAAAAAATTTTTTTTCCTGAAACAGGTTTAGCGCGTCATGAAACGCGGAAATTTTAAATTTGAGCAAAAAAAAATTTTTTTCACTATTTATTCCGTTTAGACGGTCCACCCTGTAAATTTTTCAGTGAAAATTCTACCAGTTCTTCGCTGACAATAGGGTTAACTACCTACCAAATTTGACTGCTCTCCGTCAAGTAGTTTTTTAGTAAATGCACCAACAGACAGACAGACAGACAGACAGACTGACGGAATTGAAAAACCTATATTTTCGGAATCTACGTGTTCTGAAACGTCAGAATCCGAAAAAATCTCATAGCGTGATTTTTTCTCGAATACAATACTTCCCTTCGGTATGCGAGGGAAGTAAAAGAGCAATACGATTGCAGTACTTAATTCTCTAGAGGAGTTTAAAATTTTTAAATGTGATTTTTACCCACTACTCGGTTTTTTTTAATAGGAATTTAATCGTTCACCAATATTTTTAAATACCTCATTTTCATACGAATCTAATGATACCAAAATTTTGAAAATCCGCTCACAAATATTTGAGATTTCAGCCAAAATACAATGCAACCAAGCTTTTAGAAACATGCGGCTAATAGATAATAGATTCGTGGGCTTTGGAAACTAAAATGGCACATTTCTGTGTAAATCTGGTAACCTAATAACATTGGAAAAATCCTAACAGCCATTGAATGTGCCATTTTAGTTTCCAAAGCCCACTAATCTATTATCTATTAGCCGCATGTTCCTAAAAGCTTGGTTGCATTGTATTTTGGCTGAAATCTCAAATATCATTAGATTCGTATGAAAATGAGGTATTTAAAAATGTTGGTGAACGATTAAATTCCCATTTAAAAAAACCGAGTCAGTGGGTAAAAATCACATTTAAAAATTTTAAACGCCTCTAGAGAATTAAGTAATGCAATCATATTGCTCTTTTTATTTTTATAGTAACGTAGCACACAAACTAAAATATATTTTGGGCACCACAGCACTGATTCAGAAACAGATTTTTTAATAAAATTTTTAATGTTTATCAAAAAGTGACCAACATGGATGTATTATATTCAAAATTTCCTCTAGATTCCAAAAATGTAAAAATATATATAGGGTGTTCCATTTCTAAAATCGAAAGTTGTGGGCATTTCCGGTCAAACCGGATGTGCACCAAACTTGATTTTTTATTGAAAAGATGGCATTTTAGTCGTGTAATAAGACCCCAAATTTCAATTTTCTATTCCAAACATTTTAGGAAATATCGGGGCGAGCGCAATTCGTGACTCACCCGGTATATAACTAACTTTAACCACATATCGCTCTGGTTTGAATCGCGTTATTAGGCTGCTGTAGGTGCTATTTTTAAAGCCTTAAATGTGTACTTTAATATGCTTCAAGTGGATCTACCTTGAAAATTAAATTAGCCCTCTTTATTTTACGAGAATAAAATAACAAATTTTCTTGCTCCAAAATTCGTGAAATTAGGGGTAAAATAAAGGTTAATCACTTTTATAAAAAAATTATAGAGTATACCTATCCAACATATATTTATAGTAAGACCTCAAAAGAAGTAACACTGATACAAAAAGAATTTTTGGAATATATATATAAACCTATATTTTTTACGATATATTGAAAAAACCAAGTTGTTTCGGTAAATCGACTCGATGTTGATTGGAGTCGACCCGTGGTAAGCAGTTACCCTGGATCTACTGGATCAATAAAAAGTCAAATTCAAAATATATCTTCATTTATTGAAGTAAAATTCAACAAATATAAAAAACAGAAATATTCAAGTTTGCACTGAAATTTTCAATTTGCTTGATATCTTTGTCAGGATACATTCGAGCGACCCCTATGGCCATACCCACCTGTATAGGCGTGTTTATGAGGCACTTTGGGACCGTCGGAATCTGTTCCCCGACTTTGAATTTTAAGACTAATTTAGTTGAACGTTTTTGTGGTTCTGCACTACCTTCATAATTAAAAAAATTATTTAATGGATTTTATTTGAAAAACCACCATTTATTTTTGGCGAATATTTTGTATTATTACTTTTTGACATCATAAACTATTTCAGCGACCAAGAAAAATGCCCAACGTGTAAATCCCAGCGAAATTTGTTTAAAATTTATCGAATTAATTTTTAATGAAAATTTTGGCGAAAAGTCGGCCTTATTGGATATTCCATTTTGAATAACCATTTATTGGCATCATAATCATCCAACGATCTCGAAAACCCCGAATGTCCACTTGAGTTAAATTGCCTTAAAATTTCTCATCTTATAATAATTTTGATTAAAAAAAAAAGTTTTTTCGTGTTTAAATAATTAATAAACAATTTCCTCACAATTATATGTTTATAACTTTAAGCCATGTAAAACTGGTGTAATAAGGTTTTAGAAAAATCGAAGCTTTCCGTAATTATTCCGAAATAATGCATATTTTCAGCCTCTACTGACTCCACTATACCCTATGTGAAAATATTCCGTAACATAGAAAACCTACTAT
The DNA here is from genome assembly GCA_963583905.1 of Stenurella melanura. NCBI lineage: Eukaryota > Metazoa > Arthropoda > Insecta > Coleoptera > Cerambycidae > Stenurella > Stenurella melanura. The sequence goes on along the minus strand of OY757316.1, from coordinate 61,905,377 downwards.
TTTTTTACATTTTCTTCATATTTCTTAACCGTTCTCAGTAAGCCATGATCGATGAAATAACTTTCCAACTTTTATAGATCAGGTCATGACAGTATTGAATGTATTGAGATCAAAGTTAGAGAGAAATAATTGCGAAATTCTAAATGGTAGTCAGCATGGAGCACATCTTTTGGATACTTAATGACAAGAATTTTTTTTTCAAAAAATAAAATTACTAGTGGTATCCAAGGCTGGAAACTATTAAACATATAATATATGTTTAATAAAAATTACGGTTTACTGGCCACTAAATAGATCATCAGTTTTGTTTATGATAATTTGCAAATAGAACAGATAATGATTGATAATGATATTAATTAAATATAATTTGTTTTTTGTAATTATTATGGTTGCTATTCCCAAAGCTCAGGTGATCAATAATCCAATTCCCACCAGAAAATAGGTGTAATATGAGCACCTTAATTAATTATCCGTGGAAATAAAAATATTATCGTTAAATTTAATTCCCTGGAAATAGGGTGTGAGGATATGTAACGCAGGTGTTTTCTGAACTAGAATATTTGTTATGAAAACATGCGTGACATGTAATAGCAATTAATTGGATAAGCCTATATCTAAAACATTCAAACCAGCAATTATTGCACGTTTACATTTCTAGTAGATGCTTGTGTTATAAATCTTGACTGTAAGTATATCTTTGATTATTCTTTTAAAACATTTGCATCTGGTAAGTATTTTTAAATTAGGTAGTGCACAATTCTTGTGACTGATGAGCCTAATAGTTTGATAACTGCCAGAGTGGTGTACATACAAGTCTGGTAAAATTTACTATCAGTTTTACATTCCATTTTAGAAATTAGCCCTATTGACTTAGTTATTTTGCTGTATAACAGGAATGTTAAGTAAAAACCTTTAAAACATTTATTTTTAAGACATATTTGAATCATAAGTATCTCTAACTAACACTTAAGATTCCGAGAATTTTTATTTTCTATCAGGAATTATTTAAATACATTTCAAATTTAACTCTTAAAGCTGCCAAAAAGGATTGCTTATTTTACTATTCTCATTTACGTCTTAACAGACGACTTGTGATTCGTGTAATATTCTAGTTGGCTTCTGTTTGCTGAATGGTATGGCGGATAGCCTCAAATCATCTACAGCGGGTGTATGTTTCGCAAAACAAAAGTATATTGGCACGTAATATTCTCATGCTTCTCGATAAGTTGGCGTAAATTCAGTATCGATCACTATCATATGGTTCAAATGTATTGAGCCCTCACTTTAACCACGAATATCTCAAAAAGGGAAAACCGGAAAACATTGAAAAAATTCACTGAAATTTGAAAATTTCAAGTACGACAGTTTTGTAGTTCTACTGAGTTATACTGAAAAATGCCGTACTTTTTCAGAAGATTTTAGCCATACCAGTCTTAAATGCATATATCCCTAAAAATGTGCCTACTATGTAAATAATATTCTAGATGCCTGTAGAGCACGGCATTTTTTATATGAAGACATTTTTTTATATTTCTTTATTTTAAAATTTTGGAGTTATTATCGAAAACGTGACCACATACTTATATCGTTATTATTCATGGTATTTAAGAAATCGATAAGATGATTGATTATATAAATTATAAAAAATTGAGTTAACAAGCGCAATAAATAATATTACTAGAGTGAGATTGTACAGATAGTGAGGTCATCAGTATGTCCAGGGTTGCACTTAGGTCGTTCTCAGTTAATGTTAATCAAATGTATATTACTATTGAGATGAACGGAAAAATTGAAAAATACTACGAAAAGCCCATTCTTAATCACTTAATTGTAATACTCTCAAATCTCAACATATTCTAATTTATATTGATAGGCAATTTCTTCATACCAGCTATTACTCATTTGTTGAAAAGTGTTTTCTGTAACGCTATTTCAAAAACTACAAATTCCACAACTAAAAATTGTGCTGAAATAAATATCATTCTAACAAATTATGATAAAACAATAATACTGCACGTGCCGTTTGGAGGTTTAATTATCCGAACAACAGCAATAGTATATTGTGTATCTAGTAGTAAAAGCAATACATTCCCGGACGACGAGGTACACATACTATTTTTTCTGGAATCGCAAGAAATTTTATTATAAATTAAGGAATTTTTATAAATACACCACATTAAACCGGTACGGGAAAGTTACCTACTTTCCCGGCCTAGGACCGAAAAGACTTTCCCGGACTGTTTTTTGATGGTTTCTCAGCAACGACCTAAAAAAAAACTTTCCTGGACTGTTTTATGACGGCTGCTTAGCAACGGACTAAAATACTAGAATAGGGTATTTTGGGATCTGAACGTGCGCCGAGAAATTAGGCATTCATAATTTTTGGTGAGCCGGCACAGTACCACGGCTCAATTTTTGTTAACACATCTTTTTGACAATTGCTAGTGGCCAAACATGTAAGTTTGCAAGAGTTATCAGGTTATCGATTCTTGGATTCGTAATTCTGACTCTTTAATATTTTACGTCAGATTCAGTATCAGTTAATTAGAAAATACTCAGTTATTATTTTAATTATAATTGTAGCATAGCATCGTATAGAAAACACTTTTTTCCGATATTTGCTCAACTTGTACTAGACATAACTTAGTCTTAATGAAGCTAATACGGGACTATCGCCAAATTATACTCGAATTGAGAACTTTCTCTTTTAAATATATTTAAAAGCGGTTAAAACGCAATAAAAATCTTTATTTTACTCATTTTGCTTCAGTTTTGACAAGTTAATGTAATAAATGTAATTTTTTAAAATGTATTTTTTAACAGACACGAATTTACTTGTAAAGAGAGATTCTTAGTTTGACCGCTGACGTAATAAAGGGCTATCCTTCAGTGGTTATTGGTAAAAAATGATGATCATTGAGTGTTTTTTAGCGTCAAGTGGGTGGTTATGTTAGGTTAGGTTAGGTTAGGTTAGGTTAGGTTAGGTTAGGATAGGTTAGGTTAGGTTAGGTTAAGTCAGGTTAGGTAAATATGTGAGGAACACTTGTCAGACCATCCAGTGCAACCATCAGGTCTATTGTGGCTCACTCCTAGTTATAGGTAACCACACAGGTTGGGCGAGAAACCGTCCAGGTCCTCTGACTTCAGCCGCCCTTTGCCAAACAGTAAAAACTTGATTCTTTCTGCAGCAGGACAGACGTTCCATCATCCTTCAGACACAGATGGTATTCGGCGTTTTCCACCAGTCTAATTCTGTGTAGATGATGATTTAATCGCAGTGCCCAGTGTATAGCTCAATTAGAGTTCTTAGGTATAGCCTATTTAACTATAATAGTTTTTTAGTTCTTGACTACAAGGGGTATGTACTAAACTCATTTGAGTGAACTAATTCTGATAGTTCCCACCAGTGTTGAATTACTGACAATTCAGCTAGGCTACGATAGCAACCAAGTGTAAGTTCTGGTCTTATAAGTTTGGTTTCGACGAAGTTGTCCAGAAACTTCGTTGCCTCCCATGTCAGATCCAGATCAGATTCAGTTTGTTGTTTCTGTCCTGTCGGGTAAGAGCTTCCTGGCAATTCCAAACAGTTTTAGAATTACAACGGTAGGATCCAAAGGTTTTAAGAGCCGCTAGGTTGTCTGGAACTATTTCTATTGATCTGTGTCTAGGCTGCGTCTATTTTAGCCTCCGTACACACAGCTCAATGCCAAGGATTTATGCCTGAAATATAGTCACATTATCATCCAGGCTCGAAATCAGTCTTACCTTTGATTTGCGACTATATACACCAGCTTCGGTTCCATCACGAGCAGTCTCTGAAGGAGCAAGTGTCTGCCTTTGTAGGCCGGTTTTGTCTTGGTCTCATTCGTCTCTTCCAGGAAAGAATACATTATAAGGCAGCTCATGGTTGATCAAGGTAAATATCACATCTAAGGGCGTTCCCAGGATGCTGTGACAGTTTAAGTCGTCCAACAGCCTGTTGTGCTCTATGATGCTAGCCTGCGATTAGTTACTCCTTGATGGATTCTGTATGTTTAGACTAACAAACTATTGAGGCATGCGCTATCATTGGTCTAATGACTGTAACGTATGTCCAATATATTTGTTGGGGATCAATGCCTAAAGATTTTCCACAAATTCTTCGACTTGTCCACAGGGACATTCTTTCTTTGTGTATTACCTTTCCCAAGTGGAAATTCCAATTAAGTGACTTATCTAGTGTTACACCTAGGCCTTTCACTTCTCCCGCAAATGGAATAATTTCAGATGACATGGAAGTTTACTCTAGATTGTCCAACTTCCTTTTCTTGGTGAAGGATATTAATTACCATTTTGTGGAAGTTGACAGTCATCTGCTCCCTCTCACACCAGATGTGCATAGCATCTAGTAGCTCTTGAAGAGTATTAGAAAGTACCTCATCAGACTTTCCTCTAACCAGAATGACTAGGTCGTTCACATACGTCGAAATACCCTATTGATAGTCATATTGATGAACATTAAGAGGCTGTGTGCTTAAGATGTTTCCTCTGATGTCTCGTTCCAGAAGGTATTGACCTTCTCCAGATGACCTTTTAACAGAAATTATGTCAGGCTAATGATGGGCCTAAGCGATTTTGGGTCAGGTTCTGTCCGACCCAATTTTAGTATGTATACGTATACCACTTTAATCGCCGCCCAGGTGATTGGGATATAATTCCATACCAGACTAGCTCTGTATATATAGTCTGACAAGTAAAGGTAGCAGATATCCACTGCATTTTACAGTAGCGCTGAGAATATGCCATCCTCACCTGAATGGTTCGAAAGGTTCAATAGCCCATTCTATGGCTGAAGAGGATAACCTTTTTTGCCACCTACCAATTGCTTTTGTGGGAACGTTTTGTCGTCTTCTCGATCGGCAGTTGGTTATTCATCAGAGTCGAACTCCCTGGGAAGCGATTCAGTGCCAAAATTTCTAGTTTCTTCTCCAGATCAGGCAAACAAGCTATCTGGTCGTTGTACCATACCAAATTCTTGATACGGTTCTCTGTAAATGATTTCTGGATTCTAGTGTTGTAGGATAAATCAGTAATACCGATAGTTGCTTTGTGGATTTTCTGAAAGGGCTCTTACAAAATCTTACGCAATTTGTGAAAATGTTTGTGCCTGAATACTTCTCTGTATGCACGTGTCTGTCTTTCCCTTTGATGGTGATTAATTTTATTTTATTGTTAGCAGGCGAACGAAACAATGCAGATATTTATACAGGGTGGACTCATTTTAGTTCATCGTGTCCTGGATCGTTCTTAGCGTCGGATGCCGGCACGGGCTAAGGATAAGAGTACCAAGCTGGTTGTTTGCTTGGTACCCCCGGGATCGGGTAATTGGGTGTTCTTGGCCATTGTCCTCTTGTGCGTGGCTTGAAGATTGGGCTGAAACAGAAAACAAATAATATATAATTACCCGTTATCCAGGATCTGGAGCTTCGGCCTATTGTACCTCGGATCGTCGTTGGGGACGTAGTCAGTTGCAACTCTGACGAGCGGATTCCCATGTTTTGCTACATGGGTTTATTGGGTGTATAGTTTCTTCGCTCTGCCCTAAATGACTTCACTTACCGGTGTTTAGTCCAGATCTCTGAAGATGTCGGTGAATCGAACAAACCATGGCGCATCTAGGTCATACTTAAGTGTGAAGTTCTCTACTGCTTGCATTCTCTTCATGTAGGTGGCTGCTTGGTAGCCCCAGGCTACGGAGGCGTAGGACAGAACGGGGTGCAAGGAGGGTCCTGAGATGCGTGAACTTGTTTCTCAGGTTGGGCTGGTTCTGCCTACCTACCATAGGGTAGAGTAGTGCCCTCCTCGTCCTCGCTTTCTGTATTGTTGTCTCAGGCTTCGGTCCGTGATAATGCCAAGGTACTTGACCTTATCGTGATATTGGATGTCCTTGCCGATCATGGAACATGTCCTATGGGAACTTGCTTCCTTACTCTTCTGAAAAGGATGGCTTAGCTCTTCTCCGCATTGACTTTGACTATCTACTTGTTACACAATTCTTCCAGAAGGGATGCGGCTTCCTGAAGGTAGCGTGTGGCTAGTTTTGCATCCATGATCTTGCAGCTATGGCCGTATCGTCTGCGTAGAGCGCCAAAGAGGTCCTGGCGGCTCTTGCATGTCGAAGGTTTACATGGTAAACAGGTAACGAAAGAGTACCTATCCCTGCGGTAGGCCTGCTTCCATGGGCCTGAAGTTCGATAACTTGTCAGCAATATTCACATGGAGTTGCCTCCGGTGAAGGTAGAATCTCCCTTGACAATGCTGACGGAATAACACATCGACAACTTCTTCGCCAAAAGATCGTCATCCCAAAATCTATCTAAGGCCTTGGCTACATCCAAGTACATACCTGTAACTTGTCGATGGCTGAAACCCTCCGTTATGTGCTCCGGTAGATGAAGTACTCGGAGCTCGATGTTATATCCCATTCGGTAGAAGAGCTGCTCATCTGGGATGATCTGGAGCTCGTCGGTGCGGGTCTTAATTTTTTTCAGTATGATCCTCTCTGCTACTTTACTCATCACCGGTAGAAGACTAATAGGCCTGCAACTTGAGGGAAAAAGTTCGATTCTTACCTGGTTTGTAGTAGCAAAGGAGTACCTTTACTATCTTCAGTGGGCCGTTTCGCTCCGTTGAAATTACTAAGGCGGCGGCTTTCATATTTTCCAGTTCCGACGTGTCGATGAGATGATGGTCTATGGTCTTCTTGGCGAGTAGGTCCACTCCTGCGTTTACTCACCGTTGTTTCTACATAGCCTACATTATGCTGGCGAAGTTTATTTTCTTGCAGAGCTATCACGTCTACGTTGTATCTCTCCAAAATTTCTTCTAGCACTAGCTCCCTCTCTTTGAGGCCGGTCACGTTCCGCGAGGCGATCTGCAAGATTTTTCTGCTTCAGCAGCATAGTAGCCATTTGCTCTAGGAGCATATTTGGTATTGAAGCGAAGAATGAGCTCTGGGCCAGCGCAGCTGTTAAATTCTGAACCCCATCAGTGCTCGGAAATTTGACCTCTTCTTCAGCATTGTCTTGGCCTTGTTGATGCTGAGGCCTTGCTTTTAGCATTTGCCGCATCTGCGTCGTTTTTGCCAGCGATGACCTTTCTGGTCTCCACTGTCGCCGTCTTCTCTCTGGATCCCTGATTGGTCTTTGGGGCACTAGCTGGCTTCTTGGGTGGGCTCCTTGGTAGTTTGTACACTTGGTTGGGCTCTTCCTCTTCTTTGTGTATTCGGCGGAGCCGTGGGCCAGTCCGCACTTCACGTACTTTGGCTGTGCACTGTACCACCCGTGTGTGGCCAAAGCGCTGGCAGCGGTGGCACTGGGTGATGGTCTGGGCGGCTTTCTGTTTTTCTACCCTGACTACTAGGAAGCAACATCCGTTGATTTTCAGGATCTCTTCCTGGTCAAGGGGAACTTGTGCTAGGACCAGGGGTATTTCCTTTTGTCCTCCTAGAGGTCATCCTCTGGACTGATATGCGTATCAATCCCTACTCCTTGAGGTCCTTCTTTATATCCTAGTTGACAACTCCGGTGGGGATACCTCTAGTTACCATCCTGAGTAGCTTTTCTTCCGGTAGGGCATACGTGTATTCACGTTTTTCTGATGCGAATAGCCAGATCATTCCCTGATAATCTTCCGCCGTTTGGGGCTCTATGGAATACCTTCTCCGGCGATTCGGGATTCACCCTAGGTTAGAGAGAATTGTAAATTCATGATGCTAGAGCTGCTCATTTTCCTGAATTCGTACTATATAAAGAGTATCAAGTTCTTAAGAAATTTCCTACCAGGTGTCCCTACTGGAGTGAATTGAATCATCGTTGCTACACTTCCTATCTTTATAGATAGGAAGTGTAGCAGCGTATCTCTAACTGAGGTGATTATCCTTTTTTATGACGAAGTGACACGGTTCTTTCCATACATAATGTCCATGAAAGGAAGCAGCTCGAGGATTAGACGCTAGTATACTAACAATGTCAATCTATGACGTTATGGTCAGTATTAGTTTCGGGATTATGTCATTGATTGGTTAGTATACTAGCGTGGTTAGTATTAGATCATCATTATACAGCGTGCCTCAGTTTTGCGGCGCAAGATTGCCTGGCACTCCTATAAGAAAATATCGAAAATTTTCAGAAACGTGGTAGTAGAGGGCATAAAGTAGTACAGCATAAAATATTTTAAAGCATACAGGGTGATCCATTAAGCCTTGTCATAAATTTACGTTTTTCAAATTTAATACTCAGTATATTAGTACATATTTGGATTCTCCTTTTAAAGACTACTTAAACGATGTGTCATTTGATGGATAAACGAAGCGTTAGGCACGTTAGTACCATGATATTAGTGAGTTTGTATCAAAAACATGTCAACTTTGTGGTCACTGTGACGTAAAGAGCACTCCCACCATTGTGTTTTGTGAAGATGATATGAACAACAATTTAACAACATATGCTTTTCTGTATTAATGCCCTTGTAAACATATACATACATAGTTTTAAACATTTCATAAACGGATTTCATAAATTCGATCATTTCTAGCATAATCCAGAAACTATGAAAGGGATTACAAATAAAGATGATACTTTAACCGATGTGGAAATTGCAAAAGCGAAGGAAGTTGAAAGCGGCGCCTTTAAATCAAAAGGAAAATACCCAGGATTTCGTAAAAATATGCTTGATTACATTCAGGAATATACTGATTATACCGGCATCCATGGATTTAAATATATGGGAGAACAAGATAGATCAGTTTTTGAAAAGTGAGTACTGCTTTATGAATAAAACCTATTAAATTTAACAGAGAACGTACGAATAGATATTTATAACTCCAATGAGTCCATCAAGTAAAAAAAGTAATAAATGTTGATAAAATAGTCGCAAAACTAGTCAGAAAATCGCGTCAACTCAGTGGCGTAGTGCTAAAGGTGCTTGTTTTGCGACCACGGAATCCTTGTTCGAATCCTGGCTAGGATATGGATGTTTAGTAACGTCTTCATGTGTTACCGAGACGGTAGCAGTGAGATAGACCGCTGGCATAACATGTCTAGTCGCTGTTACCTCTCCTGAGTTCGAGTCTCAGCTGCGGTAGAAGGTAATATCATAGAGAATGGTTGTTGTGTTGATGTGTATGTGTACGTGTCCTGGTTAAGAGGTAGAACAGCAATAGCTGAACTACGCCAGGACGTTAATATAAATATGGCCATTAAAAAAATAGGGGTATTTTAAATAGATTATTGCATGTTAGATAATAATTTCTTTAACAAAATTATTTTAGATATTTATGAAAATTTATTATAAATACACGAGTAAATACATTATAGTCGTGTCCCACTTTCGATGTTATTTATTAAAATGTGCCTACCCCAGGAGCGGCAGTGTATCTTGAGAAACTTCTGTTTTTGAGTTTCTTGTGCATAGTTCCTTCGGAGTCACACAAAGTGCTGGCTGGCGCCAATCAGAGTCACGCAAATTGTTCCGTATTTTTTAGCTCAAAACATGCCCGTTAAAAGGTGACTCAAGCCAAACACAAATCAAAGTATATATTGTGAAATGGTACACTTAAAATACATATTATAAATGTAAATTTAGATTTTTTGAACTCTGATGATTTTTACCATCTTGAATTCGCAAAAATCGGGAAATCTGGAAACGGCGGAAAAATTGTCAAGTGCTCGGCCATCAGTTACTTGTTGAATATAGTAGTGTGCGTAACTCCGGATGGAGTCAACCCTGTCCGGTGATATAGAGCTACTTATGGAAGTTCAAGTTAGTCATTTTTTGTCTGATGTTCCCCAACCACTTTTAGGCTCCGCCCTCGGGGAAGACGGAGAGTGTGAGATCCTATTGGCTGAGGGGTCCTATTGGTCGAGAGGCGTAAGATCCTGTTGGTTGAGGGTTTCTATTGGATGAGAGGTCTAGGCTTAATGGTAGATGCTCTTCCTATTGGTTGATGACAACAATGGTGGATAGCGTTTAGGTTCTTGCCTTTGGCTGAGGGGTTTGGATTATTTCTATTGGTAGAAGATAGTAATGGAGACTTCACAAATAAAATGGTAGATGGTGTATCAGACGATTGAGTCGTCGGTGTAATAAGGAAATGTGTTCGTGGAGGAGACCGTATCATAAAGATATAGGTGATAATTTTTACGCTAATACCCCTGACTAAACGTTTAAGAGAAATTCTATAAGCTTAGCGCTTAACGAATCGCACAATACTAGAGATAGTCTGTGGGGTTCTTATGTCAGCATTGTTCTGTGTACGTAGAAATTATCATTTTTAGTAGTGAATATATTTACCTGTTAAATTCAATATATAGGATGTGAGCAGAGTTATACGTTTACTACATACAATCCAAGTCCCAGATACTAATTTCAATCCGCCCTGTAGGACATTAGAGCAAAGTTATTAACCCATAAACCCTAGTGAAGGCAACATATCTCCTCTATTCTGTGTAAGATAGTAAGGACTGAATAAATATTGAAAGGTTTAGGATTGAGGGTTAGATTCATAAATAATACTACTACTAATAGTAATAATAATACTTCATTTTCCTAATTAAGTACAGTGTTAGTGAGAAAGGTATTCTAAACCTAGGTTAATGTAGGTTCGAGATATAAAATACTTATTGGTATAAAATATAATAATATTAACACTTACAAACAAGACTATTCACACAGTAGTATCTATATCGTAAGCTCGTCATTCATGATACACGGCGGTGTTTCATATGACCCTTTAATTAAATGTCTCTTATCATTGTATGAATTAAAGCTATTTTTCCTTGGGTCATGGAATAAACAGTATGCTTCTCAGATTTAATTCAATTTTGACTAATAAGATCTCTAAAATTATCAAGGCTCTCTATAAAATCATCGAGAGTAATAGCATTTTTGATGACGGACTTTTCAATTCCCTTAATCTTCTTTTGCTGCATCTACATCGGCCGTGGTCTCACCACCAGCTAGTTTAATGGTATACAGTAATTTGAGCTCTAAGCCCCACAAAAAATTCTATTGGTACACCGTTATACTTATCTTTCATCATAGCCAATACTTTTTTTATTCAGGAGAGGCATACTATATGCCTTCTCTAATGGGTCATCGCTCCTATCAAACCGGTATTCAACTTGGTATTCAGATCAACGCAAGATTTTAACTGCTTAAATTTCAAGACGCGTTGTACTTTCTTTAGTTCGATACTATATATTAGTGCCTGCTTCAAAGCTCTGTAATGGATGATATATTTCGATTAATTATGTAGAATAGCCAAAAGTTTAGTGCCATTACATCCAGGGGGAGCGCTGTGTTCGAGACGGAAAGGTAAATTGCAATGTAAATCATGTAAATGCTCCGGATAGTCGAGGTCAACTTCTAAAATGTAACTTACTTTGGAATTATCGGGACTGCTGTCACGTCAATGTTAGTATCTGCCCATTCGAAGCCTCTAAATGGAAAGATATTAATGTCGAAATATGGTAAATACTTTGTCGGTCTATCAGGATCGAAATTTGGAAAGCACTTGTTATTCGCCACGATTTTACATTTTGAACATCGTCTTAGCCCACCTGGATTCCCCGTTCTACAAATTGCATGTCGATATCTGTTAAAAGCTCTAACTCTACCTTATATACTTTAGCATGCAGTCCCACGTATAGCCGGATAGAGTGTAATAATTCGCGGGATCTAGACCGTATGATTTATGGCAACTGATTCGGAATTGCTCAAACACGTCCGTCAAGAGCAATATGTCCGTTTTCATGTCTAAATCCGCGTATTGGCCTAAGTTTTTAATATTAAACGCGGACCATATAAGTTGCGCATGTGCATACTGTGCAACTGATATATCTTTATCTGTTGTAAAAATAATGTTCAGGCGAAGATCACAATTTAAATTTATTGAAACTGCTCATAAAATTATATGGATACACACCTTTTTTCGTTAGCAAAGCAAACTGTTCGCTATCCAATTCAGTAAACTGTGATTTTAGATTCAACAACTACGGCAAGAATGGGGACAGCGTATCTAATGAGGAACTCATAAAACGGAATGAATCAATAAACCGGAATTTAATTAAATTTTGATCAATATGTTTGGTGAATAAAATATATATTTTTTGGTAATGTTTTCTAAAATAAAATGGGCATTGTACCCGCTCCAGTTATGAATACAACCGTTACAATCACCTCATCCTTATAATTAATTTTACATGCGTTTTGAGCCGCACCCCTGTAGTTATTCTTAGGATTCAGATGAAAGTGGTCTCGTACCCTGGGTTCGTTTGGGTTGTTCATAGATGTGGCAGTGCATGGCTTTATCAAATTCAGGCTGCTGCCCAACTGCCGTTTTCATATTATGCAATGAGGACATAGAAAAACGGTTTCAACATCTTCTGAGAATTCATTCATCTGCCAAGCGAACCAAGATATGCGTCCTCCTCTCGATATGAATGATAAAATGATAGGGAATCGTCATAGGAGCACTTTATATAATGACCGATGGCAGCAGGCACATGTCGTTGATACTTATTGTTGGAGTTGATCGGTACAAGACCGCTCTCGACATCAGCATAGATAATAAAGGGGACCTTTTCTTTATTTTTGAAACTCTTAAACCTTAGCTGTTTCTGGCCATCACGTGGTAGTCTGACTTTGCACTGATTCATTTTAATGCAGTCTTCAGTGTGTCTATCTAGGTCTGTTTGGGTGTAAAAATAATAGAGACATCGGTCGCTGAATATTTCTTGCCGACGTGTTTACTCAATTGTGTGGAGTTGCGGAGTAAAAGATCCTTGATCCATACATAGTGCACAGGTGTGAAGTACTGGTCTTGAATCATTAATAAATTTACGTGTCTATCCTTCTTCTCCTTCGTCAAATAGCTGGGTAGAGTAATGAAATGTTTCCTCTTTTCATTTAATGTGTAGATGTTTACTGTGCTTCCCACCTATTAGACATTGAATAATGCTGATTAAATAATTGTTGTTTATATAGTTTCCTGATCTGAATATCAGCATCATAGTAATTTTCTTAGTTCTAACCTTACAATAATTTCTTCTCCTCGAAAATTCACCAGCTCGGAGTTCTGATCGAATATCTTCAAGGTAATATTATGTATACTCTGTTCATTATCAACCGGCAGAAAAATTCAATTATTAGGTTCCATATAACTAAATTCAAAAATCATATGTGATGGCTTATTATTGTAAAATGCCCCTGTCGTGATATTACAGTCTACGTGTATGGTTATAACTTTAACTATTTTAACTGGTAAATCAGAATGATATAGTTCACCAGGTTTTAACACTTGAGCACAGTAGCCTAGTAAAGTAGCTAAACTAACTTTAGGCGTAAAATTAATTTCGTGTTCACTATTAATTTCTCACTTAAGCGTGTTGTTATCAGCGAAAAATAATCATTGGATTTGCTCTGCGATACATCACTGGGTATTAGTTTCTTCTGCGGATAAGATTCGATGTCACTGATTTCGTAGGATCCGGTAGCTATTTTTATGACTTTCCTCTTCGATTTATCGCCTAGTTATTAGTAGTTATTCCTAGTAAAAAAACTTGTTATTTACACCGTTCTCTACGTTAGGTATTCTATTGTAGGTGTGAAGAACAATAAGTGCCAACGAATAATCGTACTGAGGATCAATATCAATGGAATTATATAAGTCTCCGGAGAGTGTAGAACTTCGTTCTCTTAATGTGAATATCTGAGACACAATGAATGTAATCATACAGGTTTATTATAGAGAAATTCTAAACATAAGCGGCCACAATTCGATGTACTGTACAAAGTATCAGGATTATATTTAATTTTACATTTCACGCCAAAATATCGAAGTAATACTATTAGCGACTTCAACAATCCGAAGCTATCGAAATATAAGACGGAATCATTTGTTTTCTTATATGCTACCCAGTAGGTCCCCGGACCTCCCATAATATCTAAATTAATGATAACACTTTCACATCTTCTCGGTGGAGATCGCGGTTGGGTATTACGCATAAAGACACCTCTGAAATGTGGAATTTTTAAATTTTTAACGTATTTCAATAGGTCCCTATCGGGAGTGCTCTGTTGTGTAGCCTCAATTGTAGTTCTCTTGCGCTCTTTCAGGTATAGATCATACCTCTTCCTATATGGCTTCATATATAGTCCAGAACCTTTGTTCCCTAAAGCTATAGCCCCCATGGTCTTATTATGTCTTTCATCTTCTTCCAATTTTTTCTTAGAATTTATAATATCAATAACATCCTTAGCGACTCCGAATGGATCTCCTACTAAAGCTTCTAATGTGCTTATACCAGCCAAAATTGGTATCAGCGGTAAAATGCCACCGGTTTTCGGTATCGGTAGAATACGAGAGGTGACGGTTTATTTCTGACCTTCTGCATTCTTAATGGAAATTGGGGCTGCTTTACCATCATCGCGCTATATTTATTTAAAACATGGCTAAATATTCAAATTTCACTACAATTAAACTTTTCGTTCTCAAGTTATAATGCCTACAAGAAACGTGGTATACACACACACGAATGACTATTTTGAGTGAAAGAATTCAGTCGCCAACACAGTGATATAATATTTTTTCTCTATGTGTGATATTACTGGTTTGAGAAATGTATTGATTGAATGCAATATACTCTTCGTTTTCCACTTGCAAAAAAATATAATTATATTATAACTCAACAACTATGAATTCCCTAAGCATATTGTGTTCTATTTCAGATGTATATGTTCTCTCAGCCATTTTATAACCTTAAACATTTAAGAAATATTCTAGTGTAAAGATCAAACTGAATAGACTATTACATAAATGAGAAGTAAAGATCTATAGATCTATAGAAGCTAATATTGATGTTAGAGAGCGGTTTATCAACTTAACTATATAAAGCTTAGACAAATGTAACAAGATTAGGGGCCAGATTTGGCGGCTTTCATTCATCTCGTAGTTAGACAAGGTCGTCACTCGTTTACTTAACTACAAAGAGTATCCTGTAGAATGTGCAACAATTGTGTAAAAATGTTTGTGGAACTGAGAGCTAAAATGTCTAGTTTGTTTTAAAATATTATAGTGCTGCATACTGTTTAACACCTTGTATGATATCACGCTTCTCACTTGTTCCAGATTGCATCTTACCGATATGGATCGTCCTGAAAATGTTTAAATAGGAGTTACAAAGACTATTTTTCAGTTTTTCTCGAACTTTCAAAGTGTAAAGAAATTTTAAAATATTTGTGCTATACTATATCATACATTTTATTTTTTTGTCCTCAGGGCTCGTCTGTTAATAAAACTCTGAGGGCACTACAGCCTCCTGGGCTTATTGTGCTCTCCCTGTCGTGTTTCACTCCGCCCACTCCAGTACCCCTGTACCCCTAATCGGGTGATACAGGTCCATGGTCGAGCGGGTGCTGATGAATTCCGGCTCCGTTCGTGCTTGCCCGTAGATACCATGTCTTCTGCGAGCGAGTGCCTCGCAGTTGAATATGATGTGATCGACCGTTTCCGGCTCCATAGTCTGCAGTCTAGGTTGCCGTCAAATTTGCCGATTGTATTTGGATACTTCTTTACTGGAAAATGTCCAGTCAGAAGTCCTACTATTAGTCTTAACTGCGCCCTGTTCATTGTGAGCAGTTCTTCAGTTTCTTTTGCACATGGACCTTTACTGAATGTTTTCCCATGTCGATTTCCTGGAATGTTCCTCCAGTGATTTTTGTGTTTGCTCTTGACCCAGTCTTTAATCGCCCTTCTGGCTGAGCTTTTGGAAATACCCAGCGCGGGTTGTGGGCCATAGAATGTATTAGCTGCCCCTTGTCTAGAAAGTTCATCGGCTTTTTCATTGCCGTCAATTTTGGAGTATCCTGGCAACCAGAGTAATTTGACTCTGTTCTGCTCACCCAGAATTTTCAGCTCTTCATGGCAGTCCCATATCAGTCGGGATGACACTCTGTTGGAGGCTAGTGCCCCAAGTGCCGCCTGACTGTCTGATGCAATGGAGATCTGCTGGTTGACATATTGTCGACTACATTCTCTCGTACACGTTCAAGTATAGCCAGAATTTCTGATTGGAATACAGTGGCATGTTGCCAAGGGAAAGACTTATACTTGCCCTGGGTCTTTCACCATGTATTCCAGCTCCAGCTCCTGTGCTCGTCCTAGACCCGTCAGTATACCAGGTTAGGCCCTTACGTAGTATGTCAGGAGCTTCTTTTAACCAGTCCTTTCTATCTCCAATGGTGATACTGAAGGGCTTGTTAAAGGTGGTTTTTGGTATCATGTAGTCTGACCTCATATTCAATGGAGGGTCTTCTACAGTGTTTATTATCCTCAAGTGTCCCCCAAATCTAGCTCCGTGAGACTCGGGGAATTTGAGTTTTGCAGCCTATATGCTCCCATTCTGGCCTCTCCCTGGATCACTATGCTAAGTGGGGGGGGGGCGTCCAACAGGGTCTCCAAGGCTGCCGTTGGGATGCTTTTCATAGCACCCGTAATTCCTAAACAGGTCAGTCTGTACCCGGCTCAGCTTATTCGCCGCTGTAGTCTGAGTTGTCTTTGACCACCAAACTAGAGCAACGTACGTAATGGTGGGTCTTATAATGCTTGTGTAAAGCCAGTACAGTGCACTAGGCCTGAGCCACCATGCTTTACCATACGATCGTCTACAGGTTGCCAATGTGGCTACCGATCTATGTATTATCCTGTCTAGGTGTTGATTCCAGGTAAGCTTGGAGTCTATAGTAACTCCAAGGTATTTGACCTCTCCCGACATCTGCAGTTGTGTATCTCGAAGGACTAGAGGGCCTAAGCCCTCCAGATTTCTTCTTCTGGTGAATGGGACGATGTGGGTCTTTAATGGGCTGACTTTCAGCCCTTCCTCATCTTTCCATTTTTTGACCATGTTCAGTGCCATCTGTAATCGATCCCTGACTATGTTATTAAACTTTCCCCTAACCATGATGACTATATCGTCAGCATATCTTTGGGCTTCAAATCCCTCAATTGTGAGTTTCCGTAATAGGCTGTCAACTACAAGATTCCATAGCAGGGGGAACAGAACACCCCCCCTGCAGACAGCCTCCTGCAACTGACGCACTTAGGTTTTGTCCCATCATGGCGGTGAATACCGTCCTGCCTTGGAGCATGCCATCGATCCACCTGCAGCAGGTGTCCTCGATGCCACGCTCTCTTGCAGTTCTGTTCCAGAACCTTCTCCACCTTCTGAATTAAGTGGTGAAGTACTGTTTCTGTAGACATGCCTGCTCTGTACGCAAATTGGTTCTGGTGTAGTGGACTTCTGTCCAGAACATCATCCCTAATATGCCTGTCGAGCAATTTTTCCATAGTCTTAAGTTGAAAGGGCATAATACTGATGGGTCTTAGGGACTTGGCTTGGGTGCACGAGTTCCGCCCAGCCTTTGGTATAAATACCACCCTAACTGGTTTCCACCTCATTGGTATGTATCCCAGCGCTAGGCTGGTTCTGTACAATGGGCAGAGCTTGGATGCCAATAGGTCTATGCCCTGTTGGAGCATTATTGGCAGAATTCCGTCCGGTCCCGGAGATTTGTAAGGTTCAAATGAGTTTATTGCCCACCTGATTTTGGATTGATCTATCACTTCTTTGGTTACTGGCCAGTCTGTCCTAGTGGCTCTGTTTTCAGTTGTCACCAGTTCTGTTCTTAGCCATTCCTCGAGTGTTTGTTCAGTAATGGTAGATCCAGGAAAGTGCACACGGAGCAGTTCCTCCATGGTTTCCTTTCCTGTCTTGGTGTAATCTCCTGTCTCTGTTAAAAGGGAGTTTATTGAGCAATGATTGTCCTTCGAGAGAGTTTTCTGGAGTCTGGCACTTTCCGGGATACTATCAATACTCTCGCAGTGTCTTTTCCAGGATTCTATCTTGGCCCTTCTCGGCGCCCGATTGTACTCAGTCAAAGAGGTCCTGTATTCATCCCAATTGGCTGATCTTTTTGCAACATTGAATTTTCTTCTCACTTCTTTCCTCATATTTGTAAGGTCATTATTCCACCAGGGTACATTCCTGGTGGATTTCCTTACCAGTAGAGGGCAGTTGTCTTAATATGCAGAGATAATTGCGTTCTGTATTTGTTCCGCAGCTATCTTGACATCCTCTTCTCTTCTAATATTCGTTATTACCCCCCCCCCAAGTTTCCGGGCAAAGTCTGTCTTATATCCTTCCCAGTCCATCCTGCGGGGGTTACGATATGTTTCAGTTACACGGTCCAGTCCCGTTATATCGAATCGAATGTGTCTATGGTCTGAGCAGCGCTCTTCCTCAGACACATGCCAGTTTTTAACTATGTTACACGCATGTGATGTACCTATTGTTATATCTATCACTTCTTGCCTTTGTCTAGTTACAAAGGTCGGAGTATTACCTACATTTGCTATGTCTAAATTATATTCCATAATAAATTCAAAAAGTGACTCACCTCTTGGATTGGTGTCGGTGCTCCCCCAGACCGTGTGATGCCCGTTTGCATCACACCCGATGATGACCTGAGATCCTCTTCCTCTGCAGCTCCTCACCAGTTCCTCCACGGCCTTGGTTGGTGGTGGCTCAGGGTCGTCATATGGAAGGTACGCAGAGCCCAGAATTAACTCTCTCGGCATACCCCTACACGATCGCCTGATTTTGACTACCACTAAATTCCTAGAACAGAAATTAGTTAGTCACATTACTGCTTGCTTACCTTTAACAAGAATACACGCTCTGGGAGTCTCAGTGGATCTGCTGTAGATGAGTTCTCCAACGACCTCCTAAGCCTCTTACCTGACCCTTGTAGACTCAGGGTTCCTGGATCAATGCAATGTCACACCCTTGCATGACCTTAGCAATGACCGACGTTGCCGCCTTGCTATGGTGCAGGTTTATCTGCCCCACCTTCATCTTGGGTGTTGGTTTTCTCCTTCGGTTTGTTGAAGGAGACTCTGTGTAAGCGGTAGTAGGCCTTGAAGTCCAGACCTTCAAGTACCTTCAACGACTTTTCATCGATGGAGTAGGCCAGCGTTTGCCCCTTCTCCTCTACTTTACGACTCATCAGGGACCATCGTTCCGTACTCAAGCCATCATTTTGTTTCTTGAGACGGTCTCTGACAATTGATTCGTTGACTAGCTCGGGGATGTAGACGAGGACCTTCGGTCGCGTGGGAAGGTCCTTGGTGTTCACCACAGTGATGGACACACACCCCCTCCTCCAGCTCCTTCATCCCTCGAATCGTTTTCAGGATCCAGTTTTCGGTGGAGGGGTTCGCACAAATCACATTGAGGATCCCCCCTCATATTTTGGAAACCGTTGAAACCTCGGAGTCGCTACCCCGCAGGGGGTTGCGTCCAGTGCTTCCACCAGTTTGTCCTGAATCAGGTCTGCTTGTTCCTGATTCAGCAGGGTATCAGGATGGTTGACATTGATGACAGACATCCTGATGTCTGTCATGGCATCCCTGTAAGAGACAGTCGGCGCCGTGGCGCTCCTGACTCTTTTGGGGTTTGGTTTAGTAGGGGTGTTGGAGTCCGGTCTGTCCCCGGTGTAACCCCCTACTTTCTTATCGGTTGCATGCGTGGCCGTGGTCTCTCGTCCGCCCACGTGCCTGCAGCCATTTTCGCCGCATTCGCGTTCTTCCTCCTTTGGGCTCCGGAAGGACGTTTTTTTTTCGAGCCACCCGCCGTTGCCAAGTCTTGGGGAGACCCCCTCCTGCATGGAAGGGCCGCACCCTGTGCCCCGAGGTTTGTCGCCAGTGGCCGGACATCCCTCCGACCATGCATCCCTACGGTGCGCACAATACCTTGGGATTGGGTAAGTTTTTATAGTGGTACTTCATCCACGCGATCCAGGCAATGAAGCCAGGGCCCCCGTGCCCCTGGAGACACGTACCCCTGACCTTGGCCAGAGGGTCGTTGCACCTCCAGGCGGTTTACGGTGTGAGTCGTGAGCTGGTCCGCGGCGTGGCTTTAGTGAGGATGGATTGGGTTATTAGCCCTGTCGCCCAACAGTACGGCCAACGCTAGCCCTACTCCTTACGAAGTCTGGCCGTTCTCCTATCCGCCACCCGGAGACGCGCCTGGTCAGGTAGCTCAACCCTCAATCTCTGGGAGATTGGTGCCAGGGATATCATACAACTGCTATCTCATATAATGAAGAGACCGCGGCTGATGGACTTAAGCAGTGTATCAAGGCGGTGCGAGATATAGAACTTCAACTGAACACAAAAGCTTCCGCAGTCAGATAAATCAAACGCAAAAACCTGGCACATCAACAACAAAGGAAACAGCAAAAGATCGGATTCATCGGGACGATACAGGAACAGCTTTCGATAGCCGCATTCGTACCGGAGTGATCTCCAATTTAAAACATAAGAATCCTCGTGAATTTCTTAAGAATTGCTTTGCTTTATTCAAGGGACTTATACAGAATGCTTTGAAAAAGAAAGAGGTCGCATTTTTTGCGAATAGTTTGTTATCAAGGTGACCAGATAATTAGGGAATATAAATACTGTAACTCGTAAAACGCTCCAATCTATCGGAACACCAATTTCGAACAATAGTTGGTACAGAATGTCCAACTGCCAATTTTAACGCAACTTTGAAGAGGAATTTGAAGAAAGAAATAGTCGGTGGCCGTTGCAAGCAATCAGCAATTTGGGGGTTCTTCTTCTTCTTCTTTTAGCGGGGCGCTTGGAGGTCGCCGCACTCAGGCCCAAAGGCTGAAATCCTTCCCACGGGAGAATTCCTTATTTCCTCCAGCATTGGAAAGCCAGTGTCGAAGTGTTTGTGCCTCAGGTTCATCAGTCCTGGGCAAGAAGTGAGGACGTGGATGGGAGTCTCCCCCTCTTCCTCGCAGAACCTGCAATCGGGGTGATCATCCACCCCCATTGTGTGTAGGTGTTTCATAAAATAGCCATGTCCGGTCAGAAGGCCTGTCACGACTCTAATTTGCTTTTTGCTTAGACGCAGAAATTGCTTTGTTCTTTCCGGCAAGGGCCCTGAGATTAGGAGCTTCGCTTGCCGGAGTCCTGGATAGGAATCCCAGAGGTCAATGAACCGGGAGCGAGTCCAGTTATCTATTAAACTTTTGGCTTGGGATCTAGGGTAGCCGAGGGCCGGCTCCGGACCAAGCAGATGTCTCCGAGAGCCCCTTCTGACCAGAGCGTCCTCCCGCTCGTTACCCTCAATGTTGCTGTGTCCAGGCACCCAGAGAAGCCTGACCCAGTTTGATGGGCCAAGTTCGCAGAGGGCCTGTTTACAGTTTTGGACCAGTTTTGACTTCGTCCGATTCGATGGAAAGCCCTTGAGGGCCGCTTGGCTGTCGCTACATACATAGATGTGTTTATTGGAGTATTCCTTTGGGATGTTCTCCTGTGCGCAGACCAATATAGCAAAGATCTCGGTCTGGAATACCGTGGCGAATTTGCCCAGGGCATAAGAAAGCTCAGCCCTGGGCCTTTCCCCAAATATACCCGCTCCGGTACTTTCCTCTAGCCTCAATCCGTCTGTGAACCAGACAATATCTGTAGGCCTGAGTATGTCCTCGAGTTGTCTCCAGTCTTCCCTTTAGGGAAGACTACCTCGAAGAGTTGTGCGAAGGAGAAGGAAGGCACCACGTCGTCACTCCTGGCCTCTAGAAGTGAGTGGGCTCCTGTCGCATCAGCTAGGGCCCTTGTGTGACCTGGTTGTTCTCCTCCTTTCTTCCACTGACCTCCCCATTCCAGCCTGTATGCCGCTTTCCGAGCTTCGGCCACAATCACTAATTGAAGGGGTGCAAGGTCCAGAGGGACCTCCAGAGCCGCTGTGTGGGTCGTGCGTATTGCTCCTGTGACTCCTAAGCAGGCAAGTCTTTGGAGTTGTGTTAGCTTTTGTCGTATGCTTGACCTGGTTGTGGCGGGCCACCAGACAACAGAGGCATACGTAATCATTGGTCTAACTATACCACATAGCCATCCTGGGGCTTAGCTTCCATGTTTTGCCAAAGGTTCTTCTACATACCCATAGGGTTGTAGTGGCCCTTTGTACTTGTCTCTATATAATCTCTCCAGGTCAGCATAGAGTCCAGAATGGCCACCAGATACTTCACTGTCCTTGAGATTGTTAGAGTAGTGTTGTAGAGTACGGGTTCGACGAAACCGTTTAGCCTACGTCTCCTAGTAAACATGACCATTTGCTCCTTTGAGGTATTGACTCTAAGGCCCTGGTCATTGCACCATCTTTGTACGATCTGCAAGGCCCTTTGCAAGAGTCCGCTGACCGTATTTGGGAATTTTCCCGAGATGATGATTGCGAGGTCATCTGCGTAACCTTGCGCAAAAAGATCCTCGTTATCAGGTTCCTGTAATAGGCCGTCGAGAACGAGGTTCCGTAGCAAAGGAGAGAGGACGCCCCCTTGTGGGCAGCCTCTCATTACTGAAACTTTTACTGCCAACATAGCCCTCAACCATCTAATGATGGTGTCTTCGATGCCATGATAGGCAGCGGCGGCACAGAGGTATGGTCAAGGGCTCCTTCGATATCTAAGAAGGCTCCGGCCGCAAGTTCTTTGTGGTGCAGCGCCTTCTCGACCCTCAAAACGATCGGATGAAGGCCCGTTTCCACTGACTTACCGGCCTGGTAAGCATGTTGTGACGGATGCAGAGGTACTGAGGTTAGTGCCCCGGCTTTGACATACCTTTTAACCAACCTCTCTAAAGTTTTGAGTAGGAAGGATGTTAGGATGATTGCTCTGTAGGAGTTGGCAGTATCGTACGACGAGCGTCCTGCTTTAGCTATGAAATCCACCTTGACGGCCCTCCAGGGTATAGGAATATACCCCGTGGCCAGGCTGGTTCTCAACAAATGATAGACCGGACAGATGAGTGTCTCTGTCTCCTCTTGCAGAAGTGCCAGAAACACTCCATCCGGTCCTGGGTTTTTGAACGGCTCAAACGTGGAAATAGGCCACCTGACCCTTTCCACTGTCACCACCCTCGAGGCTGTCCTCCAGTCCGCTGCCGTGACAACAGCGCGGGGAGGGCGAGGGGATGGTGCTTCCGCCGTCTCCACTACGGATTCGGGGAAATGAGTTGCTAGTAGATGCTTGAGGCGCTCCTCAGTGGTAGCCGTTAGTCTACCGGAGGGAAGCCTCAAGTCCTCAAGTTGTGAAGGTCTATCTTTCTTAAGGGCTTTGCAGAGCCTAGCGGCTTCGGAAAATCTTCAATACTTTCGCAGAATTTCCTCCAGGCTGCCCTCTTATTGCTACGAATGTGGCTTTTGTAGAGGCGTTGGGATCGTTTGAAGTCGTCCCAGTCCTCCGGGAGTTGAGTGCGCATAGTCCTGTTAAGGCGCCTGCGTGTCTCCTTGGGTAGGTTCAAAAGTTCCCTGTTTCAGCAAGGAACCTTATTCTTTCCCTTGCTTCTTTTTAGAGGACAGCTGCTCTCGTATGAAGCAGTGATCGCTCCATTGAGAAGTTTGGCGAAGGATTCTATCTCCTCTGTGTTTCTGGGTATAATAACCCTGTTTATTTTGTCCGAGAGGGCTCGTCTGTAGGCGTCCCAGTCGGTGTCCCTGGGGTTCCTGTACCAGCTCTCCTCTGAGGAGCGCAGTCCAGTTTGAACCTGATGTGTCGGTGATCCGACGGTACGTCGATACGTACCAATTTTTGAACAGTGGAACCGCTAGTCTGGAACCCAGTGTGACGTCGATGACTTCCTGCCTCCTAATTTGGGGGCTAATATCAACAAATTTACACCTCAGATTGGTTCATCGCACATTGAGCTACCCAAACAAATTTCTAATAAACATTCAGTTCCCGATGACTCACAAGCAGGTGCTGAGATTTGAGAAACAAAACAACATCTCAGTCAACGTCTACACGCTAAAAATGAAAAGAAGAAACATTTCGTTACTCTACCCATCTATTTGACGAAGGAAAAGAAGGATAGACAATTAAATTTATAAATAATTCAAGACCAGTACTTTGATGATGATGACAATGATATGCTTTCCACACCCGTGCGCTATCACTACGTTTTGGACCTTTCATGCCTTATCTCCACACAATTGAGTAAACACGTCGGCAACAAATATTTCTGCGACCGATGCCTCCATTACTTTTACACCCAAACGGACCTAAATAGGCACACTGTAGACTGCATTAAAATGAATGAGTGTAAGGTTAGACTACCACGTGACCAGAAACAGCTAAGATTTAATAATTTCAAAAATAAAGAAAAGGTCCCGTTTATTATATATGCTGATGTCGAGATCGTTCTTGTACCGATCAACTCCAATAATAAATATCAACAAGATCTGCATGAGCCATTTTTTATTATATAAAGTGGTCCTATGACGATTCCCTATCATCTTATCATTCATATCGAGGGGAGGACTGCATGTCCTGGTTCGCTCGAGTAGTGTTAGATCTAGGTTCTGGCTCCCCCCCTCTGCTCACTCTGATACATAAAAAGTATGATTGCCTGTGATTGGTGGATCTAAAAGTTCCTATAATTTTTTAACGAGAAGGGATATTTGAATTTTTTAAAAAGATTTCTTCTCAAGGTTCATAATTAGATATCCTGTTTATGACATAAAAACAAAAATGACTATCTGATTGGTGGATCTAGATAATGAAGTGTTATTTATTTGAGTTATAAAAAACAATAATTTATGTTCGAATTCGCCTTAACTTACTTGACCTTCTACATTAAAATGAAAGGTTACCTATGATTGTTCGAGCAGTAAAAATCCAATAACTTTGAAATCAGAAAAGAGATTTAATTTTTTAAACAAATTTCATCATCAAATTGGTTTCCAATTCACTATTATCTTCTCCTTGAGAATAAACTACGAGAGCGAAAAACAAAAAAAGAGTGTAATAGTACATTATACATTTAATTTGATTCTTTTGTTTAACACCGTATAATCAATCTCTCGAATTAACACTAAAATTATTTTAGAAATATTGAACATATTCGAATATTTCACTTATAACATGAATTCGTATACTATGTACAATCAATTCGTTCAATGTTGAATAAATGTCAAACAATTAAGCAAAAATATTTCAGATGTTTCCATAAGAATAACGATGATTATTAATAATATGAGATTATGTATGTATGATTTCTTTAACCCTCGTATAGTATCGAAAAAATATATATTTTTAAAATAATTCATGTAATTAAAGAACAATCAAGTACAGTCAAATTTACGAAAATTAATAATCATCCTTTTATTTGGCCAATCCTATATATTGACTGTAAATTGAAACCGCATTCCGATCTGTAATTATGCATTCAGCGATTGCATTTTTATGCATAACAATTACTTTAATAGTAAATAATTGTCCTCGTCATGTAAATGGCGTTAATATTTTTACAACTAGAAGTGAACATGAACTAAGTTAAAGTCAGTGTACGTACTTTGTATAGAATAATTTAATTTTTAATTGAAACTAACGATTTCCTTTCCCTTACAATTTGTATACAAGAATTAGGTTTCTATTGAACTAGCAGAGTAAATAAAGTAATAATTATTGTTTACTGTGTCATTGGTGATTTCTCCATTTATGCACTTAGTTTTATTCTTTGAATTGAACATATTCTTGTATATTGTGTGTGTGTGTATATAACAGCCTTGAAATTCCTCATGGCGTTCAGTTTTACAAGAAACAGAGTAAATCAATAAAACATAGGTCAAATATCAGGTACTTTTATTTTTCATTTTTAAATTTTATATATTTTAATTAATGAAATATCTTTATAAATGTTTTTCTCATAGAATAATAGGATTACAAACATAACTAAGAGCCAGTGACATTTTTAAGTGATGGTTTAGTTAAGGCCTATTTTTTGAGAGGATCTTGAGGGAGGTATAACTAAGTGTCATCCGTGAGAATTAGTCCGAATTCCAGTTGTAAGAGGGTGGCAGAACGCCCCTAATGTGTAAAAAAAAACTGCATCTTTTTATTATTGAGTTAAGGCTGAAATTTTTTCTAGTACTCCTTTGATAGCCCACAAACATCGATCTAATATTGGCAGAACGATTGGCCAGTCTTAAGATTGTGCCAGAACACCCCCAACATGTCGTGGTAGTAATGAACTTTTTATTATTTAGTTAAGATTCATTTTTTAGTATGTTGCTGTAGCAACTATTCCAAGTATATATGCAAACTGGCAGAACAAAATGGCGGTCGTAACTACCTGGCAGAACGATTTAAATGTGCCGTATGCGCGCCGTGACTTCGTGCCTTCGGTCGCAGATTAATTTGTATGATGAATGCTTTAAATATTTAGACCCTTTTTGTAATCACAGACCTTCATTTACCTTTGGAGCTGGTATTTTAATACTCATTCAATGGAAACGCGACTTAAAAGATACAAAAATTTGTTTTTCATTCGAGAATAACTTTGCAACTATGAGGGACACGAAAAAGTTGTATTGTTGTTGGAAATTCAATTCTCTATAAAAAAGGTCTCTTGACATTTTTTCGTATATTGCTTAGTTTCTGCGATATAGTGAAAATAAAAAAAAAGTCTAATATTTTTTACATTCAAACGCAAATATCTTTTGAACTATGCTAGATACGAAAATATGACTAGAGGACTTATTGTAGAAAATTTGATTTTCTAATTAAAAGATTTCTTAATAATTTTTCGGATCTGACTTCATTTCGGAGATAAAGTGAAAATAAAGAATTTTCTTTTCGGATTTCGGAAAAATATAATCAGTATCGACTGGGAACCACAGATTATGATGTATATTATTGTAATTGTATTGTCATAATAATTGAAAAATGCGATTTCCAAGAAAGGAATTACTACAAATTTTTTTAAAAAAATGTGATTATTACAGTTCCCTGTTCCAGATAGATAAATAACATTGTGAATGCATGTAGAATCATTTATATATTATTTTGAATTATAGCAAAAATGTTCCGAGACAGGAAATACATAAAATAAATAAAATATATGTCGGAGATGTCCCCTTCACGTTCCCCGTGCGGACGCCTTCCGATACTTTCGTAGACGCCTTTAGATAGTCTTGTGAACGCCTGCTAACTCATAATTCATTGAAGTCAAGAGAACGTTGTCAACAAGTACCGATTGCATTAATGTAAACATCTCGATATGTGGTCGTGTGAACCCTCAGTCTGGAGTCCCTGGAACCCTCTTCCCGGCGAGCGGAACAACATGCCTGAAAGTCCCGTAGATAAGTACCTAGTCTTAAGATAAACTCGGTAGAGAATAGTTGAAATCGCGGGACTGGCAGTGGTGGACTGCTAGCTCCAGTATTTTGGTGGTATTTTTTGTATTTTTAATCTTGAGACATTTACCTATTTCGATAAATCATAAATCATGTTATTTTGTTATTTATGCGACTATTATTCAAGTGATTTTATTGTGTTTGCCAATGTGAGGCCTAAATCTAATAGATCCGCCCTGAAACGCCCCTCCCCTTGCCGTCTTCGACATATATTTCAAGAAACATCGCTATTAATTATTGCAATGCTAGAAAAAATTTGAATAAATCGTGATACGTGAATTAAAAGAATATTTCTAATACATTTTTTTATAGAGAACTAATTTTGAAAAAAATTGTTTGATAAACATCATGAAGTATATATATTACTTCATGATGTTTATCAAATAATTTTTTTATTGATTAATTCTCTATAAAAAAATGTATTAGAAATATTCTTTTAATTCACGTATCACGATTTAATAAAAAATTTTTTAGCATTGCAATAATTAATTTCGATGTTTCTTGAAATACTTTTTTTTTATTTTATGTATTTCCTGTCTCGGAACATTTTTTATATAATCCAAAATAATATAAATGATTCTACATATATTCACAATGTTATTTATCTATCTGGAACATGGAACTTTAATATTCACAATTTTAAAAAAAATCTTGTAATTCTTTTCTTGGCAATCGCATTTTTCAATTATTATGACAATACAATTACAATAATATACCTCATAATTTGTGATTCTCAGTCGATACCGATTATATTTTTCCGAAATCCGAGAAGAACATTCTTTATTTTCTCTTTATCTCCGAAATGAAGTGAGATACGGAAAATGATTTAGAAAGCTTTTCTACAAAAAGTCTTCAAGTCATATTCTCGTATCTAGCATAGTTCAAAAGATATTTGAGTTTGAATGTAAAAAATATTTGATTTTTTTTTAATTTCCACTATATCACAGAAACTAAGCAATATACAAAAAATGTCAAGAGATCTTCTTTTTTGTAGAGAATTGCATTTCCAATAAAAAACAGTACAACTTTTCGTGTCCCTTATAGTTGCAAAGTCATTCTCGAATAAAAAACAAATTTTTGTAACTTTCAAGTCGCATTTCCATCGAATGAGTTTTAAAATGCCACCTCCAAAGGTAAATGAAGGTCTGTAATTACTAGAATGGTTCTAAATAAATGAGCAAAATTATCGTTTATATTTAAAGCACTCATAATACAAATTAATTTGCGACCGAACTCACGAAGTCACGGCGCGCATACGGCACATTTAAATCATTCTGCCAGGTAGTTACGACCGCCATTTTGTTCTGTCAATTTGCATATATACTTGGAATAGTTGCTACAACAACATACTAAAAAATGAAGCTTAACTAAATAATAAAAAGTTCATTGCTCCCACGACATGTTAGGGGTGTTCTCCCACCCTCTTAAGACTGGCCAATCGTTCTGCCAATATTAGATCGATGTTTGTGGGCTATCAGAGGAGTGGAAAAAATTTCATCCTTAACTAAATAATAAAAAGGTGCAGTTTTTTTTACACATGGGGGGCGTTCTGCCACCCCCTTACGACTGGAATCAGGGCTAATCCCCATGGAGGAGCTGGGATCTATTACCCGGTTATGTAAGAGTTGACCCTCTTATGAGGTGCTACCTGGAATGTTGCAAGCATAAATCTTCAGAACTTGAACTAGAACTTTTCTTAAAAGAAAGGTCCCAATAAACGATCACCAACCATACCTGCCCACTCGTTTACTTTTCCTCGTCGCTGTGTATGAGCTTCTTGAGTCCAATGAGAATTTTCGCGTGACCAGTGCCTACAGTTATGCCGATGTACAGTCCCCTTTAAAGAAAATGTAGCTTTATCAGAAAAAACAATGTTTTTTAAAAATATTGGGTTTTCATCCCACAAGGTCATCAACTGTTCACAAAACTGTAAACGCCGATCTGGATCGTCCTCATACAATTCATGGATTAATTTCACTTTGTATGGATGGTATTTTTCTTTTTTCAATAGACGTAAAACAGAAGTTTGATTAACGTTATGATTTAAAGCCAGCTGCCTTATCGAAAGATGGTGGTTTTCCTCACTTTCTATAAGAATATTTAAATTAGTTTCGTTGCTAATGCGTTCTCTTTCTCTTAAACGTGACATTGCATTCACTAGTTTTACACTGTCTCAGAAGTGTCACAAAACTGAGGTTCCACTTGTGCCAGGAATAAAAAAGTTATCGATACTTTACTCAAAAAGGCCTGTATCTCCCTGTTGTTAAGGTGATTATTTTTTTATTGCTTTCTTAGTTTTGTTTTTATGTCAAATGTTTTCATGCTAGTTAAAACAAAAATGTAGGCAACAAAATTTATCAGTCCATAAGAAAGTGGAACATTACTCGTGAATTTGCGAAAGGTAAGCTATTTTTACATAAAATGTCATTTTTTCCAAAGAATGGCTCAGGTAATATTATTTTTTTTTATATCACCAGGAAGATAAAGGAATATACCACCGAAAACAGTAAACAAAAATGTCTGTTTCTATTTAAAAAATGTATGATGGCGTCGTAATTCAAAAACCAATAACGTCATAAATTTTGGTATAGTGACAAAATGTAGCATTTACAAAATAAAAATCGACCTGGTCGAGGATTTTTTTGAAACATGACTCTTACCAAAGATATGAATTTTGTGCTTTTCTTTAGGTTCACACTGTATAGCCTCGCACCCATTTAAATAAATTGGTGAACAATTCCTGTAACAGGGTTGTATTGTATAACTGCATCGTGAAGAATAAATGCGAATAAATTTGTTTTGGCGGGAAAGGGTTCGTCACCTTCAAATTCCAATTGTATGTCAACCGTGGACGTGAAGATTGATTCTAGCTGTTTACTGCAGTCTATGACAAATATAGGACAATTCCTAAATTGCTTGAATGACAATATAGACTGACTGCTTTCTCTGTTGTAATAATCTTTCTGGAATATTTTGTACGCCACGGAGTAGCGCCCCAGCCCAAATTCAAATTTCTCTTTATCATAAGGAAATGTTTCGGAATTTAAATATAATATAATATTTCTTATTCGCACGTGACCGAAATCTGTAGCATAGGACTCTTTGACATTATTCTTATTGGTTTGAAATGTCGCTAGCACGTATCGATGTCCTGATCGTCCATTTGTCTGATGTCTTCGAACGAAGAGAAGGTAATTTGTGCAGCTCGCACCTGTGAAATGCCAACCGTATTGGGTGATCTTTCTTAAGGGTATTCATAATTTTTAGTTTTGCTTCATCATTGACGCAAATGCCATTGCACTTTAGTAGTTTTAGTTTCACCTGCTGTACCCTTGAAACAATTATCATCGGTGTGTGATCTGGGAATGTATCCCAATTTGCAATTCACAAAAATTTTGGTGTAGAATTCTGCAAATCCCAACAGAAAATTTAGCGGAATACAAACATTAAACTGTGTCGCTGTTAAAGTCTTGTTTTCTTTAAAGGGACACCACCCGGCTTCTCCAACGATTCACTCTGCTTTATCCAAGGATGCCAAACCTTTTATCCTTGAAGTATATCCAACATTTCTAAATTTGTTTACTTCCACCCCGTTAAGTTCTAAACGTATTTCATCGAAAAGGCATGTGCGTTATCAACCACTTTAGAGTCTACATCCACGGTGTGGTTAAAGGTGCCCCCTATGTTAATAAAGCTTTCACTGGGAATAGTCTAGATGTCCTGTGATTGTATAGTAATGCAAATTTCGTCGTTTTGAATAGAGATTGTAATGTCAGTCAGTGTATCGTCATGTCGACCGGGCGGTTAATTTCCGAGCGCTCCAGTTTTATTCGTTTTAAATGCTGCAAATCAAAGCAGTTTATACACTATCTGTGCATAAAATGTTATGCTATATACCACAAATGTTGTATACCCAAATATCAAAAAAATATCCGATTTATTAAGGACAATCAACTTGTGTGTTGTCATGAGGACGAGAGTTTTGTGAGTGATAGAGACGAAGTAAGAGACGTGTTGGAAAAAACGATACATGACCTGACAGAGGAAAGTGACTTGAAAAATAAATATATAAAACAAATTAAAGAAGACCGTGAAGCTTTTTTTCAAGAAGCCATGAAAAGAGAAGAAGACATGAGTGAGTTACTGAAACATCAAGAACAACTTATTGTAGAATTAAATAACCAAATTACTGAGCTAAAAAAAGAAATTAAGATTAATTCGAATTCTAAAAAAATGACAAGTACCATTGGTATACAGACGATCTTTAAAATTAAAAAAGATGCCTCGACTCTCACTGACATTCCATGTAGAACCCACAAAAAATTATCAGCCAATAAAGAAACAAAAACACTTAGTAAACCCGATAACATGCATAAAATCATAAACAGCAATAATTCGCAATTTGTACACAGTGGGCGAAATATTGAGAATACATTGAAACATATTTCTAATAATGAAAACATAGTAAACAAACGGCGTATTTTGTTGCTGACCGATGATATAAATATCACCGCCCAACTCAGGGGACATTTGGACCTGAACTTATATGAAGTCACCGTAGTAAGGAAACCTGGTGCCTGTTTATATCAGGTGATAGAGAATATTGAATCTTTATCAAATAATTTCACTCTTCGTGATAACATCATTGTAGTAGGAGGAACAAATGATATTGTCAACAACAAAACACCTTCCTTCCGCTACATTTGTGATAAATTAAAACTATGTTCACATACCAATGTCACTTTTCTATCTGTTCCCTACTATAAAAAGTATTCTCAGAAAATCAAACATACCTATAAATTCAATACCAGGCTTTGTCAGTTCCTGGAAAAGTTCAATTCGTGCAGTGAGGGGAATATTGATTATATTGAAATAAATAACCATCATTCGTACAAAGTCAACACTCGAATGGTAGTTTCAAATATAATGAATTCAATACTTGCCACCAGTCGATTAGCGAAAACACTAATATTCATTCACACCCCCAATGATGCCTTACTCCAGGAATCGCAGAATTTTGTGCCCTCCCCAGTATCTTCAAGTGGCAATCAAGAATCCTCATTTTCTACTTGTGACACGAGTGGTAATCTTCCCATTACCATTTCGGCCCATGAATCAGGTAACACTGTACCAGCCATAATAACCTTAAGCGACACAAACGATAGCAGGATATTGTTACACAATGATAGCATCGATTCCCAAGCAACGTCATCTTCAAATTCTCCAAATGTTTTATATTCACGGCTCTCGCAAATGTCTCAAGAGTGAGCGATAATAAAGTGGTAGAAACATCGGTAAATAGGTTTTCTATGATGTCTGAGAAAACGTTGTCTAATGACTTGTTCAGCGTTTTCCATTTGAATATACAATGTCTTAGAAACAAAATAGATGAATTTAACTTATTTCTATCAGATTTTAATTTTGACATATTATGCCTTAATGAGCATTGGCTTCTTGATGATGAGGCAGACTTTGTAAATTTACATAACTACTTTCTAGTCTCGAAGTTCTGTAGAAAGTAGTCCATTCATGGCGGTGTAGCTATTTTTTGTCACAGGAAACATCAATGCTCTGATATCCCACAAATCAATAAACTATCTGTCGACTTGCACTGTGAACTAGCAGCTGTTGTCTGTGACGATTTTATTATAGTAACTGTGTATAGATCTCCATCATTAGGGGATTTTGATATATTTTTGCATAAAATTTCTGATGTACTAGACTATGTTAGCCATAAAAATAAGGATATAATATTTACTGGCGACTTTAATGTCCCATTCCACAAACCTGACAAACATACCCATGCACTTATTAATCTGTTTAGCTCGTTTGGATTCATTGCATGTAATATCTCACCAACTCGACAGAGCAGTTGCCTGGATAATGTATTTATAAATTCTCCTCATGATACCTGTGAAACCAATACAGTTGATTCGAAACTCTCTGACCATTTTGGATTAATTTTAAGGGCAAAACATTGTAAACTTTCTGATAACAAAAAACGAATTAAGTATAGGCCTATTACCGACGAAGGTTTACTTAATCTACACAACCACTTGCAGCAGGCTGATTGGGGATTTATCGACAATTTCTCCTTGACGATTGACGTCAAATTTGAAATATTTTTGAATAAAGTTACCTCTACCTTTGATAGGTTCTTTCCGGTAAAATCCAAAAACGTTGCAAGCAATAATTCAGTTGATGTAAACTGGTTCACAGACAACCTTCGCCAGATGAGAGACTCGCTGAATTTTCTTCAAGATATTTATAGAGCAAATCCTTCTAGTGATATGAAAGACTTGATTAAAATCAGGAAACGCAATTATAAATATGAGCTAGCAAAGGCAAAGAAAATAGCTAACGATAATTACATTCTTCGGAATAATAACAAACAAAAAGCTATGTGGAATTTAATTAACGCAACTAAAAATGTCAAAACTAATCATAACAAACCCTCAACTATCTCTCCTGACGATTTTAATAACTATTTTGGTAACATTGCTCATAACATAATAACCACTCTTCCAACCTCTAATGTTAATTCTGAATATTTTTTAAATAACTCCACTCTAAATGGTATTAACGAGGAATTTCAATTTTCTGAGGTGTCATACATTCAAGTGCTTGATATAATCGACAATTTGAAGAATACCAAGAGTAAAGACGCTTATGATATTGACGTAACAGTTTTAAATAGTATTAAATATATTATTCTTATTCCCCTCACAAAGCTTATTAATCAATGTATTAGAAATAATAGCTTTCCGAAAATTCTTAAACTGTCTAAAGTACTTCCTATGTTCAAAAAAGGTTGTTTGGATGACCCTACGAATTATAGGCCAATATCTATCGTCCCTTTATTTGCAAACATTTTTGAGATTGTTCTTAAAACTCAGATGACCAATTATTTTGAAAAATACAAACTGTTTAATAACTGTCAATTTGGTTTTCGCTCTAAATTGTCTACAACAACAGCCATAAATTCTCTGGTAGATGTGATTAATAAAGGTTTTGAGACCAAGGAATTTGTATATGTTCAATTTCTGGACTTAAGCAAAGCTTTTGACTGTGTACCACATGATGCACTGGTAAAAAAACTAAGTTTCTACAAATTTTCTGCAAATAGTAAAGATTTAATTCTGTCATATTTATCACATCGTTCGCAGTTTGTCAACATAAATAATATTATATCAAATTCAATTGACGTAAAACTAGGTGTTCCACAGGGCTCAGTTCTGGGACCTATTCTATTTCTTATCTACATTAATGACTTGCCTAACAGTGCTCCTATGTCGAATTTCACCCTCTTTGCTGATGACACAACATTGGCTCATACTCATGTAGATTTGAATGTTCTTTTAGCCGAGGCTCGAGCCTCTCTATCCACAGTTCAAGAATAGCTCTTAAGCAACAAGTTGGTGTTAAATAAAGATAAGACAGAGAAAATGATTTTTAGTTTAAGACAACACAATGTAGAAATTGATGCGTCTAACTCTTTTAAATTTTTGGGCGTTACCTTAGACACCAAGCTATCATGGGATAAACACACAGAAATGGTTTGCATAAATGTGTCTCGAAAAATTTTCTTATTACGTAGTCTAGTAAAACATGTCTCACAGGCAACGCTTTTAATGGCATATCATGCTCTAGTTCAGAGTACTATAACTTATGCCATATGTGGCGAGCAGTTCACTTACTCATCAAGGAGGATGAGATTCAGGTTGACAAAAAAAAAGAAGAAAATAAAATAACAACAAAATTGATATTGTCATATACAGATATAAAAAATGTAATCTTATTTTTACCTCAAAATATTAACAACATTAATTTACCTATTGTGTTTAATTATGTGGAATGCCCACATAAATTGGTGACCCCGAAGAGAAACACACATATATAACATAAGTTGGTCACACATGAATTGGTGACCCCGACAGAGGTACTCATAAGTTGGTCACATATATTGGTGATCCCGACGCTGCGTGAGCAGTGCGAGTTTGGTAATCTTGTCCGACGTTAGTTAACCCTGTTTCCAGTTTCGACGGCGATTGTAAGAATTTTGACTGCTGTCAGCTGGAATTGGATATATCGTCGAGGACAAGAGCAACAACCATGGATTTTTCTTTTAATCTGGAAATTAAACATTCCCTTTTTTGGCCGTTTAAAATTGGTTGTTGGAAATTTACTAGTATTCGTCATCATATAACCCTGAAGCATATTATTTGAGGAGTAAGTGAATTGTTTTGTCTTTGATCATTATCCCCTATTAAAAAGAATAGCCAGTTGTTTAATGATGACATCCCGTTCAGATGATGTTTTGCCAAACGAACCGGCGGTAGTGACGTCTCATAACAATTACGTGGCAAATATTAAACTTCCTCCATTTTGGGTATCCAAACCCGAAATATGGTTCCTACAAATTGAGTCACAATTTTCTATTCATAGGATTGTTAACGATCGCAGGAAATATGATTACCTCACAGCAAGTTTACCCCCTGATATAATTACATCAGTTTATGACATTGTCACTAATCAGCCAGAACATGACTTATATGAAAACTTAAAATCTGTTCTTATATCTCGTTTAACCTCGAGCGAGGAAAAGCGATTAGATGACTTGCTCTCTGGTTCCTGGTGAGCCAGGAACTTCTCGTCAAATTGTGGAAAAGACGATTGCCTAAAACTATTTATATTGCAATCACAGCGTCGGGAAAAACTGATATTAGCGATATTATCGACATTGCTGATCGTATCTGGGAGTCATGTCAGAATTCTATGATTTCCCCCATAACTAATTCAGTTTATAACGTTGATTCGACTAATTTACTCCCTGCCTTTCAAGACACACTAAATCAACTTTTACACAAACAAGAAATGTTTTCGTCGCAACTACATGCTATTGAATCTAAAATATCTTCAATAACTTCAACTCCTACAGTTTCTGGTACTTTTTGCGATAATTGTAAATGTCACCTCGGTTCGGGGAATCAAGCTCGCTCTCGGCCCCGTTCTTCTAGTCGAAATAATACCCGCGTTAAGTATAACCCGTCCAATACCAAAGTTTGCTATTACCATCAACTTTATGGTCATAATGCTTTTAAATGTGTCGGAGATTGGTGTACTTTCGCAAAAAACATCAAAGTTGACAATCAAGGATGATACGAGGTTAATAAACTTTTGACAACTGACGTTAACACCTCAAATAATAAACGTCGACTTTTTGTATTTGACAATTCCAACAAATTACGTTTCCTTATAGATACAGGTGCTGACTTGTCGGTAATACCACGGAAGCTCTTTGCAGATGTTAAAAATAACCCTGATATTGTACTGACAGCTGCTAATGGATCTATTATTAATACATTTGGAAAGAAATTTTTAAAAATCGATTTGAAATTACGTAGATTATTTCCTTTTGTGTTTAACATAGCAGACATTGATGTCCCTATCATAGGGGCTGATTTTTTAGCACATTTCGGTTTAATCGTTGATTTAAAACATAAATGTTTAATCGACAATACGACTAATTTATCAATATGTTTATTTTCTAATAATGGTCCATTACATTCTCCTAAGTTATTTTTCTTATCAGATGAGTACAATACCTTGCTTTTAGAATTCCCGAGCTTAGTAAGTTCACCAAATTACAATTTACCCGTTAAGCATTCTATTGTCCATCACGTTATAACGGAAGGTCATTTACCGTTTTCACGGCCACGTAGATTGGATAACATTAAATTTAAAATAGCTCAGAATGAATTCCTTCATATGGTAGAACTAGGCATTTGTGTACCCTCATCCTCTTCTGTATCCTCACCGCTCCATTTGGTAGCTAAAAAAGAGCCTAACAACTGGCGTCCTTGCGGTGATTACCGTCAACTCAATTCAGTTACAGTTCCTGATAGGTATCCATTGCCACATATCCAGGATTTCAATTCGCAATTATATGGCTGCACTATCTTTTCAAAAATAGATTTGGTTCGTGCTTATCACCAAATACCTGTCGCAAAAAGTGACATTTTTAAGACAGCTATTACTACACCTTTTGGTTTATTCGAATTTTCGCGAATGCCTTTCGGTCTACGTAATGCTGGTCAAACATTTCAACGGTTTATGAACGAAGTTTTAATAGGTTTACCTTTCGTTTTCGTCTATTTAGATGACATTTTGGTAGCAAGTGAATCTAATTCGCAACATTTAGAACACTTGAGACTTGTTTTTCAGAGGTTAGAATTATACGGTATAAATATAAAACCGTCAAAATGCATCTTAGGAGTCAACCATTTGACATTTTTAGGGCACAACATATCTTCAGCTGGTATTTTACCTTCAACTGAACGTATTGATGTCATAAATGATTTTCCCTTGCCCACTACAGTTAAGCAACTTCAGCGTTTCATAGGTATGGTGAATTTTTATCATCGCTTCATACCTTCTTTCGCTGAAATCTTAATTCCTTTGCATGCTTTATGTACTAGTTTACTGCATGATAATATTAAATTAATAGGTGATTGGCCTACAGAATGTCTCAACAGTTTTTCTAAAGCCAAAGCTGCTGTAGCTGGTGCGACATTTTTAGCTCATCCACGTTGTGATGATAGTTTTTTTTTATCGCTGACAGTAGATTGTTCTAATGTCTCTATGGGGGCAGTTCTTGAACAGCGCGATGACAAAGGTGTACTTGTTCCGTTAGCCTTTTTCTCACGAAAGCTTACTTCAGCCCAGACAAAGTATAGCGCTTTTGACAGGGAACTTCTTGCTTTATACACTGCGATTAAGCATTTCCGTTTTTTACTTGAAGGCCGGACGTTTATTTGCTTTACTGACCATAAACCTTTGGTTAAAGCATTATACACTAAAACTGAAAAATCTCCTCGGCAAATTAGACATTTAGAATTCATCGCTCAATTTGCATGTGAGATCAGACATATTAAAGGGAAATATAACATTGTTGCTGACACCTTATCACGTGTGCTTGATACGTCTTCTTTGCAACAATACATTTGTCCAGTTGGCACTAAAAAATCTAATTTAAGTGCTGTTAATTTTGACTTAAATTTATTGAGCACAGCTCAAAAAGATGATTCTGACCTAAAATTTTTATTGTCAGATACTTCGTCCAATACAAAGAAAGATTTTCATTTAAAGAAAATTAGAATTCCAGATTCTGACGAATTTATTTGGTGTGACGTTTCCGGTCCTAATCTTCGTCCTTATGTTCCAGCAATTTATAGACGAACAGTTTTTGATATATTTCACGGTTTGTCTCACCCTGGTATTAAGGCGACCAGAAGATTAGTTTCTAAAAGTTATTTTTGGCCTAGAATGAATTCAGATTGTAACCTCTGGGCAAAAACTTGTATTAGCTGTCAATCTAGTAAAGTCACTCGTCACACTAAAAGTCCTATAGGTCATTTTGATATCCCTAAAGGCCGTTTCGATCACATACATATTGATTTAATAGGACCACTACCTCCTTCTGAGGGTTGTTCTTATATCCTGACTGTGATTGAACGTTTGACTAGATGGCCAGAAGCTTATCCTCTACGTAATGTAACTGCAGAAACTGTAGCGCGTACGTTATTTGAAAATTACGTTTGTCGATTTGGTATTCCCTTGACAGTGACAACTGATCAAGGGGTTCAATTTGAATCTAAACTTTTTAATGAATTTTCTAAATTTTTGGGATTTCATAGAATTCGTACCACTACATATCATCCTTCTTCTAACGGTATGATAGAAAGATTCAATCGTACTCTTAACAGCTTTAAGATCTAAGGCTACCACACCGCATTGGGTGAATGAACTTCCTATCATACTGTTGGCTTTACGAACGACCCCCAAAGACGATTTGCAGTGTTCTTCTGCTGAACTAGTTTTTGGTCAAACTTTGCGATTACCGGGTGAATTTTTTGTTAAATCATATACTTGCCCAGATATTCCTTACTTTATTACCAAATTACGTACTTCTTTTGATAATTTAACGTTCAATCCACCCTTTCATCATGTTAATTACAAATCATTTGTCAGTTCGGACATTTTGACTTGTAGTTTTGTTTTCGTTCGGAAAGAACGTTTTAAAAAGTTTTTCTCTCCGCTGTACGATGGACCATTTAGAGTTTTGTCCCGTACAGACAAGTTAATTACTTTTGTTAAAGGTACTACACCCGTCACGGTAAATATCGATAGGGTTAAGCCGGCATATTTGCTGACAGATAAATGCGATGTCACTATGACACCGGTTAAGAATGTTCGTTTTGCCATCGATGAATTGAGTAACTGACTGTTCTTTTTCTTGGGGGGGGGAGTAATGTGGCGAGCAGTTCACTTACTCATCAAGGAGGATGAGATTCAGGTTGACAAAAAAAAAGAAGAAAATAAAATAACAACAAAATTGATATTGTCATATACAGATATAAAAAATGTAATCTTATTTTTACCTCAAAATATTAACAACATTAATTTAACTATTGTGTTTAATTATGTGGAATGCCCACACCATACTAGCATGGGGCCACTCTCCACATGCTAAAACAGTCTTTTCTATGCAAAGAAAGGCTGTAAGAATAATTGCTGGGTTGTCATATAGAGCCGATTGTAGGGACACTTTTAAAAATCTAAAAATACTTACATCGCCATGTTCATTTATATTCCAGTGCCTCATATACATAAAAGGTAATCTTAATAAATATATAACACATGATAATATTCATGAGCACTCAACGCGTAACAAAAGAAATATTATTTCAGATTTTTTGAGGTTATCTAAGACAAGAAATGGTACAAACTATTTCTCAATAAAATTCTTTAATGTGCTACCAGTCGCTGTACAAGAACTTGAACCCAATCGCTTTAAAACAGTAATTAAACGTTTCTTGTTAGACAATGCTTTCTACGACTTTGATGAATTCTTACAGGCTGATTTTTCTATGACGTTATAATGTGTTTTGTTTGCTATATATTTTTAACTGTAGGTTTATTATGTACTGTTTGGCTAAAGATTGTATTGTTTTTTTTTTTCACTTGTATATATGTATATTTATATATGTGTATATGTGAGTATGTAAGTACAGATATATGCGTGTGTGTAACTTATCTTAATCTTGTTATATACATTTATTTAATTAAATAGTTGTACGTTTTTATATCCTGTTTCATGGATCTTGTTTTTTACATTTGTTATATTACGATCTCACCTGACTTGTCAAAACACTTTTGTGTAATTATGGCCAATAAAAATCTATCTATCTATCTATCTATGTTATATGGTAAATATATGTGAAGTTCTCTTTCCTGATTATGTCATTGAAGGGGATGTTCCCAAACTCATTTGGCTAATTATATACAATACTCTTCTTTCACTTTATAACCTGACTATTTGAGAAATAAAACGTTTTCCCGTGTTAACCGTACAGTTCACTTTCTTCTTCAAAGAATTCCTTTTTATATGTTCTTGATAAAGAAACTACAACGGGTTTATTGTTAAGAGAAAATCCCATTATAACTTTTTAATTCCAGTCTAACAACAATTTCCTTTCCTCGAAAATTAATAAGTCTATTGTGCTGATCGGTAATTTTAAGAGTTATATTGAGCTATATGGTATTGAGTTATATGGAACTAGCCATCACTGGCAAATAAATTATATTTTGGGTGGTTTCACTTATCGCGTATCCTGGAGAGACGTAATACAAGATCTATAAATAAAAACGTTCAACTAATTAAATAAATGTATATAACAAGATTAAGATAAGTTACACACACATATATCTGTACTTACATACACACATATACACATATATAAATATATATATATATATATATATATATATATATATATATATATATATATATATATATATATATATAGTTCAAGGAGAGGGGTTAAGACGCGGGGAAATACGCTATTACGTACAGAAAAGTGGATTTATGGGTAAGCCCGCAGAAAAATGATGCAACCGTGGACACGTGTTTCGGACTTATTAGTCCTCATCAGCACGGTATAGCTAAGTTGAAAGGATAGGCACAACTTAGGACAACAAAGATAGGAGACACACAAACGGAACCACTGACAGGAAAGCCAGTCGCACATTTGTGGCTTCGGCTGGAAGACCCTGGGGATTCAGGGCAACAACCAACGTCGCCACGGAGGCAACTGTAAGGCTACCTGCGTGGACATTTCCGACCCAGGAATTTACAAAGTTCAAGGAGAGGGGTTAAGACGCGGGGAAATACGCTATTACGTACAGAAAAGTGGATTTATGGGTAAGCCCGCAGAAAAATGATGCAACCGTGGACACGTGTTTCGGACTTATTAGTCCTCATCAGCACGGTATAGCTAAGTTGAAAGGATAGGCACAACTTAGGACAACAAAGATAGGAGACACACAAACGGAACCACTGACAGGAAAGCCAGTCGCACATTTGTGGCTTCGGCTGGAAGACCCTGGGGATTCAGGGCAACAACCAACGTCGCCACGGAGGCAACTGTAAGGCTACCTGCGTGGACATTTCCGACCCAGGAATTTACAAAGTTCAAGGAGAGGGGTTAAGACGCGGGGAAATACGCTATTACGTACAGAAAAGTGGATTTATGGGTAAGCCCGCAGAAAAATGATGCAACCGTGGACACGTGTTTCGGACTTATTAGTCCTCATCAGCACGGTATAGCTAAGTTGAAAGGATAGGCACAACTTAGGACAACAAAGATAGGAGACACACAAACGGAACCACTGACAGGAAAGCCAGTCGCACATTTGTGGCTTCGGCTGGAAGACCCTGGGGATTCAGGGCAACAACCAACGTCGCCACGGAGGCAACTGTAAGGCTACCTGCGTGGACATTTCCGACCCAGGAATTTACAAAGTTCAAGGAGAGGGGTTAAGACGCGGGGAAATACGCTATTACGTACAGAAAAGTGGATTTATGGGTAGGCCCGCAGAAAAATGATGCAACCGTGGACCCGTGTTTCGGACTTATTAGTCCTCATCAGCACGGTATAGCTAAGTTGAAAGGATAGGCACAACTTAGGACAACAAAGATAGGAGACACACAAACGGAACCACTGACAGGAAAGCCAGTCGCACATTTGTGGCTTCGGCTGGAAGAC
Organism: Stenurella melanura; assembly: GCA_963583905.1. NCBI lineage: Eukaryota > Metazoa > Arthropoda > Insecta > Coleoptera > Cerambycidae > Stenurella > Stenurella melanura. The sequence goes on along the minus strand of OY757316.1, from coordinate 61,862,974 downwards.
CCTGGGGATTCAGGGCAACAACCAACGTCGCCACGGAGGCAACTGTAAGGCTACCTGCGTGGACATTTCCGACCCAGGAATTTACAAAGTTCAAGGAGAGGGGTTAAGACGCGGGGAAATACGCTATTACGTACAGAAAAGTGGATTTATGGGTAAGCCCGCAGAAAAATGATGCAACCGTGGACACGTGTTTCGGACTTATTAGTCCTCATCAGCACGGTATAGCTAAGTTGAAAGGATAGGCACAACTTAGGACAACAAAGATAGGAGACACACAAACGGAACCACTGACAGGAAAGCCAGTCGCACATTTGTGGCTTCGGCTGGAAGACCCTGGGGATTCAGGGCAACAACCAACGTCGCCACGGAGGCAACTGTAAGGCTACCTGCGTGGACATTTCCGACCCAGGAATTTACAAAGTTCAAGGAGAGGGGTTAAGACGCGGGGAAATACGCTATTACGTACAGAAAAGTGGATTTATGGGTAAGCCCGCAGAAAAATGATGCAACCGTGGACACGTGTTTCGGACTTATTAGTCCTCATCAGCACGGTATAGCTAAGTTGAAAGGATAGGCACAACTTAGGACAACAAAGATAGGAGACACACAAACGGAACCACTGACAGGAAAGCCAGTCGCACATTTGTGGCTTCGGCTGGAAGACCCTGGGGATTCAGGGCAACAACCAACGTCGCCACGGAGGCAACTGTAAGGCTACCTGCGTGGACATTTCCGACCCAGGAATTTACAAAGTTCAAGGAGAGGGGTTAAGACGCGGGGAAATACGCTATTACGTACAGAAAAGTGGATTTATGGGTAAGCCCGCAGAAAAATGATGCAACCGTGGACACGTGTTTCGGACTTATTAGTCCTCATCAGCACGGTATAGCTAAGTTGAAAGGATAGGCACAACTTAGGACAACAAAGATAGGAGACACACAAACGGAACCACTGACAGGAAAGCCAGTCGCACATTTGTGGCTTCGGCTGGAAGACCCTGGGGATTCAGGGCAACAACCAACGTCGCCACGGAGGCAACTGTAAGGCTACCTGCGTGGACATTTCCGACCCAGGAATTTACAAAGTTCAAGGAGAGGGGTTAAGACGCGGGGAAATACGCTATTACGTACAGAAAAGTGGATTTATGGGTAAGCCCGCAGAAAAATGATGCAACCGTGGACACGTGTTTCGGACTTATTAGTCCTCATCAGCACGGTATAGCTAAGTTGAAAGGATAGGCACAACTTAGGACAACAAAGATAGGAGACACACAAACGGAACCACTGACAGGAAAGCCAGTCGCACATTTGTGGCTTCGGCTGGAAGACCCTGGGGATTCAGGGCAACAACCAACGTCGCCACGGAGGCAACTGTAAGGCTACCTGCGTGGACATTTCCGACCCAGGAATTTACAAAGTTCAAGGAGAGGGGTTAAGACGCGGGGAAATACGCTATTACGTACAGAAAAGTGGATTTATGGGTAAGCCCGCAGAAAAATGATGCAACCGTGGACACGTGTTTCGGACTTATTAGTCCTCATCAGCACGGTATAGCTAAGTTGAAAGGATAGGCACAACTTAGGACAACAAAGATAGGAGACACACAAACGGAACCACTGACAGGAAAGCCAGTCGCACATTTGTGGCTTCCTGCGTGGACATTTCCGAGGTAGCCTTACAGTTGCCTCCGTGGCGACGTTGGTTGTTGCCCTGAATCCCCAGGGTCTTCCAGCCGAAGCCACAAATGTGCGACTGGCTTTCCTGTCAGTGGTTCCGTTTGTGTGTCTCCTATCTTTGTTGTCCTAAGTTGTGCCTATCCTTTCAACTTAGCTATACCGTGCTGATGAGGACTAATAAGTCCGAAACACGTGTCCACGGTTGCATCATTTTTCTGCGGGCTTACCCATAAATCCACTTTTCTGTACGTAATAGCGTATTTCCCCGCGTCTTAACCCCTCTCCTTGAACTTTGTAAATTCCTGGGTCGGAAATGTCCACGCAGGTAGCCTTACAGTTGCCTCCGTGGCGACGTTGGTTGTTGCCCTGAATCCCCAGGGTCTTCCAGCCGAAGCCACAAATGTGCGACTGGCTTTCCTGTCAGTGGTTCCGTTTGTGTGTCTCCTATCTTTGTTGTCCTAAGTTGTGCCTATCCTTTCAACTTAGCTATACCGTGCTGATGAGGACTAATAAGTCCGAAACACGTGTCCACGGTTGCATCATTTTTCTGCGGGCTTACCCATAAATCCACTTTTCTGTACGTAATAGCGTATTTCCCCGCGTCTTAACCGCTCTCCTTGAACTTTGTAAATTCCTGGGTCGGAAATGTCCACGCAGGTAGCCTTACAGTTGCCTCCGTGGCGACGTTGGTTGTTGCCCTGAATCCCCAGGGTCTTCCAGCCGAAGCCACAAATGTGCGACTGGCTTTCCTGTCAGTGGTTCCGTTTGTGTGTCTCCTATCTTTGTTGTCCTAAGTTGTGCCTATCCTTTCAACTTAGCTATACCGTGCTGATGAGGACTAATAAGTCCGAAACACGTGTCCACGGTTGCATCATTTTTCTGCGGGCTTACCCATAAATCCACTTTTCTGTACGTAATAGCGTATTTCCCCGCGTCTTAACCCCTCTCCTTGAACTTTGTAAATTCCTGGGTCGGAAATGTCCACGCAGGTAGCCTTACAGTTGCCTCCGTGGCGACGTTGGTTGTTGCCCTGAATCCCCAGGGTCTTCCAGCCGAAGCCACAAATGTGCGACTGGCTTTCCTGTCAGTGGTTCCGTTTGTGTGTCTCCTATCTTTGTTGTCCTAAGTTGTGCCTATCCTTTCAACTTAGCTATACCGTGCTGATGAGGACTAATAAGTCCGAAACACGTGTCCACGGTTGCATCATTTTTCTGCGGGCTTACCCATAAATCCACTTTTCTGTACGTAATAGCGTATTTCCCCGCGTCTTAACCCCTCTCCTTGAACTTTGTAAATTCCTGGGTCGGAAATGTCCACGCAGGTAGCCTTACAGTTGCCTCCGTGGCGACGTTGGTTGTTGCCCTGAATCCCCAGGGTCTTCCAGCCGAAGCCACAAATGTGCGACTGGCTTTCCTGTCAGTGGTTCCGTTTGTGTGTCTCCTATCTTTGTTGTCCTAAGTTGTGCCTATCCTTTCAACTTAGCTATACCGTGCTGATGAGGACTAATAAGTCCGAAACACGTGTCCACGGTTGCATCATTTTTCTGCGGGCTTACCCATAAATCCACTTTTCTGTACGTAATAGCGTATTTCCCCGCGTCTTAACCCCTCTCCTTGAACTTTGTAAATTCCTGGGTCGGAAATGTCCACGCAGGTAGCCTTACAGTTGCCTCCGTGGCGACGTTGGTTGTTGCCCTGAATCCCCAGGGTCTTCCAGCCGAAGCCACAAATGTGCGACTGGCTTTCCTGTCAGTGGTTCCGTTTGTGTGTCTCCTATCTTTGTTGTCCTAAGTTGTGCCTATCCTTTCAACTTAGCTATACCGTGCTGATGAGGACTAATAAGTCCGAAACACGTGTCCACGGTTGCATCATTTTTCTGCGGGCTTACCCATAAATCCACTTTTCTGTACGTAATAGCGTATTTCCCGGCGTCTTAACCCCTCTCCTTGAACTTTGTAAATTCCTGGGTCGGAAATGTCCACGCAGGTAGCCTTACAGTTGCCTCCGTGGCGACGTTGGTTGTTGCCCTGAATCCCCAGGGTCTTCCAGCCGAAGCCACAAATGTGCGACTGGCTTTCCTGTCAGTGGTTCCGTTTGTGTGTCTCCTATCTTTGTTGTCCTAAGTTGTGCCTATCCTTTCAACTTAGCTATACCGTGCTGATGAGGACTAATAAGTCCGAAACACGTGTCCACGGTTGCATCATTTTTCTGCGGGCTTACCCATAAATCCACTTTTCTGTACGTAATAGCGTATTTCCCCGCGTCTTAACCCCTCTCCTTGAACTTTGTAAATTCCTGGGTCGGAAATGTCCACGCAGGTAGCCTTACAATTGCCTCCGTGGCGACGTTGGTTGTTGCCCTGAATCCCCAGGGTCTTCCAGCCGAAGCCACAAATGTGCGACTGGCTTTCCTGTCAGTGGTTCCGTTTGTGTGTCTCCTATCTTTGTTGTCCTAAGTTGTGCCTATCCTTTCAACTTAGCTATACCGTGCTGATGAGGACTAATAAGTCCGAAACACGTGTCCACGGTTGCATCATTTTTCTGCGGGCTTACCCATAAATCCACTTTTCTGTACGTAATAGCGTATTTCCCCGCGTCTTAACCCCTCTCCTTGAACTTTGTAAATTCCTGGGTCGGAAATGTCCACGCAGGTAGCCTTACAGTTGCCTCCGTGGCGACGTTGGTTGTTGCCCTGAATCCCCAGGGTCTTCCAGCCGAAGCCACAAATGTGCGACTGGCTTTCCTGTCAGTGGTTCCGTTTGTGTGTCTCCTATCTTTGTTGTCCTAAGTTGTGCCTATCCTTTCAACTTAGCTATACCGTGCTGATGAGGACTAATAAGTCCGAAACACGTGTCCACGGTTGCATCATTTTTCTGCGGGCTTACCCATAAATCCACTTTTCTGTACGTAATAGCGTATTTCCCCGCGTCTTAACCCCTCTCCTTGAACTTTGTAAATTCCTGGGTCGGAAATGTCCACGCAGGTAGCCTTACAGTTGCCTCCGTGGCGACGTTGGTTGTTGCCCTGAATCCCCAGGGTCTTCCAGCCGAAGCCACAAATGTGCGACTGGCTTTCCTGTCAGTGGTTCCGTTTGTGTGTCTCCTATCTTTGTTGTCCTAAGTTGTGCCTATCCTTTCAACTTAGCTATACCGTGCTGATGAGGACTAATAAGTCCGAAACACGTGTCCACGGTTGCATCATTTTTCTGCGGGCTTACCCATAAATCCACTTTTCTGTACGTAATAGCGTATTTCCCCGCGTCTTAACCCCTCTCCTTGAACTTTGTAAATTCCTGGGTCGGAAATGTCCACGCAGGTAGCCTTACAGTTGCCTCCGTGGCGACGTTGGTTGTTGCCCTGAATCCCCAGGGTCTTCCAGCCGAAGCCACAAATGTGCGACTGGCTTTCCTGTCAGTGGTTCCGTTCGTGTGTCTCCTATCTTTGTTGTCCTAAGTTGTGCCTATCCTTTCAACTTAGCTATACCGTGCTGATGAGGACTAATAAGTCCGAAACACGTGTCCACGGTTGCATCATTTTTCTGCGGGCTTACCCATAAATCCACTTTTCTGTACGTAATAGCGTATTTCCCCGCGTCTTAACCCCTCTCCTTGAACTTTGTAAATTCCTGGGTCGGAAATGTCCACGCAGGTAGCCTTACAGTTGCCTCCGTGGCGACGTTGGTTGTTGCCCTGAATCCCCAGGGTCTTCCAGCCGAAGCCACAAATGTGCGACTGGCTTTCCTGTCAGTGGTTCCGTTTGTGTGTCTCCTATCTTTGTTGTCCTAAGTTGTGCCTATCCTTTCAACTTAGCTATACCGTGCTGATGAGGACTAATAAGTCCGAAACACGTGTCCACGGTTGCATCATTTTTCTGCGGGCTTACCCATAAATCCACTTTTCTGTATATATATATATATATATATATATATATATATATATATTGATACTAGTTAAGTTGTCACCTCCGTCATATAGAAGAGGCGTCCCCATATCCGAGTCATTCCATTTATTTACCGCTATTAATTTGATCTATATATGCTGAGGGGAATCTCCAGAATCCAGATTTCAAGAGAGGGGAAATGATTTCTTATTTTTTGTTTGCTCATTTTTGTAGGATACTGAAGATACGTTCCCACATCCTAAATATATATATGAGAAGATACTGATAGTTCGTTATTACATCTAACAACGTTGCCATATCTCTGGAAATAGGAACGTCCTGTCATTATCCACAGTGATAAAATGTACATATATATCGTTGAATCAATATGCTCTATTGTAAATTTTAAGAAAGTAATGTTTTGACTATGACGTGTCCCCATGGGTTTTAAGTTCATGATATTTTGTAAGAACAATACTTTTGTCTACGTACCAATGAATAAATGAATACGATAATAATGTGCACATTTTGAGAGAGGATGTCACCATTGATATTAATTAAATTATAGCAATAGGTAATACTTATTATTGCAAGCTTACAAGCATGCAATAATATTATCTATTGCGCTTGATAACTAAATTAATATTTGATATATACCAATTCTTTTTTACCTCCCTCGCATACCGAAGGGAAATATTGTATTCGAGAAAAAATCACCCTCCGAGACTTTTTCGGATTTTGACGTTTCAGAACACGTAGATTACGAAAATATAGGTTTTTCAATTCCGTCAGTCTGTCTGTCTGTCTGTTGGTGCATTAACTAAAAAACTACTTGACGGAGAGTAGTGGTAGGTAGATGACGCTCTACTGTCAGCGAAGAAATGGTTAAAATTTCACTTCAAAATATACAGGGTGGACCGACTAAAGGGAGTAAATAATGAAACAAAATTGGTTTTGCTGAAATTTAAAATTTCCACGTTTCATGACACACTAAACCTATTTCAGAAAATAATATTTTGAAAATTTTTTTCACCAACACTTGAAAACATTTTTACCACTAAAATGAAAAAAAAATTTTCTTTCAAATTTAAAATTTCCAACATTTTTTTAAATTTTTTAAAAAATTTTTTTACCAACATTGTTGAAAATTTTTTTACCACTAAAATAGAGGGAAATTTGTTTTTCTTTTTTTCGAAATTTAAAATTTTCACGTTTCATATCGTTCTAAACCTATTTAAGAAAAAAAAATTTAGAAAATTCTTTTACAATTTTTGAAATAATTTTACTACAAAATTTCTTTGTTCAAATTTAAAATTTCCACGTTTCCATGGCATTCTAAACCTATTTCAACAAAAACAAATTTAAAAATATTTTTGAAAAATGTTTTAATCTACTCACTACTATAGAATAGATGAAAAATTTGTTTTTGCTCAAAATTAAAATTTCCACGTTTCATGACATTCCAAACCTATTTTGGAAAAAAATTGCAACATTTTTTTACCATCTTGGAAAAATATTTTACCACCAAAATAGATGGAAAAAAAATTCTTTTTGCACAAATTTAAAATTTCCACGTTTCATGACATTCTAAACATATTTCAGAAGCAAAAAAATTTGAAAATATTACATATTACATATTACAATTAAAAATTTTTTTAATCACCGCTATACGTGCACTTCACGTCAATGAGGAATTGAAAATGTGACAGATGGCAATAATATTTGGAATTATTGAAAAATGTACAGGGTAGTCATCCCAAGAAATAATTCAGTCATGGTGGACATTTGTAAAGGTATTTACGCAATCTTTCCATATTTGGCACCTGTCATTTAGTATTGAAGTTTTATTGTTGGATGAGCAATCTGTATATTTTTTTACCAAAATTTATCAGGTTTTCTTTGTAATAATAGTGATAACTATATTCCGATTGTTATTTTCAATGTCATTTCGGAATTATTAATTTTTTAGAGTGACCGAGATGCACAAATAAGGAGGGAAGTTTTGTGCAAACACCTTTACCGATTTTTTTGAAAATGCTTTAGTTTTACATAATTAATTATTTTATCAAAAAAAATTAAATACATTGATAAATAAGTGAATAAATATGAGGTTACGGTTTTGAGAATAATTGCAAAATAAAAAAAAATGTACAAAAATTTCATGGTACAAAAAATGGCGTGCTTTATCGGTATCTAAAATATTACTTACATAGTAGGCATATTTTTCAAGATATGTATTTAAAACTGGCATGGTCAAAGTTTCCTTAAAAAGTAGGGCATTTTTCAATATACCTTAGCAGAACTTCAAAACTGTTCAAAGTACATTATTCAAATCGACGAATGAGTTAGAATAGACATAATACACACATAATTTTTTTCGCTCCTCCATTTCTGAGATATTCGCAGTAAAAGTGAGGGATCAATACATTTGAATCGTATTAGTCTTTTTCTGATTAAAATAAAAAAAACAAAGGTACAGCTCTTCTCTCATTTTTTACTTGACTTTTGGTAAGACATCAAATTAAATTACATTTGCCTTATTTATTGTTTAACAACTGATTTTAAAGCAAAATGCTTAAATGCGAAATAAATGTATTTTATTTTTCAAATACATTACCACCATTTTCAAGTATATTACCAACAGGTACCAGCTCATAAGCTGATGTAGTACATACACTCAATGACATATTTGTGACAAATGGAACTACAATTTAGGAATCGTATTCTTTAAATAAATAAAATGATAACAGAAACACAGGGTCTGGTTACACATAATTCATTTATTGTCAATTACATTTTCTTCACTCTAGGCTCTTGACTATATAACTAAATAAGGAACTAATTCGTTGAAGATATTTTATTGCTTCATATGTTCAATTGTACACAAAAAATGATAAATCCATAAAGTGCTATTAAACTTAGGCTTAAATTTTTGAGAATGGAGTAATTTGTCTGCTTTGTAGTTTTTTTAACTATCACTCAAAAGCTATACATTTTTAGTATATACACATAATTCGGTTCTTTGTAGACAATCAAATTTCCTAAGTCAACAATTTATTTAAACAAAATAAGTCAAAAAAACTATTTAAAAATAGAAAATTTTTGATTCTTTCTTTTTCTTTTATTGTTTGTGTATAACTTTTCTCTGAGTGGATTTAGGTATAGGCATTCGTTCACAAAAAGGAAAGCTGACGTAATTCCGTTAAAATGGTGATAAAGATTGATTGAGATACAGTCGTTCAGTTACCTACTTTTTTACGATTTTACCACTTTTTACCTTTACACCATGTTATTTTTAATTTTTACATACAGGAAACTTAAAAGAAGCATGGAAACTGAAAAGAAGCATTTCGCAAACACCTGCACACCCCAGTCGATGATGACAGATGGAAACTTAATAGATGCATGGAAACTTAAAAAAAGCATCTCACAAACACCTACAGCTCCCATCCTGTATTCCCACCCCATGCGGCACTCGCTGCTGACAACAAGCATATCCATTGTCCAACCAGGCGTATGCAGCCGGTTCGGCGGTATATAAAACATTCGAGATTTGGTTCTGACACGTGGTATGGCCGTCCATTGGGCGTGTTCGACGGACGACCAAGCTGCGTGTTGGAATGAACTTCCATGGATGCCCGGAATCGGCAGCAATGCCCATCTTACGCAGGCAAATCAATCAATCAATACAAAAAATATTTTTGGCTTATCAATGATAATGATAAAGGTATTTGTCTAAAATTTTGATATTTGTAATATGATCTTAGACATAAAAAAACTTTAATGTTGTACCTACTAATTTATAGTAAAGTTTAACTCTAAATTCGACTGTCATCCACAAATACTGCTAAACAAGCCAAGAGAAAGATACATTTCATATCCCTCAGTATTATTTGTAAAGACTTATCTCCACTATCAAAACGTATTTACGAAACAGATGGTTAAAACCTCTGATTTAAATAAATTTAAAAACTTATTTATACAACTTAATATTTTATAAATAAATATGTATACACATGTCAAAAATAAATTTTATCATTCTTTTTCATATTAAGGATAATCTAAACATCAAAATTTTCAAAAAATACTTTTACTTTAAGAACTTGTTAATTACATAATGTGAATTAATAAATAATATATTCGAATAAATAATAAACAACTAATAGATATGTAATTTTCAAAAAATATATCTTTAAAACAAATATAAATTAGTACATTTGCTCCGAAGGCAGCCGATCAAATTGTGTAGTTTTTCAAAAATCTACGTCTGCGTCGGGACTAGTACCTATTGAATAACAGTTGATGTTTATATTACTTTCAACCTTTACGGATTGTAAAACTGTAAACGACTTGTCACCAACAGTTTACTTCATTCTCATCTTTTAATTGTTGCGGCTCTAGTACTGACAAATTGCCAAAATCACTATTGTTTAACCAATCCTAAAACATATCTTTTAGCTATTGCCTTCTCTTTATTTTTATTGCTTACCTTAATTCTGTCCACATTCTTTCCCTCTTGATAGTTTGAATTGGGTTTCGCTGTATTAGCAGGCTTTTTACTTGCGTTGTCAATAATTGCTCTTGCTGCAAAACTTTTTTTTAGGAATATTTACCTCAATATTTGTTTTCATACACATTATTACTATTAGAAATATTAAAACGCAATGTGTATATAAAAAAAATGTAATCTCTTTAAATAAATATCTTGTACTCTGTTCAACACTAGAAATCTAAAATTACAGTAGTTAGCCCTCTTAAAGGTTTTTTAAATTAACTTTAATTTTAATATTTTTCAAATCAATATATTTTATGTGACTAATTATACATATTCTTTTATTATACATATTAACTGTACAACAATTAAGCCAGGTCCTAATTGAAACTTGAACAATAATGATTGCAAATGAACCTGAGGAGGCGTGCATATTTATTTATCGATTTTTAACGCAGTGAACGGTATATGGAACATTATTCCATCTCTTCATATTTCTTCACCGTAAATTGTTGAAATAACAATATTCCATTTAACTATTCAAAATATCTATTCCGATTTCTTTGCCTTTTAGTGTAGTCCAGTGTGGTGTAAATTCCAGTACGAGTTTGTCGATTTCAATCTATCGAATTTAATTCACCAGTCATAACCAATTTTACATTATATAGTAACGACAAATTAATGGTACCATGATATCTACAGGAAATACATAAAACATTTTTTTTATATAATTTCCTCATCTCTCATTTTGTCCTACACATTGAATCGATATTTTTTATATTTATTGAGATGAAATTTAAAATTGGCGTCAGGTACATAAATTGGCTCATTATTTAGGGATTCATAGGACAAAGCGGCTACCCTATTCTGGAAAACTTTCTTTTATTTCATTACATAACCTAGTTGAAAACAAAAAAAGTTTTGATTAGCTAATTAATTAAGGTTTTGATTAATTTTACTCCACAAAAAATGTACCAACATTTACGAATAATAATCTCTTCTGTTTATTTTTCTGCAGCCAATAAAATTTTGGCAAAAGACAGGTCTCTTCGCGATAATCTTTTTGCTTGAAAAGATACAATAAAATGTTTCGGATAACAATTGTAGACAATAAAGTTATCTATTGAACTACTTGAATTGTTTATTGCTATTTCTCCAATAAACGCGGAGAAGAGTGGCACGCGAAATAATTATTTATAATAATTAAACTACTCAACTTATCAACACGAAATTCAAAGTGGTTTTATTTAATTAGTGGACGAGGCGATTTAAAAAAAAACAATAATATTTACAAAATAACTACACTGAAAGAAACCGACCAAATAGAATGTTTTGCTAAGATGATCTGCATTATCATAAGTATTTTTTTTGTTAAGACTACATTATCATTATCTAACCATAAGAAAAACTGTTTTGCTAATGAGATTTTGCAACGGTAAATCTTTGACTATTTGTCCCAATAGCAGCACTTACTTAAACTAGGTAAAATATTGTTATAAGTTTTCTTTTTATTAGGCGTAACTAAATAATTTCTTACGATAAATAAGTGCCTTAAGTTAAAGTTAACTATTTAATGGTTAAAACTCAAATAGACCTATGGTTGGTAAGTCACCTGTTAACTGTAAAGACGGGCTTACTAATAGTAAAGTCTTACTTATTTATTTTTGCACGTGGCGCAAGCGCAATTGAGTTTTTATCATAGCACGCCATTTCATCCATGCAGCGACGCATGCAGTAACTAGTAAGCAATTCGGCATTCGACAAGACAGTTGTAGGAAAGGTTTTATGCAAAGAATTTTTATAAAAAAACTTGTGATTTATGTTATTGTATATTAGTTGCTTTCGTTCAGCAGAGTGATTCATAATCCTAATAAACAGGATTTCAATGAACAGTAATCATATGATGCAAAACTGCATGGTATAGGGACAGAGACAACACATGAAACAGGTAGGTGCCTTATCATTACGAATCACTCTGCTGAACGAAAGCAGCTATTATATAGTAAACTGTGATTGTGTCTTCTTACAAGTCAAAGTTCCCCTTTTTTAATAGGCACCCTGAATTGTTTATTAGTCGTTTGTTTCCTTAAATGAATCATTTATTTTAATTTTACCAACAATAATTCTTCGTCTGAGTCAACATAGAAATGTATTAAAAATGTGTTTTAATATGAAGTGTGAAATCTAAAAAATATAAAATTAAAACATTGAATTTACAAGTAAACGTACTTGCAAAATGACATTACTAGGTCAAGAGAGATTATTTGTTGCCATTATAATGTAAGCTGCATAGTGGTTAAAAAGTCACCTATTAGCAGCAGGAAAGTTCTTTTCCGGTTACAAGGTAGTAATGGTGTAAGGAATAGGAACTTACTAACTATAACAAAAAACTTATTAAGATTAAAATAGGTGGTGACTCCTGATAGCAAAGCTATCAACCTACAGTAACAAATAAATAATAAGAAAAACTTTTATTAACGGTAAATAAGTGCATCTTAGCAAGATCGTTTTTGTTGCGGTTACAGAGCAGTCTTGCTGGAGCCTATTTAATGCAGATATTTATTAGGGGTTAGTCAATTTCGCTTTATGGACAATAGAAATTTCTTTCAGTGTACTTTCTGAACAAAAACTGATTTTTGCAAGGAAAAAAAATAGAATTATTTTTTACGATTACTTTAATTTAACTTCACTACGTGGATAAGGAGGTAAAATTGTGCCCAATTGAGATTTAAACGGGTCAATAGATAACTTAATTATCTACAATTTTTATTTGAAACATTCATTTGTATCTTCCCACTATACTTCCACTCCACTACGTGGATATGGAACTGAAAATATGACAGATGGCAATAATATTTGACATATAGTTAACGCTCTTGACAAGGAAGACACATGTTATAACAGGATGGTCATCCTAAAAAATAATTGAACCATGTTGTAAAGGTATTTACGCAAGCCTTCCATATTTGGCACCTTTTATTTAACATTGAATTTTTGCTATCGGATGACCACTCTGTATATTTTTTTTACCAAAAGTTACCAAGTTTTCTTTGTAATAATATCTTCCGATTATTATTCTCATATGTAGTTTCGCAGTTAATAATTTTTTAGAGTGGCCGCCCGGTATACATAAAGAGGGAAGTTCTGTGTAAATACATACCTTTACCGATTTTTTTATACGGAATTTAAATATTTATCTTTAAAACTCTGTAAAACTGAAGAGTGTAAAAATTAATTTTATCACTGTAGATCTCCGAAATGATGCATTTCTAATCCTATATAATGGAATCATTTTGTTTATTTTTCGCCAAAGAATTAAAAATATTTCTTCAATCGAATAATACAACTCCCTGTATTTACAAATATATAATGCATTGTGCTGTGTTATGGCTACTAAATTATTTAGAAACATTTCAGCTGGTAGGAGCTTAAGGGATTTTCGATAATAAATCCATCTGTGCAATAAATGTCGGCTAGTAAGGACTTCATGGGTTTCCCAAAATATTACGTTCAGTACATAAAATTATATAATTTACATTTATTTGACAGAATCCTGACCGAAAAATATTTAATATTTATTGTATTTCCATAATATTGACGTAATTTTTATAAAGCCTGGTATCTCTATATAGTGTATTACATCTTTTTGGTGAAATACGAAAAGAAACCGGAGATCTGTTTCGATAAAAATGTATATAAAACATACTTGCGCTTCATAAATAAATGTAATTTAAAACTCGAAAAACATCCTAAATGTCAGAAAACCAACAAATATGCTCTGTTCTAGACATCTTTAATGCAACTTACTGTAGTATTTTTTATATAAATTTGATCTATTCGTAATGCTTAACACTTTATTTTCACGATCATGATAAACAAAAAAATAATGCGTTATCTACCCTCCTTTCTGTTAAATTTTGTCTCTTTAAATATTTTCTCAATACCAGTACATTGAAAACTATATTGTCTGAAAACTATCTCTAGCACAGAAGGTGCTATAAACAGTCTATAAATGTGGTATATTCCTAGCATATATTTAATATACTCATAAACATCACGCATAATAAGAATTTGGATTAAGTCTTTTGAATGTTTGGTTAATAATCTTATGTCGAAATAATTTAGCGAAATCGGAAAATGTTAAAATGTTTAACAAATCCACCTTAAAAAACGCATATTTTTAAAATTCTTTCAGTCTTTATGTATTACTTTTTGTCAGTCTACTACCTACTTATTTTTAATAAGAAAAAGTAGCTCGAATGTTATACAAACCTGTTTTACACGTCTATTGCCCTAATATTTGAGATCGCAATCTTCATTAGTGAATCAAACGTTAGAGTATTTTTTGCATCAAAATGAGGAACCTTGAAAAGAGGTGCATGTGGGGAAAAATATACCTACTCTAAGCAACTTTGGTAATATGAACAATTTACGAGAAGACACTGATTTTCCAGATATTTACATTTCATATAATTTTTTTAAGTAAGAAAAATGCCATAACTTTTTTAAAATAAGTTTTAGATAGGTGCATTATTATTTGTTGAGGCACCTATATATTTTCATGTAAAATTTGAGAAAATGTTATTTTTAGCAGTTGATCAAATAAAGTTAATAAAACAGTTATTCCCAAAATTTTAAATCAGTTTATTTAAAAAATGTTATGGCGAGTCTTATTAAGAAAATTTTAATATTTAAGTTGAAATATCTCGAAAACCGCTGATTTTTCGAAAATTGTTCAGATTATGCCATGCATGTGTATGCTTTAATTTGTAGAGAGATCGTTATTATTAAAAACTGAAGTTACTTACATATTCTGGTCATAGCTATGTACATAATTCAAATATCTCTTTTAGTTATCAATAAAATAGCAGCAGGAGTTTTAAGGGAGACACCCTATATATTTACATAAAACTTCTTCTGTATTTCCGTAGATAAGTAACATATTATGCAACTTATAGTAAAAGTTAATGATTTCAATTCACTTGTACACAGTGGCAGTATCTGAACGAATAATATGTAAGAAATAGAAATACAAATTTCAAAAGTGAACATTCGCTAAACATTGTGTCGTAAGTCTTAATTTTTTTAATTATGGAGCACTGCTTCAAAAAAAAATGAAAAAACTCGAAAATAAACTACTCACAGCAGTACATTTTTGGCAAAAAGTTTATGTACTCGAATCATTATTTTCATGAATAAATAATTATTTTTTTTTTAATTTTCATTCGAAAGGAGCCATAGAATCGGCACATTCCTTTCCCAAGATGTATTCAAATTACATCCACGTACTCAATTCTCCTAATAATTAGCACATAGCTTGCAAACGTAAAAAATGAGAACGAAAATTATATTTATTGGTGTACATATGTTACTAATATATGATTCAAATGTGCTGATCCCTCACTTTAACCGCGAATATCTCAGAAACGGAGGAGCGGAAAAAATTGGAAAAATTATGTATTATATCTCTATTTTAAATCATTCACTGATTTGAATGATGTTCATTGAACAGTTTTGAAGTTCTGCTAAGTTATATTGAAAAATGTCCTACTATATAAGGAAATTCTGACTGTCAGTTTTAAACCCATTATATCTTGAAAAATATGCCTACTATGTAAATAATACTTTAGGTACCATTAAAGTGCGGCATTTTTTGTATGAGGAAATTTTTTCATAATTTTTTATTCTAAAATTTTGCAGTTGTTCTCAAAAACGTGATCTCATATTTATTCGATTAATTATCAATATACGCATACCAAATATTAAGTCAACATATTAATTTTATTTTGTTAATATCTTTAATAATGGAGTGAGAGTGAAAAACATAATTAAAACATGGTACATGTATAACAACATTTGGAACTAGATTACATTTTGAGATGATTCTGTTGAAGGATTGAGGTAAAAATAAGTAAAGAGCTCAGAAACTTAAAATTGGGTGTATGTGTTAGAAGCCAGGCCTCAATTTTTTTTATAACGTTTGTCACTCCGCATAACCTGTTCTCAAAAAGTTTTGGACTACCTTCATTATTACCTCGGAGTAGACGAGTTCAATTATATTTTTTCAATTCTGTGAGCAATTATTTCCACTCACTAGAGTGTAAATATAATATCGATATGTTTTCATTTAAATAAACTTGGATAGAAAATTTGGATGAAGAAGTAATGATTCCTCGGGCAGCGGATTTTTGTTTTCAATCAAAGATGTGAAACCGAAATAAATTATTTTAAACTATTTGGACGCATGAGTCATATTTTGGTTTCCAAATAAGCTTTTTAGAAGTGTCTTAATAGTTTTTGAAAATAAAATTTACATATCACCTAATATATGTGAAGTTCGTTGAAACCTGAAAGATAAACTGTATATTAATTAGTTTCGATATTTTGCAAGTCGTATTTTTTTGTGCTTCATCAAAAAACTTAATAAAATGTGGCTCCTAATTACAAGTATTCTGCCTTACATCAAATTAAGGATCATAATGCATTTGTAATTTTTCTATAATTCTTTATCATTTGGGCATTTAACATGTTCAATGAGATATTGAATATTTAACAGATTATTTATGTGCATACAATAATATATTTACATTTATTTTGAAAATAAAATCTTATGTCATTAACAAACATTTTTCACTCAGTGAAAATTTCACTTTCATTGAAACCAAAGTGCGGCTCAAGATTTCTTTAAGAAACGTGCGTAATACGTACTTTGCTTTCAGTTTAAAAAAGGACTCAGTGTTCCAAGTATTTCTTATTATTAAACAGACTATACAAGTCCCTAGGTAAAATTTTATTACGGTCTCCCAGTTAAATTCCATAAAAATAGCGCGGAAATGATACCGAATATCTAGAGTTTACTTTGAATGATTCACCTTCACGATGTTAGTTATTTTCAATATTTAGAACACATTTCACATTTATTGAAATGAATATAGATTATATGCACTTTATATATTATTTCGCGTTTTTATATTTTAGCATTAAATGGTAAATGGTAATGATAAAATACTAATTCTAAAGTTTTCTTCCATGCTTCTTAGCTTTCAAGTTATTATATTTAATAAAAAGTGGTAAAAGCCATATATATGCTTAATTATATTTAATTCGTTGTTATGAAAGAAGTTTCGATGTGTTGTGAATTAATGCTGATCTGTGTGTCTATTTAATATATTGTTTTGTATCTGTGCCAATAAAACTAATTTTATTAATAGCTTATTTACCTGTTTTAAATGTATTGCTCTGTAAATTGTTAATATGATTTAAAAATATTGTTGACTGTGACAGTACTTAGCAAGCTTGTGAAAACGTCGTCAATACCATTAAATGAAGTTAAAATATTCGACAGGAAAATTTTTACAGATAATTCTATGATCATAGATAAGAAAGAAATGGACATAACATAAGTCTGAGAGTTTCTCTCTGATATTCTTATTTATCCTTCACATTTTTAAAGATAATTTATTCAAATTCAGCAAATCAAACGCTTATAGGAGTACCTATGGGATATTCTTATTACTTTAAGATATTTTGGACGTTTTTCGAGCTTTCAATGACATCTCATTATGAAGCGCGAGTATGTAATAATAACCTTTTATTTTCATGATCAAGAGGTTAGGCTTCATAAAAGTAACGTCAATATTATGGAATTACAATAAAGATTAAATATCTTTTCGGTAAGTTTAAGTCAAATAAATGTATTATTGTGGGAAATCCATTAAGTCCTTACTAGCTGATATTTATTGCACAACAATAAGTTACATCTTTTTATTTTCATAGATAATTTTGTATCAACATGAGTAACATATGCAGCTTGTAGAAAAAAATTAATGTTTTCAATTCACTTTTACGATTTTTTGTGTTAACAATTTATATTTCAGGGAATAATAAAATAAACAACCAATATCTCTTCCTCAGTGGCAATAACTGAATGAATAATACGTAAGAAATAGAAATACGTTTCAATAGTGAACGCCACTGAACGTTGCATTCTTAAGTCTTTATTTTTTTAATTAAGGAGCACCGCTTCTAAAAATTTAAAAAAAAACGACAATAAAGTGCTCATAGCAGAACATTTTTGGTAAAAAAATTGTGTACACGAATCGTTATTTTCATGAATAAATAATTATTTTAATACATTTTTTACTTCCCTCGCATACCGAACGGAAGTATTGTATTCGAAAAAAAATCACCCTCCGAGATTTTTCCGGATTTTAACGTTTCAGATCATGTACATTACGAAAATATAGGTTTTTCAATCCCGTCAGTCTGTCTGTCTGTTGGTGCATTAACTACAAAACTACTTGACTGAGAACAGTCAAATTTGGTAGGTAGCTGACGCTACTGTCAGCGAAGAAATGGTTATACTTTCACTGGACCATCTAAAGGGAATAAATAATGAAAACAATTTTTTTTGCTAAAATTTTAAATTTCCACGTTTCATGACATTTTAAACCTATTTCAGAAAAAAAAAATTGAAAATTTTTTTACCAACATTAAAAAAAAAAAAATTTATAGCTAAAATATATGGAATTTTTTTTTCTTTGTTCAAATTTAAAATTTCCACATTTCATGGCATTCTAAACCTATTAAAAAAAATAATAATTTTTTTGAAAAAAAAAATTGTTGAAAATTTTATAAGTACCTACTTACTTATAGAAAAAAATTTAGAAATCTTCAAAATTTTTTATAAAATGGGTGATGGAAAAAAATGTTTGCCCAAATTTAAAATTTTTACGTTTTGTGACATTCTAACCTATTTTTAAAAAAATGTTTTGAATATTTTGTACAAAATGGATGATGGGTAAAAAATTGTATTACTCAAGTTTAAAATTTCCACGTTTCATGACATTCTAAACATTTCAAAAAATAAATTTTAGAAAATAAAAAAATTGTGAACATTTTTTTTAAATAATATCTAAATATATTTCAAGAAAGAAATTTGTTTTGAAAATTTGTTTTTTATTATTTTACCACCACAATAGAATAGATGATGGAAAGCACTGTTTTCTTCAATTCTAAAATTTCCACGTTTCATTATATTCTTAACCTATTTCAATATAAAAATATTTTGAAAATAGAAAGAATTCCCACCATTATACAGTAGACAATGGAAAAAAGTTATCAGTTTTTCTCTGTAATGATAGGGCTAACTACATGGCGATTATAATTCTCATATGTCATAAACCTACATTTTTACTTTAAGAACCTCTACATTCGTGTTCGATCGCAGAAATTATACCGACTTTCCTGATTTTCATTTTTTCGTAATCTTCTTAAGAATACGATTATAATATTTTGGGTTTAAAGGAGTAAGTTAGTTCCTTTGACGTTTGTTAGTTTTGAGGTTAAATTTAATTATTCTGAAATTGGATTTAAACAAATCGACAAATAACTTTATGTTTACAGCTTTATCCGAATATTTTTTGTGTTTTCAAAAACCTGTTTTTTTTTAAATTTTCTCGACTAACAAAATAAACAGAAGATATTTGTATTCGCCGGGCTAGGTACTTATTCAGATTTATACAGTCTACCGATAAAAAAACAGCAACTATCTGCCTCAAAAAGGTTAGAACGCGTCAGCATTTGGAAGCGGAAGAGAATTTTACGTGATAACTGATGACCCACACATTTTTAAATATTCTAAGCAGCGCCCAATTCAGCATACTGTAATCCTGTAAACCCGATACATTTTTTAAAAACACTTAATAAATGGCCATTCTGGCGTTCGCGATGTTGCCAATATTTGGATGTAATAGCGTATAATACATCATACTAAAATTACTATATATAGACGGATGTATCAACGCACTAACTATTATACAAATGAAGTCGATAGCAGCGCCACTGATATATAGTGGAACTAAAAATTTAATTTGCGGGTGTAGACGTAACTTTTTGACCTCCACACAAAAATTTGAGTATAGGTTTCTGATGGCATCTATAAGCTTATAAAGTTGAAAACAAGGCAAAACGCTGTCACCTCCGAAATCGGATGTAGCAGCGTTATATATGAGGTGACAGCGTGTAGCTAGTACCTACTTTGGATATGACAACGTACTCTGCATACGTATATATATATATATATATATATATATATATATATATATATATTGATACTAGTTAAGTTGTCACCTCCATCATATAGAAGAGGCGTCCCCATATCCGAGTCATTCCATTTATTTACCGCTATTAATTTGATCTATATATGCTGAGGGGAATCTCCAGAATCCAGATTTCAAGAGAGGGGAAATGATTTCTTATTTTTTGTTTGCTCATTTTTGTAGGATACTGAAGATACGTTCCCACATCCTAAATATATATATGTGAAGATACTGATAGTTCGTTATTACATCTAACAACGTTGCCATATCTCTGGAAATAGGAACGTCCTGTCATTATCCACAGTGATATATATATATCGTTGAATCAATATGCTCTATTGTAAATTTTAAGAAAGTAATGTTTTGACTATGACGTGTCCCCATGGGTTTTAAGTTCATGATATTTTGTAAGAACAATACTTTTGTCTACGTACCAATGAATAAATGAATACGATAATAATGTGCACATTTTGAGAGAGGATGTCACCGTTGATATTAATTAAATTATAGCAATAGGTAATACTTATCATTGCAAGCTTACAAGCTTGCAATAATATTATCTATTGCGCTTGATAACTAAATTAATATTTGATATATACCAATTGTTTTTTACCTCCCTCGCATACCGAAGGGAAGTATTGTATTCGAGAAAAAATCACCCTCCGAGACTTTTTCGGATTTTGACGTTTCAGAACACGTAGATTACGAAAATATAGGTTTTTCAATTCCGTCAGTCTGTCTGTCTGTCTGTTGGTGCATTAACTAAAAAACTACTTGACGGAGAGTAGTGGTAGGTAAATGACGCTCTACTGTCAGCGAAGAAATGGTTAAAAATTTCACTTCAAAATATACAGGGTGGACCGACTAAAGGGAGTAAATAATGAAACAAAATTGGTTTTGCTGAAATTTAAAATTTCCACGTTTCATGACAAACTAAATCTATTTCAGAAAATAATATTTTGAAAATTTTTTTCACCAACACTTGAAAACATTTTTACCACTAAAATGAAAAAAAAATTTCTTTCAAATTTAAAATTTCCAAAATTTTTTTAAATTTAAAAAAAAAAAATTTTACCAACATTTTTGAAAATTTTTTTACCACTAAAATAGAGGGAAATTTGTTTTTTCTTTTTTTCGAAATTTAAAATTTTCACGTTTCATAGCGTTCTAAACCTATTTAAGAAAAAAAAATTTAGAAAATTCTTTCACAATTTTTGAAAAAATTTTACTACAAAAATAGATGGCAAATTTTTTTTCTTTGTTCAAATTTAAAATTTCCACGTTTCCATGGCATTCTAAACCTATTTCAACAAAAACAAATTTAAAAATATTTTTGAAAAATATTTTAATCTACTCACTACTATAGAATAGATGAAAAATTTGTTTTTGCTCAAAATTAAAATTTCCACGTTTCATGGCATTCCAAACCTATTTTGGAAAAAAATTGCAACATTTTTTTACCATCTTGGAAAAATATTTTACCACCAAAATAGATGGAAAAAAAATTCTTTTTGCACAAATTTAAAATTTCCACGTTTCATGACATTCTAAACATATTTCAGAAGCAAAAAAATTTGAAAACATTACCAACACTTGAAAAATTTTAAAAAATTTTTTAATCACCACTATACGTGCACTCCACGTCAATGAGGAATTGAAAATGTGACAGATGGCAATAATATTTGGAATGTGCACCTGTTAAACTTTTATTGAAAAATGTACAGGGTAGTCATCGCAAGAAATAATTCAGTCATGGTGGACATTTGTAAAGGTATTTACGCAATCTTTCCATATTTGGCACCTGTCATTTAGTATTGAACTTTTGGATGAGCAATCTGTATATTTTTTTACCAAAATTTATCAGGTTTTCTTTGTAATAATAGTGATAACTATATTCCGATTGTTATTTTCAATGTCATTTCGGAATTATTAATTTTTTAGAGTGACCGAGATGCACAAATAAGGAGGGAAGTTTTGTGCAAACACCTTTACCGATTTTTTTGAAAATGCTTTAGTTTTATATAATTAATTATTTTATCAAAAAAAATTAAATACATTGATAAATAAGTGAATAAATATGAGGTTACGTTTTTGAGAATAATTGCAAAATAAAAAAAAATTATACAAAAATTTCATGGTACAAAAAATGGCGTGCTTTATCGGTATCTAAAATATTACTTACATAGTAGGCATATTTTTCAAGATATGTATTTAAAACTGGCATGGTCAAAGTTTCCTTAAAAAGTAGGGCATTTTTCAATATACCTTAGCAGAACTTCAAAACTGTTCAAAGTACATTATTCAAATCGACGAATGAGTTAGAATAGACAATACACACATAATTTTTTTCGCTACTCCATTTCTGAGATATTCGCAGTAAAAGTGAGGGATCAATACATTTGAATCGTATTAGTCTTTTTCTGATTAAAATAAAAAAAACAAAGGTACAACTCTTCTCTCATTTTTACTTGACTTTTGGTAAGACATCAAATTAAATTACATTTGCCTTATTTATTGTTTAACAACTGATTTTAAAGCAAAATGCTTAAATCCGAAATAAATGTATTTTATTTTTCAAATACATTACCACCATTTTCAAGTATATTACCAACAGGTACCAGCTCATGAGCTGATGTAGTACATACACTCAATGACATATTTGTGACAAATGGAACTACAATTTAGAAATCGTGTTCTTTAAATAAATAAAATGATAACAGAAACACAGGGTCTGGTTACACATAATTCATTTATTGTCAATTACATTTTCTTCACTCTAGGCTCTTGACTATATAACTAAATAAGGAACTAATTCGTTGAAGATATTTTATTGCTTCATATGTTCAATTGTACACAAAAAATGATAAATCCATAAAGTGCTATTAAACTTAGGCTTAAATTTTTGAGAACGGAGTAATTTGTGTACTTTGTAGTTTTTTTAACTATCACTCAAAAGCTATACATTTTTAGTATATACACATAATTCGGTTCTTTGTAGACAATCTAATTTCCTAAGTCAACAATTTTTTTAAACAAAATAAGTCAAAAAAACTATTTAAAAATCGAAAATTTTCGATTCTTTCTTTTTCTTTTAATGTTTGTGTATAACTTTTCTCTGAGTGGATTTAGGTATAGGCATTCGTTCACAAAAAGGAAAGCTGACGTAATTCCGTTAAAATGGTGATAAAGATTGATTGAGATACAGTCGTTCAGTTACCTACTTTTTTACGATTTTACCACTTTTTACCTTTATACCATGTTATTTTTAATTTTTACATACAGGAAACTTAAAAGAAGCATGGAAACTGAAAAGAAGCATTTAGCAAACACCTGTACACCCCAGTCGATGATGACAGATGGAAACTTAATAGATGCATGGAAACTTAAAAAAAGCATCTCACAAACACCTACAGCTCCCATCCTGTATTCCCACCCCATGCGGCACTCGCTGCTGACAACAAGCATATCCAGTATCCACTGTCCAACCAGGCGTATGCAGCCGGTTCGGCGGTATATAAAACATTCGAGATTTGGTTCTGACACGTGGTATGGCCGTCCATTGGGCGTGTTCGACGGACGACCAAGCTGCGTGTTGGAACGAACTTCCATGGATGCCCGGAATCGGCAGCAATGCCCATCTTACGCTGACAAATCAATCAATCAATCAATCAATCAATCAATCAATCAATACAAAAATATTTTTGGCTTATCAATGATAATGATAAAGGTATTTGTCTAAAATTTTGATATTTATAATATGATCTTAGACATAAAAAAACTTTAATGTTGTACCTACTAATTTAGAGTAAAGTTTAACTCTAAATTCGACTGTCATCCACAAATACTGCTAAACAAGCCAAGAGAAAGATACATTCCATCTCCCTCAGTATTATTTGTAAAGACTTATCTCCACTATCAAAACGTATTTACGAAACAGATGGTTAAAACCTCTGATTTAAATAAATTTAAAAACTTATTTATACAACTTAATATTTTATAAATAAATATGTATACACATGTCAAAAATAAATTTTATCATTCTTTTTCATATTAAGGATAATCTAAACATCAAAATTTTCAAAAAATACTTTTACTTTAAGAACTTGTTAATTACATAATGTGAATTAATAAATAATATATTCGAATAAATAATAAACAACTAATAGATATGTAATTTTCAAAAAATATATCTTTAAAACAAATATAAATTAGTACATTTGCTCCGAAGGCAGCCGATCAAATTGTGTAGTTTTTCAAAAATCTACGTCTGCGTCGGGACTAGTACCTATTGAATAACAGTTGATGTTTATATTACTTTCAACCTTTACGGGTTGTAAAACTGTAAACGACTTGTCACCAACAGTTTACTTCATTCTCATCTTTTAATTGTTGCGGCTCTAGTACTGACAAATTGCCAAAATCACTATTGTTTAACCAATCCTAAAACATATCTTTTAGCTATTGCCTTCTCTTTATTTTTATTGTTTACCTTAATTCTGTCCACATTCTTTCCCTCTTGATAGTTTGAATTGGGTTTCGCTGTATTAGCAGGCTTTTTACTTGCGTTGTCAATAATTGTTCTTGCTGCAAAACTTTTTTTAGGAATATTTACCTCAATATTTGTTTTCATACACATTATTACTGTTAGAAATATTAAAACGCAATGTGTATATAAAAAAAATGTAATCTCTTTAAATAAATATCTTGTACTCTGTTCAACACTAGAAATCTAAAATTACAGTAGTTAGTCCTCTTAAAGATTTTTTAAATTAACTTTGATTTTAATATTTTTCAAATCAATATATTTTATGTGACTAATTATACATATTCTTTTATTATACATATTAACTGTACAACAATTAAGCCAGGTCCTAATTGAAATTTGAACAATAATGATTGCAAATGAACCTGAGGAGGCGTGCATATTTATTTATCGTTTTTTAACGCAGTGAACGGTATATGGAACATTATTCCATCTCTTCATATTTCTTCACCGTAAATTGTTGAAATAACAATATTCCATTTAACTATTCAAAATATCTATTCCGATTTTTTTGCCTTTCAGTGTAGTCCAGTGTGGTGTAAATTCCAGTACGAGTTCGTCGATTTCAATCTATCGAATTTAATTCACCAGTCATAACCAATTTTACATTATATAGTAACGACAAATTAATGGTACCATGATATCTACAGGAAATACATAAAACATTTTTTCTATATAATTTCCTCATCTCTCATTTTGTCCTACACATTGAATCGATATTTTTTATATTTATTGAGATGAAATTTAAAATTGGCGTCAGGTACATAAATTGGCTCATTATTTAGGGATTCATAGGACAAAGCGGCTACCCTATTCTGGAAAACTTTCTTTTATTTCATTACATAACCTAGTTGAACACAAAAAAAAGTTTTGATTAGCTAATTAATTAAGGTTTTGATTAATTTTACTCCACGAAAAATGTACCAACATTTACGAATAATAATCTCTTCTGTTTATTTTTCTGCAGCCAATAAAATTTTGGCAAAAGACAGGTCTCTTCGCGATAATCTTTTTGCTTGAAAAGATACAATAAAATGTTTCGGATAACAATTGTAGACAATAAAGTTATCTATTGAACTACCTGAATTGTTTATTGCTATTTCTCCAATAAACGCGGAGAAGAGTGGCACGCGAAATAATTATTTATAATAATTAAACTACTCAACTTATCAACACGAAATTCAAAGTGGTTTTATTTAATTAGTAGACGAGGCGATTTAAAAAAAACAATAATATTTACAAAATAACTACTTTCTGAACAAAAACTGATTTTTGCAAGGAAAAAAAAATTGAATTATTTTTTACGATTACTTTAATTTCACTTCACTACGTGGATAAGGAGGTAAAATTGTGCCCAATTGAGATTTAAACGGGTCAATAGATAACTTAATTATCTACAATTTTTATTTGAAACATTCATTTGTATCTTCCCACTATACTTCCACTCCACTACGTGGATATGGAACCGAAAATATGACAGATGGCAATAATATTTGACATATAGTTAACGCTCTTGACAAGGAAGACACCTGTTATAACATGATGGTCATCCTAAAAAATAATTGAACCATGTTGTAAAGGTATTTACGCAAGCCTTCCATATTTGGCACCTTTTATTTAACATTGAATTTTTGCTATCGGATGACCACTCTGTATATTTTTTTGACCAAAAGTTACCAAGTTTTCTTTGTAATAATATCTTCCGATTATTATTCTCATATGTGGTTTCGCAGTTAATAATTTTTTAGAGTGGCCGCCCGGTATACATAAAGAGGGAAGTTCTGTGTAAATACCTTTACCGATTATTTTATACGGAATTTAAATATTTTATCTTTAAAACTCTGTAAAACTGAAGAGTATAAAAATTAATTTTATCACTGTAGATCTCCGAAATGATGCATTTCTAATCCTATATAATGGAATCTTTTTGTTTATTTTTCGCCAAAGAATTAAAAATATTTCTTCAATCGAATAATACAACTCCCTGTATTTACAAATATATAATGCATTGTTCTGTGTTATGGCTACTAAATTATTTAGAAACATTTCAGCTGGTAGGAGCTTAAGGGATTTTCGATAATAAATCCATCTGTGCAATAAATGTCGGCTAGTAAGTACTTCATGGGTTTCCCAAAATATTACGTTCAGTACATAAAATTATATAATTTACATTTATTTGACAGAATCCTGACCGAAAAATATTTAATATTTATTGTATTTCCATAATATTGACGTAATTTTTATAAAGCCTGGTATCTATATAGTGTATTACATCTTTTTGGTGAAATACGAAAAGAAACCGGAGATCTGTTGCGATAAAAATGTATATAAAACATACTTGCGCTTCATAAATAAATGTATTTTAAAACTCGAAAAACATCCTAAATGTCAGAAAACCAACAAATATGCTCTGTTCTAGACATCTTTAATGAAACTTACTGTAGTATTTTTTATATAAATTTGATCTATTCGTAATGCTTAACACTTTTTATTTTCACGATCATGATAAACAAAAAAATAATGCGTTATCTACCCTCCTTTCTGTTAAATTTTGTCTCTTTAAATATTTTCTCAATACCAATACATTGAAAACTATATTGTCTGAAAACTATCTCTAGCACAGAAGGTGCTATAAACAGTCTATAAATGTGGTATATTCCTAGCATATATTTAATATACTCATAAACATCACGCATAATAAGAATTTGGATTAAGTCTTTTGAATGTTTGGTTAATAATCTTATGTCGAAATAATTTAGCGAAATCGGAAAATGTTAAAATGTTTAACAAATTTCGCATCCACCTTAAAAAACGCATATTTTTTAAATTCTTTCAGTCTTTATGTATTACTTTTTGTCAGTCTACTACCTACTTATTTTTAATAAGAAAAAGTAGCTCGAATGTTATACAAACCTGTTTTACACGTCTATTGCCCTAATATTTGAGATCGAAATCTCCATTAGTGAATCAAACGTTAGAGTATTTTTTGCATCAAAATGAGGAACCTGAAGGAACCATCAGGAACCTTGAAAAGAGGTGCATGTGGGGAAAAATATACCTACTCTAAGCAACTTTTGTAATATGAACAATTTACGAGAAGACACTGATTTTACAGATATTTACATTTCATATAATTTTTTTGAGTAAGAAAAATGCCATAACTTTTTTAAAATAAGTTTTAGATAGGTGCATTATTATTTGTTGAGGCACCTATATATTTTCATGTAAAATTTGAGAAAATATTATTTTTAGCAGTTATTCACAAAATTTTAAATCAGTTTATTTAAAAAATGTTATGGCGAGTCTTATTAAGAAAATTTTAATATTTAAGTTGAAATATGCGCCAGCTCGGTGGCGCAATGCTGAAGGTGTTTGGCTTGCGACCACGGAGTCCCGGGTTCGAATCCTGGCTAGGGTATGGATGTTAGTGGCGTTTTTTCATGTGTTACCGAGACGGTAGCAGTGATCTAGACCACTGTTGGGTGGCACAACATGTCTAGTCGCTGTCATCTCTCCTGGGTTCGAGTCTCAGCTGCGCTAGATGGCAATATCGCAGGGAATGGTTGTTGTGTTGATGTCTATGTGTACGTGTCCTGGTTGAGTGGTAGAGCAGCAATAGCTGAACTCCGCCAGGACGTTAATATAAATAAGGCATTAAAATAAAATAAAAAAAAAATAAAATAAAAAATATCTCGAAAACCGCTGATTTTTCGAAAATTGTTCAGATTATGCCATGCATGTGTATGCTTTAATTTGTAGCGAGATCGTTATTATTAAAAACTGAAGTTACTTACATATTCTGGTCATAGCTATGTACATAATTCAAATATCTCTTTTAGTTATCAATAAAATAGCAGCAGGAGTTTTAAGGGAGACACCCTATATATTTACATAAAACTTCTTCTGTATTTCCGTAGATAAGTAACATATTATGCAACTTATAGTAAAAGTTAATGGTTTCAATTCACTTGTACACAGTGGCAGTATCTGAACGAATAATATGTAAGAAATAGAAATACAAATTTCGAAAGTGAACATTCGCTAAACATTGTGTCGTAAGTCTTAATTTTTTTAGTTATGGAGCACCGCTTCAAAAAAAATTGAAAAAACTCGAAAATAAACTACTCATAGCAGTACATTTTTGGCAAAAAGTTTATGTACTCGAATCATTATTTCTTGAAAAATATGCCTACTATGTAAATAATACTTTAGGTAGGTACCATTAAAGTGCGGCATTTTTTGTATGAGGAAATTTTTTCATAATTTTTTATTCTAAAATTTTGCAGTTGTTCTCAAAAACGTGATCTCATATTTATTCGATTAATTATCAATATACGCATACCAAATATTAAGTCAACATATTAATTTTATTTTGTTAATATCTTTAATAATGGAGTGAGAGTGAAAAACATAATTAAAACATGGTACATGTATAACAACATTTGGAACTAGATTACATTTTGAGATGATTCTGTTGAAAGATTGAGGTAAAAATAAGTAAAGAGCTCAGAAACTTAGAATTGGGTGTATGTGTTAGAAGCCAGGCCTCAATTTTTTTTATAACGTTTGTCACTCCGCATAACCTGTTCTCAAAAAGTTTTGGACTACCTTCATTATTACCTCGGAGTAGACGAGTTCAATTATATTTTTTCAATTCTGTGAGCAATTATTTCCACTCACTAGAGTGTAAATATAATATCGATATGGGTGCAAAATACCCATATGCCTAAAATGTGCGTCTACAATATGTCGAAACTGCGTATAATAGTTTCTTATCTATTTTTTTATGTTAAATAATGTTTATGTTATCAATCTTCAAGAAAATATATATTTTGTTTTTTTAAATAATACTATTTATTGTGATTTTTTAATGTTGGGTCCTAGAGACCCACTAGTAGTACTTGCGTGACATATTCTGGATAGTAGTAGTTACGGGTTAAATAAACTTGGATAGAAAATTTGGATGAAGAAGTAATGATTCCTCGGGCAGCGGATTTTTGTTTTCAATCAAAGATGTGAAACCAAAATAAATTATTTTAAACTATTTGGACGCATATGAGTCCTATTTTGGTTTCCAAATAAGCTTTTTAGAAGTGTCTTAATAGTTTTTGAAAATAAAATTGACATATCACCTAATATATGTGAAGTTGGTTGAAACCTGAAAGATAAACTGTATATTAATTAGTTTCGATATTTTGCAAGTCGTATTTTTTTGTGCTTCATCAAAAAACTTAATAAAATGTGGCTCCTAATTACAAGTATTCTGCCTTACATCAAATTAAGGATCATAATGCATTTGTAATTTTTCTATAATTCTTTATCATTTGGGCATTTAACATGTTCAATGAGATATTGAATATTTAACAGATTATTTATGTGCATACAATAATATATTTACATTTATTTTGAAAATAAAATCTTATGTCATTAACAAACATTTTTCACTTAGTGAAAATTTCACTTTCATTGAAACCAAAGTGCGGCTCAAGATTTCTTTAAGAAACGTGCGTAATACGTACTTAGCTTTCAGTTTAAAAAAGGACTCAGTGTTCCAAGTATTTCTTATTATTAAACAGACTATACAAGTCCCTAGGTAAAATTTTATTACGGTCTCCCAGTTAAATTCCATAAAAATAGCGCGGAAATGATACCGAATATCTAGAGTTTACTTTGAATGATTCACCTTCACGATGTTAGTTATTTTCAATATTTAGAACACATTTCACATTTATTGAAATGAATATAGATTATATGCACTTTATATATTATTTCGTGTTTTTACTTCCCTCGCATACCGAAGGGAAGTATTAATTGTATTCGAGAAAAAATCACCCTCCGAGATTTTTTCGGATTCTGACGTTTCAGAACACGTAGATTACGAAAATATGGGTTTTTCAATTCCGTCAGTCTGTCTGTCTGTCTGTCTGTTGGTGCATTTACTAAAAAACTACTTGACGGAGAGCAGTCAAACTTAGTAGGTAGTTGACGCTACTGTCAGCGAAGACATGGTAGAAATTTCACTGGAAAATATACAGGGTGGACCATCTAAACGGAATAAATAGTGAAACAAATTTTTTTTTGCTCAAATTTAAAATTTCCACGTTTCATGACGCGCTAAACCTGTTTCAGAAAAAAAAAATTTGAAAATTTTTTTCAAACATTTTTGAAAAAATTTTTATCAAGATGAAAAAAATTTTTTTTTGCTCAAATTTAAAATTTCTACGTTTCATGACACGCTTAACCTATTTTAGGAAAAAAATTTTTTTAACCAATATTTTTGAAAAAATTTTTACTACTAAAATGAAATAATTTTTTTTTCTTTCTTCGAATTTAAAATTTCCACGTTTCATGGCATTCTAAGCCTGATTCAGAAAAAAAAATATTTTGAAATTTTTTTTACCATTTTTGAACATTTTTACCACTAAAATAGATGGATTTTTTTTTATTTCTTCACATTTCAAATTTCCACGTTTCATAGTGTTCTAAATCTATTTACCACTAAGATACAATTTTTTTTCTTTGTTCAGATTTTAACTATCCACGTTTCCATGACATTCTAAAACTATTCAAACAAATTTAAAAACGTTTTTGAAGAATTTTTAAAAAAATGTTAAAACATTTTTAATCCATTTATGTATCACTACTATAGAACAGACGAAAAAAATTTTTTTGCTCAAATTTAAAATTTCCACGTTTCATGATATTCCAAACCAATTTCGGAAAAAAAAATTTGCAACATTTTGTTACCAGTTTGGAAAAAAATTTAACACTAGAATGCTCAAATTTAAATGACATTCTAAACCTAAATATTGTCTAAATGTTATTTGTGGCATTATCTTAATTTTTTTCCTTCTTCAATTCTTTGGGAATTTCACTGCCACATGTATGTTTTCTTTCTAAGCGGTGCTAGGGGAATCTACAAAATATATCACAATTAACCAGTTTGTTACTGGTAAAAAACCTCTACGCCCGTGACGTTTACGTCAAAGGATCAGTTAAAGTTTGGTTTTGATAAATAAACAACACAAATAAGTATAAAAACTTGAAATTAAATATTTCGCCGACGTTTCGGAAATCTAATCTGTTTCCTTTCTCAAGGCTTTTTTTGAAAAATCTTTTTTGCTGTGTATGACAAATACACAGCTCTAAGAATGTTTGTTATATTCAATATCCATAGATACTTACTATTTACATAGAACTGTTGATATAGTTAACAGTTTTTTAGTTTCTATACAATGTTAAGTTTGTGAAGTTCTTCTTTCAACATTGGCAGCCAAGTTGTACAGACATCTACGGAACAATTCGACACGCAATTATCCTCATTCAATAATATTATCGCGGATTCTTTTATTTTTCTTTTTTTGCTATCTGCCTCTTTTGTTAAAATTTTTGCCGAGTCCCAGTTTATTCTATGTCCGTTCTCCCACGCGTGTTCGCAGATCTTGGACCTCTGAATTTCATTTTTTCTGATATAATTTTGATGTTCGCCCAATCTTACACTAAAAGGTCTGGATGACTCACCCACGTATTGTTTGTTGCACTCACACGGAATACTATAAATGCAGTTTTTTGAATTTTGCTCGTGGTTTGTTGGTTTCGTCTTTGTCAGAATAGATCTTAAAGTGTTGCTTGTTTGAAATACCGTCCTAATATCAAATCTATCACCGATGCGGCGCAACTTTTCGGATAATCCGCATACATAAGGAATTAACGCTGTGTAACGTTTTTCAGGTTTTTGTCGTACCTGATTGTTATTTTCAATATTTATGAAGGTTTTATCGACAAAACCCCCAGGGTATTGGTTATTAATAAGAACTTCCTTTATAAACCGCTTCTCATTGTTTAGTATCTCATCATTAGAAGAAATGATTTTGGCCCTATCATACAAACATTTTACAACACCCCTCTTAACGTGCATCGACTGATTTGAGTTAAAATTTAAATATCTGTTGGTATGTGTTGGTTTTCTATAAACACTTGTTTCAATTGTACCATTTACTCTTTTAATTAAAACATCTAAAAATGGTAATTCATTTCTAGTTTCCTTTTCTAAAGTGAATTTAATGGAAGGTTCTTTATTATTTAAATGATCCAAAAAATTATCTAGTAACTCAATACCATGAGGCCAGATTGCAAAGATATCATCTACGTATCTCCACCAGATAACCGGTTTGTATGCACAATTTTGAACATGCCTAGTCTCAAAATCCTCCATAAGTATATTGCTTAAAATCGGTGACAATGGAGAACCCATTGCCATACCGAAATCCTGCTGATAGAAATCATTTTCTAATTGAAAATAAGTTGTTTTTATACACATAGTTAAAAGTTCCATTATAGTATTTACACTCAATTTAGTTCTCGCTTCCAAATTATTTTCATTTAACAATTTGTCTTTGATTATTTTTAAAGTTTTGTCTACTGGGACGTTAGTGAAAAGACTAACTACGTCAAAACTAACCATCAGATGTGTATTATGAATACTGTTTTCATAAACTTTTTCGATAAAATGTTTACTATTTTTTATATACGAGTCAGTATTTCCAGATAATGGATTAATAATTTTAAGCAAGAATTTTGCCAAATTGTGGCATGGCGAATTAATGGAACTAACAATTGGTCTTAATGGGACATTTTGTTTATGTATTTTCGGTAAGCCATAAAAATGAGGAGGCTTGCTATAATGCGGTGTAAGCTTCCGTCGTTCAAAGTCATTAAAATCATTTTTGTATTTAAATAAAGTTCTATAAATTTTGCCCTCAATTGATTTTGTCGGGTCTTTACTTAATTTTGAGTATGGTCCTTCATTGATAAGTGTCATAATTTTCTCATCATATGTATTTTTATTTATAATGACTGTGGCATTACCTTTGTCCGCTGGCAAAATTTTAATGCTTTAGAGAGGCAATATAAAATTAAAGAAAATTTAAGCACGGAAGAAAAACGGTCAATATCCTCTTTGAAGAGAGATGAATCCATTAAAATTTTGCCAGCGGACAAAGGTAATGCCACAGTCATTATAAATAAAAATACATATGATGAGAAAATTATGACACTTATCAATGAAGGACCATACTCAAAATTAAGTAAAGACCCAACAAAATCAATTGAGGGCAAAATTTATAGAACTTTATTTAAATACAAAAATGATTTTAATGACTTTGAACGACGGAAGCTTACACCGCATTATAGCAAGCCTCCTCATTTTTATGGCTTACCGAAAATACATAAACAAAATGTCCCATTAAGACCAATTGTTAGTTCCATTAATTCGCCATGCCACAATTTGGCAAAATTCTTGCTTAAAATTATTAATCCATTATCTGGAAATACTGACTCGTATATAAAAAATAGTAAACATTTTATCGAAAAAGTTTATGAAAACAGTATTCATAATACACATCTGATGGTTAGTTTTGACGTAGTTAGTCTTTTCACTAACGTCCCAGTAGACAAAACTTTAAAAATAATCAAAGACAAATTGTTAAATGAAAATAATTTGGAAGCGAGAACTAAATTGAGTGTAAATACTATAATGGAACTTTTAACTATGTGTATAAAAACAACTTATTTTCAATTAGAAAATGATTTCTATCAGCAGGATTTCGGTATGGCAATGGGTTCTCCATTGTCACCGATTTTAAGCAATATATTTATGGAGGATTTTGAGACTAGGCATGTTCAAAATTGTGCATACAAACCGGTTATCTGGTGGAGATACGTAGATGATATCTTTGCAATCTGGCCTCATGGTATTGAGTTACTAGATAATTTTTTGGATCATTTAAATAATAAAGAACCTTCCATTAAATTCACTTTAGAAAAGGAAACTAGAAATGAATTACCATTTTTAGATGTTTTAATTAAAAGAGTAAATGGTACAATTGAAACAAGTGTTTATAGAAAACCAACACATACCAACAGATATTTAAATTTCAACTCAAATCAGTCGATGCACGTTAAGAGGGGTGTTGTAAAATGTTTGTATGATAGGGCCAAAATCATTTCTTCTAATGATGAGATACTAAACAATGAGAAGCGGTTTATAAAGGAAGTTCTTATTAATAACCAATACCTTGGGGGTTTTGTCGATAAAACCTTCATAAATATTGAAAATAACAATCAGGTACGACAAAAACCTGAAAAACGTTACACAGCGTTAATTCCTTATGTATGCGGATTATCCGAAAAGTTGCGCCGCATCGGTGATAGATTTGATATTAGGACGGTATTTCAAACAAGCAACACTTTAAGATCTATTCTGTAAAAGACGAAACCAACAAACCACGAGCAAAATTCAAAAAACTGCATTTATAGTATTCCGTGTGAGTGCAACAAACAATACGTGGGTGAGTCATCCAGACCTTTTAGTGTAAGATTGGGCAAACATCAAAATTATATCAGAAAAAATGAAATTCAGAGGTCCAAGATCTGCGAACACGCGTGGGAGAACGGACATAGAATAAACTGGGACTCGGCAAAAATTTTAACAAAAGAGGCAGATAGCAAAAAAAGAAAAATAAAAGAATCCGCGATAATATTATTGAATGAGGATAATTGCGTGTCGAATTGTTCCGTAGATGTCTGTACAACTTGGCTGCCAATGTTGAAAGAAGAACTTCACAAACTTAACATTGTATAGAAACTAAAAAACTGTTAACTATATCAACAGTTCTATGTAAATAGTAAGTATCTATGGATATTGAATATAACAAACATTCTTAGAGCTGTGTATTTGTCATACACAGCAAAAAAGATTTTTCAAAAAAAAGCCTTGAGAAAGGAAACAGATTAGATTTCCGAAACGTCGGCAAAATATTTAATTTCAAGTTTTTATACTTATTTGTGTTGTTTATTTATCAAAACCAACCTTTAACTGATCCTTTGACGTAAACGTCACGGGCGTAGAGGTTTTTTACCAGTAACAAACTGATTAATTGTGATATATTTTGTAGATTCCCCTAGCACCGCTTAGAAAGAAAACATACATGTGGCAGTGAAATTCCCAAAGAATTGAAGAAGGAAAAAAAAATTCTAAACCTAGGTATTTCAGAAAAAAAATTTTGAAAATTTTTTTCACCAACATTTTTCAAAAAGTTTTTACCACCAAAATAGATCGAATTTTTTTTTATTTGCTCAAATTTAAAATTTTCACGTTTCATAGCATTCTAAACCTATTTTTAAAAAAATACGTAATTTTTAATTTTTAAACTTTTTTTTAGCACTACTATAGAATAGAAGGAAACTTTCCTTTTTGCTCAAATTTAAAATTTCTACGTTTGATATTTTAAACCTATTTCAGAAGAAAAAATTTTGAAAATTATTTTACCAACATCTTTTGAAAAATTTTAAAAAAATGAAATTTCTTAACCACACACTATACTCCATTACGTGAATGTTGGATTGAAAATGTGACAGATGGCAATAATATCTGGCATATGCACCTATTATACTTTTATTGAAAAATGTACAGGGTGGTCATCCCAAGAAATAATTCAGTCATGGCGGACATTTGTAAAGGTATTTGCGCAAGCCTGCCATATGTGGCACCTGCTATTTAGTATTGAACTTTTGCTGTTGGATGAGAACTCTGTATATTTTCTTGACCAAAAGTTACCAGGTTTTCTTTGTAACAATAGCAATAACTATATTCCGATTATTATTCCCAATGTCATTTCGTAATTGAAAAATTTTTAGAGCGACCTCATGCGAAAATAACGAGGGAAGTTCTGTGTAAATACCTTTACCGATTTTTATATTTTAGCATTAAATGGTAAATGGTAATGATAAAATACTAATTCTAAAGTTTTCTTCCATGCTTCTTAGCTTTCAAGTTATTATATTTAATAAAAAGTGGTAAAAGCCATATATATGCTTAATTATATTTAATTCGTTGTTAAGAAAGAAGTTTCGATGTGTTGTGAATTAATGCTGATCTGTGTGTCGATTTAATATATTGTTTTGTATCTGTGCCAATAAAACTAATTTTATTAATAGCTTATTTACCTGTTTTAAATGTATTGCTCTGTAAATTGTTAATATGATTTAAAAATGTTGTTGACTGTGACAGTACTTAGCAAGCTTGTGAAAACGTCGTCAATACCATTAAATGAAGTTAAAATATTCGATAGGAAAAATTTTACAGATTATTCTATGATCATAGATAAGAAAGAAATGGACATAACATAAGTCTGAGAGTTTCTCTCTGATATTCTTATTTATCCTTCACATTTTTAAAGATAATTTATTCGAATTCGGCAAATAAAACGCTTATAGGAGTACCTATGGGATATTCTTATTACTTTAAGTAATAATTTCCAAGATTCTCCAAAACCTTAGTTTTTTCAAAATAATGAGTTTTACTATTAGAATTTTAAATAATACAATTTCAGCTAAAAATAACTATATTGACCATAGTAAGAATTTAGCCAAGGTGTATTTTGCCAAATATCGCCCAAGGAGCACGAGATGTCAAAAAAATGCAACAGGCCAAAAAGTTAAATGATAAAAAGAAAAGTCTTTTTGTGAAAGGACAGTTAGTATCGACGTAAAAAAAGTTCGCAGGCCAAAGGGGTCCTGTTTCCCAAAAAAATATCATCCTGTAGATTATTTCGAATGGTAATAAAAATATTTGGTGGGAAGTCCAAAAAGTGTTTTTTATATCGAATTTAATTTAATTATCTTTAAACCGTAATACTGAAGAGAATAAAAATTAATTTTATCACTAGATCTCCGAAGTGAAGCGCTTCTAAATCTATTATAGGATCTTTTTTCTTATTTTTCTTATTTTTCGAAAAACATTTAAAAATATTTTGTCCATCGAATAATACAACTCCCTGGATATAATTTCAACTTAAATATTAAAACTTTCTTAATAAATTAACTAAATTTAAACTATCTACATAATTGTTTTCTTAACTTTATTACAATCAATTGTTGATATTTGAAAAAATGCCAAAAACAATGTCCTCTTCGTCGATATAGCTTTAAAGAATATAGTTTTCAATGTATTGGTATTGGTATTCAGAAAATATTTAAAGAAGCAATATTTAAAAGCAAGGAGGTGGTGGGTTCTTTCGTTTAACATGATCGCGAAAATAAAACGTTATTTGAGCCAATGCCTTTTTATATTTGTTTTTAGTTCAAGTTCAACATAACATTTAAATAAAACATAGATAAAACATACTACAGTAAATTGAATCAAAGATCTCTCTAACATCGCATGCATAGCATTTGTTGGTTATCTGATATTTTGGACGTTTTTCGAGCTTTCAATGACATCTCATTATGAAGCGCGAGTATGTAATAATAACTTTTGTCCACGACTATTAAATAATGTACTCATTATGTACGTGTTTCCTCAATGATAATGCTATCCATTATTTCCTACAGTGAATAATGATTTCATTATTCACTGATTGCAGTGAATAATGAGGACAGTCAGTTGTTTATAAGAATTGACATTTGTGACATTTTGCTAAAAATTCAAAATGTCAAAATTGCAGCAACCAAAAGACAAGTGTTGTCTCTTTAAGGTTTCTAGGAAGCACTCAATGGTACATGCCGAAAAGGTACTTTAATGAACACTCAAAAACTACATGAGTAATTTGTTTTCAAAGCATCATCTATTAGCAACGCACGGCAATCCCCAACATTGTTTTTGAAACCATTTAGCTGTGCCTAGAAACTGTATTATTTTATTAGTAAGCCATGACAATGTGTCAAAGCGTAATTCTGATTTGAAACGTCAAAATTTATGTCATTTCAACGCCAACGTTATTTATAATAATTTTACACATTAGGTACTCAAAAAGAGTAATAAAATTAAATAAATGGATACTGACAGTGAAAACGAGATTTCTTTGACACCGCCAGAGATAAAGGAAACTGCAGAAATCGCCACATTAAACTTGTTGCCCGAAATACCGAGAAAATTATATATTATGACATATGAATCTTTCCTAAATAGGAGAAATGAAATAAAGATGAATTAAATAAATATTAAATATTTAATAGTCGTGGACAAAGCATAGTATTCTACTCGCATATAATGGCTATTATTCACTCTGGTGATTTACGACACTCGCCTGCGGCTCGTGTCTTAAACTTTACCATCGTGAATAGTAGCCATCATTATATGCTCGTTGAATAATATACTATTTATTTTCATGATCAAGAGGTTAGGCTTCATAAAAGTAACGTCAATATTATGGAATTACAATAAAGATTAAATATCTTCCCGGTAAGTTTAAGTCAAATAAATGTATTATTGTGGGAAATCCATTAAGTCCTTACTAGCCGATATTTATTGCACAACAATAAGTTACATCTTTTTATTTTCATAGATAATTTTGTATCAACATGAGTAACATATGCAGCTTGTAGAAAAAATTAATGTTTTCAATTCACTTTTACGATTTTTTGTGTTAACAATTTATATTTCAGGGAATAATAAAATAAACAACCAATATCTCTTCCTCAGTGGCAATAACTGAATGAATAATACGTAAGAAATAGAAATACGTTTCAATAGTGAACGCCACTGAACGTTGCATTCTTAAGTCTTTATTTTTTTTAATTAAGGAGCACCGCTTCTAAAATTTTTAAAAAAAACGACAATAAACTGCTCATAGCAGAACATTTTTGGTAAAAAAATTGTGTACACGAATCGTTATTTTCATGAATAAATAATTATTTTAATACATTTTTTACTTCCCTCGCATACCGAACGGAAGTATTGTATTCGAAAAAAATCACCCTCCGAGATTTTTCCGGATTTTAACGTTTCAGATCATGTACATTACGAAAATATAGGTTTTTCAATCCCGTCAGTCTGTCTGTTGGTGCATTAACTACAAAACTACTTGACTGAGAACAGTCAAATTTGGTAGGTAGCTGACGCTACTGTCAGCGAAGAAATGGTTATACTTTCACTGGACCATCTAAAGGGAATAAATAATGAAAACATTTTTTTTTGCTAAAATTATAAATTTCCACGTTTCATGACATTCTAAACCTATTTCAGAAAAAAAAAATGAAAATTTTTTTACCAACATTTTTTTTAAAATTTTTATAGCTAAAATATATGGAATTTTTTTTTCTTTGTTCAAATTTAAAATTTCCACATTTCATGGCATTCTAAACCTATTAAAAAAAATAATAATATTTTTGAAAAAAAAAATTTGTTAAAAATTTTATATAGAAAAAAATTTTTCAAAATTTTTTATAAAATGGGTGATGGAAAAAAATGTTTGCCCAAATTTAAAATTTTTACGTTTTGTGACATTCTAACCTATTTTAAAAAAATGTTTTAAATATTTTGTACAAAATGGATGATGGGTAAAAAATTGTATTACTCAAGTTTAAAATTTCCACGTTTCATGACGTTCTAAACATTTCAAAAAATAAATTTTAGAAAATAAAAAAATTGTGAACATTTTTTTTTAAATAATATCTAAATATATTTCAAGAAAGAAATTTGTTTTGAAAATTTGTTTTTATTATTTTACCACCACAATAGAATAGATTCTAAAATTTCCACGTTTCATTATATTCTTAACCTATTTCAATATAAAAATATTTTGAAAATAGAAAGAATTCCCACCATTATACAGTAGACAATGGAAAAAAGTTATCAGTTTTTCTCTGTAATGATAGGGCTAACTACATGGCGATTATAATTCTCATATGTCATAAACCTACATTTTTACTTTAAGAACCTCTACATTCGTGTTCGATCGCAGAAATTATACCGACTTTCCTGATTTTCATTTTTTCGTAATCTTCTTAAGAATACGATTATAATATTTTGGGTTTAAAGGAGTAAGTTAGTTCCTTTGACGTTTGTTAGTTTTGAGGTTAAATTTAATTATTCTGAAATTGGATTTAAACAAATCGACAAATAACTTTATGTTTAAAGCTTTATCCGAATATTTTTTGTGTTTTCAAAAACCTATTTTTTTTTAAATTTTCTCGACTAACAAAATAAACAGAAGATATTTGTATTCGCCAGGCTAGGTACTTATTCAGATTTATACAGTCTACCGATAAAGAAACAGCAACTATCTGCCTCAAAAAGGTTAGAACGCGTCAGCATTTGGAAGCGGAAGAGAATTTTACGTGATAACTGATGACCCACACATTTTTAAATATTCTAAGCAGCGCCCAACTCAGCATACTGTAATCCTGTAAACCCGATAAATTTTTTAAAAACACTTAATAAATGGCCATTCTGGCGTTCGCGATGTTGCCAATATTTGGATGTAATAGCGTATAATACATCATACTAAAATAACTATATATAGACGGATGTATCAACGCACTAACTATTATACAAATGAAGTCGATAGCAGCGCCACTGATATATAGTGGAACTAAAAATTTAATTTGCGGGTGTAGACGTAACTTTTTGACCTCCACACAAAAATTTGAGTATAGGTTTCTGATGGCATCTATAAGCTTATAAAGTTGAAAACAAGGCAAAACGCTGTCACCTCCGAAATCGGATGTAGCAGCGTTATATATGAGGTGACAGCGTGTAGCTAGTACCTACTTTGGATATGACAACGTACTGTGCATACGTATATATATATATATATATATATATATATATATATATATTTTTTTTTTTTTCCGTTACCGGATGCTGGACAGTCTTCCCGTGGCCTCCGATGACAATCACACTGGAAGAGCGCCAGCTATTACCCGTGGCCACTCCTTACTTCCTGCAGGGTTAGCGACCATCGGTTCCAAAATCGATTGCCCTAAGTAAACGAAGGGACCCTAAGATGACCGCTTTTTGCATTTGAACTGCCAACCACTCGGCTGATTTACGGCAGGCCGGAATGGTCTTTAGTTCTGAGAGCAACGTGGGCTTCATTCCTCCGAGTACACCGATAATGAGGACGACCATCTTGACAGAGTATCCTGAGTGTAGCACTCGGAGCTCATACCGGAGATCTCGATACTTTGTCCGCTTTTCCTCCTCCTTCAAGGTGATATTTCTCTCCGCAGGCGCGGAGAACTCGATGACATATATCACCTTGCTTTCGTGGTCGAGGAATACTATGTCAGGCTTATTGGCTTGGATTTGCCTGACTGTCGGGAACGAGTAATTCCAATATATTCGGCATTTCTCGTTCTCGACTACGGACTCAATATCTCCGGGGATATAAGGCAGCACTGGCGTTTGGTCTATTTCATACGAGTGCCGTAAATGATAATACAGCACCCTTAATGCCACGTTGTGTCTGTGGATGTAGACCGAACTCGCATTCACGGGACACGCGGATAGCAAATGCGTGAGCGATTCCGGCGCCTGACGGCAGATCCTGCAATTAGTGTCAGGGACCTCTACACCCATAACGTGACTTCGATAGACCAAGGTGTTTATTACACCATCTTGAAATCTTGACAGGCCACAATAAATCCCTCGGTCTCTGACTTAAGCCCAGCTGACCTTAAGAAGGCGGAGGTCAGTTTTGTCGATAAACCCCGTGCTTCTATGTTATTGTAGAATGCACCGTGCAGGGGTTTATCAACATGCTGCCGGAACAGATTCCTCTGTTCGGCAGCTTTAATCTGGGGTATCAGACGATTTGGTGGAAGCTCAGTTACTGATTCTGCGTCAGCACCTCGCCGACCTCCTCGTCTGAAGTCAAATACCAGACCGAGTTCATCTACGGCCCGTTTAGCTGCCTTGAATAATCCTGCGCCCACCCCCGCGATCTCGTGATCTCTCACAAACAGCAGGAGTGGGTCGGAGCTCCTAAGGATGTCACATGCCATACTCAATGACACTCTGCCATGCATGCACTCCAGGCTCAAGAGTCCTCGGCCTCCTCGTTGTCGTGGGAGGTACACCCGAGGAACGGACGATCTCGGATGAATGCTACCATGAATGTGCATCATCTTGCGAGTTTCTCTGTCTAATTGGTGCAGCTCATCTCTGTTCCACTTGACTGCTCCGAAGGAGTAGAGCAGAATCGGAACGGCAAGCATATTCGTTGCAGACACCTTGTTCTTCCCCGACAGTTCGGACGAACAAATTTGTCGGAGCCGGTGTCTGTACTTGCCACGGAGAGACTCTTTAATCTGTTTTACATCCTCGATATGGTGTTGCTGTACACCCAGATATGTATAGGTCTCTCCGGCATCCAGATGTCTTAGGATGCTTCCGTCTGCGAGCTGCACGTCTTCAGAGAATTCCCCACATCGTCCTCTCTTGAGGTGGACGACTGCGCATTTGTCCAACCCAAACTCCATTCCAATTGCCCGCGTGTACTCTTGAACCACCCTCAGAGCGTTCTTGAGTTCGCGCTCTCCGGAGGCATACAGTTTGAGGTCATCCATATAAAATAGATGAGTGACCTTGTGCCTCCGGTTATTCGGTGGCCCACATTGATACCCACGGGTTTGGCGGAGACCAGCAGATAACGGTAGCAGAGAGATGCAGAACAGGAGAGGACTCAGGGAGTCACCCTGGAACACTCTTCTACTGAATGTGACCAGCTCTGTCGAAACCCGCTGAGCACCTGAAGTAATGGTGAAGCGGGTTTTCCAGAGGGGCATCAGCTGTTCAATGCATCTCACTAGTGGTGGTGGGACCGCAAGGCATTGGAGCAAGAATAATAATAGCTCATGGGATGTTGTATCAAATGCCTTACGGTAATCCACCCAGGCCATTGATAGGTTCCGCAAGTGTTGCACAGAGTCCTGTGTGACACAGCGGTCTATCAAGAGGTTTTCTTTACAACCTGCCACACCTTTCTTACCACCTCGCTGCTCGTGTATCTGTTGGAAGACCGGATCAACTAACCTCTTTGTCCGGTCGTACAAGATGCGAGTAAACAGCTTGTAGCAGGTATTAAGGCAAGTGATCGGCCTATAATTCTTTGGGTTAGAGAGATCTCCCTTTTTGGGGATTAGCACAGTTCGTCCTTCCACCAACCAGCTCGGAGGCTTCAACGGCTTCAATCGTCGGCGGATTTTCGACAACACGCTGTGGCTCTTGGATATATATATATATATATATAGGTGAAAAAAAACAATACAATCTTTAACCAAGGAGTCATCTTTAGTGAAATCTGTCATATTTCGCACTATAAATCTTGACTCGAAACGTATTAAGGTTGGATCTTGCAACCACAACCTCTCAGCTGGGTGCTGAGGAAGCTATGAAAGAGTAGCAACCGGTTGCTCAGGGTTGGTCAAAGGTCACTCTGTGGCGAGAAGAGTTATTTAATAATTTTAATGTTATAAACCAAAAATAAATGTATGTAAGAGTATTCATACAAATGATATTCCTGCAACTGTTTAAGGAGGAAACAATCAAAAGCAAAATTAACAAAATATAACAATATATTAACAATAAATAAAGTTTAAAATTTACAAAGACTTTACAATTGTATTAATGGCAAACATTTTTTTTAGAAAATTTACTACAATAATATACAGACTGTCTATTTTACGAGGGCCACACCAAATATCTCGCTTAATATCTATTGTAGAAGAATAAAGTTTTAGAAACAGTTATCCCATTTTTTGTGAGC
Organism: Stenurella melanura; assembly: GCA_963583905.1. Classification (NCBI taxonomy): domain Eukaryota; kingdom Metazoa; phylum Arthropoda; class Insecta; order Coleoptera; family Cerambycidae; genus Stenurella; species Stenurella melanura. The sequence continues at coordinate 61,818,738 of OY757316.1, read as the reverse complement.
TATATTTCAGTAAAAAGAAATTTGAAATCCATAGCCTACTTTATGAGATATATTACAAAAATCTGAAAAATAGGAAAACCACAAACGGTTATAGCTTCCTTATTTGAGGAGATACGAACAAAGTTAAAGGAATGAAAGTTGACGGCAAAGACAATAAGAATAATAACGTGTAACAAAAAAATCGAAAAATGCAGTTGGCTTTGACATACGCTATTGTGCAAAAATGAAAAATACATATCTCAAAGTAGGCCATGACGCCATTAATTCCGCTATTTTTTTCTCATTCCAACGATATAAAACATGTCACAGAAATTTTAACCGATAGTGTCAATATTTAATATTTTACGAATACTACAATTCATATAATTGAATCGTAACAATCAGCTGTGCCATAATTAGTGAAAAACAATTTATACAGTTATTAATAAATTTGACAGGTTGTCACTGTTGTATGTTGTATGTTGCGTTGTCGAGTTCTAAGAAAAATTTTATATCAGTAATTAATAATAACAAATTCGATATGATTAGCATTTATTGTCAGTGCAATTTTGACGCTGAGATGGCAGTCACGGTTTACGGAGATAGATTTCCAGATGCTCCGCAGCCAAATCGAACTATGTTTAGGAAGTTAGTTCAAAATCTAAAAACGCACGGTTCATTTTCAAAAAAAGTAGTAAGGCGAGCGCATGTTGCAGATAATGTAAGAAAAGTGAATAGAGTAATGAATTATGTTATCCAAAATGAGGAAACCTCTTTGAGACAAATTCAGAGAAACTGTCGCATAAAAAAGACAGTGCAAGAAAAATATTTAAAAAAAACGGATTTCTATGCTACAAAATGAGGAAAGTTCAACATTTAAATGAGGGAGATAAGCCAAGGAGAGTAAGATTTTGTAGATGGTTATTAAATAAGAAAAGGAATGACGCGCTGATATGTAGCAAAATTCTTTGGTCGGACGAATCAAATTTTTCTAATAACGGATTTTTCAATAGAAATATGCATTATAAGTGGACACGAGAATATACATATTGGTGCAGAGAGACTGCTTTCCAAGAAAGATTTTCTACGAATGTTTGGTTGGGTCTTTTAGGGACTAAAGTAATTGGACCTTATTTTTATGATGGCAAATTAACCGCTCGTAGATACCTTAATTTCCTGCAAAACGAATTTCAAGATTTTCTTTATGAATTAACAGTGGCAGAAAGATTAAATTATTCATATTTTCAACAAGATGGGGCTCCACCTCACACTGCTGTAATATGTACAAATTATTTAAATCAAGTTATGCCAGATAGCTGGATAGGCACCTATGGACCCATTCTATGGCCAGCTGAATCACCAGATATTACTCCCTTGGATTTTTTCGTCTGGGGTTACATTAAAGACAAGGTATTTCAAACTGCCCCTGAAAATATTGAGGACATCAAAACCAGAATTCGAAACGCATGTGAGGCAATTACTCCTGAAATGCTCCAAAATGTAATGCATGACGTGTCACGTAGAGCACGTTTATGTGTCAGAATGCATGGTGCACAATTTGAGCATTTGTAGTTAGAAAAATAAATACACACAATTTCTTTTCAATATAGTAGTAGGTAGTACTGTTATACATAGTTTTTCGTTTTTTTCTTTGGATGTTCGTTTTGTACTTGTATTTTTATTTATGAGATATTTATTGGTTTGTATTAAATTGTAATAAATAATTACGGAATTATAATTATTATAAAGTGAATTTTTACTATTATGGCACAGCTGATTGTTACGATTCAGTTATATGAATTGTGGTATTCGTAAAATATTAAATATTGACACTATCGGTTAAAATTTCTGTGACATGTTTTATATCGTTGGAATGAGAAAAAAATAACGGAATTAGTGGCGTCATGGCCTACTTTGAGATACGTATTTTTCATTTTTGCGCAATAGCGTATGTCAAAGCCAACTGCATTTTTCGATTTTTTTGTTATACGCTATTATTCTTATTGTCTTTGCCGTCATCTTTCATTCCTTTAACTTTTTTCGTATCTCCTCAAATAAGGAAGCTATAACCGTTTGTGGTTTTCCTATTTTTCAGGTTTTTGTAATATATCTCATAAAGTAGGCTATGGATTTCAAATTTCTTTTTACTGAAATATAGCTCACAAAAAATGGGATAACTGTTTCTAAAACTTTATTCTTCTACAATAGATATTAAGCGAGATATTTGGTGTGGCCCTCGTAAAATAGACAGTCTGTATATATCCAAGAATTTTCACTCCTGAGAATTACAACCCTGGTCGCCTTTCAACTTCTCTCCTTCAAAGCCCCTCTTCTAAATTGTTAAGTATTTTTTACTTAAAAGAATCTACCTCCTGAAGGGGTTGTAACCACCCCTGGTTATAACCCTGGCTACCTTCATCTTTTCTTCAACAAACTACCTTTTTAAATATTGTAAATATGTTTAATTGATGGGTAGGACCGTCCGCTCTAAAATTACCACCGTAAGTTTTGAGGAGGGCCAATTCACCAAAATACAGGGTTGGATTGATGACTGCGCCGGGAAAAATACTTTCAGGAAGGGTGGTTCTGGAGTGATTTGGGGGGTTGCCGGGGTCAAAAACTTTTTGGAATCGGCTTTAGTACCTTCGAAAACGGGGGAGGGGTTAGATTAGAAAATCCCAACTCCTTACCTCCACAATACGTGGATGTGGAAGTAATTTGACACTAATTTATAATAAGTATCCTTTCCTAAAATTTTATTCCAATATATGCACGAGCTAAGTAATTAAAGAAAAACGAGAAACTAGTGAGCTCTACCGTTCTCATTTTATTTTATTTCTTCTGAATAATTTAGTTTTTGAAACATTCAGATCCGACCAACAAAACTTAAGATATTTACAAAAATGCAAAGCAGAAGTAAGCAAAACCCGTCAAAGCAAAGATTTCTTCTACAGACACACTATGATGTCCTGAACAATATGGCGTAAAAGAAAAGGTTTCAGTTTGCCCCAGTTGTTCGAGTATGGGTCACCCTACGAGCTACGTGGTTAGTGTCACTGGTTTAACCTGGCTGGCACAGTAAAGATGCGGAGAGCAATAGGGCAGTGAATTCAAGGCTTGGGCGCCATGATTATTTAGTATAATCAAGGAAAAAGAAAGATGAAGATAAACAAAAGACAAATGTTACATATATACAATAGTACTATATTACAAAAATATTATATTACAAAAAAGTGAAACTATCACAGCATCAACGATACTGATTAGCAAAATACCAAACAGAAAAATATACAAAATATACTATATTACAAGATGCACTATATTACAAGTGGCTCAACAGCAAGGTAAATTTGAGGCGTTTACGAGAGACAAAAACTATATTACAAAAGACACATCTCGTAACTTTACATCAATACTAAAAATCATGTATTGCAACAAAATTAGGTAAACTTGGGATTCTTTACGAGAGACAAAATAACTATATTACAAAAGATATGTCTCGTAAATTATCTCATCTAAAAATGAACCATGACTTACTATGTTGCCAACAAAAATGCATTACAATACTACGATAAAATATTAACAGTAAGAAATCACGTTAAAAGTACCTACGAAAACAATACTACGACGAAATGTTTGCGACAGCAAATTCAACGTATAAGCAACTACAAATTAATATACAACAATGGGTTTAATTATAACAATGGATTTAAAATGTAATCTATCCAAAAATATAACAGATTTTGCTTGAATCTAATATTTTAAATTTAGACACTTGGCTTTTATAAACCAAAACTACAATCATGTGAAAATAATCCCTTTTACACGTTATAATTAAGAGTACTTATCTTTTATTTTGTTATCCTGATGAAGGGAATTCCTAAATACGCTCCTGTTCTCCGATGATTATAGATATATATAATAAAGTTGCGTAGATATGTTTCACACGTGGCTGCCTTAATCCCATTTTGAGGTTATGATATCGTAGAAATGTGCTGGTACAAAATTTGTCGCCAAGACAAAATGAAGAAAATCTCTTCGCTCAGAATGTTTTCGTAGTACAGGAAGGTTTACTTCATATGAAAATTGGTTCAGTAGAAAACGTAGTAAGTATTGAAAAGTGAATGTAGATAATCTTGCTCAAAGCAAATAATGTAACGTTGAAATACCTCGAGGTTAAAAGCATTAAACTTAAATAACTTTAGTTATTAGGAAATTAATTCTTGAGAAAATAATTCTTAAAAATAATTTATAAGAAAAACCTAAAACAATATTTTAAATGTTAGATGTTTGTTTTTAATGATAATATCCCCTTTACAAGTCAAACAAAATTATAAATACGTCTAATTAGTTCAATGGTTCTACGAGAAAGAATTTCACCCGGCATTATTTAGTTGAATTATGGTAAATGATGCGCTATCTATTATTCGTGAGCATTAACTGCTGACTGATGACGTATGGCTATTATAGTCAAAGGAATAAGGGCTCTATTAGCACCAAGGTTTGGGGAATAATATTTCCGATAATTTATAATTTTTCTAATAAATATTAAGTGTAACGAAGGATGCTCTTGAGCATTCCGCATGTTACAATAATTTTTTTTTAAATCTCGCTGTATCAAGGCAATTCCTCATTCACAAAAATGTTTGCTTATTTGCCACCATTTTTAGCTTCATTAGATGAGCGTGTATTACCCTCATTTGATGAAGCTAATGTTCTAGCGAGACAATTTTCATATTGACTAATACATTGTGAAAATGTCGTTTTTCTTTATTATGTAAGGAAAATATATTTAGAAATATGAAATGTTGCCATCCACTTTATTCGCAATACTTCAGTGATAACTAACATTGTTATTGTTTCAGATTGTGGTGGTTAATTTTGTTCTGCATTTCTCTTTATGTATGCATCGACTTAATCATCAAAACATGGGAGAAATGGGACACATCCCCAGTTTTAGTAAGTTTCGCCAGAAGTCCGACTCCAGTATGGCAAATACCTTTTCCAGCTGTAACAATTTGTTCAGAGACAAAAACCAGGCAGACGAAGTACAATTTTACTGATGCTTTTGATAGATTTAGATTGAACCAAAATCTTACAGATACAGAGTAAGTAGAATATCTTAAAATAAACTAATAACACTGGCACCAAAAAAAGTTGCAAGTTAGAATGACCAGAGTATCAAATCCTTATGTTCTCGAGAGTGCCGAAAACAAATCTGATCTTAGTATTTAAAAGTTAACTCTTATTCTCCTCTAATTCACTAAAAATACCCCCGCTCCCTCCTTTCGAGGAAGGGATGTCCGATAGGACCGAAAACGGTTGTAGCACGGAGCACAGGAGTGCATCGATTTCATAGGGACGAGTTCTAGGATGTGTAAAATTTAGACTTGCCGCCCTAAAGTATGGAGATAGCGCCATGGAGTTCGAAACGAACGAGTAGAGAAAACAACTACAGACGTTGTTGGATGGGTAGCGGAGGTCAGGCGTCGATCATAATTCTATCCGTCTGCCTCCCCGTCGTCGCCTTAATGGGGGCGGGTCGACCTCCCTCTTCTGACCTGCTCTACCCACCCACCAATGACCCGTAGTTGAATTGCTCGATCTTCTTCGGTTCAGCCTCCACGGTGTCACCAACCTATCTAGAGGGCAGTGCTTCCCATTCGTCCAAAGTTGACACGTTCGTATAGGTTCGTCTCTACAAAGCCGGTGCACCCTTTCGTTTCGTTCCCCAGAAGTCCCTTCCTTGAGAAAAGAGGGAGATTTTTTATTTTTAAGGCTTAATTTTCTGCGCCTTCAAAAGCACAAGGATTTGATGCTTTGGTCGCTCTCACTCGCAACGTTACTTTTTTTGTGTGCAGTGCCGGTGTAATTTTATAAAGGAGATCTTAATTTGTTGACTATCTTGCCTACAATACCTCAGACATATATTTAGGTGGTAAATTCTTATTTTTTTGTATACTTCGCTGTTTAACTGTCGAATTTCTTTATAGCAGTTTAGAATATATAATTATTAGTCAATGATTTAAGGTGGCAAATGTGTTTATTTTTTAGAATGAAGCATTTTGCTGATAGTGCACTTATTTGCGACAATCACTTGTACAATAACGGAAGCAATACCACTGGAGCAGATACAATAGATTACTTAATTAGCGTAAGTCCTTCTATTTAATTTTGTTGGCTATACCAAAGATTAAAAATGGTGAAATTGTATAGTGTAATGAGAAGTATATTTCGGTGATACGAATACCAGATCTTCCTAGAGTCAAATGAAGTAATAAATGGTGATTATATTATTAAAAATTTGTATATGCTATATATAAATAGTTAAGAAAACTTTTTATTCAAAGAAATATACCAAAAGAAAAATGATGAAAATATACTAAAAAGTAATAAATAAATTTCGTGTCAGAGAATAACATTGTTCGCTACATAGAAATAATATGTGGCAAAGACAACTGAAAATTCTTCTTTCATATACCTATCTTAACTTTTTCAAATCGCGTCATGGAATTCTGACATCTGGAGACTAAGAGCTTTGGGACAGTTAAATAACGCTATTACTTACTTTGCTCAATTTACCGCTCCGAACCTATTAGTTTCCAGATGTATGAATTTAAAAATGTTTGAAAGCAGATTTTCACTTGTTTCTGCCACATTTTATATCTATTTAACTAACAATGTTATTTTCTGATAGGAAATTGTTATTAGATTATCTTTTACTCTTTAGCTTTTACTTATTTACAGACAGACAGACAAAACTTCTCCACTTGATAGCCAGTTAAAATTAAATAAAAGATTTTAATAAAATACCCACTGGCAAGTCAACAGTTCAACAGAAATTTATATAGATATTAGGTAATTAATGCAAAAATTTTAACGAAAACAATAATTTGAATAATATATCGAGAAAGTAAACAAGTGTATTTACAATAATTCGATAACTTGAGCCTCTCACGAAATATAAACCATATATGTTATGTTTTACTCCACACACAATGTACCCTAAATAAAAATTATTCATTCATATTGAAAAAGATAATAAACACGTTCTGGTCAGTTTTAGAATGTGATATGCCTAGACTATGGCTGCGTAACTTATTTTACAAACTAAGGGGCACTGGACTCAAGGTTGAAATATTTATTGTACGGTAGAGTTAAGAGTAACGAGGAACCAATCAAATGCGATTGAAGAATTCACAATAAACTTGAAGTGGATGAAGAGAAATGTAGTAAACCGTATAAGGATCATTGCAGACAAGTACACATGACGTATCATCCAAATAATTTTTAAAAACCGCCGCCTAAAGAATTACTACTTCCACATCTAAAATTTAGATCCAAATCTCTTTAAAGGAAAACACCTTGACTATATTTTCACTCTAGTATGTGGAAATAATTGGTCATAGAGTTTTAATAATATTTGTGGCCTATGCCATAAATAAAATTGAGATGTTGATTTCTAGCATATACGCCAAAATGAAGTTTTGGACTCGTATTAGCTTGCTCTACTTATTTTCCCCAATTTACATCCATTCAACAGAACCATCTCAATCAGATAGCATTACAATATATACGTGTACCAAATTTCAAGTGAATATCTCAATTGTATTTCATCATACCCTATATTAATGGAATGGAGGTAGTATAACGAAACCTGAGACTTTCGCTTCTAGCATGTACAACAAATTTCAAGTTTCTCTACTCTTACCAGCTTGCTTTACTTGTTTACTTATTTACCTCTAACCACTAACCCTTCAACGTAATCTTCTCAAAATATAATCTAGTACAGATGTCGTTATAATATATGCATGTACCAGATTTCAAATAGAAATCTCAATTTTATTTTATCAATCGTTTTAATAATGGAGTAGGGGTGGTGGCGGCACTCATTTTTTTTTTATAAAACTCTGAGCCTTGAATTGTATATATACCAAATCCCAAGTGTATTAAATTCCAATCTCAATATTATTTTATCAACTCCTTTAATAATGGAGTGGATGTGGTGGGGGCATGGAAAATATTATACAAATTCTGAGGCCTTGCCTTCTAGTATATTTACCAGATCTTAGTTTCAGTAACCTTACCAGCTTGTTTTATTCATTCTCCTCTATTTACCTCCACTTACCCCCCACCTCTTCAACGGTATCATTTCAAGATATGATCTAGTTTCATATGTCCTTATAATACATACGTGTACCAAATTTAAAGTTAATATCTTAATTTAATCTTATCAGTCCTTTTAATAATGTAGTGGGGCTGGTGGAGAGATTTAAAAGGTGCTAAAGAAATCCGATGCCCTAGCTTCTACTATATACAACAAATCCCAAGTTTCTGTACTCTTACCAGCTTGGTTTACTTACTTTCCCTCTTTACCCCTAGTTATCTCCCAAACCCTTCACCGGATATATTCAAAGACAATCCAATTCCAGATATCGTTATAATACATACAACAAAATTTCAAACCAATGTTGTAATCCGTTCTAGAGAAAACGTGCGCACAAAAAAAGTTACAGACAGACTGACAGACCGACAGACACAAACAGAATTTTTTTTTTTTCGCTCAAATTTAAAATCTCGACGTTTTAGAACTATTTCCACAATAAAATATTTTTATTTTTCTTTACGATTATTATACTTCCACTCCACTTCGTGGATGTGGAATAGGGTGTAACGAATAAATCTTTTTTTGGAAATTCCAAATTCCAAGTTGATAAAAAATTGTCTCTATGAACCCATGTACTCCAAAAAATAATTTAGCCCAATTAAAAAAAATTAGGTATCCCGCAAGAGGCCCAAAGTTTATAGTTTTCTTCAAAATACTGTATTTTTTATATACAGATTCAGGAAATTTAGTTTAAGGTACGTAAACTTGTTTCTGTGCAGATAAACCACGCCTTGTCGTAGAACAATGCAGGGCATTGGTATAAAACAATAGCGCGCGCCATCGCTTGACCGCGTTGAGTTGCGAACATCGCATCCATTCTGCTTTTAATAGAGTAACTGTGTAGATGTGTGGGAATAAAATAAATTAATCTCAATTTCGTTATTAAAATGCCGTGTGTTTATACAACTGCAGATAAAGTGCAAATTGTGAAGTGGTACTTCGGGGACTTCCACTGAAGACACAATAAATTTATTTACTGTGGCATATCAAGACAGACCAATCCCCTCAGCTAGCATAATTTCACACATTTAAAAAAAAATGTGAATTTCGGGTGTGTCGTGAACTATTGTAAAAAATGCTGTCAACTCGAAACCCGTCATCAACAAATGAGCGATGAACGTGAAATTCGCGAAACTAATGTCTGTGCACTTGTTGAAACTAGTGAACCTTTTTCTAGCAGGCAAATTGCTGATGAAGTTGACATGAAGAAAAGAACTGTAAGAAATATTTTGAAAAGAAATGGGTACAGTTGTTTTAAAGTTCAAACAACGCAAGAAATATTTCCCGAGGACAATTTCAAACGGTCGGTACTTTGTGAAATCATGATAAATTAGATAAATAAGGTGAGTGAGAATGAAAACTTCTTAAAGAATATATTGTTTACAAATGTATCATCCTTTTCGTTACATAGGAAACACAATCCATCCATAGTACGATATTGGTCTCGGAAAAATAAACATTTGAGTGTTGCTGTGCGAAGTCAGTATCCTTAAAAGTTGAACGTTTGGACGGGAATTTACACAATCATATTAGAGGCCTACTGCTAATCGATGGCAATTTAAATGGCAATAAATATTTAGAGCTTTTACAAAACCGAATAATTCCTGCAGTTCAAAATCTTCTTGTCAACTTTGACGACATTTGGTTTCAACAAGACGGTTGCCCAAGTCACAATACCTTAACTGTTATTAATTTTCTGGAAAGAACATTTCCCAATCGTTTAATAGCTACGAGGGGAATGATAAAATGGTCCCCCAGGTCACCTGATTTAGCACCCCATGATTTTTTTCTGTGGGGCTTTTTAAAGGAAACCGCGTACAAACATGCGTTTGAAGGAGCCAATAATTTAGTTGAATTACGGGAAAAACTTATCCAACTTTGTGCAAGCATTACTCCAAATCAACTCAATGATATGAGAGGTTCATTGTATAATCGTTTTGACTATTGTTTGGCACAAAAGGTAGTTTCTTTGAATCCTTACTTCATTAATTTATTTTTTGATAATTATTAGTTGATTTTAGTTTCCGAGTTATTTAATTTTATTCTATTTTCATTTTGGTTTTAATAAGAATTATTATTTTATTCCCATAGCATTTACGGCTAAAAAAAGGAACTGTAGAAATACTTTCAATAGAAGAAATTATTTGTCAAAAATGTAAGAAATAACTTCTCTCTATATATATATTGTTATGATATGTAAAGTGATGTGCTATTTTTTATGAAAAATTTAAATTTTTGATTTTGAAGTTTTAAATTTAAAAATATTATTAATTCTAAAGATGTTCTTACGTCGGGCGCCAGGAGTCACAAAGACTACCAGTTTATCTTTTATAAACAACACACACTTACACACATACAAATTAAACATGAGATTGTTCTCTTTCAGGGATGATAGTGGTTTCCTTGCTCAGTGCGCTCTCTATTCAGCAAACTAGGATTTCAAATGAAACACACCTTGAAATTTTAATATACAATAACCTTTATTAGTTTAGATAATCAACCTTGTAAAAATTTTAGGATATAACATAAAAACATATATAACAAGAAAGAAATCTTAAAACTAAATTAATACGCAATAAATTGGCCTTTATTATTTTCAAATTTTGGTACCTATGAATTTTGTGGAGTAAAAAGATCTTTTTACCTTGTAATTTGAAGTTCTATTATCAATTGATACTTTCTTCTTGCGCGGTACTTTTCAACCACTGATCCAGTGCTCCCCTTCTACGAAAATGGCTGTCTTGCAAATAATTTCAGGAAATTATATACTTTCCCGTATTTTCTGGTTTTCTTGCACTTTATTTTAGGTTTCAGTAGTTTAATGTTTTAAAAGCAAGTAAGTACTTTACCTTCCTTTGTAATTTTAAATAATTTTCGTCGCACAAATTTCCTTGTTACAAGCTTAGCGTCAATGTACAATATTTGTATTTATTATTAACTTAGCTGGAACAATTTTTAATCATATAACTTTTACTTATCTAGTCCTGAAGACATTTGGAAACTGGAACTATCCACTTGGGTATGATTTCTTACTTAGAAACCTCAAGTTTTGCAATTTTAATTATATTTTTCAATAATTAATACCAATTTTATTCTCAAATTGACGTCCCTTCATTTTCAATTTTCATAAACAGATACCAGAACAAAAACTATTTTTCAGCTATCTCCCACTGACAAGCTGTCATTGTTATATTGCTAGATTTTATTTTTGTTTTTCTCCTATTATTAGATACATGTTAAAATTGATTTTCTCTTCTTATTTTAGACAAATTCCTAATTTCATATATAATCAATACTTTAAGTTTTGTTACTATTAAAAATTCTTCTAGCCACGCTTATGTTTACATAAAATTCATCTTGAATCCAACTAAAACTATTAACATTGTCTTGCAGATTGATTATCTAATAATAATGAACAATTTAATGTCTCAAACACTTATCCTAATACATTTTCCAATATACTAACAATTAAAACATTTTCGGGTATAACGGGTACAGTCATGATGTTTGTTTGCATGCTGTCCTAACTACCTTATTTAAACTGTCTTTATCAGAAAATTGGTACATTTCACATCTGCGGTGAAACTTATCGTTACCGTTTATGTTTATTGTATTTAGATATTTCTCAGTGTGTCTCATTTCAAACGCAGGCTTGCGTCCTGACTCAAGTTTATATTTTAATTTTAAAATTATTTAACTGAAACCTAACGTGCAAGTATTGCATTGTTGGATTTTTGATGCATCATTGTGAAATTGTAATCTGGTCAGTCTGCACACTGCTTCTGGGACGTGACTGAAGTTGTCACAACAATAAATATATATATATATATATGTTAGAAATATAAAATCCTATGTTTTTATGCGCAAGGGGCGTGGCTACTCATTACTATGAACGTATCTTTGTTATATGTTATTAATATCGTAATATGATTTTGGCTTCATTCGATAGAGAATTATCGATTTATAAGTATAACTGATCAAATTCTTAGTTAAATCCTTACATTTATTGAAAAATTTAAATTCAAAATTTAGGTCATAATTATAATATCATTAATGGTTAGCGATATTAGGCAAAAAAACAGAACTTGCGCACCATTTTTCAAGATGGGAACTTTTAGCATGTTTAATAGTACACCCTAATGAACATCTTTTGCCAAGTTTAAAAACTTCCACAATTATTTCCGTCAAACCTCGAAATTGGTTCCTATTTGATTGGGCATTAGAGCTCCACTATTTAAAGTTTGATACGAATCGGAACGGTAGGGTTATAGTTGCATTAATAAACTGCGCCTCATGCGGTAAGTTAGATCTTTCCTTTATTGTTGTTAATATGGCTCAAGCTTATCCTATATATTTTTTTAATTTTGAACATGTTCTCAAATACTGTTATTTGATAAACGGATTTTATAGTTTTTGTTTAGGTTTGTGCTATCCCATAACATATTGTTTTCTCCAATATTGGTTGATCTGTTCTCGAGAATTTGTTTCTTTCAATTTTTTTTTACCACCGTAACTCCCATTAAAACTTTCTCAATTATAATGTTATAAGAAATTTCATCTCACACCATCGACAAATTATACTCAAGAAGTGATTAAGTGAATAGTGAGAAATATCACAAAATAAGTAATATTACTACTTTTATTACTTTTTAACCGACTTTGGAAAATTTGAAAAAGGAGGAGGTTCTCTAGTCGAATCATATGTGTATGTATGTCATTATTTTTATGTATTTTCAATTATTTATCTGAAAAGGTTTAAAAGAATCTTTGAAAACCGCAGCGGCTCAATTGTGTTAAAATTGATAATAAGGTATTTTCAGATAGCTGGTATTGAAACCGATGGAAAAACGTTTCAGATTTAAAATGGTGAATTCTACAGTGGTATCATAATTGCATGACGTATTAAGATTTGCATTAAATTTAACTAGTAAATTACCCGAACGATGACGGCGAAATGACATTTCGTTATTTTTAGTCATCGTTCCTTAAATGTCAACACATTTTGTTTAAATTCTTTCACCCTCACTAAAAATAGTTACCAAGTTTCATACAAATCTGCTAAAGTTATGCAATTATAGTAAAGCTGTTGCATTCGCCATTTTGAATCTTTAACATTGAATCGACCTGATTACCTGATTATTAATTTTCATGTAATTTTGCTGCATTTGAATAGTTCATAACTTATTCTTTTATTAACAGTATTTTTCCGGTATCTAATTTCGGCGAATTGTGTAACCGATTTTTGTGAAATATCTTTTTCTGTGATAAATTTGGTTAATATGTCTATAACATACATCGTGCTAAGAAATATCTAGATAGGCATTGAATTATATAATAAAGTAATAATATTAATTGTTATTTTAGATCGCTCCACAATTTGAAGATGTATTTAGCAGTTGCAAGTGGACTTTACAAAAAAAGAATTGTAGTAGTCTCTTTTCACCGATTCTTACCGAGGAAGGACTGTGCTTTACATTTAATATGTTAGACAGAAGCCAGCTTCTCAAAGAAAATGTGTAAGTGTTGATTACTTCAGCTTGACCACTCTTCAAGTATGTATAATAATAAAAACAAATGATAGCTTTGTAAGCTAACATTAGATTTGAAAATTGTATTTTTAAATCTAATGTTTCTTGATCCATCGGATGAAAACAAAGGTGTTCAACAACGCTTTTTTAGTTTTTCTTGATAACACAGCAACGTAAAAAAATTCTTGCCTGGGCCTTAGACCATATTCATTATAGGTTTTTGAGGTCGCTGAAACCTAATCCGAAGTCCATTTAACCCCATCACGTCAGGTTCTTGACATTACTTCAAGAAACCCTATACCACATAACCCTTATCACATAACCCCTTAACTCCGAACCTCACATAACTCTCATAGCTCAATCTATCATGGCTCACCATTTTTACAAAGCTCATCTCACACGAGATTAGTAATTTTCGAGTGGGAGAACAGAGTATTGAAATCTATTGTATCGTTCCAACAAAATAAATTATCCATACAACGAGGATATTTCCACACATGTTGTCTATTTCCCACATAGGCCTACCTCCATATCCAGAGCATTGTCTTACCTGTGTTTGCATTGAAAGTACCTCCACGCGGTGACGGCGGACAACGGAGCAATTCCATTATCCGAGTCCCTGGATCACGGCGTTCAGGCCGTTATGGCAGGCGCTTTCTCACTCTAACCAGCCGCCGATTCTGAGTAGCCGAATCCCTGTCACGTAAAACGTCTTCCACCTGTGCCTGCCATAACGACATGAACGCCGTGATCAGGACTCAGCCGGATAATGGAATTGCTCTGTTGCTCGCCGCGCCGTCACCGCATTGAGGAGCCCTGAATGTACACATAGGTGAGGCCCTGCTTTGGACATGAAGTTAGGTCTATACGGGAAAATAGACAGCACGTGTGCAACTATCCTCGTTGTGCTGGAGATCATTTATTTAGTTAGAATGATGCAAAAGATTTCAATACACTGGTCTCCTACGGGGTTATGGGATTAAGGGGTTATGGAGTCAAGGGGACAAGGGGTTATGGGGTTAATGGGTTAATGTTAGTTATAATGGGCTAATTAGGCTTAGAATATAGAGTTTTTGAGGTTGGTAAAAATCTGACGTGCTGGGGTTAAATGAACTTCGGATTCGGTTTCAGTGACCCCAAAAATATATTGTAGACATGGTTTAACCACAAGGTAAGCATTTTTTTGTGTGTACAACACTAAAAAATGAAACAATGGCTCCTGCAGGAGCCATGATTGTCTAAACGGCGTTTTCGCAGAATTTCATCTGCCATCTTCAGGATCTCGCTGAAAGCTGCCCACTGCTGCTGCTCGTTCAGTTCATGCAACGTGGAGTAGCAGGAGGTAGCTTTTAGCGAGAACCTGAAGATGGTGAGGACAACAGTGAGAACAATGAGGAATCGAATTCAAAATATATTTTCATTTATTGAAATAATTCACATAATGTAAAAAATATAAATATTCAATACTTAGCTAATATGTATAAGGCAATCATCAAAGAGCACCACCACTCGGCAAGCCATTACCTCCCGTAGAAGTGTAACTCATCCAGCGTCGAGAGAACTATGACAATCGACTGTACAATAAGATTCAGACTCCCAATTAGTAATATTTGTAAAATGTATGCAAAACTTTTTGAAAATTATTCTCTTTGAATTTGGCACTAAAATTATCGAAATTATTATCAAGATGCTTAAGGAAGCTATCTATATATGTCCGATGGTTTTCCTGCTTTTATAAACGTACTAACGGCGTCGAACACAAATATGCTTTTTTCCGTCGGCTCGCCTTCGAGCGATTAGCATGGCGTTGTCCGCCTGAGCCGAGAGAAAAAGCATTTTGTGTTCGTTTGAGATTTTAAAAATTAAATTCGTTGTACTTCCGAAAAATTTGTTGTGCGGAGCAGTTTTCCGTCTTATGTGTTTTTATTCGTTGTATTTTCGAAAAACCAAATTCGTGGTACTTTCGAAAAGTTCGTCGGGCTTTCCGCCTCGTGCAACTTGAAATTTTTGGAATACTTTTGAAAATTCGAACGACGGAGCGCAAAGGCGATTGACCGTCGTCCTCCAGATGAAAATAAATTCAATATTTGGGTCATTTTTAGTGAAATAATTTTGTACGTAGATTTCTATTTAATATGATGCCAAAGGTGTTTAGAAGTCTTTTTACTGATTTAAATATTATTTTTTCATGGGATTTTTATCTGAATTTACTTTTTTTAGCAAATTGGATATTTTTTCAAATGGATCATTTTACTTGGTTCAATAACAATTTCACATAAGAAATATGAAAAAAAGTTAATATAAACATGGGTCCGGAAATCCCTTCGAAGGGTCCGCTGTGACTACTTTTTGCACGTGATCGATTCATCTCTGATGTTATCCACCAATTGTAAATTCAATCAGGGGTGCACATAATTAGAAATGGGGGCTTACCTCTCTTCCAAATTCCTTAATGTTAATTTTCTGTGAATACGATTCCTTGGCTATAAATACACAAAAAAGGTTATCTTGTTGTAATGCCGTAGGACCAACCGGTTTCGAGAAATTGAAACTAAAGGAATTTTTCCAGTCTTCTTGCGTAAACAGAATGTTTTCAGTGAATTCGCTATTTTTTCACATTTTCGCAAGTACCATGAACAGAAGGTCATCTTTCGATATGCACTTGCAAAAGTTCTAATTACGCAGTCTTTAATAAGAGAATATCAATATTTATTTAATACGAGTTACACCTTCAAGAAACATGCAGATATTCATTTATTGTACGGCCGAGCCTGGGGTAATGCTGCTGAAGCAAGAAGATTGTACGAAGAAGCTTTCCCAAATAGAACAGTACCTTGCGAAAGACTTTTTATAAATGTAGATCGTTCGCGACGAAAAAAGGGTAAGTTATATTCAGATAAGGAAAATTCTGGTCCAGATCGCTATGTTAGGACCCCACAAACAGGGGAAGCAATATTAAATGCTGTAAATGCGAATCACGAAATCAGTACAAGAAGGTCAGCGGTACAGAAAGGCGTATCAGTATCGTCTGTTTGGAGGGTGGTACATGAACAATTACTGTATCCTTACCACATTCAAATGGTGCAAGCGATCAAATCAGAAGATCTACCAAGAAGGGAGGTCTTCTGCCCACGGCTGGTGAAGGATAATTTGAAGGAAATGCTGAATTTATTCAAAATATTTTGTTTACGGACGAAGTGGGGTTTACGCGGGATGGTGTTGTGAACTTTCACAACAATCACATATGGCCCATATGTGATGAGGATTTCCTTCTGCCCATACTATATGGAGAGAAGAAAATCCTCATGCTTTCTTCCAGTCCAGACACCAAGAAAAGTTTTCCATCAACGTTTGGACATGTGTACTTGGTAACAGATTATTAGCAACGTTTGTTTTGCCTAATTGATTGGATGAGTTGAATTATCTAGATTTTTTAAGAAAAATTTAAGAGATCTTTTGGGGGATATGTCGTATGAGATCAGAAGGACAATGTGCTTCATAAACGATGGTGCACCTCCCCATTTTAGAGTAGTTGCCCGAAGTTAGTTATATGCAGCTTATCCCAATAGATAGATTGGCAGAAACAGACCAATAGCTTGGCCCCCAATCGCCCGACCTAAATCCTCTTGACTGTCTTATTTGGGTTAATTGAAAAGCCTTGTTTACTCAACTCCTGTGACAAATCTTGAAGAGTTACGCGAACGTGTAGCAATGGGGTGCGCAATTATCAGGAACATGCCAGGACTTTTTCAAAGGGTCTTTGCTTCAATGAATCGTCGGCTAGCAACTTGTGTAAATGAGTGGCGCCTATTTTTAACATTTAATTTAATATATTAATCTTTAAAACCTGTCCTCTAATTTGTTATTCTTCCTTAGTTTATTGAAGAGAATAATAAATGCAATTTTACCAATTTTGGATGCCCCCTTCAGAGGCCCGCAGGAAGAATTTCTGCACCAATGTTTATATGAAATTATTTTCATATTTTTTTATGTAGAATCACCCTAAAAATGTATAACCGCATACACCCATAAACCTGTGCATATTGTTTTAAAAGGTATAAAGATTCTTCTAGTTGGAAAATGTTTGAGGAATATTTTAAAGTAAACTCCGCGAAAATATGTTATTAACTTTCATCATAATGCATCATTTCTCAAAAATATCGGCAACTCGGGTTCCACTAATCGGAATTAAAAATCCAAAGTAAAAACATTTTCGAAAATATTCAAGGCAAAAATGGAGTATAAAAACAAAGAGATAGAAACCTATCATTTGAGTCTAAGGGTCTACATTTGTGCCCTATCCCAGAAGTTGTAGCGGTTTTCCCGATTTTCATGCTTATAGTTTGTTACGCAAAAATTGATATTATCATGAATTACCACCCCCTGGGAACATCCTCTATAATCCGTGGATTCTGACATTATAACACGAGATAACCTGCTAATACACTATTTACTGACTAAACTATTTTACAAAACCGTTTAATCAAGTGACTTCACCTTAATCAGTGATAATTATTAGATACTTTTATTCACATTAGATCAGTTTGGATTTCTCTGAACAGAACTCATTTGGAAAACTCCTTTCCCGCGTGAATTGGTCGCATTACATATATCATAAATAATAATTATAATAATAATAATAAATTGCCTTTATTTAGTATTAATACATACATAATACCAAGGGCGAAGTCTAGCCGAAACTACTCTACTTAACGTCTAGAAATTTCCTGAACCGTCCACCCATCTTCATAACCTCGAACAGGTATCTGGAACAATTTAGCAAAGTCTCGATCTCTATAGCAAATTATTTGTTCCTCTGAAGAAACATTTAAAACTTAACAGCACATTGGAGTGTGGAGATGTGCTATGATTACAATTCCTGCTTATTGAATTATGCCATCCAGACCTAGGGGGTGCTAACGCGTAACGATATGTTTATTTTAAACATAACTTTTGAGAACACGTTTACTAATAACAATAATAGTAATAATAATAATAATAGTAACCGGGTACGTAGTCCGGCAGCTCTACGCCGAATTCTGGGCGTCAAAACCTCGCCGATTGTTACGTGTTCCACCACACTCTGGATTCGAGAAGCGTATTGTCAGGCCAACTGTATCTTGCCCTCGATATTTTGTACACGCCGCTTAGCTTTCTTGATGCCGTTAGAGGCATTGCTTGTCCTCTCTCGGGGAGCAAGTCAGCTGGCGGCGTTATAAAGGGTACGGAAAGCGGACCGGAAACCTCCCCGCGGTGTACCTGGACAAGCAGAGGTAACTCTGCCTGACAGATGTCGGACGTGGACCTCAGGGCTAACCACTCTGAGATCTAAGTCTCTGGTTCCAGACAACAGAGAAAGGGCTCCTCACAATCGACCCCGCTCGGATGGGGGTCGGAGACTATATGCACCCAGAGCATCGCGCTTTCTCTGAACAACACCTCAGAGATCAGGTATCCTTCCTGCGCAGGACAGATTGTGTAAGGGCACCCGGTCAGCAGGAAGAAGTGCCAGCCGTGCTTCCACCTCGGCAAATTGCAGCTGACGAGGACCATCCGATAAATTTCACTGATGTTGACTTAAGAACGAGGGTTAACCTTAACAGCAGGGCTGCCCTAAAGCCACAAGACCTGGCACGGATGGACGCTGTCATCGATGAGGAATTACCAGAAGGCGCCGATGTTTGGCAAATTAACTGTGCCGTTTATAACGCCGCCAGCTGACTTGTTTCCCGTGAGAGGACAACTAATGCCTTTAACAGCATCGACGAAGCTAAGCGGCTTGTACAAAAAGTCAAGGGGAGGATACAGTTGGCCAGACAACACGCTTTTCGAATTCAGGGTGTGGTGGAACACATAACAACCGACGAGGATTTTACGCCCAGAATTTGGCGTATAGCTGCCGGACTATGACGCCAACACCACACTCTAAATCTAGCAGTAACGCAAACAATTAAGCAGCACTCTCTAGATGGGATTCGAGCGCTTATGGCTATTATGAGGAAGCTTTAAAAGCGGGTGAGGAGTATGAAGCAAAATTAGTTGTTCCGTACGAATCCTTCCCGCCTATTTTAAGAGCCGCAGCGTTTTGTCGACAATCCTTCAGCTGTAGCCGATGTCGAAGGCTTCTGGAAAGAAATCTACGAAACGTCACGTCCATTCGATAGCAACACTTCAGAAATAGCACACTTCGAGGCTCTCTGGCACAGAACCTTTGAAGAGCCAGAAGAGGTGTGCAAGACAATCAGTTGGGAAGAAGTCCGACAAGCTCTTGTTAGTACCAAGAACTTTGCTACTCCGGGCCCAGACGGCATTAGTAACTGGTGGTGGAGAAAATTCCCCTTCACACACCGACGTCTGGCCCTAGTTTTCAACACGTGGTTGAATGAAGGGAATGCGGATGCCAGAATGGTTTGTCGAGGGACGTACCGTGCTAATCCCCAAGAAGCGAGATTTGTCCGATGCAAGAAATTATAGGCCAATCACTTGTCTAAACTCCTGCTACAAGACATTTATACGTACCCTGTATGCTAGGACACTACGGCAGATTGATCCGATCTTCCAGCAGATTTAGGAGCAGCATGGCGACAAGAAGGGCATGGCAGGTTGTAAAGATGGCCTGCTGAGAGACCGCTGTATTACGCAGGATTCTGTGCAGTACAAGCGGAATGTATCTATGGCTTGGATTGACTATCACAGTCCCACAAAAAAAAATGTTCTGACCTAGCAATGAGATGAGTATATCCTTATGTATTTTTGATCGCTGATTCCGAATCCGGGTTCCAAAAAAGACGTACGCCCCCAAAAAAAAATTTTAGAGCCAAAAAGCACCCCCTTGAATAAGGTACATATGAGATAACGCTCTGAAAATGATGTTATCA
The DNA here is from genome assembly GCA_963583905.1 of Stenurella melanura. Lineage (NCBI taxonomy): Eukaryota > Metazoa > Arthropoda > Insecta > Coleoptera > Cerambycidae > Stenurella > Stenurella melanura. The sequence goes on along the minus strand of OY757316.1, from coordinate 61,798,186 downwards.
TTTTAATCAATCGTTTTGTTTAATATTTTCGGGAAAAATTGAATGTATTACGATAAAAATAAAGGTAAATTATAGCGTCCACCCTATCGGTATGAAACGCACCCCCAAAGGGGGTGAGAACCACCCTCATCTGCCATCAAACCAATTGATAACGACAATGACTGAAAAACATCTAAAAATGTTTAAGTTTCGGTAGGTTTGCAATAAACTGTCATAGAATTCACGTAATGCCCCAAAACTACCCCTATAGCGTTATGAAAAACAACCCTTAACTTCAATTACAGAAAGTAGAAAGGAAAAAACATGAAATTTGATAACAATTTCGTTAGGTTTGCAAAGAACCATACCATAAAAAAAAAGATTAAAAAAAGAAGAATTAAAAGCTACTAACGTAATTTCGTCTTCCAAGTTTTCTATATAATTTTCGGAAAAATAAAACGCTTTGAATTCCGTTAAGAAAGCTGTCCAGGACGTACAATATGCTCGCTTTGTCTTTTAACAGTTCAGGTATAGCCCGCAATAATACTTCTTCTTCGATCTCATATTCTCCCTTCAAATCGATCAACCTCTCGAAAAACAGTATCGCTTCTTGGTTAGACTTCCCGTTATAGAATAGTTGCCATTTTCGGATTTGATTAAGAAGCTCGCGTGTTTCCTTCGCATTTGAATTTTGAATCGTTGGTCTGGTCTCACGTCTAGTTTGTACAGGCATTGACTGATTGTTCCAAACTGTTTCTACAAATCTGTTTAATCGTTTCCGTAAATCATCTGTCTTTCCTTTCGTCTCTACATTTCATTTTTTAAGTTCATTGACTAATCCGTTACGATCCAATTCGTTGATCCATTCTATGCGCGAATTTGTTATTTCAGTTTGTACTTGTATTTCGTCGACTTCCATACTCGTAAAAAAATCTAACTCACAGATACCTATCTATGATACTGGATGATACTAGTAGTATCTAAGGATATAAATCCTTCCTTATAAAACCTATCTAATATCAGCAAAACAAATATAGTAATTAAACAACCACTAGAAATGATCAGTGATTTTTTTTTAATTTGACGTTCAACGAAGATGACTCTCAGCGATCAGAAATAACGACGAAAAAAAAAGTTTTTTAACTTACAAATATCTTTAACCGATTCTCGTGTGACTAAAAATAGTCCCTGCTCGGGCGCCGAAAATCTATAACGTTACTTTTATAGTTTTACAATAGTTTATAACTATTGTGCTCAGGTAACAAACAATGGAGTAATTCCAAGGTTCAATAAAAGTCAATGAGAATAATATCGATTTAACAAAGTTCATTTAACAATCACACAATGGTGATCAAAGACACAGTTTACAAATTGTGCTAAGGAGTCAGTTTAAACAAATATTCAAATAAATAAAACAATAACATTAAAGTGGGTGATGACTATCCTGACTGATCAAACCTAGCAACCTTCACTATATTAATCTAATATCTGAATGTAGTTTACGATCACAAACGTTCAAGGAAAAGATATAATGAATAATGCGCTACCCGGTAAGCCAACTGAATTTATTAATGATTTTCGGTATCTTACAACGTTACCGTAGATACCGACTAATTAGACATTTGTCCCTTCGACAATAGAATCACAGCTGTTGTTACAACAATGAATAATCTGACTTCTGTCACTTTAGCACTTAATTGACAGCTGTCATTACTATAATCTATTTAATTGGCATCTGTCACATTTGACATTTAATTGACGCGACGCTTATCACTTTGAGAGGAAAACACGCGGCGTTAAAATTATTGACATCTGTCAATATGAAACTCAGTTGTCGCGACGCTTGTCACTTTGACAGAAAAAACGCGGCATTAAAATATTGACATCTGCCAACATGAAACTCAGTTGTCGTGACGCCTGTCACTTTGACAGAAAAAACACGCGTCGTTAAAATATTAATATAAGTCCGTGACGTCTACGGCTCAGATACTGACGCTTAAAGCATAAAAAACTCTCCAGCTTATGGTAACGGCTGTAAAAAGCGTTTCTCAGATCAGGCTAGAGTTAATAAAGTTCCTCAACTCCGAGTACAAAATCTCTCACCACCTATAAGGTGATGGCGCTTTCGCATGCTTAGACTGGGTCAGAAGGTCGCGAAGTGTACGCCGTTTTCCGGACTAGGCTTGATTCAAGAACCTCACTAGTCCGAGTCACTCACTACCAAGCTGGTGACACTTATGTGATCTCACGACAATACTTGAGGTTAAGTACTTTCGAAGAAATAATTTCGTGGAATTTTCGAAAAAGTCTTGAAATTTTTTCAAGTCGATTTTATAACACTCCATGTTATTTGTTTTATAATTTGGTAAATTAACTTATACAAATTCGTTACTTTGTGTTTAACTTTATGCAACCAGCAATGCTTCACATGTGCAGTGGGTTGCGGAACTAAATTACGCTAATATTAATCAGTCAGTTTGCAAAGTTGGCATTTTACAGTAAATTACACAGGTTATGACGTTGTCCTTCATTAGGCAGTTACTTAAAATTCTTCAATAGGTTTCTCTAATAAATTTCAAGTTCTATCTCCTCATATTGTTTACAAAATTTATAAATACATTTAATTGAAATAGGTTCAGTAGTAACCTGAAGTTTCATCTCTTCTTCTTCTTTGTGTCCAAGTAACACAAGTATGTTGGCATCTTTTAGTTTATTAAACTTTTGACTGAGGAAGAAGTTTAATTTTTTATATATTAGAAATGATAAGTGGGAAAAGAGAAGCCACAAAAGCGTGCTTTTCAATTTTAAGAGCTTGGCAGAGCAGACGTGTGGCGTGTCGAGTTACTTAATTTTTGTCAGCCATGCTGCATTAAGGCGTCAAGCCATCAGCTTCGGCTTATTTTTAAGAGGCTGAATGCACCCCTAGAGGTTTTTTGGGGGTTGCAAGTCTCCCTCGTAAGAGGCCCATTTTTTTTAACATTTTTTTATTGGTATGGACTCGAGGACTTCATGATCAAACAGTATGTTTCCTGAGAGTTTCATATAGATAACAAGTCTGGAAGTTGCAAGCTTTCCTATCCTATTTTGGGAAATGGTTTCCATGAGTTCCCTAATACCTAGGGGTTTTTGCTGAAGAAAAGGACGCTTTTCGATGGTGAATGGCCTGGAAGTTGCAGGTTATAAGGACGAACAAAGTTTTTCTTATGGACATGTAGAGACCGTTATGAAATGAAACTGTAACGAGCTGTTGTATGCCAACAGGTATTTAGAGGGTTACTACGGTAATGCCTCTCAAATAAACTTATATTAAATTTTAACTTATATTGTAAAAAGTGGTACCATTTTATAAAATTTTCATTCATATATTTCTGGCTATGCATATAATTAAATTTCATAACATTCTTTAAATTAAACCATTGGTTATTAAATTCTTAAATATTTCAACTACGCTTATAGCACGATAGTGTATAATTATCATATGGTTATTTTAAATCTGTAATTACCAAATTGATGGGAATCTCCATTTTATAACATTTTCTTTTATATATTTCTGGCTATACATATAACTAAATTTTATAACATTCTTTAAAGTGAACCATTGGTTATTAAATCCTTAAAAATTTCAACTAATCTTAAGGCAACATTAAAATTTATATAATTATCACACGATTATTTTGAATCTGTAATTATCAAATTGTTAGTGGGAATATCCGCTAAAGTAAAGTTGTGACTAATTAATATTGTGTTTATTTTCTCCCATTTATGACATTTCAATAGAGTGCTGGTGAGCTATAACTATATTTTAACCTATGTATTGTTTTCCGTAGCTTTCACAATGCAGGATAACTTTTAGGCAAGCTATGGTGGCGCCCTGAATATCTTTTTAGCAAATTAGTTTAAAACTTGTATTTCTATACTTGTATTTATATCTTTAAATTTCTTTTAAAAATTATTGAGCAAATCGGTAAGTATCAACCCACGACTCTGCTCTCCCATAACCCAAAGGCTGCCGTCCGCAAATTGAGGTACCTGTCTGGTTTTAATCAAATAGGTGTCACAAGAGTGGCGCTTCCAACGTCAAGGGCCCGATTTGTTCAACTTTTTGTAGTATATCTAAGCCACCATTAATCTATTGATCTGTTGTGTGAGAGAAAAATGCACTAGAGTGTCAGTCGACATTCTGAATTTTTTTTATTGGTCTATTTATCTGTCCATATTTGTGTGAAACTGTTAGGTTGACGCTTGGTAAACTGATCCATTATTATTAACAAATTGTTTTACGTGAGACCTTATATATAATATTTTTCTGGTATTTAAATATTTTCTTCGTTACATAAAAATTTTTACTTTGATCATGGAGCCTCATAGTATGAAGCCAATTCATCTTCTTTCTGATGAATTAAATTATGAGTTACGTATAAGAGGTGTCAACGCAGGTAGAAAAGATGCCCCAGCAAAACGTAAGATTTTGCATAGATTATTAGATACTGACCGTAATAGAGAGGTTGATTATGTTGATCCAAATTTTGAATATAAAGCTGAAAAGGAAATTATAGAAAATGCACTAGTCAATAAAAAATTTAATACATGATTTTGATGGTCCAGCTTCCGATTCTATGTATAAGCGAATTGAGACACGTCTTTGTCATCTTTATAATAGAGTTTTAAGAATGCCTATTCCGGAGGATGTAGAAATAGAAGCTAAAGAGTTTAAAGACGATTCTCATGCAACTTGTCTAGAATTAGACGCAGATTTACAAGAAAAGGTTCATAAACCTGAAATTTCACAATCAGTCAATAATCCAGTACCTAGTACTAGTTTTCAAAATTCTGTTACAAGAAGGTCTGTTTCACCTAACCAACATTGTAGAAAATCTGTACCGGTCTACAAATGGAATTTAAAGTTTGATGCAAAAAGTATGAGTGTTCATACATTTTTAGAACAAGTAAATGAATTATCAGTATCCCGTAATGTTGATAAACAAGAATTATTTTCTTCAGTTTCCGATTTATTTGAGGGTTCTGCCAAATTATGGCTTAAAAATATTTTAAGTAAAAAGTTAGCTACCGACTGGGAAGGATTAGTTAAATTATTGACACGTGATTTCTTACCAGAAAGTTTTGACGACAATCTATGGGATGAAATAAAAAAAAGAACACAAGGTGATAAAGAACCAATTCACATTTATATTGCTACCATGGAATCATATTTTAATAGATTATCCCGTCCACCTGCCGAATGTACTAAGCTCAAAATAATCAAAGAAAGAATATTACCACGTTATACTTCTCGACTTGCTTTGGTAGAAATAAAAGATACTGATGATTTGTGTACTGTTTGTCGTAAGTTAGATGAAGCAGATAGAATAAAACACAATTACGTTCCTCCTCCTAAAAGCTCTCATGTAGGTCAAATTGATTTAGCGTATCTTGAAGAATCTAGTAGTTCAGCAGTTAGTTCTTCCACCTCAAATAAAAAGAATAAATATAAGGTTAAAACAAAAAATGTTTCTACTGTCACGTGTTGGAATTGTCAAAAACCTAACCACACATTTCAAATATGCAGAGAAAAACCTAGAATGTTTTGTTTTAAATGTGGGAATCCAAATGTAATTTCCAAAAATTGTACAAAATGTCAAAAAAACTAGTAAATCAAGCAAGCGTTATTGGTCGCCGCTTGTCTAATTTTAAAAAGACCACACATTTTATACGTTCAAGAACGGTTACGAATTCCAATCTTAGAAAGTCTCCTACATTAAATAGAAATTTTTCTTTGAAAGCACCTTATATAAGTAATCAAATTAAAAGTAGAAATTTTACTTCTAAATTAGAATGGCAATCCTGGCTAAAAAATGTTAAAAAATTTTATTTAGAAAATAAGAGTGATACTTTAGAAATTTCACCAGTCTTTGTTGAAAGGCCACATGACAATCGTCCTTACATAGAAATTAAGTTGTATGATCAACCACTGATAGCACTACTTGACTCAGGGGCAAACCAGTCAATTATAGGAAGTAAAGGTTTATATATTTTAAATAAATTTAACATAAAAATTCAAAGTTCCAAACCAAAATTTGTGACTACCGCTGATGGTCAAAAACAAAAAATTTCTGGCTCTGTTTTGTTACCTATTTGTTTACAAGATAAATGTAAATTAGTTGAAGCCTTAGTAGTTCCCTCGGTTTGTCATCCATTTATTTTGGGTAGTGACTTTTTAAAATCTTTTGGTCTATTTTTAAATTTCATAACAAACACTTGGGAAATGGATAATAAATCAGTGCAAGTTCATATAAATGTAGTTAATAAACACGATTTCTCAAACAATATCAATACTGGCATACAAACTACAGTTTCTCTGTCTCTTAAAGAAAAAGCACAGGTAGAAAATATCTTGGAGAAATTTAAAAAATTATCACCAGCAGGAAAGTTAGGGAGAACAAATAAATATGTTCAACACATTGACACAGGAGAAGCTAGACCAATTAAACAAAGGCAATATCAATTATCACCATATTTATTGAAAGAATTAAATAAACAACTTCATGAAATGTTGCGATTAGGTGTGGTAGAACCTTCCTTTAGTAGTTGGTGCTCGCCTGTTTTACTTGTCAAAAAATCTGATAACAGCTATAGATTTTGTTTTGATGGACGTAAATTAAATTCCGTCACAAAAGCTGATTCATATCCACTTCCTAGGGTTGACTATATCTTAAATATGTCGAAAGGTGCAAAATTTATTTCTAGTAACGATTTGAAAAGTGCTTTCTGGCAGATACCTCTGACAGAAGAAAGCAAGGAAAAAACCGCTTTTAGTGTACCCGGCAGGGGCTTATTTCATTTTTGTGTAGTACCTTTTGGCTTGACAAATAGCGCTCAAGCACAGCAAAGATTGATGGACTCTATTCTAGGTCCAGAATTAGAACCTTTTGGATTTGTTTACTTGGATGATGTTATTTTAATAAGTAGTTCTTTTGATGAGCATATTAAACTTTTAAATGATGTATTTTTCCGCTTAAAGTCTGCTAACCTTACTATAAATTATGACAAATGTCAGTTTTTTCGTGATTCACTGAATTATCTTGGTTTTGTTGTGGATAAGGATGGTTTAAGAACTAACCCGGATAAAGTTAAAGCAATGCTAGATTATCCCAGGCCTAAAAATAGTACAGAGGTTAAACGTTTCCTTGGTTTAGCTTCATGGTATCGGAGGTTTGTTCCTCATTTTTCCACTTTAGTATCTCCTTTAAATGAATTGTTGAGAGATGGAAAAGGGAAAAAACTTCCTATAGTATGGAATGATTTAACTGAAAAAGCATTCCAAGACGTTAAACAAGCCTTAGTTTCTGCTCCGATTTTATCTTCGCCAGATTTTTCTCTTAAATTTACCATACAGTGTGATGCTAGCCTAACAGGTTTAGGAGCCGTGCTTACTCAGTCCCAGAATGGTGTTGAGAAAGTAATTGCTTTTGCAAGTCGTAGTCTTTCTAGGACAGAAAGAAATTGGTCAACTTACCAGCGTGAGTTAGCAGCTGTATTGTTCGGTATAACAAAATTTCGGCCGTTCATTGAGGGCACTCGTTTTACTGTCATTACCGATCACTATAGTCTTTTGTGGTTTCACAAGTTACGTGAACCAACTGGAGTTTTAGCTAGATGGGCAACCCAGTTGCAACAGTTTGATTTTGATATAGTTCACCGCAAGGGCAAGCTAAATGTAGTGCCAGATGCGTTATCTAGATCACCACTTCCAGAAGAAGTAAATGTATTAGGTATTTTGCTTGAAGATCTAGAACCTTGGTATTTGAAAATGCGTGATAATATAAATAAACATCCAGAAAACTATCCACATTGGTCATTAAATGAGGGGTATATCTATAAATACTTACCAAAAAAAATCCCACTTAAAACAAACATTTCTGACTGGAAATTGGTAGTTCCTCTTTCACAGCGTACTCAAATAATTAGTCACTGTCATGATATTCCTACTTCGGGACATTTCGGATTTTACAAAACGCTTAAAAAAATTACTGAAAATTTCTATTGGCCAAAAATGAGAACAGATGTTTTTAAATATGTAAGAAATTGTGATATTTGCCATAGTCAAAAAATGCCTAATTCAACACCAATGGGTCTTATGGGTTCTGAACGAAAAATTTCAATGCCATTTCAGTGTATTTTTATTGATTTCCTTGGGCCATATCCACGTTCTCCAAGAGGAAATACTCACGCCATTATAGTTTCCGATTACTTTACGAAATATGTTATGGTAAAACCAATACGTGCAGCTAAGGCAAAGGCCCTAATTTCATTTATTGAAAATGACATTTTCTTAGTTTACGGGGTAAGCCAATTTATAGTATGTGACAACGGTTCACAAATGACAGGTAAAGAGTTCGAAACTTTTACTAAAAAATATAAAGTACAGGTCTTATATAATGCACGCTACCATCCTCAAACGAATGCGGCAGAACGAAATATAAGAACATTATTAACATCTATTCGTTGTTTTGTAAAAAGACACAAAGATTGGGACCAAGAAATTTATAAAATTGCTCATGCCATGAGAGTTTCGACACATTACACAGTAGGGTACAGCCCCGCCTTTCTAAATTTTGGACGAAATATTCCTATATCAGGTGATTTCTATGAAGGAAAAGCACATGAGTATAATTTTGAATTGGAGCCTGGATATGCAGATCCATATGCTCAAAATCTAAAAAATTTTCCGGAATTGTACAAAAAGGTGCAAGATAAATTAAATGTAATGTATAAAAGAAATTCAAAACACTACAATTTGAGAAAACGTGATTTTAAATTTAAAGTAGGTGACAAGGTGTGGAAACGTAACCATGTTCTTTCAGATGCTGAAAAACAGTTTTCTGCCAAATTGGCACCTCGATACGTATTGTGTAAAGTACGTACAGTTAAATCTAGAATAGTATATGAATTAGATAATTTGGATGGTACAGATGCTGGTGCTTGGCACATTAGTCAGTTAAAACCATATCTAGGATCGAATTCTGATTTATCAGAGTAAAATTTTTCTGTTACCTAGATATTTCTATCATTTCTTTTTATAAAACCTCTGATTAACCTCCCTAGTAAAATTCGTACTCAAATTCATATTAAATTTTCTAAATCTTTTTATAGGATAAAACTTAAAAATTGATAGATTCCTTAACTTAAGAAATCAGGCCATTTGAGAATTTCAAGTTTATTGTGTTGCATACTCATTGCAGTTAAATATCCGAACTGGATATATTTTTCTTTGTTATAATTAATTTTTAGAAGAAAACTAAAAATTAATTGTTTTTTTTTGTATATTGCTAAAAATAGCATTATAATATTTTCCCCAACATACCTTGACGTCAAGTTTTCCTTCCGTCTGGTAAATAAGCAGATAAACCCAGAAAGGTTTTGCTTATTAATCCTGTTGTTTGAGCTTAAAAATGATTTTTTTGGGTATTCAAAAAGATAGATACTTGCTGTGTTTTCATTACTGTGTTTCACTACCGTGTTTTCACTTTATGTTTCACTCAAGTGATTGTTCATTGAGTACCTACTCAAATAAATGTTTATAGAAATTGAGAAATTTACCCTGTGTATATAGTTACCTATGTCCCCAAATGTAGCTACATATTCCCCTATCTCCCCTGTATAGTGAATAATTCATATCGTACATATTTCTCTATATAGTACTATTTAAGTATTTTTGCTGTCTATTTTTTTTAGAAATAGAAAGCTAGGCTAAACATTGGTTTAATAGTTGATAGTAATATTTAAGTTAGGCGTTAGGTAAATTAAGGTTTGACAATTCTTGTTAAAAGGAATGTTTTAGAAATAGGTATTTCGGGTTTAGGATTAATACTAACATAGCACGTAGGAATTTTCGGTAATGTAAGGAAGAAAAAATTTAAAAATTATTAGTCAAAACTTTATAAGGTGATAAAAATATATCCTTCTTCAAAGTATATATTTTTATTTGATGGTGGCGGGCAGTATAACACTCCATGTTATTTGTTTTATAATTTGGTAAATTAACTTATACAAATTCGTTACTTTGTGTTTAACTTTATGCAACCAGCAATGCTTCACATGTGCAGTGGGTTGCGGAACTAAATTACGCTAATATTAATCAGTCAGTTTGCAAAGTTGGCATTTTACAGTAAATTACACAGGTTATGACGTTGTCCTTCATTAAGCAGTTACTTAAAATTCTTCAATAGGTTTCTCTAATAAATTTCAAGTTCTATCTCCTCATATTGTTTACAAAATTTATAAATACATTTAATTGAAATAGGTTCAGTAGTAACCTGAAGTTTCATCTCTTCTTCTTCTTTGTGTCCAAGTAACACAAGTATGTTGGCATCTTTTAGTTTATTAAACTTTTGACTGAGGAAGAAGTTTAATTTTTTATATATTAGAAATGATAAGTGGGAAAAGAGAAGCCACAAAAGCGTGCTTTTCAATTTTAAGAGCTTGGCAGAGCAGACGTGTGGCGTGTCGAGTTACTTAATTTTTGTCAGCCATGCTGCATTAAGGCGTCAAGCCATCAGCTTCGGCTTATTTTTAAGAGGCTGAATGCACCCCTAGAGGTTTTTTGGGGGTTGCAAGTCTCCCTCGTAAGAGGCCCATTTTTTTTAACATTTTTTTATTGGTATGGACTCGAGGACTTCATGATCAAACAGTATGTTTCCTGAGAGTTTCATATAGATAACAAGTCTGGAAGTTGCAAGCTTTCCTATCCTATTTTGGGAAATGGTTTCCATGAGTTCCCTAATACCTAGGGGTTTTTGCTGAAGAAAAGGACGCTTTTCGATGGTGAATGGCCTGGAAGTTGCAGGTTATAAGGACGAACAAAGTTTTTCTTATGGACATGTAGAGACCGTTATGAAATGAAACTGTAACGAGCTGTTGTATGCCAACAGGTATTTAGAGGGTTACTACGGTAATGCCTCTCAAATAAACTTATATTAAATTTTAACTTATATTGTAAAAAGTGGTACCATTTTATAAAATTTTCATTCATATATTTCTGGCTATGCATATAATTAAATTTCATAACATTCTTTAAATTAAACCATTGGTTATTAAATTCTTAAATATTTCAACTACGCTTATAGCACGATAGTGTATAATTATCATATGGTTATTTTAAATCTGTAATTACCAAATTGATGGGAATCTCCATTTTATAACATTTTCTTTTATATATTTCTGGCTATACATATAACTAAATTTTATAACATTCTTTAAGTGAACCATTGGTTATTAAATCCTTAAAAATTTCAACTAATCTTAAGGCAACATTAAAATTTATATAATTATCACACGATTATTTTGAATCTGTAATTATCAAATTGTTAGTGGGAATATCCGCTAAAGTAAAGTTGTGACTAATTAATATTGTGTTTATTTTCTCCCATTTATGACATTTCAATAGAGTGCTGGTGAGCTATAACTATATTTTAACCTATGTATTGTTTTCCGTAGCTTTCACAATGCAGGATAACTTTTAGGCAAGCTATGGTGGCGCCCTGAATATCTTTTTAGCAAATTAGTTTAAAACTTGTATTTCTATACTTGTATTTATATCTTTAAATTTCTTTTAAAAATTATTGAGCAAATCGGTAAGTATCAACCCACGACTCTGCTCTCCCATAACCCAAAGGCTGCCGTCCGCAAATTGAGGTACCTGTCTGGTTTTAATCAAATAGGTGTCACAATTTTCTGGTACTTTCGAAAAATATTTAATTTTCGAACGACGACGCCCAGTCATTTTTTATGCAGAATTCAATGAAAGACGATGCCAAATGCAGTTATCGGTATTTTGTGAAGTGATAATTGTAACATATATATTTAAAGATTCGATGTAGTACATTCGATGTAACATATTCTATGTAATTAGTATTATATGTAGATGGAAGTTATGATCAGTAGACAGACAATAAAGTACATAGTTAGCAGTACAAAGCGTTCCTTTATTTCGTATTAATATAAAGTCTCAGATATTGTATAAAAAGGTATGTTACATGGTGGCAGCGGTAAAACCGAAAATAACAAAATTTAAGTAAGAAAATCAGCCTACTAAAACCACCCAAACCGTTCGCATCCGGAAATAATCCGGCAGAAGCCTGTAGAGAGCTTGTAACAAACATATAAGACGAATTAGAGTGTTTGAAGGAAATGAGAGGTGGTGTTCGGTGAATTAGCAAGCTTGAGAAGAAAAATTTAAAAAATGAGGAAAGAATGGCAAGATGAAAATGATGAGGAGGTGAGAGAGAGGCGAAAGGAAGCATATAAAAGAGAGAGGAAGGTGTATAAAAGAATGATAGAGGAGGAGAGGGAAGGAGCTCTTGAAAGGGAACTGCAGAGGCTTTGTGAGGGGGACCCTTAGGACATGGAAATGGATTAGGAGACCGATAAATGAGGATGGTGAAGGAATGGTGAGAATGGAAAATGGCAGGTATACGACTAGTGTGAGGGAGAAGAATGAATATCTGATTGGGAAATACTTCCCCAGAGTGGAAGGTGTAAAGGAGGAAATGCACAAGAGGATCGAGGACAGAGTAAGAAACTATAATCTGGATGATAGAGAAATCGAAGAATGGGAGGTACAGGAGGTAGTGAAAGAGATGAAAAATGGCAAAGCCGTGGGGGGTGATAGGATTCCGAATGAAGCGATGAAAGAGATTGTGAAAGAGAAGTGCAGTTTCTTAACGAAACTGTACAATGAGTGCATGAGAAAGGGAATTTTTCCCAAGTTATGGAAGAGAGCGACTGTGACCTGGATACCGAAAGGGAATGGGGATCCTCGCCCGATCTGCCTTTTACCCACTCTGGGAAGAGTATATGACAGGCTGATCAACGGGAGGGTCCAGTATTTCATGGAAGCTGAAGGGAAGTACGACAGGGAGCAGTATGGATTTCGAAGTGAAAGAGATACGGGAATGGCTGTAAAGAGAATGATTGAGAAGAATAAAAGGGAAGGGCGACATAGTATGGTGATGGCCCTGGACCTGAGCAATACATTTAATATGGCATGGGGACCCTCTATCGGCAAGGAAATGGAAAGAATGGGAATGTATGGAAATGTAAGAAGGGTATGTGAGGATTTCTTAGGAAACAGAGTGATTGAAAGTGGGGGAGTGGTTTCCGAAATTGATAGAGGATGTCCACAGGGCTCCAGTTTAGGACCAACGCTATGGCTGATAGTGATGGAAGGATGGTTTAGACGAATGAACAAGCTAAATAGCTTGATGCAAGAGGAGGTAGGAAGAGTGGATCTGGAAGGAGGCAGGGTCTGTCATACGCAGGCTTTCGCTGACGACCAGATTCTAATACTGAGCGGGGAATCCGCAAAGAAGATTGAAGGTAGATGGGAACGAGCGAAAGAAGAATGCGAACAGTGGGGGAGGGAAAATCTGCTCCGCTATAATGCGGAAAAACTGAAGCAACGTTTGTGGGAATGACAGGAAAAATAAGAGAACCACGGATAGAATAGGAGGCGGGATTGTGGACATGGAAGATGCAGTGAAGGTCCTGGTGATCGTGGTGGACAGGACCTTCAGATTCATCGACCATGTTAAGAGTGTGGGGAAAAAAGTGGGGGAGACCTGTACCAGGGTGATTGTGGTGCTGAAAAGGAAATACGGAGCGAATGAAAATTTGATAAAAATTATGTATGAAAGGGTGATGCGAATGGCAATCATGTATGGTGTTGAGATCTGGGGGAGCAGAGCGAATGACAGCAGAATAGTGAGACACCTAAGGGCCACCCAAAGAATGGTACTTCTTGGTCTCCAGAGGGCTTATAGGACAACTCCTACAGCCGCTCTGGAGGTCCTAAGTGGCATACCGCCGCTTGAGGTACTAGCGAGGGTCCTTCACCTCGATAAAATAGAAGAGATGAAGAGAAATGAAACAAAAGGAGCACTAACGCCACACCCAGCGTTTAGGGTGAGGACAGAGAGGGTATGGGAGGAACAAATCGAAAATGAGAGTGAGATTGTGGGTTATTCGGACGCGAGTAAAGATGAAGAAGGGAGAGTGGGAATAGCTAGAGTAATTGAGGGAATATTTGGAGAAGGAAGATTTGAAGAGAGAATTGCGGATGGCATCCCCGTGGGAGTGGCCGAAGCCATTGCCATGGGGAAAACCATCCAGATGATTGAGAGAAGAGTGAATGAGGAGGTAATGAGGCCACGAGAGAGAATGCAGGCATCCATCGTCATCGATAGTCTCGAGAGGTTGAAGAAAGGAGGGGCGAAAGAAGAGAGATAGTTGAGATAAAATTGAGTATCGAAAGATTGAATAGGATGAGAGTTTAATGTATTATCATGTGGAGGAGAAAGGGTGAGGAAAATGGAAAGAATAAAATGGTGGATGAAAGTGCAAAAAGGGTAAGAATGAGAGAAGAAATAGAAGGGGGAGAAATTTGGATTGACCGGAGAGGGAGAAAGGCAAGAACGAGACAAAGAGTAATATAGGAATGGCAGAAAAGATGGGAAGATGGAGAAACTGGAAGAACCCTCTTCGGGGTATGTTGGGAAGTGGGTTATACCGCCTTGAGATTATCCTTTAAAGGAGTGCAGATGGCGACAGAATATTGAAATTTTCTGGGATACCTTAAAAGGTTTCACCTGAGGGATGCGGATGGGGAGTGCGAACAAGTGAGGAAATGGAACGAGTGGGCAGAGAGAGTGATGATGACTGAAGAATTGCATGTGTGAGGGTTGCCTTCCAGGTAATATAGATAATGTATATCTGAGTATGTATTGTTCTATATTCTAATATCTATTTTATTTTTTATACGTTCGAAATTACTTTTTGAAAGTAAATTGAAATGATTTTATTGAGCGCCAAACAGTTTCTTAAAAGCTGTTAATATTATAGACTATAGAACACCATTAGCATGACCATCTACAATCTATAGAATGACTCTTACTCAGGGTCCAACGAAGTCGGTTCAATAAATGCTCATCGATCAAGATAACAATCTAAATAAATCAAACTCAGTATTGAACGAACAAAGTATTAATTTATTAACAAATTTGAACTTGGAATGTAATTAACAAATTTAAATAACAAAATCTAACTTAACTAAAATGATAAATATGGCCTTTATTTAAAATAAATATGTACCATGGATTTCTGATATAGTAAAGCTTTACCTTGTCTTTCTTTCGACTCGAGTAATGTTATATTATAACCTCTAACTGGTTATTATGATCCTTGAAATATTATGTCACTTGACTGACTTTTTAACCTCTCAAGGCTTCTTCTTCTTCTTCTTTACTGGATTGACGTTTGTTTCTAACCTCCAATTTATTTTCAAGATTTTCTTGAAGTATTTCTATCACTTGCTTGACGTTTGAAATTTCTTCACCATATAAATTTGCTAACTGGATTAACAAATACTTCCCTCTTCTAAATCTGCTTTCCAGATAATCTACTTCGTAATACTTTCAAAGTATACTCACTTCTTATATTTAATCAACTTTTACAATTTATTCTTGATATCAATATATCTGGATTGTAATATCCTAACCTTCAACTTATTCACCACTTTTATTTTCAATTTATTATTTATTCTTGGATGAATATATTTCGCAGCTCGCTGTTCAGCGGTGTGTGATCAACTGATTTGTTATTTTTAGTCGTTTCAATGGGTTAATTTCCAATATTTCAATTGTTTTTTTCTATTTTGATCTAATATTTTAAAATTTAATTTTAATTTAAAATTTAAACTATTCAGTTTTGTTTGTTCTTTACCTTAAGTGAATACTGTTTTTAATTCTTTATTTTTCCTGATAAGTTTCTTATTCTACTTTTCAGGATTAAGTGAATAATTATAATTACTCGAAATATATTGACATATTACATATACTTTCTTAAAATCTACTTATAACTACAATTAACAATTCCAATCTCAAATAAATACTATTTCATACATTTAGATGAATAGCAATGATAAACACAAAATGCTAGTAGTTAAAAACGTACTGCAGTTTCCATACTGACAGAATACTTATATTATAAACTAAAACAAGAAATTGATACGCCAACAAACATTTAACATCATACTATTAGTCCTTTCTTTCTGCATGATGTGAAATATCATTTACAAAACACCTTTCTGCAATGATATTTGAAAATATCTGAAAACTTAAAATGTCATTCAGTGTTTTGTAATATATGGACTTACTATTTCTAAAATAATTACGCTGCACTGCAACTACTGTTGATAGTCTTTCATTCAATATTCATTTTGTGTAGATTTACAGTGTTTCTACACAAAATATGATTTTCAGCCCTAAGTATTGACATGCATGTCAGATTTTATAAAATTTACTTTTTTGTTTTCCAATTTCATTCTAAATCATTTTAAATGAGATTGTGATTCTCTATCAGTTCATGTTTTATTATATACTATTTAGAATAACCTTGTTAAACTAAAATAACTTCATTTTATGTTTATTTAAATATTTTGTTCGTATTCAATATCAAGTTTCATTCTCTGCATCCTACTCGCTGAGAATAAGTGAACTTGAATCAATTAAATAAACCACAGATACTCCTGCTTCTGTATGATCCGTTAAAGTAAAACTGTTATGATTAATTCCTAAAATACATACAAATTTGTGAATTTTATTTATGATTTCAAACACGACACTTAGGTAGTGTTCCACAGTGTGGATATACAGCATAAAACCCCCTAAACTAATAGAATTTTGACATGTGAAAATTTTGTTAGTTTTAACAACATGATGTGACATTCACACTGTCAAAGTTTATTTACAATTTAAAAGTGATCTACTCAGGATCATTTGGATAACTTAAGAGTAATCTATCCTGGATCATATGGATAATTTATCCCCATGTGACAACTTCCCGGTAATGATTCTTCCTTATTATAGTTTAAAACATTTTCGTTTTCATTTAAAATATTACCTACTTCAAGTTGTTGCGCATAGCCCTTTGCTATTGTAGGTTCATAATCAATTGAATTTTTGTATTTTTGAGACAAATTTTTAAAAATTTTATCATATTTGGAGTAACGACTTATCAGAAAGTTTTCAGGCTTCTTATCATTATTTATTTGAACACATGTGGTTCCCACTATATGCTCACCGCAAAATTCATTATCATTATTGGACTCTATGCCATTTGTTACATTAATTATTTCGGCATCATTGCCATTCAATTCATTAACTATTTCGGCACCTTTGCCATTCAATTCATTAACTATTTCGGCACCTTTGCCATTCAATTCATTAACACTACAGAAAGGTATTTTTTCACCTTCTACTTTTAGGATTCTTTCTCCTAATACAATATTTACCTTTTTTTCTGATAAGATGTCGTCTCCCAATATAACATCATTTTCTATACAGTCGCCTATTTTTTTACAATTATTACCTACATTTAAAACAACTTTATCTAAAAATCCTGATTTCTATTTCTATCATTTACTTGTGCTGTTTCTATTTTATTTATATTAGAGTGCGTGTTTTCATCTACTCTATTTCCCCTTTGAATATTGATATTAGCAACTTGTGCATATGACTCATTATTTTTAACATAACCCCCTCTCTCTCTGCAATCATTATCATAATGACGTTTCTCAAAACCCTGCTTTTCATTCCTATAATTGTCATATTTATATTGACCATAACCTCCTCGTTCCTTTCTATCATTGTCATATTGACGTTTCTCATAATCCTGCTTTTCATACCTATCATTGTCATATTGACGTTTCTCATAACCCTGCTTTTCATTCCTATCATTGTCATATTGACGTTTCTCATAACCCCCTCGTTCCTTTCTATCATTGTCATATTGACGACCATAACCTTGCTTTTCCTTCCTATCATATTGACCATAACCCCCTTGCTCCTTTCTGTCATTGTCATATTGACGTTGACCATAACCTTGTCTTTCTCTTCTATCACTTTCATTCTTATTCTGATCATAACCCCACTTGTTATAATATCTACTATTATTTTCCCTATTCTGACTAGCCTTCCTATCAAAACTCTGATGATAATCATCTAATTCTCTTAAATAATCAATCAAATCATCTAACTTTGCAATTCTTTGCGTAATAATAACATTCTGGATATCCCCTGAAAAATGCCTAGCTAAATATCTGACCATTTCACTTTCTGTGAATTTTGGTTCTAGATGTCTAATATTGTATACTTTTCTAAGTACATAATTTTCCCTAGAAATACCTTTATTTTCTACATAGTTACCATTAAATAGGTCTTGTCTTATTTTCAACTGAGTGTAATCACTCCAATATTGTTTTAAGACTAGAGCTTCAAATTCCTCTATAGTCTCAAACCTGTCCATTATAACTGAATACCAGATTTCCGCTTCTCCCTTTAACATGTCTTGTATGTTTGCTTTTAGGTTTGCATTTACGTGTTGTGTTTCCATGTGTTGTTTCAAACGTGAAATGAAAATTTTAGGGTGTATGCGGTTATCTCCGTAAAAATAAAATGGTGTTTTGTTGCATGTGTAAGTATGTGTGGGTAATTGTGTTAATTGTGTACGTGTGGTATCCTTCAACAACTTCGTGTTCTGTTCTATCTTGCTATCCTGTTCTTTTATTTTCTTATCGTATTTATCTTCTTGTTTCTGCATTCTGTTATCTACTGCAGTCATTCCATCTTCAAACATAGTTACTACTTCCTCTCTTATTTCCTTTGCTGCCTCATTTACCTTAATACCTATTTCTTCATTAACTGACTCTCCCATTCGCTCCCATTTACTCTCTAGATTTTCAATCTTATTTCTTACTTCTGTATTGCGTTCTTCCAGCTTTTGCATACTTTGACCCATTTGTACATTTATGTTGCCAATTTGTGTATTTATTTTGTCCATATTTTCTTCTAGTCGCTGGTTATTTAGACTAATGTCTTCTTTTAAAGTTTGGTTATTTTGTACCATTTGTGTATTAATGTTACCAATTTTTTCTTCTAGTCGTTGGTTATTTTTGTCCATATTTGTATTTATTCCACCCATCATTTCCATGAGTTTCTGGAACATGTTTGTGTCTGGTTGTGTGTTTGTGTCACCAACTTGTGTTTGTGCAACTGTGGATGTACCCTGTGTAGTTTCCTCTGGATTCATGGTTGTTGTCTTACCTGACTTTAACCTCATATAAATTATATTTGTTTTTAATTTGACAATGCCTTGTTGTCAAAACTATCAAAATAAGTTATTTGATCTATTATCTTTCAAATGTATGCTTGAAATGATAAACTATTCTCAAGTTGTATTTATTCAATCGCTTTCCTGATCGCTCCACGTTAACAAGCCATAAATGTTCTATATTCTAATATCTATTTTATTTTTTATACGTTCGAAATTACTTTTTGAAAGTAAATTGAAATGATTTTATTGAGCGCCAAACAGTTTCTTAAAAGCTGTTAATATTATAGACTATAGAACACCATTAGCATGACCATCTACAATCTATAGAATGACTCTTACTCAGGGTCCAACGAAGTCGGTTCAATAAATGCTCATCGATCAAGATAACAATCTAAATAAATCAAACTCAGTATTGAACGAACAAAGTATTAATTTATTAACAAATTTGAACTTGGAATGTAATTAACAAATTTAAATAACAAAATCTAACTTAACTAAAATGATAAATATGGCCTTTATTTAAAATAAATATGTACCATGGATTTCTGATATAGTAAAGCTTTACCTTGTCTTTCTTTCGACTCGAGTAATGTTATATTATAACCTCTAACTGGTTATTATGATCCTTGAAATATTATGTCACTTGACTGACTTTTTAACCTCTCAAGGCTTCTTCTTCTTCTTCTTTACTGGATTGACGTTTGTTTCTAACCTCCAATTTATTTTCAAGATTTTCTTGAAGTATTTCTATCACTTGCTTGACGTTTGAAATTTCTTCACCATATAAATTTGCTAACTGGATTAACAAATACTTCCCTCTTCTAAATCTGCTTTCCAGATAATCTACTTCGTAATACTTTCAAAGTATACTCACTTCTTATATTTAATCAACTTTTACAATTTATTCTTGATATCAATATATCTGGATTGTAATATCCTAACCTTCAACTTATTCACCACTTTTATTTTCAATTTATTATTTATTCTTGGATGAATATATTTCGCAGCTCGCTGTTCAGCGGTGTGTGATCAACTGATTTGTTATTTTTAGTCGTTTCAATGGGTTAATTTCCAATATTTCAATTGTTTTTTTCTATTTTGATCTAATATTTTAAAATTTAATTTTAATTTAAAATTTAAACTATTCAGTTTTGTTTGTTCTTTACCTTAAGTGAATACTGTTTTTAATTCTTTATTTTTCCTGATAAGTTTCTTATTCTACTTTTCAGGATTAAGTGAATAATTATAATTACTCGAAATATATTGACATATTACATATACTTTCTTAAAATCTACTTATAACTACAATTAACAATTCCAATCTCAAATAAATACTATTTCATACATTTAGATGAATAGCAATGATAAACACAAAATGCTAGTAGTTAAAAACGTACTGCAGTTTCCATACTGACAGAATACTTATATTATAAACTAAAACAAGAAATTGATACGCCAACAAACATTTAACATCATACTATTAGTCCTTTCTTTCTGCATGATGTGAAATATCATTTACAAAACACCTTTCTGCAATGATATTTGAAAATATCTGAAAACTTAAAATGTCATTCAGTGTTTTGTAATATATGGACTTACTATTTCTAAAATAATTACGCTGCACTGCAACTACTGTTGATAGTCTTTCATTCAATATTCATTTTGTGTAGATTTACAGTGTTTCTACACAAAATATGATTTTCAGCCCTAAGTATTGACATGCATGTCAGATTTTATAAAATTTACTTTTTTGTTTTCCAATTTCATTCTAAATCATTTTAAATGAGATTGTGATTCTCTATCAGTTCATGTTTTATTATATACTATTTAGAATAACCTTGTTAAACTAAAATAACTTCATTTTATGTTTATTTAAATATTTTGTTCGTATTCAATATCAAGTTTCATTCTCTGCATCCTACTCGCTGAGAATAAGTGAACTTGAATCAATTAAATAAACCACAGATACTCCTGCTTCTGTATGATCCGTTAAAGTAAAACTGTTATGATTAATTCCTAAAATACATACAAATTTGTGAATTTTATTTATGATTTCAAACACGACACTTAGGTAGTGTTCCACAGTGTGGATATACAGCAGTATATATATATGAAGTGTTGGTGTTCTTCCGGGTGTTTTCCCGTGAAGTTGGTAGGCTCCTGTGGGAGCCACGCTTGTCTGACCGACGTTTCGGCGGAATCTCATCTGCCATCCTCAGGTTCTAGCTGGAAACTGCCTACTGCTGCTGCTGCTGTTGCTGCCGGTGCTACTGCTGCTCCTCGTTGCTCGAACTGAACTGACGTTCTCCGTGTTCAGTTCGAGCAACGAGGAGCAGCAGTAGCACCGGCAGCAGCAGCAGAAGCAGCAGCAGCAGCAGCAGCAGTAGCGGCAGCAGCAGCAGTTGGCAGCTTCCAGCTAGAACCTGAGGATGGCAGATGAGATTCCGCCGAAACGTCGTTCAGACAATCGTGGCTCCCACAGGAGCCTACCAACTACACGAGAAAACACCCGGAAGAACACCAACACTTCATTTAACACCCGTGAAAACCTAAGAAACAACATTATATATATATATATATATATATATATATATATATATATATATATATATATTCCTTTAATTAGGAATAATTCTTTCGGCTGGTGCTTGTTTAAATCAAAACAAAGCGTTTTGTTTGTAGAATGTGATTTCTATACTTAACGCGGCCAGGCTCGCAATTATTTGCAGTTTGGTTTATTATCCTTATGAAAATAAGGATTCACAGAGGTGATTGACAGAAATATTTTATTTTAATATATATATATATATATATATATATAGGATATATACATACATACATACATACATACATGCATACGCACATACACACGTGTACACGTGTGCATACACATACATACATATATACATACGTAAAACATATTTGGGATCGCCCGCAAGGAAAAGATGCAACCGTGGACACGTGTTTCGGACTTGTTAGTCCTCATCAGCACGGTATAGCTAAGTTGAAAGGATAGGCACAACTTAGGAAAAAATACAAAGACACAAATGGAACTCACTGACAGGAAGCCAGCCGCACATTTGTGGCTTCGGTTGGAAGACCCGGTATGGTTTCCAGGCATCCGCCAACGTCGCCACGGAGGCAGCTATAGGAATGGCTACCCGCGTGGAATTGTTCCGGCCCAAATAACACAAAGGTATGGAAGGTGCTATTATCGCGGGAGCAAAGCTAAACGCCAAAGGATATATACATGCATACATACATACATACATACAATGTATGTATGTATGTATGTATGTATGTATATATCCTTTGGCGTTTAGCTTTGCTCCCGCGATAATAGCTGTATGTATGTATGTATGTATGTATATATCCTTTGGCGTTTAGCTTTGCTCCCGCGATAATAGCACCTTCTATATATATATATATATATATATATATATATATATATATATATATATATATATTGCTGTGTATCCACACTGTGGAACACTACCTAAGTATCGTGTTTGAAATCATAAATAAAATTCACAAATTTGTATGTATTTTAGAAAATAACCATAACAGTTTTACTTTAACGGATCATACAGAAGCAGGAATATCTGTGGTTTATTTAATTGATTCAAGTTCACTTGTTCTCAGCGAGTAGGATGCAGAGAATGAAACTTGATATTGAATACGAACAAAATATTTAAATAAACATAAAATGAAGTTATTTTAGTTTAACAAGGTTATTCTAAATAGTATATAATAAAACATGAACTTATAGAGAATCACAATCTCATTTAAAATGATTTAGAATGAAATTGGAAAACAAAAAGGTAAATTTTATAAAATTTGACATGCATGTCAAAACTTAGGGCTGAAAATCATATTTTGTGTAGAAACACTGTAAATCTACACAAAATGAATATTGAATGAAAGACTATCATCAGTATTTGCATTGCAGAGTGATTATTTTACAAATAGTAAGTCCATAAATTACAAAACACTGAATGACATTTTAAGTTTTCAGATATTTTCAAATATCATTGCAGAAAGGTGTTTTGTAAATGATATTTCACATCATGCAGAAAGAAAGGACTAATTGTATGATGTTAAATGTTTGTTGGCATATCAATTTCTTGTTTTAGTTTATTGTATCAGTATTCTGTCAGTATGAAAAACTGCAGTACGTTTTTAACTACTAGCATTTTGTGTTTATCACTGCTATTCATCTAAATGTATGAAATAGTATTTATTTGAGAGTGGAATTGTTAATTGTAGTTATAAGTAGATTTTAAGAAAGTATATGTAATATGTCAATATATTTCGAGTAATTACAATTATTCACTTAATCCTGAAAAGTGGAATAAGAAATTCATCAGGAAAATTAAAGAATTAAAAACAGTGTTCAATTAATGTAAAGAACAAACAAAACTGAATAGTTTAAATTTTAAATTAAAATTAAATTTTGAAATATTAGATCAAATTAGAAAAAAACAATTGAAATATTGGAAATTAACCCAATGAAACGACTAAAAATAACAAATCAGTTGATCAGACACCGCTGAACAGCGAGCTGCGAAAAATATTCATCCTCGAATAATTAATAAATTGAAAAGAGAAGAAAAGTGGTGAATAATTTGAAGGTTAGAAAATTACAATCCAGATATATTGATATCAAGAATAAATTGTAAAAGTTGATTAAATATAAGAAGTGAGTATACTTTGAAAGTATTACGAAGTAGATTATCCGGAAAGCAGATTTAGAAGAGGGAAGTATTTGTTAATCCAGTTAGCAAATTTATATGGCGAAGAAATTTCAAACGTCAAGCAAGTGATAGAAATACTTCAAGGAAATCTTGAAAATAAATTGGAGGTTAGAAACAAACGTCAATCCAGTAAAGAAGAAGAAGAAGAAGCCTTGAGAGGTTAAAAAGTCAGTCAAGTGACATAATATTTCAAGGATCATAATAACCAGTCAGAGGTTATAATATAATATTATTCGAGTCGAAAGAAAGACAAGGTAAAGCTTTACAATATCAGAAATCCATGGTACATATTTAATTTAAATAAAGGCCATATTTATCATTTAGTTAAGTTAGATTTTGTTATTTAAATTTGTTAATTACATTCCAAGTTCAAATTTGTTAATAAATTAATACTTTGTTCGTTCAATACTGAGTTTGATTTATTTAGATTGTTATCTTGATCGATGAGCATTTATTGAACCGACTTCGTTGGACCTTGAGTAAGAGTCATTCTATAGATTGTAGATAGTCATGCTAATGGTGTTCTATAGTCTATAATATTAACAGCTTTTAAGAAACTGTTTGGCGCCCAGTAAACTCACTTCAATTTACTTTTAAGAAGTAAATTTCGAACGTATTAAAAATAAAATAGATATCAGAATATAGAACATTTATGGCTTGTTAACGTGGAGCGATCAGGAAAGCGATTAAATAAATACAACTTGAGAATAGTTTATCATTTCAAGCATACATTTGAAAGATAATAGATCAAATAACATTTTGATAGTTTTGACAACAAGGCATTGTCAAATTAAATACAAATATAATTCATATGAGGTTAAAGTCAGGTAAGACAACAATGAATCAAGAAGAAACTACACCAGGTACATCCACAGTTCCACAAACACAAGTTGGTGACACAAACACACAACCAGACACAAACATGTTCCAGAAACTCATGGAAATGATGGGTGGAATGAAGGAACAAATGGTACAAAATAACCAAACTTTAAAAGAAGGCATTAGTCAAAATAACCAGCGACTAGAAGAAAATATGGACAAAATAAATACACAAATTGGCAACATAAATGTACAAATGGGACAAAGTATGCAAAAGCTGGAAGAAAGCAATACAGAAGTAAGAAATAAGATTGAAAATCTAGAGAGTAAATGGGAGCGAATGGGAGAGTCAGTTAATGAAGAAATAGGTATTAAGGTAAATGAGGCAGCAAAGGAAATAAGAGAGGAAGTAGTAACTATGTTTGAAGATGGAATGACTGCAGTAGATAACAGAATGCAGAAACAAGAAGATAAATACGATAAGAAATTAAAAGAACAGGATAGCAAGATAGAACACATGCAACAAAACACCATTTTATTTTTACGGAGATAACCGCATACATCCTAAAATTTTCATTTCACGTTTGAAACAACACATGGAAACACAACACGTAAATGCAAACCTAAAAGCAAACATATAAGACATGTTAAAGGGAGAAGCGGAAATCTGGTACTCAGTTATAATGGACAGGTTTGAGACTATAGAGGAATTTGAAGCTCTAGTCTTAAAACAATATTGGAGTGATTACACTCAGTTGAAAATAAGACAAGACCTATTTAATGGTAACTATGTAGAAAATAAAGGTATTTCTAGGGAAAATTATGTACTTAGAAAAGTATACAATATTAGACATCTAGAACCAAAATTCACAGAAAGTGAAATGGTCAGATATTTAGCTAGGCATTTTTCAGGGGATATCCAGAATGTTATTATTACGCAAAGAATTGCAAAGTTAGATGATTTGATTGATTATTTAAGAGAATTAGATGTTTATCATCAGAGTTTTGATAGGAAGGCTAGTCAGAATAGGGAAAATAATAGTAGATATTATAATAAGTGGGGTTCTGATCAGAATAGGAATGAAAATGATAGAAGAGAAAGACAAGGTTATGGTCAATATGATAGGAAGGAAAAGCAAGGTTATGGTCGTCAATATGACAATGATAGAAAGGAACGAGGGGGTTGTGAGAAACGTCAATATGACAATGATAGGAATGAAAAGCAGGGTTATGAGAAACGTCAATATGACGATGATAGAAAGGAACGAGGAGGTTATGGTCAATATAAATATGACAATTATAAGAATGAAAAGCAGGGTTTTGAGAAACGTCATTACGATAATGATTGCAGAGAGAGAGGGGGTTATGTTAAAAATAATGAGTCATATGCACAAGTGGCTAACATCAATATTCAAAGGGGAAATAGAGTAGATGAAAACACGCAGTCTAATATAAATAAAATAGAAACAGCACAAGTAAATGATAGAAATAGAAATCAGGATTTTTAGATAAACTTGTTTTAAATGTAGGTAATAATTGTAAAAAAATAGGTGAATGTATAGAAAATGATGTTATATTGGGAGACGACATCTTATCAGAAAAAAAGGCAAATATTGTATTAGGAGAAAGAATCCTTAAAGTAGAAGGTGAAAGAATACCTTTCTGTGGTGTTAATGAATTGAATGGCAAAAGTGCCGAAATAGTTAATGAATTGAATGGCAAAGGTGCCGAAATAGTTAATGAATTGAATGGTAATGATGCCGAAATAATTAATGTATCAAATGGCATAGAGTCCAATAATGATAATGAATTTTGCGGTGAGCGTATAGTGGGAACCACATGTGTTCAAATAAATAATGATAAGAAGCCTGAAACCTTTCTGATAAGTCGTTACTCCAAATATGATAGAATTTTTAAAAATTTGTCTCAAAAATACAAAAATTCAATTGATTATGAACCTACAATAGCAAAGGGCTATGCGCAACAACTTGAAGTAGGAAATATTTTAAAGGAAAACGAAAACGTTTTAAAATATAATGAGGAATCATTACCGGGAAGTTGTCACATGGGGATAAATTATCCATATGATCCAGGATAGACTACTCTTGAATTATCCAAATGATCCTGAGTAGATCACTTTTAAATTGAAAATAAACTTTGACAGTGTGAATGTCACATCATGTTGTTAAAACTAACAAAATTTTCACATGTCAAAATTCTATTAGTTTAGGGGGTTTTATGCTGTGTATCCACACTGTGGAACACTACCTAAGTATCGTGTTTGAAATCATAAATAAAATTCACAAATTTGTATGTATTTTAGAAAATAACCATAACAGTTTTACTTTAACGGATCATACAGAAGCAGGAATATCTGTGGTTTATTTAATTGATTCAAGTTCACTTGTTCTCAGCGAGTAGGATGCAGAGAATGAAACTTGATATTGAATACGAACAAAATATTTAAATAAACATAAAATGAAGTTATTTTAGTTTAACAAGGTTATTCTAAATAGTATATAATAAAACATGAACTTATAGAGAATCACAATCTCATTTAAAATGATTTAGAATGAAATTGGAAAACAAAAAGGTAAATTTTATAAAATTTGACATGCATGTCAAAACTTAGGGCTGAAAATCATATTTTGTGTAGAAACAGTGTAAATCTACACAAAATGAATATTGAATGAAAGACTATCATCAGTATTTGCATTGCAGGGTGATTATTTTACAAATAGTAAGTCCATAAATTACAAAACACTGAATGACATTTTAAGTTTTCAGATATTTTCAAATATCATTGCAGAAAGGTGTTTTGTAAATGATATTTCACATCATGCAGAAAGAAAGGACTAATTGTATGATGTTAAATGTTTGTTGGCATATCAATTTCTTGTTTTAGTTTATTGTATCAGTATTCTGTCAGTATGAAAAACTGCAGTACGTTTTTAACTACTAGCATTTTGTGTTTATCACTGCTATTCATCTAAATGTATGAAATAGTATTTATTTGAGAGTGGAATTGTTAATTGTAGTTATAAGTAGATTTTAAGAAAGTATATGTAATATGTCAATATATTTCGAGTAATTACAATTATTCACTTAATCCTGAAAAGTGGAATAAGAAATTCATCAGGAAAATTAAAGAATTAAAAACAGTGTTCAATTAATGTAAAGAACAAACAAAACTGAATAGTTTAAATTTTAAATTAAAATTAAATTTTGAAATATTAGATCAAATTAGAAAAAAACAATTGAAATATTGGAAATTAACCCAATGAAACGACTAAAAATAACAAATCAGTTGATCAGACACCGCTGAACAGCGAGCTGCGAAAAATATTCATCCTCGAATAATTAATAAATTGAAAAGAGAAGAAAAGTGGTGAATAATTTGAAGGTTAGAAAATTACAATCCAGATATATTGATATCAAGAATAAATTGTAAAAGTTGATTAAATATAAGAAGTGAGTATACTTTGAAAGTATTACGAAGTAGATTATCCGGAAAGCAGATTTAGAAGAGGGAAGTATTTGTTAATCCAGTTAGCAAATTTATATGGCGAAGAAATTTCAAACGTCAAGCAAGTGATAGAAATACTTCAAGGAAATCTTGAAAATAAATTGGAGGTTAGAAACAAACGTCAATCCAGTAAAGAAGAAGAAGAAGAAGCCTTGAGAGGTTAAAAAGTCAGTCAAGTGACATAATATTTCAAGGATCATAATAACCAGTCAGAGGTTATAATATAATATTATTCGAGTCGAAAGAAAGACAAGGTAAAGCTTTACAATATCAGAGATCCATGGTACATATTTAATTTAAATAAAGGCCATATTTATCATTTAGTTAAGTTAGATTTTGTTATTTAAATTTGTTAATTACATTCCAAGTTCAAATTTGTTAATAAATTAATACTTTGTTCGTTCAATACTGAGTTTGATTTATTTAGATTGTTATCTTGATCGATGAGCATTTATTGAACCGACTTCGTTGGACCTTGAGTAAGAGTCATTCTATAGATTGTAGATAGTCATGCTAATGGTGTTCTATAGTCTATAATATTAACAGCTTTTAAGAAACTGTTTGGCGCCCAGTAAACTCACATCAATTTACTTTTAAGAAGTAAATTTCGAACGTATTAAAAATAAAATAGATATCAGAATATAGAACAATATATATATATATATATATATATATATATATGAAGTGTTGACGTGCTTCCGGGTGTTTACCCGTGTAGTTGGTAGGCTCCTGTTGGAACCATGGTTGTCTGAACGACGTTTCGGCGGAATCTCATCTGCCATCTTCAGGTTCTAGCTGAAAGCTGCCTGCTGCTGCTGCTGTTGCTGCTGCTGCTGCTACTGCTGCTGCTCGTTGCTCGAACTGAACTGAAGTTCTCTCTGTTGTGCGGCTTCTTATATACGTTGTGGGGTGGGGTGCACCTGCGCACTTGGCTGCGTGTTACTGGCCCTCTTCTCTCTGTTGGAGGCGTAGCGGGCGCCTGAGCTAACCCGACAAGAGGCCTCACTGAAACGTCACGATTCACGTGACTTCTCGTTGAAGGTCGTGCATCCTCGTATCCAGTCGTCGCTAGCGCTTGTCGTGCTTCACTTAGGTTAGTCAGTGCTTCGCTCCGGCTCCTCGTGATGGGTCCCCTTGTGGCCGGCTGTGATGTCTCCTCATGAATTGTCGATATTCGACGGTGCCTCGTTGCGATCGGTTCGTTTACCATGGGACGTCGTGTGTTTTCCGTTATATATCTTCCTGACAGTGCGGGCTTCCATGCGGTGGGTAATCTCTGGGTGTCGTCTCTCTTGTTAAGATTTTGCGGTCTCTTTTCAATTTCAATTGCCTTCCTGGTAATTCTTGATCTCCAATGCTCGATGTTGGCTACTGTCCTGGTGTTGTCGAAGTCTATTTTGTGTCCAGTAGTTTTTGCGTGCTGTGCTAAGGACGATGTTTTCTCCTCTTTTTGCACTGCATTCCTATGTTCTTCTTTTCTTACACCTATACGTCTGTTGGTCTGTCCTATGTATGATTTATTGCAATCTTGGCACGGAATTTCATACACTCCTTGGTTTTCTAGGGCAATTTTTGATTTCGGGTTACGGAGAACTGCGCTGATCTTTCGGTCTGTTTTGAATATTGTCCCTATGTTGTGTCTACGTAGAAGTTTGCTGATTTTGTCCGTTGTCCCTTTTACGTAAGGTAGATATGCTTTTGCCACTAGTTTCTCGGATTCTTCCTGGGTTCGTGGTTTGGATGGTTCTTGCGACTTCTGTATTGTATACCTTGAAAATCCATTTCTCATAAGTGCTTTCTGAAGTGATGACATCTCTTCGTTGATATGGTCACCGTCTGCTAGCCTTTGGGAGCGTGTCACTAAGGTCTTCACTACTGAATTCAGTTGCGCTGGATGGTGATGTGATGCTGCATTTAGATATCTGTCTGTGTGAGTGGGTTTTCTGTATACTGTGTGACCTAGTGTTCCGCCTTGTTTCTTCTTCACTAATACGTCTAGGAATGGGAGCTGGCCTTCTGCTTCTACCTCCATCGTGAATTTGATTTTCTCGTGAATGTTGTTCAGGTGGACTAGGAAACTATTTATATGTTCTCTTCCATGAGTCCATATTACGAATGTGTCGTCGACGTATCTTAACCAAAGTTTTGGTTTGAGTGGTGCAGTTTGTATGGCCCGCGTTTCTAAGTCCTCCATGAAAAGATTAGCGATGACTGGAGACAAAGGCGAACCCATCGGTGCTCCTTTCGTCTGTTTGTAGCGCTGGTCATTGTATGTGAAGTAAGTGTTATTTAAACAGTGTGTAGTTAGACTAAGAATATGCTCCTCTGGATTGTACTTTCGCTTGATCAATTCGAGTGATTCGTCTACTGGTACATTTGTGAACAGTGACACAACATCGAAGCTCACTAGAAGATGTTCTGGTTGGACAGTCTCGTTGTTTAGTAACTCGATGAAATGTTGTGCGTTTTTCACATAGGATGTAGCCTTTTCGGCGAGTGGCTGCAACTGCCTAGCTAGATATCTCACTAATTCTTGCACAGGTGATCCTACTGAGCTAACAATAGGTCTTAGTGGGGCTCCTTCCTTATGAATCTTTGGTAGGCCATATAGTTTGGGACATCTTGAGGACTTCTCTCTCGGTATAATCTGATTTTTTACCTCATCGTCTATGGGGCTAGCTTTGATTTTGGCTTTAGTGGTCTTCTCCAGGTATGTAGTGGGATCTGTTGTGATTGCTTCATAAGCAGTGTCTTCCAATAGCGCCTCTATTTTGCTGTGGTAGTCTTCACTATTCATCACTACCGTAGCGTTGCCTTTGTCAGCTGGTAAGATTATAATGTCCCGGTTTTGTCTTAACGTCTTCAGTGCCTTCAATTCTTCCTGCGGTATGTTTCTCTTTGGTGCCTTTGCTGTTCTTAGTATACGCGATGCGTCTTGGCGTATAGTTTCAGCTATGTTGTTATCCATTTGGGAAATTGCTGACTCTACTCCACAAATTATATCTTCTACTGGAATACTAGCTGGTGCGATGGCGAAATTAAATCCTTTGGCTAGGACATTTAGGGAGGCCTCATCAAGTGGGTAGTTGGACAGGTTATGGACTACACTTGCCGGTTCTAGTGGTTTGGCTTTCCTACTTGGCTTCTGTTGGAGTTGAATACGGTCAAATTTCCTCTTCTGTTTCTCTGTACAGAAGGTGACATCATTATCTGCTCGAAACTCCGCAAGTTGATCAATAGCAATCCATAATGTGGGATGAATGGTGTTGCTTAGCTGTAAGTGTTGATCTAGTAACTGTTTATTGATCTTGTCTAATGTTCGTCGTGTATCGTGAATGGATTCTCTAAGTAGTGCGAAGCTGGTTTTTCTGAGGATCTTTTTGGTGTGTTGGTCATTTTTATGGAACGTCAGCTGCATGCATTTTGGAACGATGTTTTCATCTCTGCAGCGTTGAAGGAATGTAAGGTTGCAAAGAAGTTTCCCTCTTTTCGACCTCAATTTCTCAAAGGTTCTGGTCTGGTGGAATGTCTTCTCCCCGTAGAGACATATTATGTTGTTTCTTAGGTTTTCACGGGTATTAAATGAAGTGTTGACGTGCTTCCGGGTGTTTCCCCGTGTAGTTGGTAGGCTCCTGTTGGAACCATGGTTGTCTGAACGACGTTTCGGCGGAATCTCATCTGCCATCTTCAGGTTCTAGCTGAAAGCTGCCTGCTGCTGCTGCTGCTGTTGCTACTGCTGCTGCTACTGCTGCTCCTCGTTGCTCGAACTGAACTGACGTTCTCTCTGTTGTGCGGCTCCTTATATACGTTGTGGGGTGGGGCGCACCTGCGCACTTGGCTGCGTGTTACTGGCAATCTTCTCTCTGTTGGAGGCGTAGCGGGCGCCTGAGCTAACCCGACAAGAGGCCTCACTGAAACGTCACGATTCACGTGACTTCTCGTTGAAGGTCGTGTATCCTCGTATCCAGTCGTCCTTAGCGCTTGTCGTGCTTCACTTAGGTTAGTCAGTGCTTGGCTCCGGCTCCTCGTGATGGGTCCCCTTGTGGCCGGCTGTGATGTCTCCTCATGAATTGTCGATATTCGACGGTGCCTCGTTGCGATCGGTTCGTTTACCATGGGACGTCGTGTGTTTTCCGTTATATATCTTCCTGACAGTGCGGGCTTCCATGCGGTGGGTAATCTCTGGGTGTCGTCTCTCTTGTTAAGATTTTGCGGTCTCTTTTCAATTTCAATTGCCTCCCTGGTAATTCTTGATCTCCAATGCTCGATGTTGGCTACTGTCCTGGTGTTGTCGAAGTCTATTTTGTGTCCAGTAGTTTTTGCGTGCTGTGCTAACCTAAGTGAAGCACGACAAGCGCTAGCGACGACTGGATACGAGGATACACGACCTTCAACGAGAAGTCACGTGAATCGTGACGTTTCAGTGAGGCCTCTTGTCGGGTTAGCTCAGGCGCCCGCTACGCCTCCAACAGAGAGAAGAGGGCCAGTAACACGCAGCCAAGTGCGCAGGTGCGCCCCACCCCACAACGTATATAAGGAGCCGCACAACAGAGAGAACGTCAGTTCAGTTCGAGCAACGAGGAGCAGCAGTAGCAGCAGCAGCAGCAACAGCAGCAGCAGCAGCAGCAGGCAGCTTTCAGCTAGAACCTGAAGATGGCAGATGAGATTCCGCCGAAACGTCGTTCAGACAACCATGGTTCCAACAGGAGCCTACCAACTACACGGGGAAACACCCGGAAGCACGTCAACACTTCATTTAATACCCGTGAAAACCTAAGAAACAACATAATATGTCTCTACGGGGAGAAGACATTCCACCAGACCAGAACCTTTGAGAAATTGAGGTCGAAAAGAGGGAAACTTCTTTGCAACCTTACATTCCTTCAACGCTGCAGAGATGAAAACATCGTTCCAAAATGCATGCAGCTGACGTTCCATAAAAATGACCAACACACCAAAAAGATCCTCAGAAAAACCAGCTTCGCACTACTTAGAGAATCCATTCACGATACACGACGAACATTAGACAAGATCAATAAACAGTTACTAGATCAACACTTACAGCTAAGCAACACCATTCATCCCACATTATGGATTGCTATTGATCAACTTGCGGAGTTTCGAGCAGATAATGATGTCACCTTCTGTACAGAGAAACAGAAGAGGAAATTTGACCGTCTTCAACTCCAACAGAAGCCAAGTAGGAAAGCCAAACCACTAGAACCGGCAAGTGTAGTCCATAACCTGTCCAACTACCCTCTTGATGAGGCCTCCCTAAATGTCCTAGCCAAAGGATTTAATTTCGCCATCGCACCAGCTAGTATTCCAGTAGAAGATATAATTTGTGGAGTAGAGTCAGCAATTTCCCAAATGGATAACAACATAGCTGAAACTATACGCCAAGACGCATCGCGTATACTAAGAACAGCAAAGGCACCAAAGAGAAACATACCGCAGGAAGAATTGAAGGCACTGAAGACGTTAAGATAAAACCGGGACATTATAATCTTACCAGCTGACAAAGGCAACGCTACGGTAGTGATGAATAGTGAAGACTACCACAGCAAAATAGAGGCGCTATTGGAAGACACTGCTTATGAAGCAATCACAACAGATCCCACTACATACCTGGAGAAGACCACTAAAGCCAAAATCAAAGTTAGCCCCATAGACGATGAGGTAAAAAATCAGATTATACCGAGAGAGAAGTCCTCAAGATGTCCCAAACTATATGGCCTACCAAAGATTCATAAGGAAGGAGACCCACTAAGACCTATTGTTAGCTCAGTAGGATCACCTGTGCAAGAATTAGCGAGATATCTAGCTAGGCAGTTGCAGCCACTCGCCGAAAAGGCTACATCCTATGTGAAAAACGCACAACATTTCATCAAGTTACTAAACAACGAGACTGTCCAACCAGAACATCTTCTAGTGAGCTTCGATGTTGTGTCACTGTTCACAAATGTACCAGTAGACGAATCACTCGAATTGATCAAGCGAAAGTACAATCCAGAGGAGCATATTCTTAGTCTAACTACACACTGTTTAAATAACACTTACTTCACATACAATGACCAGCGCTACAAACAGACGGAAGGATCACCGATGGGTTGGCCTTTGTCTCCAGTCATCGCTAATCTTTTCATGGAGGACTTAGAAACGCGGACCATACAAACTGCACCACTCAAACCAAAACTTTGGTTAAGATACGTCGACGACACATTCGTAATATGGACTCATGGAAGAGAACATCTAAATAGTTTCCTAGTCCACCTGAACAACATTCACGAGAAAATCAAATTCACGATGGAGGTAGAAGCAGAAGGCCAGCTCCCATTCCTAGACGTATTAGTGAAGAAGAAACAAGGCGGAACACTAGGTCACACAGTATACAGAAAACCCACTCACACAGACAGATATCTAAATGCAGCATCACATCACCATCCAGCGCAACTGAATTCAGTAGTGAAGACCTTAGTGACACGCTCCCAAAGGCTAGCAGATGGCGACCATATCAACGAAGAGATGTCATCACTTCAGAAAGCACTTATGAGAAATGGATTTTCAAGGTATACAATACAGAAGTCGCAAGAACCATCCAAACCACGAACCCAGGAAGAATCCGAGAAACTAGTGGCAAAAGCATATCTACCTTACGTAAAAGGGACAACGGACAAAATCAGCAAACTTCTACGTAGACACAGCATAGGGACATTATTCAAAACAGACCGAAAGATCAGCGCAGTTCTCCGTAACCCGAAATCAAAAATTGCCCTAGAAAACCAAGGAGTGTATGAAATTTCGTGCCAAGATTGCAATAAATCATACATAGGACAGACCAACAGACGTATAAGTGTAAGAAGAGAAGAACATAGGAATGCAGTGCAAAAAGAGGAGAAAACATCGTCCTTAGCACAGCACGCAAAAACTACTGGACACAAAATAGACTTCGACAACACCAGGACAGTAGCCAACATCGAGCATTGGAGATCAAGAATTACCAGGGAGGCAATTGAAATTGAAAAGAGACCGCAAAATCTTAACAAGAGAGACGACACCCAGAGATTACCCACCGCATGGAAGCCCGCACTGTCAGGAAGATATATAACGGAAAACACACGACGTCCCATGGTAAACGAACCGATCGCAACGAGGCACCGTCGAATATCGACAATTCATGAGGAGACATCACAGCCGGCCACAAGGGTTGTTGCAATTTGCGCATTGTGAGGTGGGGCCCCATCTTGTTGAAAAATAATGTTCCGCCTAGTTTCAATCGGCACATCTTCTAATAGTCGAGGCAATATTCTTTGAAGAAAATTTCGGTAACGATCACCATTTAAAGTGCCTTCGTATAAGTGGGGTCCTATTAAATAACCGTTCAGTATACCACACCATACATTTACTCCAAAAACGCGCTGATTACCTCTTTCAGTAATCCATCGAGGATTGTTTTGTGTCCAATAACGGCAATTATGTCTATTCACAACTCCATTGTTGTGAAATTTACTTTCATCGCTCCAAAGAATTCTTTTAAAGATATTTTCATCACGGCCAAATAAATAATCAAATCTTGCCAAAAAATTCATGCGCCTTTGAGGGTCACCTGGCTCTAACTTATGTACAAGTTTCGTTTTGTAAGGATGGTATTTATTTTGTTTAAGAATTCTTCTGGTAGGACTAATTGAAATATTAGTATTTCTCTTAATTTCTCTCAGAGACATCCTCGGATTATCATTAATCTGCTGGAGAACCAATGCAACGTTAAAATCATTTGTTACTGTTTTTGACCGTTCCCGTTTTGGCTTTTCAAATGCACCAAAATTCATTAAATTTTTGCATAAATTCAAAATTGTTTTATGATCTGGCTTTCTTCTATCAGGATAACGCCGTGCGTAAACATTCTTCGCTTGCCACGCATTTCGCTTACACTCACCGTAAACCAACACCATGTCTAGCTTTTCTTGTTTCGTGTATTGAACCATTTTTTTTCAAAAAAGTGAATCAAACTTTAAAAAATACAAAAAAACAAACACCAAAATCAAAACTTAATAATGTTTAAGCATTTGACAACTGTTTTGACAGTTAAAAATTAGGTTAACAGAATAGTCAAAGCCTATTAGATGCAGATAATTTATTAAATAGGCAAATTTTAATAAAAGGTATTTAAACTTTCAATGTTAAATAACTCCGAAACGAACGAAAAAAACAAAAAAATTTTAATAATTAAAAAAGCTCAAAATTAAATATACTATTGGTATCTTCTATTTTCAAAAGTCCTGCCATCGAAAATTCTGTTCCGGTCGTCGCGACGCCTAAACCGTTAAAGGCGTCGGCATCAATTATCAGTCGAAATATAGCACTTGACCTCACCAATTATTTGCCATTTACAGAAATTTAATACCTGTCTTAGTTTTCGAGTAATCGGCGTTGGGAGTTTTAAGTGGAACACCCTGTATAAGGAGCCGCACAACAGAGAGAACGTCAGTTCGGTTCGAGCAACGAGGAGCAGCAGTAGCAGCAGCAGCAGCAGCAGCAGGCAGCTTTCAGCTAGAACCTGAAGATGGCAGATGAGATTCCGCCGAAACGTCGTTCAGACAACCATGGTTCCAACAGGAGCCTACCAACTACACGGGGAAACACCCGGAAGCACGTCAACACTTCATTTAATACCCGTGAAAACCTAAGAAACAACATATTATAGACTATAGAACACCATTAGCATGACTATCTACAATCTATAGAATGACTCTTACTCAAGGTCCAACGAAGTCGGTTCAATAAATGCTCATCGATCAAGATAACAATCTAAATAAATCAAACTCAGTATTGAACGAACAAAGTATTAATTTATTAACAAATTTGAACTTGGAATGTAATTAACAAATTTAAATAACAAAATCTAACTTAACTAAAATGATAAATATGGCCCTTATTTAAAATAAATATGTACCATGGATTTCTGATATTGTAAAGCTTTACCTTGTCTTTCTTTCGACTCGAGTAATGTTATATTATAACCTCTAACTGGTTATTATGATCCTTGAAATATTATGTCACTTGACTGACTTTTTAACCTCTCAAGGCTTCTTCTTCTTCTTCTTTACTGGATTGACGTTTGTTTCTAACCTCCAATTTATTTTCAAGATTTCCTTGAAGTATTTCTATCATTTGCTTGACGTTTGAAATTTCTTCACCATATAAATTTGCTAACTGGATTAACGAATACTTCCCTCTTCTAAATCTGCTTTCCGTATAATCTACTTCGTAATACTTCCAAAGTATACTCACTTCTTATATTTAATCAACTTTTACAATTTATTCTTGATATCAATATATCTGGATTGTAATTTTCTAACCTTCAAATTATTCACCACTTTTCTTCTCTTTTCAATTTATTAATTATTCGAGGATGAATATTTTTCGCAGCTCGCTGTTCAGCGGTGTCTGATCAACTGATTTGTTATTTTTAGTCGTTTCAATGGGTTAATTTCCAATATTTCAATTGTTTTTTTCTATTTTGATCTAATATTTCAAAATTTAATTTTAATTTAAAATTTAAACTATTCAGTTTTGTTTGTTCTTTACCTTAATTTAATACTGTTTTTAATTCTTTAATTTTCCTGATTAGTTTCTTATTCTACTTTTCAGGATTAAGTGAATAATTGTAATTACTCGAAATATATTGACATATTACATATACTTTCTTAAATCTACTTATAACTACTATTAACAATTCCAATCTCAAATAAATACTAATTCATACATTTAGATGAATAGCAATGATAAACACAAAATGCTAGTAGTTAAAAACGTACTGCAGTTTTAATACTGACATAATACTGATATCATAAACTAAAACAAGAAATTGATACGCCAACAAACATTTAACATCATACTATTAGTCCTTTCTTTCTGCATGATGTGAAATATCATTTACAAAACACCTTTCTGCAATGATATTTGAAAATATCTGAAAACTTAAAATGTCATTCAGTGTTTTGTAATATATGGACTTACTATTTCTAAAATAATCACGCTGCAATGCAACTACTGTTAATAGTCCTTCATTCAATATTCATTTTGTGTAGATTTGCAGTGTTTCTACACAATTTATGATTTTCAGCCCTAAGTTTTGACATGCATGTCAGATTTTATAAAATTTACTTTTTTGTTTTCCAATTTCATTCTAAATCATTTTAAATGAGATTGTGATTCTCTATAGGTTCATGTTTTATTATATACTATTTAGAATAACCTTGTTAAACTAAAATAACTTCATTTTATGTTTATTTAAATATTTTGTTCGTGTTCAATATCAAGTTTCATTCTCTGCATCCTACTCGCTGAGAATAAGTGAACTTGAATCAATTAAATAAACCACAGATACTCCTGCTTCTGTATGATCCGTTAAAGTAAAACTGTTATGGTTATTTTCTAAAATACATACAAATTTGTGAATTTTATTTATGATTTCAAACACGATACTTGGGTATTGTTCCACAATGTGGATACACAGCAATATATATATATATATATATATATATATATATATATATATATATATATATATATATATATCAGCCTACCAACTACACGGGAAAACACCCGGAAGAACACCAACACTTCATTTAACACCCGTGAAAACCTAAGAAACAACATTATATATATATATATATATATATATATATATATATATATATATATATATATATATATATATATATATATATATATACGTATTCTTTGTATTTCAGGGCACCCACGTAACCCATGTACAATCTGACACCCACACTTTTATACATATAAAATTAAAAGGATCACATGTTGCTGTATCGGCACCCATATAAATCGTGCCTAAATGGCACCAAAATGTATGAACTTGTCATACTACAGGTCAAATTGGCACCCTGCAAGGTTGCCAAGATATTTTACCATTTTATACATATAAAACAAAATTGTCAAAAGGTTGGTGTATTGGCACCCTCGTTAATCTTGGTACAAATGACACCAAAATGTATGAACTTGTGTTATTACAGGTCAAAGTGACACCACAAATCTTCGTGTAATAATATAATAAGTGCATTGAACTTTATCAGTAATTTTTATAAAATCTGCATGAATGCAACTTGAGCTAGAAAAATTTTAGATTTTAGCCCACAAGAATTCCAAGCTGCATCTACATGAATTTATGAATTAATTTATAAATAGATTGTCAAAATAAATTTTACTATTTGCTCTAAAAGCTGACTTTAATTAATAAAGCTTGTTTAAATTAAAATTAGCTTCAATTTAAAAGAAAAATTGTAGCATTTTATGAAAAGTAAAAGATTGGAAAATAAAAATGCTACAGTGTTCGTGGAAGAATTTCATGAACATTTATTAAATTAAATTTGCGATAAAATTAATAATTAAAACAAACAAATAAATAAAATATTTATTCTTGAAGTAAACTAAAATAAAAACATTTTCCATTATTAAATGGTGTATGAAATTGTGCGTTAAAACTTACCATCATCGTTATCTCGGAATAGAAAAATTTTTGGAAAAGTTGCCGTAACATGTCGACCATAATTTCAAAGGGGATATTTTTCATAAAGAAATTGCCTTTCCCTTTTCAGCCCCTTAGAGAAATTAAATGGAAAGGGAGTCTAATAATACCTCATTTGAAATTTCATTTTGCCATTACTGCAACCGCTAAGTTTAAAGTTTCCACTTGTTCATATGACAGTTTGTTTATTTGGAAGCACTTTTAAATTATATAACTTATAAATAACTAAATTAAAGAGCTACGTATTTTAAACAATTGGTTCAAATCCGGACGAAAGGACATTTCAAATGAGGTATGCCTCTCACTTTGCATTCCATTTAAGTTTTTTAGGGGATGGTTCCAGGGGGTAAGAAGCTGGGGGGGGGGGGGAGAAAATGATTACATAAAAATGTATTTCCATGAAATTATGGTTAAAAACACTGTTACGACACAAAATTTTATAAATGTATGTAGTCGGAATTTCGATAAAAAATAATTTTTAATTAGACACTTCTACAAGAAATCGATTTTAACTATAGCTTTTTGAAATGGGAAAATTTTATTAAAAGAATAGAGCATTTATTTGGTTGATTTACATTTTTGGTATATTTTAAAACTGACATTGACAATTGTCATATGCCTCCGTTAGTTGGTCTGTACATACGAAAATACTCTACAAGTCGCAATCTTTAACGCATCCACTTTAAACTTCATTTTAATAGCCTCTTCTACTATCAAAAGAGATCCTGAGAGGTCAACCATTTGTAGAAATTTGTAAATAGACTACCGCGCCTGCGTGACTATTGACTGGACTACTGCGCTTGCTAGGCTGTCAATTACATTGCCGCGACGACTGCCATGGCTGCCGACAGTCTGCTTAAAATTTGAATAACGAATGCCGATGGTGGTTTACTCCTCGGTAGACCACTAGTAAATTTCATAATGATTCGTCGGATAGTTTAACGATTATAAATAATTATTCATCACTGACTATTTGCGGACAATTCCTCTCATTCTCTATTGGATACATAACAATAACAATAACAATTAAAATTAGAAATTTACTGTTTAACTTGTTCTGTGGTAACTCAAAAAAAACATGAATGGATTTCAATTTTTACCACATTATCACTACAATGTTATTAATAAACGGTGGTAATATGAAGATCAAGTTTAAATAATTATGAAAAATCTAAGTTACCTAAGCAGCGAACCGTTTATCCTTGGAAATAATTTTAAATCTCTATTGAGAAGAAGAAATAGAGATACGGAATGGAGACAATTCTTTAATTTAATACTCTTTTCTAGGATTGTCAGTTTTCGAGAAAATCGTGTATAGACAAATTAGATCAATAAATGACTAATGTTATATGCATAACACTTATTAGATAAAACAACTTGCGTTGTGTATATTTTTGGTTTTAACAATGGCTGTTAATTTTTGTTTATTGGTAAACTACCATTATTTGGGAGAAACACTAGCAAATGAAAATTCAAGAAATCCCGAGGAATACCGGTGTTTAATATTAGATTTTGATTTGTTGAATGATGTGTCAGCTAAACCTTTGCACATTTCGACACTATCGTTCGTAGTGTATACATAATTAAGTCGAAAATGAAAAGCTTTTAAAAAATTTACAAGTTCTCTATTTAGTTATAAACAAGAATTAGGGCTGTACCCCTATAAGAAACAAGAGTGCAGCTATGGAGTTATTGCTCCTAATATATGGCACATGAGGTAAGAAGGTGCAAAATAGAACTACCTACCGTGTACGGTGTGCTTTCTTACCTTTGTTTTTCTTGCTTTTCATATAACAACATTCTTTATGCTACCCTATGCTGAGGAGGAACAATAACTCTGAAATATACTTCCGTGCATTCTTGTTTCCATTGGGGTTATAACACTAATTCTTGTTTACACTTTTTATCGGACTTCATCAACTCTTCCATTATTTCTATTTACTAGCATTATTCCTTTATTGACGATTATTATTAATTAATGATTCAATATCTTTTACATCATGCAAAAATATAGATATATACCATATTACAAATTAAAATTCTAGGGAAGTACCCGTCTAAATTATAAATACTGTATTTCTATCAAATAATAATATGTTGACAACGCATTTGAGTTAGAACGTTAGGGAATATGTCAGCGTAACCTTTAGTAAGGATTCCAAAGCTTTAAACATTGAGGTGACCAATTCCAACAAAGTAAATTATTTTTGAGAACGAATTCAGAAAAAGGGTCCTTAGGGGCACCAAAAATGACTTGTTAGACTATTTGTGATATTGATCTGATTTCTTTTTGTCGATACACTACAGACATGAGCGCATCTATCTGTACTAATAGAATTTCAAAACCACGTTCGACCAACTGTATTAAATATTTGAATTTTGTATATATCACATGCGAATGAAATATGATTTAAGGATCAGCAAAGTTTTTGCAAAAAAAATAGCTCGATGTCTTATATAGGTTTCGACTTACATATTTTTAAATTCGACCGTAATATTATCTAGTTGTGATAAACACGCGACGTGGCAATAACTAGGACAGGGTTCATTCTATGTAATTGTGGATAAACATTAGTCTAGTACCTAATTTGGTCAAAGTATTATATTATTGTTGACCACTGATTCTCTGAAAATTATTCTAATAGTTTTAATATAATTTAATTGTCTACAATTATTTCTGTTATTATTTCGTGTTTATAAATTATATGCTTTGTTATATGTAATGTAACTAAGCCAAAATGATGTATCTCAGTACCTGCTTATTTTAAGATTTTTTTATATTAACATTCTGGCGGAGTTATTTGACATTTTATGCAGCTTAGTAGATACTACTTGTTTTTTTTAAGAATATTTTTATTCTTCTATTTGGGATATAATTCTATGAGGCAGACGCAAAAATAATGGTTTAACGATTAATGAAGGAAGTTAATCATTTAACAAGGAAACTTTGATGTACGTCCAATTTGCTTAGTAAATTTTGAGTTAGGTTATTTTGGCTTAAGAGTATAGTATATCTAAACGTGTAAATAGAGTAGCAAATCGTTAATATGATATAAAAAACAATCAGATTTAATTTCATAATGTTTTAGAAAATACAAACTATTAATTTGTAATTAAAATGTGGTGTCCGAACAACATATGCTGCCCCACGCGAGATAGGTGCTACGAAATCAACAACTACGACTCAAATACGTATAATATTGCACACTGCCTATCTAACTAAAAGCAGATCGGCTTTCCATAATAATACCGGTGTTGCCAAATTTATGGTGCCAGAATGCAAACATGTTTATAGTGTGCCACTTTGACAGTATTTATACATGTACATACACTTGTATAAAACGCAGCGCCCCCAGTCGGAAGATGGTCGAACTAATCAATATGTTCGTTCAGAATTATTGTCAATCTGGCATCCACCCAATATTTCGTGAGACGCTCTTAAATGCTGATTTATGACCATTGGAGAAATTATACACGGTGAACGTACCGGCACCTGAAGTCGGGTGCTGCAACGTAAAAATGGGTGCCGTAAAGACAATTTTCACCCATAAATGGTGCCACATTGACAAAAATTATGTATATATATATATATATATATATATATATATATATATGTATATATAAACATTTTATGATGATAATATTGTAGCATAGAGATTAAGTTTGCCCAAAGCCGCAAGGCGGGGGAGCTAATAAAGTAAAGTAAAGAAGCCTGGGAAAAATGGCGTCAGGTAGTAGAAATTTATTGGATAGCCGCCGATTTGGAAACCCAACCACTTAAAAAACAAAAAGCCATCTTACTACACATATTGGGAGATGACGGGTTAAACTTGTACAACACATTTGAGTTTGAAGTTGAATTAGATGAGAATGGAGCTGAAAGAGATTTAAATGACTTTTTGACAGTAGACATGATTTTAGATGCATTTTCATCTCATTACACACC
Organism: Stenurella melanura; assembly: GCA_963583905.1. NCBI lineage: Eukaryota > Metazoa > Arthropoda > Insecta > Coleoptera > Cerambycidae > Stenurella > Stenurella melanura. Next base: position 61,754,447 of record OY757316.1, on the reverse strand, counting down.
CTTTAAGAATGAAACTTATATTCGACATTTATTCTTTTCCACAAATCAAACTGAAGGCCAACCAATTGATGAATTTGTAACGGAATTAAAAACAAAAGTACGTGATTGTGGATTTGGGAATTTAACCGACTCGTTAATTAGAGACAAGATAGTTGGTGGTATAAGAAGCGACAAGCTAAGACAAAAATTGTTAAGAACTCGTGACCTAAGCCTAGCATCATGCATTAACATATGTCATACTGAAGAAGAAGCAGCTAAGTAATTGAATAAAATGAGTTTAAATAGCCCTAGCCAAGTAGATGACATCAGAGACAGAAAATTTAAACAGAAACAAAGTGCGAAAAATGCTACAGAGCACAGAGGAGCTAAGAAGAACAATAGAAATGAAGAGAAAGCCAGTCAAAGAAAATGTAGTCGTTGTACGTACCAACATGAATATAACAAATGTCCAGCGATGGGTCAACGTTGCGCAAAGTGCAGAAAATACGATCACTGTGCAAAAGCATGTAAGTCCCAACAAATTCATGAAGTGAATGAAGAAAATGTAGATGAGGATGAAGAAGAAGTTGTACACATTAGTGCTATATATGAGATGGAAAAGGATAATGTTATTAAAGTAAATTGTTTACAAGACAAAAAAGAATGGTTAGAGGTAATAAAAATTGAAAAAGAAGCAAAATTTAAATTTGACACAGGCAGTCAAGTTAATATATTACCTAATGATATTTTCAAAAAGTTAACTGAAAAAGTTAAATTACAAGCAACAAATAGAAAGCTAGTATCGTATACAAATCATGACATCCAGGTTAAAGGCACTTGTGACCTAGAATGTAAAGTAAAAGCTGTGAAAAAGAAGTTAGAATTTTTTGTGACAATGGACAAAAGGCAGCCACTGTTAGGCCTAGAAGGAATTGAAGAATTAAAGTTGATAAAGAGAGTGGAAAAAACTGACGTTAAGAAAAATAGCAAGGCACAAGAAATCGATGAAAAATTTGCTTTAAAGAAATGTACAGAAATTGTAGAAAAATATGAAGATGTGTTTACAGGCATAGCATATACCAAAAGTGTGTATAAAATTAAATCGAGAAACAATGTAGAACCAACAATAGCAAGATGTAGAAAAATACCAATAGCGTTACATGACAAAGTGAAAAAACAGTTAACGGAAATGGAGCGGAGAAAGAAAACATAATAAAGAAAATAGAAGAACACAACAACAGATTGGGTTCATCCCCTGGTGATTGTTGAAAAAAACTGATCGAAATCTGAGATTATGCATGGACCCGAGACCATTAAATAAATATATACAAGAGAGATACTTGAATTACCAACATTAGAAACCACCTTATCAAAAATTAAAGATGCCAAATACAGTTCTTGATGCAAGCTCAGCATACCATCAAATACCATTAGATGAAGAAAGTGCGAAAATATATACTACATCTACGCCATTTGTAAGATAGTTACCAAAGACTACCATATGGTTTATCAAACGCATCTGAAGTTTTTCATAGAGAAATTAATAAGATAGTAGGAAAAGTTGATGGAGTTTTAGCATATGCAGATGTTAAGATATTAATTTATAGCAAGAATATCGAATAACACAATGAAAGGTTAGAAAATTTATTAAAAGAAGCTAGAAAAAGCAATATGAAGTTTAAGAAAAAGAAAACACAGTTAGCAGTGAATAAAATTAAATACCTAGGACACGATATATCAGAACATGGAATAGAAATTTCGAAATAAAAAGTAACAGCAATTTTAAACATGGAAAAACCGAACAATAAAAAAGAATTACAAGTATTTCTAGGAATGATAAATTACTTATCCAGATTTATACCTAACATGTCAAAAGAAACATAATAGACTACAAGCCCAGGCAAATTTTTAGGGGGTGATTTTATACACAACGAATCATATATAATCTTGAAGTACTGGTCGAGAAACAAAGTTTAGGCACTATGCCGTCAATTTTCCGCGGTACAGGTGAGTGCACAGGTGAGTTGAAATGTAGAAAAAAAGGGGGTACTTTTCGATTAATTTATACATGACGGCACTATTCTCGTTAAAGAGGCAATGAAAAAAGAATGCTCTTAAACCCAGTGCCGTCAAAAAATAGCGGTACCGGAAGTCAGAAAAAAATTTTGAAATCGGCGAATTTACCCCCCCTCCCCAGTTAATCGAATACTTGACGGCGTTGATTTAGTTACCTTTGCATTTCCTTTAAAAGCTATAATACATCTATGCCGTCAGAAAAGGGTGGTACATGGGGTCAGAAATCGCGAATCAAAACCGGATTTTTACCCCTTGGGGGGTGGTCATTTTATACAACCTAAAATTTAGCTGTTTCAATGCTATATCCTTCAAAGATAACATATTTTACTATGCCGTCAATTTTACATGGTACTATACGCTGGAAAATGTGTTTTTCATGTCGAAAAAATACCGTTCAGGCTATCCTATGGTTCTAAATATGGATATATTAAGTAATAAAGGTAATTTTATTTTTCACGGAATTCATCCGATTTGAAATAGGAATGTGTAAAGTTACATTATTTAATAATACCATTGATACTTTGAAAACTAAGCGTAAAAAAAACTCTGTGCAACTACCTTTTTTGCTGCCATTGTTCCGAAAACGGAGCGTGGTCCCTGTGCGCATATATATCCCCTCCTTGAAATATATTTTTCATTCTCTTAGTTTGGAGGGGCGAGAGAGGAAAGAGAGAAAGGCAGTTGAAAAAAAAAGGCATTTATATTACCTTCCTGTGCGTCTATAGTAAAGCATCGATTAATTACATAGTGTGTAATTAATTAATTAATTTTTTGTAATTTTTTCCCAATGATATATTGTATTAATATTTTAGATCTGGAGGAAGATAATGAAACTGTCTCTGCAAGTAATTCAGAAATAGACAGCGAGAGTTCTGATGAAGAATCATGAGTATTATCAAGTATATTCTATGTTTTGAACATTTTTTTATCTATTTATTATAAATTTCAATAATAATAAAAATACTATAAACATTGATTATTGCTTTTAAAACTTTATGAAAGACTAATGCCTTTTTTATGAAAATTAATAAGTTATTTAGTTTATAATCGTTCATAAAATTTTAATGATTTATACATTGTTATTCAAATCCTTAAAACACTTATTTTATAAAAATTTATATTTTTTATAAAAATTTAAATATATACTGCTTTTTTTGATGATAAATCACATATCTGTGCATGAAAGTTCGATATTCGATTTTTGGATCGAAAACGAATATTCTAAGATTGTCGTTTAAAATTTCTAAATTCTCATATTACGTAAAGTTTCCGTTTAATGTTGACGGCACCACAATTTAACCTCCCTACAATAAAATTGTGGGAGGTTACTAAAATTGGTCCAAAATCGAAAATTGAGATAACATCAAATCTTTACGTTTTGAGGTCCCAGGAATCCAAAAAAGTGGTTTTCGAAAAATTTCTGTGTGTGTGTGTGTGTGTGTGTATGTGTGTATGTGTGTATGTGTGTTAGCACGATAGCGGCGAAACTACTGGACGAATTTGGATGAAACTTTGCACGAGGGCTTCTTTAGTGCTCTAGAAGATCTGAAAAGGTTTTGGTTGAGATCGGATTACGTTTAGTGCCATTTTGGCACAACAACTTGTTTATTTTATTATTACTTACAATTTGTAATCTAACCACTGGAAAGCAGTTAAAATTACGATTTCAACGATATATCACACTTGCACCTTTTTTTTATATACCTACATTTTTTATACAAATTATTGTATAGAAAACAAACAAAATTCACTGTCTCTATAATACTAACATATGTAAAATTACTTCACAAGTTGTCGGTGGTCCAGTGAGCTAAAGCGTCAACTTACAAATCAAGAGATCGACGGTTCGATCCCAACACAGCGCTGTTTTTTTTTCTTTCTTTTTTCATTATAAACTTATTAATAATTGCGGAAAATGTTACATGATTAAATATCATCATATATTAGGTGTTTATAATTATTCAGAGTTTGAGGATTGGTCACTAGTTTTAAATGAAATATAAATAATTCTATTGTTGTTTTGGCGGTGAACACATACGACGTCGTAAATTAAATAAATATAGGTGGGTCATATTACAATAATATATTTGATTTAAAGGCATGTCATGACGGCTGATTTGAATTGACTATCAGAGCTCGTCACCGGGTAGGGAGGTTCCAACCGCTTCCAGTAGCTGCCGATTTTTTTAATTACTATTTAATGTGGTCAATATTTTATTGTTAATGCCGTCTTGTAATTTTTGACCAAAATCATGACCAAAATGGTTGGTTAAGTAAGCCAAAAAAAATCATGAGATTTAACGTGAAATGCATAAAATATAACAAGAGAAAATTGACGGCACCAATTTTTCTATGTTTTTTAATGTTTAAAGAAGTGCTATCCACAATAATATTTCAAAAATAAGCTCTTATAAATTTGTATGAATTTTTCAAAATGTTCAAAATTTTTAAATTTGTTCATTTTTATTTTTATTTTGTATTTACATTGGGTACCACGAATTATTGACGGCATCATTATAAAACCGTAATAATTCGCTTCTACTTTATAAAAAACCATATGCCGTCCTGAAATAAATGACCTTATACGAAACATTAATGTTTTGCTCTAAAATTTTAGTAATTTTTTTATTTATTTTTGTATGAACCATCATTTTTTGACGGCACACTGTTTAGAACACTTAATAAATGTTAACTCAAAGTTAGAAATCGGTGCCGTCAAATTCTGAATGACCACCCCCCCAAGGGGTAAAAATCCGGTTTTGATTCGCGATTTCTGACCCCATGTACCACCCTTTTCTGACGGCATAGATGTATTATAGCTTTTAAAGGAAATGCAAAGGTAACTAAATCAACGCCGTCAAGTATTCGATTAACTGGGGAGGGGGGGGTAAATTCGCCGATTTCAAAATTTTTTTCTGACTTCCGGTACCGCTATTTTTTGACGGCACTGGGTTTAAGAGCATTCTTTTTTCATTGCCTCTTTAACGAGAATAGTGCCGTCATGTATAAATTAATCGAAAAGTACCCCCTTTTTTTCTACATTTCAACTCACCTGTGCACTCACCTGTACCGCGGAAAATTGACGGCATAGTGCCTAAACTTTGTTTCTCGACCAGTACTTCAAGATTATATATGATTCGTTGTGTATAAAATCACCCCCTAAAAATTTGCCTGGGCTTGTAGTCTATAAATTTTAAGAAATTTATTGAAAAATGATACAGCGTGGATTTGGAATGCCAATGAAGAAAATTGTTTTTGTAAATTAAAAAATCTAATTTGTGAAGCACCAGTGTTATCATTTTTTGACACTAACAAAGAAGTAACAATAGCTGCGGATGCAAGCAAGTCAGCGATTGGAGGTGTTTTAATGCAGGACGGACACCCTATAGCATTCTGTTCAGCTAGCTTAACTGAAGCACAGACGAGGTACTCTGTAATTGAAAAATAACTGTTAGCGGCTGTGGCTGTTTGTGAACACTGGCACTATTTCGTTTATGGAAGAGACTTCAAGGTACTAACAGACCACAAACCGCTAATAGAACTAGTCAACAAGCCAATTGACAATGTATCACCAAGACTACAAAGTCTAGTACTACGATTGGTTAAATATAGAGCAACGTTAGAATATATGCCCGAAAAAATGCAGTACATACCAGACGCATTGTCGAGACTGAAAGCAAGCAACCAAAAGTCAGTAAATCAGAAAATCATAATACCGTATAAAGTTCAATCAATAGTAATTGCCAGCAATGAGGGAATTAAACAAATCAAGGAAGAAACCCTAACTAATACGGAATTAAAACTAAATTTTATATTATATTAGACACGGATGGCCTAAAAAATTATCTTCGATAAGTAAAGAGGCAAAGCAATATTTTAACAGTCGATTTGAAATATATGAGCATAATGGATTTATTTTTAAAAATACACAGTTAATAATACCTAAGTCATTAAGAAGTTTAATGTTAGAGAAGATTCACATGAGACATTTTGTAGTAAATTCATGTATAAGACGGTCGCACGGAGCAATGTATTGGCCAAAAATGACTGAGGAAATTACTAAATATGTAAATAGTGGTTCAATTTGCCAAAAACATTCTAATGCAAAACAAAAAGAACCATTACAATCGCATCCAATACCAAATGTTCCTTGGGAAAAATTGCAGTGGATTTTATGGAACTAAAAAGTGACACATTTTTATTAATAGCCGATTACTATTCAAAATTTACAATAATCGTACGCAATGAAGAATACAAGAGCAGTAGACGTTATCGAAAGCTTGAAACCAATTTTTGGAATGTATGGATTACCAGTTGAAATCGTATCAGACAACGGACCACCCTTTGATTCGCATGCATTTAAGGAATATTTAAAGAAAGAAGATATAAAACATGTAACGAGTAGCCCACATTATCAAAGATCCAATGGTTTTATTGAAAGACAGGTGCAAATATTTAAAAACTTAATTATAAAGTCACCAGAGGAAAGTATTTACAGTTTAATGAGAATATATAATGCTACTCCAAAAGACAAATTACCTTCACCTGTAGAAATTTTAATGGGTAGAAAAATAAAATGCGACATACCGTTAACCAATAGTGCATGTTTAAATAATTCAAGATGCATCCAAAGGCAACTTAAACACAAACAAGACAAACAAAAAATATATCATGACAGAAAAGCAAAAACTGACAAAGAACTAGGAAATGATGTACTCGTGCAAAAATCAACAAAGAATTGGATTCAAGGAAAGATTGTGATTAAAGATGATAATCCTATTTCGTCTTGGGTTAAAACGGAGGAAGGAGGAGTATATAGAAGAAATAAAACTAACTTTAAAAATTATATTACTAATCCTGACCAAGTCAATAAAAAACCCGAAATATATAATACCAAACAACTACAGTCCCAGAATGAAGAAAACACACCGACTAAAGAAAGCCTTCTGGAAAGAGAAAGTAATCCAAAGATAAATGATGTACATAGCGACAGCAAAGAAATCAAAGTTAGAAGAACAGTTCATAAACCCGTAAGGTTGCAAGATTACAATTGTGATTAAGGGGGGGTGTAGCGTACTCATTTTAAGATAGAAGCTACATGTACATTTTATATAGAGCTCCCCAAAAAGAAATGAAAAGCGGTAACCAAGAAAGAAAATAAGAAATATTTCAAGAATAATATTCTGACAAAAAATTAATAAGATTTAATTTACTGTTTGTTTTAACTTGAAACAATATCATATTATTGTATTATACATTTGCAATATATGATAATTCAAGATATTTAATTTTATTTTATTAAATCTGTGGTTAACATATCCACAATTGGTGACCCCGACGTGATACAATTGGCGTGGTTTCGTCTAGACCATTGACCAGTTGGAGCATTTTGGTGCCCGGCGCAGAGGAAGTCTCGTCTGAAATTTATAGCTGAATTTATGGTTTTGGATCCCTCCGAATTGGCAGTCTGAGAGTTGTTTTTATTAGCATTGATGCTAAGTGTTATTTGCGAGGCCAAGTGAGTACGTTGCATATATTACTCACCATTACTTAAAGATTTGCTAAGCAATCAATATTTTTTATTTTTTTCCTACGTCTGTCGATTTGTGATATTAATAATGGTTGATCCACCTCAGACAACTGTCGAGTTAATCGAATCCCTGCCTGTTAATCAACAATGTGTAACGTCTGTCAAATTACCCCCTTTTTGGATGTCAAATCCATTGATATGGTTCATGTTGAGGCACAATTTAATGTTTCGAGAATAACCTCTGATCGTAAAAAATACGACCTAATTGTTGCCCATTTACCCTTGGAGATAATCAATAATATTTACGATGTTATCATTAATCCTCCAGAACGAGATTTGTATGGTAATTTGAAAACTATTGTAATTTCACGCCTTTCCTCCAGTGAAGAGAAAAGGCTTGAAGATTTATTAACCGGTTCAGAAATTGGAACCAGGAAGCCTTCAGATTTTTATCGTTCTATGTTAGGTGTTGTTGGCGGTTCGCACATGGTGAGTCAGGATTTGCTAATGAATTTGTGGAAGCGACGTTTACCGAAAACAGTTTATATTGCCTTGACTGCTTCGGGAAAGTCAGATTTGCAAGTAGTTCTCGACATAGCTGATAAACTTTGGGAATCTTGTCAGACTCCAGTTCAATCTAACTTTTCCGCTTTGCCTGTTTCAATCCCTGACACGTTTCCGCCCACGACATTATCAGACCTTTTAACTACTTTTAATAACTTTTCTACAAGTTTCCAATTGACTTTAAATCAAGTTTTACAAAGACAACAATCACTTGAATCACAATTGTCTACTTTACAATCTTCGAATGATACGATTCGTCCTTCCACGTCTCTAAATGAGACACGTTGTACTAATTGTCATAACCGACGTCGTTCACATTCACGATTTTCTAATAATCGAAATAATTTTGATCCTTCATGCAACACAACTTGCTATTATCATCAAGTATATAAAGACCGAGCATATATGTGCGGCGGTCCTTGGTGTACTTTTTATAACGTTCCATTATTTGATAATAAATCAAATAAATCGAATAATTCAAAAAACTAGACAGTTCTATTGTCATGTCTGCTGACACTAGAGAGCTTGACAGCAGACGTCGCCTTTTTATTTTTGATGTGTCAAATAATTTTCGCTTTTTGATTGATACCGGAGCAGATTGGTCGGTTATACCGAGAAATGCTTTTACAGATTTAAAGGTAAACAAGGATTTAGTTCTTACCACGGCTAACGGTGGAATTGTTTACACCTACGGTAAGAAACTTTTGAAAGTTAATTTGGGATTACGTCGTGTGTTTACTTTCATTTTTAATATAGCTGACATACAGATCCCGATTATTGGTGCAGATTTTTTGGCACATTTTGGTTTAATTGTGGACTTGAAGAACAGTATTTTGATCGATAACAAGACGAGTTTGTCAGTGAATTGTTACGCCGAAACTAGTTCTGTCATTTCCACAAGGTTATTTTCTTTTGAAGACCAATATACGGCATTATTGCATGATTTTCCGCAATTGGTGGGAACACCAGATTATTTTTTTACCTGTAAAACATACTGTTCAACATTTTATTGTCACTGGGGGTCATTTACCTTTTAGCCGTCCACGTAGATTGGATGCAGTGAAATTTGATATTGCTAAGGAGGAATTCGCCCATATGGTAGAATTAGGGATTTGTAGAGCATCTTCTTCATCTGTCGCTACTCCACTACATATGGTTGCAAAAAAGGAACCCAATGACTGGCGTCCGTGTGGTGACTACCGACAGTTAAACGCTATAACAGTTCCTGATAGGTACCCCTTACCACACATACAAGATTTTAATGCTCATTTATTTGGTTGTAAAGTATTTTCGAAAATTGATTTGATTCGTGCTTATCATCAGATACCTGTCGCCGAATGTGACATTTATAAGACAGCAATCACAACCCCTTTCGGCTTATTCGAATTTATGCGAATGCCCTTTGGTTTGAGAAATGCTGGTCAGACATTCCAAAGATTTATGAATGAAATTTTTTCTAACTTGAAATTTGTTTTCGTGTATCTTGATGATATTCTTGTAGCGAGCTCGGATCATACACAACATTTGGAACATTTACGCTTAATCTTTGAACGCCTTAATGACTATGGAATCAATATCAAACCAACTAAATGTGTTTTTGGCACTAGTGGTTTGACCTTTTTGGGACACTATATTAGTCCAGAAGGTATTGTGCCATCTAAAGAGAGAGTTGAAGTTATTATTAATTTTCCTCAACCATCTACTATTAAACAACTTCAACGTTTCATCGGTATGATTAATTTTTATCATAGATTTGTCCCTAATTTTTCAGAAATTTTGAATCCTTTACATTTGTTGAATGCTAGAATGTTGCGTGATAAAAGTAAAGTTATTAATTTCTGGTCATTGGATTGTTCTGCTAGTTTTGAGAAAGCTAAGCAAGCTTTATTAAATGCCACAGTTTTAGCTCACCCTAGTTGTTTGGAAGGAGTGACACTTTCATTAACTGTGGATTGTTCTAGTGTATCAATGGGTTCGGTGTTAGAACAGACATTTCATAATTCTACTTCTCCATTAGGTTTCTTTTCTCGAAAACTGACAGATGCGCAAAAACGATATTCTGTTTTTGACAGAGAGTTACTGTCACTTTTCACTTCGATTAAACATTTTAGACATATATTGGAAGGCCGCGTTTTTACTTGTTATACCGATCATAAACCGTTGGTTTACGCTTTATCGTCAAAAGCAGATCGTTCACCTCGGCAGATCAGACATTTGGAATTTATTTTACAAGTTACAAACGATTTATTACACATTCCAGGTCATGCTAATATTGTCGCAGATACTATGTCACGAATTGATGACGTTAACGTTTTGGAACGAAATACTTCAGACATCATAGACTCGTTAAACTCTTCCAGTTTTAATTTAGCAATATTAAAAACTACGCAAGATGATGATGATCAACTTATTTCTTTATTAAACAATCAAAAAGTGAATAATAAAAACGGTACTTGCTTGCCCTTTCGACTCCTCATCTCTACTAAATGTCGTTACAATACATGAGTGTAACAAATTTCAATTAAATATCTCAATTTTATTTAATCAGCCCATTTAATAATGGAAGGGTTGAAAAATATTACATAAATCTGAGGCCTTGACATCTATCATATACATCAAATTCCAAGTATTTGTACTGTTACTAGCTTGCTTCACTTATTTTTCTCTATTTATCTCTATTTAATCCCCAACCCCTCAACGGAATCATCTCAAAACATAGTCTAATTGCAGATGTCGTTATAATCCATATGTGTACCAAATTTCAAGTGATATCTCAATGTAATTTCATCGGCCCCTTTTATAATGGAGTGGGGGTGGTGGAGGGGTTAAAAAATGTTATAAATAATTCTGAGGCAGTGATTTTTTAGTCTATAGTCCCAAGTCTTTGTACCCTTACCAGCTTGTTTTACTTATTTTGCCCTATTTACTCCTATTTAATCTCCAACCCTTCAACGAAATCATCTCAAAATATAAAAGATGTTATAATATATACGTTTATCAAGAGTCAAGTGAACATTTCAATTTTATTTTATCAACCCTTTCAATAATGGAGTAGCGGTGGTGGAGAGGTTGAAAAATATTATAAATGAATCTGAGGCTTTAACTTCTAGTATATATACAAAATCTCAAATTTCTGTACTCGTACCAGCTTGCTTCACTTGTTTCCCTTATTTATCCCTAGTTAATTAGCACAAAATATAATCTAGTTGCAGATCTTGTCATGTAACATATTATGTGTACCAAATTTCAAGTCATTGTCTTAAGAAATGTCCCAAAAAATGCACGCACAAAAAAGTTACAGACTAACCGACAGACTTACAGGAAAAGTTTTTCAGTCATATTTAAAATCTCGACGTTCTATGACATTCTATGCCTATCAACAAAAAATAAATTGAAAATTGAAAGTAATACTGTGAGTGAATTCAATTTAAAAAGAAAATAAAAAAAAATGTTAATAAATAACGCATGTTTATTTTGTAGATATGTACACCACGAATATATGTCTCATGGAAAAGTTACACATGATTGGAATTTAGAAGATGGTTTTAAAGAAACTACAAAACAGAATACCTTTCCTAGAAGAGCTATGTCTGCGGGTTCCTCAGCTGGATTATATTTAGAACTAAAGGCGTATGGGCCAGATTTAGATTACATTTGTAAAGGACCAGTTCAAGGATTTAAGGTATAAATATTATTGCAAAATAGTAACATTTTAGAACTACATATCGAAATAGTAGATATACTTATTACAGCTTATTTCATAAATCCCAATCTCTTAATTTAGTCATATTAAAAGCATATTTGAATAGATTCTAGAGAAATGCTTAAATACAGCATTTTTTAGCTTAAATAACAAACGGTATAATAAAAAAAATACTTGATTGATTCAGCCGTTACTCTGTGGTAGTCGATCATAATGATTATCAGATTGCGATATTGGTATCTTTTGATGTTTCAAACATGTTTTTAAATATTCCTGATAAATCTCACCACGTTGACACTATTCAGAAAAACGAATTTATGTTAGCCTTAGATCTATGTCAAAATTATTGCCAATATAATAACAGACATATTACTCAAGAGGCAGGTTTGGGAATGGGCTCCCATTTTAGACCTCTTTTAGCATATATCTTTATGTCACACATAGAAGATAAAATATTGAAATTACAGCTAGAAACAAATCAGATAAAATTATGATACAGATATGTAGATGATGTAATATCCTGCTTCACAAGTACGCAACAATTAGGTGTTTTCATAAATTTTAAATTCACTTTCAGTGTGGAGATAATGCTTTATTATAATGAAAAACACTTGAATTTTGAGAAACAGTCGAATAATACTTTAAAATAAGCCATTTTAATTTTATATTGAAATTTTTTCGCCAAAAACACTACATCAATTCACTAGGCACCCATGATGCCATCAGTTATATTGTCAGTGTCAGTTTATGTTATAAACACATTATTTTGCAGATACATTTCCCAAAGTAGCTCTTACAAATCCCGTATTAGGTAGGCGTTACTTATTTAATCACATGTAAAATGTAAATAATGTGAATAAATGTCGTGTTTAACAATTTTTAAAAGCGATCTAAGAAACTAATATAACCGATGACGTCACCGCGTGTTTTGCGAACTCATTCAATTACTAAAACTTCATGTTACTTATTTGTTGAAATTTTAATTTGATGGGCGATAGAATGTTGTTTAAATATCAATAAGTGCTTTAGTCTAACAAGTACTTCATTTTAATATCAAAAAATCAAATTTGCACATAGTGAAAACACCTAATTAAATACATTCCCAAATTTTATTAACCGTATCCATCCCAATATCAAATTCACAGTCGAGGCAGAGGAAGATGGCAAAATAAACTACCTGGACCTAACGTTGATACACAACAATAAAATAAATTTTGAAATTTGAGACCCACATTTACAGATACCACTATTCAAAATATACTGTTTATACTACTATACTTATACTACTATACTTATACTGTCCAAACATTACAATCGATAAAGCAGTTTGGGCGCTATCAGCAAAAACCTTCTTCTAAATTTAACATTTAAAGTTGATTAGTTCCGAAAGGAGGCCCTCTAGGAAAAAGATATGGATGGACTTTTAGTGTCCTTTTCTCCCAGATTATACACTACTTAAGTAATGCCCCATAATGTGTAAGTAATCCATATGATAAAAGCTTATACATGATACAACCGGAATGTTTTAACAGATAAGAGTACTTTTACAATTAAACTTGTGTTTTCAAATTGCTATAAAATCAAGCCACATAAAAGTGTACCAAAAATTACTGACCGTGCGATTATATCCATTACTTTAAATTGCGAATATACTATTATATACCAAGAAACCAAATGTAGAAAATTAAATTACATTTCTTTAAAATTAATTTATGCTAATAGGCGATATAATATTAATATTCATATTGTGTGTAAATCGTTTGCACTTAATATAAAGTTTGGTTTGAATTAAGAGTGTTCTACGATCAAAAACCAACTAATTGGTTTAATAGTATCATTAAGAAAACTTTACAAAATAGAGACGTGGCCTGTCAACAAGATAAATACACAAATTTAAAGCGCAGTTCAAAACTTATGTGGCCAGTATTGAAATCGGCATACAAAATACTCATCAAAAACAAATTTAATATAAAAATGATAACCTATATTAAATTAGTCCTAAAACATAATAAACTGTTAGAGGACTTTTGTGCTTATTAATTATTATACTCCTCGCAAATACAAAACGAAAAGTATATTGCATTCTATCGGAACATTTCTAAAACCGGTAATATTGCCCGTAGAGAAAAAATTTTCATATCACTGTGTTAGTGATCGAATTCTGAACAACTTTCAAAATTTCCGTCTATCTGTCTGTCCTTCTGTCTGTCCGTCTGTCGCGTTTCTTGTAAGCACCATCACTTAAAAACGAGAAGTCCGATTGTACTGAAATTTGGGCGATAAGTTAATGTTAGATAGAGGAAGAATCTCGTTGTATTTGAAAAATATCGATCAATAAATAAAAAGCTATTAATTATTTAAATTAAAAAAAAATTATATTTTGTAATTAAAAAAGAAATGTCGAAAACTAATATTATTTACAAAAATGCTGCGACGAGTATCCTATAGAATGTGCAACAATTATATAAACAGTGCAGTAAATGGGCGAAGAGTATAATGGTTGGCTTATTTGTATTATACTAAGTATCTAACCTAATATCTATGAAGTTTGTAACATGATAAAATATAAAGCCTATAATAGCTAGTAGAGTGAGTAAAGAAATGTGAGTGAATATTTTAAGAAAAGAAGGAAAAAAATACAAACAATTTAAGGCGGTCCAGGGTCAGTCTAATGATTTATTTATATACAGAGGTGAGACTCGTGAAAAAATTAGAGAAATGTTGTAATGTATCGGTGAGCGGTAGATTAATGAGATAATATTAATACGGCAATTATGGTCTATTCAAATATGAATTTCTATCTATAGTGAGCAAATAATATGCGGTAATTTGTCAATCAGATATTTTTTGTTTCTCGTCTGAATCGCATTTTCCTCATTATTATACTCTTCGCAAATACAAAATGAAGAATATATTGCATTCTATCGTTATACTCTTCGCAAATACAAAACGAAGAGTATATTGCATTAGATCGGCACATTTCTAAAACCGGTGATATTGCTCGTAGAGAAAAAAATTTCATATCACTGTGTTGGTGATCGACAACTTTCGAAATGTCCGTCCGTCTATCTGTCTGTCTGTCTGTCTATCCGTCCGTCAGTCCGTCTGTCTATCCGCCCGTCACGTTTCTTGTAAGCACGATAACTTAAGAACGAGAAGTCCGATTGTATTGAAATTTGGGCAGTAAGTTAGTGTTAGCTAGAGGAAGAACTCTTTTGAACAATATCGATCAATAAATAAATAAAATATTAATTTTTCAAACGAAAAAGAAAATTGTTTTGTAATTAAACAAAAATGTTTGAAACTAACATCAATTACAAAAAAGGACTGCGAAGGGTATCCTATAGAATGTGCACCAATTATACAGCTGGTGTAGTAATTCGGCAAAGAGTCTAATGGTTAGATTATTAAATTTAATCTCATTCATTATAAAACCGCCAAATATGAGTAATACTTTTATTCTACGTTTAAATAAATAATAAAAATATTTTGATAATTTGTTACCTCAGATAATCTTAAGGGTTGTATTTAAATGAAATTACTATATTTGGTGCTAAATTAAGAATAGAACATATGGGGTATTTAAAGAGGGCTTGACTGGTCAGGAAATAATTGACCTTATTTCTAACAACAAAAGGGATGTTTTAATTTTTACTATTGTAAACTTTAAATAGATCTCAAATAACTGAGACCATTATTCTTTTGGTGAGTAGTCGGTTACATATTTACAACTTGTGACAATCCCATAATTATGCAGTAAAAATCTATTAGTTTTTATTACTGTCCATGGATATGGATTTTAGGTAAGGCGACAGAAACTGAAGTAACTGAAGAAACAAATAAATATTTCAAATAAAAGCAGAATAATTTTTTAAAGATTATATTATTTTCTTAATTTACTTGTAAATATTTCTTATATTGATAATTTGTCTAGAAATATTCTAGTTATACATAGAAAGAGTTTATCAATTTTATGCCAAGCAGAAAGTATACTTCCTACAGATGTATCAAATTCATTGAATTTATACTCTTAATCGGTACTGGAACGCTTACGTTATTCATAACACGTATACTAGTACCATCAGAGATTTTCAGTAGAGAAATTCCTTCACGTTATCACATATTTGAAAACAGCTGCGGTAAGATAACACAAACGTTTCATTATAGGGCTGATTATCTCAAAAACGGAAAAGAATTGTTCACTATTGTCTCTTGTAAATATGTCACTAACATTTAAATAACCCATTTTTACGATACTTCCGATACATTAAATTTAAGCTAACTTTTGAAAATCATTTATTACCTTCATGTCAAATTTTGTTGTAATATGAAGAAATATGCTTTTTTATATAGGGTAATACTTTCGATTTTCTTTAGCCAAACTTTCTTTATTATTTATAGAAATATGCTAAATACTATCTCTTTGTACAGAAGGTCATTTTTGTTTGGAACATTAATTTTTAGTCAAATAAAACAGAAAATATTTTCAATATTTTCAATAGTGTACACTACACAAAAATCCAGTGTTATGCGAATGACACTCAGCTGTCATGTTATTTTGATCCAAGCAATGTATGTATAAATAAATTAAATCTTACGGACAGTCCAACAAATCCTCGGAGCCCAAATTTTGAAAAAAAAAAAAACTTTTTTATTATTTAAAGTTAAAGACCGAAACAAAATTTTACAATAATATTTGATATAATATACTGAATAATACATATACGATAGAAATATCAAATCCGCCAATAAAAGTCAAATGTCAATTTGGCAGATGTCAATTAACACTTTTTTGTCTAATTTGACTGCTGATATTGCCTTAATTCATTTTCTAACTAGCTTTAATGATTCAAAAAATTATGAAGCTACTATTTCTGTCTGAAATTTTAAAGTATAGGTCATGTATCATTTGACAGCCAAAATCTTTCAATGAATGTCTTATGCCAAATTAGGCATTACATTTTGACATATAATCTATACTTTACAACTTTCAGAAAAAAAGTTGCTCGAAGTTTTTTGAATAAATAAGCTAGTTAGAAAATAAAGTAAAGCCAAATCAGTTGTCAAATTAGACAAAAAAATGTCAATTGACAGCTGCCAGCTGACATTTTACTTATATTCAAGGAGTCGATATTTTTATCGTATGATGTTATTCAATATATTATATCAAAAATCATTTAAAAATGTTTTTATTTGGCATTTAACTTAAAATAATAAGAAAAGGGAATTCAGGCTACGAAGATTTGTGCTCTCTAGCCATTTTTTAACCAAAAAACTTGTTTTGGGACCACTGTGAGTACGCCGGTTTCAATACTGACGTGCTTGAAATGTTCTTTCATACGCAGATGTAGATGGCTTTTCTAATAATACGTTTAATTAAATAGTACGTACAGACGTTTTGAGATCTAGTACAAATTTGATGTTTTTTAGAAGAAACAAAAATCTTTACATAAATAAATACACACACACACACACACGCGCACACACCCACACACACACATATATATGTTATATTTGATACTTTGGATTTGACTTTTTTTAAAATATTTATTTAATTAGTTAGAGTCATCGATGACTCTGAGTAAAATATAAAATTGTAGAATTAAAAGTTTATTGTAAAGGTGAGTATAATACTGGCTACAAAAGCGTCTGCTGGTCATATTTATAACATTAGGAAAGCAGTGTCAGCTAGACGGAGAACAAAGGAAAGGCAAATGTGCAATTTGGCATAAACTGTGAGAATGGAAGTATAACAATGTGTGAAATATGATATGTGAGATAAGCAATTACCAAGAGAAGTCGTTATCAACATATGTAATTTGATACTACTGAGAGCTTACTCATAACTCAGTGTCGTACTGTTATTTTTTAATATAACAACTTCCCCCTTAATAAAAAAGTTGATTGTCATACAACAACTTTTGAATAACATGATTATAGAATAAAATATAAAAGTAATAATAAAACAAAATGAATATAATGCAAAGATAATAATAAGATATTGAGTGAATAAAATAATAAGCATAAAATAGAAAGAATAAAAGTTTAAGTCAATAAACAAAAATTAGTGGTTCACTGGAAAGTCTATGATAACTCGATATCTTCTTCTTGAGGTTTGATACCGGGTCGCTTTCTTGGAGGGATTAAACTGGGGTGAAGGAGAATCGCCTGTAGATGGTTCAATTTTCAGTAGACGTCTCTTCCTTCTACATTTACAAAACACGTAAAGTAGAATTATGGAAATGATGAAGGTGATGGTGAAATACGTGAACCAGGACATATGTTTGGTCACGAAAGGTTCGTTGATGAGATCGTCCAGATCCTTAGAATATTGCTCCAATTTGTTTGTGGCAATATCCATCTTCGATATTTAAATTATTGAGTTTCAATGGTTTTAATTTAGGTAGTTGAATTTTGTCGGGCATCTGGTTACAACATTCAAATGGGATTTGCACAGGATGGGAATTGTCTTTAATTTCGGAGAGGTCCTTGGCACTGGCTTGTATCCTGGTGATACCTGCGAAGGCGTAACACCCAGGTTGTAGTTTGATAATTGAATTTTTATTGATCAGCTCCGTTGCTGGTTCTCTCTTCGGGCAGCTAATAGTAATATGGAGAGGTTCGGAATTTATTATGAGCCACGTGTTCTCTTCGAGTTCTTGAACATTGTACCCTTGACTAATAATGAAGGAGGTTTGGCAATTTTCAGGAAGTTTCATTGGTTGTTTCAGAATCCTAGCTTCACATATGGCATTCTGATCAATAGGGTATGCAAACAGGTTTGAGCATAGCTTGGTTCCAAAATATAGGGGTTTGCATTCATTTAGATTTGTTATTGGTATGTACATTAAAGAATCATCATCTCTCGCGATAAATTTTTGAGAAATAGATAAAATATGATGAAGACCAGTTCTGTTATCAAATATTGGGATAGGGTATAAACGGTAGGTATTATAGTTTTGAGAAACGAATATTAAGTTAGAATCTACTTGAAATGCTTTTAATTCAATAATATCTAGATATTGAGCAACTGCCGATAATTTGATTGGAAGAGGCAAATTGTTTCTTCGCAAACTCTGTGAAATTTCTTGTAATGCTGTTACTAAATGATCGGGAGTTATGATTGACGAATGAATGATTCCCAATCGAGCAAATGTTATTGAATTTAGAATATCGTTCAAGTTATCTTCATTATACAAATAGCTTGCCATTAACTGTTCACAAATGTATAAGAATATTAGTTTTGTTTCTACAGCTTCGATGTTTCGCGTCATGGTTTCGATTGTGCGATCGATTTCTTGCATGTCTTTATTAAATGTTTCTTCGTCAATTTGCAATTTTTGAATGGTTGAATTTAAATTTTTGGTTACCGATGTTGTAACTAAAATTTGGTTTTTTATTAGATTTTCTAACTGGTGTTCGTCGTTATTTAATTTATTAATGCAATTAGCGTAATATTCGCCATCTTCGGCGTCTAGATTTCCGGTTATTGATTTGAAAATTGTGCCGATACCATTTGATATTCCGCGTTTATATCTCTTCGTATCTAGAAATACTTCATCAAATTTAGATTCTATAGTTTTGGAAATTTGTGTTAAAAGGTTAAGATCTGTTTTGACTTCACTTCTGAACGTGATCATTTTTTGATGAGCACCGTCAAGAGTATTCAAAATCGTATCTAAAATTCGTTGGTTCTTATCGAAGGCTAGTTTAAGGGATGATATGTTTTTATGTACCAGTAATGTCCATTTTTCGTTTGTCACCACGATGTCTGTGTCTTTGTGATAAAATACACTAACAGTGTTATTTATTGGTATTATTTTGTATTGTGTGAGTGCTGATCCGAACAGCAGGATAAACCTGAAAATAAATTTAATTTTCAGTATATGGTTTCATTCTATCGAAATTTACTTTAGTTTCTTGATTTGTTTCAAGATTTAGTAAAGTACCAGAATTTTGGAAAATTTCTATGATTTTAAAAGGACCGTTAAATTTATTTTGAAGTTTGTTTTTAATTTGAGAATCTTTCACATATACTTTATCACCAACTTTGTATTCAGGTCGATTTTTCGGAACATTTCTGTCAAAGCGAACTTTCGCTTTCTCCTTTTGAGATTGCGTTCTACTGCGGGCGATTTTATAATAATGAGATATTCTGTTGTTTAAATCTCTTACATATTTCGTTATTAATTCCTTTTGGTTGTATAAAGTTTCGGGTGGTCTAATAGACGTATGTCCGAAAATGAGTTCATACGGAGTGAAGCCGTGTGTTTTGTTAACCGAATTGTTATAGCAAATAATTGCATATGGTAATATTGTGAATGGATGTTCATTCGGATTTTCAGTTTTTTGGACTCTTATCATTTCGGCTAATCTAGCGTGAAATCGCTCGAGAGATCCGTTGGATTGGGGATGTCCTACGCTTGAGTATGTCAGTTTTATGTCATAGAGCGTACAAAGGTCTTTTAATAATTTATTGTCAAATTCACCGCCGTAACGGCGGAAGTGTTGGTGTTCTTCCGGGTGTTTTCCCGTGTAGTTGGTAGGCTCCTGTAGGAGCCACGCTTGTCTGAACGACGTTTCGGCGGAATCTCATCTGCCATCTTCAGGTTCTAGCTGAAAGCTGCTGCTGCTACTGCTGCTCCTCGTTGCTCGAACTGAACCAGTTCAGTTCGAGCAACGAGGAGCAGCAGCAGCAGCAGGCAGCTTTCAGCTAGAACCTGAAGATGGCAGATGAGATTCCGCCGAAACGTCGTTCAGACAACTGAACCAGTTCAGTTCGAGCAACGAGGAGCAGCAGCAGCAGGCAGCTTTCAGCTAGAACCTGAAGATGGCAGATGAGATTCCGCCGAAACGTCGTTCAGAGAAGCGTGGCTTCCACAAGAGCCTACCAACTACACGGGAAAACACCCGGAAGAACACCAACACTTCATTTAACACCCGTGAAAACCTAAGAAACAACATATATATATATATATATATATATATGCTGCTGCTGCTACTGCTGCTCCTCGTTGCTTCGAGCAACGAGGAGCAGCAGTAGCAGCAGCAGCAGCAACAGCAGCAGCAGCAGCCGCAGCAGCAGGCAGCATTCAGCTAGAACCTGAAGATGGCAGATGAGATTCCGCCGAAACGTCGTTTAGACAAGCGAGGCTCCCACAGGAGCCTACCAACTACACGGGAAAACACCCGGAAGAACACCAACACTTCATATATATATATGCTGCTGCTGCTGTTGCTGCTGCTGCTGCTACTGCTGCTCCTCGTTGCTTCGAGCAACGAGGAGCAGCAGTAGCAGCAGCAGCAGCAACAGCAGCAGCAGCAGCAGCAGCCGCAGCAGCAGGCAGCATTCAGCTAGAACCTGAAGATGGCAGATGAGATTCCGCCGAAACGTCGTTTAGACAAGCGAGGCTCCCACAGGAGCCTACCAACTACACGGGAAAACACCCGGAAGAACACCAACACTTCATATATATATATATATATATATATATATATATATATATATATATATATATGAAGTGTTGACGTGCTTCCGGGTGTTTTCCCGTGTAGTTGGTAGGCTCCTGTTGGAACCATGGTTGTCTGAACGACGTTTCGGCGGAATCTCATCTGCCATCTTCAGGTTCTAGCTGAAAGCTGCCCGCTGCTGCTGCTGCTGATGTTGCTGCTGCTGCTGCTGCTACTGCTGCTCCTCGTTGCTCGAACTGAACTGACGTTCTCTCTGTTGTGCGGCTCCTTATATACGTTGTGGGGTGGGGCGCACCTGCGCACTTGGCTGCGTGTTACTGGCCCTCTTCTCTCTGTTGGAGGCGTAGCGGGCGCCTGAGCTAACCCGACAAGAGGCCTCACTGAAACGTCACGTTTCACGTGACTTCTCGTTGAAGGTCGTGTATCCTCGTATCCAGTCGTCGCTAGCGGTCGTGCTTCACTTAGGTTAGTCAGTGCTTGGCTCCGGCTCCTCGTGATGGGTCCTCTTGTGGCCGGCTGTGATGTCTTCTCGTGAATTGTCGATATTCGACGGTGCCTCGTTGCGATCGGTTCGTTTACCATGGGACGTCGTGTGTTTTCTGTTATATATCTTCCTGACAGTGCGGGCTTCCATGCGGTGGGTAATCTCTGGGTGTCGTCTCTCTTGTTAAGATTTTACGGTCTCTTTTCAATTTCAATTGCCTCCCTAGTAATTCTTGATCTCCAATGCTCGATGTTGGCTACTGACCTGGTGTTGTCGAAGTCTATTTTGTGTCCAGTAGTTTTTGCGTGCTGTGCTAGGGACGATGTTTTCTCCTCTTTTTGCACTGCATTCCTATGTTCTTCTCTTCTTACACTTATACGCCTGTTGGTCTGTCCTATGTATGATTTATTGCAATCTTGGCACGGAATTTCATACACTCCTTGGTTTTCTAGGGCAATTTTTGATTTCGGGTTACGGAGAACTGCGCTGATTTTTCGGTCTGTTGTAATGAAGCATCCTAAAGTCATACCTCATTACTAAGAAGTTTCAGTGTAGTGCCGTGTGCACATTTGCCACACGACGGCGATTCATACTCGATATACTAAATTTGCACACCGCCCGACTCCGACCGTCTCAAAAAGAAGGGATAGTTTCGTGTATAAAAGCCCAGCCGCGGATCGAGAAGAGCACTGGGTACATCTCTCCGTAAACTGCCGATGGCGCGCTGAGCCGAAGACACTTTGCTGATTTATGCACTAAGTGACGTGACTCTCCGGAGCGAATATATCTTGACCTAGAAAAGTTCTACGGCGCGTTGAACCGAAGAACGGACCTTGTGCCAAATGTTATTTAGTCCAGCGATGTCCCGTCGTCCCGACGAAACCGACACGGAGCAAATATAAATTAACAGAGGAGTGACCCGGCGAGTTGAGCCGATAGCTTGCTCGGGTTGACGGTTATTAGCCCGCCGCCGTTTCCGCCGCCAAAACCCCTACTCGTCGCATCACTGCATTACACTCTCGTCGTCTCTCTCATTCATACGATTTAAATGTCACCTGATTACCAATAACCGTAAAAGATACGGACCTGAAAACCGATAACCTGTAACTATTGTATATTATGTAAACCTGCATATTTTACCTGTTGAAGATAATAAAATTGTTAATTTTGATTGGGTTGTCTTATTAAACTAATCTGGATCCTGAACTAATCTCCGACTCCAGCTACCCAGAGCAAAACACCGTTACATAATTTGGCGCCCGAGCAGATTTTAAGACATTAGTTCATTCCGGATGACCCAAAAAGTGACATTTACAAACGAGAGATAGACAAATAGAAAGAGTGTAACATAATTTAACACCCGAAACAGATTTTAAAAGGTAGATTTACTCCAGACAACCCAAAAAGGATACACCTATAATAAGAGGGAGACACAAACTATTCCAAGCCTTAGAAATGAGTTTGTCAGACACAGATGGAGCTTATGAACTAGAAGTCGCAGATACCTCAGTAGGATGGATATATAAATTAAAGAAAGATGAACTGCTAGTAGAATTATCCAAGTACGGCGCAATTACAACTGGAACAGTGGAAGAACTCCGAAGTAGACTAAAAAGTTATTTACGTAGCGAGGCAGCCAAGAAAGTTGATGCCACGCCCACCCAAATAAATCCTACAATACCAGACATGTCATACATTATACCAACACCCATGGGTATGGTTTTAACTGAAGTTCGCAAATGGAACGTTCGTTTCGACGGCAGAAAAGACGTTTTCTTATTTCTAGAACGTGTAGAAGAGCTACAGTCTGGATACAATTTTAATGATGAACAAATGCTACGAGCCCTACCCGAACTACTACAAGGCGATGCATTATTATGGTACAGAAATAATAAAACGTCCTGGAATACGTGGGATCAATTTGTCACGAAGTTAACAGCATTTTACGCACCCTCAGATTACCATTTAAAGTTGGAAGACGAAGCAAGGCTCCGTGTACAAAAAGACAACGAAAATATAAAAGATTATGTAGTAGCAATCCAAACTCTACTGAGGAGGCTTAAAAATATCACTCCAGAACAGAAGTTATACCGAATATACTCAAATTTAAAACCAGAATACCGAAAATATATCAAACGAACCGATTTCCAGACACTCGATCAATTAATAACCCTAGCAAATGAACACGAAACTGTTTGTAAAGAAGAAAAGACAGCCAAACAAAATTTACAAACAGGCACACCAAGATTAGGTTTTAATTACACACCAGACAGATATTATCAAGCACCGAATTATAGAAATAATTATGGAAACAACACACAAAACCACAATAGGCCGGCCACCCAGAATTATTCTAGATCACAAGATCAGGTACAGAGACAAACCGCCGCCGAGTACCCCACAACACAAAGCAATTCTAGGAATAACACACAAACAAATCCCAGGCACAGCGTAGTTAATAACTACAATAGAAATACAAACTGTTGGCGTTGTGGAGGCCAGGGTCACACCCGAGATAACTGTACAAACACACCCAAAATATTTTGCTCCCGCTGCGGACAACTAGGCATATTTTCCCGTGATTGCAGCTGCAAAAATGAGGCCTCGGGAAACGGCAATATGGCTGCCCTGCCTCGCGAACAGTCCAGCCAGTAAACAACTTCCCCGCGGCCACCGTCCAAACTCCAGTTTTCAATGTCAACGACCGACTGAAGCTCCCGATACAAATCGGAACCGAACACTTTACATCGCTACTCGACACAGGCTCAACCCGCTCTTACATAGGGGACGCTGTATACACGAAGTGCAAAGCAAACTTACTAGAAATAAATTGTACCGGACATAATATTAAACTGGCGGATGGAACTGAAACACAAGTAAACAGAGAATTCAAATTAAATTACTACACAACAGGACTTCAATTAACTGATAATTTCTTTTACTTGCCAAATTTAACTTATGATATTATTTTGGGGATGGACTTTCTAAGGAACCATCACGTTACCATTGATTTTAAATTACTAATAGGGCAAATTATGGGAAATATGATAGATTTTAATCAGAAAATGGAAGGAACAATACCGCTCTCTCTAATTCAGCCCTCAGATAACGAAAAACAGATCCTGTCAAATTTTTTACAAGTCGAACTTCCGAAATTTGAGACAATTCAAGGTGTTACCCCACTAACACAACACAAAATTAGACTCCTGGACGACACGCCGATTAAACAGAGATACCGCCCATTAAACCCAGCCATGCAAAAAATTGTTAATACCGAGTTAGACAAAATGTTGGAAGAAGGTGTAGTAGAACCGTCTAAAAGCCCGTGGAATTCCCCAATTGTCATGGTAAAGAAAAAGGACAATAAATATAGATTTTGCATAGACTTCCGGAAAGTAAATGAAGTTTCGATGAAAGATGCTTACCCATTACCTTTTATAAACGCCATTTTAGACAAATTACGAGAAGCCCGGTTCATATCTACTTTAGATTTACGCTCCAGCTATTGGCAAATATCTTTGACAAATGAGAGTAAGCCAATAACCGCATTTACGGTACCCAGAAGAGGGTTATTTCAATTTAAAGTTTTACCTTTTGGCCTCCATTCAGCCCCTAGCACATTTCAAAGACTGCTGGATCAGATTATAACCCCTGATCTGACATATGCATTTGCGTACCTGGACGACATCGTCGTAGTAAGCAAGACATTTAACGAACATTTACAACACTTACAAGAAATATTTCAGCGTTTAAAAGATGCAAACCTACAACTAAATCCAGATAAATGTACTTTCTGCAGAAAAGAACTAAGATACTTAGGACACCTGGTAAGTGAAGATGGCATTAAGACAGACCCCGAAAAAGTAAGTGCCATTGTGGCAATCCAGCCCCCAAAGAATGTCAAACAATTACGCCGTTTTCTCGGCATGACTTCCTGGTATAGGAGATTTATAAAGTCATATTCGGACCCTGCCGCACCCTTAAACAAATTACTGAGGAAACATATCCGCTGGAAATGGACATCAGTTGAAGAAGAAACTTTCACAAAACTCAAAAATGCACTAACAACGGGTCCTGTACTTGTCGACGTCGGCGGTGTTCGATGGAAGATTGTGGAAGAAGAAGAAGAAGAAGTTAGTAAGGGCTAGTCGTCCCTTAACTCCTTCGTGGCAGATCACAAATTTATAGAGAGGGCGCCAGTGATCTAGTGATATCGAACGCCTCCTTGTCGATCTCTCAGGGGTGAGTTCTTTGTCACTACCTGAATGGGAGTACTAGTGATGGAGGACCATTCCCCCCGTCCAACACTAGATATGACTGTCGAATTATGTAATTGTAGTTTTGTAATGACCCCCCTTGATACGCCCCTGAATGGTGCGGAAAATAAAAGGCGTACTTCGTGACAATAAGGGGTATATTAAAATAAAAGCATGAGGCGAACAACAATGAATAAAAATACTAAATAGAAAAAAAATATATAAAAAAAAAACACAAATAAAAAAAATCGAATCAAGCAGTTACCTTGGGGAGGCTATCTCATTACAAGTAGATGCCCAATGATCTATGTGCGACGAAATAAAGAAAAGTGTAACTTAAAGACTAATTAAAATGGGGAACGTACATTTGTTTTCCCTAGAGCGGAATAATGTCAAAAAAGTAGGCGTAGCTAAACACAAAAAAGTAAAAAGAAAAATGGGAAATGCCCATAAAACACAAAACAAACACACAAAAAAATCAAAACCTCTTAAGATACTCGTAGAGTACAGGTGTGAGTGGATAACCCTGTGTTACCTAAATTAATTGAGATGAGAAGTAATGATAATTTGTTATGTTAGGGAATGCGGGCCCCTAAATTGTCCCAGTCCGTACCTGCACCTTTTTTATCAGGTGTACGAGTTGGGATTCCACTCAACCCTGTAATCTAATAACGTAATATCTTGCGATACTCTGAGCTAATAGCATTAATAAAAAATTGACAAAAAGAAAAAAAATTAATAATTTAATTATGATAGCTAATCGTATGAAAAAAAAAAAATGTAGTAATTCGAAGTTGAACTGTATGGCAATGCTAGTAACTAAAGTATTATTGTAAAATTTGACAAGAAACAATAATCAGTAATTTAATCCCGATAGATGATCGCAAAAAAAAATTAAATAATGTAGTAGGTCGAAATCGAACTATCTGACAGAGTTTAGTATTTAATAGTATTAATGTAAAAATGCACAAGAACAATAATTAGTAATTTAATTATAGTGTCTGATCGTATAAAAATTAATTAAAGAAATAGATCGAATTTGAGCTATCTAACCATGCTAATTATTAAATTTAACCTATTACAGCGTGTTTGTTGTCGAGAAAAAATTAAGTAAAAGAGCTTTCAACGATGGGTTAAGTCATGAACTTTCGTACATAATTTAAATAACAATATTATTAATTCATAAAGCCTTAATTTTGAAAAGGTTAATAAAACGTGAATTGTAATGACACTGTACAGCTGTAACAATAGTCTAGTTACAATGTACCAATGGAAACTTGCCCCTGAGCATGAAAAAGTCGCCACCTAAAATAATTTTAATGAACTCTATACTAAGGAGAAAGTAATTGACATTTAGTGACGCGGTAAATAGGAGTTAGCTTAGGTAGCGAACTACCTAAGTTCTAGTTCCCGAGTAACCTTCTAGGTGACGCTAAGAGCGGCGTCCCAAGCTCGTCTTTGCAAGCGGGAGGCGTGGTTAGTTTATAACGGCAAAAAAAAATGGCTATAGCGTCCCTATCCACTATCTCAATTAAATTATTATTTAAATTCGACCCTACCTAGACTATTATAACGATACTGTTACAGTGGCAAAACAATCGTTACAAAAGTGGCTTATATGTGTAGGCTAAATTAATTTCCTTCGACGACAAAGCTGCACAGGTGAAAATAAAAAAAAAAATTACACAATTTTCTGATCAGAGGTTGGTTATTTTAACCGGTAATATAACTATGATACTAAGTAAATATAATGTGAACATAAAATGAATACTAGGTAACCTGCTTGATAAAATAATTAACTAAAATGCGTGGTACTAAAATTAGAACAGGTGTTTTTTATAGGTAATTAAAGTCGACGGCCTAGGTGCGATCGTCGATTTTATAGATAAACACGCTTACCAAAATCCAGCGCTGTAAATCCTAAGTGATTGCACTCACTTAATTTACACAGACGGTCGAGTATTTATTTAATTTTAAAATGATTGCACTACACTCTTGAAGGTATGAATTTAATTAAATGCTAACTTTGGGTATACCTCTCGACAGGTACCAAAACGCTTGTTAATGGTTTGGCCCTGAAGGGTAGATTAATACCAGGTAATAACTTTATGATATGAAACTTGATGCTTACACTGACGCTGCACGATAAAATGATTTTAAATTAATTTAAAGACAATTTAATATGGAGTACTTAATGACACGGCGTTGAGAATTTACCGGTAGTTTTTTAAAATTTGGAAATAATGGCCTAAATGAACTTTTTCACCAGAAAAACCCGTACGCGCCGGCGATAGACGTTCGTCTTTTACTCGAATTTATGACTGACCCCTTTAAAATTTTGCCTGGGTCGTATTTATAAGGTAGGTTATTGTCGCCAAAGCGTCTCAATTTCAAGTGGCTTGGGGTTCTGGTTTATGGCTGCAGTCCTTTGTAACAAAGGCAATTTTAGATGCCGCTAAATATAAAATATAGTATAATGATGCTTTGTTAATTTCTCGATGATTCGTGGTCCGATCGAGATGAAACTTATCTCATTTGATAGTGCGTAATCGAGACTACGTTTTGTATGATTTTCACGGCTCAGGTGCTAGAGGCCTGGCCGTTATTAATGATTTAATCGGACGCCGCTCCGTGGGTCGATTTCAGGTGTTTTGCCCCGAATTGCGACCGCGAGCTTAATCCAATTCGCATGCCATGCCTTGCATGTGGTCGAGGACGTTATGAGGCTTTTTTAGAGCCTACCTATGTGTAAATGGACTGCGGTTTACCTTTTAATTGCGATAACCCTTTTTTGATTCACCTTTCAAACGCTCTAGCGACCATACCTAATAAGATATCGATTTACGGTTTGAACGTAACCCTAGATCAAAGCTATTTGAATGCTGGTGAAAAAGTTCGTTTAGGTGTGATTATACTTTATATTTATTTGATCGAATTTAATAAAATGATGCTGGCTTTTACCAGTCGGATATAGGGAATTTGCCAGCCAGATACGTATGCAACTGGCTAAGCGTTTTGGTATCGAAGTCGTGGTTGTGTAAATTGCATACACTAAGGGCTTGACGGACCCTATGCAAAAAGTACGTCAACACCCCCCTTCTTTCGAAAGAGACGGTCGCAGCTAGTGTCGTCGACTCGAGTTTAATGAATACTGTAATTGTGTCCGAATGCATGGACATAACTTAACCTAAATACAATGATGAATGGGTCGGTGCTATCGCTTTGGGGGACACCGTTACAATCTCGCGTTGTGGTGCTGATCCTCTTCTGTATCGGCTTCGGTGGAGTACGCGTTGATGATACAGTCTCCGGATTCGATGCTCACTGAACCCGGAAGAACGACAATTGGCTTCCGCGCACTCGACCTTCCTCTCCGCGCCGGCACTGAGGAGGATAGATATGACTGTTCGTCGCGCACTCACGTCGCTACAACGATTGTCTATTTGGGGTTGGCAGTCTGTATGTTTCGCGCACTTCTTCGTCTCCACCCGACCTGGCTTGTCGGGGATTGGATCCGCAGTTGGTGCGCTTGGGGTTGGTTTGCGGACGGCCCTGTTCGGTCGTCGCCTTCGTCTGTTTCTCCTGCTGTTGATTGCGCTGTCTCTGGCGTAAGAGTACGCTCAAGCTCAGCAACCTTCGTACTCGGCCCTGGGGTGGCTATGAATCCACACTCTTGGTCATAGCGTCGGGCGGGCGTGTCAGTTTCTCTGCTGGAACTTTCGCTGGGGGACCCGTCTTGGCATTGGCTGCGCCTTTGATCGGTCGTCCCCGGGCTTGGAACCGTGCTTGGCAATGGTTTCCACGGGGTTCTCCTGGCCGTCTTTGCTTTGGCAGGAGGGTGTGTCGCCTTGACACGGATGGCTACGCTGGCTAATGGTTCATCGTCGTCGCTCGTCTCCTTTTCATCAGATGCGGGTGGCGTGGTGGCGTTGGAGCTTCGGCTCAGTCGTTTCGATGTCGCCTCTGGGATACGTGCCCGTCCTCCCTCGGACGGACCCTCGGGTTCGATCGGATGATCTGGCCTTTGTCTGGGACGCGCTTCCTCGCGCTCTGGCGGAATCTCTCGCAAATCATCCACGTGCACGTCTACATTGTGTTTTCCTCTCTTCAACACGTAGACTTCATCTGACAGTTTGTCGAGCACCAGGTGTGGCCCCGACCATGGGGCTGCGAATGTGGCTTTGTGCGGGCGTAGCACCCTGGCTAACACCTGGTCCCCGACTTTGAAAGTCTTCGGCGGGACCGCATCTCGTGGAGCGTACCTGTCCTGGTACGCCCGCTGGTGATGTCGCGCTTCCCTGATCCGTCTCTCCCTCGAGACTTGGGATTGTTGTCTTCTTTCATCCTGGTAGGCTCGGATAGCCCATTCTCCCGCCTGTGGCGGTTCGAAGCCCAGCACAGTGTATGCTGGTGTCTGGCCCGTGGCGGCGTTCTGTCTGGTTCTAAGCACTCGTAGTGCTTTATGTAGGTGTTGATCCCAGTTGGCTTTGGACTTGTTGTAGGTCATCGTTCGGATCGTCTTCTTCAGTTCCTGCACACGTCTCTCGACAGGGTTGGCCCGTTGGTGGTATGGTGCTGAGTAGCGAATCTCCATGTGGTTCTGGTCGCACCAAGTGGTGTAGTGTGCGCTTACGAACTGACCACCGTGATCAGAAATTATGCGTCTCGGCGTCCCGTAGCGTGAAACGATGTGTTCGTCCAAGAAATTGGTTAGCGCGAGTCCGTCTACCCGGGGTACTGCGATCGCTTCGACCCACTTGGAAAATACGTCCTCGGCTAGGATTATGTATCGGTTGCCCGAATCTTTCGCGGCTTTATACGGCCCTAGAATGTCTAAGCTGATCATTTCGAAGCACTTTCGCGGAGAGTGCGCCCGCAGCGGAGCTTTTTCCTGGAGTTGTCGCTTCTTCACGGCGCGACAAGTGAGACACGTACGTATGTAGTCGCCTACGCGACGCGAAATGTTAGGATAATAATACTTTCTCGAGATTTCTCTCGCGGTTTCGTCCCGACCGGGATGTGCGGCGTCCGGTGCATCGTGGTAGGTAGCGATGACCTTGTTTAGGCACGAGCGTGGCACGCAGAGTTTATGTTGCCCGTCATGGTATCTCCACAACACTCCGTCGCGGACCCTGTGTTTCCTGTGAAATTGAATATCCCGGACAAGATCCGGCCCGTCGTTTTCGAGGCGTTCCCATCGTTCGATTCGCATCGCGATCGTTTCGGAGTTACGCTGCTCCCGGATCACGTCTTCGTACAGTTGCGCCGTTGTTAACGTTCGGATGGCCTCCGAAGCGAAATTGTTTTCCGGCATGAGCATTCTCCCTTCGTCGAGCGACGGTCGCACGGCGTCGCAATCGGGATGTCTACTTAAGAAATCCGCTAGTAAGTTCTCCTTACCAGGACAATGTTCTATGGTAAAGGAGTATTCCTGTAATAATAGAGACCATCTCATGAATTTAGTCTTTTGGTCGCGATGTTTGTTTAGCCATAGGAGAGAGCGGTTGTCTGTCCGTATAGTGAATGGTCTGTCCTGTAAATAGATAGCGTACTTCTTTATGTACGTCACCATGCTGAGGCACTCGAGCTCGTTAATGTGATATTTGCGCTCGGCCGCGCTAAGTGTGGAGCTCGCGTACGAAATAATTCGTCGTCCTCCCTCATCGTCAGTCTGATATAATACGGCGGAAAGGCCGATTAAAGACGCGTCTGTCTGAAGGACAAACGGTCTTGTGAAATCTGGTCTGTGAAGCTGAAGAGGCCGCGAAGCAGCCAGCTTCAGTTCGTCGAACGCCCTCTGACACTCGTTAGACCAGCGGAACTTACATCCTTTGGCCAGCAGAGCAGTCAGAGGCTTTGTGAGAAGTGACACGTTTGGAACGTACTCCCTTATCCAATTAAACAGCCCCAAGAAGCTTTGCAGCTGTTTCTTGGTTGCTGGAGGCGAGAACTCCTTGATGGCAAGGATGTGTTTCTCTTGGGGAGTCGTAGTGTGTCCACTTATTCGATGCCCTAAGTAGTCTAGTTCTTGGGCGGCGATGGTGCACTTGCTCGGCGAGACGGTAAGGTTGTGCGTTCTCAGCCGTTCGAAAACTAGTCGTAGGTGTCTGGAGTGGTCGGTCATGTCGTTACTGAAGATGATGATGTCGTCCAGGTATACCTGCACAAACTTGTGGAGATATCCTGTGAGGACGTCGCGCGCCATTAATTTCTGAAAGGTGGCCGGAGCCGACTTTAGTCCGAAGGGCATTACCGTGAATTGGTAAGCGGCCCCGTCGGGCGTAGAAAATGTCGTGTATTGTTTACTGTCAGGGTGCATGGGCACCTGCCAGTAACCGCTTTTTAAGTCAAGCAGTGTAAAAAGTCGGGCGTCTCCGAAGTCCTTGATCGTGTCATATATTTTGGGTAAAACTGAGGCTTCGTCCTGCGTTACCGCGTTCAGTCGACGGTAGTCGACGCAGAACCTCGGTTTCTTCCCCGGTCTCTCAATGATGACCGGAGGAAAGCTGTATGGTGACGTACTTGGCTCGATCACGCCTGCCTCGAGCATCTCCTCGACTTGTTCGTTGAGGATTTGCTTCTTCCCCGGTGACAGGGGGTAAGGTCTGACGTGGATCGGCGTATGATTTGTCAGTACGATACGATGGCGTGTTGTGATAGTGGTTGCTTGGGACGGAGCGTCGGAGAAGATGTCCGCGAACTCCCTGAACAGGGGCGTGAGAAGAGGACGCCCTGCGAGAGGTATTTCGATCTGGTCGAGTAGAGTTTCGTCACTGTGTCGAACGTGGTTTCGGTGGGCGTTGTCCCAAAACACGGTCTGTCTGTCCTCTCTACCTAGGTATGCGCAACATCGCTGATAATCCAGTACTGCGCGTTCCTTGAAGAGAAACGGGGCTCCCAGGATTATCTCCTCATTGAGGTTTTGCACTACATTGAAACGAGCCGGGTACTCGTGATCGTTAATGGTAAAATGTATTTGTACGTCTCCCGGAGACGTGACGGTATCTGCGCCGCAGGCTAGTCCGAATTGCCGATTCCCACCGGTGGTGCAGTACCCTGAGGTTAGTTTTGAGTCGATGATGTTCCGCGTCGCGCCCGAGTCGATCAGACCGCGACGTCGTTGGCCATCTAGGTCCAATGTTATACGCGGCAGTATTGTAAGGTCTTCCGCTGCATTTATGGCTTCTCCGACATGTGGATATTGCGCGCAATGCGGTGAAAAGAAGTCTGCGTTTTCATCTACTTGAATTTTCGGTAAAACTTCCTCCGGGGAGGAAGGGATGGTTGCCGCCAACGGGAGGCGTTGGGGGCGGCAAGGTTCAGGTGGGCGACCGCTTGGCAGTATGCTCCTACTAACTAAATTGACATTTGACCTAGTGGGGTCATTCTTAAAACTAGGGGGCGAAGAGGCGGGTTTACCTGGATTCGCAAAGTGATGAGATGGTCCGACTTGGGACGTGTTCCTACTAACTAAACTGAGATGTGACCTTGTATGGTCTTTCTTAGAACTAGGGGGCGATAAGGCGAGTGTGCCTGGATTCGCAGAGTGATGAGTTGGTCCGACTTGGGACGTGTTCCTACTAACTAAATTGAGATGTGACCCTGTGTGGTCTTTCTTAGAACTAAATGGCCCGGCTTGGGGCGAAATTGAGGGTGCGGCGTGACCCTCGTGAAAACTCTGCGGTGCTGTTTGAGAAAGATTTAGGGACGTGGAGTCCTGTCTAAAACTACTATGATGCCCGTCTGGGGGCGGAAATGAAGATGTTGCGAAAAGTGTGTCCGGCTTGGGACTAAATGGCCCGTCTTGGGGCGAAAATGAAGGTGCTGAGAAACGAAGGTAGTGGCGGTTCGACCCGGCTGGGGGTGAAGGTTTGAACCTGATGCGGTTCGGAGCGTGAATGGGCCCGGAAGTGGGCGACGATTCAAAAGAGCTGGGTTCGTCTTCAGGACTTGCAAGTCCCTGGAGAGACTGGTGATTTGCCGAAGGTTGGCTTGTGGGCGCATAGGCGCTATTAGATGAAACGGGCCTTTGGAGTGAAGGACCCGTGGATGTGGGTGAGCCGCTGTGAGCTACGCGGTCCCAGTTAATGAATGGTGGCGGTGAAGGATGATCACCGTTAGAGTGGCAAGGATAGCTGCCTGGGGGTTCGGAATGCGCGCGCTCGTCTAAGATGTTTACGTGATCGTTGCCTGATGGAATTAGGCATGGGAGAGGTAACGAACGCGCGTCCGAATACTGGATTGAGTTTAACGCCCTCCGGCGATCGCTGCGACTGCCGTCGCTGTTTTGTGAGTTTAACGCCCTCCGGCGGTCGTCAGTGTAAGTTACTGGTTCTGGGCCGGGGCGTTGCCATTGGTGGTGCCCGCGGCCCGCTGGTGGTTTCCCTGATGTGAACCTGAAGGTGTGGCGAATTGGTTGCGATCGTTCCGATTTGGCGGCCCGGAGTTTCCGGCCCGATTGCCGTTACGCGGGTTATGGTTCTGCCATGAACCCTGGCTGTTCGCCTGCTGGCGATTGAAATCGTTCCCTCGGTCGTGGGGTGGCCCTCGATTACGATAGGGATTATTGTTGCACTCGTTATGGAAGTGAAACGGTGCTCCTGGACAAAAGCGGCAGGGAGTGTTCGGAACGTTACGTCTCGGCCCCTGTGGCCTTGTGTCGTCAGTCGTGCCTGAAGGCGCTCGATAACTCTCGGGCGCGCGTCCAGGATGACGCTGGTTACCTGACGGGCGTTCCGAATTTCTCGCGACGTGTCGTGGCGACGCTCGCTTGATGTCCTCCTCGACCTTGGATGCCAAGGTTACGAGGTGTTCAAGGGACCGGAACGGGTGACACCGTATCCGAGAGCAGAGCTATGGCTCGAGCAAGTCGAGCACAATAGATATCCTCGCTTCCTCGGGTTGCTGTCGTGCAACTCGGTTGAAGAGGCACATCTTTCGGGTGATAAACACCGCTGCGCTTTCCCCTGGCTTCTGCCGCTCCCCATACCGCTTGGTTGTCGCTGTTGTGAGGTTCTCCACGGCGTCAAACCGCGCACATAGCCTTTCAGTGAAGGCCTCATATGTGGTGATCAAATAACGGTATGGTTCGAACCATACCTTGGCTTGCTCCTTGAGCTGTTCGCTGCTCAGAGCAAGCTTAACGTACGTATCGGTCACGTGCAACCGTTGAAAATGATCCTCCATTCGATAGAGGAAATCCTGCGCGCTTTCATGTTCCATGCCCCTAAATTCGGGCAGTGGATACGAGCGATGGTGCACAGTCGGTGGCGCTGCCACTCGACTGAGCGCCGTGACGAACGCATTCGTCATATTGGCGAACACCTGTTCCATCTTGGCCTCAAACCCAAGTGGTGTTTGGGGCTCGTGGCCAAATGTCGTGTTGGGACTCTGACGTCCTGATTGATCTATATCAATCGTGACGTACTGGTTGCCTCTTAGCGGCGTGGGCGTGGACGCCACCCGCGAGGGTTGTCTGACAGGCACTGCCAGCCTGTCGTCTCCCATTCGGTAGTAGTCCGGCACTTCGGACTGTTCACCAAGCATCGCGCTGAGTAATAGAGCCACAAGAAAGAAGAAGAAAAAAAAAAAAATTGATGGAGCAGTTACGCTAGAAAAGGCCAAAGAAGAAGAAGAAGAAATGAACTAATTAGCCGATTTGTAACTGCAAAGGAGAACGATTGATCCAAAACAGGAATGAATGAAAAATGAATGTAGTATATGCCCTTGACTGGATGTGGAATATGACGGTGACAGCGCGTTTTACTTAGCACAGCCCCACGATGGCTTGCGCCATGTCGACGTCGGCGGTGTTCGATGGAAGATTGTGGAAGAAGAAGAAGAAGAAGTTAGTAAGGGCTAGTCGTCCCTTAACTCCTTCGTGGCAGATCACAAATTTATAGAGAGGGCGCCAGTGATCTAGTGATATCGAACGCCTCCTTGTCGATCTCTCAGGGGTGAGTTCTTTGTCACTACCTGAATGGGAGTACTAGTGATGGAGGACCATTCCCCCCGTCCAACACTAGATATGACTGTCGAATTATGTAATTGTAGTTTTGTAATGACCCCCCTTGATACGCCCCTGAATGGTGCGGAAAATAAAAGGCGTACTTCGTGACAATAAGGGGTATATTAAAATAAAAGCATGAGGCGAACAACAATGAATAAAAATACTAAATAGAAAAAAAATATATAAAAAAAAAACACAAATAAAAAAAATCGAATCAAGCAGTTACCTTGGGGAGGCTATCTCATTACAAGTAGATGCCCAATGATCTATGTGCGACGAAATAAAGAAAAGTGTAACTTAAAGACTAATTAAAATGGGGAACGTACATTTGTTTTCCCTAGAGCGGAATAATGTCAAAAAAGTAGGCGTAGCTAAACACAAAAAAGTAAAAAGAAAAATGGGAAATGCCCATAAAACACAAAACAAACACACAAAAAAATCAAAACCTCTTAAGATACTCGTAGAGTACAGGTGTGAGTGGATAACCCTGTGTTACCTAAATTAATTGAGATGAGAAGTAATGATAATTTGTTATGTTAGGGAATGCGGGCCCCTAAATTGTCCCAGTCCGTACCTGCACCTTTTTTATCAGGTGTACGAGTTGGGATTCCACTCAACCCTGTAATCTAATAACGTAATATCTTGCGATACTCTGAGCTAATAGCATTAATAAAAAATTGACAAAAAGAAAAAAAATTAATAATTTAATTATGATAGCTAATCGTATGAAAAAAAAAAAATGTAGTAATTCGAAGTTGAACTGTATGGCAATGCTAGTAACTAAAGTATTATTGTAAAATTTGACAAGAAACAATAATCAGTAATTTAATCCCGATAGATGATCGCAAAAAAAAATTAAATAATGTAGTAGGTCGAAATCGAACTATCTGACAGAGTTTAGTATTTAATAGTATTAATGTAAAAATGCACAAGAACAATAATTAGTAATTTAATTATAGTGTCTGATCGTATAAAAATTAATTAAAGAAATAGATCGAATTTGAGCTATCTAACCATGCTAATTATTAAATTTAACCTATTACAGCGTGTTTGTTGTCGAGAAAAAATTAAGTAAAAGAGCTTTCAACGATGGGTTAAGTCATGAACTTTCGTACATAATTTAAATAACAATATTATTAATTCATAAAGCCTTAATTTTGAAAAGGTTAATAAAACGTGAATTGTAATGACACTGTACAGCTGTAACAATAGTCTAGTTACAATGTACCAATGGAAACTTGCCCCTGAGCATGAAAAAGTCGCCACCTAAAATAATTTTAATGAACTCTATACTAAGGAGAAAGTAATTGACATTTAGTGACGCGGTAAATAGGAGTTAGCTTAGGTAGCGAACTACCTAAGTTCTAGTTCCCGAGTAACCTTCTAGGTGACGCTAAGAGCGGCGTCCCAAGCTCGTCTTTGCAAGCGGGAGGCGTGGTTAGTTTATAACGGCAAAAAAAAATGGCTATAGCGTCCCTATCCACTATCTCAATTAAATTATTATTTAAATTCGACCCTACCTAGACTATTATAACGATACTGTTACAGTGGCAAAACAATCGTTACAAAAGTGGCTTATATGTGTAGGCTAAATTAATTTCCTTCGACGACAAAGCTGCACAGGTGAAAATAAAAAAAAAAATTACACAATTTTCTGATCAGAGGTTGGTTATTTTAACCGGTAATATAACTATGATACTAAGTAAATATAATGTGAACATAAAATGAATACTAGGTAACCTGCTTGATAAAATAATTAACTAAAATGCGTGGTACTAAAATTAGAACAGGTGTTTTTTATAGGTAATTAAAGTCGACGGCCTAGGTGCGATCGTCGATTTTATAGATAAACACGCTTACCAAAATCCAGCGCTGTAAATCCTAAGTTGATTGCACTCACTTAATTTACACAGACGGTCGAGTATTTATTTAATTTTAAAATGATTGCACTACACTCTTGAAGGTATGAATTTAATTAAATGCTAACTTTGGGTATACCTCTCGACAGGTACCAAAACGCTTGTTAATGGTTTGGCCCTGAAGGGTAGATTAATACCAGGTAATAACTTTATGATATGAAACTTGATGCTTACACTGACGCTGCACGATAAAATGATTTTAAATTAATTTAAAGACAATTTAATATGGAGTACTTAATGACACGGCGTTGAGAATTTACCGGTAGTTTTTTAAAATTTGGAAATAATGGCCTAAATGAACTTTTTCACCAGAAAAACCCGTACGCGCCGGCGATAGACGTTCGTCTTTTACTCGAATTTATGACTGACCCCTTTAAAATTTTGCCTGGGTCGTATTTATAAGGTAGGTTATTGTCGCCAAAGCGTCTCAATTTCAAGTGGCTTGGGGTTCTGGTTTATGGCTGCAGTCCTTTGTAACAAAGGCAATTTTAGATGCCGCTAAATATAAAATATAGTATAATGATGCTTTGTTAATTTCTCGATGATTCGTGGTCCGATCGAGATGAAACTTATCTCATTTGATAGTGCGTAATCGAGACTACGTTTTGTATGATTTTCACGGCTCAGGTGCTAGAGGCCTGGCCGTTATTAATGATTTAATCGGACGCCGCTCCGTGGGTCGATTTCAGGTGTTTTGCCCCGAATTGCGACCGCGAGCTTAATCCAATTCGCATGCCATGCCTTGCATGTGGTCGAGGACGTTATGAGGCTTTTTTAGAGCCTACCTATGTGTAAATGGACTGCGGTTTACCTTTTAATTGCGATAACCCTTTTTTGATTCACCTTTCAAACGCTCTAGCGACCATACCTAATAAGATATCGATTTACGGTTTGAACGTAACCCTAGATCAAAGCTATTTGAATGCTGGTGAAAAAGTTCGTTTAGGTGTGATTATACTTTATATTTATTTGATCGAATTTAATAAAATGATGCTGGCTTTTACCAGTCGGATATAGGGAATTTGCCAGCCAGATACGTATGCAACTGGCTAAGCGTTTTGGTATCGAAGTCGTGGTTGTGTAAATTGCATACACTAAGGGCTTGACGGACCCTATGCAAAAAGTACGTCAACATACTCAGCTGCCCCGATTTTACGAAAACGTTTTATCTCCAGACAGACGCATCTATACAAGGACTTGGTTCAGCTCTGCTACAAAAAATTGACAATCAGGACAGTATTATAGCCTATGCAAGTCGCTCCTTGTCAGACGTAGAAAAAAAGATGTCAGCCGTGGAATTAGAATGCTCCGCCATACTCTTCGCAATCCGGAAACACATTAGTTACATACAGCGATATCATTTTGTTGTTGTAACAGATCACCAGAGTTTAAAATGGTTATATTCCACAAATCCCACCAATGGACGACTGGCTCGATGGGTAATGGAATTACAACAGTACGATTTCGAAATAAAATACAGAAAAGGAGTATTAAATAAAGTGGCAGACGCACTTTCCCGCCAGCCAGTTATCACCGAAGAAGGAAATAACACAGAGGAAGGTATTTTCGCAATTGAAAATTCAGAAAACTGTGCTTGGTACAAAGAGACCATTAAACTAGTACAAAGTAAACCCGAAAGAAAACCGGATTACTGCATTATCGACGGAAACCTGTACCGCCATATATGGAGCAGTAACAATTTTACAGACCCCGAATTTTCCAGCCCATGGAAACTTTGTATCCCGCAACCGCAACGAAAACAAATCCTAAAGGAAAATCACGATGCACCATGCGCAGGACACCTAGGTATAACAAAAACTATAACCCGAATTGCCGATAAATACTACTGGCCTAGGATGTACAGAGATATTGCAAATTACGTAAGACGCTGCCCGAACTGTCAAAAATATAAATCATCTCAACAACAGACCGCAGGAAAAATACAATTCCCTAAAATAAACGGATGTTGGGATACTGTCAGCATCGACATTGTCGGACCACTTCCTAGGTCTAGCAAAGGCAACAATAATCTCATCGTGTTGCAAGATAGATTCACTAAATGGATAGAATGTCACCCTGTAAGAAAAGCAACAGCAGACGCCGTTTGCAAAGCATTAAAGGAAAAATTATCGCCAGATTTGGATGTCCAAATTACATTATCACCGATAACGGGAAACAGTTTACCAGCAACGAATTCACTTCGCTGTTATCTGAATACGGTATTACACACCGTACAACGACGCCGTATTCACCCCAATGTAATCCAGTAGAGAGGACAAACAAAGTAATAAAGACGATGATTGCCCAATATACCGAAAACGACCACCGAAAATGGGACCAATTTTTACCAGAATTTACGTTAGCCATAAATTCGTCCAGACATGAATCCACGGGATTCACACCAGCAATGCTTAATTTCGGTAGAGAGTTAACACTACCTAGCTCTCTCAACAAAGAAAACCAGAATAATAACCCAACAAATCCAGATACCCCGAAGAAACACATTGAAAAGTTGCAGAAAATGGCCGATATATTTGAACTTGTACGAGTAAACCTAGCCAGAGCATACCAAACACAGAGTCACCACTACAACCTGCGTCGCAGGGAATGGACCCCCCGTGTGGGAGACAGGGTCATGAAAAGGGAACACCCTTTGTCCTCAGCAATCCGAAATTTTAACGCAAAACTGGCACCTAAATTCTCAGGACCATACATCGTGGTGCAGACTATATCACCAGTTATCGTCGAAATTAGATCCCCCACCGGTCGCAGGAAGCTGCGCGTACACGTAAAAGATTTGAAACCGGCGCATGTCTAAAACATATAAATTAACATGCACTCGCAGCAAATATTCAGTCGACCAGAAGCATCAGACCAAGATGTGGCCACGAACACCAAGCTTACCAGCCTGGTACCCTGAGTCAGACGACCCGACGCCGTCTCCTCCACCACGCCCGATGTCTCCGCCCGGACCAGGTTTTGAAAACCTATATATATACTATGATCCTCCCAGGACGATCAATCCACAGACGCCGCCACTCACAAAAGTTTGGGCCGACACCAAGATACCAGCCCTACTGTCACCCCTAACCCCGACGCCGGAAACCAAGAGTCTCCCCTGCCAGGGAAACGTTGGAGTAACAACGACGCCTCCACCGCTAGACATGCCATCCCTGCTGCCGTCCCCGAGGTGTCCCTCAACCTCCAGAGCTGAGCCGTCCCCCTCACCGCCAGTCAAATATGTGCCGTCCCCGATACCGTCCCCTGGGCTACAAATGATGTCTCCACTGTCCAGGTCAATGGAAATGAAGTTCAGGGAGTTATTTGGAGAAAGCCCCAGCCCTCC
Source organism: Stenurella melanura (assembly GCA_963583905.1). NCBI lineage: Eukaryota > Metazoa > Arthropoda > Insecta > Coleoptera > Cerambycidae > Stenurella > Stenurella melanura. The sequence goes on along the minus strand of OY757316.1, from coordinate 61,713,110 downwards.
AAAACCACCGACCCCAGGTAGGTCAATTCCCTGCCTTAGGGCCTTGTTTCAGGTAGAGGACTCTAAAATACCAAAACGGAGACGGAAGTTCAGACACCGCAGCAGCGACGGAACAACCACCCGCATTCCGGGAATCACCGCCCTGACCGTCATCAACCCCTGTACGCCAACACCCATGCCGCAGACGTCCGCTAACGCAACCCCACGAGTGCGCGGGAACGTCTAAGTGCGCGGCAAACGAGTGAGCGAAAAACTTATTAAACGGAATTTGTTATGTTATGTTATTTTCCGATGTGTAAATTTTGTTAATTATGCTTTAGAATCCATTTGTTTTACCTTTTATACCAATGTTTTCTTACGATTTATTTCGATTTATGCCATACCTAGTTTAGTTATTTTTTTTTGCATAGTACATTTTATTTTCCCTGTTATCTCTACCGTTGTTTTACTGATAGATTGCTGTTGACAAAACTTCAAATTTTATATTCACATGTTTATACAGGGTGTCTACGGAAATTTTTACCATGTTTTCGTTAGTTGGATAAAAATGTATAATAGGTTAGGATTTGTTTTAAAATGTTTAAAAATTGTATATTCACATGTTTATACAGGGTGTTTACGAAATCGTACCATGTTTTCGTTAGTTGGATAAAAATGTTTAATAGGTTAGAGTTGTTTTGAAATGTTTAAAAATTGTTCCTGATGTCAATTTTTTTCACCCGACGAACGAGGGGAGTGTAATGAAGCATCCTAAAGTCATACCTCATTACTAAGAAGTTTCAGTGTAGTGCCGTGTGCACATTTGTCACACGACGGCGATTCATACTCGATATACTAAATTTGCACACCGCCCGACTCCGACCGTCTCAAAAAGAAGGGATAGTTTCGTGTATAAAAGCCCAGCCGCGGATCGAGAAGAGCACTGGGTACATCTCTCCGTAAACTGCCGATGGCGCGCTGAGCCGAAGACACTTTGCTGATTTATGCACTAAGTGACGTGACTCTCCGGAGCGAATATATCTTGACCTAGAAAAGTTCTACGGCGCGTTGAACCGAAGAACGGACCTTGTGCCAAATGTTATTTAGTCCAGCGATGTCCCGTCGTCCCGACGAAACCGACACGGAGCAAATATAAATTAACAGAGGAGTGACCCGGCGAGTTGAGCCGATAGCTTGCTCGGGTTGACGGTTATTAGCCCGCCGCCGTTTCCGCCGCCAAAACCCCTACTCGTCGCATCACTGCATTACACTCTCGTCGTCTCTCTCATTCATACGATTTAAATGTCACCTGATTACCAATAACCGTAAAAGATACGGACCTGAAAACCGATAACCTGTAACTATTGTATATTATGTAAACCTGCATATTTTACCTGTTGAAGATAATAAAATTGTTAATTTTGATTGGGTTGTCTTATTAAACTAATCTGGATCCTGAACTAATCTCCGACTCCAGCTACCCAGAGCAAAACACCGTTACACTGTTTTGAATATTGTCCCTATGTTGTGTCTACGTAGAAGTTTGCTGATTTTGTCTGTTGTCCCTTTTACGTAAGGTAGATATGCTTTTGCCACTAGTTTCTCGGATTCTTCCTGGGTTCGTGGTTTGGATGGTTCTTGCGACTTCTGTATTGTATACCTATCGCACCAGCCAGTATTCCAGTAGACGATATAATTTGTGGAGTAGAGTCAGCAATTTCCCAAATGGATAACAACATAGCTGAAACTATACGCCAAGACGCATCGCGTATACTAAGAACAGCAAAGGCACCAAAGAGAAACATACCGCAGGAAGAATTGAAGGCACTGAAGACGTTAAGACAAAACCGGGACATTATAATCTTACCAGCTGACAAAGGCAACGCCACGGTAGTGATGAATAGTGAAGACTACCACAGCAAAATAGAGGCGCTATTGGAAGACACTGCGTATGAAGCAATCACAACAGATCCCACTACGTACCTGGAGAAGACCACTAAAGCCAAAATCAAAGCTAGCCCCATAGACGATGAGGTAAAAAATCAGATCATACCGAGAGAGAAGTCCTCAAGATGTCCCAAACTATATGGCCTACCAAAGATTCATAAGGAAGGAGCCCCACTAAGACCTATTGTTAGCTCAGTAGGATCACCTTTGCAAGAATTAGCGAGATATCTAGCTAGGCAGTTGCAGCCACTCGCCGAAAAGGCTCCTATGTGAAGAACGCACAACATTTCATCGAGTTACTAAACAACGAGACTGTCCAACCAGAACATCTTGTAGTGAGCTTCGATGTTGTGTCACTGTTCACAAATGTACCAGTAGACGAATCACTCGAATTGATCAAGCGAAAGTACAATCCAGAGGAGCATATTCTTAGTCTAACTACACACTGCTTAAATAACACTTACTTCACATACAATGACCAGCGCTACAAACAGACGGAAGGAGCACCGATGGGTTCGCCTTTGTCTCCAGTCATCGCTAATCTTTTCATGGAGGACTTAGAAACGCGGGCCATACAAACTGCACCACTCAAACCAAAACTTTGGTTAAGATACGTCGACGACACATTCGTAATATGGACTCATGGAAGAGAACATCTAAATAGTTTCCTAGTCCACCTGAACAACATTCACGCCAAAATCAAATTCACGACGGAGGTAGAAGCAGAAGGCCAGCTCCCATTCCTAGACGTATTAGTGAAGAAGAAACAAGACGGAACACTAGGTCCCACAGTATACAGAAAACCCACTCACACAGACAGATATCTGAATGCAGCATCACATCACCATCCAGCGCAACTGAATTCAGTAGTGAAGACCTTAGTGACACGCTCCCAAAGGCTGGCAGACGGCGACCATATCAACGAAGAGATGTCATCACTTCAGAAAGCACTTATGAGAAATGGATTTTCAAGGTATACAATGCAGAAGTCGCAAGAACCATCCAAACCACGAACCCAGGAAGAATCCGAGAAACTAGTGGCAAAAGCATATCTACCTTACGTAAAAGGGACAACGGACAAAATCAGCAAACTTCTACGTAGACACAACATAGGGACAATATTCAAAACAGACCGAAAAATCAGCGCAGTTCTCCGTAACCCGAAATCAAAAATTGCCCTAGAAAACCAAGGAGTGTATGAAATTCCGTGCCAAGATTGCAATAAATCATACATAGGACAGACCAACAGGCGTATAAGTGTAAGAAGAGAAGAACATAGGAATGCAGTGCAAAAAGAGGAGAAAACATCGTCCCTAGCACAGCACGCAACAACTACTGGACACAAAATAGACTTCGACAACACCAGGTCAGTAGCCAACATCGAGCATTGGAGATCAAGAATTACCAGGGAGGCAATTGAAATTGAAAAGAGACCGCAAAATCTTAACAAGAGAGACGACACCCAGAGATTACCCACCGCATGGAAGCCCGCACTGTCAGGAAGATATATAACAGAAAACACACGACGTCCCATGGTAAACGAACCGATCGCAACGAGGCACCGTCGAATATCGACAATTCACGAGGAGACATCACAGCCGGCCACAAGAGGACCCATCACGAGGAGCCGGAGCCAAGCACTGACTAACCTAAGTGAAGCACGACCGCTAGCGACGACTGGATACGAGGATACACGACCTTCAACGAGAAGTCACGTGAAACGTGACGTTTCAGTGAGGCCTCTTGTCGGGTTAGCTCAGGCGCCCGCTACGCCTCCAACAGAGAGAAGAGGGCCAGTAACACGCAGCCAAGTGCGCAGGTGCGCCCCACCCCACAACGTATATAAGGAGCCGCACAACAGAGAGAACGTCAGTTCAGTTCGAGCAACGAGGAGCAGCAGTAGCAGCAGCAGCAGCAGCAGCAACAGCAGCAGCAGCAGGGGGCAGCTTTCAGCTAGAACCTGAAGATGGCAGATGAGATTCCGCCGAAACGTCGTTCAGACAACCATGGTTCCAACAGGAGCCTACCAACTACACGGGAAAACACCCGGAAGCACGTCAACACTTCATATAATATATATATATATATATATTGCTGTGTATCCACACTGTGGAACAATACCCAAGTATCGTGTTTGAAATCATAAATAAAATTCACAAATTTGTATGTATTTTAGAAAATAACCATAACAGTTTTACTTTAACGAATCATACAGAAGCAGAAATATCTGTGGTTTATTTAATTGATTCAAGTTCACTTGTTCTCAGCGAGTAAGATGCAGAGAATGAAACTTGATATTGAATTAGAGCAAAATATTTAAATAAACATAAAATGCAGTTATTTTAGTTTAAAAAGGTTATTCTAAATAGTATATAATAAAACATGAACTTATAGAGAATCACAATCTCATTTAAAATGAGTTAGAATGAAATTGGAAAACAAAAAAGTAAATTTATAAAATCTGACATTTATGTCAAAACTTAGGGCTGAAAAATATAAATTGTGTAGAAACACTGTAAATCTACACAAAATGAATATTGAATGAAAGACTATTAACAGTAGTTGCATTGCAGCGTGATTATTTTAGAAATAGTAAGTCCATATATTACAAAACACTGAATGACATTTTAAGTTTTCAGATATTTTCAAATATCATTGCAGAAAGGTGTTTTGTAAATGATATTTCACATCATGCAGAAAGAAAGGACTAATAGTATGATGTTAAATGTTTGTTGGCGTATCAATCAGTATTCTGTCAGTATGAAAAACTGCAGTATGTTTTTAGCTAATAGCATTTTGTGTTTATCATTGCTATTCATCTAAATGTATGAATTAGTATTTATTTGAGATTGGAATTGTTAATTGTAGTTATAAGTAGATTTTAAGAAAGTGTATGTAATATGTCAATATATTTCGAGTAATTACAATTATTCACTTAATCCTGAAAAGTAGAATAAGAAACTTATCAGGAAAATCAAAGAATTAAAAACAGTATTCAATTAAGGTAAAGAACAAACAAAACTGAATAGTTTAAATTTTAAATTAAAATTAAATTTTGAAATATTAGATCAAAATAGAAAAAAACAATTGAAATATTGGAAATTAACCCATTGAAACGACTAAAAATAACAAATCAGTTGATCAGACACCGCTGAACAGCGAGCTGCGAGAAATATTCATCCTCGAATAATTAATAAATTGAAAAGAGAAGAAAAGTGGTGAATAATTTAAAGGTTAGAAAATTACAATCCAGATATATTGATATCAAGAATAAATTGTAAAAGTTGATTAAATATAAGAAGTGAGTATACTTTGAAAGTAATACGAAGTAGATTATCCGGAAAGCAGATTTAGAAGAGGGAAGTATTTGTTAATCCAGTTAGCAAATTTATATGGTGAAGAAATTTTAAACGTCAAGCAAGTGATAGAAATACTTCAAGGAAATCTTGAAATTAAATTGGAGGTTAGAAACAAACGTCAATCCAGTAAAGAAGAAGAAGAAGAAGCCTTGAGAGGTTAAAAAGTCAGTCAAGTGACATAATATTTCAAGGATCATAATAACCAGTTAGAGGTTATAATATAACATTACTCGAGTCGAAAGAAAGACAAGGTAAAGCTTTACAATATCAGAAATCCATGGTACATATTTATTTTAAATAAAGGCCATATTTATCATTTTAGTTAAGTTAGATTTTGTTATTTAATTTTGTTAATTACATTCCAAGTTCAAATTTGTTAATAAATTAATACTTTGTTCGTTCAATACTGAGTTTGATTTATTTAGATTGTTATCTTGATCGATGAGCATTTATTGAACCGACTTCGTTGGACCTTGAGTAAGAGTCATTCTATAGATTGTAGATGGTCATGCTAATGGTGTTCTATAGTCTATAATATTAACAGCTTTTAAGAAACTGTTTGGCGCTCAATAAAATCATTTCAATTTACTTTCAAAAAGTAATTTCGAACGTATAAAAAATAAAATAGACTTCATTTAATACCCGTGAAAACCTAAGAAACAACATATATTATATATATATATATATACATCCCACTATCTTCCGAGCGTCCAGCTTCAATAGAGCGTCCGTATACGGACGCTCTGTTGTTTTTCCATAGAAACTGTGCCCACATGATTAAAGTATTCCACAAATTCGAAATCTAAAATTTTGTTTTGGACGCCAGGAAAATAGTAAACCCTGCTTTTTTGCATATTATTGGTATATTATTAGTATAACGGGTCCACCCATAGTGGCGCTAGGCGCAACTTTTCTATATTCTTTAAAGATATATTCTACTTTCAGCCCGTCGATTACCAAGCGTCCTTTGCCGCATCTCCATGTGGCAACGTGTAGGTTACCGTAAATATTTGCTTAAAATTGCCTGATAATTGCGCACTGCCTGCTTTATTGCGTATTGCTTTCCTGCTCACTGTTTTATCGCTTTATCGCTTTAACGCCTGCAATCTGCCGCTTTCTAAACTGCCTGCTTGTCTCTGCTAGCATCCGAATTAATAATAATAATTAGTAGTCTAACTTCCTTTCATCGGCTGGTTCCTTGTTTTCGTAGTTTCCATAATTTTTTTCTTGTAAGATAAAACAAGCTAACCATTAAACTCTTCGCCGATTTACAGAACTTTTTACATAATTGTTACACATTCTATAGGATACCTTTCGCAGTTATTTTTTGTAAATAATATTAGTTTCAGACATTTTTGTTTAATTACAAAACATTTAGAACATGTTTTTTTATTTAAAAAATTTAAAACTTTTTTATTTATTGGTGGTTTTGTTAAAAGACAATAAGTGTTCTTCCTTTAGCTAACACTAACTTCCTGTCCAAATTTTACTTTTCGTTCTTAAGTTATCGGGCTTACAATAAACGTGACGGGCGGACGGACAGACAGACAGACAGACGGACGAACGGACCGACATTTTAAAAGATGTTCAGAATTCGATCACCAACACGGTGATGAAACGTTCTTCTCTGCGAGCAATATTACCGGTTTTAGAAATGTGCCGATCGTTTTGTATTTGCGAAGAGTATAATAATGACATGTTAAGTTTTCACATTATTCATATTGAACTCCACCGGAGTATTTTGATACCTGAACATTTTAAAAAAAAATTTTATCGTTATGGTTGCCATTGAACTTTAATAAATTTTGTTATTTACCGACATGTGTGCTTTACTGTTGAATGCGAGTGAAAATCTAATCTACCGTCCAGGACCCTAGACATAACCGTTTCTTCACTGTAGCTATCCCAGCCCTACTGCAACAGGCTGCGTTAGGAGACTAGTGTGGGATCTTTACCGCACGTAAAAATTGTAAAGGTGGCGCTCGAGAAAAACCGAGTATTACCGAAATATAGCTCAGCGCTAAAGTGACGCTACCACTTGTCTATGCGCTAGGCAACTAGAAGAAAGTACGTCACGGAATCATCTCAAAATATAATCCAGTTTCAAATGTAGTTATGATACCTACATGTATCAAAATATCTGTGGCATTCTCCAAAAATTAATAACATATCCACATTTTCGTCCTTTGTATACACGTTAAACAATAATTAAAAAACAACAACAAATCTAAAGATAAAGAGCAAATTTATTAAGTTAGTATTAGCAGTATTATTATCTGTCAAACTTCTTTTTGTTTCCACAGCACACTTTTCTTATTTGCAGCATTGTTTTGTTGACAAAATTAATGTTTTGAATCTAGTTTCACTCAATTTCCACGGGATACTTACTTGATGACATTTTAATCATTATCTACCAAAGAACTTGTGTATTTGGGTTAATAATTGTAATGTAACACATTAGGACAGGATGTATCAGCTTTAATGTCTTAACTTTCTGTTAGAAGATTTATTCATGGTTTTAAAAAGTTCATTTTAAACCAAAATGCCTTTGCCCTTGTTACCATACTAACAATAAAACAATATATTTCGCTTCCCACTTATACATTGAAGTCAACTACAAACATCTGTTAAAGCATAACAAATTTATTAGTGCCATAAACAGGCCATTGATAGATACAAGGGTCCAAAAATATGATCATTTACTTTCAAACTATACCAATGGGCCAAGAATATGAAGAACATTTTATGACTTTTATTGTCAACTATATTATTCTAAATATAACATATTATTTGAGTGACCTATAATAAATTAGTATTATGAGATAAATATAGAAGTAAAAAGTGTTGAATTACTTAAACACTATCAACAAGAAAGCTAGGTACTTATCTAATTGAAACTAAAATATACTTTATTTGGAACATGTACGCTTTTCGACTTAAAATAAATTGTAATAACATTATACTTCAATTCATATAACTACACATATACAGGGCATCCCAGAACTGGGTACTTTAGTCCAAAACTGAATCCCTGAGGAAGTACACCCTCTTAAAGTGATTCACATAAAGAAAAATTCCAATTATTTCCGTTACATTGAAGATAAAATTTTGAAATTTTGGTGGAAACTTTATCTCTATAAGTACTCATACATATTCTTTACAGAATTTTGCAAACAGCAGAAAAAAATAACTATCTGTAAATAAAAGAAAAACTGTATGTAAAAATATTAATGAAACCTTTTCATTCTTTCGATAACCTGAATTCTGGTTATGCTAGTAAATTAAAATCTTAAAATGAATTTCTCCAATTTCTTATTTAACAATTCTCATTCTAACACTAGCATCCACCCAGTCCCTTACGCCGATACAGATTAAACTAGTATCTACATCAGTTAATGTCAAATATAATTATTTCACACTTATTCATAGAAATTGTCTTGGTTTTGCATGAAACATCTTTATGAGTGGCTTTATGTCTTTCTGATGAGCTCCAGAAAAAGAGCGAAACATTCCAAGAAACAGAATGATAGATTTCATGAAAATGTAATCCATTAGAATGAAAAATTTTTAAGACAAGGTATAAATAAATAAATTCATTTTAAGCCTTTGTTCTCATTTTTAACTGAATCTTCATGATCGTAGGGGGTTATGAAGATACCAGTTTAATCTGCATGGCCGTATGGGATTATGTGGATGTTAGTGTTAGAATGAGAATCATCGAATAAGAAATACGACAAATTCATTTTAAGATTTTAATTTGTCAGCATAACCAAAATTCAGGTTATCGAAAAAGTGCAAAGATTTCATTAATATTTTTACACATAGTTTTTCTTTTAGTTATGGATAGTTATTTTTTTCTGCTGTTTGCAAAATCCTATAAAGAATATGTTTCAATCACCCTGTAAAATTGCGGAATACTTGAATATTTTTGCAGAGCATTGAAAGGACTGCAGAAAAGGTATTCCTAATTTTTTTTGTAATATTAATCAAAATACAAAAAAATATCGGTTTTTCATTTATTTGCATTTAACATTTATTTACAATTCCAGAACAAAATTTTGTAATAACAGAAAATTAGTTTATTTAACAAGAATTGCATTCATAACCAATGCTCCATATAATGTCCAACTGTTTTAGTACACAAATTAAGGATTTTAAAATTTTGTGTAGTGTCAACCAAAAATCAAGAATTATCACTCTTTCCCTATAGGTTATAGTACAGAAAACCTGTCACATTGTCATGGCAATACAAAAACTAATTCATTAGGAACGTCAGGAGTATATGTTTAACTCAATTTTTTCTTCAACATATCGGAAGTTAGAGGAAAAAACATTTTTCTGTCTCACATTAAGAGGATGTACTTCCTTAGGGGTGCATTTTTGGGTAAAGGTAAATTGGGTTATTTGGACCCAAAATGACCTCAGGAATTACAGGTTCCCATCCAGGAATTCAATTCTGGGACACCCTGTACATTGGAAATAACTTAGTTTAGATGAATTATGACTTTACAGATTTTAAATAACTATGAACTTACATTTAATACCTAAGGCGTAGACGTTCCAAACGGATTGATTTTGAAGCACAAGGGCATGTGTAAATTTAAAAAAATTATTATATCATAATTTAAGCTATCATACTTTGTTGTATAATTTTGTCCATCTTTTTAGTTTCAATTCGACAGCTATATCTTGAACGGTGTATTAGTAACTCTACAACTCTTTCAACCACTCATTTCTCTACAAGAGATTATTTTGGGGTCACCTACTATACTTTTCTTAAATAGAATCCAATAAGAAATCCAAAAATGAAAAAAAAAAACAAATTAAAATGATCTTCCACAGAATTTTTTACCATTAACATAATTTTGTAGTTTATTTTGTATCGACAATATTTTTGCTAAGAACTGTTTTCTTACTTCTGTAGTTTAATTAAACTACAGAACACTATTTTACTTATAAATAGCCTCGCTGAACCATCCTTAACAAAATGTTTACAATCAAAAATTCAAATTCAGTTCTCGTTTTCATAGGTACACGAATTGTCTCCACTAAATTTGTGTTTCTTAGTAGTAATATATACAAGCAAACTGAAAAATCTGGACCTACATGTGATATTTTTTAACCTAATTTCACGGTGTTGCCAGCTAACTAGATGCCACCTGAACCGCTTCTGTGGGTCATTTGCCTTCCAACCTAAAATAAGTTTTAATGACATAATATGGCTTCTATGTCAGTCAATTCAAATCAGCCATCATGACATGCCTTTAAATCAAATATGTTATTGCAATATGACCCACCTTTAGTTATCTAATTTACGACGTCGAATGTGTTCACCGCCAATGCAGCAGTAGAGTAATTTATATTTCATTTAAAAGTAGTGACCACTCCTCAAACTCTGAATAATTATAAACACTTAATATATGATGGTATTTAATCATGTAACATTTTCCGTATTTATTAATAAAGTTTTTAACAAAAAAATAATAAAAACAAAAAATCCGGACTGTGTTGGAATCGATCTGTGGATCTCTTGATTTGTAAGTCAACGCTTTAGCCCACTCGACCACTGCAAACTTACACCATAGTTTCATGTTGATAGTATGAAGACATTGAATTCTGCCTGTTTTGAATACAATAAATTGTATCAAAAAATATATATAAAAAAGGGGCCAGTGTGATTATACCGTTGAAATCGGAATTTTTACTGCTTTCCGATGGTTAGATTACAAATTGTGAGTAATAATAAAATAAACAATTTGTTGTGCCAAAACGGCACTAAAAGTGATTCGATATCAACCAAAACCTTTTAAGATCTTCTAGATCACTAAAAGACCTTCATGAAAAGTTTCATTCAAATCTGTTCAGTAGTTTCGCCGCTATCGTGCTTACACACATACAGGTACACATACATTTATACATTTTAGTAATCTCCCACAATTTTGTGGGGAGGTTAAAAGATATTTCACTTTTACGGCTCAGAGTCTTATTTTTCGTCACTAATTGTATAATAATAAATTTACCACAACTTTTTGACCAATGCCAAAAAGGTTTCCTTATTCTACACACAATTACCAAGCCATTAAAGGAAACCGTCATCTGCCTCGATTTTCCACCAAAAACTATATCCCGCCTGGACTATATGCAATAACCTTGATTGTCCGATCCACTTAACTTCGATAACGTGTGATCACTACTACTGTATACCACCAACCTCTACTATTAGAAGCACCTTTCTCCGGGCCCTTACATGGATACGTATTAGAAACGACCTGTGCTTGTCCCTTTAACGAAATATTAACTACGGGCGTTTCATACCTCCGGTGACTACTTTAAACGGACAGAGGGCAGCCAGGGCCGTACTTACTGCTAACAACGTTTGACGTTCATTGCACACAGAGTGTAGTTGACAATATTGAGAAGGAAATAAACTTAATATATTATTGAATAGAGAAATCTACATCGCAGCCAAAATGAAACAGGAGGTACAACATAATGAATCTACATAATGTACACTGCCCCTCAGGTTCGAACGAAATTTACCTAGATTATATCATGATCTATAAGTATTACTTTAAAATGATGTTTAAAGATATTTTCAATAAAATTATTATAATACAAGTGACAGTTGCGGTACGGCGTTGTTAACAGCTAACTATTTGAATAGGAAAAATAAGAAATATTGACTGCTTGTTTAATCTCATGTAAAAATGTATTGAGCGTGTGCGAGCAAAATGTTAATCGAATAGGTATTCGCAGTCGGCCAAGCCCGATTGCAACTTCTACTCGTTCTTGAATTTATCTTGATCCATTTCAATAATTAATATATTTAGTATCACTTTTCTTATCTATCACTAAAATTATTTGAAAAATAAGGTTCGTGGATATAACTATTGATACAAGTGTACACCAGAAAATTATCTGTTGAATACATTTAATTAGATATACACATATTGGGTCTAAAAGAAAAGCTACAATTATAGTAATAATTTCCAGGTTCTATTGCACAATCCGGCAGAGATTCCCAGAGTAAGTAGACAATATTTTCGGGCTCCCCTCAATCAGGAAGTAGTGGTTTCCATAAAACCAGATATGATGACAACGTCGAAGGGGCTAATGGATTACAATCCACACAGAAGACAGTGCTTTTTTTCATATGAGAGGAAGTTAACATTTTTTAAGGATTACACACAACAAAACTGTCAAATTGAATGTTTGGCAAATTTCACTTTGCAAAATTGTGGATGTGTTGCGTATCATATGCCTCGTAAGTTTTGTTTATTCTTCTTATAATTTATATTTAATAATTTACCATGTTTTTATAGAAATTGGATTTTCTGTATTGCGTATTAGATATAGTAGGTACATTTTAATCGAAGTTAATGATCTTAAGCTAGCTTTAATAATATACGAAGCTATTTTATCTTTGTGGCCATGTTGACAAACTTTATTAATTCCACATCCACGTGGTGGAGTAAAAGTATAGTAATCGTAAAAGAATCAAATTTTTCATCTGTAGAAATAGATTTGAAATGTCATGAAATTTGAGCAAAATAATAGTTATTTATATAACAAGGGAATTAAGTAAATGTTTATGCCCCGAGAGCGACGACGATGGCATAAACATCTATTAATTCCCGCGGTGCATACAAACTTTTGTGTCATGCTAGTTCGTTATTGCACAATATTATTTTTTAAAAGTCCGAAAATTCAATTTGATTATAACAGACCAAGATCCCAGAGCCGCCAGACCTACGTCATTTTAGCAAAGCTGATATTTTGGCAATAAATAGTGTGATATGTGGTTATGAATGTATGCATATTTGCTAGCTGGAAAGGTTATACAGATAACATGTACAAAAGGTACAAAAAAACCTTATTAACCTACGTTAAAGTATGATAGCTGGTTTTCATATGTGAATGACAGAATACTGTTAAAAACCAACATTAATTATTGCCAGGCACTTTCCGTGGGCTCTAATTTCCGCCAGATGCTTCAAAGCTAAAAAAAATGCAACCTAACCTAGCATAATAAATTTTCTGTCTTGTTTCGTTTTTTACATAGTTGGTAGTAGAGAAGGTTCCACAATTATGTTAGGTTGGGCCGGTATTTTTTTCGAGCTTTAAAGCATCTGGAGGAAGTTAGGGCCCACGGAAAGTGTCTGACAATATAATGTTGGTTTTGAACACTATTCTGTCAAATATATATGAAAACCAGCTATTATACTTTAACTTAGGTTAATAAAGTTTTTTTGTACCTTTTGTGCATGTTATCTGTAAAGGGGTTCGGCTTTGAAGCTAGCAAATACGCGTACCTTCTTAACTACAAATTACACTATTTATTGTCAAAATATTAGCTTTGCTAAAACGACGTAGGTCTGGCGGCTCTGGGATCTTACTCTATAACAACATTTTCATTTTATCATATCGTTGCTGGGGAAATGCTTTATTGTTGGATACACGAACTTTCTTAGCTGTTAAACTTAAAAAGTCAAAATGCAGGAACGTTTTGAAATTCCTGACGAAATTGCAAAAAAGCAGAAAAACCAACACAAAACTTCCTGCCGAATAAATCGAGAGATGCCTACAACAGAGAATATGACAGATTACTAAAATGGATGGCGGAAAACTGTGTAGAACATATTGATGAACCTGTGCTGCTTGCATACTTCGGCGATCTCGCTGATACATTTTCTTCGGCTTCCTTATGGTCCAAATATTCAATGGTGAAGAGGACTTTAATGGTAAATAAGAATATTAACTTACCATATTATTATTACCATAAGTTAAGCGAATATTTGAAGCAACAGTCAAAAAGATACCAGTCAAAAAAGTCTAAAGTTCTGTCTAGAGAAGACGTTTTAAAATATATTTATGAGGCACCGAATGAGACGTTTTTAATGAACAAAATTCCATTAATATTTGGTGTATTTGGTGGATGTCGACGACAAGAATTTGTGAATATGCTAGTTACTCACGTAGGAGATAGAAAATCCGGTATCGTGGTAAATGTACCAGAGACAAAAACCGATAAAAAGCGCGTTTTTACCATTGTTGGCGAAGACGAAATGAACATTTTGAAGCTGACAAGAGACTACATGTCTGTACGACCACGTGGTTGTTCGGAGAAAAGGCTTTTTCTGATCTATACACAAAGTCACTGTACTGTACAGCCAGTTGGAAAAAACACATTTGGAGAAATCCCGTTCATCTGCCCTTGTAGACCGGTCGTCGTAACTTCATTTCGGTCAGAAATTTAAAACAGTAATTTTATTGACTATGCTTTTAGGAAAAATTGCGCTGAACACGATGGTGACATTAAGAAAAACATTAAACACAGACTTCACTGTTAAGAACAATGGTTTCTAGAGACAAATCTCATTTTTTGATGTTTCTTGACAAAAACGGTGCGTCGCGCGTCGGACAAAGAAAAGTCAAGATATAAAAAAATGTAGATTTTATGAATACGAGTCATTTGAGACTTGCAGCGACATATTATATTTGACCGTTCAATTGTTATAAACAAATTAAAGGTCCTAAGTTAACAATTTTTTAGGTTATTCGCATATTTTATCGTGGTCAAAATGTTCCATTTTGTTCATCGAATTTACGGTTCTTTCTCTCTTGCCCCCCTTGCCTTTTTTTTTACCTCCCCGCCAACGGTTAAAAAAATGCTTAGGAAACAAATGAAATATTTCAGCTCAGGAATGTCGTATTGAAATAAAATTGGCAAATGAGAGGTAATGAAAAAGGGAAATTATGAGCTTAGATAGCCTTCCATCAGTTAACTAGAACCGGAGATATAGACCATGTTGCGTTTACGACCGTCAATTGTTTATTAATTGATTTCTTGAAAAAAATCTTCTGGCAACATAAAGTTAATATATTAAACTAACTAGTTTTCAATTGTCACAAAAATCCATGGCTGTCTTCATACATTTTTTGTTTTTATAATAATTAATTTATGCACGCTTTACAACGCTCTTTAATGTTTATGCTCCAAGTGACTTGCACAGTAACGACTTTGTATATATAAAATTCAAAGCGCGCTCTGTTTTAAATACACCGTAAATTATTCCAAGTGGTTTTAAAAGACATTTAAAGGTATTTTTATTTTATTATTTAATTTTCTTATGTTTAATTATTTTTGTATACTGAGTGTTCCTGAATGACGTGCGAATATTTTATAGTGTGATTCCTTAGATCATTTTATGAAGAAAAGTTCATATGAACATATATTCGCAACGGCTTAAATTTCTTGCTACAGGGAGTTGAAATTCATTTTTTTAATCATTATTTTTAATACCTCAGAAAGTACTTTAGATATTAGTTTCAATTTTGGTATGTGTTAATAGAATATAAAACCACACATCTTAATTAGAAAAGTTATTTATCGCTCCACCAGTGGTGTCCCTGCGAATATGTTCTCTGATATCTTTTACCAAGAAAGTGGTACGCCACTGACATTTTTTCACCTGGATGTTTTCCTGATTAGCCTTATCAATTTTACATGAAAACGGTGTCCTGCGCTTTTCTCATCAGACACACAATTCTTGAATAAAACAATTAAATTCAAATTGAAACCAGTTACTCAGGCACACACAAAAAAGTTGTCGATTACACGGACCAGACCACTAGTTTCCGGTATATTTTGGCTTTCTGAATCCGAATCCGGCGTCATCTTTTCGCCACCACGTCACTATTTCTTTTTATCCTCAAAATACAGTTAGAAAAGTGCAATTTTGCATTTTCGTTTTTTCTGTGTTTTTGAGGATTTCAGTTGTCTACTAAGCATATATTTTAAACGTTGGTGGTGGGGGTAAGAAAGCAAAAAGGGGCAAAGCTACATAAAATACATATAAATATTTATCGACTGCCGGGGGTGGACAGTGCAAAAGATGTCATGGAAAATCGCAAATCCTTAATAAACAAATTACTTTATTTGTTTAAACAATTGCAATATATACGAGATATCGACACAAAAATAAAACTGTGAACAAAATGCAACACTTTGACCTCAATAAAATATCCGTGTGCCCTCTTGTTGAACAGAAAATAAATTGTTAATTTAGGACCAATAATTTGTCTATTACAAATGAATGGTCAAGGATAATAATAGGTCGCTGCAAGTCTCAAACGACGCTTGTTGATAAAATCTTCATTTTTCGTATCTTGACTTTTTTTTGTCCGACGCTCCGTTTTCTATGAAAAGTCAAGGAACATCAAGAAATAAGAAATTTCGCTAAAAACCATTGTTTTTAACAATCAAGCCTGTGTTTTATAATGTTTTTAATGTCACCATCGTGTTAAGCACAATTTTTCCTATAAGAATAGTCAATAAAATGTTACGGTTGCTTTTGTCAAGTAGACGTTGTAACATAATTTGTCATTTTGACAAGAGGAGTATGTGTAAATACAGCATTGTTAGATGTTTAACTATGAAAATTTAATCACTAAATCTGTACGTTAACTTTAGGTAGTTCATTGTTTAAAAGGATATCATCATCTAGTAATAAATAAATAAAAGGTCTTGTGTTAATAATTTCATATATTAATAGTATTTCCATTCACATTTGAATACTTTAGTAATCCTTCTGATTCTTAAATTTGTTTAATAGAGTTGTCACATTTATCGACTGTCGTCCAGCTAACTTGTGTCTAGAAATAAACATAAATTTTAATACAAATGTTTCGAGTATAATATTTAAATCAGTACTTTACCTGCATCAATCACAGTGTTGTGTGGTACATTATTATTCCTTGTAATTTGCTAGTTCTCATACATAGTGTGGTATCTGGAATAAATAGGAACGATAAACAAACCTATAACATAACCATAACTTAAGTAATTCAGTCTATGAAAACGACTAGTTCAAATGTATCACTTACCTTCTGTACCTTTATGTTATTTGCTTGTTAAATTTTATCCTCAATAATTGTTTATAATAATAAATAGAAAGAACATAGTAGGTTATAGGAATTGACAGCTACCGGTAATCAGCTGACTGGCATTGGCAGAGTTCGATTCAGTCTTAACCGAATACTCGCTCACTGAACAGTACTGTTCGGAGTAGCTCGAGGAATGTTTTAACTTAATATATTTTGCTTTAATAAGTTAGTAATTCTTCAATTAAATTCATTTTGAAACAATAATAAGGGGATAATTTTTGTAGTTAGATTGTCGTAATATTATATCACTTCTTATTAAATCTCCAATCAACAGGTTGATCTATGTTGGGGTTGTCTTAATCGAATGGGACGTCTGTAACAGAACTTCTCGAATTCTATCCAAATTACGGATGTGTTGTATTTTATGTTTCAAATAAATCATTTTTGTGATTACTTTCGGGTCTTCTGTTCAAGGTCGAATGGTATCATGAAAATTCTATTCTTTTTATGTCGTTTCGTCTGCGTAGTACGACTGCGCTAGGCACCTGTCCTGTAAGGGGTTAGAGGTTTTCTAGTACTTCCTTCTTGACGTGACCTTTGAGGCGAATAGACGTTGCATGGTAGCTTGGTAAATTTGGTGAGAGTAATCTTTATCCACGTTTTGGTTATTTTGTTGAATATTTGTAATCGTGGGATTTCCGTATTTACCAATAGTAATAATGATTTGTGAAAATCTGATCAGCATGATTGCTGGATATATGGCTACAGAGCACGTGTTAGGTCGAGCACATGGTCGACATTTTGTTAAGCCCTAAAAGGGTGAGTTATTAAATTTGCGAAAATGTAAATAGTATATTAATTTGGATTTTAAAACTTTTAGGCTTTTTATCGTTAGTTTTTATTAAGAAGCATTAGAATAGATGTAGTTATTAGTATAGGAAGAAATAGTTGAAAAATTTTGGAGCTTATACCGATAGATGGTTTCGTTTCTTTTGTTGGTTTCTTTTCATGACTTTGAGATGGTTGTAACTGGTTATAGTTTGAGCTGAAATTTGGCAGAGTCAATCGATTACCCTAAAATACAAGAAGACCGTTCAACGCTCATACCTTTCCACTCCTGGGAGAAGTTCATCGTTCTCATATTTTCTTTTGGGGTATTTCAAAATTCAACCGTAAGTCATAACTTGTATAAATTTTGTTTGTGTATATATATGTGTATGTATTGTAATTATTTCATAAGTTGACGATTTAAATACCTACCTTGTTTATATTAAAGTCAAGAACTGGTTATCTAGGAAAGAATATAGTCCAGAACTAGGTATTTTTTATTAGTTATAATATTAAATTTTCTGTACCCATAACCACCGTTTGAAAAGTATGTAAACTGCGTGCAATTGCATTTGGTATTATTATTATCGAATTTCACGTGTTAATAAATTTTATTCCTTTAGATTTAACTCATTTTCATTCATCACTTGATATTGCTAACGAATAGAAAAAAGTAATTGATACTTATAAATTTGAAGCATTTCTTTATTATTGACTTGGTATCTCGCATGGTATGTAAATGTTAGATAAATAAAAACAAATTTGTTATAAGCTCCACTCATTGGGTTTTCTTTCTCGTACTATAAATTAATTTAACAATTTATTAATCTATTGTTCACTTAGGTACCTAGACAGTTAGTTAGGCAACCAGTACGTCTGTATGTACTGGGAACTCACACTGAGATTGATGGAAGCTAGCCGAGGACTGGTAAGGTGTGATTATTGAACTGGTTGATTATTATATCAAGGAGCAAAACTCCACGACGTAGCACATTTGTGACATCCAAACGTCACATAATAAAAATTTCTGTTTTAATTTTCTGACTGAATTGCCTTCACGACGACCGGCCTCTTGAGCGATCCTTACAAGTATACAGGACACTGTCTGCGTCGAACATCGGCAACTTTTCTGGCAAAGACTGGAGCCAGTATGACCACGTTGAAGCACCGTTGTGGATGAAAGAGTACATCGGTTACTGTGGGATATTTAGAGGACAGTACATCTTCAAAAAATGAGGTTTCAGGAATGTTGGCAGGCATACCGTCTAGATCTGGCTTTTCCTTACAGAAACTTGATATCCAGACAATGAAACAAGAATCAATATTTGTTGCAGTCAATCTATTACCGGATCCTTCCAAAATTACCACTTTAATGTGAATTCAAGTAAATAAAGTAGAATATTTTCATAATAGGTACTTTAATTCCAAATTTTGTAATTAATAAAGTTTATTGATAAGTTAATCGAAAAATGTTTTTTTCTGCCTTTACATCCGCGCGGGCCATAAAATGCACTTTATGCCCGCAAGGGTGTAAAGTACACTACTTTGTATTCGGTATTTTCTTTTTCCTTCTTCTATTCTTTGGGACCTCCTGCCACATGTATGTTTTCTTTTTAAGCGGTGCTAGGGGAATCTACAAAATATATTACAATTAACCAGTATGATACTGGTAAATAACCTCTACGCCTGTGACGTTTACGTCAAAGGATCAGTTAGAGGCTGGTTTTTTTAAATAAACAACACAAATAAGTATAACAACTTGAAATTAAATATTTTGCCGACGTTTCGGAAATCTAATCTGTTTCCTTTTTCAAGGTTTTTTTTGAAAAATCTTTTTTTGCTGTGTATGACAAATACACAGCTCTAAGAATGTTTGTTATATTCAATATCCATAGATACTTACTATTTACATAGAACTGTTGATATAGTTAACAATTTTTTAGTTTTTATACAATGTTAAGTTTGTGAAGTTCTTCTTTTAACATTGGCAGCCAAGTTGTACAGACATCTACGGAACAATTCGACACACAACTATCCTCATTCAATAATATTATCGCGGATTCTTTAATTTTTTTTTTTGCTAACTGTTTCTTTTGTTAAAATTTTTGCCGAGTTCGCAGATCTTGGACCTCTGAATTTCATTTTTTCTGATATAATTTTGATGTTCGCCCAATCTTACACTAAAAGGTCTGGATGACTCACTCACGTATTGTTTGTCGCACTCACAAAAAGGAAACAGATTAGATTTCCGAAACGTCGGCGAAATATTTAATTTCAAGTTTTTATACTTATTTGTGTTGTTTATTTAAAAAAACCAGCCTCTAACTGATCCTTTGACGTAAACGTCACAGGCGTAGAGGTTATTTACCAGTATCATACTGGTTAATTGTGATATATTTTGTAGATTCCCCTAGCACCGCTTAAAAAGAAAACATACATGTGGCAGGAAGTCACAAAGAATTGAAGAAGGAAAAAGAAAATTAAGAGAATGCCACAAATAACATTTAGACAATATTTGTATTTGGTAATTAAGCAATAAAAACACAATAAAAAAATAGTATGACATTAAATATTTTCTGTCGGTCTGTAACTTTTTTTTGATCGTACGGTTGCTATGGAATGGTTCAACATTATTTTGACCTCATTAAGGTAACAGGTTGGAAGTAAATAGGGATAAATAAGCAAGATATGCTAGTAAGAGTCCAGAAACTTGGTGTCTATAATAGAGAACTCTCATATTTTTTCATGACATCTACCAATTTGTGTTTCCTGGCTTCTAGACAATACTTGAGTGTACCTATTTATATAAATAATTTTTATTTTTTGATTCCTATAAATGTTTTAAATGGATTGGAAATAAAATAAAATTTTCTTAGATGTAGCTCTGGGAATTTGAAAATTAAACGAATTTCAATTCAATTAATTTATTGATCGCCTTACTCGTAAGAAAGATAGAAGAGTATTTCCCACTTTATATAAGCTGCTATATGCTAATGATATTTTTTGATAAGTAAAAAATGAGAGAGGACGTTGGATTGCGATATTGTTTTAATATATTTGTAATAGTTGGAATCAATTTAATCACTTATTAAAAAATTGTGACAATCACCTGAAAATTTACTACAAACTCGAAAGGATAATAAAAGTCTTCCATTCGAGTGTTATTAATTATGCTATATTTGCCACTTGCAAACAATATTTTTGTGCCTAGAAAAAATTTACTCTGTATGAATATTATGTAGCTTACGGAGACAATGTTACTTATTAAATTAATTAAGTAAACTACAATTTTAATTTTCCATGTGAAAATTTTCAAATTCTAATTTGAACATTATTGGAAAGTAATAATTATTTAATTTCAGGTGTAAAATCGACTCTTATTTGTGGTTCTGGAAAACTAAAATGCATGTTTTCGGCGCAAAGTAAGTACTAACTATAATAGTGTAGGTATAATACATTCATTAATCAAAAGTAACATAGACATATTTCCATAAAATATTTGACAAGACGCTGTGAATAAAAAAATAAAGTCTATCTGCGTATACTATAACATATACTGAAGGCTATATATGTATATATATATATATATATATATATATATATATATATATATATATATATATATATATATATATATATATATATATATATATATGTATATATATATATATATATATATTGATACTAGTTAAGTTGTCACCTCCGTCATATAGAAGAGGCGTCCCCATATCCGAGTCATTCCATTTATTTACCGCTATTAATTTGATCTATATATGCTGAGGGGAATCTCCAGAATCCAGATTTCAAGAGAGGGGAAATGATTTCTTATTTTTTGTTTGCTCATTTTTGTAGGATACTGAAGATACGTTCCCACATCCTAAATATATATATGTGAAGATACTGATAGTTCGTTATTACATCTAACAACGTTGCCATATCTCTGGAAATAGGAACGTCCTGTCATTATCCACAGTGATAAAATGTACATATATATCGTTGAATCAATATGCTCTATTGTAAATTTTAAGAAAGTAATGTTTTGACTATGACGTGTCCCCATGGGTTTTAAGTTCATGATATTTTGTAAGAACAATACTTTTGTCTACGTACCAATGAATAAATGAATACGATAATAATGTGCACATTTTGAGAGAGGATGTCACCGTTGATATTAATTAAATTATAGCAATAGGTAATACTTATTATTGCAAGCTTACAAGCTTGCAATAATATTATCTATTGCGCTTGATAACTAAATTAATATTTGATATATACCAATTCTTTTTTACCTCCCTCGCATACCGAAGGGAAGTATTGTATTCGAGAAAAAATCACCCTCCGAGACTTTTTCGGATTTTGACGTTTCAGAACACGTAGATTACGAAAATATAGGTTTTTCAATTCCGTCAGTCTGTCTGTCTGTCTGTTGGTGCATTAACTAAAAAACTACTTGACGGAGAGTAGTGGTAGGTAAATGACGCTCTACTGTCAGCGAAGAAATGGTTAAAATTTCACTTCAAAATATACAGGGTGGACCGACTAAAGGGAGTAAATAATGAAACAAAATTGGTTTTGCTGAAATTTAAAATTTCCACGTTTCATGACAAACTAAATCTATTTCAGAAAATAATATTTTGAAAATTTTTTTCACCAACACTTGAAAACATTTTTACCACTAAAATGAAAAAAAAAATTCTTTCAAATTTAAAATTTCCAACATTTTTTAAAATTTTTTAAAAAAATTTTTTACCAACATTTTTGAAAATTTTTTTACCACTAAAATACAGGGAAATTTTTTTTTCTTTTTTTCGAAATTTAAAATTTTCACGTTTCATAGCGTTCTAAACCTATTTAAGAAAACAAAATTTAGAAAATTCTTTCACAATTTTTGAAAAAATTTTACTACAAAAATAGATGGCAAATTTTTTTTCTTTGATCAAATTTAAAATTTCCACGTTTCCATGGCATTCTAAACCTATTTCAACAAAAACAAATTTAAAAATATTTTTGAAAAATGTTTTAATCCACTCACTACTATAGAATAGATGAAAAATTTGTTTTTGCTCAAAATTAAAATTTCCACGTTTCATGACATTCCAAACCTATTTTGGAAAAAAACTGCAACATTTTTTTACCATCTTGGAAAAATATTTTACCACCAAAATAGATGGAAAAAAAATTATTTTTGCACAAATTTAAAATTTCCACGTTTCATGACATTCTGAACATATTTCAGAAGCAAAAAAATTTGAAAACATTACCAACACTTGAAAAATTTTAAAAAATTTTTTAATCACCACTATACGCGCACTCCACGTCAATGAGGAATTGAAAATGTGACAGATGGCAATAATATTTGGAATGTGCACCTGTTAAACTTTTATTGAAAAATGTACAGGGTAGTCATCGCAAGAAATAATTCAGTCATGGTGGACATTTGTAAAGGTATTTACGCAATCTTTCCATATTTGGCACCTGTCATTTAGTATTGAACTTTTATTGTTGGATGAGCAATCTGTATATTTTTTTACCAAAATTTATCAGGTTTTCTTTGTAATAATAGTGATAACTATATTCCGATTGTTATTTTCAATGTCATTTCGGAATTATTAATTTTTTAGAGTGACCGAGATGCACAAATAAGGAGGGAAGTTTTGTGCAAACACCTTTACCGATTTTTTTGAAAATGCTTTAGTTTTATATAATTAATTATTTTATCAAAAAAAATTAAATACATTGATAAATAAGTGAATAAATATGAGGTTACGTTTTTGAGAATAATTGCAAAATAAAAAAAAATTATACAAAAATTTCATGGTACAAAAAATGGCGTGCTTTATCGGTATCTAAAATACATAGTAGGCATATTTTTCAAGATATGTATTTAAAACTGGCATGGTCAAAGTTTCCTTAACCCATTAGCGCCGGAATTATTTTTTTTTAGTTTTTAATATTTTTTTTGTACTAGGTGTGTTACACTGGACAAAAGGAACAAAAAATTATGTAAACTTTTTTTTGACAGATTGACAGGTAATGAGATATTGGCCGTTGCCATATGGTAACGCTAGGCGTCTGGGCTACCGTAACTTAAGAAAACCCCAATTTTGTATATTGTTCTAGATAATTATTAAAAAATTAAATTTACATGACTTTATTATTAAAAAACTAATTTATTACAAAATTTAGGACACAAAAATATTAAAACATATTTATTGTGAACGAAATGGGACAAAAGTCTATGCAAAGACCAATTTGCACACAAACAATTTTCTTTTTTTCAATGGTGTGACGAATAAAATAATTGATGCCATCGAATCTGACAGTATCCAGATATTCGACTGTCTGATGCTGCAGGTGATCCTGAAGGTCTCCCAGTTGCTTTATGTGGCACACCATATTTCTTCAGATAGGCATTAGTAATTTCTCGTTTATATTCAAGTTGTGATAATTTTCGCCCAGATTTGTTGTATAGTATCCAACTGTTTTGCAAAGCTAAATCTAAAAGCCAGGTAAGTATAGACCAGTATCACTTTCTCCCACGTATTCCAATACGAGAACAACTGACAGTTTGATCCATTTGATCTGTTCCTCCCATATATGAGTTGTATTTTGTAATGAGTTTGCGTCTTGAAACCATGACAGGACGTTTGAATTTTTGTGAAAACCGTTCTGTCTGGGTATTCTCCTGTGTGCCATGTGAAGAAAAAATCATAGCAAAAGCGGCATTATCAAACCAACGTACATAAAAATTACCATAATTTGCTTCTATGGCTGATTCGTAATAACCACGCTCTTTTTTATAGACTTTTTTAATTGTTAGGGGACATAATTTTGGAGTTCTGTTTTCGTGGATTGTGCCAATTGCTGAATAGCCACGAAATTTCATATATGAAAATAATGCAGAGCAATGCAATGTACATTGCCTCTGCTAAAGTCAACTCGCCCCTAGAAAGAAAGAAAACCTTTCAAGCTACTACAAACGCCTAGCGTTGCCATATGGCAACACCCAAGTTTGAACAGCTATATCATATGTAATAAAAGCCATATTTTTTTTAAATTGTTAAAACAACAAAGTTCCGAGTCTATAAAATACCACCATAAACAAAAAAATATTTTAGAAGCACTGTATAGAAAAATATAATACTTACATAAAACGTACATCCATATTTTCGGCCATTTTTAATTCACCACAAAATTGTAAAAAAATGCTTAAATTACTGTCAACCGCAGATTAATTTGCGGAACATGTGCCAAGTTAGGCATGTTTTGACACATAAAATAACATATTCCCCCACTCTTATCGGCACGTATAACATACAGGGGTGATATGAAAATGAAATGTGTTTACCGTTGCCGTATGGCAACGCACGGCGTTAATGGGTTCCTTAAAAAGTAGGGCATTTTTCAATATACCTTAGCAGAACTTCAAAACTGTTCAAAGTACATTATTCAAATCGACGATTGAGTTAAAATAGACATAATACACACATAATTTTTTTCGCTCCTCCATTTCTGAGATATTCGCAGTAAAAGTGAGGGATCAATACATTTGAATCGTATTAGTCTTTTTCCGATTAAAATAAAAAAAACAAAGGTACAACTCTTCTCTCATTTTTACTTGACTTTTGGTAAGACATCAAATTAAATTACATTTGCCTTATTTATTGTAAAAGCAAAATGCTTAAATACGAAATAAATGTATTTTATTTTTCAAATACATTACCACCATTTTCAAGTATATTACCAACAGGTACCAGCTCATGAGCTGATGTAGTACATACACTCAATGACATATTTGTGACAAATGGAACTACAATTTAGAAATCGTGTTCTTTAAATAAATAAAATGATAACAGAAACACAGGGTCTGGTTACACATAATTCATTTATTGTCAATTACATTTTCTTCACTCTAGGCTCTTGACTATATAACTAAATAAGGAACTAATTCGTTGAAGATATTTTATTACTTCATATGTTCAATTGTACACAAAAAATGATAAATCCATAAAGTGCTATTAAACTTAGGCTTAAATTTTTGAGAACGGAGTAATTTGTGTACTTTGTAGTTTTTTTAACTATCACTCAAAAGCTATACATTTTTAGTATATACACATAATTCGGTTCTTTGTAGACAATCAAATTTCCTAAGTCAACAATTTTTTTAAACAAAATAAGTCAAACAAACTATTTAAAAATCGAAAATTTTCGATTCTTTCTTTTTCTTTTAATGTTTGTGTATAATTTTTCTCTGAGTGGATTTAGGTATAGGCATTCGTTCACAAAAAGGAAAGCTGACGTAATTCCGTTAAAATGGCGATAAAGATTGATTGAGATACAGTCGTTCAGTTACCTACTTTTTTACGATTTTACCACTTTTTACCTTTATACCATGTTATTTTTAATTTTTACATACAGGAAACTTAAAAGAAGCATGGAAATTGAAAAGAAGCATTTCGCAAACACCTGTACACCCCAGTCGATGATGACAGATGGAAACTTAATAGATGCATGGAAACTTAAAAAAAGCATCTCACAAACACCTACAGCTCCCATCCTGTATTCCCACCCCATGCGGCACTCGCTGCTGACAACAAGCATATCCACTGTCCAACCAGGCGTATGCAGCCGGTTCGGCGGTATATAAAACATTCGAGATTTGGTTCTGACACGTGGTATGGCCGTCCATTGGGCGTGTTCGACGGACGACCAAGCTGCGTGTTGGAACGAACTTCCATGGATGCCCGGAATCGGCAGCAATGCCCATCTTACGCTGACAAATCAATCAATCAATACAAAAATATTTTTGGCTTATCAATGATAATGATAAAGGTATTTGTCTAAAATTTTGATATTTATAATATGATCTTAGACATAAAAAAACTTTAATGTTGTACCTACTAATTTAGAGTAAAGTTTAACTCTAAATTCGACTGTCATCCACAAATACTGCTAAACAAGCCAAGAGAAAGATACATTCCATCTCCCTCAGTATTATTTGTAAAGACTTATCTCCACTATCAAAACGTATTTACGAAACAGATGGTTAAAACCTCTGATTTAAATAAATTTAAAAACTTATTTATACAACTTAATATTTTATAAATAAATATGTATACACATGTCAAAAATAAATTTTATCATTCTTTTTCATATTAAGGATAATCTAAACATCAAAATTTTCAAAAAATACTTTTACTTTAAGAACTTGTTAATTACATAATGTGAATTAATAAATAATATATTCGAATAAATAATAAACAACTAATAGATATGTAATTTTCAAAAAATATATCTTTAAAACAAATATAAATTAGTACATTTGCTCCGAAGGCAGCCGATCAAATTGTGTAGTTTTTCAAAAATCTACGTCTGCGTCGGGACTAGTACCTATTGAATAACAGTTGATGTTTATATTACTTTCAACCTTTACGGGTTGTAAAACTGTAAACGACTTGTCACCAACAGTTTACTTCATTCTCATCTTTTAATTGTTGCGGCTCTAGTACTGACAAATTGCCAAAATCACTATTGTTTAACCAATCCTAAAACATATCTTTTAGCTATTGCCTTCTCTTTATTTTTATTGTTTACCTTAATTCTGTCCACATTCTTTCCCTCTTGATAATTTGAATTGGGTTTCGCTGTATTAGCAGGCTTTTTACTTGCGTTGTCAATAATTGTTCTTGCTGCAAAACTTTTTTTAGGAATATTTACCTCAATATTTGTTTTCATACACATTATTACTGTTAGAAATATTAAAACGCAATGTGTATATAAAAAAAATGTAATCTCTTTAAATAAATATCTTGTACTCTGTTCAACACTAGAAATCTAAAATTACAGTAGTTAGTCCTCTTAAAGATTTTTTAAATTAACTTTAATTTTAATATTTTTCAAATCAATATATTTTATGTGACTAATTATACATATTCTTTTATTATACATATTAACTGTACAACAATTAAGCCAGGTCCTAATTGAAATTTGAACAATAATGATTGCAAATGAACCTGAGGAGGCGTGCATATTTATTTATCGTTTTTTAACGCAGTGAACGGTATATGGAACATTATTCCATCTCTTCATATTTCTTCACCGTAAATTGTTGAAATAACAATATTCCATTTAACTATTCAAAATATCTATTCCGATTTCTTTGCCTTTCAGTGTAGTCCAGTGTGGTGTAAATTCCAGTACGAGTTCGTCGATTTCAATCTATTGAATTTAATTCACCAGTCATAACCAATTTTACATTATATAGTAACGACAAATTAATGGTACCATGATATCTACAGGAAATACATAAAACATTTTTTCTTTATAATTTCCTCATCTCTCATTTTGTCCTACACATTGAATCGATATTTTTTATATTTATTGAGATGAAATTTAAAATTGGCGTCAGGTACATAAATTGGCTCATTATTTAGGGATTCATAGGACAAAGCGGCTACCCTATTCTGGAAAACTTTCTTTTATTTCATTACATAACCTAGTTGAAAACAAAAAAAAGTTTTGATTAGCTAATTAATTAAGGTTTTGATTAATTTTACTCCACGAAAAATGTACCAACATTTACGAATAATAATCTCTTCTGTTTATTTTTCTGCAGCCAATAAAATTTTGGCAAAAGACAGGTCTCTTCGCGATAATCTTTTTGCTAGAAAAGATACAATAAAATGTTTCGGATAACAATTGTAGACAATAAAGTTATCTATTGAACTACCTGAATTGTTTATTGCTATTTCTCCAATAAACGCGGAGAAGAGTGGCACGCGAAATAATTATTTATAGTAATTAAACTACTCAACTTATCAACACGAAATTCAAAGTGGTTTTATTTAATTAGTAGACGAGGCGATTTAAAAAAAACAATAATATTTACAAAATAACTACTTTCTGAACAAAAACTGATTTTTGCAAGGAAAAAAAAATTGAATTATTTTTTACGATTACTTTAATTTCACTTCACTACGTGGATAAGGAGGTAAAATTGTGCCCAATTGAGATTTAAACGGGTCAATAGATAACTTAATTATCTACAATTTTTATTTGAAACATTCATTTGCATCTTCCCACTATACTTCCACTCCACTACGTGGATATGGAACCGAAAATATGACAGATGGCAATAATATTTGACATATAGTTAACGCTCTTGACAAGGAAGATACCTGTTATAACAGGATGGTCATCCTAAAAAATAATTGAACCATGTTGTAAAGGTATTTACGCAAGCCTTCCATATTTGGCACCTTTTATTTAACATTGAATTTTTGCTATCGGATGACCACTCTGTATATTTTTTTGACCAAAAGTTACCAAGTTTTCTTTGTAATAATATCTTCCGATTATTATTCTCATATGTGGTTTCGCAGTTAATAATTTTTTAGAGTGGCCGCCCGGTATACATAAAGAGGGAAGTTCTGTGTAAATACCTTTACCGATTATTTTATACGGAATTTAAATATTTTATCTTTAAAACTCTGTAAAACTGAAGAGTATAAAAATTAATTTTATCACTGTAGATCTCCGAAATGATGCATTTCTAATCCTATATAATGGAATCTTTTTGTTTATTTTTCGCCAAAGAATTAAAAATATTTCTTCAATCGAATAATACAACTCCCTGTATTTACAAATATATAATGCATTGTTCTGTGTTATGGTTACTAAATTATTTAGAAACATTTCAGCTGGTAGGAGCTTAAGGGATTTTCGATAATAAATCCATCTGTGCAATAAATGTCGGCTAGTAAGTACTTCATGGGTTTCCCAAAATATTACGTTCAGTACATAAAATTATATAATTTACATTTATTTGACAGAATCCTGACCGAAAAATATTTAATATTTATTGTATTTCCATAATATTGACGTAATTTTTATAAAGCCTGGTATCTATATAGTGTATTACATCTTTTTGGTGAAATACGAAAAGAAACCGGAGATCTGTTTCGATAAAAATGTATATAAAACATACTTGCGCTTCATAAATAAATGTAATTTAAAACTCGAAAAACATCCTAAATGTCAGAAAACCAACAAATATGCTCTGTTCTAGACATCTTTAATGAAACTTACTGTAGTATTTTTTATATAAATTTGATCTATTCGTAATGCTTAACACTTTTTATTTTCACGATCATGATAAACAAAAAAATAATGCGTTATCTACCCTCCTTTCTGTTAAATTTTGTCTCTTTAAATATTTTCTCAATACCAATACATTGAAAACTATATTGTCTGAAAACTATCTCTAGCACAGAAGGTGCTATAAACAGTCTATAAATGTGGTATATTCCTAGCATATATTTAATATACTCATAAACATCACGCATAATAAGAATTTGGATTAAGTCTTTTGAATGTTTGGTTAATAATCTTATGTCGAAATAATTTAGCGAAATCGGAAAATGTTAAAATGTTTAACAAATTTCGCATCCACCTTAAAAAACGCATATTTTTAAAATTCTTTCAGTCTTTATGTATTACTTTTTGTCAGTCTACTACCTACTTATTTTTAATAAGAAAAAGTAGCTCGAATGTTATACAAACCTGTTTTACACGTCTATTGCCCTAATATTTGAGATCGAAATCTTCATTAGTGAATCAAACGTTAGAGTATTTTTTGCATCAAAATGAGGAACCTGAAGGAACCATCAGGAACCTTGAAAAGAGGTGCATGTGTTGAAAAATTACCTCCTCTAAGCAACTTTTGCAATATGAACAATTTACGAGAAGACACTGATTTTACAGATATTTACATTTCATATAATTTTTTTGAGTAAGAAAAATGCCATAACTTTTTTAAAATAAGTTTTAGATAGGTGCATTATTATTTGTTGAGGAACCTATATATTTTCATGCAAAATTTGAGAAAATATTATTTTTAGCAGTTATTCACAAAATTTTAAATCAGTTTATTTAAAAAATGTTATGGCGAGTCTTATTAAGAAAATTTTAATATTTAAGTTGAAATATCTCGAAAACCGCTGATTTTTCGAAAATTGTTCAGATTATGCCATGCATGTGTATGCTTTAATTTGTAGCGAGATCGTTATTATTAAAAACTGAAGTTACTTACATATTCTGGTCATAGCTATGTACATAATTCAAATATCTCTTTTAGTTATCAATAAAATAGCAGCAGGAGTTTTAAGGGAGACACCCTATATATTTACATAAAACTTCTTCTGTATTTCCGTAGATAAGTAACATATTATGCAACTTATAGTAAAAGTTAATGATTTCAATTCACTTGTACACAATGGCAGTATCTGAACGAATAATATGTAAGAAATAGAAATACAAATTTCGAAAGTGAACATTCGCTAAACATTGTGTCGTAAGTCTTAATTTTTTTAGTTATGGAGCACCGCTTCAAAAAAAATTGAAAAAACTCGAAAATAAACTACTCATAGCAGTACATTTTTGGCAAAAAGTTTATGTACTCGAATCATTATTTCTTAAAAAATATGCCTACTATGTAAATAATACTTTAGGTACCATTAAAGTGCGGCATTTTTTGTATGAGGAAATTTTTTCATAATTTTTTATTCTAAAATTTTGCAGTTGTTCTCAAAAACGTGATCTCATATTTATTCGATTAATTATCAATATACGCATACCAAATATTAAGTCAACATATTAATTTTATTTTGTTAATATCTTTAATAATGGAGTGAGAGTGAAAAACATAATTAAAACATGGTACATGTATAACAACATTTGGAACTAGATTACATTTTGAGATGATTCTGTTGAAGGATTGAGGTAAAAATAAGTAAAGAGCTCAGAAACTTAGAATTGGGTGTATGTGTTAGAAGCCAGGCCTCAATTTTGTTTATAACGTTTGTCACTCCGCATAACCTGTTCTCAAAAAGTTTTGGACTACCTTCATTATTACCTCGGAGTAGACGAGTTCAATTATATTTTTTCAATTCTGTGAGCAATTATTTCCACTCACTAGAGTGTAAATATAATATCGATATGTTTTCATTTAAATAAACTTGGATAGAAAATTTGGATGAAGAAGTAATGATTCCTCGGGCAGCGGATTTTTGTTTTCAATCAAAGATGTGAAACCGAAATAAATTATTTTAAACTATTTGGACCCATATGAGTCATATTTTGGTTTCCAAATAAGCTTTTTAGAAATGTCTTAATAGTTTTTGAAAATAAAATTGACATATCACCTAATATATGTGAAGTTGGTTGAAACCTGAAAGATAAACTGTATATTAATTAGTTTCGATATTTTGCAAGTCGTATTTTTTTGTGCTTCATCAAAAAACTTAATAAAATGTGGCTCCTAATTACAAGTATTCTGCCTTACATCAAATTAAGGATCATAATGCATTTGTAATTTTTCTATAATTCTTTATCATTTGGGCATTTAACATGTTCAATGAGATATTGAATATTTAACAGATTATTTATGTGCATACAATAATATATTTACATTTATTTTGAAAATAAAATCTTATGTCATTAACAAACATTTTTCACTTAGTGAAAATTTCACTTTCATTGAAACCAAAGTGCGGCTCAAGATTTCTTTAAGAAACGTGCGTAATACGTACTTTGCTTTCAGTTTAAAAAAGGACTCAGTGTTCCAAGTATTTCTTATTATTAAACAGACTATACAAGTCCCTAGGTAAAATTTTATTACGGTCTCCCAGTTAAATTCCATAAAAATAGCGCGGAAATGATACCGAATATCTAGAGTTTACTTTGAATGATTCACCTTCACGATGTTAGTTATTTTCAATATTTAGAACACATTTCACATTTATTGAAATGAATATAGATTATATGCACTTTATATATTATTTCGTGTTTTTACTTCCCTCGCATACGGAAGTATTGTATTCGAGAAAAAATCACCCTCCGAGATTTTTTCGGATTCTGACGTTTCAGAACACGTAGATTACGAAAATATGGGTTTTTCAATTCCGTCAGTCTGTCTGTCTGTCTGTCTGTTGGTGCATTTACTAAAAAACTACTTAACGGAGAGCAGTCAAACTTAGTAGGTAGTTGACGCTACTGTCAGCGAAGACATGGTAGAAATTTCACTGGAAAATATACAGGGTGGACCATCTAAACGGAATAAATAGTGAAACAAATTTTTTTTTGCTCAAATTTAAAATTTCCACGTTTCATGACGCGCTAAATCTGTTTCAGAAAAAAAAAATTTTTTCAAACATTTTTGAAAAAATTTTTACCAAGATGAAAAAAATTTTTTTCAAACATTTTTGAAAAAATTTTTACCAAGATGAAAAAAATTTTTTTTTGCTCAAATTTAAAATTTCTACGTTTCATGACACGCTTAACCTATTTTAGGAAAAAAAAATTGAAAATTTTTTTAACCAATATTTTTGAAAAAATTTTTACTACTAAAATGAAATAATTTTTTTTCTTTCTTCGAATTTAAAATTTCCACGTTTCATGGCATTCTAAGCCTGATTCAGAAAAAAAAAATATTTTGAAATTTTTTTTACCATTTTTGAACATTTGTTTACCACTAAAATAGATGGATTTTTTTTTTATTTCTTCACATTTCAAATTTCCACGTTTCATAGTGTTCTAAATCTATTTACCACTAAGATACAATTTTTTTTCTTTGTTCAGATTTTAACTATCCACGTTTCCATGACATTCTAAAACTATTCAAACAAATTTAAAAACGTTTTTGAAGAATTTTGTAAAAAATTTTAAAACATTTTTAATCCATTTATTATGTATCACTACTATAGAACAGACGAAAAAAATTTTTTTGCTCAAATTTAAAATTTCCACGTTTCATGATATTCCAAACCAATTTCGGAAAAAAAAATTTGCAACATTTTGTTACCAGTTTGGAAAAAAATTTAACACTAGAATGCTCAAATTTAAATGACATTCTAAACCTAGGTATTTCAGAAAAAAAATTTGAAAATTTTTTTCACCAACATTTTTCAAAAAGTTTTTACCACCAAAATAGATCGAATTTTTTTTTATTTGCTCAAATTTAAAATTTTCACGTTTCATAGCATTCTAAACCTATTTTAAAAAATACGTAATTTTTAATTTTTAAACTTTTTTTAGCACTACTATAGAATAGAAGGAAACTTTCCTTTTTGCTTAAATTTAAAATTTCTACGTTTGATATTTTAAACCTATTTCAGAAGAAAAAATTTTGAAAATTATTTTACCAACATCTTTTGAAAAATTAAAAAAAAAATGAAATTTCTTAACCACACACTATACTCCATTACGTGAATGTTGGATTGAAAATGTGACAGATGGAAATAATATCTGGCATATGCACCTATCCTACTTTTATTGAAAAATGTACAGGGTGGTCATCCCAAGAAATAATTCAGTCATGGCGGACATTTGTAAAGGTATTTGCGCAAGCCTGCCATATGTGGCACCTGCTATTTAGTATTGAACTTTTGCTGTTGGATGAGAACTCTGTATATTTTCTTGACCAAAAGTTACCAGGTTTTCTTTGTAACAATAGCAATAACTATATTCCGATTATTATTCCCAATGTCATTTCGTAATTGAAAAATTTTTAGAGCGACCTCATGCGCAAATAACGAGGGAAGTTCTGTGTAAATACCTTTACCGATTTTTATATTTTAGCATTAAATGGTAAATGGTGATGATAAAATACTAATTCTAAAGTTTTCTTCCATGCTTCTTAGCTTTCAAGTTATTATATTTAATAAAAAGCCATATATATGCTTAATTATATTTAATTCGTTGTTATGAAAGAAGTTTCGATGTGTTGTGAATTAATGCTGATCTGTGTGTCGATTTAATATATTGTTTTGTATCTGTGCCAATAAAACTAATTTTATTAATAGCTTATTTACCTGTTTTAAATGTATTGCTCTGTAAATTGTTAATATGATTTAAAAATGTTGTTGACTGTGACAGTACTTAGCAAGCTTGTGAAAACGTCGTCAATACCATTAAATGAAGTTAAAATATTCGATAGGAAAAATTTTACAGATTATTCTATGATCATAGATAAGAAAGAAATGGACATAACATAAGTCTGAGAGTTTCTCTCTGATATTCTTATTTATCCTTCACATTTTTAAAGATAATTTATTCGAATTCGGCAAATAAAACGCTTATAGGAGTACCTATGGGATATTCTTATTACTTTAAGTAATAATTTCCAAGATTCTCCAAAACCTTAGTTTTTTCAAAATAATGAGTTTTACTATTAGAATTTTAAATAATACAATTTCAGCTAAAAATAACTATATTGACCATAGTAAGAATTTAGCCAAGGTGTATTTTGCCAAATATCGCCCAAGGAGCACGAGATGTCAAAAAAATGCAACAGGCCAAAAAGTTAAATGATAAAAAGAAAAGTCTTTTTGTGAAAGGACAGTTAGTATCGACGTAAAAAAAGTTCGCAGGCCAAAGGGGTCCTGTTTCCCAAAAATATATCATCCTGTAGATTATTTCGAATGGTAATAAAAATATTTGGTGGGAAGTCCAAAAAGTGTTTTTTATATCGAATTTAATTTAATTATCTTTAAACCGTAATACTGAAGAGAATAAAAATTAATTTTATCACTAGATTTCCGAAGTGAAGCGCTTCTAAATCTGTTATAGGATCTTTTTTCTTATTTTTCGAAAAACATTTAAAAATATTTTGTCCATCGAATAATACAACTCCCTGGATATAATTTCAACTTAAATATTAAAACTTTCTTAATAAATTAACTAAATTTAAACTATCTACATAATTGTTTTCTTAACTTTATTACAATCAATTGTTGATATTTGAAAAAATGCCAAAAACAATGTCCTCTTCGTCGAGATAGCTTTAAAGAATATAGTTTTCAATGTATTGGTATTGGTATTCAGAAAATATTTAAAGAAGCAATATTTAAAAGCAAGGAGGTGGTGGGTTCTTTCGTTTAACATGATCGCGAAAATAAAACGTTATTTGAGCCAATGCCTTTTTATATTTGTTTTTAGTTCAAGTTCAACATAACATTTAAATAAAACATAGATAAAACATACTACAGTAAATTGAATCAAAGATCTCTCTAACATCGCATGCATAGCATTTGTTGGTTATCTGATATTTTGGACGTTTTTCGAGCTTTCAATGACATCTCATTATGAAGCGCGAGTATGTAATAATAACTTTTGTCCACGACTATTAAATAATGTACTCATTATGTACGTGTTTCCTCAATGATAATGCTATCTATTATTCCCTACAGTGAATAATGATTTCATTATTCACTGATTGCAGTGAATAATGAGGACAGTCAGTTGTTTATAAGAATTGACATTTGTGACATTTTGCTAAAAATTCAAAATGTCAAAATTGCAGCAACCAAAAGACAAGTGTTGTCTCTTTAAGGTTTCTAGGAAGCACTCAATGGTACATGCCGAAAAGGTACTTTAATGAACACTCAAAAACTACATGAGTAATTTGTTTTCAAAGCATCATCTATTAGCAACGCACGGCAATCCCCAACATTGTTTTTGAAACCATTTAGCTGTGCCTAGAAACTGTATTATTTTATTAGTAAGCCATGACAATGTGTCAAAGCGTAATTTTGATTTGAAACGTCAAGATTTATGTCATTTCAACGCCAACGTTATTTATAATAATTTTACACATTAGGTACTCAAAAAGAGTAATAAAATTAAATAAATGGATACTGACAGTGAAAACGAGATTTCTTTGACACCGCCAGATATAAAGGAAACTGCAGAAATCGCCACATTAAACTTGTTGCCCGAAATATATATATTATGACATATGAATCTTTCCTAAATAGGAGAAATGAAATAAAGATGAATTAAATAAATATTAAATATTTAATAGTCGTGGACAAAGCATAGTATTCTACTCGCATATAATGGCTATTATTCACTCTGGTGATTTACGACACTCGCCTGCGGCTCGTGTCTTAAACTTTACCATCGTGAATAGTAGCCATCATTATATGCTCGTTGAATAATATACTATTTATTTTCATGATCAAGAGGTTAGGCTTCATAAAAGTAACGTCAATATTATGGAATTACAATAAAGATTAAATATCTTTCCGGTAAGTTTAAGTCAAATAAATGTATTATTGTGGGAAATCCATTAAGTCCTTACTAGCCGATATTTATTGCACAACAATAAGTTACATCTTTTTATTTTCATAGATAATTTTGTATCAACATGAGTAACATATGCAGCTTGTAGAAAAAATTAATGTTTTCAATTCACTTTTACGATTTTTTGTGTTAACAATTTATATTTCAGGGAATAATAAAATAAACAACCAATATCTCTTCCTCAGTGGCAATAACTGAATGAATAATACGTAAGAAATAGAAATACGTTTCAATAGTGAACGCCACTGAACGTTGCATTCTTAAGTCTTTATTTTTTTTAATTAAGGAGCACTGCTTCTAAAAATTAAAAAAAAAAAACGACAATAAACTGCTCATAGCAGAACATTTTTGGTAAAAAAATTGTGTACACGAATCGTTATTTTCATGAATAAATAATTATTTTAATACATTTTTTACTTCCCTCGCATACCGAACGGAAGTATTGTATTCGAAAAAAAATCACCCTCCGAGATTTTTCCGGATTTTAACGTTTCAGATCATGTACATTACGAAAATATAGGTTTTTCAATCCCGTCAGTCTGTCTGTCTGTTGGTGCATTAACTACAAAACTTGACTGAGAACAGTCAAATTTGGTAGGTAGCTGACGCTACTGTCAGCGAAGAAATGGTTATACTTTCACTGGACCATCTAAAGGGAATAAATAATGAAAACATTTTTTTTTGCTAAAATTATAAATTTCCACGTTTCATGACATTCTAAACCTATTTCAGAAAAAAAAAATTTAAAATTTTTTTACCAACATTTTTTTAAAAAATTTTATAGCTAAAATACTTATATGGAATTTTTTTTTCTTTGTTCAAATTTAAAATTTCCACATTTCATGGCATTCTAAACCTATTAAAAAAATAATAATTTTTTTGAAAAAAAAAATTTGTTGAAAATTTTATACTTATCTATAGAAAAAAATTTTGAAATTTTCAAAATTTTTTATAAAATGGGTGATGGAAAAAAATGTTTGCCCAAATTTAAAATTTTTACGTTTTGTGACATTCTAACCTATTTTAAAAAAATGTTTTAAATATTTTGTACAAAATGGATGATGGGTAAAAAATTGAATTAGTCAAGTTTAAAATTTCCACGTTTCATGACATTCTAAACATTTCAAAAAATAAATTTTAGAAAATAAAAAAATTGTGAACATTTTTTTTTTAATAATATCTAAATATATTTCAAGAAAGAAATTTGTTTTGAAAATTTGTTTTTTATTATTTTACCACCACAATAGAATAGATTCTAAAATTTCCACGTTTCATTATATTCTTAACCTATTTCAATATAAAAATATTTTGAAAATAGAAAGAATTCCCACCATTATACAGTAGACAATGGAAAAAAGTTATCAGTTTTTCTCTGTAATGATAGGGCTAACTACATGGCGATTATAATTCTCATATGTCATAAACCTACATTTTTACTTTAAGAACCTCTACATTCGTGTTCGATCGCAGAAATTATACCGACTTTCCTGATTTTCATTTTTTCGTAATCTTCTTAAGAATACGATTATAATATTTTGGGTTTAAAGGAGTAAGTTAGTTCCTTTGACGTTTGTTAGTTTTGAGGTTAAATTTAATTATTCTGAAATTGGATTTAAACAAATCGACAAATAACTTTATGTTTACAGCTTTATCCGAATATTTTTTGTGTTTTCAAAAACCTGTTTTTTTTAAATTTTCTCGACTATCAAAATAAACAGAAGATATTTGTATTCGCCAGGCTAGGTACTTATTCAGATTTATACAGTCTACCGATAAAAAAACAGCAACTATCTGCCTCAAAAAGGTTAGAACGCGTCAGCATTTGGAAGCGGAAGAGAATTTTACGTGATAACTGATGACCCACACATTTTTAAATATTCTAAGCAGCGCCCAACTCAGCATACTGTAATCCTGTAAACCCGATACATTTTTTAAAAACACTTAATAAATGGCCATTCTGGCGTTCGCGATGTTGCCAATATTTGGATGTAATAGCGTATAATACATCATACTAAAATTACTATATATAGACGGATGTATCAACGCACTAACTATTATACAAATGAAGTCGATAGCAGCGCCACTGATATATAGTGGAACTAAAAATTTAATTTGCGGGTGTAGACGTAACTTTTTGACCTCCACACAAAAATTTGAGTATAGGTTTCTGATGGCATCTATAAGCTTATAAAGTTGAAAACAAGGCAAAACGCTGTCACCTCCGAAATCGGATGTAGCAGCGTTATATATGAGGTGACAGCGTGTAGCTAGTACCTACTTTGGATATGACAACGTACTGTGCATACGTATATATATATATATATATATATATATATATATATATATATATATATATATATATATATATATATATATATTGTTCTATATTCTACTATCTATTTTATTTTTTATACGTTCGAAATTACTTTTTGAAAGTAAATTGAAATGATTTTATTGAGCGCCAAACAGTTTCTTAAAAGCTGTTAATATTATAGACTATAGAACACCATTAGCATGACCATCTACAATCTATAGAATGACTCTTACTCAGGGTCCAACGAAGTCGGTTCAATAAATGCTCATTGATCAAGATAACAATCTAAATAAATCAAACTCAGTATTGAACGAACAAAGTATTAATTTATTAACAAATTTGAACTTGGAATGTAATTAACAAATTTAAATAACAAAATCTAACTTAACTAAAATGATAAATATGGCCTTTATTTAAAATAAATATGTACCATGGATTTCTGATATTGTAAAGCTTTACCTTGTCTTTCTTTTGAGTCGAGTAATGTTAAATTATAACCTCTAACTGGTTATTATGATCCTTGAAATATAATGTCACTTGACTGACTTTTTAAACCTCTCAAGGCTTCTTCTTCTTATTTCTGGATTGACGTTTGTTTATAATCTCCAATTTATTTTCAAGATTTCCTTGAAATATTTCTATCACTTGATTGACGTTTGAAATTTCTTCACCATATGAATTTGCTAACTGAATTAACAAATACTTCCCTCTTCTAAATCTGCTTTCCGGATAATCTACTTCTTAATACTTTCAAAGTATACTCACTTCTTATATTTAATCAACTTTTACAATTTATTCTTGATATCAATATATCTGGATTGTAATATCCTAACCTTCAAATTATTCACCACTTTTCTTTTCTTTTCAATTTATTTATTTATTCTTGGATGAATATTTTTCGCAGCTCGCTGTTCAGCGGTGTATGATCAACTGATTTGTTATTTTTAGTCGTTTCAATGGGTTAATTTCCAATATTTCAATTGTTTTTTTCTATTTTGATCTAATATTTCAAAATTTAATTTTAATTTAAAATTTAAACTATTCAGTTTTGTTTGTTCTTTACCTTAAGTGAATACTGTTTTTAATTCTTTATTTTTCCTGATAAGTTTCTTATTCTACTTTTCAGGATTAAGTGAATAATTATAATTACTCGAAATATATTGACATATTACATACACTTTCTTAAAATCTACTTATAACTACAATTAACAATTCCAATCTCAAATAAATACTAATTCATACATTTAGATGAATAGCAATGATAAACACAAAATGCTAGTAGTTAAAAACGTACTGCAGTTTCCATACTGACAGAATACTTATATTATAAACTAAAACAAGAAATTGATACGCCAACAAACATTTAACATCATACTATTAGTCCTTTCTTTCTGCATGATGTGAAATATCATTTACAAAACACCTTTCTGCAATGATATTTGAAAATATCTGAAAACTTAAAATGTCATTCAGTGTTTTGTATTCTATGGACTTACTATTTCTAAATTAATTACGCTGCACTGCAACTACTGTTAATAGTCTTTCATCCAATATTCATTTTGTGTGGATTTACAGTGTTTCTACACAAAATATGATTTTCAGCCCTAAGTTTTGACATGAATGTCAGATTTTATAAAATTTACTTTTTTGTTTTCCAATTTCATTCTAAATCATTTTAAATGAGATTGTGATTCTCTACAAGTTCATGTTTTATTATATACTATTTAGAATAACCTTTTTAAACTAAAATAACTTCATTTTATGTTTATTTAAATATTTTGTTCTAATTCAATATCAAGTTTCATTCTTTGCATTCTACTCGCTGAGAATAAGTGAACTTGAATCAATTAAATAAACCACAGATATTCCTGCTTCTGTATGATCCGTTAAAATAAAACTGTTATGATTAATTCCTAAAATACATACAAATTTGTGAATTTTATTTATGATTTCAAACACGATACTTAGGTGGTGCTCCACAGTGTGGATACACAGCAATATATATATATATATATATATATATATATATATATATATATATATATATATATATATATATATATATATATATATATTATTTGCATAGCGGTATACTCACCTCTATATGTACACATTGAATCATCCTACTCTCCTCCGAATTTGGAGCTAAGTACGTAAAATCGGAGGAGACTACATATCCATGTGTATATGTACTTCACGTCGTTAATAATATCATTACCAAGCGCTCAGCAATTTTTGGGGTTGAGGCCATTTTGACGGTTATACAAATACAGTTATACACTTAGGTTCAAGGAAATGCTACATGTAGGCGCCACCAACTAATACATATATACTGTATCACAGTAGATGCTGTGCGTACATGCTTCCGGTACAGTGCATATGCGAATAATCCTCCGAAGTTTGGCAATCACGCGTGTAGGCTTATCTGGCCTATACGTGACAGCAATAATAAACACTTTTATGAGTGAAATATAATGTTGCTCCGCTTACAACGCTAAGGTGTTGTACCCAATTTAATAAGATATGACCCAAGAAATACTTTATTCTGTTACAGTTATTTGATATAAGTAATCAAGTCAGTATAAATAGGTAAATAATATTTCAAAAGTACGTAAAGCTTTTGCCAACCAAGAAATGATATATAATTTTTGCGATAAATTTATAGGATGGGTGAATTAAAAAATAAATATAAAATTGTAACGGAGTACAACAATATTTGGCACGTAGCTAACACATTTACGAATACAGAAATTTGTTATAGTTTTGGTGAATATGTACGGGGTGGTCACCATAAAAAGTAATTAATTGAAAAAGCGCCGGAGGAAACTATTATTTTATAGATTAGAAAGAAAGCAAACCTTTTACTCTACTTTTATTGAAAAAAGACGAGTATAGTCAACTAAATGAAAATACGATATAGTCCGGTCGTCGTAAAGTCAAAATCATCAATTTTGGTCTTATATTTAAAACAGCAATTTTATTGACTTTTCTGATAGGGAAAATGGCGCTGAGCACACTGGTGGCATTAAGAATTTTATAAAACACAGGCTTCATTGTTAAAAGCAATGGTTTTAGCGAGAACTCTAAATTTAGGGGAATTTGACTTTTTAACGAAAACGGGTGCGTCTTACAAGAAAAGTCAAAATATAAAAAAATGGTCATACGGATATTAATTGTTGTGAAAATGTTGCATTTTGTTCATAGAATTTACAGTTTTTATTGTGTCGATATCTCGCGTATTTTGCGATTGTTCAAACAATAAGCTAATTTGTTTATTAAGGATTTTCAACTGTCCATAGCATTTTTGTACTCTCCATCGCCGGCAATCGATAAATATTGATAAAAAAGTACCATTTCTATGTGGTATTGCTCACTTTTTTTACCCCCCGCTAACGTTTTAAAAAAAATTGCTTGTCGGGAAATGAAAGATAATGAAAAAAGAAAAATATCGTTTATTAACTAATTCTCTGAAAAAAATCTTGTGACAACATAAGGTGAATATTAAACTAACTAGTTTTCAATTGACAGCAAAATCCCTTAAATGCACTGTAAGTGGCTTAAAGAGTCTTTTTATTTTATTTTTTAATTTTTAACAAAGTGCGTTTATGTCGAAAAAAAAAATTATGTAAAAAAAGCTTTTTCTTAAAAAAAAAAATAGTATTTTAAGTTTAATTATTTCTTTATACAGGGTGTTGCTTAATGGCGTTCTAAAAGTTAAGGGTGTAGTTCCTTAGGTAACTTTATGAAGAAAAGTTCATATGAACATATATCCGCAACGGCTTAATGTTTTTTGCTCAAACGATGTGTATTGATTAAATCATAATTTTTTATATCTTGACTTTTTTTGTCCGACGGACCGTTTTTGTTATAAAATCAAATGAGAATTTTCGCTAAACACCATTATTTTTAACAATAAAGCCTGTGTTTTATAAATATTTTAATGTCACCATCGTGTTCAGTGCAATTTTTCCTATAAGAAAAGTCAATAAAATTGATGTTTTAAATTTCTGACCAAAAAAGAGTTACAACGGCCGGACTAATACAAAATATCTAAACTACAATACTGGTAACCTAGTTCATAGAACTCTCTTATAATTTTGTAATGAGCGAATGGATTATTTTCAAATTTGGTGTAGTTATATTAAATTATATTTCCAATTACGTGATATAAGGAACCAAAATGACTGACTTTCTGTTTCGATGCAATTTGTATGAAATCAAAATTTTTCAAATGGTATATTTCTTATGTTTGCACAAATGCTGACCTAATGGGGGGTATTGGAAATTTAAACCCACTCTTTGTAATTTCGTCATTCATGTATGTAGTAGTCAATTGTCATTTGGAATAATTAGTTGTGTTGCCGATTCTTTGAAATAACAGAAAGTGTACTTGAACTCAAAAATTCTCTGACCGACAAAACAAACCTTTTTTTCTTCCCTCGCATACCGAAGGAAAGTATTGTATTCGAGAGAAAATCACCCTCCGAGATTTTTTCGGATTTTCATGTTTCAGATCACGTAGATTACGAAAATATAGGTATTTCAATTCCGTCAGTCTGTCTGTCTGTTTCTCTGTCTGTCTGTTATCTAAAAAATTACTAGACGTAGAACAGTCAAATTTGGTAGGTAGCTGACGCTGCTGTCAGCGATGAAATGGTTAAACTTTCACTGGAAAATATACAGGGTGGACCGTCTAAATGGAATAAATAATGAAAAAAAAAATGTTTTTGCTTAAATTTAAAATTTCCGCGTTTTATGACGTTCTACACCTATTTCAGAAAAAAAAAT
The DNA here is from genome assembly GCA_963583905.1 of Stenurella melanura. Taxonomy (NCBI): domain Eukaryota; kingdom Metazoa; phylum Arthropoda; class Insecta; order Coleoptera; family Cerambycidae; genus Stenurella; species Stenurella melanura. The sequence continues at coordinate 61,668,869 of OY757316.1, read as the reverse complement.
CGGTAAAGGTATTTACACATAACTTCCCTCGTTATTTGTGCATGGCAGTCACTCTAAAAAATTAATAATTACGAAATGACATTGAGAATAATAATCGGAATATAGTTATTGCTATTATTACAAAGAAAACTTGATAAGTTTTGGTCAAAAAATATATAGATTGCTCATCCAACAGCAAAAGCTCAATACTAAATAGCAGGTGCCACATATGGCAGGCTTGCGCAAATACCTTTACAAATGTCCACCATGACTGACTGAAATATTTCTTGGGATGACCACCCTGTATATTTTTCAATAAAAGTATAATAGGTGCATATGCCAGATATTATTGTCATCTGTCACATTTTCTATCCAATATTCACGTAATGGAGTGGAAGTATAGTGGTGGTTAAAAAATTTCATTTGTTAAAAATTTTTCAAAAGATGATGGTAAAACAATTTTCAAAATTGTTTTCTTCTGAAATAGGTTTAAAATGTCAAACGTAGAAATTTTAAATTTGAGCAAAAAGGAAAGTTTCCTTCTATTCTATAGTAGTGCTAAAAAAGTTTAAAAATTAAAAATCATGTATTTATTAAAATAGGTTTAGAATGCTATGAAACGTGAAAATTTTAAATTTGAGCAAATAAAAAAAAATCGATCTATTTTAGTGGTAAAAACTTTTTGAAAAATGTTGGTGAAAAAAATTTTCAAATTTTTTTTTCTGAAATGCTTAGGTTTAGAATGTCATGAAACGTGGAACTTTTAAATTTGAGCATTCTAGTGTTAATTTTTTTTCCAAACTGGTAACAAAATGTTGCAAATTTTTTTTTCCGAAATTGGTTTGGAATATCATGAAACGTGGAAATTTTAAATTTGAGCAAAAAAAATTTTTTCGTCTGTTGTATAGTAGTGATACATAACTGGATTAAAAATGTTTTCAAATTTTTTAAAACATTTTTCAAAAACATTTTTAAATTTGTTTGAATAGCTTTAGAATGTCATGGAAACGTGGATAGTTAAAATCTGAACAAAGAAAAAAAAATTCTATCTTAGTGGTAAAATGTTTTAAAAATAGAAAAAAAAATTCTAATTTTTCTTTTAAATAGATTTAGAACGCTATGAAACATGGAAATTTGAAATTTGAAGGAATAAAAAAAAATCCATCTATTTTAGTGGTACACAAATTTTCAAAAATGGTAAAAAAAAATTTCAAATTTTTTTTTTTTTTTGAATCAGGCTTAGAATGCCATGAAACGTGGAAATTTTAAATTCGAAGAAAGAAAAAAAAAATTATTTCATTTTAGTAGGTACCTAGTAAAAAATTTTTCAAAAATATTGGTGAAAAAAATTTTCAAATTTTTTTTTCCTGAAATAGGTTAAGCGTGTCATGAAACGTAATTTTAATTTTTTCAAAAATGGTGAAAAAATTTTCAAAAAATTTTTTTTCTGAAATAGGTCTAGCGCGTCATGAAACGTGGAAATTTTAAATTTGAGCAAAAAAAAATTTTTTTCATTATTTATTCCGTTTAGACAGTCCACCCTGTATATTTTCCAGTGAAATTTCTACCATTTCTTCGCTGACAGTAGCGTCAACTAACTACCAAATTTGACTGCTCTCCGTCAAGTAGTTTTTTAGTAAATGCACTAATAGACAGACAGACAGACAGACAGACAGACAGACAGACTGACGGACGGAATTGAAAAACCTATATTTTCGTAATCTACGTGTTCTGAAACGTCAGAATCCGAAAAAATCTCGGAGGGTGATTTTTTCTCGAATACAATACTTCCCTTCGGTATGCGAGGGAAGTAAAAATACCAACATTTTTGAAAAAAATTTTACCACTAGAATAGATGGAAAAACATTCTTTTTGTTCAAATTTGAAATTTCCACGTTTCATTCTAAATCTATTTCATAAAAAAAAATTTCAAAAAGAAAAATTGTGAAAATTTTTTCAAAGAAATTTTTTTACTATAGGATATGATGGATTTTTTGCCCGAATTTAAAATATCCACGTTTTATGACATTCTAAACCTATTTCATAAAAAAAATGTCAAAAAGAAAAATTGTTTTCAAAATTTTTTTTAAGATTTTTTTTTTATTTTTTACTATAGAATATGATGGAATTTTTTTTTTGCCCGAATTTAAAATTTCCACGTTTCATGACATTCTAAACCTATTTCATAAAAAAAATGTTTCAAAAAGAGAAGTTGTTTTGAAAATTGTTTCCATTTTTTAAAAATTCTTTTACCATAGAACATGGAAATTTTTTTGCCCAAATTTAAAAGTTCCACTTTTCATGACATTCCAAACTTCTTTCAGAAAAAAAAATCAAAACTTTTTGAAATTTTTTTACCAGTTTTTACCAGATGGGTTTACCAGATGGGTATTTTCTTTTTCTCAAATTTAAATTTCCACGTTTCATGACATTCTAAATCTATTTCATAAAAAAATTTTTTCAAAATGAAAAATTGTTTTGAAAATTTTGTCAGATAGTTTTTTTAAAACTTTTTTTACAATAGAATATGAAGGAAAAATTTGTTTGCTCTAATTTAAAATTTCCGAGTTTCATGACATTCTAAATCTATTCATAAAAATTTTTTTTTCAAACAAAAAATTGAAAATGTCAAAGAATTTTTTATTATTTTTTTTACTACTAGAATATGTGATGGAAAAATGTTTTTTTGCTCAAATTTAAAATTTCCACATTTCTTAACATTCTAAGCCTATTTCAGACAAAAATGCTTTTGAACATTTTTAAAAATAAAAAAAATAAAAATTTGAACCAAAATTTTATCCATATATGACACCTTTTATTTAATATTGAATTTTTGCTGCCGGATGACCACTCTGTATGTTTTTGACCAAAAGTTATCAAGTTTCTTTGTAATGATTAATATTCTCATATGTGGTTTCGCAATTAATATAATAATTTTAATTAATCATTTTTTAGAGTGAACGCCCGGTATAAATAAAGAGGGAAGTTCTGTGTAAATTCCTTTACTGATTTTTTATAGGGTTAAGTACCTACCAGTTTTCGAAAAAATCGCATGTGAAAAAAATTGGACTATTTGTCCAATTTAACTTATGTTATAAGCACAGCAGTTATATTTTAAAATACGTTAAATAAAGTTAAAACATTTGTTGGATAACATATGAATTCCTGATTGACTAAAACTTTAAAAATAGGGCAAATAATAATAATAATAATTGGTGTTAAAAATTGTGACGTGTGAAACGTGGCTGAAAGGGTACAATGCAATTCGATTACCAGAATGGGAAGTACGAAATTAAATTATATCACAACAATATTTATTCAGTAATAACAGTTGAAATTACGTGTTGATAGATTATGTTTACAAAAACCATAAGATAACTAAGCGTGAAAGTTTACATTATTCGTTTAAATTTGAGGTTCTGGGAACAGAACCTACTTAAGAATAACATACTGAGTCTCAAGTACTTTAAAAGGGCATTTCAATAAAATAGAATATTTTTAGTTAGTTCTGCCTGCACTCTCGTGATTTAAACACGTAATAAATGCTAAATCGTAAATTGGTATTTTTATTAAATACAACCCAAACCTAATAAGTTATGGGTATAGGTGTTACGCGGAAGCTAATATTATGTGAAACGTTAGTGCATGTGTGATTAAACCAATATATTTGACTTTTTAATAATCAATAATATATTTAGTGAATTTTTTGTTCGACTGTTCATAAACAAAGAGAACATTCAAATTTCCAATAGCGAACGATACAGTGTGTAGAAACCAATATTGCTATATACTTACGAAGGTATAATTAAATCCTACTACCGCCATTACCATTAAAAATCGGTAGTTAACGCTAGAAGATGTCACATCAGTTATGAAAACAAAATACAAGAACTTAACATGGTCATTTTTATATTATGGAAAACTTGCATTTAAACGTTTTTCTGAGAAAATGGAAATTATAATTTAAATACGTTTAACTTTGTTGCAATTTAGTGTATCATATTTGTACTTTATTTGCAAAAACAATACAACATTTTTTTAAAGTTTTTAGATATAAGTAATATCCTCAGACCATGTATTTCTCGCAACATGAAAACACGATTTTAAAATAATGTGTCTGTTTTGCAATTAATTTTCAATAACCTGTAAGTTTTTTGCATCTTGTGGATGTGTGAATTTTGAGAGATCCATTCAAAATTCTGTTCGAATATGGCCAGGCAGGGGTAAGTTTATATATAGTTTTCTTGCCATGTATTATAATCTCATAGATCCGTATTTAAGTTGATCATACAACTTAGCAAGCCATAAAACGTATTCTCACTGTGTAAAATCCTTTGCAGTAGGAAATAACAAATAAAAATATTAAATGTGCTGTTTTATTTATCTGTCAAATTTACAAAATACAGAATATGAATAATTTTTATTGAAAAATGTATAAATAAATATATTATGAACAAAAATATAAGAAACACATTTATAATTATAACAATAATTGCAATTTTCATTTGGTTGATTTATGTCTTTATAAGTATACTCTTTATCATAGAGATTCACATATATAAAATTACATTAATTCGTTATAGTCCAGTAACATCATATCAAGTATCTATGTTAGTTTAATATATCATATAGGATTACAAATTAATGTTAAATTCAAGTTTACGACCTCTGCAGACCTCTTGGTCAAAAATCCAGAAAAACTACGAGAATTTTTGCCTTTATTCAGTTCTTATCGATTTTGACCTCTAAGGTAAAAATAATTTATTACCTTTTTAAAGTAGACTGAATTTGCTGCAAGTTGTTACCAGAACGGACTCTGAGTCACCGAGATAGAGCTGTTCAAAGTTTGGAAGTTTCTCATATTTTAATTTTTTTATTGTGATGTGCTAGGGGGTAGAGTCCCCTGCTTCCCCGGGCCGATTCGCTGGTTGTTTTATCCCCACCCTCCAAACCTTGAAGAGGAATCGGACTGCGAGGCGTTGGGCGATCTCTTCTGGGCTCAAGAAGAAGAATAAGAGGAAGAGAAGGAGATAAGAGAGAACAGCGACACAGACGACACGGACGACAATTCCGGACATCCAAGAAAGCTAAAGTTGTACCTCGTGGACTACTTGGTGTACAAAGTCCGTTCTGGTACCAATTTGTAGCAAATTTAGTCTACCTCCAAAAAGCATGAAATTGTTTTTGGCCAAACAGTAGGTCTTAGAACTCAAAATTGACTAAAACTGAAGAAAAGTAAATAATCTCCCAGTTTTTTTTATTTTTGACCAAGATCCGGAGGTCTACCGAGGTCGTAAATTAGGATTCAACATTAATTTATAATCATATACAACATATTAGAAAAACATAGATACCCGATTTGATGTCAGCTAGGATGTATAAAGTTACTGGATTATTACTGTCATAAACATGTAATATATTATTTTGAAATAAGTAGTAAAATTAAAGTTAATTAATAATTGAAAACGAAAACAGATTAGGAAAGTTCAACGCTTTTATGTATACCCTACCTATCGCGATACGAATTGTATACATACGTATTAATGCGAACCCAATCCTTATTTCGTAGTAAATGTGGATGTTCTTTAATAAGATCTCGACCTCGGCTTGTTCTGCAGTCCATGCAAATCTACCGCTTTGCTTGCAAGCTGAAAGTGAAATTATCTAGATCAACAAAACATTTGTTGAGAAGCAGAACTCAAAGTATCAAATGAACAATAATAATAATAAATCAAAATAATATAAATCATCATTAATAAGATATGAAAGTTTTTCTTTATGAGCGATATTTACAATTTTAGATATAACTAATAAACTGACATATACACATTATTATAGTTTAAAATGTTAAAGAGTACGTACCTTGTTTCCATGCTGTATATTACAACAATAATCACTTTAATAAATAAAGCGTATTAATATCCTTGCTGATGCATTTGTGTAAATTCACAGAATGATTTCTACCGTAAGATTTAGTCAAGTTGCAAATTTTAGCGCTCAAATTTTAGCGGGTAAATTTTTGCGGGGTAAATAGAGCTATAAAGGCAGTTTGCCATTCATTATCGATGTTTATCAATTCAGCTATATCAGGCCTATTATATGACCTAAGATAATTATTCCCGTTGTCCTTAGTATATTTTAATTTATTGATCGGTACGCAAACATAAATACTGCAGATCTAGTACATAAAAAATTTTAAGAATTTTTTAGGATCAAATATAATTGATACACCATCATTGTTAGTCAGGCCATATGACATTTAAAATGGCCATTTATGAAATCTTTTACTGGTACACCTTCTTAGTATTTGAAAAATGTGTGCCAGCAGATTTTCGGAATTATTTGTTTTTTGACATTTGTAATAAATAATAACACACGAGGTAATACAATCCTTGAAGGCAGCAAATGATCTTGTGCGGGACGGGGCTACATATTTTGAGACGAGTTCGCTAAGATTTCGTGGTTTATTACTTTAGATTTATTTAAAATATTGTGTGATGTTTCGGTGGAATTTTTATTTTTGTTTATTTTGTTATTAATCCCCAAACAGTTCTGCATTTGTTATTTGATTCCTGATATAGCCTGTCATTTTACAATTTCTTAGCAGCTACGATGAACTGTTTCTAAATGTATTTATATTTTTCATAGCGTTCTGCGTTAATCTGACTATTTGTTATACGCATTCTATGACGCAATTCTTTAAGCTTTTCTGTCGAAATTTTCATGCCTCGTGTTAGCCACATTTTGGGTTTAAACATGTTTTGATTTATTTTTGTATTAGGGAACGATATATCTACGTAATATCTTAACTTATTTACAAAAATTTCAAACCCTATTTTAACATCATCAGTCTGATAAATTTCAAACCGTGACTCCCTGCTTACGTGGGATAGATATGTATCATAATTAGCTTGGCTATTCAGTCTTGAATACGTTGTTTTTCCTGTTTGAACTTCCCTGATACAATTTGATTCTAATACCATTAAAAATTACATCGGGAGAAATATTTAAAACTCCTTGGTCAATATTGGCGCATATGTAATCAACTGCACTAGAGAAAGTGGAGGTATTTCTTGCAGGGCTATGCAATTATTAAAGCCATACGAATGAATAATATCCTGAAGTTCGTTTTGGTTGGGTACTCAATATTTAAATCACCAGATATAATAGTCGGTATATTGTTCTTTATGTTTTTTTCGTATGATTCTTTAAAAGTGATGACAGTTCTGTTAGAAATAAATTTACGTGCCCTTGTTGGTGACCTATAGACACCAAAAATTTAAAAAACCTTTTCTGTTGATACATGATGTACCTCCTTTATTTCGTTTACATTCAAATTTAGTTTATAAAATTTCGCAATACCGCCATTTTTATGTTATAGAAAAGTTACTGACCAAGTTGTAACCCTCAATTTTAATTAAATTACTCTGATTATCTGATAACCAATGCTATGTATAATTGTAATGTTATTATATTTGGCAAACGCGCTTCGTCAGACTTCCTATCGTGTGGATACTGGGTTCGATCCTCAGCTCCAACACTGGCAATGTTGGTGGATAATGGATGTTGTCTGCATTTTTTCAAACATGTAACCCCCTTCCGGACAGTCTCAGCCTTGGATTCGGGGGGTTGTCTACTATATGTGGTGTGTGTGATTTCCTTGAAAATTTTGTGATTCTTGTACGAAGTCACACGCCACGAGGTATACAAACATGACTAAGTAAGATCAGCTGATCAACAGCGGCAACGCGCGTATTGCCATAGTAAGAAAATGCACGTATTAATCACGATGCCTTTTCTTAAATAAATTTTCGTGCTTTTAGACCCATTGTACTTTTTTCTGACAGGACCATATCAAAATGAATTGTTATGAATTGAAAGCATAGGAATTAATGAACAAAATCCATAAGTTACAAGTCCTAAAATTATACCGTTTCTGGGTTTCTTGAATAAAGTAAAAATTCCACATTTTTAACATACCTGCATAAAAAGAAAGTTAATTGTGGAATTAAAAACTATTACGCACTATACCTATAGTACACACACAGTTTTTTTCTCATTTTAACATTTTTTATTAGGAATAGATTTTGCGGTTTCACAACTGTTTTCAATTGAAATTTTGTGGTCAAATTCACAAATTTCAAAGTACTCTGTTTTAAAGTCAATAAACGAAAAACGTATTGCGCTATATACTATTAAGAATGTAACCCGACAAGAATTGTACACGTTGATTAATTTTTGAAGATAGGGCATTATAAGTAAAAATAAGTTTTCCGAGAAGCAATTTTTTAAAATTCATATACATTCTTCAGGAGCAACTCCTAATAGAAATAAATCAATAAATCTGAAAGTCTACACCTTTTTCTTTGGCGACTTTTCTTGTATTTTTGGCTTTCTTTTGAGGGAGATGTGATACTTTTTATGATGTTGCGTCTGTGAGATTTTTTAGCTTTTCGCGCAAAAGTAAATTCGTAAAGTTCACTTCATTTTACATAAACACTATTAATTCTACGAAAAAAGAACACATGACCTTATTTTTAAATATCCTCTTCTTTAAAAACAATTAACGTCCTTTTTGGCCGATAAATATTTCCCGAAATATATTTAAAAAAATGGGATTTTTGAAATTCAAATTCAGTTGTTCCAGTGACGCGTCCCCTATGCAGATGCAAACATATTTATTTTTCATAGTAATACTTTGAAAATATCATGTGCCAAATTTCAACCGTTCTTGTTTCTTTCCGAAGTTAAAATTTTTTATAACTTTGCTATATTGACTATAGCTTTTGCCTTTTCTGTAAACGTCATATTGGATTTTTTGTGCGTATTCTTTAGTACTTTTAATTTTCAGCGATGTATTACAATATGGCAAAATTAGTTTCTTAGTTAGATAAATAGAAATAAAACCATTTTTATTAGTAGTTTGTGGTTGTATTCACGCAATAATGCGGTAAGTAATTTTTAGAATGCCACTATTACATTATTGTATCCTAAAATCGAGGCATACACACATACTTTTTAATTCCATTAATTTTTATTACATATGAAAATGAAAACACAAGGATATAGGAAATTTTCGTAGCTTTAATTTAACTTTCGCAAATTTTATTCACGAGATGTGAATTTTACGAGTTATTAATTTTATTGAAAAATTGTCCAAAAGTCACTTTTTTGGAAATTCATTTTGTCGTTTTAAAATTGAATAAAATTATTTAAAGATTTGTTCTTTAAACAATGGTTTTTAAACAAATTATTGTAAAAAAACCGCTGCCTAAGGAATCACTACTTCCACATCCAGATTTTTCGTCCAAGTCATTTTAAAGGAAACATCTTGACTAGATCTGCACTCTAGTATGTGAAAATTATTGGACATAGAATTTTAATAATACTTAGAGCAGATGTCATAAAAAAGTTTGAGGCGTTGGTTTCTACCATATACGTTAAAAATTAAGTTTTTAGTTTACCCTATTCACAACCTACCACGTCTCACCTTATCAATGGAATCATCTCAATCAGATGTCATTACAATGCATACGTGTAGTAACTTTCAAGTAAATATCTCACTTTTATGTTATCAAACCCAATAATAAGGGAGCGAAGATGGTGGTGTTTGTAAAATATTAGAAAGAAATCTGAGGCCTTGGTTTCTAGTATATACACCAAATACCACATTTCTGTACTCTTACCAGCTTGATTTACCTATTTCTCCTAATTATTCCTATTTAACCCTCAGCCCTTCAACGGAATCACCTCAAAATATAATCTAGTTCCAGATGTCGTTATAATACATACGTGTCCCAAATTTTAAGTGAATATCTCAATTTCATTTTATCAACCCCTTTAATAATGGATTAAAGGTAGTGGGGGATTGAAAAATATTATTAAAAAATCTGAGGCCTTGGAGGACATATACCGAATTTCAAGTTTCTGTACTTTTAGCAGATTTTTCCCTATTTACCAATTACCCCCACTCTTTCAACGCAATCATGTCAAAATATAATCTAGGATATCGTTATACGTGTAACAAATTTCAAGTAAAAATCTAAATTTAATTTTATCAACTCTTTTAATAGGGGAGAGGGGGTGGTGGGGTATGCAAAATTTTATAAAAAAACCTGAGGCCATCACTTCTAGTATATACACCAAATCCCAAATTTCTATACTCTTACCAGCTTACTTTACTTATTTTCCCCTATCTGCCACTATTTAGCTCCCAACACTTCAACGGAATCATCTCAAAATATAATCTAGTTCCAGATGTCGTTATAATACATACGTGTACCAAATTTCAAGTGAATATTTCAATTTTATTTTATCAGCCCCTTTAATAATGAAGTAGGGGTGGGGTTAAAGGGGTTGAAAAATATTATAAAAAAGCTGAGGTCTTGGCTTCTAGTACATGCACTGAATTTCAAGTTTCGATACTCATACCAGCTTGCTTTACTTATTTTCCCCTATTTAACCCTATTTAGCTCCCAACCCTTCAACGGAAGCTTTTCAAAATATAATCTAGTCCCGGTGTCATTATAGTACATACGTGTACCAAATTTCAAGTGAATATTTCAGTTTTATTTTATCAACCCCTTTAATAATGGAGTAGGGGTGGTGGGGGCTTGAAAATTATTATAAAAAAATCTGAGTCTTTAGCTTCTAGTACATACACCGAATTTCTGTACTCTTGCCAACTTGCTTTAGGTACTTACATTCCTCTATTTACCCCTATTTAACCCCCAACCCTTCAACGGAATCATCTCAAAATAAAATCTGGTTCCAGATCCAAATTTCAAATGAATATCTCAATTTTATTTTATCAACCACTTTTATAATGGAGTAGGGGTGGTGGGGTTGAAAAATATTATAAAAAAAATTGAGGCTTTGGCTTCTAGTATATACACCGAATTTGAAGTTTCTGTATTCGTACCAACTTGCTTCACTTATTTTCCCCTATTAACCCCTATTTAACCCCCAACCCTTCAACGGAATCATCTCAAAATATAATCCAGTTAGAGATTCCGTTATAATACATACGTGTACCAAATTTCAAATGAGTATCCCAATTTTATTTTATCAACCCCTTTAATAATGGACTAGGGGTAGTGGGGGATTGAAAAATATCATAAAAAAATCTGAGGCCTTGGCTTGTAGTACATACATCAAATTTCAAGTTTCCGTACTCTTACCAGCTTGCTTTACATATTTCCCCATATTTACCCCCCAACCCTTCACCGGATATCTTCAAAAAACAATCCAGTTCCAGATCTCGTTATAATGTATAAGTGTACAAAATTTCAAGTCAATATCTTAAACCGTTCCGGAGAAAGCGTGCGGACAAAAAAAAAGTTACAAACAGACAGACCGACAGACAGAAATTTTTTTTCGCTCAAATTTAAAATCTCGACGTTTCATGACGTTCTAAACCTATTTCAAGAAAAAAAAAAATTTAAAATTTTTTTACGATTACTATACCTACTTCCAATCCACTACGTGGATGTGGAAGTAATTACCATTGTTTCATAAAAGTGACAATTTACTAAAATCAAGTTATTCACTAATAAAAATATTTACACATATAATTGAACTTGTTTTTTAACTAGCCATTCATAGATTTTTACATTTTATATTCTATAAAATATTTTCCACTCCTTATTGCTATTGCATGTTTCAGTTAATACGTCGTAATGAAATGTTTTCTGGTCATAAATCAGGAAGTATTTATCGTAAAAAATAATTTTCAAGTGACTAAATATTTTTCTACAATAATGGTTTACTCAAATAACTGCATCTTGTTGAATTTGTTTTATAGAGAAACAGGCAAGTTATATTAAGAACAATTTTATTAAATGCACAAAAGCACTATTTATACTTTTTATTAAAAATTTTTAATCAGACCTTTACAAAAAGCATTAAAAAGCTGAATAGCGAAACAGCTATTGCTAAATTCTGTCTGAACGTAAATATAAATAAAGGGATTAAAAAGAAACCACACTGCCGCCGGTATTTTTCCCACTACCTACGTTCGCAGGTTGATGATTCAGTTATAAAATTTATTTTCCTAAAGTAAAAGTATACATTATGCTATTGTCTGGGTGACTGTAAAGTTTTAGGCAGCTATATATTTTTATGTAATTGAAAATTACGCTGTATTTACATTTACTACACATGTTTAGCTATAACAAAGCAATATTGTGATAATATGACTAATCTTTATATATCGAGATTCGGGAACTCCTTTTATCAGTTGCAAAATGTTAACAGTAATCGATTGCATTGCTTTTCACTATGGTTTACAAAATAAACATTGTGTATTTATATATTCAATCTACGACTAGCTAATCGCTCTCATTTGCAATGTCGGTACTTCATAATTGCACGGCATAGGTCATCAAAATATAAACAAGTCCAAAATAATTGGCCATATAAGTTTACAATAATACTTTATCTTCTAAATATAGAAATTTTGATCTCAGGCGTTTTAAAGTAGAAATTAAGATATTTTTAACAAATAAGAGTTATTATTCTCTAAATTATTATTATAGTGATGATATCTAATCTGTGATTTTGTCATTTTTAATTTATTAATGTTTAGTCTTTTGTGTAACGTGTTTTTTTTTAATTGTTTGGTATGTATTATTCAATAAGTTCAATTATGTACTATCTATTTTATTTCTATTGTATTTGGCTATTTGTTGAAAATTTCCACTTATCCGATGTCACGTAATGTGATCAAGTGGATTAATAAAATTATTATTATTAATTAATTGCATTCTTGTATTCTTTGGTTTTATGCAATTCTGAATTCAGCGCTTACCACGGCACGCGAATGTGAACTTTTGGCCGACGCTACCGAACACCGATAAATCCGTAAAGACAGTTGCAGTAACTGGTGAAACGTCTACTTAGATGCGGCAACAGTGGTGGAAGCAAATGCGCATACTGTACTTCACGCACTGATACATGGGAGACACATCTACTGCTCTGTATTAGGAGCCCGGTATATATGTTGTACATTCCGTTTTTTTACACATATACAACGTATCTTAAAAACTAAAATAATTTACCCCTCTTTTGGTGCCATTCTTGTACTCGCATTAAATAGTGTTTTACAAAAAAAATTACAGACATAAGTCGTTTCCTTAGGGCGGAGGTTTGGGCGTCTGTAGTCCATTCAGGAGGTGAGTGTGATAGCTGTGCAAATATATATATATATATATATATATATATATATATATATATATATATATATATATATATATATATATATATATATATATATATATATATATATATATATATATATATATATATATATATTTAATGGAAAAGTTTTTTCTTGAACCTCTACTTGTTATATTGTAAATAGAAAATATTTCTTGGGAATTAGGGTTCTTTTTAGACTAAAATAAGGTACATCGGTTTAACGTTTCGGCTAGGGTCCCTTAGCCTTCATCAGAAAATTTGTTTATTAATATTTCTATATGAGTCGTACATTAACATATAGACAGCATGACTTCATTGCAAAATATTTTTCTGTGTTTCTTTCTTTTTTTGGACAGATTCATTTTAAACACAATAATAATATAATAACAAATTTTTATGAGGAAATTTTTTTATCTGATTGTTCTGCAGCGTGGCTTATATATATATATATATATATATATATATATATATATATATATATATATATATATATATATATATATAATAAAACCAGAAAGGTAGTCTTGACTGACTAGTTAAGCAGAAAAAGTAAATTTTTCTTGAGGTTGCAGTCAGAAGTGTAAAGTTGTTATGGCCAAACACACAAAGAAAACTCTTCGTTACTTGTCAAGCTTTCGGAAATGTTTATTTCCTTTCTCAAGACATCTATAAAGTGTATTATTTTATAAATAAGTCATATATATAAAACAATTAATTACTTACTAACATGAGGATGTTTGTTGAGGTGAAGCACAAAAATAGAAATAAAATCATCCTCGAGGAAAAACATAGAAGGTTAAAATATTCTTATAAACTATACCATATTAATAATTTAAAAGCATTTTAGTGTGAAAATCTTAAAACAATCACATTTTAAAATAGATATATATCAATACATTTTGTTAACATTAGACGTCTACTAGTGGAGGTAAGGAGAAACAATTCTACGAAAAAATATGAGAAAAAACTTTTAAAAGAACAAATTTGATTGGTGTTAAGTGTTTGGGGAATTTTCTAGGGTCCCTAGGCTACCAACTGACTGGTGACGATTTATTGCCAACTTGAAGGTTACAAATTTTGATTTGTCGTCCTAGTATTTAGATATTTGTCTCTCTCTAACTTTAGAATGTAGGTGTAAATGTTACTCAGGTTTTCAATGTCTGATTTCTTATTTAATATGTGAGTTTCGTTGTTTATGTGAACCATTTCTAAGAAAGATCTCTTTTTTAGGTTTTGCTCAACCGCTAAAATTTTGGTACTTTCATAACTCATCTTGTGGCCTGTTGTTATTACGTGTTCGGCCAGAGCACACGACTTTACATTTCTGTTGCAGTCACTTTTATGTGACGTTAAGCGTCCACTGAGAGTCCTAGAGGTTTGACCTATATAAGCTTTGTTACAGTTGTTACATTCAATGCGAGCACAGGAGAAGTCCAACGTTGTCTATCGCATTGAATGTAACAACTGTAACAAAGCTTATATAGGTCAAACCTCTAGGACTCTCAGTGGACGCTTAACGTCACATAAAAGTGACTGCAACAGAAATGTAAAGTCGTGTGCTCTGGCCGAACACGTAATAACAACAGGCCACAAGATGAGTTATGAAAGTACCAAAATTTTAGCGGTTGAGCAAAACCTAAAAAAGAGATCTTTCTTAGAAATGGTTCACATAAACAACGAAACTCACATATTAAATAAGAAATCAGACATTGAAAACCTGAGTAACATTTACACCTACATTCTAAAGTTAGAGAGAGACAAATATCTAAATACTAGGACGACAAATCAAAATTTGTAACCTTCAAGTTGGCAATAAATCGTCACCAGTCAGTTGGTAGCCTAGGGACCCTAGAAAATTCCCCAAACACTTAACACCAATCAAATTTGTTCTTTTAAAAGTTTTTTCTCATATTTTTTCGTAGAATTGTTTCTCCTTACCTCCACTAGTAGACGTCTAATGTTAACAAAATGTATTGATATATATCTATTTTAAAATGTGATTGTTTTAAGATTTTCACACTAAAATGCTTTTAAATTATTAATATGGTATAGTTTATAAGAATATTTTAACCTTCTATGTTTTTCCTCGAGGATGATTTTATTTCTATTTTTGTGCTTCACCTCAACAAACATCCTCATGTTAGTAAGTAATTAATTGTTTTATATATATGACTTATTTATAAAATAATACACTTTATAGATGTCTTGAGAAAGGAAATAAACATTTCCGAAAGCTTGACAAGTAACGAAGAGTTTTCTTTGTGTGTTTGGCCATAACAACTTTACACTTCTGACTGCAACCTCAAGAAAAATTTACTTTTTCTATATATATATATATATATATATATATATATATATATATATATATATATATATATGTTGTTTCTTAGGTTTTCACGGGTATTAAATGAAGTGTTGACGTGCTTCCGGGTGTTTTCCCGTGTAGTTGGTAGGCTATATATATATATATATATATATATATATATTTATATACGGTATTGGTTGGCGTCCAACCTAATAACGTTCTCACTTGGCATCCGTCAATATACACCCTGGTATACACAAAATTTATTTAAAGGCTTACTTAGCATCCTACCTGTTTTACGGTTTAATTGACATCCTTATGAATATTTTAATAGATTCGTAAAATAGCATCCGAATACAAAAATTACAGGTTTAATTGACTTCCCGCAATGTTGTCAGATATATGCTATGCTACTTTATCGTATTTGTCTAGAAGAGTAGCATTACAATCTGCAGTCTGTCGACACATAGTCATAAAGAAATTTTAACATGTTTTAATTAAAATTTCATCTGAGAATAAAAACGAATTTGTCACAATTTAAATTTCGAAACATGAAGTTCGTCTTAGAAATTTACAGAAAAGTAATTTTTTCCTCTGGTAATGTGCTTTTTCTGTACGAGATAGGACAAAGTGTTGTAAAGAAATATTGTTCAGAAAAATAGAGAAACTGAATAAGAACCCCAATTTTTAAAACCTTCTGCCCATATTGGATATTTTGTTTTTCTGTTCTAAGTTGGAGTATGTTTTAATTAAAATTATTTGGAATGATAAACTATGCAATTTTGCTAATTTGCTATGGATTTGTTTAATTTTATCCATGTATTAGATATAATAATAACTTTTTTTGTAAATTTTCAAGACATAAGATTTCCCGAAATTGAAATTCTGCCAATTTCTACCAAAACATGAATTTCTCATTTAATCATGCGTCGCTCCCTGACACATTGTATATGCTTTCTGAGGAAATGTAAGTCTCTTTTATCGAAAAAAAAATTGTTTACAGGTAAAGAACTTTTTCATTTAAAAAGAACCACCATTTTAAAATTAGATCTTCATTCCTTATCGTTTCAAGCATGTCAACTTATAGAGCAGGCAGTATGGCATATGAGTTTCGAATACAGTTCGGAAGTAGTTTTTTTGCTGGATTCAGTTCAGGAGACATCTAGAGAAAATTCATGTTACTAGATGGTAACCTGATCTGATATTATTTAGAACAATTTTGTTTCTAACAAAAGGGATTCTTGCATTTTTTCATTCAAATATTTTTTTTTATATTCTTTGACTGATTTTCAACGAGAAATGTTAGATAACTTTTAAAGTTGATATTTTAAATATTATTAATTATTAAAAACTGAAAAAATCTTCAATTTTTCGTGTTTTGGGCTCTAACAGTGTAATAAAAAATGATTTCTTTACAATACATAAATTTGTATAGTATATTTAGACCTTGCATTTGAATTTCCAAAAAATGGAATTGACGATTTTTAATTTTGTACCTATATCATAGCAACCAATTTTCTATGATCATTTTTGAAAATTTCATGTCGAAAAAAATGTATGCGGATTTGAGCGTGTAAGTAATTGATTTCTGAATCATTTTAAGACAAAACATACAGGGTGTTACATTTGAAAAAAAATGAGTTATGAATACAGATTTGGCATGGATATAAATTCGGCAGCTCCCAGAAGTTACCTCACTATTGAGTAGCGTCCGAACATGAATTCGGCAGCATCCTAATATCGATTCGGCAACGCCCGGAAATTGCCTTGGTATTCGGCAGCACCCGGAAGTCACCTTGGTATTCGGTACCACCCGAATATGGATTATGTGGCGCCCAAATATAGATTCGCCAACACCCTAATTTGGATTCGACAGCGCCCAGAAGTTACTATGATATTCGACAGGGTCCGAATATGGATTCGGCAGCGCCCGGATCTGGATTTGACACCGTCTTAACATAGATTCGGAGGCACCCGGTACTTGCCTCGGTATTCGGCAGCGTCCGAAAGTTCTGGAGGTTTGACTGGCATTCGGCAATGCCCTTTTATTAAAAGTCTATGATCAATTATTTCCACACTAGAGTGCAAATATTGTCAAGATGTTTTCTTTTGAAGAGCCATGGATGGGAAATCTGGATGCGGAAGTAGTGATTTCTTAGGCAGCGGTTTTATTTCAAAAGATACAACAAAGTTTTAATGAACTATTTTGTCACAACGCATAATCCAGTCGGTAAAGTAAAAAATACACGAAAAGCTCGCAAAAAATATTATCTGAGATTTTCCTTCAGTAACTGTTAGTGCGAGGATTAAACATCACAAAACCACAAAAATTAGTTCTAGGGGTGCCGCGCAATCCCCCAAAAAAACCAGTGAAATCGGTGAAATAAGCCTTGTTTTACTGATAACTCGTTAACCCTTGAAGATATAAAAAAAATTGCTCATCATAAAAAAGAAAGCTTGACTAACTGCCTAAAAAAAGTACTCTTATAATTTTCTTGTATATGTCATGGTTTTCGAGAAAATCGGTATTGACCGAAATTGCAAAATTTGTATTTTTATTGCGCGCGAATTTTCGTTTATTTGAAATTTTTTGTGCGCGGCCTCTAGAAAAAATTGAATTGTTCGAAAACCAAACAAGCTAGGACGAAAAATCAAAATGGGCTTTAAATGGGATATAAAATACTCTCTTGTGTTGCCATTTTTGAAGGCTACTGATATTTATTACTATATAAAAATAACAATATAATATAGTTATCTCTTGATTTTTTGTGCATCTAACTATTCACAGGCCCATAAAAATAACTGAACATGATATAGGTTATAAACGCATTATCTTTTAGTTTAAGGTAGTACTTCAATGCAGAAAAAGTTGGGAATAAAAATATTCATATCTACAAATTTAACAGCATGTTAAAAGCGAAAAAATCCAAAAAATGCTGCATATTAAATTTTTTGATATTTTTTACAAATTTTTAACTTTTAAATGATTAGAAAAAAAAATTTGAGCTGAATTTTCAAGATTTTTGGGTCTTTTTTATTTTTAGGAAACAATAAAAAATTGGTCAAAATTTGGCTAACTTCAACATGCTGGTAAATTTGTAAATGTGAATATTTTTATTCCCAACTTTTTTTGCATTGATGTACTACCTTGAACTAAAAGATAATGCATTTATAACTTATATTAAAGTCAGTCATTTTTTATGGGCCTGTGAATAGTTAAAAGTGCAAAAAATCAAGAGGTAATATTATATTGTTATTTTTACATACTAATAGATATCAATTGCCATCAAAAATGGAAACACAAAACAGTATTTACAACCCATTTTGACTTTTCTTCCTAGCATGTTTGATTTTCGAGCAATTCAATTTTTTCTATAAGCCGCACGCAAAAAAATTCAAATAAACGAAAATTCGTACGCATTAAAATACAAATTTTGCAATATTTTTCAATATCGATTTTCTAGAAAACCATGGCATATACAAGAAAATTACAAGAGGACTATTTTTTGGGCAATTAATCAAGCTTTCTTTTTTATGATGAATTTTTTTATATCTGCAACGGTTAACGAATTATCGGTAAAAAAAAGGCGCTTTCACCGAAGGGGTGGTTTTTTGGGGGGGTTGCGCGGTACTCCCAGAACTGATTTTTGTGGTTTTTTTATGTATAATCCCTTCACTAATAGTTACTGAAGGAAAATCTCAGATAACATTTTTTGTTATGGAAATCTTTATAATTATTGGACTAGCAATTGAAAGTAATACTTCAATTTCGATAGCGATAACTTTGACAATTTCTATTATAGATTAACTAGATTGTAGGAAATTGAATTACTTTTCTATGTTATAATAACCACTTTTACGTAGACCCTTGGGTTTTTAAGTTATTCACGAAAAATACATGTTGAAATTTGATATTTAGAGAGGAATGAAAAGACACTAAACCTTAAAAAAATGATATCTTGAACAATCTTTAAATGGGATTAATCTCAAATTTAAGGTAAAGGTAATTTCCTATGTTTCAAGTTGTACAAATACCTAACAGTTTTTGATATAATTTGTAATTTTCAAGATATATATTTCCAGAAACTCATTTCTTAACGAATTGAA
Source organism: Stenurella melanura (assembly GCA_963583905.1). Taxonomy (NCBI): domain Eukaryota; kingdom Metazoa; phylum Arthropoda; class Insecta; order Coleoptera; family Cerambycidae; genus Stenurella; species Stenurella melanura. The sequence goes on along the minus strand of OY757316.1, from coordinate 61,649,281 downwards.
ACAGTTTAGTTTGAGCAACGGGGCTCAACAGTAGACAGCTATCATCTGAGGATGGCAGATATGATTTTACGGAAACGTCGCCATCGTTTGTATATCTTGGTGCCCCTCTAGGAATCTAATAAATACGTGGGACTACACCCGGAAATCCAATTACTCTTTAATTCATAAATTCTTAAAGATTTGTTTACTAGAAAATTTTTTACTTCATACCTTATGAAAAGAAATTAATGACAATTTCTAATGTAACATATTAGGAAAGAATTTATCAACTTTAATGTTTTAACTTTCTGTTAGAAAATTTAATCGTAGTTTTAAAAAGTTCATTTTAAACCAAAATGCCTTTCTATGCCCTTGTTACCATGTACTAACAATAAAACAATATATTGCGCTTCAAAGTTATACAATGAAGTCAACTACAAACAGATGTTAAAGGTAAGAAAATTAGTGTCATAAACGGGCCATTGATAGATACAAGGGTCCGAAAATACGGTCAACTATACAAATGGGGCAAACATATGTACAAAATTTTGTGACTTTTAATATACTGTATTATTCTAAATATAACATTGTTTGGGTGACCTGGAATAAATTAGTATTATGAGAGAAACAGAAGTAAAAATTGTTGAATTTCTTAAACACTGCAACGTGTACACTTTCTGACTTAAAGTAGACTGTAATAACATTTTAATTCATTTTATATAACTAAATATATACAGGGTGTCCCAGAATTAAGTTCTCGGACGGAAACCTGCAATTCCTGGGTTCATACTGAGCCCTTATAACCCAACTTACCCTAGTACAAAAATGCATCCCTGGGGAAGTACACCCTCTTAAAGTGAGTCACGTAAAAAAATCCAATTATTTCCGTTATATTGAAGATAAAATTTTGAAATTTTAGTGGGAGCTGTTTCTCTATAAGTACTAACTTGAAAACACCCCAAATATGTTTTTTTCTCAATTTCTACTTCTCTCGCATACCGAAGGGAAGTACTGTATTCGAGAAAAATCACCCTCCTAGATTTTTTCGAATTTACACGTTTCAGAACATGTAGATTACGATAATATAGGTTTTTCAATTCCGTCAGTCTGTCTGTCGGTCCGTCCGTCCGACTGTCTGTTTGTCTGTCTGTCTGTTGATGCATTAACTAAAAAACTACTTGACGGAGAACAGTCAAATTTGGTATGTAGCTGACGCTACTGACAGCGAAGAAATGGTTAAACTTTCACTGTAAAATATACAGGGTGGACCGTCTAAAGGGAACAAACAGTAAAAACAAATGTTTTTTGCTCAAAGTAAAAATTTCCACGTTTCATGACGTTCTAAATATATGTCAGAAAGAAAAATTTGATATTTTTCTACCAACATTTTTGAAACATTTACCACTAGAACAGATGGAGAAAAAATTTTCTTTTGCTCAAATTTATAATTTCCACGTTTCATGGCATTCTAAACCTATTTCAGAAATAAAATTTGATCTTTTTTCCCACCACTATAAAACAGATGAAAATACTTTTTGTTAAAATGTAAAATTTCCACGTTTCATGACATTCTAAACTTATTTCAGGAAAAAAAATTTGATCATTTTTTTTTTCCAACATTTTGGAAACAAATTTAAACATTAGAATAGATGGAAAAAAAATATTTTGCTCAAATTTAAATTTTCCAAGATTCATGACATTCTAAGCTTATTCCAAAATTTTTTGAAAATAAAAAAAATTATAAAAAATTTGCAAATTTTTACCCACTACAAAATACAAAATAGATGACGGAGAAAAGTTGTGTTTGCTCAAATTTTAAATTTCTACGTTCCATGGCATTCTAGGTCTATTTCAAAAGAATACAAATTTGAAAATTTTTTAACCAACATTTTTGAAAAATTAAAAAAAAAAATTTTTAACAACTACTGTACCTCCACTCCACTACGAGAATGTGGAAATGAAATTGTGACAGATGGCAATAATATTTGGCATATGCACCTATTATAGTTTTATTGAAAAATGTACAGGTTGGTCATCCCAAGAAATAATTCAACCATGGTGGACATTTGTAAAGGTACCTATTTGCGCAAGCCTTCCATGTTTGGCACCTGTTATTTAGTATTGAATTTTTGCTGTCGGATGTTTGCCGGTCATGACATTCTAATTCTATTTCAGAAGAAAAAGATTTTGAAAATTTTTCTACCAACCATTTTGATCAAAAGTCACAGGTTTTCTTTGTAATAATATCTTCCGATTATTATTCTTATATGTGGTTTCGTAATAAATAATTTTTTAGAGTGACCGCCCGGTGTAAATAAAGAGGGAAGTTCTGTGTAAATACCTTTACCGATTTTTTTCATAGTAATTAATATTTGACTGGCGATATTTTTTTAATCGCCCTGTAAAATTACGGAATACTTGAACATTTTTGCAGAGCATTGAAAGTGCTGCAGAAAAAGTACTTCTATTTTTTTTTGTAATATTAATCAAAATACAAGAAATTATCTGTTTTTCCTCTATTTGCATTTAACATTCATTTACAATTCCAGAACAAAATTTTGTAATAACAGAAAAGTAGTTTATTTAATAAAAAGTACATTCATAACAAATGCTCCACATAATGTCCAACTGTTTTAGTACACAAATTAATACTTTTAAAATTGTGTGTAATATCAACCAAAAATCAAGAATTATCGTTATTTTCCTGTAGGTCATAGGTGCTTGTGAAACAGAAATCCTGTCGCATTGTCATGGCAATACAAAAATTAATTCATTAGTAAAGTCAAAAGCATATGTTTAATTCAAAATTTTCTTCAATGCATCGGAAGTTACTGGAAAAGAAATTATTTTTTCTGTCTCACTTTAAGAGGATGTACTTCCTCAGGGGTGCATATTTGAACTAAGGTAAGCTGTGATTTATGGACCTAAAATGACCTCAGGAATTACAGGTTTCCGCCCGGGAATTCAATTCGGGAACACCCTGTACATTGGAAAAAACTTATTTAGATGTATTATGACTATAAATTTTAAATATCTATGAACGTACATATACTTGAGGCGTAGACGTTACAAACTGATTAATTTTGAAGCACAATGGCATGTGTAAAATAAAAAATAAGTATATTGTAATTTACAATAGTCAATTTGTGCTCAAAAGGGCCCTTGGCAGGAAAGTTGGGGGGTAGTTTTGATTTCTTCCATTCCGTATGTTTTTTGTAGTGCTGAATTCGAATCTGAGATTTGCTAACAAAATCTAGTGACGCAAAATTGAAGAAAATGCACAAAAAGGTAAAAAATCTATTTTTTTGGCAGTTCTTTGCTTATAGCTCGGAAACTATCAATTTTTCGTAAATAATTTCTCTATCCAAAAGGAAAGTATATAAAATTTACCACAAATTTTATTATTTACGTCTTTTCTCCGACGAACCGTTCGGGCTCAAGCGCAAGTTGAAAATTAGCTTTCGGTGGGAGGGGGGGGGGTGCGATGGTGGACTCCCACAAAATGGGCATATATGATCTCAATAAGGTATGTGCAGAGAACTGGGAGGAATTCACTATTTGTCAGCCTTTAATAATAAATTAGTTTTTGTTTTGAGTGGAAAAAGTGGTTTTGTTTTCGGAGACAGCCGAAATACGCCAATTTTCAACTTGCGTTTGAACCCGAAGGGTTCATCGGAAAACAAACCTAAATAATGACATTTGTAGTAAGTTTTACGTAGATTCATTTTGGATATGGAAGTTATTTACGAAAAGTTGATAATTTCCGAGTTATAAGCAAAGAACTGCCAATAAATAAGATTATTTACCATTTCTTGCATTTTTTTTTAATGTTGCGTCACGAAATTTTGTTAACAAACCTCAGATTTGAATTGAGCACCCCAAGAACATAGAGAATGGAAGAAATCAAAACTACCCCACAACTTTCCTTCTAAAACACAATCTGATAGGAGTATTTGCTATCATACATTGTTGTATAATTTTTAACATATTTTTAGTTTCAATTTTACAGCTTTATCTTGAATGGTATATTAGTAAATCCACAACTCTTTCAACCACGGATTTCTCTATAAGTGATTATTTTTGGGTTACCTACTATACTTTTCTTAAATAGAATACAATAAGAAATCCAAAAATAAAAAAAAACAAATCAAAATAATCTCCAGTAGAATTCTTTAACATTAACATAATTTTGTAGTTTATTTCGTATCTACAATATCTTTGCTAATAACTTTTTTCTTACTTCTGTAATTTAATTAAACTACAGAACACTTTACTTATAAATAGCCTCGCTGAACCACCCAGAACAAAAAATATTTACAATAAAAAATACAAATTCCGTTTCCATTTTCATAGGTACACGAATTGTCTTCACTAAGTTTATTTTTCTTAGTAGTAATATATACAAGCAAACTCAAGAATCTGGACCCACATGTGGTATTTATTAACCTACTTTCACGGTGTTGCCAGCTAACTAGATGCCATCTGAACCGCTTCTGTGGTCAGCAGGTATTCAAAGTGAATATTTTTCGAGCGACAGGCACGGCAGTTAGTAGCAAACTGCTAAACTAAAATATTCACCAGGGTGTTAAAATGGGTCATTTGACCTCCAACCTAAAATAAGTTGTAATGACACCATACGGCATTTATGAATCATTTGCGTTAATATCGCTAGCAGGTCAGATGGCATCCGAATACCGGAAGCCATCTGACTCGTGGAAGCCAACTGAACCTAAAATTTTACATTGTGGGAAGCCAACTAATACCGTATATAAATATATATATATATATATATATATATATATATATATATATATATATATATATATATATATGTTGTTTCTTAGGTTTTCACGGGTATTAAATGAAGTGTTGACGTGCTTCCGGGTGTTTTCCCGTGTAGTTGGTAGGCTCCTGTTGGAACCATGGTTGTCTGAACGACGTTTCGGCGGAATCTCATCTGCCATCTTCAGGTTCTAGCTGAAAGCTGCCTGCTGCTGCTGCTGCTGTTGCTGCTGCTGCTGCTACTGCTGCTGCTACTGCTGCTCCTCGTTGCTCAGTAGCAGCAGCAGTAGCTGCAGCAGCAGCATAAATTTACTTTGGAATTGGTCACCTCAATGTTTAAAGCTTTGGAATCCTTACTAAAGGTTACGCTGACATATTCCCTAAAATGCGTTGTCAACATATTATTATTTGATAGAAATACAGTGTTTATAATTTAGACGGGTACTTCCCTAGAATTTTAATTTGTAATATGGTATATATCTATATTTTTGCATGATGTATAAGATATTGAATCATTAATTAATAATAATCGTCAATATAGGAATAATGCTAGTAAATAGAAAGAATGGAAGAGTTGGTGAAGTCCGATAAAAAGTGTAAACAAGAATTAGTGTTATAACCCCAATGGAAACAAGAATGCACGGAAGTATATTTCAGAGTTATTATTCCTCCTCAGCATAGGGTAGGATAAAGAATGTTGTTATATGAAAAGCAAGAAAAACAAAGGTAAGAAAGTACACCGTACACGGTAGGTAGTTCTATTTTGCACCTTCATACCTCATGTGCCATATATTAGGAGCAATAACTCCGTAGCTGCACTCTTGTTTCTTATAGGGGTACAGCCCTAATTCTTGTTTATATCTAAATAGAGAACTTGTAAATTTTTTAAAAGCTTTTCATTTTCGACTTAATTATGTATACACTACGACTGATAGTGTCGAAATGTGCAAAGGTTTAGCTGACACATCATTCAATAAATCAAAATCTAATATTAAACACCGGTATTCCTCGGGATTTCTTGAATTTTCATTTACTAGTAAGTGTTTCTCCCAAATAATGGTAGTTTACCAATAAACAAAAATTAACAACCATTGTTAAAACCAAAATTATACACAACGCAAGTTGTTTTATCTAATAAGTGTTATGCATATAACATTAGTCATTTATTGATCTAATTTGTCTATACACAATTTTCTCGAAAACTGACAATCCTAGAAAAGAGTATTAAATGAAAGAATTGTCTCCATTCCGTATCTCTATTTCTTCTTCTCAATAGAGATTTAAAATTATTTCCAAGGATAAACGGTTCGCTGCTTAGGTAACTTAGATTTTTCATAATTATTAAAACTTGATCTTCATATTACCACCGTTTATTAATAACATTGTAGTGATAACGTGGTAAAAATTGAAATCCATTCGTGTTTCCATTTTTTTGAGTTACCATAGAACAAGTTAAACAAAACAGTAAATTTCTAATTTTAATTTTTATTGTTATGTATCCAATAGCGAATGAGAGGAATTGTCCGCAAATAGTCAGTGATGAATAATTATTTATAATCCTTAAACTATCCGACGAATCATTATGAAATTTACTAGTGGTTTACCGAGGAGTAAACCACCATCGGCATTCGTTATTCAACTTTTAAGCAGACTGCCGGCAGCCATGGCAGTCATCGCGGCAATGTAATTGACAGCCGCGCAAGCGCAGTAGTCCAGTCAATAGTCACGCAGACGCGGTAGTCTATTTACAAATTTCTACAAATGGTTGACCTCTCAGGATCTCTTTTGATAGTAGACGAGGCTATTAAAATGAAGTTTAAAGTGGATGCGTTAAAGGTTGCGACTTGTAGAGTATTTTCGTACGTACAGACGAATTAACGGAGGCATATGACAATTTTCAATGTCAGTTTTAAAATATACCAAAACTGTAAATCAACCAAACAAATGCTCTATTCTTAGAATAAAATTTTCCCCTTTCAAAAAGCTATAGTTAAAATAGATTCCTTGTAGAAGTGTCTAATTAAAAATTATTTTTTATCGAAATTCCGACTACATATATTTATAAAATTTTGTGTGGTCACAGTGTTTTTTAACCATAATTTCATGGAAATACATTTTTATGTAAACATTTTCTCCCCCCCCCCCTAGCTTCTTACCCCCTGGAACCATCCCCTAAAAAACTTAAATGGAATGCAAAGTGAGAGGCATACCTCATTTGAAATGTCCTTTCGTCCGGATTTGAACCAATTGTTTAAAATACGTAGCTCTTTAATTTAGTTATTTATTACCTAAAAATTTAAAAGTGCTTCCAAATAAACAAACTGTCATATCAACAAGTAGAGACTAAACTTAGCGGTTGCAGTAATGGCAAAATGAAATTTCAAATGAGGTATTTAATTTCTTTAAGGGGCTGAAAAGGGAAAGGTAATTTCTTTATAAAAAATATCCCCTTTGAAATTATGGTCGGCATGTTACTTTTCCAAAAATTTTCCTATTCCGAGATAATGATTATGGTAAGTCTTAACGTACAATTTCATACACCATTTAATAATGGAAAATGTTTTTATTTTAGTTTACTTCAAGAATAAATATTTTATTTATTCGTTTGTTTTAATTATTAATTTTATCGTAAATTTAATTTAATAAATGTTCATGAAATTCTTCCACGAACATTGTAGCATTTTTATTTTCCAATCTTTTACTTTTCATAAAACGCTACAATTTTTCTTTTAAATTGAAACTAATTTTAATTTAAACAAGTTTTATTAATTAAAGTCAGCTTTTAGAGCAAATAGTAAAATTTATTTTGACAATCTATTTATAAATTAATTCATAAATTCATGTAGATGCAGCTTGGAATTCTTGTGGGCTAAAATCTAAAAATTTTCTAGCTCAAGTTGCATCCATGCAGATTTTATAAAAATTACTGATAAAGTTCAATGCACTTATTATATTATTACACGAAGAATTGTGGTGTCACTTTGACCTGTAATAACACAAGTTCATACAATTTGGTGTCATTTGTACCAAGATTAACGAGGGTGCCAATACACCAACCTTTTGACAATTTTGTTTTATATGTATAAAATGGTAAAATATCTTGGCAACCTTGCAGGGTGCCATTTGACCTGTAGTATGACAAGTTCATACATTTTGGTGCCATTTAGGCACGATTTATGTGGGTGCCGATACAGCAACATGTGATCCTTTTAATTTTATATGTATAAAAGTGTGGGTGTCAGATTGTACATGGGTTACGTGGGTGCCATGAAATACAAAGAATACGTATATATATATATAGATATATATATATCCTCTCTAAGAACTGAGATTGAGATCTTAGAGACGAACCACGGTTCGACCTGAGGAGTAGGCAGATTGAGGCCCCGGACTCGAACCATTCCTTACACTTCCTAGACTAGACCCTCCCATATCCCATACATTATCGATTCTTCTTCCCCTTTCTCTTGAAAATGGCTCCAAAGTGGGAGCCGAAACGTCGAGACTCCAATAATCTCAGACGCGGTTCAACCCGTGAACCTAGTATATTTCATATATATATATATATATATATATATATATATATATATATATATATATATATATATATATATATAGAAAAAGTAAATTTTTTCTTGAGGTTGCAGTCAGAAGTGTAAAGTTGTTATGGCCAAACACACAAATAAAACTCTTCGTTACTTGTCAAGCTTTCGGGAATGTTTATTTCCTTTCTCAAGACATTAACATGAGGATGTTTGTTGAGGTGAAGCACAAAAATAGAAATAAAATCATCCTCGAGGAAAAACATAGAAGGTTAAAATATTCTTATAATCTATACCATATTAATAATTTAAAAGCATTTCAGTGCGAAAATCTTAAAACAATCACATTTTAAAATAGATACATATCAATACATTTTGTTAGCATTAGGCGTCTACTAGTCTACTTAACAAAATATATTGATATATATCTATTTTAAAATGTGATTGTTTTAAGATTTTCGCACTGAAATGCTTTTAAATTATTAATATGGTATAGATTATAAGAATATTTTAACCTTCTATGTTTTTCCTCGAGGATGATTTTATTTCTATTTTTGTGCTTCACCTCAACAAACATCCTCATGTTAATGTCTTGAGAAAGGAAATAAACATTCCCGAAAGCTTGACAAGTAACGAAGAGTTTTCTTTGTGTGTTTGGCCATAACAACTTTACACTTCTGACTGCAACCTCAAGAAAAAATTTACTTTTTCTGCTTAACTAGTCAGTCAAGACTACCTTTCTGGTTTTATTATATATATATATATATATATATATATATATATATATATATATATATATATATATATATATATACTTATATCGCTACAAGTCGAGATCTGTTTTAGTAGTTTCATTAACAACCTGAGATCCGTTTTGAAAGGTGAGATCCGATTTTGGATCTCGTCTTGTTTTGCGTGTATATCGTCGCCATTTTAATTGGTTAGACCATAACCGTTGATTTTAAAATTTTTGGTCGGATCTCATATTTTCATAATTTATCACATCTTATACACCTCTAGTTCACCCTACCAACGCCAGAGGGCGTCTGGCTTTATTTTACACGATTCAACTTTTAGATGAAGGTGAGCTCCGTTTACGACGGCAACATCGCAAATCTCGTGATAGCATTGGAATTTTAGCTGCTTTCGTTCAGCAGAGTGATTCGTAATCATAAGGTACCTGTTTCATGTGTTGTCTCTGTACCTACCATGCAATTTTGTATCATATAATTACTGTTCATTGAAATCCTGTTTATTATGATTACGAATCACTTTGCTGAACGAAAACAGCTTCTGTTTAACTTTATTTTGTTTATTAGGCAGGTCGACAATAAAATTTATTGATAAGATTGCAGGTTCAAAGAACAATTAGATATTTTTTCTTTACAGTTAATAATATAAAATATAAATGTAAATGCGAAATGGTTATATGAAATTATAGACAAGTTGGGATGTTTCCTAAGTACCAGACTACTTAAAAAAATATTACAACCAATTTAACTCCAGAAAATAATAAACCCTGGTCACGAAATATAATGTAATATCAAATATAATATAATATGTAGATCAAAATAAAACTCATAAAATAATTAGATTTTTAATTACCTCCACACCCACGTAGTGGAGTGAAAGTATAGTAATCGTAAAATAAATTTCATTTTTTTTTTTGTTTGAAATAGGCTTAAAAGGTCACAAAACGTCAAGATTTTAAATTTGAGCAAAAAAATAATTTGTCTGTCCGTCTGTAACTTTTCTTTGTACACACGATTTCTCAGGAACGGTTTAAGATATCGACTTGTAATTTGGTACACATATGTATCATGATAAGATCTGGAACTGGAGTATATATGGCGCTAATTCTGGCGAAGGGTTGGGGGTTAAATAGGGCAGAATTAGTAAAGCACGTTGGTAAATGTACAGAAACTTGGAATGTCGTGTATATACTAAAACCAAGGTCTCATATTTTTTATATTTTTCAACACCCCCCCCCCCTCCATTCCCCCGGCAGCACCACTCCATCACTAAAGGAGTTGATAATATAAATTTGAGATATTTACTTGAAATTTGGTACAGGTATGTATTATAACGATATCTGGATCTACAATATATTTAAAGATGATTCCGTTGAAGGGGTGGGGGTAAATAAGAGAAAATAAGTAGAGCAAGCTAGTCAGAGTACAGAAACTTGGGATTTGATATATACCAAATCCCAATAAGTTTCTGTACTCAGCTTCTAGTATATATATATATATATACTAGAAGCTAAGGCCCCTCAGATTGCTTTATAATATTTTTCAACCCCCCACCACCATTAAAGAGGTTAACAAAATAATATCGAGATATTCACTTGAAATTTGGTACACATGTGCAGTTAAAAAAACACACTGACTTCCCCAACTAAAAACAGGTGGTGTTGTACCGGTCTACAACGAAACAGCCGATAATGACGTCATTGACTCGTCATAGCCATAATGTATTCAAAAATGGCTCAAAAGTTCTCCTCGCCCTTCTCGTATACCATCTACCGACTTTCAACGGACGACTTTGACCTACTTCAAAATTTTGCAAACAAAACATTACACTGCTCAAAATAGTAACCCACGGTGGCGTAGCCGTCAGAAGTTCGGATTTTCAGTTCGGACCACGCGCCCGAGTACTTTTTTCCCCTGCACCTTTAAGTAGGTTTCTTTGTGCTCATATTATAAGTCTACAGACATTATCTATTTTAATAGTTGTGATAATAGTAGGAAATAAACGTTTACTTAAAAACATGATGCTATAATGGATCAATGACGTCATTACCGGCTGGTTAGGTTCAATATGTTGATTTCTATTTCGCCATCTAATTGTTAATAATTATCAGCGCCGCAGGTAGTATTATTTTTTCCCTCAAAATAACACAAAATTAACTTGAAGTCATTGATAGTGCTTTGCGGAAAGTGTGCGCGCGCACTTGGGACGAATCATAATTCGTAACATAATACCTTGAAGAATCAGGTTGTGGGTTTTCGAAGCATGACGCTGCAAAACTTCATTATTTCCCCCTCACAGTTGGAAAGGTGAATTAAGAAAAATTGCATCAATATACATCAAGTACCGAGTAGATTTCTCTTGGATCATCTACGGAGAGCATGGGTTAATAGTTTTAGATGCCATTCTCCGTGAGGTTATCAAAATTGGGATTCCTTGGTGGTGCAAAAAGCATAACGAGTCTCAAAAGTAGATTAAATGAAATGACATAAAAACTAGTTTTAAGGAAATGTACTAAAAAGTAAAAATATTTTTTTATAATTTATGCATCTGGAAACCAAAAGCTTTGGGGACGGTCATATAGTATTATTGAACAGTTGATCAGTTGACCGACCCAAAGCTTTTGGTTTCCACATGCATAAGTTTTAAAAAGTTATTTATTACTTTTTAGTACACTTTTTTTAAATAAAAGCTAGTTTTTAAAAATATTTTTTTTGTATAATTTTATTTTCCACTTGTTAGTCTTTAAGTAAAATATGTATTTTACAGACAGACAGACAGACAAAACCCTATCAATTGATACCCATGTCAAGGGAGTTGTGAAGAAAAATATAATCCGCCATCCTAGGGCATCCGCCATATTGGATTTAGAAGGACGTTACACAGTTTATCATATTTTACTCGTCAAATCTTTTCATTTGATTCCCATATCAAGAGGAAAAAATAATCCGCTATCTTAGGGCGTCCGCCATATTGGATTTAGAATGACGTTGCATAGTTTATCGTATTTTACCCGTCAAACCATTTCATTTGATACACATATCAAGGGGGTTGAGAAGAAAAATATATTCCGCCATCTTGGGGCGTCCGCCATATTGAATTTAGGATGATGTCACATTGTTTATCGTATTTCACTCGTCAAACCCTTTCTTTTGATACCCATATCAAGGGGTTGAGAAGAAAAAGATATTCCACCATCTTGGCGCCTCCGCCATATTGAATTTAGAATAACGTTACAGTTTATCGCATTTTACTCGTCAAACCCTTTCATTTGATACCCATATCAAGGGGGTTTAGGAGAAAAAGATATTCCGCCATCTTGGGGCCTCCGCCATATTGAATTTAGAATGACGTCACATAGTTTATCGCATTCGACTCGCCAAACCCTTTCATGTGATACCCATATTAAGGGGGTTGAGAAGAAAAAGATATTCCGCCACCTAGGGGCCTCCGCCATATTGAATTTAGAATGACGTCACATAGTTTATCGCATTTGACTCGCCAAACCCTTTCATGTGATACCCATATCAAGAAGGTTGTGAAGAAAAAGATGATCCGCCATCTTGGGACGTCCATGGCGGACGTTCCAAGATGGCGATTGGATTCAGACCAATAATGGCTATACTATGTTGCAGTGTCACCGCACTTATGCACGTGTGCAAAATTTCAAAGCTCTAGCTTAATTAGGACTAGTCGAATTTTGACCTAAACAAACACACTAACTAATATTGCAAGAAGTTAAATACAAGTTGATAATTTCGAAAAATGTGATTTTATCAACTTTTGACCTTCCTGTAACACAAATAAACAACAAAAAAATCCAATGCCTATTTTTCTTCAATTATTTATGAACATTACAATTTTTGGTGGGTCATGACACTGTAAATTGAAAATTAAAATTGACCGTAGAACTTTCAAAATGGCGGACAGAGTACGTGGTATGTAGCGGGTGGTCTCTGGGAATGGGAACTTTTGAAAATGATGTTACTTTGTAACATGTATAGCTGGCCATGGATTTATTTGTCATATTGTCTGTCATTATATGCCATTTGGTAATCATGCAACAATGGTCTGGTGAGCAGCGTACTTTTGCAATGAAATCGTATTATAAAAATAACGACAGTGTAGTTGCCGTGCAGCGGCAATTTCGACTACACTTTGAGATTTCTCATCACGGGAGAATTCCTTCCTCTTATGCCATAAAGTTACCACAAGAGAATCAATAAATGCCTTGCAGAGATTATTTCCTGGTCGCATTATCTCCAGGCGTGGAAACATCGAATGGCCCCCAACGTCTCCAGACCTTACGGCACGTGATTACTTCTTGTGGGGCTACTTGAAGCATTGGTGAACCAAGAAATATTCAGGAGTTGAAAATAAAAATTCATGAAGAAATTTGCAATATTCCCTTAGATTTATTAAATTAAATTTTCTATTAAATTGAATTATCTATTTCACCAATCGTATTCAAGAGTGCGTAGAGATAAGGAGAAGAGATTAGCCAGGAATTATTTTTAAGAAAAAAAAATGCATATAATTACCTAGCCAATGTTATATCTTATTTCAAATAAGTATAGTTACTTTCAAAATTTTATGATGTTTTGAAAACTTCCCATCTTCTCAGGGACCACCCAGTACGTTTTAATCAGATAGTACACATGAAAATCGAAGTCATTTGAATAACACACACCAGAAACGTGCAATGAGACACTAATTAGAACTGGCAACGTAGCTGGACCTCAACATGTACGAAGCGTTACAAAATATACTGCTTAGGATCCCACCTTGACATAATTTAATACAGATCTCTATTTGCATTATATATTTCATGTATAACCAGATCGTAAAATTTGTTTCCCCTCTTTTGATGTCCTTAATAAGAATACATTTTAAAGTCATTTTGTACTTTGTTTTACCTAAAACATGTAATCCTCCAAGGGGATCTCGGGTTGTCTATAAAACAAAAGGATCTCGAGTTGTATAGAAAACAGGTATATATATATATATATATATATATATATATATATATATATATATATATATATATATATATATATACGTATGCAGAGTACGTTGTCATATCCAAAGTAGGTACTAGCTACACGCTGTCACCTCATATATAACGCTGCTACATCCGATTTCGGAGGTGACAGCGTTTTGCCTTGTTTTCAACTTTATAAGCTTATAGATGCCATCAGAAACCTATACTCAAATTTTTGTGTGGAGGTCAAAAAGTTACTTCTACACCCGCAAATTAAATTTTTAGTTCCACTATATATCAGTGGCGCTGCTATCGACTTCATTTGTATAATAGTTAGTGCGTTGATACATCCGTCTATATATAGTAATTTTAGTATGATGTATTATACGCTATTACATCCAAATATTGGCAACATCGCGAACGCCAGAATGGCCATTTATTAAGTGTTTTTAAAAAATGTATCGGGTTTACAGGATTACAGTATGCTGAGTTGGGCGCTGCTTAGAATATTTAAAAATGTGTGGGTCATCAGTTATCACGTAAAATTCTCTTCCGCTTCCAAATGCTGACGCGTTCTAACCTTTTTGAGGCAGATAGTTGCTGTTTTTTTATCGGTAGACTGTATAAATCTGAATAAGTACCTAGCCTGGCGAATACAAATATCTTCTGTTTATTTGTTTATTTTGTTAGTCGAGAAAATTTAAAAAAAACAGGTTTTTGAAAACACATAAAAAATATTCGGATAAAGCTGTAAACATAAAGTTATTTGTCGATTTGTTTAAATCCAATTTCAGAATAATTAAATTTAACCTCAAAACTAACAAACCTCAAAGGAACTAACTTACTCCTTTAAACCCAAAATATTATAATCGTATTCTTAAGAAGATTACGAAAAAATGAAAATCAGGAAAGTCGGTATAATTTCTGCGATCGAACACGAATGTAGAGGTTCTTAAAGTAAAAATGTAGGTTTATGACATATGAGAATTATAATCGCCATGTAGTTAGCCCTATCATTACAGAGAAAAACTGATAACTTTTTTCCATTGTCTACTGTATAATGGTGGGAATTCTTTCTATTTTCAAAATATTTTTATATTGAAATAGGTTAAGAATATAATGAAACGTGGAAATTTTAGAATTGAAGAAAACAATGTTTTCCATCATCTATTCTATTGTGGTGGTAAAATAATAAAAAACAAATTTTCAAAACAAATTTCTTTCTTGAAATATATTTAGATATTATTTTTAAAAAAATGTTCACAATTTTTTATTTTCTAAAATTTATTTTTTGAAATGTTTAGAATGTCATGAAACGTGGAAATTTTAAACTTGAGTAATACAATTTTTTACCCATCATCCATTTTGTACAAAATATTCAAAACATTTTTTTAAAATAGGTTAGAATGTCACAAAACGTAAAAATTTTAAATTTGGGCAAACATTTTTTTCCATCACCCATTTTATAAAAAATTTTGAAAATTTCTAAATTTTTTTCTATATAAAATTTTCAACAAATTTTTTTTTCAAAAAAATTATTATTTTTTTTAATAGGTTTAGAATGCCATGAAATGTGGAAATTTTAAATTTGAACAAAGAAAAAAAAATTCCATATATTTTAGCTATAAAAATTTTTTTTTAAATGTTGGTAAAAAAAATTTCAATTTTTTTTTTCTGAAATAGGTTTAGAATGTCATGAAACGTGGAAATTTAAAATTTTAGCAAAAAAAATTGTTTTCATTATTTATTCCCTTTAGATGGTCCAGTGAAAGTATAACCATTTCTTCGCTGACAGTAGCGTCAGCTACCTACCAAATTTGACTGTTCTCAGTCAAGTAGTTTTGTAGTTAATGCACCAACAGACAGACAGACTGACGGGATTGAAAAACCTATATTTTCGTAATGTACATGATCTGAAACGTTAAAATCCGGAAAAATCTCTGAGGGTGATTTTTTTTCGAATACAATACTTCCGTTCGGTATGCGAGGGAAGTAAAAAATGTATTAAAATAATTATTTATTCATGAAAATAACGATTCGTGTACACAATTTTTTTTACCAAAAATGTTCTGCTATGAGCAGTTTATTGTCGTTTTTTTTTAAATTTTTAGAAGCGGTGCTCCTTAATTAAAAAAATAAAGACTTAAGAATGCAACGTTCAGTGGCGTTCACTATTGAAACGTATTTCTATTTCTTACGTATTATTCATTCAGTTATTGCCACTGAGGAAGAGATATTGGTTGTTTATTTTATTATTCCCTGAAATATAAATTGTTAACACAAAAAATCGTAAAAGTGAATTGAAAACATTAATTTTTTCTACAAGCTGCATATGTTACTCATGTTGATACAAAATTATCTATGAAAATAAAAAGATGTAACTTATTGTTGTGCAATAAATATCGGCTAGTAAGGACTTAATGGATTTCCCACAATAATACATTTATTTGACTTAAACTTACCGGAAAGATATTTAATCTTTATTGTAATTCCATAATATTGACGCTACTTTTATGAAACCTAACCTCTTGATCATGAAAATAAAAAGTTATTATTACATACTCGCGCTTCATAATGAGATGTCATTGAAAGCTCGAAAAACGTGCAAAATATCAGATAACCAACAAATGCTATGCATGCTATGTTAGAGAGATCTTTGATTCAATTTACTGTAGTATGTTTTATCTAAGTTTTATTTAAATGTTATGTTGAACTTGAACTAAAAACAAATATAAAAAGGCATTGGCTCAAATAACGTTTTATTTTCGCGATCATGTTAAACGAAAGAACCCACCACCTCCTTGCTTTTAAATATTGCTTCTTTAAATATTTTCTGAATACCAATACCAATACATTGAAAACTATATTCTTTAAAGCTATCTCGACGAAGAGGACCTTGTTTTTGGCATTTTTTCAAATATCAACAATTGATTGTAATAAAGTTAAGAAAACAATTATGTAGATAGTTTAAATTTAGTTAATTTATTAAGAAAGTTTTAATATTTAAGTTGAAATTATATCCAGGGAGTTGTATTATTCGATGGACAAAATATTTTTAAATGTTTTTCGAAAAATAAGAAAAATAAGAAAAAAGATCCTATAACAGATTTAGAAGCGCTTCACTTCGGAGATCTAGTGATAAAATTAATTTTTATTCTCTTCAGTATTACGGTTTAAAGATAATTAAATTAAATTCGATATAAAAAACACTTTTTGGACTTGCCACCAAATATTTTTATTACCATTCGAAATAATCTACAGGATGATATTTTTTTGGGAAACAGGACCCCTTTGGCCTGCGAACTTTTTTTACGTCGATACTAACTGTCCTTTCACAAAAAGACTTTTCTTTTTATCATTTAACTTTTTGGCCTGTTGCATTTTTTTGACATCTCGTGCTCCTTGGGCGATATTTGGCAAAATACAGCTTGGCTAAATTCTTACTATGGTCAATATAGTTATTTTTAGCTGAAATTGTATTATTTAAAATTCTAATAGTAAAACTCATTATTTTGAAAAAACTAAGGTTTTGTAGAATCTTGGAAATTATTACTTAAAGTACCGTAAAACTCTACAACTTTGAACGGCTACCTAACTTTGAACAAAATCCTGATTTTGTTAATATAATTTTTTTGATAGAATTCTGTACCTATTTTAATAATTTCGGTACACGCCACTGAAGATCTGTATCTTAGGTATAAGTTGGCACCATTGCTGTTGAGATCACACAACGCAACTTCGGGCCAGTTCGTAAATGTCAACACGTGGTTAAACCGTGTTTTTCATGTAACAGAAAACTTTTATTTGTATTTGTGTGTATTTTATCTAAATTTACATAACAACCACCCTTATCGGTAAGTAATTTAATGCTTATTAATATATAATATGCAGTTGGAGTTAATTTTAAACAGTTTTTTTGTTATCATTTTCTTTCTGTCACTATGCGATTATCAGCTTAGGTACCTACAACTTTGAACGTGTTCAAAGATGGGACCGCGTTCAAAGTAGTGGCTAATTTATTATATTTCTTTTAAAATATCAACTTCATTTTCTTCCAGATATGAATTCCAGACGTAAATATAACTCAAACTACAAAAGATACTCAAAAGAGATGCTAAATAAGGCCCTTCAAGATATCCGAACTCGTAAACTATCATTACGACAGGCTTCAAAGAAATATAAAATATGCCTAGGGACTCTCAGTAACAAATTAAATAGAAAACACATGTCGCAAGTAGGACACCCTAACTCGTTTACATCTGTGGAAGAAAAGGCATTTGTACAACATATTCTAAAAGTAGCGGAATGGGGGTTTCCCTTTGATATTACAGACATAAGAATCATGGCCAAAAATTACTTGTCTGGTAGAGGCCGTGTTATTAAAGAATTTAAAAATAATTTGCCTAGCTCAAAATGGGTTAAAGGTTTTATAAAAAGACATCATATTTTACGCGAAAGAAAATGTCAAAATATAAAAAAATCACGTGCCTCTGTGTCCTCCACTGTGATTGAAGAATACTTTAAAAATCTAAAAGAAACTGTAGAAGGGGTACCGCCAAGTAACTTCTATAATTATGACGAAACTAACCTTTCCGATGATCCCGGAACCAAAAAATGTGTGTTTAAGAGAGGTGTGAAATATCCAGAACGAGTAAGGGATAATACGAAGACCGCAATATCTATCATGTTTTGCGGATCGGCATCTGGAAAAATGATGCCAGCATATGTGGTATATAAAAGTGAAAATATCTGGTCAACTTGGACTGAGGGAGGACCTCCATTGACAAGGTATAATAGAACAAAGTCAGGTTGGTTCGATAGTGTTACCTTTACGGATTGGTTTGAGAGAGTATTTGTTGCTAATGTGAAAAATTTACCTGGCCCGAAAGTAATTTTGGGTGATAATTTATCAAGCCATTTTAACGAAAAGGTATTGCAATTATGCGAGGACAATGACATAAGATTTGTCTGCTTGCCTGCAAATACCACACATATAATACAGCCACTGGATGTGGCTTATTATGGACCATTAAAACGAGCCTGGAGAAAAATTCTGGATAATTATAAGATTCAGTGCAATAAAAAATCTCAAACTCTATCAAAAGATCAATTTCCACGATTACTGACAAAATTATATGCTTCAATATATCCAAATGAAGAAGAACAATCCAAAAATATTGTTTCAGGATTTGTAAAAACTGGTCTATACCCCTTTAACCCAGAGAAGGTTTTAGAAAGGCTTCCTGACTATAACAAAATGAATGAAGATGACCAAAATGTAAATCAGGTTCAAACAGGAGTATCGGACGCAGTTGAAAAACTTTTAAAGGAAATCAGAGGAGTTGATACATTGGTCAAAAAAGGAAGAAAGAAAAAAATTCAAGTACCAGCAGGGAAGAGTATAAGCATAGAAGATTTACAATACCAAACACCAGATGAAGATAACTCGAGGCAGCCAGAAAAAAGAAGAAAGAACAGCAGGAAAGAAGTTGCAGAAGATAATGTGGAAGCTTCAGATGATGAAGATAATTTTCCTCCACTAAATGAAGAACAATCTGATGCAAGTGAAGATATAGATGAGGATAATGACTTTGAAAATATCTCTGACCATGATTTGGTAGAAGATAGTCAAAATGATGACCTACCAATCAATCCACAAATTGAGAAATATTATGTTATCGAGTTTCGTATAAAACAACACGTACGTCATTATATTGGTAAAGTAGTGGATGTGATAGATAATGATAACGTATTTGTTAAATTTTTAAGAATGTCTAAAAAAACGGCAAATAAATTCACTTGGCCTACAATTGAGGACGAAGGCATCATACGCGTTAATGAACTTATAAAACCTTTAACAGATCCGATTTTGGACAGACGTGATGTCTTTGTCTTTAAGTCCAATGAAATAAAGTCATTTCTCACCTCTCTGAGTTAGCTGTGGATGCTTACCTAAAAATAGTTAAAATTTCGTAAAGGAATAATATTTAAGTAAAACCAATTTATTTCCTTTATTTTGGGAATGCTAGATAATTTTTTATGTTCCTTCTTTATTTACAATTATTAGAAAATAAGTTTAACTCTCCACCAGAATGTAGATGTTCAGGATACTATTTATTTTGATGCATTATTTATACGGTTTATTGTTCCTGTGTTTTGTGTATTTTAACCTATAAAAGTTGTTTATTGTTTATAAATATTTATAACCACTCTATTTGTTTATTTTAATATTTTAATGTATTTGTTCGTTTTTCAATAAAAAATATCTTAGTTATTATGAATTAAACGTAAAAAACCTAAAACCCATATATTTTATGCTTTCTGTCAAAAAGGAAACGGATTTTATTCGATTTCTTTATTCAGGACGTTTATATATATTATAAAGGTGTTCAATCTTGTAATTAAGCATATACAACTTTAAAAAATAATACAAACAAGGGGTCGTTCAAAGTTGGGAAAATATGTCCCCAACTTTGAACACCCATATTTTATTTTTTTTTTATTATGAAAAAAATGCTGAACCTAAAATCACTATGCTGAATTGCAAGTCCCAGATGTGACGCATGATATAGTATTTTTGGTTTTGCTCTTAAAAAATGTACGAAGGAAATACCGGACATTAAGTCAAAAAAGTGTTCAAAGTTGTAGGGTTTTACGGTAATAAGAATATCCCATAGGTACTCCTATAAGCGTTTTATTTGCCGAATTCGAATAAATTATCTTTAAAAATGTGAAGGATAAATAAGAATATCAGAGAGAAACTCTCAGAGTTATGTTATGTCTTTCTTATCTATGATCATAGAATAATCTGTAAAATTTTTCCTGTCGAATATTTTAACTTCATGTAATGGTACTGACGACGTTTTCACAAGCTTGCTAAGTACTGTCACAGCCAACAACATTTTTAAATCATATTAACAATTTACAGAGCAATACATTTAAAACAGGTAAATAAGCTATTAATAAAATTAGTTTTATTGGCACAGATACAAAACAATATATTAAATCGACACACAGATTAGCATTAATTCACAACACATCGAAACTTCTTTCATAACAACGAATTAAATATAATTAAGCATATATATGGCTTTTACCACTTTTTATTAAATATAATAACTTGAAAGCTAAGAAGCATGGAAGAAAACTTTAGAATTAGTATTTTATCATTACCATTTACCATTTAATGCTAAAATATAAAAACACGAAATAATATATAAAGTGCATATAATATATATTCATTTCAATAAATGTGAAATGTGTTCTAAATATTGAAAATAACTAACATCGTGAAGGTGAATCATTCAAAGTAAACTCTAGATATTCGGTATCATTTCCGCGCTATTTTTATGGAATTTAACTGGGAGGCCGTAATAAAATTTTACCTAGGGACTTGTATAGTCTGTTTAATAATAAGAAATACTTGGAACACTGAGTCCTTTTTTAAACTGAAAGCAAAGTACGTATTACGCACGTTTCTTAAAGAAATCTTGAGCCGCACTTTGGTTTCAATGAAAGTGAAATTTTCACTAAGTGAAAAATGTTTGTTAATGACATAAGATTTTATTTTCAAAATAAATGTAAATATATTATTGTATGCACATAAATAATCTGTTAAATATTCAATATCTCATTGAACATGTTAAATGCCCAAATGATAAAGAATTATAGAAAAATTACAAATGCATTATGATCCTTAATTTGATGTAAGGCAGAATACTTGTAATTAGGAGCCACATTTTATTAAGTTTTTTGATGAAGCACAAAAAAATACGACTTGCAAAATATCGAAACTAATTAATATACAGTTTATCTTTCAGGTTTCAACGAACTTCACATACCTATATTAGGTGATATGTCAATTTTATTTTCAAAAACTATTAAGCACTTCTAAAAAGCTTATTTAGAAACCAAAATATGAGTCATATGCGTCCAAATAGTTTAAAATAATTTATTTCGGTTTCACATCTTTGACTGAAAACAAAAATCCGCTGCCCGAGGAATCATTACTTCTTCATCCAAATTTTCTATCCAAGTTTATTTAAATGAAAACATATCGATATTATATTTACACTCTAGTGAGTGGAAATAATTGCTCACAGAATTGAAAAAATATAATTGAACTCGTCTACTCCGAGGTAATAATGAAGGTAGTCCAAAACTTTTTGAGAACAGGTTATGCGGAGTGACAAACGTTATAAAAAAAATTGAGGCCTGGCTTCTAACACATACACCCAATTCTAAGTTTCTGAGCTCTTTACTTATTTTTACCTCAATCCTTCAACAGAATCATCTCAAAATGTAATCTAGTTCCAAATTTTGTTATACATGTACCATGTTTTAATTATGTTTTTCACTCTCACTCCATTATTAAAGATATTAACAAAATAAAATTAATATGTTGACTTAATATTTGGTATGCGTATATTGATAATTAATATCGAATAAATATGAGATCACGTTTTTGAGAACAACTGCAAAATTTTAGAATAAAAAATTATGAAAAAATTTCCTCATACAAAAAATGCCGCACTTTAATGGTACCTAAAGTATTATTTACATAGTAGGCATATTTTTCAAGATATAATGGGTTTAAAACTGACAGTCAGAATTTCCTTAAATAGTAGGACATTTTTCAATATAACTTAGCAGAACTTCAAAACTGTTCAATGTACATCATTCAAATCAGTGAATGATTTAAAATAGAGATATAATACATAATTTTTCCAATTTTTTCCGCTCCTCCGTTTCTGAGATATTCGCGGTTAAAGTGAGGGATCAGCACATTTGAATTATATATTAGTAACATATGTACACCAATAAATATAATTTTCGTTCTCATTTTTTATGTTTGCAAGCTATGTGCTAATTATTAGGAGAATTGAGTACGTGGATGTAATTTGAATACATCTTGGGAAAGGAATGTGCCGATTCTATGGCTCCTTTCGAATGAAAATAAAAAAAAATATAATTATTTATTCATGAAAATAATGATTCGAGTACATAAACTTTTTGCCAAAAATGTACTGCTATGAGTAGTTTATTTTCGAGTTTTTTCAATTTTTTTTGAAGCGGTGCTCCATAACTAAAAAAATTAAGACTTACGACACAATGTTTAGCGAATGTTCACTTTTGAAATTTGTATTTCTATTTCTTACATATTATTCGTTCAGATACTGCCACTGTGTACAAGTGAATTGAAATCATTAACTTTTACTATAAGTTGCATAATATGTTACTTATCTACGGAAATACAGAAGAAGTTTTATGTAAATATATAGGGTGTCTCCCTTAAAACTCCTGCTGCTATTTTATTGATAACTAAAAGAGATATTTGAATTATGTACATAGCTATGACCAGAATATGTAAGTAACTTCAGTTTTTAATAATAACGATCTCTCTACAAATTAAAGCATACACATGCATGGCATAATCTGAACAATTTTCGAAAAATCAACGGTTTTCGAGATATTTCAACTTAAATATTAAAATTTTCTTAATAAGACTCGTCATAACATTTTTTAAATAAACTGATTTAAAATTTTGTGAATAACTGTTTTATTAACTTTATTTGATCAACTGCTAAAAATAATATTTTCTCAAATTTTACATGAAAATATATAGGTGCCTCAACAAATAATAATGCACCTATCTAAAACTTATTTTAAAAAAGTTATGGCATTTTTCTTACTTAAAAAAATTATATGAAATGTAAATATCTGTAAAATCAGTGTCTTCTCGTAAATTGTTCATATTACAAAAGTTGCTTAGAGTAGGTATATTTTTCCCCACATGCACCTCTTTTCAAGGTTCCTGATGGTTCCTTCAGGTTCCTTATTTTGATGCAAAAAATACTCTAACGTTTGATTCACTAATGAAGATTTCGATCTCAAATATTAGGGCAATAGACGTGTAAAACAGGTTTGTATAACATTCGAGCTACTTTTTCTTATTAAAAATAAGTAGGTAGTAGACTGACAAAAAGTAATACATAAAGACTGAAAGAATTTTAAAAATATGCGTTTTTTAAGGTGGATGCGAAATTTGTTAAACATTTTAACATTTTCCGATTTCGCTAAATTATTTCGACATAAGATTATTAACCAAACATTCAAAAGACTTAATCCAAATTCTTATTATGCGTGATGTTTATGAGTATATTAAATATATGCTAGGAATATACCACATTTATAGACTGTTTATAGCACCTTCTGTGCTAGAGATAGTTTTCAGACAATATAGTTTTCAATGTATTGGTATTGAGAAAATATTTAAACAGACAAAATTTAACAGAAACATTATTTTTTTGTTTATCATGATCGTGAAAATAAAAAGTGTTAAGCATTACGAATAGATCAAATTTATATAAAAAATACTACAGTAAGTTGCATTAAAGATGTCTAGAACAGAGCATATTTGTTGGTTTTCTGACATTTAGGATGTTTTTCGAGTTTTAAATTACATTTATTTATGAAGCGCAAGTATGTTTTATATACATTTTTGTCGAAACAGATCTCCGGTTTCTTTTCGTATTTCACCAAAAAGATGTAATACACTATATAGATACCAGGCTTTATAAAAATTACGTCAATATTATGGAAATACAATAAATATTAAATATTTTTCGGTTAGGATTCTGTCAAATAAATGTAAATTATATAATTTTATGTACTGAACGTAATATTTTGGGAAACCCATGAAGTCCTTACTAGCCGACATTTATTGCACAGATGGATTTATTATCGAAAATCCCTTAAGCTCCTACCAGCTGAAATGTTTCTAAATAATTTAGTAGCCATAACACAGAACAATGCATTATATATTTGTAAATACAGGGAGTTGTATTATTCGATTGAAGAAATATTTTTAATTCTTTGGCGAAAAATAAACAAAAAGATTCCATTATATAGGATTAGAAATGCATCATTTCGGAGATCTACAGTGATAAAATTAATTTTTATACTCTTCAGTTTTACAGAGTTTTAAAGATAAAATATTTAAATTCCGTATAAAAAAATCGGTAAAGGTATTTACACAGAACTTCCCTCTTTATGTATACCCGGCGGCCACTCTAAAAAACTATTAACTGCGAAACCACATATGAGAATAATAATCGGAAGATATTATTACAAAGAAAACTTGGTAACTTTTGGTCAAAAAAATATACAGAGTGGTCATCCGATAGCAAAAATTCAATGTTAAATAAAAGGTGCCAAATATGGAAGGCTTGCGTAAATACCTTTACAACATGGTTCAATTATTTTTTAGGATGACCATCCTGTTATAGCAGGTGTCTTCCTTGTCAAGAGCGTTAACTATATGTCAAATATTATTGCCATCTGTCATATTTTCAGTTCCATATCCACGTAGTGGAGTGGAAGTATAGTGGGAAGATACAAGTGAATGTTTCAAATAAAAATTGTAGATAATTAAGTTATCTATTGACCCGTTTAAATCTCAATTGGGCACAATTTTACCTCCTTATCCACGTAGTGAAGTGAAATTAAAGTAATCGTAAAAAATAATTCAATTTTTTTTCCTTGCAAAAATCAGTTTTTGTTCAGAAAGTAGTTATTTTGTAAATATTATTGTTTTTTTTAAATCGCCTCGTATACTAATTAAATAAAACCACTTTGAATTTCGTGTTGATAAGTTGAGTAGTTTAATTATTATAAATAATTATTTCGCGTGCCACTCTTCTCCGCGTTTATTGGAGAAATAGCAATAAACAATTCAAGTAGTTCAATAGATAACTTTATTGTCTACAATTGTTATCCGAAACATTTTTATTGTATCTTTTCAAGCAAAAAGATTATCGCGAAGAGACCTGTCTTTTGCCAAAATTTTATTGGCTGCAGAAAAATAAACAGAAGATATTATTATTCGTAAATGTTGGTACATTTTTCGTGGAGTAAAATTAATCAAAACCTTAATTAATTAGCTAATCAAAACTTTTTTTTGTTTTCAACTAGGTTATGTAATGAAATAAAAGAAAGTTTTCCAGAATAGGGTAGCCGCTTTGTCCTATGAATCCCTAAATAATGAGCCAATTTATGTACCTGACGCCAATTTTAAAGTTCATATACCGTTCACTGCGCTAAAAAACGATAAATAAATATGCACGCCTCCTCAGGTTCATTTGCAATCATTATTGTTCAAGTTTCAATTAGGACCTGGCTTAATTGTTGTACAGTTAATATGTATAATAAAAGAATATGTATAATTAGTCACATAAAATATATTGATTTGAAAAATATTAAAATTAAAGTTGATTTAAAAAATCTTTAAGAGGACTAACTACTGTAATTTTAGATTTCTAGTGTTGAACAGAGTACAAGATATTTATTTAAAGAGATTACATTTTTTTTTATATACACATTGGGTTTTAACATTTCTAACAGTAATAATGTGTATGAAAACAAATATTGAGGTAAATATTCCTAAAAAAAAGTTTTGCAGCAAGAACAATTATTGACAACGCAAGTAAAAAGCCTGCTAATACAGCGAAACCCAATTCAAACTATCAAGAGGGAAAGAATGTGGACAGAATTAAGGTAAACAATAAAAATAAAGAGAAGGCAATAGCTAAAAGATATGTTTTAGGATTGGTTAAACAATAGTGATTTTGGCAATTTGTCAGTACTAGAGCCGCAACAATTAAAAGATGAGAATGAAGTAAACTGTTGGTGACAAGTCGTTTACAGTTTTACAACCCGTAAAGGTTGAAAGTAATATAAACATCAACTGTTATTCAATAGGTACTAGTCCCGACGCAGACGTAGATTTTTGAAAAACTACACAATTTGATCGGCTGCCTTCGGAGCAAATGTACTAATTTATATTTGTTTTAAAGATATATTTTTTGAAAGTTACATATCTATTAGTTGTTTATTATTTATTCGAATATATTATTTATTAATTCACATTATGTAATTAACAAGTTCTTAAAGTAAAAGTATTTTTTGAAAATTTTGATGTTTAGATTATCCTTAATATGAAAAAGAATGATAAAATTTATTTTTGACATGTGTATACATATTTATTTATAAAATATTAAGTTGTATAAATAAGTTTTTAAATTTATTTAAATCAGAGGTTTTAACCATCTGTTTCGTAAATACGTTTTGATAGTGGAGATAAGTCTTTACAAATAATACTGAGGGAGATGGAATGTATCTTTCTCTTGGCTTGTTTAGCAGTATTTGTGGATGACAGTCGAATTTAGAGTTAAACTTTACTATAAATTAGTAGGTACAACATTAAAGTTTTTTTATGTCTAAGATCATATTATAAATATCAAAATTGTAGACAAATACCTTTATCA
Source organism: Stenurella melanura (assembly GCA_963583905.1). Taxonomy (NCBI): domain Eukaryota; kingdom Metazoa; phylum Arthropoda; class Insecta; order Coleoptera; family Cerambycidae; genus Stenurella; species Stenurella melanura. The sequence goes on along the minus strand of OY757316.1, from coordinate 61,621,922 downwards.
TTATCATTGATAAGCCAAAAATATATTTTGTATTGATTGATTGATTGATTGATTTGCCAGCGTAAGATGGGCATTGCTGCCGATTCCGGGCATCCATGGAAGTTCGTTCCAACACGCAGCTTGGTCGTCCGTCGAACACGCCCAATGGACGGCCATACCACGTGTCAGAACCAAATCTCGAATGTTTTATATACCGCCGAACCGGCTGCATACGCCTGGTTGGACATTGGATATGCTTGTTGTCAGCATCGAGTGCCGCATGGGGTGGGAATACAGGATGGGAGCTGTAGGTGTTTGTGAGATGCTTTTTTTAAGTTTCCATCTGTCATCATCGACTGGGGTGTGCAGGTGTTTGCGAAATGCTTCTTTTCAGTTTCCATGCTTTTTTTAAGTTTCCTGTATGTAAAAATTAAAAATAACATGGTATAAAGGTAAAAAGTGGTAAAATCGTAAAAAAGTAGGTAACTGAACGACTGTATCTCAATTAATCTTTATCACCATTTTAACGGAATTACGTCAGCTTTCCTTTTTGTGAACGAATGCCTATACCTAAATCCACTCAGAGAAAAGTTATACACAAACATTAAAAGAAAAAGAAAGAATCGAAAATTTTCGATTTTTAAATAGTTTTTTTGACTTATTTTGTTTAAAAAAATTGTTGACTTAGGAAATTTGATTGTCTACAAAGAACCGAATTATGTGTATATACTAAAAATGTATAGCTTTTGAGTGATAGTTAAAAAAACTACAAAGTAGACAAATTACTCCGTTCTCAAAAATTTAAGCCTAAGTTTAATAGCACTTTATGGATTTATCATTTTTTGTGTACAATTGAACATATGAAGCAATAAAATATCTTCAACGAATTAGTTCCTTATTTAGTTATACAGGGTGATTCACGTGGGCCATTCATTAGAAGTTTTTCAACTTGCAGTTGGATTAGAAACTTGAAATTTGGTATGCAGCCATAATCGATCATGCCCGTTCTATCTAAAATATTTACAATCCTCCAACTATACAGGGTGTGCCAAAAATTGGTACCAACTTTCTTAGTTTAAATGGAAACCTATATTTTTCTTTACACGGTTCGATTGGTCTTCTAATTCTGAGTTTAGAGAACCTAAGTTATGTTAACTTATCTATTACAATTTTTGATATATGCCCAATTTTTTGAAAAAAATTGCCGCTGTAGTAGTTTACGAACAAATTTGTATCTCGCAAACCTTTCAAAATTATGAAACCAAATTTGTGAAGCAGTTAGCTGGAAGTCCAGGCTAACTTTTAATGTCCCATCGGTGGTCCCATTTTGTACCATATGGGCGCAGTCGATTTTCAAATGTCGCAATCAAAAATTGTCAAAAAGTCAATTTTTTCAAATGGCACCTGCTATTTTTTTTCACACCATTCGAAAGAAAATTGAATTTTAGGGTGAATTACTTAAGCATTCCCTATACCTAACTTCACCCCATATCGAGTTCAATAAAAATCAATAAAAATCAAGAAATACCTTATCTTGCCGAGAGATTCCTTACTTCAAGTATGCCATGGAAACAAGACAGTCGTAATAATTTTTAAAGAAAAGTATGGATTCTTATTTAATTACACACAACACCAACAAATTATTATAAACGAACAAGAAGAATGTTGACGAAATTCTGTCAGTGAAAATAGTGCACACATTGAGCATTTGTATTGAAATAATTATTTTGTTAATCTGTTTATTTGTTGTTATTTTGTTGTTATTATTTATTATTGCAATACGATTTTTGAATAAAAATTAAAATGAAATGATTGTTTCCAAAGCCTACTACCCTTGAGAAAAAAAACAATATTTTTTTCAAAAAATGCCAATAACTCAAAAACGACTGTAGATAGGCATACACAATGTTAATAAAAGTGGCCCTAAAATTCAATTTTGCATTGATTTCTGGCGTCAGAAATGGTAGGTGCAAAGATGTGCTACGCAATCTGTTGAAAGTAGAATAATAGAATATTTGAACAAAAATATGGTGGTCACATTGAACATTTACGTCAGAATTTCGTCAACATTGTTCTTGTTCGTTAATAATAATTTGTTGGTGTTGTCTGTAATTAAATAGGAATCCATATTTTTCTTTAAAAATTATTACAACTGTCTTTTGTTTCCATGGCATACTTGATGAAGTAAGGAATCTCTCGGCAAGATAAGTTATTTCTTGATTTTTATTAAATAACTCGATATGGGGCGAAGTTAGGTATAGGAAATGCTTAAGTAATTCACCATAAAATTAAATTTTCTTTCGAATGGTGTGAAAAAAAATAGTAGGTGCCATATAAGAAAATTGACTTTTTGACAATTTTTGATTGCGACATTTGAAAATCGACTGCACCCATATGGTACAAAATGGGACCACCCACGGGACATCAAAAGTTAGCCTGGACTTCCAGCTAACAGCTTCACAAATTTGGTTTCAAAATTTTGAAAGGTTTGCGAGATGCAAATTTGTTCGTAAACTACTACAGCGGCAATTTTTTTCAAAAAATTTGACATATGTCAAAAATTGTAATAGTTAAGTTAACATAACTTAGGTTCTGTAAACTCAAAATTAGAAGTCCAATCGAACCATGTAAAGAAAAATATAGGTTTCCATTTAAAATAAGAAAGTTGGTACCAATTTTTGGCACACCCTGTATAGTTGGGGGACTGAAAATATTTTAGTTAGAACGGGCATGATCGATTGTGGCTGCATGCCAAATTTCAAGTTTCTAATCCAAGTGCAAGTTGAAAAACTTCTAATGAATGGCCTACGTGAATCACCCTGTATAGTCAAGAGCCTAGATTGATTGATTGATTGATTGATTGATTTGCCAGCGTAAGGTGGGCATTGCTGCCAATTCCGGTGCAGGGAGATTTGTTCCACCACGCAGCCCGATCGCCCACCGATCATCCCACCGTGTGCCAGAACAAACCCCCAGTGCTTTTATATACCGCCGGGCTAGCTGCATACGCTGGATTGGACATTGGACATGCTTGTTGTCAGCAGCGAGAGCCGCATGACGCATGGGGTAGGAGTATAGGATGGAGCGTGTAGGTGTTTGTGAGATATTTCTTCTTGTTTTCCTTCTGTCTTCATCGGATGGAAAGTGTAGTCCTTTGTGAGATGCTTCTTTTAGGTTTTCGTGCTTCTTTTTACTTTCAGGTTTTTGTGATATGCTTCTTCTTAGTTTCTGTCTGTGATCATCTTCTCTCCTATTCTACTTCTGAGTTTTCTGTTTCTTCTGTTTCTGAGTCTGGCAGTGTGTATATCCTTGATATTTCTTTATTGTATTCCATTTTTTGTTGTGCCAGCTTTTCCCAGTGTGTATAATCCTTTCCTAGCTTATTCATAATCCTCTCGATTGTTGTTATCCATGTGTAGCATGGCCTCCCTATTTTCAGTTTGTTGCTGTTCATTCGCAGCGCTTTCTTTAGTAGGTGTGTCGAGTCCCGTCTTTGGACGTGTCCCCAGTATTTCATTGCGTATGATTCTATTCTTTTGATTATTGTTCTTCCCTCTAGTAATGTTGACGTTTTCTGTCGTTTTTGTGGTTTTCCTGTTTTTGCTAGCAGTTGGATAATGTCCCTTTCAGCTCTTCTCAGGCTTCTTCTGTTGGCCTTTGTCGTTGCTGCGTTTTTGACTCCATATATCATCGTAGGCATTATGATGGTCGTGTATATCTTTTTGGTTAGGCACCATGGTGGTTTGTTGTCCTCAATGAAGGGTAGTAGAGCTCTTGTGACTCTGTAGGCTGTTTTGATTCTTTCCCTTACTGTTTCCCTCCTTTTTAGTTGATTCGTTAGGTATGTTCCTAGGTATTTCATTCTATTCGTGGTTCTCAGGGTGTAGTCTCCTATTTTGTATTCTTCCCCACTTGTTGGACTTGTTTTTGTCAATGGGTCTCGGACCATTATAAGGCTCTTCTTGAAGTTTATTTTCATTCCAGAGGAATCCAGATGTGGTGTCATGTTTCTTAGAAATTTAACGATGTCTTGTTCTTCCTCGGTGATGATGAGTATATCGTCGGCGTATGCAAGTACGATGGGGGGCTTTATCGTTCCATCGTTTCCATTGAAATTCTGATTCTCCTTTATTGTGCTTTCTATCACTTGGTCCAGGACTGTGGTGAATAGTCGGGGGGATAGGGGACATCCTTGTTTGACTCCTATATTCTTCATTTTTGATTCCGTCGTCTGTCCAAACCATTGTATTGCAGTGTTTTCGTGTAGGCATGCTTTTATTATTCTGTTTATTAAGTAGTGCGGTACTCCCCTGTTGAGCAAAGTGTTGACTATAGCCTCATGCATGATGGTATCAAATGCCTTTTGGAGGTCAATTGAGACTATATATAGTTTTGTTCCTTCTTTCCACTTTTCTTCCAGGATCCGTCTGGTGGTGTACATATGGTCGTCTGTTGATCTGCCCTTGATAAATGCCGTTTGATAATCTGGTAGTTCGCCGATGTATTTTTCCATTTCTCTGAGGAGGAATTGTGCGTAGTATTTGTACCCTACACTGCAGAGTGTTATTCTTCTGTAATCGTCCACGTTTTGTGGTGATTTGGTTTTAGGGAGCGGTATCTGTATGGTTGTGTTCCACTCCTCAGGCAGGGGTGTGGTTTCCGTCCACGCGTTGGTGATGATTTCTAGGGTTAGCTGTTTTATGTTGTCCGGTCCATAGTATACTAGTTCGTTATTTATTTTATCTATTCCCGGGGCCGTGTTTCTTTTAGCTCTGGCCATTATTTCTAGTAGTTCGTCTTTTGATGGTGGCTTTCCCAGTGGCCAGTGGTCCATTTCTTGTATTGGTTCTATTTGAGTGAAGAAAATGTAATTGACAATAAATGAATTATGTGTAACCAGACCCTGTGATTCTGTTATCATTTTATTTATTTAAAGAATACGATTCCTAAATTGTAGTTCCATTTGTCACAAATATGTCATTGAGTGTATGTACTACATCAGCTCATGAGCTGGTACCTGTTGGTAATATACTTGAAAATGGTGGTAATGTATTTGAAAAATAAAATACATTTATTTCGTATTTAAGCATTTTGCTTTAAAATCAGTTCTTAAACAATAAATAAGGCAAATGTAATTTAATTTGATCTCTTACCAAAAGTCAAGTAAAAATGAGAGAAGAGTTGTACCTTTGTTTTTTTTTATTTTAATCAGAAAAATACTAATACGATTCAAATGTATTGATCCCTCACTTTTACTGCGAATATCTCAGAAATGGAGGAGCGAAAAAAGTTATGTGTGTATTATGTCTATTCTAACTCATTCGTCGATTTGAATAATGTACTTTGAACAGTTTTGAAGTTCTGCTAAGGTATATTGAAAAATGCCCTACTTTTTAAGGAAACTTTGACCATGCCAGTTTTAAATACATATCTTGAAAAATATGCCTACTATGTAAGTAATATTTTAGATACCGATAAAGCACGCCATTTTTTGTACCATGAAATTTTTGTATAATTTTTTTTTATTTTGCAATTATTCTCAAAAACGTAACCTCATATTTATTCACTTATTTATCAATGTATTTAATTTTTTTTGATAAAATAATTAATTATATAAAACTAAAGCATTTTCAAAAAAATCGGTAAAGGTGTTTGCACAAAACTTCCCTCCTTATTTGTGCATCTCGGTCACTCTAAAAAATTAATAATTCCGAAATGACATTGCAAATAATAATTGGAATATAGTTATCACTATTATTACAAAGAAAACCTGATAAATTTTGGTAAAAAAATATACAGATTGCTCATCCAACAATAAAAGTTCAATACTAAATGACAGGTGCCAAATATTGAAAGATTGCGTAAATACCTTTACAAATGTCCACCATGACTGAATTATTTCTTGGGATGACTACCCTGTACATTTTTCAATAAAATCAAATAAAATAAAATATATATATATATATATATATATATATATATATATATATATATATATATATATATATATATATATATATATATATATATATATATATATCTAATCTAATATATATCTATATATTAGATTAGATATGTTCAGACACTTGTCTGAACGACGTTTCGGCAGAATCTCATCTGCAATCCTTAGGTTCTAGCTGGAAGCTGCCTATTGCTGCTGCTGCTGCAACCGGTGCTACTGCTGTTCCTCGCTGCATGAACTGAACTCAGTTCAGTTCAGTTCTAGCAACGAGGAGCAGCAGTAGCACCGGCAGCAGCAGCAATAGGCAGCTTCCAGCTAGAACCTGAGGATGGCAGATGAGATTCCGCCAAAATGTCGTTCAGACAAGCGTGGCTCCCACAGGAGCCTACCAACTACACAAGAAAACTCCCGGAAACACACCTGCTGCTGCTGCTGCTGCTGCCGGTGCTACTGCTGCTCCTCGTTGCTCGAATTGAACTGAACTGAGTTCAGTTCGAGCAACGAAGAACAGCAGTAGCACCGGCTGCAGCAGCAGCAGCAGTAGCGGCGGCAGCAGCAGCAGCAATAGGCAGCTTCCAGCTAGAACCTGAGGAAGGCAGATGAGATTCCGCCGAAACGTCGTTCAGACAAGCGTGGCTCCCACAGGAGCCTACCAACTACACGGGAAAACACCCGGAAGCACACCAACACTTCATTTAACACCCGTGAAAACCTAAGAAACAACATATATAGATACATAGATATATATATATATATATATATATATATATATTGTTCTATATTCTACGAAGGCGTGGAAAGGACATAGTAAAAATATTTTTATAATTGTCAGTTTAAACTTGCAATTATCTATAATTGCAACTTTAAACTTGCATTTATCCATAATTGCAACTTTAAACTTGCAATTATCTATAATTGCTACTTTAAACTTGCAATTATACATAATTGCAACTTTAAACTTGCAATTATACCTAATTGCAACTTTAAACTTGCAATTATCCATAATTGCAACTTAAAACTTGCAATTAGACAATTATACCTAATTGCAACTTTAAACTTGCAATTATACCTAATTGCAACTTTAAACTTGCAATTATCCATAATTGCAACTTTAAACTAGCAATTATCTATAATTGCAACTTTAAACTTGCAATTATCTATAATTGCAACTTTAAACTTGCAATTATACATAATTTCCTTTAGGTATAATTGCAAGTTTAAAGTTGCAATTATGTATAATTGCAAGTTTAAAGTTGCAATTATAGATAATTGCAAGTTTAAACTTGCAATTATGGATAATTGCAAGTTTAAAGTTGCAATTAGGTATAATTGCAAGTTTAAAGTTGCAATTATGTATAATTGCAAGTTTAAAGTTGCAATTATAGATAATTGCAAGTTTAAACTGGCAATTATAAAAATATTTTTACTATGTCCTTTCCACGCCTTCGTAATATTCTGATTTCTATGTTATTTTTTATACGTTCGAAATTACTTTTTGAAAGTAAATTGAAATGATTTTATTGAGCGCCAAACAGTTTCTTAAAAGCTGTTAATATTATAGACTATAGAACACCATTAGCATGACCATCTACAATCTATAGAATGACTCTTACTCAGGGTCCAACGAAGTCGGTTCAATAAATGCTCATCGATCAAGATAACAATTTAAATAAATCAAACTCAGTATTGAACGAACAAAGTATTAATTTATTAACAAATTTGAACTTGGAATGTAATTAACAAATTTAAATAACAAAATCTAACTTAACTAAAATGATAAATATGGCCTTTATTTAAAATAAATATGTACCATGGATTTCCGATATTGTAAAGCTTTACCTTGTCTTTCTTTCGACTCGAGTAATGTTATATTATAACCTCTAACTGGTTATTATGATCCTTGAAATATTATGTCACTTGACTGACTTTTTAACCTCTCAATGCTTCTTCTTCTTCTTCTTCTTCTTTACTGGATTGACGTTTATTTCTAACCTCCAATTTATTTTCAAGATTTCCTTGAAGTATTTCTATCACTTGCTTGACGTTTGAAATTTCTTCACCATATAAATTTGCTAACTGGATTAACAAATACTTCCCTCTTCTAAATCTGCTTTCCGGATAATCTACTTCGTAATACTTTCAAAGTATACTCACTTCTTATATTTAATCAACTTTTACAATTTATTCTTGATATCAATATATCTGGATTGTAATATCCTAACCTTCAACTTATTCACCACTTTTCTTCTATTTTCAATTTATTAATTATTTCGTGGATGAATATTTTTCGCAGCTCGCTGTTCAGCGGTGTATGATCAACTGATTTGTTATTTTTAGTCGTTTCAATGGGTTAATTTCCAATATTTCAATTGTTTTTTTCTATTTTGATCTAATATTTCAAAATTTAATTTTAATTTAAAATTTAAACTATTCAGTTTTGTTTGTTCTTTACCTTAAGTGAATACTGTTTTTAATTCTTTATTTTTCCTGATAAGTTTCTTATTCTACTTTTCAGGATTAAGTGAATAATTATAATTACTCGAAATATATTGACATATCACATACACTTTCTTAAAATCTACTTATAACTACAATTAACAATTCCAATCTCAAATAAATACTAATTCATACATTTAGATGAATAGCAATGATAAACACAAAATGCTAGTAGCTAAAAACGTACTGCAGTTTCTCATACTGACAGAATACTTATATTATAAACTAAAACAAGAAATTGATACGCCACCAAACATTTAACATCATACTATTAGTCCTTTCTTTCTGCATGATGTGAAATATCATTTACAAAACACCTTTCTGCAATGATATTTGAAAATATCTGAAAACTTAAAATGTCATTCAGTGTTTTGTAATATATGGACTTACTATATCTAAAATAATCACCCTGCAATGCAAATACTGATAATAGTCTTTCATTCTTTGTTCATTTTGTGTAGATTTACAGTGTTTCTACACAAAATATGATTTTCAGCCCTAAGTTTTGACATGCATGTCAGATTTTATAAAATTTACTTTTTTGTTTTCCAATTTCATTCTAAATCATTTTATATGAGATTGTGATTCTCTATAAGTTCATGTTTTATCATATACTATTTAGAATAACCTTGTTAAACTAAAATAACTTCATTTTATGTTTATTTAAATACTTTGTTCGTATTCAATATCAAGTTTCATTCTCTGCATCCTACTCGATGAGAATAAGTGAACTTGAATCAATTAACTAAACCACAGATATTCCTGCTTTTGTATGATCCGTTAAAGTAAAACTGTTATGATTAATTCCTAAAATACATACAAATTTGTGAATTTTATTTATGATTTCAAACACGATACTTGGGTAGTGTTCCACAGTGTGGATATACAGCATAAAACCCCCTAAACTAATAGAATTTTGACATGTGAAAATTTTGTTAGTTTTAACAACATGATGTGACATTCACACTGTCAAAGTTTATTTACAATTTAAAACTGATCTACTCAGGATCATTTGGATAACTTAAGAGTAATCTATCCTGGATCATATGGATAATTTATCCCCATGTGACAACTTCCCGGTAATGATTCTTCATTATTATAATTTAAAACATTTTCGTTTTCATTTAAAATATTACCTACTTCAAGTTGTTGCGCATAGCCCTTTGCTATTGTAGGTTCATAATCAATTGAATTTTTGTGTTTCTGAGACAAATTTTTAAAAATTCTATCATATCTGGAGTAACGACTTATCAGAAAGGTTTCAGGCTTCTTATCATTATTTATTTGAACACATGTGGTTCCCACTATATGCTCACCGCAAAATTCATTATCATTATTGGACTCTATGCCATTTGATACATTAATTATTTCGGCATCATTGCCATTCAATTCATTAATTATTTCGGCACCTTTGCCATTCAATTCATTAACTATTTCGGCACCTTTGCCATTCAATTCATTAACACTACAGAAAGGTATTCTTTCACCTTCTACTTTTAGGATTCTTTCTCCTAATACAATATTTGCCTTTTTTCCTGATAAGATGTCGTCTCCCAATATAACATCATTTTCTATACAGTCGCCTATTTTTTTACAATTATTACCTACATTTAAAACAACTTTATCTAAAAATCCTGATTTCTGTTTCTATCATTTATTTGTGCTGTTTCTATTTTATTTATATTAGAGTGCGTGTTTTCATCTACTCTATTTTCCCTTTGAATATTGATATTAGCCACTTGTGCATATGACTCATTATTTTTAACATAACCCCCTCTCTCTCTGCAATCATTATCATAATGACGTTTCTCAAAACCCTGCTTTTCATTCCTATAATTGTCATATTTATATTGACCATAACCTCCTCGTTCCTTTCTATCATTGTCATATTGACGTTTCTCATAACCCTGCTTTTCATTCCTATCATTGTCATATTGACGATTCTCATAACCCTGTTTTTCATTCCTATCGTTGTCATATTGACGTTTCTCATAACCCCCTCGTTCCTTTCTATCATTGTCAAATTGACGACCATAACCCTGCTTTTCCTTCCTATCATATTGACCATAACCCCCTTGCTCCTTTCTGTCATTGTCATATTGACGTTGACCATAACCTTGTCTTTCTCTTCTATATCTTTCATTCTTATTCTTATCATAACCCCACTTGTTATAATATCTACTATTATTTTCCCTATTCTGACTAGACTTCCTATCAAAACTCTGATGATAATCATCTAATTCTCTTAAATAATCAATCAAATCATCTAACTTTGCAATTCTTTGCGTAATAATAACATTCTGGATATCCCCTGAAAAATGCCTAGCTAAATATCTGACCATTTCACTTTCTGTGAATTTTGGTTCTAGATGTCTAATATTGTATACTTTTCTAAGTACATAATTTTCCCTAGAAATACCTTTATTTTCTACATAGTTACCATTAAATAGGTCTTGTCTTATTTTTAACTGAGTGTAATCACTCCAATATTGTTTTAAGACTAGAGCTTCAAATTCCTCTATAGACTCAAACCTGTCCATTATAACTGAGTACCAGATCTCCGCTTCTCCCTTTAACATGTCTTGTATGTTTGCTTTTACGTTTGCATTTACGTGTTGTGTTTCCATGTGTTGTTTCAAACGTGAAATGAAAATTTTGGGGTGTATACGGTTATCTCCGTAAAAATAAAATGGTGTTTTGTTGCATGTGTAAGTATGTGTGGGTAATTGTGTCAATTGTGTACGTGTGGTATCCTTCAACAACTTCGTGTTCTGTTCTATCTTGCTATCCTGTTCTTTTATTTTCTTATCGTATTTATCTTCTTGTTTCTGCATTCTGTTATCTACTGCAGTCATTCCATCTTCAAACATAGTTACTACTTCCTCTCTTATTTCCTTTGCTGCCTCATTTACCTTAATACCTATTTCTTCATTAACTGACTCTCCCATTCGCTCCCATTTACTCTCTAGATTTTCAATCTTATTTCTTACTTCTGTATTGCTTTCTTCCAGCTTTTGCATACTTTGACCCATTTGTACATTTATGTTGCCAATTTGTGTATTTATGTTGCCCATTTTTTCTTCCAGTCGCTGATTATTTTGACTAATGTCTTCTTTTAAAGTTTGGTTATTTTGATTCATCTGTACCTTCATTCCACCCATCATTTCCATGAGTTTCTGGAACATGTTTGTGTCTGGTTGTGTGTTTGTGTCACCAACTTGTGTTTGTGGAACTGTGGATGTACCTGGTGTAGTTTCTTCTTGATTCATTGTTGTCTTACCTGACTTTAACCTCATATAAATTATATTTGTTTTTAATTTGACAATGCCTTGTTGTCAAAACTATCAAAATGTTATTTGATCTATTATCTTTCAAATGTATGCTTGAAATGATAAACTATTCTCAAGTTGTATTTATTTAATCGCTTTCCTGATCGCTCCACGTTAACAAGCCATATATGTTCTATATTCTGATTTCTATGTTATTTTTTATACGTTCGAAATTACTTTTTGAAAGTAAATTGAAATGATTTTATTGAGCGCCAAACAGTTTCTTAAAAGCTGTTAATATTATAGACTATAGAACACCATTAGCATGACCATCTACAATCTATAGAATGACTCTTACTCAGGGTCCAACGAAGTCGGTTCAATAAATGCTCATCGATCAAGATAACAATCTAAATAAATCAAACTCAGTATTGAACGAACAAAGTATTAATTTATTAACAAATTTGAACTTGGAATGTAATTAACAAATTTAAATAACAAAATCTAACTTAACTAAAATGATAAATATGGCCTTTATTTAAAATAAATATGTACCATGGATTTCTGATATTGTAAAGCTTTACCTTGTCTTTCTTTCGACTCGAGTAATGTTATATTATAACCTCTAACTGGTTATTATGATCCTTGAAATATTATGTCACTTGACTGACTTTTTAACCTCTCAATGCTTCTTCTTCTTCTTCTTCTTCTTCTTTACTGGATTGACGTTTATTTCTAACCTCCAATTTATTTTCAAGATTTCCTTGAAGTATTTCTATCACTTGCTTGACGTTTGAAATTTCTTCACCATATAAATTTGCTAACTGGATTAACAAATACTTCCCTCTTCTAAATCTGCTTTCCGGATAATCTACTTCGTAATACTTTCAAAGTATACTCACTTCTTATATTTAATCAACTTTTACAATTTATTCTTGATATCAATATATCTGGATTGTAATATCCTAACCTTCAACTTATTCACCACTTTTCTTCTATTTTCAATTTATTAATTATTTCGTGGATGAATATTTTTCGCAGCTCGCTGTTCAGCGGTGTATGATCAACTGATTTGTTATTTTTAGTCGTTTCAATGGGTTAATTTCCAATATTTCAATTGTTTTTTTCTCTTTTGAATATTTCAAAATTTAATTTTAATTTAAAATTTAAACTATTCAGTTTTGTTTGTTCTTTACCTTAAGTGAATACTGTTTTTAATTCTTTATTTTTCCTGATAAGTTTCTTATTCTACTTTTCAGGATTAAGTGAATAATTATAATTACTCGAAATATATTGACATATCACATACACTTTCTTAAAATCTACTTATAACTACAATTAACAATTCCAATCTCAAATAAATACTAATTCATACATTTAGATGAATAGCAATGATAAACACAAAATGCTAGTAGCTAAAAACGTACTGCAGTTTCTCATACTGACAGAATACTTATATTATAAACTAAAACAAGAAATTGATACGCCACCAAACATTTAACATCATACTATTAGTCCTTTCTTTCTGCATGATGTGAAATATCATTTACAAAACACCTTTCTGCAATGATATTTGAAAATATCTGAAAACTTAAAATGTCATTCAGTGTTTTGTAATATATGGACTTACTATATCTAAAATAATCACCCTGCAATGCAAATACTGATAATAGTCTTTCATTCTTTGTTCATTTTGTGTAGATTTACAGTGTTTCTACACAAAATATGATTTTCAGCCCTAAGTTTTGACATGCATGTCAGATTTTATAAAATTTACTTTTTTGTTTTCCAATTTCATTCTAAATCATTTTATATGAGATTGTGATTCTCTATAAGTTCATGTTTTATCATATACTATTTAGAATAACCTTGTTAAACTAAAATAACTTCATTTTATGTTTATTTAAATACTTTGTTCGTATTCAATATCAAGTTTCATTCTCTGCATCCTACTCGATGAGAATAAGTGAACTTGAATCAATTAACTAAACCACAGATATTCCTGCTTTTGTATGATCCGTTAAAGTAAAACTGTTATGATTAATTCCTAAAATACATACAAATTTGTGAATTTTATTTATGATTTCAAACACGATACTTGGGTAGTGTTCCACAGTGTGGATATACAGCATAAAACCCCCTAAACTAATAGAATTTTGACATGTGAAAATTTTGTTAGTTTTAACAACATGATGTGACATTCACACTGTCAAAGTTTATTTACAATTTAAAACTGATCTACTCAGGATCATTTGGATAACTTAAGAGTAATCTATCCTGGATCATATGGATAATTTATCCCCATGTGACAACTTCCCGGTAATGATTCTTCATTATTATAATTTAAAACATTTTCGTTTTCATTTAAAATATTACCTACTTCAAGTTGTTGCGCATAGCCCTTTGCTATTGTAGGTTCATAATCAATTGAATTTTTGTGTTTCTGAGACAAATTTTTAAAAATTCTATCATATCTGGAGTAACGACTTATCAGAAAGGTTTCAGGCTTCTTATCATTATTTATTTGAACACATGTGGTTCCCACTATATGCTCACCGCAAAATTCATTATCATTATTGGACTCTATGCCATTTGATACATTAATTATTTCGGCATCATTGCCATTCAATTCATTAATTATTTCGGCACCTTTGCCATTCAATTCATTAACTATTTCGGCACCTTTGCCATTCAATTCATTAACACTACAGAAAGGTATTCTTTCACCTTCTACTTTTAGGATTCTTTCTCCTAATACAATATTTGCCTTTTTTCCTGATAAGATGTCGTCTCCCAATATAACATCATTTTCTATACAGTCGCCTATTTTTTTACAATTATTACCTACATTTAAAACAACTTTATCTAAAAATCCTGATTTCTGTTTCTATCATTTATTTGTGCTGTTTCTATTTTATTTATATTAGAGTGCGTGTTTTCATCTACTCTATTTTCCCTTTGAATATTGATATTAGCCACTTGTGCATATGACTCATTATTTTTAACATAACCCCCTCTCTCTCTGCAATCATTATCATAATGACGTTTCTCAAAACCCTGCTTTTCATTCCTATAATTGTCATATTTATATTGACCATAACCTCCTCGTTCCTTTCTATCATTGTCATATTGACGTTTCTCATAACCCTGCTTTTCATTCCTATCATTGTCATATTGACGATTCTCATAACCCTGTTTTTCATTCCTATCGTTGTCATATTGACGTTTCTCATAACCCCCTCGTTCCTTTCTATCATTGTCAAATTGACGACCATAACCCTGCTTTTCCTTCCTATCATATTGACCATAACCCCCTTGCTCCTTTCTGTCATTGTCATATTGACGTTGACCATAACCTTGTCTTTCTCTTCTATATCTTTCATTCTTATTCTTATCATAACCCCACTTGTTATAATATCTACTATTATTTTCCCTATTCTGACTAGACTTCCTATCAAAACTCTGATGATAATCATCTAATTCTCTTAAATAATCAATCAAATCATCTAACTTTGCAATTCTTTGCGTAATAATAACATTCTGGATATCCCCTGAAAAATGCCTAGCTAAATATCTGACCATTTCACTTTCTGTGAATTTTGGTTCTAGATGTCTAATATTGTATACTTTTCTAAGTACATAATTTTCCCTAGAAATACCTTTATTTTCTACATAGTTACCATTAAATAGGTCTTGTCTTATTTTTAACTGAGTGTAATCACTCCAATATTGTTTTAAGACTAGAGCTTCAAATTCCTCTATAGACTCAAACCTGTCCATTATAACTGAGTACCAGATCTCCGCTTCTCCCTTTAACATGTCTTGTATGTTTGCTTTTACGTTTGCATTTACGTGTTGTGTTTCCATGTGTTGTTTCAAACGTGAAATGAAAATTTTGGGGTGTATACGGTTATCTCCGTAAAAATAAAATGGTGTTTTGTTGCATGTGTAAGTATGTGTGGGTAATTGTGTCAATTGTGTACGTGTGGTATCCTTCAACAACTTCGTGTTCTGTTCTATCTTGCTATCCTGTTCTTTTATTTTCTTATCGTATTTATCTTCTTGTTTCTGCATTCTGTTATCTACTGCAGTCATTCCATCTTCAAACATAGTTACTACTTCCTCTCTTATTTCCTTTGCTGCCTCATTTACCTTAATACCTATTTCTTCATTAACTGACTCTCCCATTCGCTCCCATTTACTCTCTAGATTTTCAATCTTATTTCTTACTTCTGTATTGCTTTCTTCCAGCTTTTGCATACTTTGACCCATTTGTACATTTATGTTGCCAATTTGTGTATTTATGTTGCCCATTTTTTCTTCCAGTCGCTGATTATTTTGACTAATGTCTTCTTTTAAAGTTTGGTTATTTTGATTCATCTGTACCTTCATTCCACCCATCATTTCCATGAGTTTCTGGAACATGTTTGTGTCTGGTTGTGTGTTTGTGTCACCAACTTGTGTTTGTGGAACTGTGGATGTACCTGGTGTAGTTTCTTCTTGATTCATTGTTGTCTTACCTGACTTTAACCTCATATAAATTATATTTGTTTTTAATTTGACAATGCCTTGTTGTCAAAACTATCAAAATGTTATTTGATCTATTATCTTTCAAATGTATGCTTGAAATGATAAACTATTCTCAAGTTGTATTTATTTAATCGCTTTCCTGATCGCTCCACGTTAACAAGCCATATATGTTCTATATTCTGATTTCTATGTTATTTTTTATACGTTCGAAATTACTTTTTGAAAGTAAATTGAAATGATTTTATTGAGCGCCAAACAGTTTCTTAAAAGCTGTTAATATTATAGACTATAGAACACCATTAGCATGACCATCTACAATCTATAGAATGACTCTTACTCAGGGTCCAACGAAGTCGGTTCAATAAATGCTCATCGATCAAGATAACAATCTAAATAAATCAAACTCAGTATTGAACGAACAAAGTATTAATTTATTAACAAATTTGAACTTGGAATGTAATTAACAAATTTAAATAACAAAATCTAACTTAACTAAAATGATAAATATGGCCTTTATTTAAAATAAATATGTACCATGGATTTCTGATATTGTAAAGCTTTACCTTGTCTTTCTTTCGACTCGAGTAATGTTATATTATAACCTCTAACTGGTTATTATGATCCTTGAAATATTATGTCACTTGACTGACTTTTTAACCTCTCAATGCTTCTTCTTCTTCTTCTTCTTCTTCTTTACTGGATTGACGTTTATTTCTAACCTCCAATTTATTTTCAAGATTTCCTTGAAGTATTTCTATCACTTGCTTGACGTTTGAAATTTCTTCACCATATAAATTTGCTAACTGGATTAACAAATACTTCCCTCTTCTAAATCTGCTTTCCGGATAATCTACTTCGTAATACTTTCAAAGTATACTCACTTCTTATATTTAATCAACTTTTACAATTTATTCTTGATATCAATATATCTGGATTGTAATATCCTAACCTTCAACTTATTCACCACTTTTCTTCTATTTTCAATTTATTAATTATTTCGTGGATGAATATTTTTCGCAGCTCGCTGTTCAGCGGTGTATGATCAACTGATTTGTTATTTTTAGTCGTTTCAATGGGTTAATTTCCAATATTTCAATTGTTTTTTTCTCTTTTGAATATTTCAAAATTTAATTTTAATTTAAAATTTAAACTATTCAGTTTTGTTTGTTCTTTACCTTAAGTGAATACTGTTTTTAATTCTTTATTTTTCCTGATAAGTTTCTTATTCTACTTTTCAGGATTAAGTGAATAATTATAATTACTCGAAATATATTGACATATCACATACACTTTCTTAAAATCTACTTATAACTACAATTAACAATTCCAATCTCAAATAAATACTAATTCATACATTTAGATGAATAGCAATGATAAACACAAAATGCTAGTAGCTAAAAACGTACTGCAGTTTCTCATACTGACAGAATACTTATATTATAAACTAAAACAAGAAATTGATACGCCACCAAACATTTAACATCATACTATTAGTCCTTTCTTTCTGCATGATGTGAAATATCATTTACAAAACACCTTTCTGCAATGATATTTGAAAATATCTGAAAACTTAAAATGTCATTCAGTGTTTTGTAATATATGGACTTACTATATCTAAAATAATCACCCTGCAATGCAAATACTGATAATAGTCTTTCATTCTTTGTTCATTTTGTGTAGATTTACAGTGTTTCTACACAAAATATGATTTTCAGCCCTAAGTTTTGACATGCATGTCAGATTTTATAAAATTTACTTTTTTGTTTTCCAATTTCATTCTAAATCATTTTATATGAGATTGTGATTCTCTATAAGTTCATGTTTTATCATATACTATTTAGAATAACCTTGTTAAACTAAAATAACTTCATTTTATGTTTATTTAAATACTTTGTTCGTATTCAATATCAAGTTTCATTCTCTGCATCCTACTCGATGAGAATAAGTGAACTTGAATCAATTAACTAAACCACAGATATTCCTGCTTTTGTATGATCCGTTAAAGTAAAACTGTTATGATTAATTCCTAAAATACATACAAATTTGTGAATTTTATTTATGATTTCAAACACGATACTTGGGTAGTGTTCCACAGTGTGGATATACAGCAATATATATATACATATATATATATATATATATATATATATATATATATATATATATATATATATATATATATATATATATATATATATATATATGCCATGCTTGTCTGAACTTTTGACGTTTCGGCATATATATATATATATGCCGAAACGTCAAAAGTTCAGACAAGCATGGCTCCCACAGGAGCCTGCCAGCTACACGGGAAAACACCCGGAAGCATCAATCTTCACGGCTTTCAGCAAACAATACCTGAAAAGAAGCAAACAAATTATCAGTGTTTAATAAAATATTCAACTTACGCGTAATTCTAATAAACTATGAGCCACCCGAGCAATTTTCAACGACCAAGTTAAAACTTCAATCCAATACATAATACATTTCGTAAGCATATCACTACAGCTAAATTTTAATTTAATTCTTTCTCTTGGGAAACTTTTTTCAATTGCTTTATTTACGTTTCCTCCTGACGGAGTTTAGCTATAACTATTCCACCACTCAACCAGGATACGTTAGGTTAGGTCAGGTTAGGTTAATATGTGAGTGGGCTCCTGTCAGTCCCTCCACTGCGACCATCAGGTCTATTGTGGCTCACTCCTACTTATAGTTCACCCAACAGATTGAGCTTTATTAAAAAGCTGATAATCTTGTTGAGCGAGAAACCGTCCAGGTCCTCTGGTTCCAGTCACCCTTTGCCAAACAGTGAAAACCTGGCTCTTTCTGCAGCATGGCAGGTACATAAAACGTGATCTGCCTTTTCGTCATCCTCCAGACACAGACGGCATTCGGCGTTTTCCACCAGTCCAATTCTGTGTAGGTGATGATTTAATCTGCAGTGCCCAGTGTATAGGCCAATTCGAGTAACCTATTCAACTATAATAGTTTTTTAGTTCTTGACTTCAAGGGGTATGTAATAAGCTCCTTTGAGTGAACTAATCCTGGTAGTTCGTGCCAGTGCTGGATTATTTTCAACTGCTGCGGCTCCTTGTCTAGCCAAGGAATCCGCAACTTCGTTGCCTTCCATGCCAGAGTGGCCAGGTATTTAGATCAGAGTCAGTTCGTTGTTTTTGCCCGGTCGGACAAGAGCTTCCTGGCAATTCCTAACCGTTTTAGAGTTGCAACGGTAGGATCCAAGGGCTTTAAGAGCCACTTGGCTGTCTGAAAATATTTTTATTGATCTGTGTCTAGGCTGCGTATGTTAGACCCTCCGTACACATAGCTCAATGGAATGGATTTCTGCCTGAAATATAGTCCCATTGTCACCAAGGCTCGAAATTATCCTTACCTTTGTCTTGCGATTATATACACCAGCTCCAATTCCCTCATGAGTTTTGGAGCCGTCTGTGAACCAACAACTAACCGTCTGCCCTTTGTAAGTCGGTTCTGTTCCGATCCCATTCGTCTCTGCAACGAAAGAGGACCTTAAGGGGCAATTCATGGTTGATCAAGGTAGGCATCACATCTGAAAGCATTCCCAGGATATTGTCACAGTTTAAGTAGTCCAACAGCTTGTTGTGCTCCATAACTCTAGCCTGCGGCATATTAGTTACCGCTTGATGGATTTTGTATGTTGCCCACCGGGCCTCTCTCTCCAGTTAAATATGGAGAGGGGGCAGTTCCAGGAGGACTTTCAGAGCAGCTGACGGTGTTTTGCTTATTACACCAGTTATTGCCAAGCATGCTTTTCTCTGCAATCCAGACAGTTTGGCTTTAGTCGTTGCAGCCCATTCGACCACCAAACTATTGATGTGTACGCATTCATTGCTCTGATTACCGTAACGTATATGCAATACGTTACGGGACCAAGAACCCAAGATTTTTCGCAAATTCTTCGACATGTCTACAGGGACAGTCTCGCTTTGTGGATTACCTTTTCCAAGTGGGAATTCCAGTTAGTGACTTATCCAGGGTGACGCTTTCAAAGTACCTTTCTTTAATAAATTAAATCGGGTAATTTATATTTTCAAAATTAAGAATTAACGTCCATCTGTCGCTCTGTAAATCCCGCGAGCTAGAAAACACACTTTTTACATTTTTAGAATAATTCGAAAAGCAAGCCTTCGGCTGCTGGAGAGTATGCACAAGTCACTCCCCCTGAACGACTACCGAGGAATACTGATCGAATTTTCGGGAATGGCGAACAATCTGGAACGTCTAGAATGACTAGAACGCCTGGAATTTTCGATTTTCTAACACTTCCAGAAGCTTTGGTTTTTCTTATATAAACCGAGACTCGCTCAACGCAGTAAGTGAGTTAGTCAGTCAGTTCGGGATCCAGCCACGCGACAAAATAGCAACAACAAAAGGCAAATTTCTACTCTAAAGTGTTACTCATCAACATAATTAATTAATTTAAACATACTTAGTGATAAATAAATATATTGTTAGAACGTGAACCGTAATATATCGTTATTGTGACTCTAGAATTTTTGACTTTTAATTATTCGCGTAAAATCGATACAGGGTGTTACATTTTCGCCGAACCGAGTAAAAATAAAATCGTACCAAAATTAATTGTGCAGTGTTCTTGTGCGCGAATCTGACCTAGACGAAAGTCATGTTCATGTTCAACTCCACTTCTTCCTCAAATGGAATAATTTCACCTAATATGGAATGTGGTTTCAGGTTCTCCAGCTTTCTCTTTCTGGTGAAGGGTATAATTATCATTTTGTGGGGGTTGACAGACATCTGCCCCCTCTCACACCAGATATGAATAGAATCTAGTACCTCTTGAAGGGAATTTGAAAGTACCTCTGCAGATTTTCCTGTAACCAGAATGACTAGATCGTCAGCATATTCCTGAGTCTCGACTTCCACAGGGAGATAATGGCAAGCAGGTCGTCCACAAGGAATGACCACAAGAGCGGAGAGAAGCCCCGCATCTCCTTGCGGCCCTAATGCTCAAAAGAGACGTCGTGATGATTCAGTTCTCTAGCATAGCTCGAATCCAATCACTTATGGTTGGTTTGATTCCTCTGACAACTGCTGCTGTGTACAAGAAGTTAGGCAGTGTATTCAATGTCGAGAAATGCTGCAACCGCAATCTCCTTTGCTTTGGGTGATTTTCCCAACCAGGTTATTTAGTGCTAGTTTTATTGATTTGCACGGTTGATAGGCATATTGATGGACACTGAGAGGGCATGTACTCAGGATGTTTCCTCTGATGTGTCCATCCAGTACCTTCTCCAGACCTTTCAACAGAAATGATGTCAGGCTAATGGGCCTAAGAGATTTTCGGTCAGGTTCTGTCAGACCCATTTTTGGTACATAACCACTTTAATCGCCGCCCAACTGGATGGAATATAATTCCATATCAGACTAGCGTTGTATAGTCTGATCAGGAAAGGTAGAAGTACCTCAAGTCCATTTGGTAGTAGCGCTGGAAATGTGCCATCCTCACCAGGAGATTTGAATGGTTGGAAACATCCAATAGCCCATTTTACCTCTGAAACTGTGATAACATTTTTTGCCGCCTGCCAATCGTTCTTGTGAGGACGTTTTAGTCGTTCCCCCGATGGCGGCGGCAGTTGGTTATCCATCAGAATCGAACTTTCTGGGAAGTGGTTCGGTATTTAAGTATTTCTAGGGTTTCTTTTCCCGATTCGGTAACGAGCCATCCGCTCGTTTCACCATACAAAATGCTCGAGCCGGCTCTCTGGAAATGATCTTGTTAATCCCAGTACGGTCAGATAAGTCAGTAATACCTTCGCAGAAGATTCCCTTTTTGCTTTCCTGATTTCTTTATTATAATCTGTTAGTGTAGATCTATATTGGTTCCAGTTGCCCGAATCTTTAGCTCGATTAAATGGGCGTCGAACTTCTTTATCTTTTCATCTATCTCTTCTTTTTCTTTATTTTATCTAGTTTTTTTTCCACCATGGTGCCCCTGTTGTCCTTTTTGGATTTTAGTGGAGAATTCTTGTGTTAACCTGAAATATCTCTTTTCAGAATCTACTCTGACCATGACTACTCCAAAGCTAACACGTAAGCACGGCACCGCTGAATCATCCAGTTGCCAGAGGAATCTCAAGCCGTTAAGTAGTCTAGTAAGGCATTGCTGATAGTTTGCGAGCTGTCCACGGCTATCGAATGGCAGCGGAAGACCGTGGTTGTGATCTACGCTAATCTGAAGATCCCAGACTACAATAAAACCAATTGGCCTGGGCACCAGTAAAACAAAGCCCCAAATTAGTTACTACACAAAGATATATTTTTTTATTTCATTGTTCGCACTGTAAAATATTTAAAGAATTGTGTTATTAATATATGTTGATACTGTGAAAACTGTAATATTATTTGTAAAATTTGTTTTAGCTCAGTTGTTAGAACGAGATGTGGAGTCTGGTTTATCTAGCACTAAATCTGAAGGTGAAGAATCTGATAATGCTGGCTGTGATTGCTTACCTGCTTGCACACAATTAAATTTTAATGCTGAATCCACTCAGGCGGAATACAACTGGAAAAAAATGTTTGAGGCCACCCGAAGGAATTTAAGCGAATATCCAGGGTAAATATCAATGTTTTGAAAATAACTTAAAATTTTCTATTGCTTTCTGTTAAATATTTCTTCACTTCTATAAAAATATTTAACAGTTTAAAGGAACCTTCGCGCCGAAGGGATTACACAGAGAAAGACTTTGAATACTTCTATAACAAAATGTTACACCTAAAAACATGTAAACTGAATAGTGGAATATAACTAAGAGCCTAAATTGTCTAAAATAAATTGTCTTACTATTAGTGCGGTATCTCAACTTGGAACTTTGAGAGCCAGAGGTTTTATTTATTTGACGAGTTATTACTATATGTGGAATCTAAAAAAAAGTTGGTCACATGTTCAGACTATTGTTCGTTTTTGAAAAATTGCCGCTATCTTGACACGCCCCATGATTTCGTTTGAAAAGTTATTAAAGTTTTATGTAATTTTGCTTATTTTGAGGTACACTAGGTCCAATCAATGGAAATTTGCTAAACATGATAGAGTGCAAATTTCATAAAAGCCATTGAGAAACTATAGCTACTAACCTGTTAGTATAAAACCCTCAAGTTATGCAACTTGGCATGAAACATACATTTCCTCTTAAGACGTAGTACCACAAACACCATTACTCTTAAACACAATACTCTAATATTCCAACACTCGACGAGCATTTCGCCAAGCACGTTGTCGTCGTTGGGAGATAATTAAAATTTTTGAGTATTAATTATCATCTTAAGATGATTAAAACTTTTGACAGATATTCTGTTCAGTGATGGTGTAATTTTAGAAACAGATTATTTTTTCTGCGCATGACTACGCTAGAGACTTTACATTCTAAGATACAATAAGACGATGAAAACATCATCCCAAGATTTATGCCAAGATATGTCGAAGTACACGAGAAATTCGCTAGACAAAATGCGCAAACCCAGAATAATTATTATGGTTATTGCAGTTGAACTACAGCCAATAGTATGGATTATTTGCAACCTGTCCAAATGTAAAATATATACACAGCTTTTCCGCATCCGTGAACCTGGAAGATCATATGAATTTCAGGACACAAAAAATTTTTTTGGAGATGACGTATTTGAACGAACTCTCATTTTTAGTGACATATCCAATGTGTTCACTACATATGTTATGTATCATAGTAAATGCTTGACCACCTTGACAAACATGTACGTTTTTGTTTAATAACCTTGTGTAAGAAACATATAAACATATTAAAGGAAAGGCCTCTGCATTCGGTGAAGACTGGGATCGAGAAGACAGAGTTAAGTGTGATCCTCTCGAACTTATACTATATGTCAGCAAAACCTTGAACCCAGCAAAAAGTATTCTTAAGCGAAATAATATAATGTCGGTTTAGGTCTCTCGTACCAAAAGGAGAAGCTCTCATTCCAACTTGTGTATGCAACAAATACTGGTTACAGTTAGAGAGGAAGTTGACATGGCGATTCAGGTGTAATAGCTGGTTACAGCAATGAGAGATTCCTACTAGAAATAGCGCCTTCATTTTGTAAATCAACAATTAAATACTCGCTTACTTCCTCATTCCGAAATAACGCCACTTCATATTGTATGCTGCAGCAATACACAATTTAAGTATATGGAAAACTCTCATTACAATATTCAACTACTAAGGATTATGTTGCAGTTATGATATACTTCAGCCAAATGCTAACAAACAGAATTATTATCAGTACTGAAGGACACCGTTTGCCAATACCAATTTCAATAAAATCTGACATCGTTGTCTACGACACTATGTCAAGGCTGCGATATCAGCAATGTATTGTACATATGACAGTATTAGTTTTGTTAAATTAACAACATTAATAAACTGGAAGTTTTATGAAATGATGATGATGGTCCAGAAACATACAAAGTAACGATTGGTACAGATGTTGCAAAACGAAATCTCAATAAAAAAATAGACGCTCAATACCTACCAAACAATTAAATGCCATAAAGGTGTTCTGTTCCCAGTAGCTCTATTCCAAGCTGTGATATAAACATAGTAAATTAAGTAAAAAGGCTGACCGAGATTTGTTTGTTCTCTATACAATAATTTGGATAAAAAATGTAGGTATATAAAAGAAGGCGCAAGTGTGATATACCGTTGAAATCGGAATTTTAACTGCTTTCCAATGGTTAGATTACAAATTGTAAGTAATAATAAAATAAACAAGTTGTTGTGCCAATATGGCACTAAATGTAATCTGATCTCAGCCAAAACATTTTCAGATCTTCTACAGCACTAAAGAAACCCTCATGCAAAGTTTCATCCAAATCCGTCCAGTAATTTCGCCGCTATCGTGCTAACACACATACACACACACACCCACCATTACCTGTTCACCAATGCATATGGCACCTGGGAATAGACCGCACAAGTGGCACCATGGAAACTGCGCATGTAGTTAAAATATCGGGAGCGCCACGTATCCGTAGCTCTTTCCCGTTTGTTGATACCCTCGCTAAAATTCAAAATAGTAAAATACCTGCATAAGGCACCTGGTGCCAAAATGATATCAAGGACATACCGAGGGTATGAAAAGGTACCATAAACATGTATAAACATACTTGGGTATAATTGTGTATTTGAAATACATACTTATGGTAATAGTGCCATAAGTAGGTGAATCAAAACAATACATATATTCTGTAAATGTGTATGTGTGTATTAAAGAAAACAAACTAAGAGCAATATGATGTAATAAGGACCAATTGTGTAAACATACTTATGGTAAGTTAATGCCATAAGTAGGTAGATCGGAATTATACATACATCGTATATGTATCTTAAAGAAAATTTGCTAAGAACAGTATTATAAATAGTACCTACGTTCAAATTTAAAGTGATTTAATTATGATTGAAACTCAAGACAGGATATATTATGACAAGTAAATACGCACGCTTTCTCTTGAACGGTTTAAGATATTGACTTGAAATTTTGTACATGTATATATTATGAGATCTGTAACTGGATTGTTTTTTGGAGATATCCGGTGAAGGGTTGGGGGGTAAATAGGGGGAAATATGGGGAAATCTGTAAAGCATGCTGGTAAGACTACAGAAACTTGAAATTTAATGTATGTACTACCTAATATTTTCCTTCCCCCACCACCACCCGCTCCATTATTAAAGGGGTTGATAAAATTAAATTGAAATATTCACCTGAAAATTGGTATACGTATATATTATAAGGGCATCAAGAAGTAGACTATATTTTGGGACTATTCCGTTGAACAGTTGGGGATTAAATAGGGGTAAATAGGGGATAAAATAAAATTCAGACATGCATTTGCAGTTTGGTATACATATGTATTATAACGACACCTGGAACTAGATTAAATTTTGAGATGATTCCGTTGAATGGTTGGGGGTTAAATAGGGGTAAATAGGGGAAAATTAGTAAAGCAAGCTGGTAAGAGTACAGAAATTTGAAATTCGGTGTATGTACTAGAAGCCAAGGTCTCAAATTACTATAATATTTTTCAAAGGGGTTGATAAAATAAAATTGAGATATTCACTTGAAATTTGGTACACGTATGTATCATAACGACATCTGGAACAAGATTATATTTTGAGATGATTCCTTTGAAGGGTTGGGGGTTAAATAGTGGTAAATAGGGGAAAATAAGTGAAGCAGGCTGGCAAGAGTACAGAAACTTGAAATTCGGTGTATGTACTAGAAAGCAAAGCCTCAGATTTTTTAATAATATTTTTCAATCCCGTAATACCCCTACTCTATTATTAAAGGGATTGATCCAATAAAATTGAGATATTCACTTGAAATTTGGTACACATATTTACTATAACGACATCTGGAACTAGATTATATTTTGAGATGTTTCCGTTAAAGAGTTGGGAGTTAAATAGGTTTAGATATGGGAAAATAAGTAAGGCAAGCTGGTAAGAGTACAGAAATTTTGGATTAGGTGTATATACTAGAAGCGAAGGCCTCAGGTTTTTTTGATAATATTTTCCATCTCCCCACCACCCCACTCCCTTATTAAGAGAGTTGATAAAATCAAATTTAGATTTTCACTTGAAATTTGGTACGCGTGTGTATGTATTATAATGATATTTGAAATCAGATTTATATTTTGACATGATTGCGTTGAAGGAGTGAGGGGTAACTAGAGGTAAATGGGGAAAAATAAGTAAAGCAAGCTGGTAAAAGTACAGATATTCGAAATCCGGTGTTCGTCCTAGAAGCCAAGGTCTCAAATTTTTTAATAATATTTTTCAACCACCTTTACTACATTATTAAAGGGGTTAATAATATAAAATTGAGATATTCACTTGAAATTTGGTAGATGTATGTATTATAACGACATCTGGACCTAAATAATATTCTGACATAATTTCGTTGAAGGGTTGGGGGTTAAATAGGAGTAAATATGGAAAAAATAAGTAAATCAAGCTTGTAAGAGTATAGAAATTTGGGATTTGGTGCATATATACTAGAAACCAAGACCTCAGATTTCTTTCTAATATTTTTCAAACCCCACCACCTCCGCTGCATTGTTAATGGGATTGATTGATTGATTGACTCACTTGCCAGCGTAAGGTGGGCATTGCTGCCAATTCCGGTGCATGGAGATCTGTTCCACCACGCAGCCCAATCGCCCGCCGAACGTCCATCTTCAGTCGACCAGTCGTCTATTACATATTCATGCGGCTCTACCCGACCGACCAACGGATCATGCCGGAACAAACCCCCGGTGCTTTTATATACCGCCGGACCGGCTGCATACGCTGGATTGGACATTGGACATGCTTGTTGTCAGCAGCGAGAGCCGCATGACGCATGGGGTAGAAGTATAGGATGGAGCGTGTAGGTGTTTGTGAGATGTTTCTACTTGTTTGCCTTCTGTCTTCATCGGATGGAAAGTGCAGGCGTTTCTGAGATGCTTCTTTACGGTTTTCGTGCTTCTTTTTACTTTCAGGTTTTTGTGAGATGCTTCTTTTTAGTTTCTGTTTGTGATCATTTTCTCTCCTATTCTACTTCTGAGTTTTCTGTTTCTTCTGTTTTCGAGTCTGGTAGTGTGTATATCCTTGATATTTCTTTATTGTATTCAGTTTTCTTTTGTTGTGCCGATTTTTACCAGTGTGTATAATCTTTTCCTAGGTTATTCATAATCCTCTCGATTGTTGTTATCCATGTGTAGCATGGCCTTCCTATTTTCAGTTTGTTGCTGTTCAGTCGCAGCGCTTTCTTTAGTAGGTGTGTCGTGTCTCGTCTTTTTACGTGTCCCCAATATTTCATTGCGTATGATTATATTCTTTTGATTATTGTTCTTCCCTTTAGTAATGTTGACGTTTTCTGTCGTTTTTGTGGTTTTCCTGTTTTTGCTAGCAGTTGGATAATGTCACTTTCAGCTCTTCTCAGGCTTCTTCTGTTGGCCTTTGACGTTGCTGCGTTTTTCGTGTCTCGTCTTTGTACGTGTCCCCAGTATTTTATTGCGTATGATTCTACTCTTGATTATTGTTCTTCCCTCTAGTAATGTTGACGTTTTCTGTCGTTTTTGTGGTTTTTCTGTTATAATATAAAATTGAGACATTCACTTGAAAGTTAGTACACGTTTGTATTGTAATGGCATCTGATTGAGATGATTCCATTGAAGGGGTGGGAGGTGGTTGGTTGTGAATAGGGGAAAATAAGTAGTTTAAACTAGAAACTTCATTTTTAACGTTTGTGGCAGAAACCAATGCCTCAAACTTTTATATATCTGCCCCAAATATTATTAAATTCTATTACCAATAGTTTCCATATACTAGAGTGCAAAGCTAGTCAAGATGTTTCCTTTAAAGTGACTTGGATGACAAATCTGGATGTGGGAGTAGTGATTCTTTAGGCAGCGGTTTTTCTACAGGCTAAGGAAAAAGGTAATGTATTAAATGAAAAAATTATATAACATATTTTCACGTTAAAATACTCATAGCTGTTTATTTAAGTAACATACAGAAATCTTGGTATAAAATAAAAATAAAAATGAATAAAATAACAATGATTTTGGGAGAATAGTTACACATTGGGACAAATGTAAAATTTACTGTTGATAATCATTTTCTGCAGACCTCAATTTTTGACCTGTTTTCAATTTATTTTTATAAATATTTAGCAGTAAACGAAGAGAGTTGTTGAGCCGATTATTTTATTATTGTTTATGCAAAATCTTGTTTGTATAAACAACAAATACATTTAAAAAGAAATGAATTTCAACATTATTTTTAACTTTAAGAAAAAGCAATTTCTGCGCCAGATCTCCATGCAATATATCCATCTATTAAAAAAACTACGAAGTCTTAATGAACAAGATTGCATAAATTAATAAATCGAATAAAATAGCTGTTTCCTAATTTTTTACAAAATAAAAGATATATTTTCGTTGGAACTACCTTGCAATTGATCTATTTTATGTTAGATAGTTTGGTAAAAAGTGTCATGGCGAAAACTAAATTGGTATCACCGAAAGTAGTAAAAAGGCACCACACACGTTGACCAACCCGTCTAATTCCCAAACCTTGCAAAAATGAAATTTCTATAATATAATAATCATATCATTATTTTCAGTATCTTCAATGATAAACTTACTGAATTAAGCTTAAAACTTAAAGCTTAAACTTACTAAAGTAAGCTTAACAATAAAGTTACTGAAAACAATGATATGATTATTGTTATAGGTATTTCATTGTTACAAAGATTGGGAATTAGACGAGTTTCTCATGTGCAATGACTTTTTACTACTTTTAGTGATACCAACATAATTTTCGCCATGACACTTTTTACTAAACATTCTGACGTGAAATAGGTCAATTAGGTTAGATGTAATAACTAACGTTTAAAAACGTTAAACAACGTTGTCATCAACAAATTGAATAAACAAATTAACTGAATTCTCAGTCCATCATTTCATATCATTTCTATAAGTAAGTACTAATTTGAAAAATGATATGGCACTGACATTTGGCACTTTAATAACTTTTTCTTGATGACATCATAACAAATGACAAATATGGTTGTTTAATTATTTAAAAATACTACAAATTAATTGTTTCGTGTATGAAGCTACGGGGTTATATTTTTCTTTTTTTATCTTCACAATCCCTTTTTCCAGGAATTATTCCTTTATTAACATGCACTTTAAAATGGCCCAAAATCGCCGAAATTTCATCTTCCGTCCAGGGTCTCCTTATTGAAATTTTTCTGCCTTCTTATTTTCCTTATCTGAAAAAAAAAACACATTGACGTATACGCAAAATATCCCAATATTATGAGAATTAAAAAAAAGGCATTTAAAAAAATGTCAGCTAGCCGTTACAAGAAATTATGCCTATATTCAAACTTAAAGTACGCTGATAAAAATGCTAGTAAAATTACCGAGTAATTGAACACTTTGCTAAGTAAATTTCCCATAACATGACTAAAAATATATTTCGTAACCTACATAGTTAATTTGAATTTAATTCTTTCACGATTACAATACTTCCCTTCGGTAAGAAAGCGAAGTAAAAAACTATAAAAATTGATGTTTTAAAATGTGTAAATATCTAATAAATTTTGTTAAGTACTCAGTATGACAGCAATACTAATTATTTATGAATTTATTAGTACCAAAACAACAATTAAAATATGTTGTCGTATGGTAACTGTACTGGTGCAAAAATATAATTTTCGTACTAGGAAGTATGAAAAGTATATCATTTCGAAATGACAATATGGAAGCGGTTGCAGTTGTAGAGAAAATATGTTGTGATATTACCTTCTGAACGTTTATGTCATGGTATGGCGGTTGGTTTATAGGTGAAAGAAGTAAGTCGCTTAATAAGTCTACGCATCTAGAAATTTTGTAATATAAATTTATTATATTTCTTTCATTTATTTAACTTGCTGTCTGAAAATTAAATAATTAAATCTATTTTTATATTTTATGGTTAAAACGAATAGAATAATCATAGCTTCAGCTAAGTCACTTGTCATTATAGGTATCTTATATAAGTAGGTATGGTATTGCTCTACTTTTCCAAATTACTTCATGCATGAAAGAGAATGATTGGTGATTTTAAAGATGATAATGTAGCTGTAAACTACAAAATTCGTAAAATATTTAATTAAAAACGGTGCTTACCTATAACGCACTGTAAAAACTTACACAATTCACTGACACGGTAGCCACTTAGGTATAGACTAGAAATATGTGCGAACTCCCTCGCGTAACAATAACAGACTTATGGTATAATACACGCATGTTCACTTTCATATGTGTGTATCTGGACATAATAGAAGCCGTCTTGTGGTATCGAGCACGCATGCAGCGCATGCTCATTTTTATGTGTGTATCCATAATACTAAGAAACCGCGTTGTGACAATTCTGTAATATTTACGACATTAGCGCCATCTATTGGTGAAGCTTATGGTGCCATATTGATAGTATTGTGTGTACCATATACTGAAACCTGCTTTAAGGCAGCTTACACAAGAAAAATACAATGTAGGTATAGATCGACTTGAAATGGGACGGCGAGTTCAAAAAACCTTATTTACTCTATGGCAACGCAGGTATGGTGCCACAAAAGTGAACAGGTGCCAGAGTGCACCTCCATTCACGCACATGGTGCCATAGGCAATGTAGAACATGAACACGCACCCACACACGCACATACACACCTATACACACCCGCACACACACAGACATTTTTCAAAAACCACTTTTTTGGATTCCTGGGACTTCAAAACGTAAAGATTTCATGTTATCGCAATTTTTGGTTTTTGGACCAATTTTAGTAACCTCCCACAATTTTATTGTGGGGAGCGCCTCATATTATTTATTTAATAAATAAAAATTTTACCTCCCCACAATAAAATTGTGGGAGGTTACTAAAATTGGTCCAAAATCGAAAACTGAGATAACATCAACTTTACGTTTTGAGGTCCCAGGAATCCAAAAAAGTCGTTTTTGAAAAATGTCTGCGTGTGTGTATGTGTGCGTAGGTGTTTCCATTGTTGTGGGGTCACACACCTCACCATAACTTACTTCGTGTGGCCTCAAGGAAAAGTGTGGCCATACACATGGCCCCACAATTCTAACCTACTTTAGCCGACTCTACGGGCTCTCTTTACCCCTAAAAAGTGGTTTTTTGAAGATGGCCACATTTGTCATGTTCTGGTATGGTGTGTGATTCAGTCAGAATGAAACCCACCTTGTGTGGCCCTGTATGGTGCTGCCACCTATATCTATATTGGAATTATTTTACACCGCTTCTAATTTCTGTATAACACTGTGTATCATTAAATGAGTTGTGCGGACAAGGGAAAATTATATGTACATCATCAAACGAATTGTGTGGTCAAGTTTATGAATGAAATATTATATTTTATCCATAATCCGAGCGACAGTTGTGATTTATAAATTGCTGAATGCATATGTTACAATATTATTAAAATATCACCTCCATTCCTTCTTCCAAAGACAAATTTAATATTTACTCTTTTAACACTGGAAATTGTATTCGAATAATAAAAACAGTTGAAAATTCCAATAATCTGAAACTGTATTAAATAAATATAGGAATATTTAAATAAGCAAGCGAATTGGTTGAACAAATGCGAATAGTTAAAACAAAATTATTCTAACAATCGAAAGCTAAAGTTCATAACTAACTGATATACCTACTCTGGTTTAGAGGCATCGCACTTGCTTCCCAACCGCTCGCGGCGAGCTGATATAATGCATCTTACTGAGCATAAGAAAGGATAAGCAAGCTAATCGTTATATTCTTCGCCGATTTTCTGCACTTTTATGTAATAGTTGCACATTCTATAGAACACTCTCCTCATTTTTGTTGTAAATAAAAACAAGAGAAGCATTATACTCTTCGCCGACTTACTGCACTTTTTGTATAACTGTTGCACATTCTATACGATACTCTTGCAGTTTTTTGTTAACATTATTTGTTTTAGAATATTTTTTGTTTAATTACAAAACATTTTATTTTTTATTATTTTTTAAATAGTTAATATTTTTTTAAAATAATGGAGTTCTTCCTTTAGCCAACAGTAACTTACTGTCCAAATTTTAATACTATCGGACTCTTCCTTCTTCAGTTATGGTGATTACAAGAAACATGACGGACGGACAGATGGACGGGCGGACAGACAGACGTCCGGACGGACAGACGGACTGAATGTTCTTCAGAATTCGATCAACACAGTGATACGAATTTTTTTTCTCTACGAGCAACCTTATCGGTTTTAGAAATGTGCCGACCGAATGCAGTATACTCTTCGTTTTGAATTTGCGAAGAGTATAATAAGCACGTTCAATAAAGGGACACTCGATCAAAGCAGAAAGCGCCAAAATGGCGTCAAAATAAATACCTTTAAATATTTTCCAACATTGCATGCGTATCGCCTGGCATAACCACTCGCTCTTGCTGGACTGCTTGGAACGAGCTTTTTGGCTAGTAATTTTTCTGTGGAAACCAACCATATGCAATATATCTGTAATATTTTTTACGCTAGTGTTCATTGCATAATGTCGATATTAATTATTTTATCTGCTGTTTACGTGTTTTATCCATTACTTTTAATTCACCCATCCTTTCCTATGATTCAATTTTTTTTTAATCTGATGTGGCCTCTCTAAATCCAGTCCTTATATTGCCAAGGCGATTCGCACCGTGGATGTCTGACTGGCTTCAAGATGACTGCTTAGTTAGTGCAATGTATTTTATTCTTAATTTGATACCGCCTCCCAAGCTGGAGACCCCGAATTTGAACCCTCGACCTACAAACTGTTTCTATTGAAAACAAATATTGTCTGTATTCTTTGTTATTTATCGTATAAATACATCTGCGGAAATTTTTAACTAAAGTTTTTTTTAAATATTCTAAATAACAACAAAAATGTATTTTGTATATAATATTATAATTTCATATTAAATACATATTAAAATTGAATATAAACATATAAATAAAACGCGAATTGATTCTTT
This sequence comes from Stenurella melanura, assembly GCA_963583905.1. Taxonomy (NCBI): domain Eukaryota; kingdom Metazoa; phylum Arthropoda; class Insecta; order Coleoptera; family Cerambycidae; genus Stenurella; species Stenurella melanura. The sequence goes on along the minus strand of OY757316.1, from coordinate 61,588,088 downwards.
TTGGTATCATTAATAGAAACAGTTGAACATCAGTAACGGCGTCGAACGTATAAAAAAATGCTTTATTCTGTTTCATGTTTATAACAAACATATCTTCATTTGAGAAACTGTAAGTAGTATAATAAATAGTTTGTCACAAATCCATAAAACGTATTAAATTATGTGAATAATTTTAGTGATTAATATACTTGAGGCTGATGATAATCATTGGTAAATAAATCTACGAACACAGATTCTCTTCTCAAGTTATAGTAATTATTGTATTAACTTTGAAAATTACGGGATTTGCTAAAAAATATATGGCAAGGTGCAATGTTTTTTATGAAAAGATTTACGTAATGGCGAAGTTTATCTAATACTACCTACTCTACCACTTAACCAGGACGGCGGAATGAGATACGGTAACCCATCCAAGTAACGGACTCGGCCGGCGTGACTTAACTTCGCCAATCGAGGTCTCGTCACTGAAACGGGAATCGTACCTCACCGCACATGATATGTGTAGTCTTCATGAATTATGTGGCCATACACGGAGCCACACAGTCCCAATTTATTTTTAAATAAAATAATAGTAATTTTCATTGTATATCACGTTTTGCCTAAAGTTTCTCGTTCGTTAAAAACATGTCATCTTACAAAGTGTATATTTTGAAGTAAAATGTATCCACCTTATGTGGCCATGCATGATGCCGCACCTACAGAGTAATTTCGTAAAAAAAATTCAAAATTTTCTGTCCAAATAGATTTAGAATGTCTTGAAAGGTCGAGATTTTAAATTTAAGTAAAAAAAAAAGTTGTCTGTTTGTCGGTCTGTCTGTAACTTTTTTGTTCGCACGTTTTCTCGAGAATGGCTTAAATCATCCACCTAATATTTGGTACACGTATGTATTATAATGAGACCTGGAACTAGATTATATTTTGAGCTTACTCCATTGAAGGGTTAGGGAGTGAATAGGGGTAAATAGGTAAAGCATGCTGGTAGTAGTCCAGAAACTTGTGATTTGATGTATATACTAGAATCTAGTGCCTCAATATTTTTTATAACATTTGTCACTCCTAAACCACCACCATCACTTCATTTTTAAAAGAAGTTAATAAAATAAAACTGAGGTATTCATCTGAAATTTGGTACAGGTATGTATTATCGACATACGGAACTAGATTATATTTTGATGATTCCGTTGAAAAGGTTGGGGATGGAATATGGGCAAATGGGTGTAAGTAAGTAATGCAAGCTAGTAAGAGTCCAGAAATTTGCCTCAAACTTTTTAATGACATTTTTCACTAGTAAATCTGGATGAGTAAATTGTGATTCCATAGAAAGCGGTTTTTTACTCTGATTTTAGTGTTCATTCTGTGGTGACTTTGTACAAGTTTTTGTGTGGCGATTTCCAAAGTGACATTTCAACTAGGGTCCTTCTTTGCTATTAACAGTGCCTCTGGAAACATATTTTGATATATAATATACCAAATGAATCAATTGTTGTTTGTAAATACTTAAAAACTTAACATTATTATTTCACTTTAGCTACAATTGAATCATGCCAACAGAAAGGTTTTATGGATTTAAAAACAAATGTTCTGTTTTAATCTCTAGTATATGCAGATAGGTAGTTACCTGCATATACTACAGAACGAAACAAAATATTGTCATTTTTGTAACCACATAAATGGACATTTCTAAAATTGTCAGATTCATCCGCAAAGAGATTTGCCACAAACACAGGAATAAATGGCGGCTACCAATTACAAAGCAGGCGGAAACTACAAGAACTTTAACAAGTTCGGTTTCATGCAACTGGACATCACTCATTTATTCAGTCATTATAACGAGGACTAAAGGAGGCTAAGTAGAGGAAATTCTTTAAAACTCAATTTCCCATTTAGATATTACATCATCGCTCTCTTATTGTATGTGACTAGATTTTATTTTTCTGTTACATGTTTTTAAATTACAATAGTTAATATACAAAAACAAGTATGATGTGTCAAAATAGTTTAACTCATTTAATACTACTGCTTTTCCATTCACAACACAACACAACAGCAAATTCAACTCAAAACACAAAATGTTCTCCAATATTTTCAAGGATAATATTTGGTTAACAAACACACTTTAAGGCTGAAGTGAGCTATGTGGTCAGACACATCATGTGGCCATATACACTACTATCAGCTGATCTCAAGTCGGCGTCACAATCTATTACACTATACACACAATAAGGCTGAAGACCTAATAGGTTTATTTCGCACTCAAACTTTTAGAAACATTGTGTGGACAAATACACCACTATCAGCTGATCTCAGGTCGGCGTTTAGTGTTCGCTATCTATTGTATTATATGCATTATGGGGACATACACACATACATATTTTAAGGGTGAATGAACGCTTATTTGATGGGGGGGTACGTGGTGTTTCTATATCACGAATATGTAAAACAGGACAAAAAAGTACACTTTCTCAAATTTGAATTCGAGTGAACACAAACTAGGCGGAAGTTTCAATAGTTTGCCTCAATTAGTGTTACTAATTTTCAACTCATAACGCAAGTTTCCAAGAATAATATTTCATCGATTTTTTTAGTTTCTATAAAGGAGTTTTATACGCCAAAGCTTTAACTAATTTTAATTATAAAATACTAAATATACAGGGTGCGCCAAAGTTCTGATTTTGGTCGATTACGGCTGTATTTGAAATGGTGGAAATATATTGTCTATAGATTATTTTCTTGATTTTCAATTCTGAATAACCAGAAAATATGTACAATTATACAGGGTACTCCGTTTTCGTTGTCCGAGCAACAACTTCGTTATTTTAAATGGAACACCCTATATTTTTTTCCTTTATCGAGTTACCCATCTAATTATATTCATAATTCTATTAAGGTGGTAGGTACTTAAAATGAACCGTTTACGATATAAAAAAGATTTTTTGACAAAAAGTGAGGTTTGCGGATAAGTTTTTGAGTACCTCTGATTTCATAGACAAGAGAGTTTTCAAAATTCTGCTTATACTGTTATGTTGAGCATATTAAGGGCTAGTAGGGCAGAAACATTATTAATATTAATCTTATACAGAGTGCTGAAAAAATTGAGTTTAATGTTTCGCTAATAAAAAAGGCCGTAATTCAATTTTTTCAAATGGGACGTACTATTTTCAGTTCTGTCATCTAATGAAGTGTTAAATTATCTTTCCATTGATATATCATAGTAGGTATTTATCTTTAGGAGTTGCATAGATATTAAGGTTAATTGTCTGGATCAGTCATTTTTCTTGCTGGAACTTCATGAGGTTTGTACTGCACTTCACCAGTTTCGATAAATCTGTCTCTAAGATTACTAAATGCAGGTTCTAAAGGGTGTCTCCTTTCAGGATATCTGGTTTTATAGACTCGGGATGCTAAGAGGCTGTTCCTTGAGCACTCCCCCAGAATAAAAATCATGTCAACCATTTCTTCCCGCGAATAATTCATATTTAATATAATTATATGCAAATGCAACTTCCTGGAACTGTAAAAGCTACTAGTATTTTATTAAAGACAATCAAAACAAAAGCACTTACCGATATAGCAGTAACACAAAACTTTAGAACATCCACAGACACGTGTTTTGACATCTATGTCTCTTCGGTGCGGCTTTTTCTAAAGTTCACAATCAACTGAAATATGTAAGCAAATACTCGTGTTATAACTATCAAAGGATTACCAGAACAGGATATTAAAAATTAAAATTAGATTATAGGAAATTCCCCGTAAAGGGTTAATTATCAATATAATTATATGCAAATGCAACTTCCTGGAACTGTAAAAGCTACTAGTATTTTATTAGCTAATAAAATACTAGTAGCTTTTACAGTTCCAGGAAGTTGCATTTGCATATAATTATATTGATAATAAAATATAAAAATAATTAATAAAATACTAGTAGCTTTTACAGTTCCAGGAAGTTGCATTTGCATATAATTATATTAAATATGAATTATTCGCGGGAAGAAATGGTTGACATGATTTTTATTCTGGGGGAGTGCTCAAGGAACAGCCTCTTAGCATCCCGAGTCTATAAAACCAGATATCCTGAAAGGAGACACCCTTTAGAACCTGCATTTAGTAATCTTAGAGACAGATTTATCGAAACTGGTGAAGTGCAGTACAAACCTCATGAAGTTCCAGCAAGAAAAATGACTGATCCAGACAATTAACCTTAATATCTATGCAACTCCTAAAGATAAATACCTACTATGATATATCAATGGAAAGATAATTTAACACTTCATTAGATGACAGAACTGAAAATAGTACGTCCCATTTGAAAAAATTGAATTACGGCCTTTTTTATTAGCGAAACATTAAACTCAATTTTTTCAGCACTCTGTATAAGATTAATATTAATAATGTTTCTGCCCTACTAGCCCTTAATATGCTCAACATAACAGAATAAGCAGAATTTTGAAAACTCTCTTGTCTATGAAATCAGAGGTACTCAAAAACTTATCCGCAAACCTCACTTTTTGTCAAAAAATCTTTTTTATATCGTAAACGGTTCATTTTAAGTACCTACCACCTTAATAGAATTATGAATATAATTAGATGGGTAACTCGATAAAGGAAAAAAATATAGGGTGTTCCATTTAAAATAACGAAGTTGTTGCTCGGACAACGAAAACGGAGTACCCTGTATAATTGTACATATTTTCTGGTTATTCAGAATTGAAAATCAAGAAAATAATCTATAGACAATATATTTCCACCATTTCAAATACAGCCGTAATCGACCAAAATCAGAACTTTGGCGCACCCTGTATATGATCATTCATGGAATTTCCGACAATTCAAACGAAAATTAGCAATGTTTTTCTTCTGAGACACTATAATGTTGAAATGTGCAATGCAATTAGTTTAATAGAGGCAGATTTTTTAAAATTACAAAGTACAAAATCAGTAAATAATAAGTCGTATAAATTAATCATCATGTTAACTGAAAATAAAATATATTTATTTATTTATTTATTTATTTATTTATCACGTGGTATACCTACACATATTTAACTTTCATCCTGTTAAATTATTATTAAACATTAATTAGTTCTTGAAAATACTGTAAAGAAAATTGATTAATTAGCGATGTTGTGCAAGGTACATTTTAATTCTGATTTGGGAATAAAATGTTAAAAATGTATTTAGAAAGTTAATCTAATGATATGTGTAATCCTTATGAATTCTGTGGCCATACACAGAGCTACACAATTCCAAATTACTATAAAGTCGATTAATAGTACCTTCCTTTTTATTTTATCACGTCTTGCCGAACTTAATTTTCATCATTTATTGGTAGAGATAACTAATTGTAAATTAAGAGGATTAAATTAGTTTAGCTCAAATATTCCACAAAATGAAAACGCCCACATTCAGTTCCACCCCATATCTAAAATTCGTTAAAAAGTGACGTCATCTTATAAAATGTGTGTTTCCATAGAAAATTTATCTACCTTATGTGGCCACGGTGGCCACGCGCCTACAATTGCCTTTATAATAATTTTATTTTCACTTTTCAACTAAAATCATCGTCTAGATAGATTTTTTGACTAGTTGCTCTGAATAGATTTTTTCTTGGCCGTAGTTTTTTTTTCTTGTTAAAATAAATCCTTATTAAAATAACATATTCAAAAAATGCACGAGAAAAGGTTGTAGCGAATCAAAAGTTGTTTTTTATAGTTTTCTTTTCTGTTTCAATTAATTGAAAATTACAATTAAAGTGAATTTTAGTTAGGAATGAGTTGTCACTAAGTTTTACTGGCGTGGCCATCACGATTAAAACTAACTGTTTAGTATTACTCAGAAAAATATTCTGCATAAAATATAGTAAACAAAGTAAGTATGGATACTATTAAAAATCATGATAACATTACAAGTTGGAAGTAAGTAGATGCGATAATAAAAAAATACTAAAAACGTGAGAATAAAAGTAAGTCAATTGACGAGTTCTAACATCACTGAAGAAATTATTGGTTAAAAAAACTTTTTGTAGTCTGTAGAATAATTATAATAATATCTGCGTTCTTTAAAACATACGTTTATCTACTAGATACTAGATAAATACCGAATGGATGTTATGGAGGTTCTAGATACACATACTGTGATAGATTGTTTTAACGAAATTTTAAGATGTGTGAAAACGTATGTATGGCCACATTATGCATACCTATCAATGACCTGCTCCACACAGACCAATAAGGTCAGTCCACATAACGCATATACCTTTGACCTGCTACGCACCGACTAATGGGGTAAGTCCACATAAGTATTTTTTTGAAAAAAGCAATAGATAGAGCGAGTGTATGAAATTAAAAAAAATAGCAAAAGTGAAAGCTAGCAAAACGTAACAACCTGTATGTCGCAACTTCCATGGCCACATTTGTCGGTGAAATACGGGTGGTCGCACAAGCATTGGCTAACCTGTACGGGTGTATGGGTGCGTGTGCGTGTGTGTGTGTTTGTTTTGCCATATTTGCGGCTACCTGTGCGTGCATAACCCTGAACTGTGGCCCCTGTTTCAATTGTAGTTACGTTTCGGTAGCCACAGTGAAAAGTGAGTGTAACATTTGTAGTATAATTTTGTCGACACCTATACGTTCCTTACCTTGTCATTATACGTATCCCAAATTTTAAATATTATAGATTTTAACAGTTTGAAATGACGCGCCATTAACTAAATTTTGTGTAAGACGCCACATTATTGCACTGTGCATCCTGAATTCTAGACAAACAAGTGGCTACTTCATAATTCTCTATAATATAGCGCCCCCTTCAGGATACACTTTTAAGCTTCCACTGAATCATTTGTGCATTATACGACTGATGTACAGGTTCGAGTTTTCTGCTGCTGGTATTAAATTTAAATTTTACAGTTTACAAGGGTAAGTAAAATTTAATATATTATGTACTATTAAATTAATATCCCCGTCAAAGAATAATAAGTCCGTCATATGATTTATAATAATAATAATAAAATTAAATAATTTTTTGACCTTTTATAACTACCTGTTTGTATTGCTTCATTCTTTATACAATATTATTGGTTTAACCATGTAAAACTAAATTAACTATGTTTTTCTGTTTATTTTTAGTTTCATCACTTTCAGTGTATACATTGTGGTCTTACATTGTATGGTTACTACATTTCACTACATTATGGTCTTGATATCATACGATGCACTGTTTCATGATCGTATAATAATACATTTTGTTGATATTACAAACATATTACAAATTCTTAACTTATTACTCCCACATTCGCTTAGTGGATGTAAATATAGTAATCTAAAAAAAAAAAACTCAAAAATGCTTCCTCTTGAAATAGGTTTAGAATATCATGAAACGTCGAGATTTTAAATTTGAGCAAAAAAAATGTCTATCGGTCTGTCGGTTTGTCCGTAACTTTTTTTCTGTACGTTTTCTCTGTAACGGTTTAAGATATTGTCTTGAAATTTTATACACGTATATATTATAACGAGATCACGAACTGGATTGTTTCTTTTAATTTATCTGGTGAAGGGTCTGAGGGTAAATAGGGGTAAGTAAATAGTGGAAAATAAGTAAAGCAAGCGTAAGTGTACAAAAATTTGGAATTGATGTATATACTAGAAGCCATGGCCTCATATATTTATATTATTCTCTATCCCTCCACCACCTACTCTATTATTAAAAGGGTTGACAAAATAAAATTGAGATATCTCTTGAAATTTGGCACACTTATATATTATAGCAACACCTGGAACTAGATTTTATTTGATATGATTCCGTTGAAGGGTTGGAGGTTAAATTAGAGTAAATAGGGGAAGGAAAGTAAAGCAAACTGCTAGGAGTACAGAAATTTGGGTTTTGGTGTATAAACTAAAAGCCACGTCCTCAGATTTTATTATAAAATGTTTTAACTTCCTCCATCCTCCATTAAAATAGTTGATCAAATAAAATTAAGATTCTTACTTGAAATTTGGTATATATATGTATAATAAAGATATCTGTAATTAGATATTAATTTGAGATGACTCCATTGAAGGGTTGGCGTTAAATGGGGAAAAATAAGTAAAGTAAGCAGGTAAAAGTACAGAAACTTGGAATTTGGAGTATATATTAGAGGCCAAGGTCTCAGATTTTTCAACCCCTCCACCACAACCACTCTATTATTAAAGGCTTTGACAAAATTAAATTGAGATATTCACCTGACAGGACTCCGCTCACTTTTTATGGGAACTGACCCCCGGTAAAATTGGCTGGAATTGAGTTGTTTCCCTCAACCTCTGGATCAAAAGGGCACATTTCCCATAAGAAATGAGCACCCCCTTTGCACGTATGTATTATAATGACATCCGGAACCACATTATATTTTGAGATAATTTCGTTGAAGGTAGAAGTAATGGGGGAAAAAGGCAGAAACTTGAGATTTGGGGTATATACTAGAAGCCAAGACCTCAGATTTCTTCATAATATTTTTCTACCCTCCAGCACCTTCACTCTATTATTAAGGGGGTTGATAAAATAAAATTGAGACATTCATTTAAAATATGGTACACGTATATATTATATGGACATCTGGAACTAGATTATATATTTTGAGATGATTCCGTTGAAGGGGTGGAGAATAAGTAGAAGTAAATAGGGGAAAGTGAGTAAAGCAAGCTGGTAAGAGTACAGAAACTAGAGATTTGGTGTATATATTAGACACTAAGTGATCAAATTTCTTTACAATGCTTCGTATCTCAAACATTCTATTTGGGTGGTCTTGTATGATGTGCATCTCACAGCAATATATAATGTATCTATGGAAAGTGATACTATTGGTGTAAATAACAATTTTTTTTACTGTGAATGTATTCTACCCTTAGTTGACCCAAAATCTATTTTCAGAACATTAGTATTTCAAAAATGTGTAGAGAACGCTGATGGCAGCTTAAAAATACAATTCGCTTCAAATGAACTGCCATTTCTGTGCAAGATATTGAAAAATTTTACGAGGAAAACTTGTTCAAAATAAAAAAAAAAAAATGAGATTGTGCCAAATTTGATAACTCTACAGGGTAATTCACGTAAGCCGTTCGTTAAAGGCTTTTCAACTTTTGGCACACCCTGTATACAGGAGGATTGAAAATACATTAAGTAGAACAGCCAATATTGATTATGGCGGATACGAAATTTCAAGTTTCTAATCCAACTGTAAGATAAAGAACTTCTAACAAACAGCCTGTACAGTTATCAAATTAGGTACAACGTCATATTTATTAATTTTTTTGTATAAGATGTTTTAATATCTTGAACAAAAATGACAGTTTATCTGAAGCGAATTTAATTTTTAAGCGGGCACCAACGCCCTCGATACATTTTTGAAACACTAACATACTGAAAATAGGTTTTAGGTCAAGTAAGAGCAGAATGCATAAAATTGTGTTCGTAATAAAAAAATATTATTATTTATACATACCGGGTGTCCAAAAAGTCTAGAAACGGTCAAATACCTCGTGAAATACTTATTGGATCCAAGAAAGAGAAACCACGTCCTTAATAATTTTAAAAGCGCTATCCATGATATCCCACCACCTTCACCCCTTGGGGTGGGGAGGGGGGCAACTTTGAAATCTTAAATGGGTACCTCTATTTTTTATTGAAGAATCGGATATTCAGATTACGAATAGAATACTTTTGTTCGAAATTATTTTTCTGAAATTGTCATTTTTTTTAGTTAGGTATCTGGCGAGGAAAAATCAAAATTTTGGAAATTGGTGAATTTCTTACTCGAAAAAGAAGAAGTTTGGACAAAAATCGTAAGAAACCAAAAGAGTTTAGAATCATCCCGGGAATATTCTGAATATTTTTCGGAATTGTCCAATGCACTTGAAAACTCCACAATGCTCTTTTCTGCAAAGGACATTGGACAATTCCGAAAAAATTTGAGAACATTTCCGGGATGATTCCAAATTCTCTTTGTCTCTTTTTCTTCAAACTTCTTCTTTTTCAAGTAAAAAAACCGCAAAGTTCTAAAATTTTGATTCCTCGCTGGATATCTAAAAAAACGACAATTTCAGAAAAAGAGTTTCGAACAAAAGTAGTCTATTCTTAGTCGGAATATCCAAGTCTGCAATAAAAAATGGGGGTACCCATTAAAGATTCTAAATTTGCCCCCCGCCCCACCCTAAAGGGTGGGAGGTGGGGGGTCGCATTTGGTATCATTGGATAACGCTTTTAGAAATATTAAGAACGTGTACTTTTTTTGGGATCCAATGTGTATTCCTCGAGATATTTGACAGTTTCCAGACTTTTTAGACACCCGGTATAATATCGCTTAGCCGTGAACATTTTGTGTACATATGGTCTAAAGATGAAACCGGTCAAAAAATAAGAGAGATTGGTGCTTCTTATACCGTTATTTCCTAACTTTTTCCCATTGAAGCTATTAACCTACCTATTAAGTAGGCATCATTGTCTTTTCGATTATTTTCCCATTATTTTAAGTAATTCTCTTTTTTATTATTTTGGCTTCAGTAACATAGCAATTAATGTAATTGGAAGACACCTTACAGCATTTTAACATTTCTTAGGGCTGGAACCTTTGGTTTGGTGATTCTAAAACAGATCTCCACTAAATATGCTTTTGTCAACAATGGTTTCGTCAATTAAGTTGGCACGATGTAAATGGTTTAAGTTTTAAGTCCAAATGTATTTAGTGACTTATATTTTGCAGAAACTGCGTCAGTTTGAGTATTCCTTTCGTATTCTAATGAATCCTAACTAAAATGAAGAGTAATTAATAACCTTATTTATTCCGAATTTCCTAATTTGTATTGTGAGTAAAGAACGACCAATTTAAAAAAAAAAAAGTAACCACAGTTGACACACAAGGTAACCATAATTAAATGCACAGGTCACCAGAAATATAGTAAACAAAATTACACACTTACACTCGATTGAGACTACGGTAGCCACAGTCACTGCTTTCATAACGGCCAAACGGTGGTGTGTATTTAAAAATAGAGTAGCGCTCTGTGCATCTAATTTTTGTAAGAGTCAAGTGTAATGCAAAATCGCATGGTAGCCACTTATAATTCATTTGCACGGTAGCCACAAATATTTCACACCGTGTATGTGTGTATGCGTATGTGTGTTAGCACGATAGCGGCGAAACTAGTGGACGGATTTGGATGAAACTTTGCATGAGGGTTTCTTTAGTACTCTAGAAGATTTGAAAAGGTTTCCAGTTTAGTGCCATTTTGGCATAACAACTTGTTTATTTTATCATTACTTACAATTTGTAATATAACCACTGGAAAGCAGTTAAAATTCCGATTTCAATGGTATATCACACTTACACCTTTTTTTATATACCTACATTTTTTCATACAGATTATTATATAGAGAACAAACAGAATTCACTCTCTCTATACTATCAACATATGTAAAACTATGTCGGAAGGTTTCCGTGGTCGAGTGAGCTAAAGCTTCGACTTACATCTAACCAAAACTTCTTTCTATCACATGCTTTTCACCACCATATTTTTATTCTGTACCTATTCTCTTTCTCGTTCTTATTGTTTGTCACCTGTTTGTATTTTTGCAAATTTTCATTTTGTCCTTTTTTATTGTAAAATTCCCTTTTGGCCAAGAAACTTTATAAAAATTCAAACTACTTTCAAAACTCAATTTTCCTTAGAATTGAGGAAATGAATATATTACTAGCAAAAATACTCGTAATTATTTCAAACTCTTACTAAAGACTCATCATAGATAGAAGTAGCACTGAAGAAGTATCCTTGTGTAGGATACAGAAACACGTGTCTGTGAAAGTTTTTAAAGTTTTTGGTAAGTGTTTCTGTCTTTAGTTGTTTTTTGGTTTTGTTGAACAGGATAATTTAAAATTAAAACTAACATTATTGTGACAGTTATCTGTACGTAATGTGCATATTTCTTTCTTATAATTCAATGTTGTTCGTGGCATGTAGCCAGCAAAGTATTTTGTTTAGAAGGATATATGTTTTTGTACTTATCTATGATGAGTCTTTAGTAAGAGTTTGAAATAATTACGAGTATTTTTGCTAGTAATATATTCATTTCCTCAATTCTATTTTAGATTACTCTTACATTGTAGGGAATTTGCATTTGCATTTGATTATGTTTCAATTTTCCTTTCTACTAATCACAACTTCCCAACGGCGAATTGGGGCACAATTGCCTCAAACGGGTCTTTTCCATTGAGTTTATTCCCGTCTCAGCAACCAAAATTTAGTCAGTGTTTTTATCCAAATTTTTCAGCGCTTTCTTAGTTTCAGTGTTCTTAAATTTAAGTTTTAAATATGCAAAATTTTAATGACGATTTTAACCTTCATAGGGCCAAGCTCAAAAAATAACGTATCGGTCTGACCGGGGTGCACTGGCACCCCACCTATAATATTGTGTGATAAGAAAAATTCGAATGTAACAGTGTTTTATTTAATTCATTGCAACATAATTAAGACAATATAAATTCATTTTTAGATCATTAACACAAAAAAACTTTAATTCTCAAGTAGTGATTTAGGATACATTTTCTCCAGCACACTTATCACACTGCACTTTTCTTGGATTCGAGTGGTCTGCACAGACAAATTTCTTGCAACTTAGGCAATATTTTCTCGATTTTCGGTCCCGAGATCTTGGACAGAGGAAGCAACGACCTTGAGAGGCAACAACTTCTTCGGCTCCTCCCACTTCATTTTCCACTGCTAAATCGGGAAAAGTGCTTAGTATGTGCTTCTGGATTGTTGAATGCAACCCAATTCGGTTTCTATAGCGGGCGGCTACATGATCTCGCATAAGGTCTTTGCCAAGGTGTAATAAAAACTTTCTACGACGATCTAATTGTTTTACCTTCCACTCCGGATTTTTGATAGTCCACAACTTGAGCGCATTTATGCCAGCTATATCCACTAAATGCTGAAAAATTGCCATGGGCCACCGATTAGTTTTCCTCTGACATGAGTACTGTTTTGCCATTTTATCTACAGTATCCACGGTTCCTTTCGTACTGTTGTAGTGTAGAATTATATCAGGCTTATAATTATGTTCCTCCCCAGACACTTGGTCGTCGGTGTGTTCACTGGAGAACATAATAACTGCCCGGTTCTTTTTCGGAACATAAGATACTAAAGTACGATTTTTCCTAAACGCAAACATGCTGGAAAATATAGGCTTATAGGACCTAGGAAGAAGTTCCGTTGGAATATATTTCTTATCTTTCCTAAGAGTTCCTACTAAAGTAATATTTTTTTCCCACAGCTTGTCTGCTAAAGGTAAACTGGTAAAGAAATTGTCTGTCGTGAGACCATATCCTCTTCCCAAGTAACTGGTTAAATCTAATACCACTCGTTGCCCTTGGCCCACTTCGGCCTTTTTATTTTGTTTTCCTACAATAAATAAGGATAAATATAATTATTTAAAAAAATCAATTAATTCTTACCTAAATAGACTTGCATATTCAGCGTATAAGCCGACTTGCAATCAGCAAGTGCTCAGATCTTGATTCCGTATTTGTCTGGTTTTGACTTCATGTAAACACGAAACGGGGCTCTTCCTCTAAACGGAACCAGTTGCTCATCAATGCAAATGTGGGTGCCAGGATTGTATGCTTTCTTACAATTTGAAACAAATATGTCGAATACTTCCCTTATAGGGGCAAGCTTATCGGTGACTCTACGTTCCGGCCTTGTTTCAAAATTATCGAATCGCAAAAAGCATGTTAGGATCTTATATCTATTTCTTGACATACACGCTGGAATAATTGGTCGGCAATAAGCGGTGTCAGTTGACCACAAGATGTCAATTGTTTCTTTAGAAGCCTGAAGGGCTCCCATTGTTATCAGAAGCCCAATGTAAGCTCTTATCTCAGTTGCGTTCGTTGGAACAAACCGTTTCACATTTTTCGGATGTTCACTGTTATGTTTGTTGTAGTAGTCATGTGCCTTGCGATTAGTTTCAGTAACGATTATATTGATTACTTCGGGAGTAAAAAACAAGAGAAATGCATCTGAAAATGTTTCAAATTGTGAACCATAACCGGTAAGACCCTCTGGCGTGTTCAGTATGTTTGCATGTGAACGTCGCACCTTTATATTCAGGGGAACTTTGGACCATTTGATGTTTTTATCTTTGGTATTATATTCTAGTATACCTTCGCTGGCGTCGTCATCACCATCATTAGAATTTGCATCGTTTTGAGCTTCTTGCTCATTTTCACCTTCTTGCCCTTCAATTTCGTCATCGACCTCTTCCTCTTCGGACAAGTGATCAGATTCCTCATCATCGCTATCTTCTAATTCCAATATGTCATCCTCTTCAAGCAACCTCGCTAACTCTGCATCTGATAAAGCTTTAAGATTATCAGCAAAAGCCATTGCGTACCAAAAGTTATTGCTATTCAGTAATAAAAAAACGCCCGTGCAAGCCAACACGCTCTTGCAATCGACTTATCTCAACCAGCACTGACACACAACCACATCCGCCCGACCGCCGCGCGCCGACAGGAAACATTCTTAGTTCTCGGAGATTTGTCATCGATGCACGCACTCAATATCCCCACTCATAATAATTAAAAATCCGAAAGAAATGCAAGAAATCAACAGCAACAAATAAATCAGAAAAGGCCGACCGGGGTGCAGGTGCACCCTAACTAAATAATTAATTTTTTTATCGACAGATGAAGTTCTGCCAATTCTAATATTTTGTCAGATTATGTAAGGACGAATAATAAGAAGCTACTAAAATTGTCGGTACCCAAAAAAAATTTTTCAAAAAAATACAAAGAAAAATATAGGCCTGGGGTGCATTTGCACCCCCCTTGGCCCTATGAAGGTTAAGCTACCACAGGCGGCAGGAGTTTTGTCTATTTTAATTAATTTTATTGAGCCGAACCGGTCGCGTTCAGCCCAACCGCACTAACACCACGGCGCTGTGCGACGTGGTTGTACGGTTGACTCCGGATCACGATCCGGGGAGGCAATGTTTTATACGATTTTAATATTGAATAAATTTGTTAAGTAAGTAAGTAAGTGTCGACTTACAAATCAAGAAATCGACGGTTCGATCCCAACACAGTGCGGTTTCTTTTCTTTATTCGTTATAAACTTTATTAATAATTTCGGAAAATGTTACATGATTAAATATCATCATATATTGGGTGTTCATAATTATTCGGAGTTTGAGGATTGGTCGCTAGTTTTAAATGAAATATAAATAATTCTGTTGCTGTTTATATATTTGATTTAAAGGCATGTCATGACGGCTGATTTGAATTGACTATCAGAGCTCGCAGCATTTGCTACTGCTACGAATCAAATTACAGTTAAAAAGTAGCAGACTGCTGTTTAGCAGCCCGTCACTAATTTCAACCGGGTGGGGAGGTTCCAGCCGCTTCCAGTAGCTGCCGATTTTTTAACTTTGATTTTGTTTGTAGGTGTAAAATAGAAGGAAAATGGCGTGGTGTAACAGACGGTTTTTAATTTTTTTCAGATCAACTACTAAACCAAATTTTGAAAGAAAATCTGCACCAACAATTGGTCGTGAAATATATATTAACACAAAAGGATATAAAGACTCTCGACGTGAACCTAAATTTAGTTTAAAAAGTTTGGTACCAAATATTTTGATATCCGAACCAATGACCGCAGTATGTCTTTTTCAACTTTGAAAATTTTGGAATGTCGATTAGGTATGACAAGAATTTCAGCACTAGTATCAATCAGTAATTTTAAATAAATAATTTTGTCAGTGACAAATAGCGATGTGAGGAAAACAAGCTACTACTTTCCGCCGCAGCAGCAGATTTAATTAGTTTTTTGAAGCAATATTTTGTCAGTTAGTAGATTTAAATTTACAGGATTGTTTCCATTTTGTTGGCCTTCTTTCCAAACGTAAAATGATACCAACATAAATCACTGATCTCGTTGAATTTAACATTCCGTCTTGTTGAACTATTATTTTTAGAATTACTGCGTGAATTCCTACAATGACAGATATGATCCGCCTCGTTAGAGGAACGGAATCTGCTAGAGCCTGAAAAAAAGTTATCCTAAGTTATGATAATTCAGCTAAAATATTATTGTATTCTGAAGCCATACTAGAAAAAGATTGTCAGAAATCTGCTGAGAAATTTTGATTACTTATATCTATTTTATAAGCGTTAATACTGAGATTTGAAGAAACTTCCCAAATTATATTTGCTATATCAGATACTTTCCGAATTTCCATTTTACCGAAAGCCACCAGAGTGATATTAATTGTTTTGGTTAGTTCCTTCTTCCACAGCTGTTTAAGTAATTCTTGTCTGACCGTGGCGTGGGTGGGTGAAGAAGTTCCAGCTGTTATTTCCATAAATCTATATAACTCCGATAATGTTTTATCATCCAAATTTGTGTTTGAAAGCAAGTCCTCCAATTTATTTTCTTTTGAGGAAGAAAGTCGTTGTATTATTTTTTTCTTAATTAATCATGTTTATTTTGAGGTTCTCGAATTTTATCTAAAATCATAATAATGGTCTATTGAGGCAATGAGGAAACAACATATTCGTATTTGGTAAAATCACGAATGATTTTATTTGAACTGAGTTGACTTTCCGCTTGCACAAACCATGCCTCAGGACATTGTGTCCAAAGCTGTGGCAACTTGACGGACACACTTGCTTGTTCGCGGTTGATGCTAAAAGTATTTTCAAATTCAATTAAATTTTTATATTGCATATTTGACACTTGCTGAAGGTAGGATTAATGCAACGTACAGAATAAAATTGGTTATTCTAACAATTCGCTAGAAATTTGTACAAATTTCCAAAATTGAGGTAAATTATTATTAAACTATTCCGCTCCTCCCAGAAGGTACAAATTGACGTGACGTCTTTAATTTGCGCCATCGTCTCTCAAGGAATTAAATTCGGACATCGGGATCCTCGAAACTTATTGAAATAAAATTTACACTCGAAATTCCTTGTGCTAAAACTGTCGGGGTCACCCAAAGGTTATAAGTGTAACATCTTGCTTGTTAAGAAGATGTTTATTTAATATCATAAAAGATAAAATGAAGAAAAAACAGCCACACGACTATCATCAAGGGCTACACGTGACGTAGCACTTGCCGATTCTGATAAGCCAACTCTTTTAGTAATCTTCATCAAATTTATTTAATGCCTTTAAATCCCGAAACCGTTTCTGCCAAATGTCATGTCCCTATAATCTGGAGTTATCAACTATCTTCGTCCATTTCGTCTTCTCTGTCTATCTGTCTTATCTTGTTAATTCTCTAATCTTTGTTTCAGCATTTCTTTTTTAAAAAGCGATTACGGGGCTGTATATCTTACAAAGACCTGCAAAAGGACAATTTTCGTTTTGTTTTAACCCAAAAAAGTGATCCGAGTGTCTTTTGCGTGCTAAACACGATGCCGTTGGCTGTATACCGCTATCATGTCATAATTTTGAAAAAACTTGGCCTAACAGTGCTAAAAAGATCATATCTGCCTATACTCGTGCCCTAATAACTGAACAACGGCACGAGATTGGGTAAAACGTACCACCATCTTATTCAGCTCTCCAAAATATTCAAAAACCAACGGTAGCAATAAAGAAACTCAGCTATAGATGGCGCAAACATTATTTTATTTATGAGTTTAGCAAGAAATACTAGAATATTTTTGTTGACTATATACACAAGTAAATCGGACCTAAATAGATAATTCCATAGAATTTTGACGAGCTGAACACAATGCCGTTACCGATTTTGAGGTTAGGATTTTGAGAAAACATAATCTTAAAATGGATAAATAATATTTTTATAATATTACAGAAAATATTATTTTATTCAGTTTGAAGTTACGTTTTCTCAAAATGCTGACCTTATAGAGCATTGTGCTTAGCACGTCAAAGTCGTATGGAATTACCTATTTAGCTCCGATTTACTTGCGTATAAATGCAAATAAATTGGACCTAAATAAGTAATATACTCACCACAAAAATTCTAGTATTTCTTGCCAAACTCAGGAATAAAATAATGTTTGCGCCTTCTATAGTCATGTTAATTTTATTGTTACTATTGGATTTTA
The DNA here is from genome assembly GCA_963583905.1 of Stenurella melanura. NCBI lineage: Eukaryota > Metazoa > Arthropoda > Insecta > Coleoptera > Cerambycidae > Stenurella > Stenurella melanura. Next base: position 61,569,982 of record OY757316.1, on the reverse strand, counting down.
AAAATATTGGACAGTTGAATAAGATGGTCTGGTCCGATTTACTAAATCTCGTATCGTAATCAAGTTATTAGGGCACGAATATAGGCAGAAATGACATTTTCAGCCCTTTCAGGTTGGATTTTCTCAAAATTGTGACATGATGGCGCAAATCGGCCAACGGTATCGTGTATAGCAAAATTCTTCGTAATCACTTATATGAGTATTAGTCACGTAAACAATCGACGATTCATTTTCGAATTTGCTTTTCCTTTTTAGGCGTTCTAATCAACATTTTAACTCGAAACTGGCTTCAAGCTATCAATTGTTTCAATTTTTTATGTCCTGCAAATTGACCAAAAAGTGCGGTTAAATTTAGTTTTTGTCGCAGTTTTGTTGTGAATAATTTATGTATGTTTTCTTATTGCGATAAGGGTTATACAACTAGAGATATTTAAGAAGAACTGTGAAAGAATGCGATTTTGAACATTCTTTCCACCACATAGATTTAATCCAAAACACTTTACTAGACATTTTGTAATGTTTCCAGCAAAAGGTCCATGGGCGTATCGAGCACACACAATAGAGTTTCGTAACCATTTCAGAATGAAATGTGCATATTTAATTTGCCATGGGAACACATTGATCGTTCTGTGTAGGTAATAAAAAACGTTTTTCATTTTCTTTACAGGAAGTGTCCTTGATTCAGTGTTGAAAGCAGTTTCTCAAGGGTGCTATTGGAAAAGAATCAGATTTGTACAAACAATAAATAAATATACATATATATATATATAAGTACAGAGATTAAAATTAGACGACTGTCTAAGTTAAAAACAAAAATTTTTAATTTAACTTCAGGGATGCAGTCACTGGGTTCAAAAAAGAAGACTCTTTTTTAAATTCAAGCTTTCGAAACTTTATTGTTTCTTCCTCAGGAATTCTACAAAAATGTTTATACATTGTAATTATATTATTTAAAAATGTGAAAGGTACTTACTAAATTGAGGTTATAAATAAAATTGGCATGTCCTAAGGACCATAGAAAACATTGCTATTACAATTTAAAAACACTACATTTTGATTCAATCTAAGTTAAAAGCAAAATCCTTAATCAAGAAGTTGCATCAGCCACTTCGAAAACTGAACAGATACCAGTCAACTACGTTTTATGAAAATTCGAAAAAAGCAGCGGAATGTTGACAAAAAACCACGAAATATCAGGACTGGAGCAGAGAGAGAGGGGGTGCCAAGCCCCTCTCTCTCTACTCCAGGCCTGACATAAATGGATGCCAACACAACAGATCAAATGAAACCAACTAATTGTTAAAAGTAGTGTACAGGGTGTTGTCCCTGTTCCTTCTATTAGCGTGTGCATGTAATAAATACGTGTATAAAATGCTGAGACCTTCGATATCACTTCTGGCATTCATAGCATCTGGTTCGTTAAAGATATGACACATCTCCAGGAAAGTCCTTTTATGAAGGTTTTTTTGAAAGTCCAAAATCTTAACTTCATCGTAGTTAAGATTATGGTTTAACGTTAGAGCATGTTTTGTTAACATCGAAGACTCTTTGTTGAGTCTCACGTCGCTCCTGTGTGAAGTGATCCTATCTTTAACTTTTCTACCAGTTTGACCTATATACTTTTTTTCACAATTCATGCAAGAGATGCAATATACCACATTGGAATAATTTTTTAAATCGTCTTTGTCTTTCAATTTAGCAAAAAGATTGTTGATGGTTATTTTATTTTTAAATGCTAATTTTATGTGTGAGAATCTTGAAAATAATTTCCTTAATTTAAGAGACACCAGTGCTATGTTCGGTACAGAAAAATAAAATATGTTGTTACCCATGTCCTGGTTCTCAACCATACCAGGCACAATTCTGTCACGACGTCCATCATTTAAACTGTCATTAGCAATTGTTCGGCTGAAAATCAGTTTTTTTGTTAAAGTCGGTGGATAACCACACTTAACAAATAATTCTGACAATTTTTTAAGATTATCTGCTACAAGAGAGGTATGTGAGGTGTTTATAACCCTATTTTTCATTCCCAACAGCACATTGATTTTTTGTCTTTCAGAGTGGAACGATTCATAGTGTAAATATCGTCCAGATGACCCTGGTTTAGTGTACCAAGAAGTGATAACCTTATTGTCTACCCGCCTTATCAGTTGGGTATCCAAGAAGGGGACTCTGTTGTTTTCGTCTTCTTCTTCTATGGTAAATTTCAAACGTTGATTGTAATTATTGAACACCTCTAATAAGCGTTCTTTACAATTGTTGGGAATACTAAGTATGATATCGTCAACATATTTTTTTAAGAAAGGGAACCTCAAAACCTAGTTGCAGCAGACAGTCATTGATCAAGTCGTCCATGACGTATTGTGCCAATATGGGTGAGACCGGACTCCCCATAGGCATGCCTAAGGTTTGTTTGTAAATAATATTATTGAAACTGAACACAGTGGTGTCAAATAAAAAAGTTATTAGTTCCAAGAATCTTCTTTTTGAAATATTACAATGTAATTGTATTTCCTCCCAGTGGCGTTCGACCGAGCTTTTCGCTAGGTCTACTGTGATATTATTGAACAAAGATTTAACGTCTAGACTTAATATGACGTAATTGTCTGGCAATTGGAACTCTTGTATGAATGTGCTGAATTGAAAGGAGTCTTTAATGAAAAAGTTATTATCTGTGCTATAAGCGTTCGTAAGTATATCGGTAACTAATTGGGCGATACCCCTATTAGGGCTATTAACCCCAGAAATGATAGGTCTCAGTGATAGTGTTGGCTTATGTATCTTCGGGAGACCATAAAATTTATTTATTACACCGTTATAACATCTATGTTTTTGACCTTCTCGAGGTGATATCATTCTACTTTTTTCCAATTGAGAGATAATATTGTTGGCTTTACTTTGTATCGTGTGACTGGAATCCCTGTTGAGGATGCAATAGTATTCATCGTCTGCCAAGATTTCTGTTGACAGTCTATCATATTGTTCTTTTGTCATGATCGTGGTGACTTTCATTTTGTCTGATTGAATGACTTTTAACTGAGGGTTTTCATTTAGAAACCTTTTGCATGTTAGGTAGCTGTTGTAATACACATTAGGGCTTTTACCTCTGTGTAAAAAATTTGTAATCATGTTGGTGGATTGAGTGAGAAGTAGATTTTTTTCTCTGTTGTTAATCGTATCTATGTTATTGACAATATGATCGACGTCTGACAGAAGCCTTGGTATACTGATGTCTTTTGCTAGTGGTTCTATACTAAATTTGGGGCCAAGTGCCAAAAAATTAGAAACCTCACCAGGGATTTCAACATTAGTTAGATTCTTAATCCAATGTGCTGGCGTTTTAAGTTTCGATAGAGTTGACTGTTTTAAATTGTTAAATTTACGAACGTTAGTGTTTTTGACCTGGAAAAACTTTCTATTATATTTGACAGATTGACTTCTAAAAAAGTCAACCATGATGTAGTAAGGTAGCTTATTGCTAAGTCTATTTTTTAATGTTCTAAAAGTTTTTTCCATGTCTCTAACACTATCGTGCGTGACTTTAATTTCTAAATTAAGTATTTTTGTTCTTAACCTTTGATTGAATTCTGATGTCCGATGTAAAGTCCTTCCAACGGCTGCCCCCGTTAGGTTGTCCACGTTCTTTACACCTGTCGTGATGTGGGTAGGAATGATACCATGTTTTCTGCATTGCAACAGGAATGTCTTTCTATTTCTTAGAGATGCCAACTTGATATTGATATTTGCCACATTCTTCAGCTCCTTCATAGTAGCGTACCCATAATTATTTCGGATGTTCTGATAAAACCCCATATCGGCTATAAGTACAGAGATTAAAATTAGACGACTGTCTAAGTTAAAAACAAAAATTTTTAATTTAACTTCAGGGATGCAGTCACTGGGTTCAAAAAAGAAGACTCTTTTTTAAATTCAAGCTTTCGAAACTTTATTGTTTCTTCCTCAGGAATTCTACAAAAATGTTTATACATTGTAATTATATTATTTAAAAATGTGAAAGGTACTTACTAAATTGAGGTTATAAATAAAATTGGCATGTCCTAAGGACCATAGAAAACATTGCTATTACAATTTAAAAACACTACATTTTGATTCAATCTAAGTTAAAAGCAAAATCCTTAATCAAGAAGTTGCATCAGCCACTTCGAAAACTGAACAGATACCAGTCAACTACGTTTTATGAAAATTCGAAAAAAGCAGCGGAATGTTGACAAAAAACCACGAAATATCAGGACTGGAGCAGAGAGAGAGGGGGTGCCAAGCCCCTCTCTCTCTACTCCAGGCCTGACATAAATGGATGCCAACACAACAGATCAAATGAAACCAACTAATTGTTAAAAGTAGTGTACAGGGTGTTGTCCCTGTTCCTTCTATTAGCGTGTGCATGTAATAAATACGTGTATAAAATGCTGAGACCTTCGATATCACTTCTGGCATTCATAGCATCTGGTTCGTTAAAGATATGACACATCTCCAGGAAAGTCCTTTTATGAAGGTTTTTTTGAAAGTCCAAAATCTTAACTTCATCGTAGTTAAGATTATGGTTTAACGTTAGAGCATGTTTTGTTAACATCGAAGACTCTTTGTTGAGTCTCACGTCGCTCCTGTGTGAAGTGATCCTATCTTTAACTTTTCTACCAGTTTGACCTATATACTTTTTTTCACAATTCATGCAAGAGATGCAATATACCACATTGGAATAATTTTTTAAATCGTCTTTGTCTTTCAATTTAGCAAAAAGATTGTTGATGGTTATTTTATTTTTAAATGCTAATTTTATGTGTGAGAATCTTGAAAATAATTTCCTTAATTTAAGAGACACCAGTGCTATGTTCGGTACAGAAAAATAAAATATGTTGTTACCCATGTCCTGGTTCTCAACCATACCAGGCACAATTCTGTCACGACGTCCATCATTTAAACTGTCATTAGCAATTGTTCGGCTGAAAATCAGTTTTTTTGTTAAAGTCGGTGGATAACCACACTTAACAAATAATTCTGACAATTTTTTAAGATTATCTGCTACAAGAGAGGTATGTGAGGTGTTTATAACCCTATTTTTCATTCCCAACAGCACATTGATTTTTTGTCTTTCAGAGTGGAACGATTCATAGTGTAAATATCGTCCAGATGACCCTGGTTTAGTGTACCAAGAAGTGATAACCTTATTGTCTACCCGCCTTATCAGTTGGGTATCCAAGAAGGGGACTCTGTTGTTTTCGTCTTCTTCTTCTATGGTAAATTTCAAACGTTGATTGTAATTATTGAACACCTCTAATAAGCGTTCTTTACAATTGTTGGGAATACTAAGTATGATATCGTCAACATATTTTTTAAGAAAGGGAACCTCAAAACCTAGTTGCAGCAGACAGTCATTGATCAAGTCGTCCATGACGTATTGTGCCAATATGGGTGAGACCGGACTCCCCATAGGCATGCCTAAGGTTTGTTTGTAAATAATATTATTGAAACTGAACACAGTGGTGTCAAATAAAAAAGTTATTAGTTCCAAGAATCTTCTTTTTGAAATATTACAATGTAATTGTATTTCCTCCCAGTGGCGTTCGACCGAGCTTTTCGCTAGGTCTACTGTGATATTATTGAACAAAGATTTAACGTCTAGACTTAATATGACGTAATTGTCTGGCAATTGGAACTCTTGTATGAATGTGCTGAATTGAAAGGAGTCTTTAATGAAAAAGTTATTATCTGTGCTATAAGCGTTCGTAAGTATATCGGTAACTAATTGGGCGATACCCCTATTAGGGCTATTAACCCCAGAAATGATAGGTCTCAGTGATAGTGTTGGCTTATGTATCTTCGGGAGACCATAAAATTTATTTATTACACCGTTATAACATCTATGTTTTTGACCTTCTCGAGGTGATATCATTCTACTTTTTTCCAATTGAGAGATAATATTGTTGGCTTTACTTTGTATCGTGTGACTGGAATCCCTGTTGAGGATGCAATAGTATTCATCGTCTGCCAAGATTTCTGTTGACAGTCTATCATATTGTTCTTTTGTCATGATCGTGGTGACTTTCATTTTGTCTGATTGAATGACTTTTAACTGAGGGTTTTCATTTAGAAACCTTTTGCATGTTAGGTAGCTGTTGTAATACACATTAGGGCTTTTACCTCTGTGTAAAAAATTTGTAATCATGTTGGTGGATTGAGTGAGAAGTAGATTTTTTTCTCTGTTGTTAATCGTATCTATGTTATTGACAATATGATCGACGTCTGACAGAAGCCTTGGTATACTGATGTCTTTTGCTAGTGGTTCTATACTAAATTTGGGGCCAAGTGCCAAAAAATTAGAAACCTCACCAGGGATTTCAACATTAGTTAGATTCTTAATCCAATGTGCTGGCGTTTTAAGTTTCGATAGAGTTGACTGTTTTAAATTGTTAAATTTACGAACGTTAGTGTTTTTGACCTGGAAAAACTTTCTATTATATTTGACAGATTGACTTCTAAAAAAGTCAACCATGATGTAGTAAGGTAGCTTATTGCTAAGTCTATTTTTTAATGTTCTAAAAGTTTTTTCCATGTCTCTAACACTATCGTGCGTGACTTTAATTTCTAAATTAAGTATTTTTGTTCTTAACCTTTGATTGAATTCTGATGTCCGATGTAAAGTCCTTCCAACGGCTGCCCCCGTTAGGTTGTCCACGTTCTTTACACCTGTCGTGATGTGGGTAGGAATGATACCATGTTTTCTGCATTGCAACAGGAATGTCTTTCTATTTCTTAGAGATGCCAACTTGATATTGATATTTGCCACATTCTTCAGCTCCTTCATAGTAGCGTACCCATAATTATTTCGGATGTTCTGATAAAACCCCATATCGGCTATAAGTACAGAGATTAAAATTAGACGACTGTCTAAGTTAAAAACAAAAATTTTTAATTTAACTTCAGGGATGCAGTCACTGGGTTCAAAAAAGAAGACTCTTTTTTAAATTCAAGCTTTCGAAACTTTATTGTTTCTTCCTCAGGAATTCTACAAAAATGTTTATACATTGTAATTATATTATTTAAAAATGTGAAAGGTACTTACTAAATTGAGGTTATAAATAAAATTGGCATGTCCTAAGGACCATAGAAAACATTGCTATTACAATTTAAAAACACTACATTTTGATTCAATCTAAGTTAAAAGCAAAATCCTTAATCAAGAAGTTGCATCAGCCACTTCGAAAACTGAACAGATACCAGTCAACTACGTTTTATGAAAATTCGAAAAAAGCAGCGGAATGTTGACAAAAAACCACGAAATATCAGGACTGGAGCAGAGAGAGAGGGGGTGCCAAGCCCCTCTCTCTCTACTCCAGGCCTGACATAAATGGATGCCAACACAACAGATCAAATGAAACCAACTAATTGTTAAAAGTAGTGTACAGGGTGTTGTCCCTGTTCCTTCTATTAGCGTGTGCATGTAATAAATACGTGTATAAAATGCTGAGACCTTCGATATCACTTCTGGCATTCATAGCATCTGGTTCGTTAAAGATATGACACATCTCCAGGAAAGTCCTTTTATGAAGGTTTTTTTGAAAGTCCAAAATCTTAACTTCATCGTAGTTAAGATTATGGTTTAACGTTAGAGCATGTTTTGTTAACATCGAAGACTCTTTGTTGAGTCTCACGTCGCTCCTGTGTGAAGTGATCCTATCTTTAACTTTTCTACCAGTTTGACCTATATACTTTTTTTCACAATTCATGCAAGAGATGCAATATACCACATTGGAATAATTTTTTAAATCGTCTTTGTCTTTCAATTTAGCAAAAAGATTGTTGATGGTTATTTTATTTTTAAATGCTAATTTTATGTGTGAGAATCTTGAAAATAATTTCCTTAATTTAAGAGACACCAGTGCTATGTTCGGTACAGAAAAATAAAATATGTTGTTACCCATGTCCTGGTTCTCAACCATACGTCGTGACAGAATTGTGCCTGGTATGGTTGAGAACCAGGACATGGGTAACAACATATTTTATTTTTCTGTACCGAACATAGCACTGGTGTCTCTTAAATTAAGGAAATTATTTTCAAGATTCTCACACATAAAATTAGCATTTAAAAATAAAATAACCATCAACAATCTTTTTGCTAAATTGAAAGACAAAGACGATTTAAAAAATTATTCCAATGTGGTATATTGCATCTCTTGCATGAATTGTGAAAAAAAGTATATAGGTCAAACTGGTAGAAAAGTTAAAGATAGGATCACTTCACACAGGAGCGACGTGAGACTCAACAAAGAGTCTTCGATGTTAACAAAACATGCTCTAACGTTAAACCATAATCTTAATTAACTACGATGAAGTTAAGATTTTGGACTTTCAAAAAAACCTTCATAAAAGGACTTTCCTGGAGATGTGTCATATCTTTAACGAACCAGATGCTATGAATGCCAGAAGTGATATCGAAGGTCTCAGCATTTTATACACGTATTTATTACATGCACACGCTAATAGAAGGAACAGGGACAACACCCTGTACACTACTTTTAACAATTAGTTGGTTTCATTTGATCTGTTGTGTTGGCATCCATTTATGTCAGGCCTGGAGTAGAGAGAGAGGGGCTTGGCACCCCCTCTCTCTCTGCTCCAGTCCTGATATTTCGTGGTTTTTTGTCAACATTCCGCTGCTTTTTTCGAATTTTCATAAAACGTAGTTGACTGGTATCTGTTCAGTTTTCGAAGTGGCTGATGCAACTTCTTGATTAAGGATTTTGCTTTTAACTTAGATTGAATCAAAATGTAGTGTTTTTAAATTGTAATAGCAATGTTTTCTATGGTCCTTAGGACATGCCAATTTTATTTATAACCTCAATTTAGTAAGTACCTTTCACATTTTTAAATAATATAATTACAATGTATAAACATTTTTGTAGAATTCCTGAGGAAGAAACAATAAAGTTTCGAAAGCTTGAATTTAAAAAAGAGTCTTCTTTTTTGAACCCAGTGACTGCATCCCTGAAGTTAAATTAAAAATTTTTGTTTATATATATATATATATATATATATATATATATATATATATATATATATATATATATATATATATATATATATATATATATATTAAAACAAAACATTTCTGTCTATCACCTCTATGAATCCTTATTTTCATAAGGATAGTAAACCAAACCGCAACGAATTGCTAGTCTGGCCGCGTTAAGGATAAAAATCATATTTTATCACAAAACGCTTGGTTTTGATTGAAACAAATACCAGCCGAAAGATTTATACCTAATTAAAGGCAACTCTCGCACCAGTCGTCTCAGGCCACTTGCAGACTGCAGTTTCGCGCTGGTGGCGCTCGTCAGTGCAAGGCTTCCCGAGACGACTGACCCGAGAGTTTATTATTCCCAAGTGAATATTTCGCCGTTGCAAAACGACGAAATAGGGGAAGCTCCATCTAGCGGTCAATATCTGTCTCAATCAAAACAATATCCCGACATGGGGTGCATGTAATAGTTCAAGAGCATGCTTCTAGAGGGCAGAATATATATTTTTTTTTTTTTTTTTTTGGAGGCGTAGCGGGCGCCTGAGCTAACCCGACAAGTGGCCTCGCTGAAGTCAACTGTCTTGCCTCGCGGCTTCCAGGCTCTTATTTCCCTATATCTAGCAAGACCCCCGTCAAAGGAACCCCTTCAGTCTCCACTCTCCAAGAACTAGAGGAGAGTCGATCGTCCTAAGCCTATAGTCTAGTTTGTAGCACAGTCTACTTCTTCTATGACTCTTTCTGCCCATTCATTTATTCTTGTGATTACCTCACTGTTGACTCTGCCATCTGTGACGAGATTTATCCTCCCCCCCAGTTGTCTATGGTATATTTCTTCTCTTGCTTCATATCTCTCTCTTTTATTACATTCGTACATAATGTGTGTATTACTCTCCTCGTTGCCAAGGTTGCAGTCACAGTTGCAGAATATATTGCAGAATATATTAAAACAAAACATTTCTGTCTATCACCTCTATGAATCCTTAGTTTCATAAGGATAGTAAACCAAACCGCAACGAATTGCTAGTCTGGCCGCGTTAAGGATAAAAATCACATTTTATCACAAAACGCTCGGCTTTGATTGAAACAAATACCAGCCGAAAGATTTATACCTAATTAAAGGCAACTCTCGCACCAGTCGTCTCAGGCCACTTGCAGACTGCAGTTTCGCGCTGATGGCGCTCGTCAGTGCAAGGCTTCCCGAGACGACTGACCCGAGAGTTTATTATTCCCAAGTGAATATTTTCAAAACGACGAAATAGGTTTTGATTGAGACAGATATTGACCGCTAGGTGGAGCTTCCCCTATTTCGTCGTTTTGCAACGGAGAAATATTCACTTGATAATAATAAACTCTCGGGTCAGTCGTCTCGGGAAGCCTTGCACTGACGAGCGCCACCAGCGCGAAACCGCAGTCTGCAAGTGGCCTGAGACGACTGGTGCGAGAGTTGCCTTTAATTAGGTATGAATCTTTCGGCTGGTATTTGTTTCAATCAAAACCAAGCGTTTTGTGATAAAATGTGATTTTTATCCTTAACGCGGCCAGGCTAGCAATTCGTTGCAGTTTGGTTTACTATCCTTATGAAAATAAGGATTCATAGAGGTGATAGACAGAAATATTTTGTTTTAATATATTCTGCCCTCTAGAAGCATACTCTTGAACTATATATATATATATATATATATATATATATATATATATATATATATATATATATATATATATATATATATATATATATATATATGAAGTGTTGACGTGCTTCCGGGTGTTTTCCCGTGTAGTTGGTAGGCTCCTGTTGGAACCATGGTTGTCTGAACGACGTTTCGGCGGAATCTCATCTGCCATCTTCAGGTTCTAGCTGAAAGCTGCCTGCTGCTGCTGCTGCTGCTGTTGCTGCTGCTGCTGTTACTGCTGCTCCTCGTTGCTCGAACTGAACTGACGTTCTCTCTGTTGTGCGGCTCCTTATATACGTTGTGGGGTGGGGCGCACCTGCGCACTTGGCTGCGTGTTACTGGCCCTCTTCTCTCTGTTGGAGGCGTAGTGGGCGCCTGAGCTAACCCGACAAGAGGCCTCACTGAAACGTCACGTTTCACGTGACTTCTCGTCGAAGGTCGTGTATCCTCGTATCCAGTCGTCGCTAGCGCCTGTCGTGCTTCACTTAGGTTAGTCAGTGCTTGGCTCCGGCTCCTCGTGATGGGTCCCGTTGTGACCGGCTGTGATGTCTCCTCGTGAATTGTCGATATTCGACGGTGCCTCGTTGCGATCGGTTCGTTTACCATGGGACGTCGTGAGTTTTCCGTTATATATCTTCCTGACAGTGCGGGCTTCCATGCCGTGGGTAATCTCTGGGTGTCGTCTCTCTTGTTAAGATTTTGCGGTCTCTTTTCAATTTCAATTGCCTCCCTAGTAATTCTTGATCTCCAATGCTCGATGTTGGCTACTGACCTGGTGTTGTCGAAGTCTATTTTGTGTCCAGTAGTTTTTGCGTGCTGTGCTAGGGACGATGTTTTCTCCTCTTTTTGCACTGCATTCCTATGTTCTTCTTTTCTTACACTTATACGTCTGTTGGTCTGTCCTATGTATGATTTATTGCAGACATTCCACCAGACTAGAACCTTTGAGAAATTGAGGTCGAAAAGAGGGAAACTTCTTTGCAACCTTACATTCCTTCAACGCTGCAGAGATGAAAACATCGTTCCAAAATGCATGCAGCTGACGTTCCATAAAAATGACCAACACACCAAAAAGATCCTCAGAAAAACCAGCTTCGCACTACTTAGAGAATCCATTCACGATACACGACGAACATTAGACAAGATCAATAAACAGTTACTAGATCTACACTTGCAACTAAGCAACACCATTCATCCCACATTATGGATTGCTATTGATCAACTTGCGGAGTTTCGAGCAGATAATGATGTCACCTTCTGTACAGAGAAACAGAAGAGGAAATTTGACCGTCTTCAACTCCAACAGAAGCCAAGTAGGAAAGCCAAACCACTAGAACCGGCAAGTGTAGTCCATAACCTGTCCAACTACCCACTTGATGAGGCTTCCCTAAATGTCCTAGCCAAAGGATTTAATTTCGCCATCGCACCAGCTAGTATTCCAGTAGAAGATATAATCTGTGGAGTAGAGTCAGCAATTTCCCAAATGGATAACAACATAGCTGAAACTATACGCCAAGACGCATCGCGTATACTAAGAACAGCAAAGGCACCAAAAAGAAACATACCGCAGGAAGAACTGAAGGCACTGAAGAAGTTAAGACAAAACCGGGACATTATAATCTTACCAGCTGACAAAGGAAACGCTACGGTAGTGATGAATAGTGAAGACTACCACAGCAAAATAGAGGCGCTATTGGAAGACACTGCGTATGAAGCAATCACAACAGATCCCACTACGTACCTGGAGAAGACCACTAAAGCCAAAATCAAAGCTAGCCCCATAGACGATGAGGTAAAAAATCAGATTATACCGAGAGAGAAGTCCTCAAGATGTCCCAAACTATATGGCCTACCAAAGATTCATAAGGAAGGAGCCCCACTAAGACCTATTGTTAGCTCAGTAGGATCACCTGTGCAAGAATTAGCGAGATATCTAGCTAGGCAGTTGCAGCCACTCGCCGAAAAGGCTACATCCTATGTGAAAAACGCACAACATTTCATCGAGTTACTAAACAACGAGACTGTCCAACCAGAATATCTTCTAGTGAGCTTCGATGTTGTGTCACTGTTCACAAATGTACCAGTAGACGAATCACTCGAATTGATCAAGCGAAAGTACAATCCAGAGGAGCATATTCTTAGTCTAACTACACACTGCTTAAATAACACTTACTTCACATACAATGACCAGCGCTACAAACAGACGGAAGGAGCACCGATGGGTTCGCCTTTGTCTCCAGTCATCGCTAATCTTTTCATGGAGGACTTAGAAACGCGGGCCATACAAACTGCACCACTCAAACCAAAACTTTGGTTAAGATACGTCGACGACACATTCGTAATATGGACTCATGGAAGAGAACATCTAAATAGTTTCCTACTCCACCTGAACAACATTCACAACAAAATCAAATTCACGATGGAGGTAGAAGCAGAGGGCCAGCTCCCATTCCTAGACGTATTAGTGAAGAAGAAACAAGACGGAACACTAGGTCCCACAGTATACAGAAAACCCACTCACACAGACAGATATCTAAATGCAGCATCACATCACCATCCAGCGCAACTGAATTCAGTAGTGAAGACCTTAGTGACACGCTCCCAAAGGCTAGCAGACGGCGACCATATCAACGAAGAGATGTCATCACTTCAGAAAGCACTTATGAGAAATGGATTTTCAAGGTATACAATACAGAAGTCGCAAGAACCATCCAAACCACGAACCCAGGTAGAATCCGAGAAACTAGTGGCAAAAGCATATCTACCTTACGTAAAAGGGACAACGGACAAAATCAGCAAACTTCTACGTAGACACAACATAGGGACAATATTCAAAACAGACCGAAAAATCAGCGCAGTTCTCCGTAACCCGAAATCAAAAATTGCCCTCGAAAACCAAGGAGTGTATGAAATTCCGTGCCAAGATTGCAATAAATCATACATAGGACAGACCAACAGACGTATAAGTGTAAGAAGAGAAGAACATAGGAATGCAGTGCAAAAAGAGGAGAAAACATCGTCCCTAGCACAGCACGCAAAAACTACTGGACACAAAATAGACTTCGACAACACCAGGTCAGTAGCCAACATCGAGCATTGGAGATCAAGAATTACTAGGGAGGCAATTGAAATTGAAAAGAGACCGCAAAATCTTAACAAGAGAGACGACACCCAGAGATTACCCACCGCATGGAAGCCCGCACTGTCAGGAAGATATATAACGGAAAACTCACGACGTCCCATGGTAAACGAACCGATCGCAACGAGGCACCGTCGAATATCGACAATTCACGAGGAGACATCACAGCCGGTCACAACGGGACCCATCACGAGGAGCCGGAGCCAAGCACTGACTAACCTAAGTGAAGCACGACAAGCGCTAGCGACGACTGGATACGAGGATACACGACCTTCGACGAGAAGTCACGTGAAACGTGACGTTTCAGTGAGGCCTCTTGTCGGGTTAGCTCAGGCGCCCACTACGCCTCCAACAGAGAGAAGAGGGCCAGTAACACGCAGCCAAGTGCGCAGGTGCGCCCCACCCCACAACGTATATAAGGAGCCGCACAACAGAGAGAACGTCAGTTCAGTTCGAGCAACGAGGAGCAGCAGTAACAGCAGCAGCAGCAACAGCAGCAGCAGCAGCAGCAGGAGGCAGCTTTCAGCTAGAACCTGAAGATGGCAGATGAGATTCCGCCGAAACGTCGTTCAGACAACCATGGTTCCAACAGGAGCCTACCAACTACACGGGAAAACACCCGGAAGCACGTCAACACTTCATTTAATACCCGTGAAAACCTAAGAAACAACATAATATGTCTCTACGGGGAGAAGACATTCCACCAGACTAGAACCTTTGAGAAATTGAGGTCGAAAAGAGGGAAACTTCTTTGCAACCTTACATTCCTTCAACGCTGCAGAGATGAAAACATCGTTCCAAAATGCATGCAGCTGACGTTCCATAAAAATGACCAACACACCAAAAAGATCCTCAGAAAAACCAGCTTCGCACTACTTAGAGAATCCATTCACGATACACGACGAACATTAGACAAGATCAATAAACAGTTACTAGATCTACACTTGCAACTAAGCAACACCATTCATCCCACATTATGGATTGCTATTGATCAACTTGCGGAGTTTCGAGCAGATAATGATGTCACCTTCTGTACAGAGAAACAGAAGAGGAAATTTGACCGTCTTCAACTCCAACAGAAGCCAAGTAGGAAAGCCAAACCACTAGAACCGGCAAGTGTAGTCCATAACCTGTCCAACTACCCACTTGATGAGGCTTCCCTAAATGTCCTAGCCAAAGGATTTAATTTCGCCATCGCACCAGCTAGTATTCCAGTAGAAGATATAATCTGTGGAGTAGAGTCAGCAATTTCCCAAATGGATAACAACATAGCTGAAACTATACGCCAAGACGCATCGCGTATACTAAGAACAGCAAAGGCACCAAAAAGAAACATACCGCAGGAAGAACTGAAGGCACTGAAGACGTTAAGACAAAACCGGGACATTATAATCTTACCAGCTGACAAAGGAAACGCTACGGTAGTGATGAATAGTGAAGACTACCACAGCAAAATAGAGGCGCTATTGGAAGACACTGCGTATGAAGCAATCACAACAGATCCCACTACGTACCTGGAGAAGACCACTAAAGCCAAAATCAAAGCTAGCCCCATAGACGATGAGGTAAAAAATCAGATTATACCGAGAGAGAAGTCCTCAAGATGTCCCAAACTATATGGCCTACCAAAGATTCATAAGGAAGGAGCCCCACTAAGACCTATTGTTAGCTCAGTAGGATCACCTGTGCAAGAATTAGCGAGATATCTAGCTAGGCAGTTGCAGCCACTCGCCGAAAAGGCTACATCCTATGTGAAAAACGCACAACATTTCATCGAGCTACTAAACAACGAGACTGTCCAACCAGAATATCTTCTAGTGAGCTTCGATGTTGTGTCACTGTTCACAAATGTACCAGTAGACGAATCACTCGAATTGATCAAGCGAAAGTACAATCCAGAGGAGCATATTCTTAGTCTAACTACACACTGCTTAAATAACACTTACTTCACATACAATGACCAGCGCTACAAACAGACGGAAGGAGCACCGATGGGTTCGCCTTTGTCTCCAGTCATCGCTAATCTTTTCATGGAGGACTTAGAAACGCGGGCCATACAAACTGCACCACTCAAACCAAAACTTTGGTTAAGATACGTCGACGACACATTCGTAATATGGACTCATGGAAGAGAACATCTAAATAGTTTCCTACTCCACCTGAACAACATTCACAACAAAATCAAATTCACGATGGAGGTAGAAGCAGAGGGCCAGCTCCCATTCCTAGACGTATTAGTGAAGAAGAAACAAGACGGAACACTAGGTCACACAGTATACCGAAAACCCACTCACACAGACAGATATCTAAATGCAGCATCACATCACCATCCAGCGCAACTGAATTCAGTAGTGAAGACCTTAGTGACACGCTCCCAAAGGCTAGCAGACGGCGACCATATCAACGAAGAGATGTCATCACTTCAGAAAGCACTTATGAGAAATGGATTTTCAAGGTATACAATACAGAAGTCGCAAGAACCATCCAAACCACGAACCCAGGTAGAATCCGAGAAACTAGTGGCAAAAGCATATCTACCTTACGTAAAAGGGACAACGGACAAAATCAGCAAACTTCTACGTAGACACAACATAGGGACAATATTCAAAACAGACCGAAAAATCAGCGCAGTTCTCCGTAACCCGAAATCAAAAATTGCCCTCGAAAACCAAGGAGTGTATGAAATTCCGTGCCAAGATTGCAATAAATCATACATAGGACAGACCAACAGACGTATAAGTGTAAGAAGAGAAGAACATAGGAATGCAGTGCAAAAAGAGGAGAAAACATCGTCCCTAGCACAGCACGCAAAAACTACTGGACACAAAATAGACTTCGACAACACCAGGTCAGTAGCCAACATCGAGCATTGGAGATCAAGAATTACTAGGGAGGTAATTGAAATTGAAAAGAGACCGCAAAATCTTAACAAGAGAGACGACACCCAGAGATTACCCACCGCATGGAAGCCCGCACTGTCAGGAAGATATATAACGGAAAACTCACGACGTCCCATGGTAAACGAACCGATCGCAACGAGGCACCGTCGAATATCGACAATTCACGAGGAGACATCACAGCCGGTCACAACGGGACCCATCACGAGGAGCCGGAGCCAAGCACTGACTAACCTAAGTGAAGCACGACAAGCGCTAGTGACGACTGGATACGAGGATACACGACCTTCGACGAGAAGTCACGTGAAACGTGACGTTTCAGTGAGGCCTCTTGTCGGGTTAGCTCAGGCGCCCACTACGCCTCCAACAGAGAGAAGAGGGCCAGTAACACGCAGCCAAGTGCGCAGGTGCGCCCCACCCCACAACGTATATAAGGAGCCGCACAACAGAGAGAACGTCAGTTCAGTTCGAGCAACGAGGAGCAGCAGTAACAGCAGCAGCAGCAACAGCAGCAGCAGCAGCAGCAGGCAGCTTTCAGCTAGAACCTGAAGATGGCAGATGAGATTCCGCCGAAACGTCGTTCAGACAACCATGGTTCCAACAGGAGCCTACCAACTACACGGGAAAACACCCGGAAGCACGTCAACACTTCATTTAATACCCGTGAAAACCTAAGAAACAACATAATATATATATATATATATATATATATATATAATAAAACCAGAAAGGTAGTCTTGACTGACTAGTTAAGCAGAAAAAGTAAATTTTTCTTGAGGTTGCAGTCAGAAGTGTAAAGTTGTTATGGCCAAACACACAAAGAAAACTCTTCGTTACTTGTCAAGCTTTCGGAAATGTTTATTTCCTTTCTCAAGACATCTATAAAGTGTATTATTTTATAAATAAGTCATATATATAAAACAATTAATTACTTACTAACATGAGGATGTTTGTTGAGGTGAAGCACAAAAATAGAAATAAAATCATCCTCGAGGAAAAACATAGAAGGTTAAAATATTCTTATAAACTATACCATATTAATAATTTAAAAGCATTTTAGTGTGAAAATCTTAAAACAATCACATTTTAAAATAGATATATATCAATACATTTTGTTAATATTAGACGTCTACTAGTGAAGGTAAGGAGAAACAATTCTACGAAAAAATATGAGAAAAAACTTTTAAAAGAACAAATTTGATTGGTGTTAAGTGTTTGGGGAATTTTCTAGGGTCCCTAGGCTACCAACTGACTGGTGACGATTTATTGCCAACTTGAAGGTTACAAATTTTGATTTGTCGTCCTAGCATTTAGATATTTGTCTTTCTCTAACTTTAGAATGTAGGTGTAAATGTTACTCAGGTTTTCAATGTCTGATTTCTTATTTAATATGTGAGTTTCGTTGTTTATGTGAACCATTTCTAAGAAAGATCTCTTTTTTAGGTTTTGCTCAACCGCTAAAATTTTGGTACTTTCATAACTCATCTTGTGGCCTGTTGTTATTACGTGTTCGGCCAGAGCACACGACTTTACATTTCTGTTGCAGTCACTTTTATGTGACGTTAAGCGTCCACTGAGAGTCCTAGAGGTTTGACCTATATAAGCTTTGTTACAGTTGTTACATTCAATGCGATAGACAACGTTGGACTTCTCCTGTGCTTTTAGTGGAGTTTTCACTCGGCTAAACAATGTTGCAATAGTTTTGATGTTTTTTTTGCTATTTTGATATTTAAATGTTTAAAAATGTTTAATAATTTGGGTGTTAAGTCTTCTACATGTGGTAGAGACCTAAATATTATTGGAGTTATATTGGTGTTGTTTTGAGGTTCCTCTGTTACATTGTTTATAGATATATTGTTGTTAGAATTATTGTTTTCACTATTAGTATTGTGTAAGTTATAAATATTTGAATTATTTTCATTATTATTGGGACGGTTATAGTTTAGTTCATTGTTATTGAGATTTTGGCTGGTAGTAAATAGCATTTGGTTTAACAAGTGAGCTGGATAAGAATTCTCTATCAGGATGTCACGTAACTCCCTTAACGACTCATGTCTATGCTGTACGTGGGTGAGTCTGATTACTCTGTTTTTTAGAGCGAGGATGAGGTTCATTTTCATACGTGTAGGGTGATACGAGTGGTAGTTTAAGTATCTACCACTACTCATAGGTTTTCTATACCATTTTGTTTGTAGGACGTTATGTTCTGTCCTAATTACTCTCATATCTAAGAAAGGTATGCTATTGTCACCTTCTATTTCAACAGTGAACTGTATGTTTTCGTTGTAGTTATTGAAAATGTGTAATACCTCGTCTACGCTTTGAGCAGGGACTGACAGTAGAAGGTCATCTACGTATCTTTTTATAAAGGGGATGTTAAATGGTACCCTGGTGAGACAATCCTTAACCAAATCATCAAGTACAAAATGTACCAGAATGGGGGAGATTGTGGATCCCATTGGTGTGCCAAAAATTTGTTTATAGTAACATTTGTTGAATTCTAAATAATTTGAGTCAAAAATGAATTTTAGAACGTTAATAAAAGTATTTAAATCCATGGAGCAATGCTCTGAAATTATGTCCCAATTGTCTGTTATGGAAGATATTATTAGTTCTAGAGGCAAATTTGTAAACAGGGAAACCACGTCAAAACTCACCACTATATAATTCGGTGGTAATTGATAGTCGTTTATGAACTCACTAAAAGCGAAGGAGTCTTTTACGTAGAAATCATTGTTTGTATTATATGCTTCTGTTAAGATGTTAGTCAGAAATTTGGCAAGTTTACCATTAGGACAGTCAATGGACGACACGATTGGTCTCATTGATAAAGTTGGTTTGTGAATTTTCGGTAACGCGTAGAATCTAGGAGCGACAGAGTTATAAAATCTCAAAATCTTAGCTGTAGCGTCATCAATTACGCTATCATTCTTTAGTTGAGTGACTAATTTGTTGGCTTTTTGTTGTAATGTACAAGTAGGATCATTTCTGAGTTTTTTGTAATATTTATGGTCGTCTAGCAACTCTTGGCTTTTGAGGATATAATCCTGCTTGTACATAACTACTGTTACATTACCTTTATCACTTCTTACTACATATAACTCAGGGTGCTGTTTGAGAAACATTTTGCATTCATTGAAGATATTAACTAGATAATGCCTAGTGAATTGATATTTATGTAAGAAATTGGTAATTATGTTGGTGAATTGCGATCTAAAGAAATTTTTTGATTCTTCATCGACATCTTGAATAATCAGTTCTAAATCTGCCAGTAACGATGGCATTTTTAAGTCATGTGTTGAAGGACACAAACTGAATTTGGGGCCTAGGGCCAATAATTGTTGAACTTTTATCGGTATTTCGACTGTAGTTAGATTTTTGAGCCATTTTTTTTGAGTTATAATTTTATTAATTTCATTTTGTTTTAATTTATCAAACTTATTTCTGTTGGTGTTTCTTATCTTATGAAAAGCTGTATTGTATTTGATTTTAAGACGTCTATCATATTCGTTGATAATATTTTTAGGCAAAGTTAATTTATTTTTTACGTGAGAGAGTTCTTTTTCATATTTATTTAGATCGCAAATCGTAATACTGATTTCTAAATTTAAAATTTTCCTCCTTAACCTTAAATTAAAGTTGTTAATTTGTTGTCCTGTCCGTCCTCCTTGGTGCTGTAGTAAATTATTAATATTGTAGATCCCATCCGATACATGATTTGGGAACACTTGGAACTTTCTACATTTTAACAAGAAGATTCTTCTATTTCTTAGTGCAGCTAACCTGTTGTTAATTTTGGCCCATTGTTTTAACCATCCTACATTAGCAGCTCCATAATGTCGGTGGATATCATCGAAAAACCCCATATCTATAGATAATAAAACCAGAAAGGTAGTCTTGACTGACTAGTTAAGCAGAAAAAGTAAATTTTTCTTGAGGTTGCAGTCAGAAGTGTAAAGTTGTTATGGCCAAACACACAAAGAAAACTCTTCGTTACTTGTCAAGCTTTCGGAAATGTTTATTTCCTTTCTCAAGACATCTATAAAGTGTATTATTTTATAAATAAGTCATATATATAAAACAATTAATTACTTACTAACATGAGGATGTTTGTTGAGGTACTTGTACATTACAACAAAAAGCCAACAAATTAGTCACTCAACTAAAGAATGATAGCGTAATTGATGACGCTACAGCTAAGATTTTGAGATTTTATAACTCTGTCGCTCCTAGATTCTACGCGTTACCGAAAATTCACAAACCAACTTTATCAATGAGACCAATCGTGTCGTCCATTGACTGTCCTAAAGGTAAACTTGCCAAATTTCTGACTAACATCTTAACAGAAGCATATAATACAAACAATGATTTCTACGTAAAAGACTCCTTCGCTTTTAGTGAGTTCATAAACGACTATCAATTACCACCGAATTATATAGTGGTGAGTTTTGACGTGGTTTCCCTGTTTACAAATTTGCCTCTAGAACTAATAATATCTTCCATAACAGACAATTGGGACATAATTTCAGAGCATTGCTCCATGGATTTAAATACTTTTATTAACGTTCTAAAATTCATTTTTGACTCAAATTATTTGGAATTCAACAAATGTTACTATAAACAAATTTTTGGCACACCAATGGGATCCACAATCTCCCCCGTTCTGGTAAATTTTGTACTTGATGATTTGGTTAAGGATTGTCTCACCAGGGTACCATTTAACATACCCTTTATAAAAAGATACGTAGATGACCTTCTACTGTCAGTCCCTGCTCACAGCGTAGACGAGGTATTACACATTTTCAATAACTACAACGAAAACATACAGTTCACTGTTGAAATAGAAAGTGACAATAGCATACCTTTCTTAGATATGAGAGTAATTAGGACAGAACATAACGTCCTACAAACAAAATGGTATAGAAAACCTATGAGTAGTGGTAGATACTTAAACTACCACTCGTATCACCCTACACGTATGAAAATGAACCTCATCCTCGCTCTAAAAAATAGAGTAATCAGACTCACCCACGTACAGCATAGACATGAGTCGTTAAGGGAGTTACGTGACATCCTGATAGAGAACTCTTATCCAGCTCACTTGTTAAACCAAATGCTATTTACTACCAGCCAAAATCTCAATAACAATGAACTAAACTATAACCGTCCCAATAATAATGAAAATAATTCAAATATTAATAACTTACACAATACTAATAGTGAAAACAATAATTCTAACAACAATATATCTATAAACAATGTAACAGAGGAACCTCAAAACAACACCAATATAACTCCAATAATATTTAGGTCTCTACCACATGTAGAAGACACCCAAATTATTAAACATTTTTAAACATTTAAATATCAAAATAGCAAAAAAGAACATCAAAACTATTGCAACATTGTTTAGCCGAGTGAAAACTCCACTAAAAGCACAGTAGGAGTCCAACGTTGTCTATCGCATTGAATGTAACAACTGTAACAAAGCTTATATAGGTCAAACCTCTAGGACTCTCAGTGGACGCTTAACGTCACATAAAAGTGACTGCAACAGAAATGTAAAGTCGTGTGCTCTGGCCGAACACGTAATAGCAACAGGCCACAAGATGAGTTATGAAAGTACCAAAATTTTAGCGGTTGAGCAAAACCTAAAAAAGAGATCTTTCTTAGAAATGGTTCACATAAACAACGAAACTCACATATTAAATAAGAAATCAGACATTGAAAACCTGAGTAACATTTACACCTACATTCTAAAGTTAGAGAAAGACAAATATCTAAATGCTAGGACGACAAATCAAAATTTGTAACCTTCAAGTTGGCAATAAATCGTCACCAGTCAGTTGGTAGCCTAGGGACCCTAGAAAATTCCCCAAACACTTAACACCAATCAAATTTGTTCTTTTAAAAGTTTTTTCTCAAATTTTTTCGTAGAATTGTTTCTCCTTACCTTCACTAGTAGACGTCTAATGTTAACAAAATGTATTGATATATATCTATTTTAAAACGTGATTGTTTTAAGATTTTCGCACTAAAATGCTTTTAAATTATTAATATGGTATAGTTTATAAGAATATTTTAACCTTCTATGTTTTTCCTCGAGGATGATTTTATTTCTATTTTTGTGCTTCACCTCAACAAACATCCTCATGTTAGTAAGTAATTAATTGTTTTATATATATGACTTATTTATAAAATAATACACTTTATAGATGTCTTGAGAAAGGAAATAAACATTTCCGAAAGCTTGACAAGTAACGAAGAGTTTTCTTTGTGTGTTTGGCCATAACAACTTTACACTTCTGACTGCAACCTCAAGAAAAATTTACTTTTTCTGCTTAACTAGTCAGTCAAGACTACCTTTCTGGTTTTATTATCTATAGATATGGGGTTTTTCGATGATATCCACCGACATTATGGAGCTGCTAATGTAGGATGGTTAAAACAATGGGCCAAAATTAACAACAGGTTAGCTGCACTAAGAAATAGAAGAATCTTCTTGTTAAAATGTAGAAAGTTCCAAGTGTTCCCATATCATGTATCGGATGGGATCTACAATATTAATAATTTACTACAGCACCAAGGAGGACGGACAGGACAACAAATTAACAACTTTAATTTAAGGTTAAGGAGGAAAATTTTAAATTTAGAAATCAGTATTACGATTTGCGATCTAAATAAATATGAAAAAGAACTCTCTCACGTAAAAAATAAATTAACTTTGCCTAAAAATATTATCAACGAATATGATAGACGTCTTAAAATCAAATACAATACAGCTTTTCATAAGATAAGAAACACCAACAGAAATAAGTTTGATAAATTAAAACAAAATGAAATTAATAAAATTATAACTCAAAAAAAATGGCTCAAAAATCTAACTACAGTCGAAATACCGATAAAAGTTCAACAATTATTGGCCCTAGGCCCCAAATTCAGTTTGTGTCCTTCAACACATGACTTAAAAATGCCATCGTTACTGGCAGATTTAGAACTGATTATTCAAGATATCGATGAAGAATCAAAAAATTTCTTTAGATCGCAATTCACCAACATAATTACCAATTTCTTACATAAACATCAATTCACTAGGCATTATCTAGTTAATATCTTCAATGAATGCAAAATGTTTCTCAAACAGCACCCTGAGTTATATGTAGTAAGAAGTGATAAAGGTAATGTAACAGTAGTTATGTACAAGCAGGATTATATCCTCAAAAGCCAAGAGTTGCTAGACGACCATAAATATTACAAAAAACTCAGAAATGATCCTACTTGTACATTACAACAAAAAGCCAACAAATTAGTCACTCAACTAAAGAATGATAGCGTAATTGATGACGCTACAGCTAAGATTTTGAGATTTTATAACTCTGTCGCTCCTAGATTCTACGCGTTACCGAAAATTCACAAACCAACTTTATCAATGAGACCAATCGTGTCGTCCATTGACTGTCCTAATGGTAAACTTGCCAAATTTCTGACTAACATCTTAACAGAAGCATATAATACAAACAATGATTTCTACGTAAAAGACTCCTTCGCTTTTAGTGAGTTCATAAACGACTATCAATTACCACCGAATTATATAGTGGTGAGTTTTGACGTGGTTTCCCTGTTTACAAATTTGCCTCTAGAACTAATAATATCTTCCATAACAGACAATTGGGACATAATTTCAGAGCATTGCTCCATGGATTTAAATACTTTTATTAACGTTCTAAAATTCATTTTTGACTCAAATTATTTGGAATTCAACAAATGTTACTATAAACAAATTTTTGGCACACCAATGGGATCCACAATCTCCCCCATTCTGGTAAATTTTGTACTTGATGATTTGGTTAAGGATTGTCTCACCAGGGTACCATTTAACATCCCCTTTATAAAAAGATACGTAGATGACCTTCTACTGTCAGTCCCTGCTCACAGCGTAGACGAGGTATTACACATTTTCAATAACTACAACGAAAACTTACAGTTCACTGTTGAAATAGAAAGTGACAATAGCATACCTTTCTTAGATATGAGAGTAATTAGGACAGAACATAACGTCCTACAAACAAAATGGTATAGAAAACCTATGAGTAGTGGTAGATACTTAAACTACCACTCGTATCACCCTACACGTATGAAAATGAACCTCATCCTCGCTCTAAAAAACAGAGTAATCAGACTCACCCACGTACAGCATAGACATGAGTCGTTAAGGGAGTTACGTGACATCCTGATAGAGAATTCTTATCCAGCTGACTTGTTAAACCAAATGCTATTTACTACCAGCCAAAATCTCAATAACAATGAACTAAACTATAACCGTCCCAATAATAATGAAAATAATTCAAATATTAATAACTTACACAATACTAATAGTGAAAACAATAATTCTAACAACAATATATCTATAAACAATGTAACAGAGGAACCTCAAAACAACACCAATATAACTCCAATAATATTTAGGTCTCTACCACATGTAGAAGACACCCAAATTATTAAACATTTTTAAACATTTAAATATCAAAATAGCAAAAAAGAACATCAAAACTATTGCAACATTGTTTAGCCGAGTGAAAACTCCACTAAAAGCACAGGAGAAGTCCAACGTTGTCTATCGCATTGAATGTAACAAAGCTTATATAGGTCAAACCTCTAGGACTCTCAGTGGACGCTTAACGTCACATAAAAGTGACTGCAACAGAAATGTAAAGTCGTGTGCTCTGGCCGAACACGTAATAACAACAGGCCACAAGATGAGTTATGAAAGTACCAAAATTTTAGCGGTTGAGCAAAACCTAAAAAAGAGATCTTTCTTAGAAATGGTTCACATAAACAACGAAATTCACATATTAAATAAGAAATCAGACATTGAAAACCTGAGTAACATTTACACCTACATTCTAAAGTTAGAGAAAGACAAATATCTAAATGCTAGGACGACAAATCAAAATTAGTAACCTTCAAGTTGGCAATAAATCGTCACCAGTCGGTTGGTAGCCTAGGGACCCTAGAAAATTCCCCAAACACTTAACACCAATCAAATTTGTTCTTTTAAAAGTTTTTTCTCATATTTTTTCGTAGAATTGTTTCTCCTTACCTTCACTAGTAGACGTCTAATGTTAACAAAATGTATTGATATATATATCTATTTTAAAATGTGATTAAGATTTTCACACTAAAATGCTTTTAAATTATTAATATGGTATAGTTTATAAGAATATTTTAACCTTCTATGTTTTTCCTCGAGGATGATTTTATTTCTATTTTTGTGCTTCACCTCAACAAACATCCTCATGTTAGTAAGTAATTAATTGTTTTATATATATGACTTATTTATAAAATAATACACTTTATAGATGTCTTGAGAAAGGAAATAAACATTTCCGAAAGCTTGACAAGTAACGAAGAGTTTTCTTTGTGTGTTTGGCCATAACAACTTTACACTTCTGACTGCAACCTCAAGAAAAATTTACTTTTTATATATATATATATATATATATATATATATATATATATATATATATATATATATATATATATATATATATATTGTCATCGGCGTCGGCGTCGCGAACAAGTTATGACTTGTCTAGCGCGCTGTGCTCATGTTTTAGTCTTCTGCCGAAACAGAAGTCATTTGAGCACAAAAAATAGTCTTCTGCCGAAGCAGAAGTCATTTGAGCACAAAAAAAAGTCTATATAAGAAAACACTTTTTCTCAGCGAGCAAGTAGTGATCGATCCTTCAAGTAGTAATGTTCCAGCCTTCAGCAACTAATAGTCTTCTGCCGAAACAGAAGTCATTTGAGCACAGACGCCAACGCCAATGCTGATGAGGTTATCCCTTCCTCTTGTGTTGCAACCAGACAGTGTGTTTTAATTGAGTTTTATTGTGTTGAGTGTCAAGTGGCAATGCATACCCGGAGTGGCAAGGCAGTAGGCACTGGGGTCGAGAGCGACGTCTCCACGTCGGCCCCCCCTCACTGCACGACGCCCCTCACAGCATCTGACCACGAAGTGCTCCGCCAACACGACGCCCTGACAAGGGGTACGGGGGTCACGCCCGACGTCTCCACGACGGTGGCCCCACACTGCACAGCAAGCAACACAGCAACCCGGCTCGGCGAGGTAAGCATGTCCTCTGATTTCTCCACAGGCACAAGTGCTACGCATGGCGTCGCGACGACGGCGCCCCAATACTGTGCGTCGCCGGGCTCAGCACCCAGGCATAGCGAGGCAGGACTCGCCACCAACATAGGACACGACACTGGGGTCACGCATGACGTCATCACGACGATGCCCCCTCGCTGCATGGCACGCAGCGCAGCCACCTGGCATGAAGCCCAGGCAACAAATATGGAATGGAGTAGCAACGATTCTCAGGCGATGCCCCATTACTGCATGGAGCGCAACGCAGCATCGTGGCATGGAAACTCGGCGATGGAACAGAGATTGGGCGGTGATGATGATATGGTGATGCCCCCTCGCTGTATGGTGGACCCAACAGCATCCCGGGCCAACGACGATTCCTCGACGCTGGGAGATCGCCGCTTCGCTGGATTCGCTTCCACACATGGGGAAGCCTCCCACTCTGGCTCAGGGCTGCCCAGCGGTCAGTACACCATTGCTGCCACACCCGACTGGCCCCAACTCTTCAGCGACGCCTCGCTGACACCTCGCCGCCAGCTGGCCACCCCTCACTGCATGGTACCACCAACAGCAACCAGCCCAAGTCCAAGCACGCCGCCCAACGCACAGTACTTCGTCACGCCTACCTCGTCGGCCGGCGCCTACCACGTCACCCCGCCGTACCAGACGGCAAGACCTAGTGCTACGCCCCAAAGACAAATAGTGCTCCAAAACCAAACGACTGGAACGATCCCAGTCCCCTCTGCCGCCATAACGGACCAACCCCAACCGAGCTTGGGACTACCCAGCTATGAACAATTAGCGCAACTCCTGGCTCTGACCACTTCAAACCTAGCCTCCATTACCCGGCAGCAAGAAAATTGCCGGCCACCCATTACTGCACGTAACGAATCACAGCCGTACGCCACAGAAAAGGCTAACTTACGTGGACATGGCGACCAACAGCGTGAGGCCAGATCTTTCCGGAGGGAAGAGGATCCACGACGACCCGACTACACAGATTCTGGGGAAATGGACCCCCAGTGGCGCCCAACACAAAACCTAGCAGAGAGCATGACAAGACTAATGGAGGGAAGCGTGCAAGCCGCAATACACGCAATACAAGGTCATCACAGGATGCCCACAAGAAGAATGAGAGCGCTGCCCACTTACTCAGGCCTGGAATGGGAGGATCCAGTCAACTTCTTGGATGAGCTCGAGGAGGCGATGCTCCATGAAGACATCCACGGCAGGGATAAAGTGAGAGTAGCTATAGAACAGCTCGAGGGTCAGGCCAGACGCACCCTGGAGATGTGGAAGTCCCACAACATAACATACGAATTCCTGAAGGAAAAGCTCCTGCGGCAGTTCAATGACACTGCCACCCTGGGGAAGCTACGCTCCAGGTTACACGGTGAGAGACAAAAAGACGACGAACCTGCCGCCGTCTTTATACAACGCAAAATTGGACTCTGGCTGAGAGTAGAACGGTATACGCCGGAAGAAGAGATGGTTATGGAGGTGCGCGAGCTCCTGCGACCGGAACTAAGATTCGCAACTAGAAATGTCCCAGTGGCCACGATGGAAAGCTTGAGCCGAGTGGCTGAAAACGCCGAGGGTGACTACAGGGAATTTCAGAGGCAACTCCGACCGCTGCCGAGGCCAGCCACCATCCCGCCAGCCAGTAACAATACCAATAGTCTACCAAAGTGCCGCAAGTGCCCGGGATTTCACTATCACCGAGACTGCCCCACCAACCAAACTCAGTCAGAGCCCCAGCAAGGCAACTCCAATTTCCGCGGACACGACTCCAACCAGCGAGCCAACCCCAATTTCCGTGGACACGACTCCAACCAACAGGGAAACCCTAACTTCCGCCAACAAAATGTCCAGACAGGGGGTAACAACTTCCGAGGGCATGGCACCAACTTAAACAACCCTAGCCAACAGGCAGGTCCAACCAATAACCCGGGCCCAGGACAGACATCCACGGCACCACCACAGCAGAAAAGTCAGTCAACCACACGGCAAGAACCCCGCAATGCACCGCCATCGGGAAACTCCCAATGGGTCGGGCAGAACTAGGGCGCCCGGCCCCACCGCTGGAAATTAACAGCCTAGAATTACCAACCAAGACAGAGGACGCAGTGCTGCAACTACAAGCCCAGCAACAAGCCACAACCTTGGTGTCTCCACCACCGACCAAGAAGAATGAGATTGACGAAGCTACAGCCAAGCAGGAGCAGGAAACGTATCGACCACGCCCGTTGACACCACGGCAACAAAGCAACAGAGCCGCCGCCTTTGCTTTCCTTTGCCCGGGCCGCCTGGACAGGCGGTCACCAGTCGACACCGTGACGCAAGATGCTACCTCCCTCAGCTCAGACCAGTCAACCACGCTCATTCCTCAGCCTCAACCAGGTGAACAGGAACCCAAGGAAGTGGCGAGTATGGACGCCTTCCCGGACCAGCAGGACGCTGGACCTTCCTGGAAGGATAAAAGGTCAGTATTGCCAACCACTGCCCCACTAATAGCCTCTGTATTTTTGGACAAGGTATTCCCGCCAACTCATACCCGAGATGTCAGCACGAAGCCATCTCCCCCGAGGTCACCTCCACTCGGCCTGCCAGGCCCCGAGCCGCCTCCCAGGGTTCAGTCCAGCCAGACTGACCTACTCAGACAATCTCTGCAACAGACCACCGACACCGAAGATGACGATACCGAAAATGACGATCCCGAAAATGACGATCCCGAAGATGACGATACCGAAGATGACGATACCGAAGATGACGATACCGAAGATGACGACAGCAACAACGATGACGATCCCGAGGATCCAGGTCATCCAGCCCCACCAAGGCTCGCAGCTCCTACTGTCACAGGACCAGTAGCGCCCGCTGCCCCAGAGCCAGCAGCACCCGCTGCCCAACAGCCAACCACGCCTACTGTCACAGGACCAGTAGCGCCCGTTGTCCAGAAGCCAGTCACGCCTACTATCACAGGATCAGTAGTGCCCGCTGCCCAACAGCCAACCACGCCTACTGTCACAGGACCAGTAGCGCCCGTTGCCCAGAAGCCAGTCACGCCTACTATCACAGGATCAGTAGTGCCCGCTGCCCCAAAGCCAGATGCCAACGCACAAGTCTACATCCGTGGATCTGGTACCTACTTCCGTGGACATGGCGACTATCTACGTGGACATAGCACCACAGCCGCCGCTAAACCAAAAATTCCAGCCCGCCGACTGCCCCCAGTCGTGCCTGGCCCATCCACCTCAGCCAAGAGGAGACAAACAAACAAGAATGAGAAGTCCCCGGCGCTGTCAGCCGCACCGCCGCCGCCAGCAGACCCTGGGCCTTCTACGTCAAGACAAGAGCAGCCGCTCGATACGACGCCCATACTGTTCCCGATGCCGTTCTGGGCGAAGGCCGTGACCACGCCTGGCCACGACCGACAGCAGCCATCCGCCAGCCAGATGCCTGTCCCAGTCTGGACACGAGTATTCGTCAACTCGAACGCCAGCCCGAGCTCAGCCGGCTCCGGCGCACCGCTCCAGGATCCCGCTACCTTAGCACGTAGCACAGCAGGACCTAGCAGCCCCCACGAGGCGCTCCAGTATCTCACTGCCTTAGCCCGCAGTACAGCAGGACGTTGCAGCCTCAATAAATCGCTCCAGTCTCCCGTTGCCTTAGCAAGCAACACAGCAGGACGTTGCAGCCTCACAGGTTCGCTCCAGAATCCCGTTGCCTTAGCGAGCAACACAGCAGGACTTAGCAGCCCCCAATTCACAACAGGATCAGGCAGCCCCGGGCGTCGCGGAGACGACGTCCAGAAAAACGAAACGTGCGATAATATACCATTGTAAATAATTCAACGCCACAGGGCGAAAACTTTGTTCAAACTAGAATACATTTATGATTTGTCACATAAAATACTTTAATTTTAAATATCTTGTTTTACCTAAAATATCTTAATGGACCTATTATTAGTTACTTATATAAAATATCTTACCACACTTAATCTTAGTCTATATATGTTAAAATATCTTAGTTGTTGAAATATCTTAACACTTACTCTTAGTTTATAGTTTTGAAAATATTGTATCCACTCACTCTTACATTATATAATTGAAATTATTGAACTGAAACATAACCTGTATGCCTTTATTAATGTTCAATAAAGTCACAAAAAAGGGGGGTGGTGTCATCGGCGTCGGCGTCGCGAACAAGTTATGACTTGTCTAGCGCGCTGTGCTCATGTTTTAGTCTTCTGCCGAAACAGAAGTCATTTGAGCACAAAAAATAGTCTTCTGCCGAAGCAGAAGTCATTTGAGCACAAAAAAAAGTCTATATAAGAAAACACTTTTTCTCAGCGAGCAAGTAGTGATCGATCCTTCAAGTAGTAATGTTCCAGCCTTCAGCAACTAATAGTCTTCTGCCGAAACAGAAGTCATTTGAGCACAGACGCCAACGCCAATGCTGATGAGGTTATCCCTTCCTCTTGTGTTGCAACCAGACAGTGTGTTTTAATTGAGTTTTATTGTGTTGAGTGTCAAGTGGCAATGCATACCCGGAGTGGCAAGGCAGTAGGCACTGGGGTCGAGAGCGACGTCTCCACGTCGGCCCCCCCTCACTGCACGACGCCCCTCACAGCATCTGACCACGAAGTGCTCCGCCAACACGACGCCCTGACAAGGGGTACGGGGGTCACGCCCGACGTCTCCACGACGGTGGCCCCACACTGCACAGCAAGCAACACAGCAACCCGGCTCGGCGAGGTAAGCATGTCCTCTGATTTCTCCACAGGCACAAGTGCTACGCATGGCGTCGCGACGACGGCGCCCCAATACTGTGCGTCGCCGGGCTCAGCACCCAGGCATAGCGAGGCAGGACTCGCCACCAACATAGGACACGACACTGGGGTCACGCATGACGTCATCACGACGATGCCCCCTCGCTGCATGGCACGCAGCGCAGCCACCTGGCATGAAGCCCAGGCAACAAATATGGAATGGAGTAGCAACGATTCTCAGGCGATGCCCCATTACTGCATGGAGCGCAACGCAGCATCGTGGCATGGAAACTCGGCGATGGAACAGAGATTGGGCGGTGATGATGATATGGTGATGCCCCCTCGCTGTATGGTGGACCCAACAGCATCCCGGGCCAACGACGATTCCTCGACGCTGGGAGATCGCCGCTTCGCTGGATTCGCTTCCACACATGGGGAAGCCTCCCACTCTGGCTCAGGGCTGCCCAGCGGTCAGTACACCATTGCTGCCACACCCGACTGGCCCCAACTCTTCAGCGACGCCTCGCTGACACCTCGCCGCCAGCTGGCCACCCCTCACTGCATGGTACCACCAACAGCAACCAGCCCAAGTCCAAGCACGCCGCCCAACGCACAGTACTTCGTCACGCCTACCTCGTCGGCCGGCGCCTACCACGTCACCCCGCCGTACCAGACGGCAAGACCTAGTGCTACGCCCCAAAGACAAATAGTGCTCCAAAACCAAACGACTGGAACGATCCCAGTCCCCTCTGCCGCCATAACGGACCAACCCCAACCGAGCTTGGGACTACCCAGCTATGAACAATTAGCGCAACTCCTGGCTCTGACCACTTCAAACCTAGCCTCCATTACCCGGCAGCAAGAAAATTGCCGGCCACCCATTACTGCACGTAACGAATCACAGCCGTACGCCACAGAAAAGGCTAACTTACGTGGACAATATATATATATATATATATATATATGTATATATATATATATATATATATATATATATATATATATATATATATATATATATGACTTTGAAACCAAATATTTCGAAAATTAAAATTTTAAAAGAAAATCTGCCTAAGAAACTTCATTTAAAAAACCTGTGTAATATCCCATTTGATGGGGTGCGTGGAAAAATCTTACTCCTTATTTACGTATCGTGGAGGTATCTGAAAGCGAGAAAGTTTCAAAATTTTATTGTATGCTTGTGTAGCGGTTATAACAATCTATAATGTTCGTCCACGTAGGTCCAATACTTTGTGAGATACCAAAATAATTCTATAAAATCCTGAAAAATTGCTATAATAAGATAGTTTTCTAGAAACTTTATACGGGTGCCATTCCCTCAACGGTAATAGTGGTGGGTACGAAAGATACCCTGCTCAAGTGACAAACTTTAATTTTCTTTTAATATAATTAAAATTATTTCTTGACGATTATGTTATAAATTAAAATCAATGTACTGTACTTCGCCTTTTACAATATCGTAGACAAAGAAATGCATGCAGGCTCGTAGGCTCGTATATAAAAGTCTTTCGCTTTGGAAAAGACGTTTTTAAAAAGATTTTAAAAAGTCAAAAGTTCACAACTCAAAGAAATTAACTTATTTATTTTATAGTGTTACAATTAAACACATGTGGCAAGTTCGAGAATGGATATAAATCTAATGAGCTCTATAGCAAAACTCCTATTTATAAGCTAGGTATTTATTGTCTAGTAAGCAGCATGGATGATGTGGCCATTAGGTAACGTCAGCATAATGTAGATAAGGATGCTCACATAACTCCTCCATCCCTAAGCTGAAAAAATAAAGGATTTTGTTTTTTCAGTATTTCTCGATGAATTCTCAGGGGGTGTGTCCTGGTTCTCTCGTTCGGCATCTTTCTTAAAGCTGAACAATGTGTGAAACATTTTTTGTTTCTTAGGGTAGATAAATTTGAGAAAGCAAATTAATAAAATAACAATAATTATAGATAAACATATATATAAGTCAGTATGATCACTTCTGTTAATATCACTAAGTGTTTTTAGTTCGTGTAAATGGGTTGTTTCGTCAGCCATGCGTTTGATGTCTGCGAGTCGATTCACCTCTATTTGTTTGTAGGGGGTGACTTCTTTGTTGTTCTCCTTGGTGGACAATGTTCTCACTGGGAGGATTTCCAAGGGTGTTCCAGGGATGAAACCGGCAATGTTGTAGAATTCGTGTCCATGGATAGATATACTACATTTTTGGGGTATATATATCAGATGGGGTTGGTCAATGATACTGTAACCATGTTCTCCGCATTGCTTTTCTATCGTCATCTTAGTGGCTGGTATGGCTAATACATAGGCGTTGTTTATTCTTTCCAAAATGTCGTTTTTTATGACGACGCCTGTAGTTTGACAGGGTGCTGATCCAGCGCCGCTAAGTATTTGGGGTAGGCAATCTCCTTGTGATACGGTTTGTGTCACATGATACAAACACAGGTCCTCGATACGTGGGCATGGTAGTTCTTCGTAGTGGTGATAAGTCGAGTTTACAAGGATAAATGGTTTTAGAGGGATTATGGTTTTATTTAGAGCGGGTATAGGGAATAAGTGGTAATAATCGTATAAACCTTCGCTCAAAATAGGGAAGTGAAATATAAAGCATATGGTTTGCTTTACATAATAAATTTATGTTTTTATTAGTTCGTAATAACTCTGAATGTTTTTAAATTCTGGGGTTCCCTCGATATACAGGGTGTTCATTATCCTTGTCAGATCAATTAAATCATTGATAGGTAGAATAGCACTATGTATTGATTCTAGGTGTGCAAATAATATTGCATCTTGTATGTTGTCTAGTATGGTAATTAACGATAAACAATCTATAATCATATTGTCTAGAAAATTTTGCAATCTTAAAAATAGTGTAAATTTATTCAAGCTTTGTTCAATAGTTCTTATTCTAGTATTTATTTGATTTTGATTAATAGTGATTTTTTCGAATGTCGATATTGTTTTGTTCATAAAATTGTTTGTAATTGTTAAATAATTTTCTAAATCTGTATGCATCTCTTTTTGGTTTGACTCTAGGATGGATATAGCGTTGTCATATCGTTTTGCGTCGTCCGAATCTAAGGTGCCAAAGGCCCATTTGGAAGCTTTTCCAATTATATTAAAAAGGCCTCTTTTCGTTCGTGTATTTCCTAACGGTTTCACGTTTTTCAGTTTATTTTCCGCTTGATTTAGTAAGTATTCTAGATGTTCATATATATTATTTAATTGTGGATATAGTTCGTCGTTTACATTTATAATGGGTTTTATTGTTTTCATATTTATTTTTATGCTTAATATGGGGGCATCAAAATTTGTTAAATCGATGTATTTTATAAATGAATGTTTTTGTGAAGTGGTTCGGGCTTTGCCTAACGAAAAAGGAAGGATAGGGTTAGAAATTTTATCTATCTTGATTTGTGCTTGTACTAGCGACGTCAGGTACAATATGGCTAGTAGTCCCAGCATCTGAAACAGGTAATTTTCCTTTTAGATTTCTGGCTGGTTTAAGCGTAGATTTATGGCGTGTGCCTTTTGTTGTTAATATTTTATTCTGTTGGTCTTGAACGACCATAACTGATTCGTAGGGAGTAGCGATTTTATTTCTGAGAGTTAATTTTGCATACGCGGTTTTGTGCGTGGTAATCGGTTCTGGTTCATTTCTATTTTTGTTGACTTTCGAAAGGTCTTTACTCTTTTCGTTGTTCTCGTTAACCATTCATTCTATTATTTGTAAGTTTGTACTATGTTTGTTAACGTAATCATTAATAATGTCGTGTTCGGACATTTCGAATGCCGTTTTATTATCGAAATCTCCTTTTATAATTTGAAAAGGTGTAAATTTTGTTACTGAATGCATTGAGTTATTATATCCTAAAATCGCGTAACTCATTAACGTTTCGACCGTTTGTGTCTTGTTTAATCCCGTATTTAATATACGT
This sequence comes from Stenurella melanura, assembly GCA_963583905.1. Lineage (NCBI taxonomy): Eukaryota > Metazoa > Arthropoda > Insecta > Coleoptera > Cerambycidae > Stenurella > Stenurella melanura. The sequence continues at coordinate 61,534,356 of OY757316.1, read as the reverse complement.
AGTCCTTCTAGTATAGTAGAGTGAAATCGCTCTATAGGGGATTTACTACCAGGATTTCTTACAGTTGTAAAGTGTAATTCGATACTATGTTTAGCACAAAATTCTTCGAATAAATGATTTTTAAATTCGGTTCCTAGGTCGGAAGTGATTTTTCTGGGGATACCGTAGTGTGACATGTATTTTAGTAAACCTTCGCAAACATGAGTAGCTGTAAGGCAAATAGGGTAAGCTTGTCCGAAACGGCTAAAACTATCTATTACAGTTAAAAATTTCTGTTTGCTCACAACAAATGTGTCTATGTACAAATGTTCAAAAGGACGATGTCCAATAGGGGTTGACTGAAATACAATTTTATGTGGATGTCGTTCATATTTTGTTTTCTGACAGGTGACACAAGTATTTATATAATTTATTACGTCATTGTTTAAATTAGGCCAGATAATACAGATAATACAGATTTCGCAGGGCGAGGGTGGTTTCGTTAATACCGCGATGTACAGTTTTTTGTTCGTGGTGGTATTTGATTTTTTCTTGTTGCGATTCTGGTTTTTCGATATCGTCAACGTAGTTATTTGTCTGTACTAATTTGTAAGCAGTATGTTGAAAATGTCGCTTCAAAATGGGAATTATTTCTTGCATAATCCGTTCGTCAATTAGTATTCCGTATAGTGTTTTAGGTTTTACATATTCTTTAAAAGTTTTCACTACTTCGTTTTCAAACATGTCTTTATTTCTACTAGGAAAAACTATCTGATATCTAGTTTTTGTTCCGAATGGTTTTGCGAGTTTTACGTGGGTACAGGTAATGTCTTTACTGGCTGTAATCATTAGCTGATTTTTAAATGTATTTATTGCATTTTCTGAAATGGGAATATTTAATATTGGGTTTTCGGTCGCTGAATGTATTGTTTCATTTGACGCCTGTGATCTAGGGGGGCAAATTTGCGTATCCGAGATTACATTAATTTTCGGAGTGTTCTGCACTGTTAAGTCGGCGGGGGAAACATCCTCGTCTGATCGAAATTCTAGATCAATTAAATCATCTAATGTTAATTCAGGAAAATCGGTTTCTAATTTGTTTTGATCCGAATCGTCTATATTGCCGTCAATAGATTTGTTTTCTATTGGATGTATTTCAGGCTGAATTTCAATACGCGAGAGAGCGTCTGCTACTTTATTTTCTTTACCTTTTTTGTATATTATGTCATAGTCATATTCCATTAATTTTAAACGCCATCGCATAAGGCGACTGTTTGGCTCTTTCAAGTTATTGTAGAGGTTTGTGGTCTGTGACTATGGTGAATTTTCGGCCAAATAGGATTGGACGCCAGTATTTTGTAAAATTTACGATGGATAATAACTCTTTTTCTATAGTACTATAGTTTATTTCCGCAGGGTTAAGGGTGCGACTAGCGTACGCTACTGGTTTATCATTACCTATAGTTCCTTGTGATAAAACTGCCCCGATTGCGTAGTTACTAGCATCGGTGGTGAGTATAAAAGGCTTGGTGAAGTCGGGGTATTGTAACAGTGGTTCGTTAGTAAGTATGTTTTTACAGGTCTCGAATGCTGACAAAAATTCAGGTGAATGAATAACTTTTTCGCCTTTTTTCAAACACTTCGTAAAGGGTTTTGTGATCTTTGCAAAATCCTTTATGAATTTTCTATAAAATCCAAGTAGTCCTAAAAATGATTTTATTTCACGTGCCGTTCTAGGAATAGGAAAGTTTTTGATGGCTCGGATTTTGTTGGGGTTAGGTTTTATACCTTGTGGTGTAATAACATGCCCTAAAAATTCGACGTTCTGTTTTAAAAATTCCGACTTGTCTAATTGTATTTTTAATTTAGCCTCTCTCAATTTTGAAAATACTTGTTTTAGATTTTGAATATGTTCCTGAAGGGAAGTACTGAAAATAATTATGTCGTCCATGTAGACTAAACATATTTTATTTTGAAGTTCTCGTAAAACATGGTCCATCACACGTTGAAACGTGGCTGGAGCATTCTTAAGGCCAAATGGCATACGCAAATATTCGTAATGGCCATTTTCGACGTTGAATGCCGTTTTTTCGATGCTGTTTTGTTGCATCTCGATTTGGTGGAATCCGCTAGCTAAATCTAAAGTTGTAAAATAATTACACTTGCCTAATTTGTCAAGTATATCGTCTATGTTTGGTATCGGGTATCTGTCGTCTATTGTTTTTTCGTTTAGTCTCCTATAGTCGACTACGATACGCCATTTCTTTAATCCGGATGCGTCAGCCTTTTTTGGGACTATCCAAATCGGACTGGACCAGGGTGATTGACTTGGTCTAATAATGCCGTCTTTTAACATCTTGTTTATTTGTGTGTTTACTTCGGTTTTGTGATAGTGTGGAAACCGATAAGTTTTTACATGAATGGGGATTTCGTCGTTAGTTTTTATCTCGTGTTTTACTTTGTTGGTAAATGATAGTTTCTGATCAGCGTGATGAAAAATATCGGGAAATTTATTTATAAGTTTTAATATTTCTTCGCGTTCTTCCTCGTTCATATGACTGGTTCGAATTAAGTCATTTAAATTTTTATATTGGCTTGTTTGACTAGAATAATCGGGTAATGCATCTTCAATATTATAAATTTCAAATTGTTCCTGATCATAAAGTGTGACATCAAAAGGTGTTCTAATTTCTACACATGAAGCCTGATCAGTATTATTTTGAATTTCAAATCTAGCACGAAAATTTTCTGCATAAGTTAAAGTTTCAGGAATGTATAGTCCGAAAAGATTTTGTTCGGGAACTAAAATATTTCCTTCACGTTTATTTACATAAAATAATTTATTAATAGTTTGATGGGGTGGTATTTCAATTTTTATATGCGTTTGCGTGTGTTCTTCGCGATATTTGAACGGTATTTGAACTTTATGATTGTATAAAATTGGCTAAAGGACAAGTTTCCAAGGCCAAAAAGTTAGAGGAAAAAAAAAAAAAATAAAACTTGTTCTGTAAAATGCATTTGTAAATCTAATTTTCGTAATTCATTTAGGCCTATAATTCCGTCGAAGTAGTCTGAAAAAGGATATAACGTAAATTCTATTTCTTTATCTAACTGTAATTCTTTAAAAGCTGGTATTTTTGCTTTGTACACAGCTTCGCGAGCTTGGCCTATCGATTGTAATAATGAAGGTGCTTTATACATGCAATTTGGAAAATATAATTCGGCTACAATTGGTCTCAACATGGAAACGTTACAACCGGTGTCGATTAATAATTTTAAATCGGGATTTGTCGTTTGTATGTATGGTAAAGCGTTTATATATGCATTAAATGTTATGTCTGTCTGTCTGTTTGAGGAAGTTTGAGAAAATTTGGATTCTCGAGATTTGGATCATAATTTGCATTATCTATAGGGTCTTCTCTATATTCTTGGTTATATGGGTTGTGGTATTGATCGGGTACTTGATATATTTCATTTTCAGCAATTGAATATTGATTATCGAAATTTTCATTATTTTGTTCTTCAGAATAAAGGTAATTTGCGTTTTCGGTATCATATGTGACGTCGGATGGTTCGTCATTTATTGCGTGTAGCTCCTGAACAGTGTATTTGGGATTTTGGGTGCGTTGTACCCAAGGAAACTGTTGTCTCACCTGGCCAGAGGTAAGTCTCGGCTGTGGGTGATTTTGATAGTTTCTGTTTGTGGGGAAACTTTGCCGCGATTGTATCGACATGGGTTCAGGTGCATGTTGCGGGGTTCTATTCTGATTTGGTCTGAACACATTTTGTTTTTGTTGATTTCCAAAAACTTGGTTATTTGTGGGAAATCTAATATTCATATTTGGTCTAGGCTGAATTGGTATAGGTTGACTAGGAAAATTTTGCTGTGGTGGAAATTGCAAAAATTGGTTTTGATAATTATATTTATATGGCATTTGAGTCTGGAATTTGTTAGTATTTTGTTGCGTTATTTGTGTTTTAACAGGTTGTTTGTTAATTGAATTTTGGGTCTGAATTTGAGTTTGTATAAAGTTTTCGTTTTCAATATACAAATTTATGGCTTCTTCTAATGCTTTAGGATTTCTAGATCTAATAAAATCACAAGTTCGCATGTTTAAATTCCGTAAAAAGACTTTTAGACTTTGGGACTCATATTGATCTATATAAATTAATTTTTGTTGTTTGGTAATTTCTGTGACAGGTTTCGAGTTTAATTTAAAACATAATTTACTACGGTTTGTTTGAATCCGTCTAGCAAATTCAATAGGATTTTCGTTATGTTTTATCGTCATGGTAAATAATGTTTGTTCTAAAATGTCTAAAGATCGGTTATCTCCGAAAGTACTTCTGAGATTTTCTTTAATTAGTGCCCATGAATTTAATTCTGGACGAGCGCCTATTAACATACGGGCCCTGTGTCTTAGTTTACCCGCTATTATGCGTTCGACACATTTATTTAATCCGCGATCTGTGGTATTTCCGTATAGGTCATAAAATTCGTCAACCGCATTTATAAATGGTTCTAATTCGAGTTCCGTACCATCATAAGGTGCTATTGAGTCTGCATACAATTTCAGAACATTAATATTTATAACATTTTCAGTAGCCATTTCTGTACTTTCTGTTTTTTCTGGTTCACGTTTATCTAATGATAAAGAACTGAGTGAACAAAGTATTGAGTCTAATTGATTATTATCGTTCATGAGATGAAAAATATGATTTTACAATGTTTTCTTATAAAAATTATATATGGTAGTAAATGATAAAATTTTGACAAGATCTGATCAAGAACTGTTAATTTTTGAAATATAAAATAATGCCAAAATTGTTACTTGTTTTATTTATGATGGCTCTTTGAAATTTGGAAACGGTTCACTTATTTTACGATGTGTGAAAATAACAAAGTTTTCAAGTTTCTTAAAATTACTTTTTCTTCTTAATTCTACGTTTCACGTGATTGTGAATTTGAACAGAAATGTTCTCACCTAATTAAATTTTTGAACAGAAATGTTCTCACCTAACTAAATTGTTGAACAGAAATGTTCTCACCTAACTAAACTTTTCTTGGGTTTATACGATATAATACCCAGGAAGTGAACAATGGAAAACAAACTCGACTTACCTTGATTGGAAGAGGTGTCTGCTGCCTTTGGAGAAGTTATCCACCTGGAACTGCACTTGGTTCTTCTTGCAAATCTACTCAATTCAACTTGCAGTGGCTGTTGTCAATTTCCTTGATGGAAAAGTTGCACTATGCACTCACAACACGAGGTTCTTTTATTTAAGTCTAAAGAAATCAAAATTTCACGTCGATTTCTGCACGATGCACGGACCGACGGACTTAAATCTACACCGACTGCGCCAGCTAAGTCTTTCGCTTTGGAAAAGACGTTTTTAAAAAGATTTTAAAAAGTCAAAAGTTCACAACTCAAAGAAATTAACTTATTTATTTTATAGTGTTACAATTAAACACATGTGGCAAGTTCGAGAATGGATATAAATCTAATGAGCTCTATAGCAAAACTCCTATTTATAAGCTAGGTATTTATTGTCTAGTAAGCAGCATGGATGATGTGGCCATTAGGTAACGTCAGCATAATGTAGATAAGGATGCTCACATAACTTAAGTGTCGCACACGCAATGACTCAATTGAGCCATTTTCTTGCCTGCAGTGACTAGTCACTTTTGCACTAGTTTCATAGATAATTATTTTCTGTACTTTTTATTTATTTTGTATATTTTATATACTACAATGGTAGGAGATTTTTCAGACATTTTAAATATATGAATTTCTGATTTTTAATGAATTATAATATACGAAATTAAGGAAATAATATGACAGATAATGATCGATAAAAGTTTTAATTGAATAAGTGGAACATTATAAATGTTGGTTCTATTTTTATTACCTCTAAATTTAGCCTCAGCTGAATGACTTTATATTAGGTACAACTTTCTTATTTGTCTCTCGATTTGTAAATTTAAATAAGTCATTATGATATAGAGACTCCATCATTATTACTAACCTATAATATAATTTTATTTTTAGGATGCAGTTTACAAGGTTGAACTTATTCTTCAAGGAACAACAATTCATAAATTCTGAAAGAAATGAATTGTTTGGCCAGACAGACTTTCTTGCCAATTGTGGGGGTATCCTTGGCTTATTCACAGGATTCTCATTCTTGTCTATTGTGGAAATAGTTTATTTCTTATCTTTAAGATTAATTTGTAATGTTAAAATGTATGGAATACACTACTGGTCAGGATCAAATCGACTGTTGCACAATGATGCATACGTACATAATAAGTAAGTAATTATGGACTAATAGCTATCATTGATCAATGCAAGATTAAAATACAAAATTTAATGTATATACATTATATAATCTCATTTACCATGATCGGGTTCTCGCTGAAAAATGCCTACTACTGCTCCACGTTGCTGCTTCAGTTCGAGCAACGAGGAGCAGCAGTAGGCAGCTTTCAGCGAGAACCTGATGATGGCAGATGAGATTCTACCGAAACGTCGTTTAAACAACCGTGGCTACTGCAGGAACCTATCAGCCACGTGTGAAAACACCCAAAGGCCCAACAACACTTCATACAACACCCGCGAGGCCCTAAGAAACAACATATGTACATATATGGGAAAATGCGACCCCACTTTCTCAAAAATTCAGAGCAACAAAAACATTGTTGCAGGGCATGCAGAAATTGGAAGGAACGTCTAATTCGTATGTTTTATTGGTGATTCAGCCCTAAAAAGGCAAGAAGATTCTAAAATAAAATTTATGACGTTAAATAAAATGATAGAGAATTTTTGGGACGGCGTTTTATTTTTACAGTAAAAACAAACAAAAAGAATGTTTAAAAGTGAATTATTTATTATTTGTTTGCTTATAGTAATGAAACATTTTCTTTATAGGATTTTGCAAACAGTGGAAAGAAAAGCTATCTATGAGAACTAAAGGAAAAACTATATATATAAAAATATTAATGAAATCTTTGCATTCTTTCGATAACCTGACTTCTGGTTATGCTAGCAAGTAAAATTCTGATATGCCATTCTCATTTTAACACTAGCATCCAACCTAGTCCCCTACGACTAAGCAGGCTAAACTAGTATCTACATGATCCCCTACGATATGTAAATTCAGTTAAAAATGAGAACAAAGGCCTGAAATTAATTTATTTACGTACCTTGTCTTTAAAAATTTTTTCATTCAAAAGAATTACATATTCATAAAATCTCATTCAGTTTCTTGGAAATGCTTAGCCTTTGAAACGTTTTTCGTCCTTATTGGGTACTCTTCAGAAAAGCCTAAAGCCACTCATAACGATGTTCCATGCAAAACTAAGACATTTTCCATGAATGGTATCAAATAATTATAATTGACATTGACTGATAAAAAACAACAGATCTTCACCTATCTAATAGCTAACTAGTATTGGAGCCTATATACTCTATGCATGTTTAAAAGTGAATTATTTATTATTTGTTTGCTTATAGTAATGAAACATTTTCTTTATAGGATTTTGCAAACAGTGGAAAGAAAAGCTATCTATGAGAACTAAAGGAAAAACTATATATGTGTATGTGTGTGCATATATGTGTACATATGTATATATATATATATATATATATATATATATATATATATATATATGTGTATATGTATGTATGTATGTATATATATATTATTATTATAATTATGTCTTTTATATGTATATAATTTTAGTTATCACTGTATAATATTAAGGTATACTAGTAATATGTAATATTTTTTGTTTTATACTCACGATCAAGCATTAACATGCTTATGTGAGGCTATCATGTTTATTGCCATGTTTATTTATATATGTATTTATGTATTTCTCTATACACCTATTATTATATATTATATTTATATATATATGTAACATTTTTTGTTTTATACTCACGATCAAGCATTAACATGCTTATGTGAGGCTATCATGTTTATTGCCATGTTTATTTATATATGTATTTATGTATTTCTCTATACACCTATTATTATATATTATATTTATATATACAAATCTCAGCAATAAACATTATTCTATTCTATTCTTATTCTATATATAAAAATATTAATGAAATCTTTGCATTCTTTCGATAACCTGACTTCTGGTTATGCTAGCAAGTAAAATTCTGATATGCCATTCTCATTTTAACACTAGCATCCAACCTAGTCACCTACGACTAAGCAGGCTAAACTAGTATCTACATATCGTAGGGGATCATGTAGATACTAGTTTAGCCTGCTTAGTCGTAGGGGACTAGGTTGGATGCCAGTGTTAAAATGAGAATGGCATATCAGAATTTTACTTGCTAGCATAACCAGAAGTCAGGTTATCGAAAGAATGCAAAGATTTCATTAATATTTTTATATATATATAGTTTTTCCTTTAGTTCTCATAGATAGCTTTTCTTTCCACTGTTTGCAAAATCCTATAAAGAAAATGTTTCATTACTATAAGCAAACAAATAATAAATAATTCACTTTTAAACATGCATAGAGTATATAGGCTCCAATACTAGTTAGCTATTAGATAGGTGAAGATCTGTTGTTTTTTATCAGTCAATGTCAATTATAATTATTTGATACCATTCATGGAAAATGTCTTAGTTTTGCATGGAACATCGTTATGAGTGGCTTTAGGCTTTTCTGAAGAGTACCCAATAAGGACGAAAAACGTTTCAAAGGCTAAGCATTTCCAAGAAACTGAATGAGATTTTATGAAAATGTAATTCTTTTGAATGAAAAAATTTTTAAAGACAAGGTACGTAAATAAATTAATTTCAGGCCTTTGTTCTCATTTTTAACTGAATTTACATATCGTAGGGGATCATGTAGATACTAGTTTAGCCTGCTTAGTCGTAGGGGACTAGGTTGGATGCTAGTGTTAAAATGAGAATGGCATATCAGAATTTTACTTGCTAGCATAACCAGAAGTCAGGTTATCGAAAGTATGCAAAGATTTCATTAATATTTTTATATATATAGTTTTTCCTTTAGTTCTCATAGATAGCTTTTCTTTCCACTGTTTGCAAAATCCTATAAAGAAAATGTTCAAACAAAAAGAATGTCTCTTAAGATTCTTTTGGGTCAAAGAATCTTCAATATTAAGAATTTGAGAATTTTTAACTCCAAAACAACGCATTTTATGAAGAAATTTTATTGAACAACAATTGTTTGTAAGAAGTCAAAGAATAACCGAATTCTTTCAGAATTTTATCAATTTTTGAAAATTAAAATTTTATTGATATTTTCTTCCATCGCAATTATTGCTAGAAATTTACAAAAATGGATAAAAAAATTCAGTTATTCTCTACCTCTTACAAACAATTTTTGTTCTATAAATTTTTTTTATAAATTGCGTTATAGAAAAAGTTTTAATATTGAAGATTTCTTACCCATTTTTACTCAAAAAGGTTAACTTTTAGAAAAAATTTAAAGCTACTTCTTTGAAGAATTTTGCCTTTTTAGGACTATACCACCCATAAAACATAAAAATTGTAAATTGTGTCACTCAGATTCGTAAAGTAGAAATATTTACCGATCTTTTCGTGCCTTGCAACAATATATATATATATATATATATATATATATATATATATATATATATATATATATATATATATATATATATATATATAAAATTTTTAATTTAACTTCAGGGATGCAGTCACTGGGTTCAAAAAAGAAGACTCTTTTTTAAATTCAAGCTTTCGAAACTTTATTGTTTCTTCCTCAGGAATTCTACAAAAATGTTTATACATTGTAATTATATTATTTAAAAATGTGAAAGGTACTTACTAAATTGAGGTTATAAATAAAATTGGCATGTCCTAAGGACCATAGAAAACATTGCTATTACAATTTAAAAACACTAACATTTTGATTCAATCTAAGTTAAAAGCAAAATCCTTAATCAAGAAGTTGCATCAGCCACTTCGAAAACTGAACAGATACCAGTCAACTACGTTTTATGAAAATTCGAAAAAAGCAGCGGAATGTTGGCAAAAACCACGAAATATCAGGACTGGAGCAGAGAGAGAGGGGGTGCCAAGCCCCTCTCTCTCTACTCCAGGCCTGACATAAATGGATGCCAACACAACAGATCAAATGAAACCAACTAATTGTTAAAAGTAGTGTACAGGGTGTTGTCCCTGTTCCTTCTATTGGCGTGTGCATGTAATAAATACGTGTATAAAATGCTGAGACCTTCGATATCACTTCTGGCATTCATAGCATCTGGTTCGTTAAAGATATGACACATCTCCAGGAAAGTCCTTTTATGAAGGTTTTTTTGAAAGTCCAAAATCTTAACTTCATCGTAGTTAAGATTATGGTTTAACGTTAGAGCATGTTTTGTTAACATCGAAGACTCTTTGTTGAGTCTCACGTCGCTCCTGTGTGAAGTGATCCTATCTTTAACTTTTCTACCAGTTTGACCTATATACTTTTTTTCACAATTCATGCAAGAGATGCAATATACCACATTGGAATAATTTTTTAAATCGTCTTTGTCTTTCAATTTAGCAAAAAGATTGTTGATGGTTATTTTATTTTTAAATGCTAATTTTATGTGTGAGAATCTTGAAAATAATTTCCTTAATTTAAGAGACACCAGTGCTATGTTCGGTACAGAAAAATAAAATATGTTGTTACCCATGTCCTGGTTCTCAACCATACCAGGCACAATTCTGTCACGACGTCCATCATTTAAACTGTCATTAGCAATTGTTCTGCTGAAAATCAGTTTTTTTGTTAAAGTCGGTGGATAACCACACTTAACAAATAATTCTGACAATTTTTTAAGATTATCTGCTACAAGAGAGGTATGTGAGGTGTTTATAACCCTATTTTTCATTCCCAACAGCACATTGATTTTTTGTCTTTCAGAGTGGAACGATTCATAGTGTAAATATCGTCCAGATGACCCTGGTTTAGTGTACCAAGAAGTGATAACCTTATTGTCTACCCGCCTTATCAGTTGGGTATCCAAGAAGGGGACTCTGTTGTTTTCGTCTTCTTCTTCTATGGTAAATTTCAAACGTTGATTGTAATTATTGAACACCTCTAATAAGCGTTCTTTACAATTGTTGGGAATACTAAGTATGATATCGTCAACATATTTTTTAAGAAAGGGAACCTCAAAACCTAGTTGCAGCAGACAGTCATTGATCAAGTCGTCCATGACGTATTGTGCCAATATGGGTGAGACCGGACTCCCCATAGGCATGCCTAAGGTTTGTTTGTAAATAATATTATTGAAACTGAACACAGTGGTGTCAAATAAAAAAGTTATTAGTTCCAAGAATCTTCTTTTTGAAATACTACAATGTAATTGTAGTAATTACAATGTAGTATTTCAAAAAGAAGATTCTTGGAACTAATAACTTTTTTATTTGACACCACTGTGTTCAGTTTCAATAATATTATTTACAAACAAACCATAGGCATGCCTATGGGGAGTCCGGTCTCACCCATATTGGCACAATACGTCATGGACGACTTGATCAATGACTGTCTGCTGCAACTAGGTTTTGAGGTTCCCTTTCTTAAAAAATATGTTGACGATATCATACTTAGTATTCCCAACAATTGTAAAGAACGCTTATTAGAGGTGTTCAATAATTACAATCAACGTTTGAAATTTACCATAGAAGAAGAAGACGAAAACAACAGAGTCCCCTTCTTGGATACCCAACTGATAAGGCGGGTAGACAATAAGGTTATCACTTCTTGGTACACTAAACCAGGGTCATCTGGACGATATTTACACTATGAATCGTTCCACTCTGAAAGACAAAAAATCAATGTGCTGTTGGGAATGAAAAATAGGGTTATAAACACCTCACATACCTCTCTTGTAGCAGATAATCTTAAAGAATTGTCAGAATTATTTGTTAAGTGTGGTTATCCACCGACTTTAACAAAAAAACTGATTTTCAGCAGAACAATTGCTAATGACAGTTTAAATGATGGACGTCGTGACAGAATTGTGCCTGGTATGGTTGAGAACCAGGACATGGGTAACAACATATTTTATTTTTCTGTACCGAACATAGCACTGGTGTCTCTTAAATTAAGGAAATTATTTTCAAGATTCTCACACATAAAATTAGCATTTAAAAATAAAATAACCATCAACAATCTTTTTGCTAAATTGAAAGACAAAGACGATTTAAAAAATTATTCCAATGTGGTATATTGCATCTCTTGCATGAATTGTGAAAAAAAGTATATAGGTCAAACTGGTAGAAAAGTTAAAGATAGGATCACTTCACACAGGAGCGACGTGAGACTCAACAAAGAGTCTTCGATGTTAACAAAACATGCTCTAACGTTAAACCATAATCTTAACTACGATGAAGTTAAGATTTTGGACTTTCAAAAAAACCTTCATAAAAGGACTTTCCTGGAGATGTGTCATATCTTTAACGAACCAGATGCTATGAATGCCAGAAGTGATATCGAAGGTCTCAGCATTTTATACACGTATTTATTACATGCACACGCCAATAGAAGGAACAGGGACAACACCCTGTACACTACTTTTAACAATTAGTTGGTTTCATTTGATCTGTTGTGTTGGCATCCATTTATGTCAGGCCTGGAGTAGAGAGAGAGGGGCTTGGCACCCCCTCTCTCTCTGCTCCAGTCCTGATATTTCGTGGTTTTTGCCAACATTCCGCTGCTTTTTTCGAATTTTCATAAAACGTAGTTGACTGGTATCTGTTCAGTTTTCGAAGTGGCTGATGCAACTTCTTGATTAAGGATTTTGCTTTTAACTTAGATTGAATCAAAATGTAGTGTTTTTAAATTGTAATAGCAATGTTTTCTATGGTCCTTAGGACATGCCAATTTTATTTATAACCTCAATTTAGTAAGTACCTTTCACATTTTTAAATAATATAATTACAATGTATAAACATTTTTGTAGAATTCCTGAGGAAGGAACAATAAAGTTTCGAAAGCTTGAATTTAAAAAAGAGTCTTCTTTTTTGAACCCAGTGACTGCATCCCTGAAGTTAAATTAAAAATTTTTGTTTTTAACTTAGACAGTCGTCTAATTTTAATCTCTGTATATATATATATATATATATATATATATATATATATATATATATATATATATATATATATATATATATATATATATATATATATTATGTTGTTTCTTAGGTTTTCACGGGTGTTAAATGAAGTGTTGGTGTTCTTCCGGGTGTTTTCCCGTGTAGTTGGTAGGCTCCTGTGGGAGCCACGCTTGTCTGAACGACGTTTCGGCGGAATCTCATCTGCCATCCTCAGGTTCTAGCTGGAAGCTGCCTATTGCTGCTGCTGCTGCCGCCGCTACTGCTGCTGCTGCTGCTGCTGCTGCTGCTGCCGGTGCTACTGCTGCTCCTCGTTGCTCGTTCAGTTCGAGCAACGAGGAGCAGCAGTAGCACCGGCAGCAGCAGCAGCAGCAGCAATAGGCAGCTTCCAGCTAGAACCTGAGGATGGCAGATGAGATTCCGCCGAAACGTCGTTCAGACAGGCGTGGCTCCCACAGGAGCATACCAACTACACGGGAAAACACCCGGAAGAACACCAACACTTCATATATATATATATATATATATATATATATATATATGGAAAAAGGTTTTAACCCTTTCTCTGTACTTTTATATATATATATATATATATATATATATATATATATATATATATATATATATATATATATATATATATATATATATATATATATATATATATACTATATCAGATTTAAGCTTGACATTGTATAACCTTTGTGTAATCATATTTATTAATCTACTGGTTCACATAAGTAATTTATTACTATCTAAAACAAATTCTTTTCTTTACTTCATATCGTCCTTTTTCTTTGTAATTCAATATTTTCACTATCCAAATTGCCCGTTTAGGTCCAGATTACTTTTGTGGAACCCACCTAACAAATATATTTAGTGCCTGTACAGTTTGCATTTTATCCAAACATTATAAGTTCATCTGACCGACGCATTTAGCTTCAGTCTGCATCGTTCAGATCAACTAGTTAATTATTCGAAAAGAGCAAGGCCTCTTTATACATTTTTTTATTATAATGTTTTCATGTTAACTTCTACCTTAAGAGTAGTACTTTGAAGTTAATCTTTGTTTAGTTTAAGTATTTAAGTTGTAAATCAACATCAGTTTACATAATAATAAAATATTCTCTTGTGTAAATAAAAATTATTTTTAAAATGTGAAATCTACAAATCCAAATCTATCATGTATAACAAATTTATGGGAACTTGATACTGTGGTAATTACTGAACCATCTGACCAAAAATCGAAAGAAGAAAGGGCTGCCGCACTTAAAGACTTTTTCAGGATACTATGAAAGTAAATGACGAATGGTGATGTGAAGTACGACTCCCTTGGGTAGATGGTCATCGTCCTTTGCCCTCAAATTTAAAAATTACCAAGAAGAGGTTGCAGTTGACTCTGAAAAAATTAAAGAATGATAATCTTGTGGAGTCCTATGATGCTATATTTCAAGAATGGTTATCTGAAGAAATTATTGAAATAGTGAATGATGAAATTAATTGCATAGAAAAGGGACACTATCTAGTGATAGCCCTTCCTTAAATCATTGTCTTGAAAAGGGCCACAATTTGATTGAATTGATATCATCCATTTGGTTAAAATTCAGAGAAAATCTTTTCGGGGTTGTATCAGATATTAGAAAAGCGTTTCTGCAGATAAGTGTGGATAAACGAGATTATGATTTTTAAAATTTTTCTTGATAAATTCTAAAGAAAATCTTGTTTATCGTCACAGACGTGTTGTTTTTGGAGTGAACAGTAGTTCGTTTCTGTTAGGAACTACAATTAAACTTCACTTTCGGAGTGCTTAAAGAAAAATCAGGTCGGTGACACCAAGTACTCTCAAGATACAATTAAAAGTTATCAAGAAGATTTTATGTCGACAATTGCGTCACTAGTGTTCCTTACAAAGTCGTTTTAGTACGATTGATACAAGAAGCCACCGAAATCATGGGAGAAACTAAATTTGACCTAAGAGGGTGGGAGTTTAATGATGAAGCTAACAATGAATCAGCGGTTGTACCATTACTTGGGCTTAATTGGACAAGAGACATAATAAAAATTAATGACGCAGGAGTAGTTCTGATTTGAATGACATGTAAGCAAAAGGCTGATACTTTCCATGACACAGAGAGTATTTGACGTAGTTGGTTACACTTGTCCAACTACATTGGTGCCGAAATTATTACTTCAAAAATCATGGGAGAAGAAACTAACTTGGGGTGAGCCAGTTGATGGTGAAGTTAACGATTCTTCCGAGAATGGTTTAAGGGGTTACCCTGTCTGGTAGAAATAGAGATACTTCGTTGGGTTGATGCTGGTACCGAAGATGTAGAATACCTTAAACTGCATACTTTCTGTGATGCCAGTAAGACAGCATTTTCAGCAGTAGTTTTCCTCAGAGTAATCATAAGTGGGGTAGTAACAGTGCATATTTTAGAAGCCAAATCAAAAGTGGTACCTACACATAAATTAACGATACCAAGGCTTGCATTATTAGCTGCAGTAGTCGATGTCAGATTGTAGGAGAACGTAAGAACAAATCTGCAAAGTGAAGCTGAATCGTACTTCTGGAGTGATTCATCTACCACTTTAATCTGAATTAAACGTCACGAAGAATGGAGTATATTTGCGTGGAACAGAGTGTCAGAAATTCGTTCATTGACGGGCTCTAGGGAATTTCGACACGTTCCTGATGATCTAAATCCAGTCGACCTCCCTTCAAGGGGCTACTCCTCTACGCAATTGATTGAATCAAAACGGCTGGAGGGGTGGCCAGGGTGGTTGTATGATACACCAGATTTTTGACATGATCAAAAGCTAGAGTGTGATGAGACAGAAATTGTTAGAGAATGCAGAAAGAAATTAATCACCACACTTGTAAATAGCAGTATCGATTTCTGGCATTTATTTTATTTTTGAAAATTGTAAGAATGGTGGGACGGATTTTGAGTTTCATTCACAATTTGAAAAACCCCGCTCACAGAAAGTTTCAGGGGATTTAACGGTTGAAGAAATTGAAAAAGGAGAGAACTTTATTTTTAAAACCATTCAAAATGAATCTTTCTGGTGATGATGACATAAAAATAAAGCACCTCGGTTCCTCTCTTGATGAGAATGGGATAATACGTTTGAAAACAAGAATGTCCAATATAGAAGACAGCGAAGATTTTAGAATTCCAGTTGTGTTACTTTCGAAGAATTCTGTTGCAGAAAAGTTGATTTTGAAGGAGGATTTTGAACTTTCCCACGGTGGTATTCAGAGGACCACGAGTAAGCTCCGCGAAAAATACTGGATATTAGTAGGACGACGTGAAATAGACACGTTTGAAGTGTATTGTTACATACTACGGTATAAGCAAAAGCTACGAGATAACTTATGCCGTAGGTTTCGCAATGAATATTTAGGGCAGTTATGGGTGATTAGTGGCAGAAAGCCGCGACGCTTAGTAAAATTGGATGAAATAGTATTAATCGATAACGACAAGTTTCGAGGCAACCAGTATTTCGTTCTATGGGGGCTGAAATAATATTAATCTATACTTCTAGATAAAAACAAAACTTTACTTAGTTATTACTTATTTATATGAATTGTAACAAACTTACGAATTTCATAAATTGAATTCAAGTCGATGTGGACCTCGGAGTTGAAGTTCGTGAATCACTTAATCGATTGTAACCAATATTTTTCAATGGATATTTAAATATGCTAGACCCTTTAACCAGTTTTCTTTCATTGTATTTCGTAAGTAGGTTTTAGTTCTCTTTAAGGTTGAAAATGACTGTTCCACTGTGCTGGTAGGAACTGGTAAGGTGCAAAATATTTTCAGTAATTTGTGTATGACCCTAAATACATTGCTTGGATGGGGGGCTTTAGCACCCTTAGCCTCCCGTAGTTGCGCCGGTGATGACAAGGATAAACGTATGGACTGGCCTCTCGCGCGCGTTACTAAACTTGTCCCGGGCAAAGACAATCAAATTCATCTAATTAGGATAGATACGTCCAGAGGGCAGTTGCTGAGACCTGTTCAGCGCCTTTACCCACTTGAATACGTTGATTCAACAATAGATGGGGACAGTCAAGAAGATGCTTTGAAGCCACCAGCAAAATAGCCTGATCTAAGTTCCTTAACATCAGCTGAAGGTTTAAGTGCGGTAGTGCCTATTAAAAGCAGAGTACTGTATGATTTTTGTGTCGGATATGCTTTATAACCGTTGTAATTTATATGTGTAGATTCTTTACGCTTGTCTCTTTTTGTTTTTTGAGTCACTCTAATGCCTATCGTTCCTTAGTTGGTAGATTGTAGGAGACACACGGAAAGAACCACTGATGTGTCTAATGTTTATTATTTCTAGTTATTGATGTTATTTGATTTATTTTAAGAGCACGGTTTCCAATGTGTGCTAATTCAGTTATGTCACTCGGTAAGTCAAATATTTCGTTTGCAACTTACCTAAATCTTCTGTCTTGTGTAAAGTATTAAATATATTACAGTATGGTAATTAAAGTGTTTTAATTAAATGATCTTCACAGCCTTAGTATCCGTTATTCAAAACATGTTAACAGAACAACTTTTACATTTCCAACCAAATGAAAATCTACTGATTTCACATTTCAAACAGAAGCACCTCCAATACAAGGAGATTTCACTGTTGGCAACGAAATTATCCGGATGGCAATTTTTGCCAGCAGCTATTCCAATAATGACTGCTTCTGTCTCAAAAGACACTTTATACCAATACAGCGCCTGTTTAAAAAAATACTGGTATTACTGTAAAAATAACAATTATGACATGCACTTACAATTTAAATAACTATTTAAACTACTTAGTAAGCGAAATATACAAAGATAGCTCATTATCGGGTCTCATTGACAATAATAAGTTTTAATTAAATAATAGTCTTCTGGTTAATTTAGCAGGATGTATTACCAAAAACAAAATTTGTTATTATTTTTAATAGTTCATTTTTTTGGTATTATTTTTTATTGTTATTTTTTTTTCTTCCAAATTCCTTGGTTACCTAATGATAACTAGACAACCTTAAAGACACTTAATTTTGAGGTAAGTGGGCTGCCACACACACTCCCCCGTTAACAAAAGAAAGGCAGTCAATGGCGAAACGGACTTTCTTAACAGGTAGTGGAGTAATATCACACTTGTCAGATAATAAAAACGTAGGTTTAACCCTCTCAACATTGACACTAACGATTTTAGTTCCTTTAATAAAAGTAATTAATTTATTTGTACGGGACAAAATGCTAAATGGGCCTTTGTGCAAAAAGAAGAAAACAGGTTTATAACGTTCTTTACGAACAAAAATAAAATCACAAGTTTGAAATTTTAGAATTGACAAAAGGTTTGTGATTAACGTGATGAATAGGAGAAATGAAAGTTAAATTATCAAAATACGTTTGTAATTTGTCAATAGGAAAAATAAGGAACACCTGAAGAATTATACGATCTAGTGAAAAATTTACCTGTAATAACTGGGGTTTTATTCCCCTAATTACATAATTTAATCAGACATTACCATTGGCAGAGTACGAAGTGTCCCAATAACTTTGCAGACTCCGTCGATATTATAGTATATCCATCGAAAACAAAACTGTGCTTACCCTTTGCTTTCTAGGTGATTCTATCCTTTTTGGTGTCCATCAATCTTCACAAACAAACTTTACTGAATATAAAATGAACTTAATTTCATAACAAGCAAATAAAACACGTGATTTCTCAAAACACTTAAACCACTATATTTACAGAAAAAAATGAAAGCAAATGAAAATGACAATCACAAACTCTTAAACACGATTAAATAAATTAACAAACGATAACTACACTATATCAAGAAATGACCTGGTCCGCGGCAATTTCAAATCTTTAGCTGAATCGCGGCCGAATATTCTTAGTTCAATTACAACACATTAATTTTCTACTTATTAAAACAGGCAAAATACTGAACAAATATACTTAAACTTTAAAATTAAAAAAGGTTCGCAAAACGAGAATTTACTATACCCTGTAGGTAGATAACGACCGGTCAAACGTTAAGCCAAGAGTAACGATATCCTCTACATCGAAATAATACGTTTCAAAAGTGGGCCGTAAACTTTAAACCCTCGACCAATTAGGATCTTCTTTACTTTAAACCGTACTCGTTTGAAATTACCTAACGGACCATGGTATTTATCATATGGCCTAAGTTAACATTTTAATACCAGTCCAGCAGATGAAAAAAAACCCTTTTGTTCCTTGCTTCGCCTTTGTATAGGGGAAAAAATCTTCCTTATTTGGTCTATCTATCTTAGTCTATTACATATGTTTCTGGAATCCTATTTCAACTGCGTAAGTCTAGAAAATTTAACTAGACCCTCCGGTGCGGTCGTATTTAAACAAGTGTCCATAACTTCAAGTAAGAAAGGCGAATTGGACATAAAATAATTTGGATGGTTATTTATTGTTTACAAGTGGCTAACGTCGACTACCTAATAAAGAGTAAAGTTAACAAAACATGTTTCCTGGACTCTAAGGTAACTCAGTTTGAAACATAAAACAGATGTATCTATGACCGGTATTTTACGATAGTTTACTAAAGTCTCGACCCTTAAAATGTTACCAAGATCGGAATACGGTTATTCTGTTGCGGCAGGGCCGGACTTGGCTCCCTTAATTTGACTTTTGTTACACACCTGGTAGTCGCAAAGTTTGACAAAATACGGGTTCGGCTGAAGAGTATTGTAAATAGTCTTTGGGTATTGTGCATCTACCCAATATGAAGTGTTAGCCCTAGCTTTCGACGCAGCTTTAAGAGTTCTATGGAATCGTTCCACGATGCCATTACTTTGAGGTTGATAAGTGGTAGTACGTATTCTACGAGACCCTAAAAACTTTGAAAACTTCGATTCAAATTGAACACTTTGATCGGTAGTGATATATGGTACACTAAAACGTCAAACAAAATTTTGAAACAAGGTACTCGCAATGATATCTGCCGTAATATCCGACAGTGGATAAACCTCCGCTATCTGGTAAATCATTCGATCCCAGTTAGAATGTAAGGACAACCTTTAGAAGAGGACAATGGTACTATTAAACCTATATGAATGTGATTTAACCGTCTTTAAGGTACGTTAAAATGATCTTCTGGACGTTTTTTATGACGGCTGACTTAGCAGTCTGACAGTTGACACATGTTTTAGCCCACAAATTGCAGTCTGAATTCATTTTAGGCCAGAAATAATTATTAGAAACTAATTTTCTAGTCGCATAATAATAATAATAATAAAAATAATAATAATAATAATAATTTATTAGCCAATAGTAACTCCACCGTAGGCGTAGTGTAAATTAAAACAAGATAAACAGATGATGAAAATAGATGAATAAAAAATACACAAGTTTATAATATCTTGGGTTTCTACAGCTGTCGCTGCCTCTCCGTCCCCAGTTTCCAAATCTTTCTATCATAGCACATTTCTGTGTTCAAGCCTCTCGCATCCATGGCCTCCTGGATGTCGTCTCTCCAACTTCTCTTGGTCGTGCTCTCTTTCTTCTTTTCGGTGAAGTCCATTCTAATATTTTAGACGGCCATCGGTCTCCGTCCTTTCTATTTACGTGTCCGAACCATATCAATTGTCTATTGTCAACTGATTCTATTATATTGTGTGTCATTTGCATGTTTTCCCGGATTGCCTCGTTTCGAACATGGTCAAGTCTGGATTTTCTGCAACTTCTCCTTAGGTAGTCCATTTCTGTCTCTGCAAGCTTTTTCTTGTTTTTCTGGTTTACATCCCAAATCTTAGTCCCGTAGATAGTTGAGCTTTCCACTATACTTTAGTATACTTTCTTTTTTGTTTCTCTTCTAATATCCCGATCCCACAGTACTGAATTTAGACATTCTGTAATGTTTCGCCCTTTCTTAACTCTTTGGATGATTTCATCTTCACTGCTCCACGCTTGTTTAATATTACACCAAGGTATTTACATGATTTAACTACCGGGATGGACTCTCCTTCTAATGGTAAATTTTCAATTTCTTCATTTCCTGCCATGAGATAATAATATGTATTAACCACTTTAGATACATAGTTTGTACATTTGGCAAGTCAACAGGAATGATAAGTAAAGTATTCAAATGTAAATATGAAAATAACACGCTAAACATTTAAACAATACATGCAAATGGACAGTATAGTGCAAACAGATAATAAATAAAAGGAGCATAAAATCGTACCCTATAATTACTTAACTAGTGCAAGAATGTATGAATTCTTGAATATTGTAAAATGCACCAGTCAATAACAAAGCCTTCAGCTTTTTTAAAAACCTCACAAGACTTCGACATTTGTATTTCCAATGGCAGCTTATTGTACAGAGTTGTGCCAGCATAGTTAGGAGATTTTTTGAAATATTCATGATCGTGTCTGATCGTACACATTCTGTTCCGCCCTCTAGTGTTGTAGGCATGAGTCACCGTTGACTCGAAGTTTACTTTTATTATTATGAACAAAAGTCAACAATTTCATGGGGTAAATCGATGCCACAGTAAATAATTGTGCGTTTTTAAATGTCTCCCTGCACGATTCACGGTAGGGTAAGTCAAACATAAATCTAATTACCCTTTTTTGAATAACAAAGACCCTATTGATGTCGCTTGATTGCCCCCATACATTAATGCTGTAAGCTATATGAGAGTAAATGACGACATAGTATGCATCTATTAGTGTATCTCTGTTAAGCAAACTTTTTAGCGAATTAATGACATAAAAACCTTTATTTAATTTGCAGCACACTACATCAATTTGATTATAAAAATTAAAATTTCGATCAAGAGTGAGAATTTTACTTGTTCACTACAAGCAAGTGTAAAGCCATTAAACTTAGGGTTATATCGATTTCTGAATCTGCTAAAATCTACTAGAATAGTTTTGTCATGATTAATTATCAAGCGATTATTATAGCACCATATATTAAATTCATTTAATGCAATTGATACCCTACGATGTAATTCAAAAGGATCCGGATCAGAAATCACTATTGTGGTGCCATCAGCGTACATAAAAATTTTACCCTGAGAAATATGAACTGGTAGATCGTTCACATATAATAAAAATATTAATGGCCCTATCACACTACCTTGTGTAGTTCCAATGTCAATATCATGTTTTTAGACATAGTGAACCGATTTTCACAACAATTTTTCTATTAGTTAGATAAGAAACGATCCAGCTATTTAGTGGGTCAAATATTCCCAAGCCTTGTAATTTTTGGGCCACAAAATCTTTATCGACCGTATCAAAGGCTTTCGATCGAAAAATACACCACAAACATGTTCACCTAAATCCATTTTATAATATATAAATTGACTCTGCTATACCTGCCTCTGTTGATAAATCAGCCCTAAAGCCATATTGGCAGTTATCTAAGATCGAGTTTTGATTTAAGTACTCAAAAATTTTATTGGCAACTACTTTTTCAATTATTTTAGAGATTACACTCAAAAGCACAATGGGACGATAGTTATCAATATTTTCATTTGCACCCTTCCTAAAAATTGGTATTAATGTTTCTTCTATTAGACAGTCTAGAAATGTACCCGTGATTATAGAAATGTTAATGATATCCGCAAGTATAGGGGCTAGCTCATTTGAACACTCTTTTATAAGTACAATCGGAATTTCATCCAGTCCCGTAGATTTTTTATTTGGCAGATTTTTTATAACTGATTTCATATCATATGCAGTGACTGGGCTGAAGGTCATGGATGTTTTTGTGACGTCTATGGTAGTACATTTTGAGGAGAGCTTACCATTGAAGTGGGTATTAAGTTTGTCTTGAATTACTGTGGAAAAATGATTTCCAAAAACATCTGCAATTTCTTTCGTGTCATATATGTTACTGTCATTGTACGTAATAAAGTCAGTTTCAGATTTGCGTGAGGTTTTTCCATTTAAATTATTTCCAATACCCCATATTGGTTTAGATTTATTACAAGAGTGTTTAATACGGGAACTATAGTATACTTTTTTTTCATCACACACTTTTTTACTAGTTTGGCTTTTTAACTTCATATATTTGGTATCAAGCTCCTTAGAATTTGTATGCTTGCGGAGCCAGTTAAGATATTTTAATTCTTCCAGTTCTTTGTACAGGTTATTCGAAAATATAATTTTGTTTTTATTTTGGTTTTTAGTTAGTTTAGGTTTCTTATTAAAAGCAATAGAAAAACACCACATAAAGTGTTGCCAGAAATTGTTAAATTATTATTTATATTCCAGAGGCGTACATCGAGGACAAAAGGGTTAAATAAACATTTAAATTCACTTGCATTAATTTGTCTGTACATCAATCGATTCTCATTCAAAATGTTACCATTTACTTCTTGTAAACCTTCCAAATTGCAATTAGCAAGTTGGCCGTAGTGATCTGAGATTGTAGGATCAAAATTTACACAATAAACATGATCAGGAATATTAGTCACTACATAATACATTGTTGAGCATACCATTCCAGAATGTAGATTAGCAATTCTTGTAAGGCTGGAAACTAGTGAAGTTAAGTTAAATGATTTAAAAATATGTGAAACTTTTGATAATAGCAATGATAATTGTGCGAAAAAAATACCTTCACTACCTGATGGAGGTCGATAAATATTGATAAGACAAAATTGCTTATTAAAGACTAATGCAGCACATTCACAGTTCATTTCAACGGAATATCGATTATGGTACGAGATAGATTTACAGTTTGAAAAAATACAATTTTTAACAATAATAGCAGATCCGCCATGTATTTGGGAGGGTCTACAAAACATACTAACGGCTGTATATCAATTAATGAAAGTAGAGTTAAATTTATCTGCATTCAGCGAGTGTTCACATAAGCACAAAAATGTTGGATCATATTGGCTTAGAAACAATTCAACCAAATTAACTTTCTTAGAAAGACACTGAATATTTAAGTGCAGGACACTATACTGTTTATAATAAATTGATTTATTTAGTCCAGAAATGTTGTCTGCGCTAGGCGAGGATATAAAAAATTAGGTGTAAAAGCAGATGTAGTTTCTGCAGGTTTAGACTTCTTATAAGAAATGACCGTGTCCGCGCTATTGAGCTGTGTACAGTTCACTGGGTTCACTACACTCACTTCACAGGTTGGAGTGTCATCCATCGAAGTTAAATCCTTACTAGCTATATTAGAGATTGAATTTGGAATAATCGGTTGAGAAAAGTCCACATTATGCACTTCACTGCTATGTGGGATGTCAGCCGCTGTGTCTAAAACTACATCACCTAATATTATAATGGACCTTCTTATAGATGCATTGTCAGAACCATCGTCATTAGTACAAATGAACCTTAAGTTTTTCTTACAAGAATATGTTGATTTAACTATTTTGGCAGCATTGGAGGCAACCAACCTGCTGTTCAATATTAAATGTTTTTAATCATTAATTTCCACATATTTAACATGTCCTTCCGAGTATACATCAAATTTGTTTAAAAAGTCATAGAGCTTAAGATTATATTATATATGTGTTTATTTAGTTTAATATTTTTAGGGTTTATAAACCGAATTTATGTAAAAAGTATATTTGCATGTGTACATAGTTTTAGATTATTACAAAGAGTCCCGAAGCTCGGTGTTTCATTTCTCTGCACATCGTTTGTCTCTCCTGCAATAATTACAAAATCCTCTAAATCAAAATATTTAGTTAAGTTCTCAATATTTTCCATCGCCTGTTCTAATGAGGCCCTTGGCATTTTTATTTATATAATTTTATATTCAGCAAGATCTATGAGGTTTCTAAAATGCCAGGTGGGGTATTCTTCATCAGTAAGTACTAGAATTTGTTTTTTCTTTTCATTGCATACCTGTTTGGGGAGCTTAATCGATTCGGCGATTTCTTCTTTTAATGACATAGGTTTAACTAATGTTTTTTCATACATTTTACGTATTTTAATATTTGCATCTGTATTATTTACTTTTTCTTGAACAACACTACTATTAGCGTAGGGTTTGGTTGAGTTTCTCAAAGTGAAAAGACGCTTCGAAGAAAGCTCTCGAGAAAAGCTCAGAAACATAGGTTAAAACACCGCTAATTTATATAACATTTAGGCCACCGATAGGTCAAGAAATTCTGCGCGTAATGAAGTGAAATAGTTAAAAAACACAGTTTATATGGAATAGGCATTTGATAATTTCTAGTACAGGGCTTTCTGTAATATAAGAAACAAACAGGTAAGTGCGGTGTGTTAAGATAGGACTATCTGTACCCAGAAAGGCCTCTTGAAGTGATTAGTGCCAGGGTAATAAATATTCAGGGAGACGTTGGGACTAAAACCCCAATGCTTCCTTGGAAAATGTAAATAAACAATTCGCATGAAGTGGGGGTTAATAGATGCAACAGACATCACCAGCAAACTACAAGAAAGAAAGATTAGATATACCTTTATTTAATTGACTGATTAATTACTTAATTAATTCATAATTTATAATTTATTATTTCTGTTTGGCCTCTATTTTAGTATTATTTTTACTTTACTATTATAATATCTTATTTTATTCCCATTTGGAAAACGGCAGTTTGAATTAGGCACTACAAAAATCAAAACAATATACAGGGTGTGCGGAGGTTTCTCTCGGGCCGCTTTCTCATTTGCAACTCGCTGTAAAAAGTTATTTTACCGCGATACAGATAACATAATAAAAAGACTCTCTTACAGCAAGCTAATATTGGTTTTGAAAAACAAGGCAAATAAAATGGACACACTAATACAGGACGTTGAAACGAGAACACATCAATTACTGCTAAAAAAAATCGGCGGCGACTGAAACTGACTATATGGAGCATTAAGCCAGCAACTGGAGGGAGAAAATATAACATCACAGGCACATACCAATGCGACGAAAACCCTACGACAACAAGTAGCTGATTATATCGAAAATCGCTTAGACCATTTCATGCCATTCATGCATGCATCCATCCATGAACTAGCACCCCGTTACAATAGATACAACTCTAATACGGGAAAAATAAATGCGTTCATTCGAGATCTGAGAAGAGAAGGTTTTTGGGGGGGGGGGAGGCAGGAAACAATTGCAGCAACAGCAAATATGAAAAACAGGACAATAATAGTACATCAAGAAGAAGGAGAGCATATAATCTTCCATCCTACTAACCAACAGGGAATAGAGAACACACCACTAGAGATAGTATATAGGAAGCACGGAAACGAAAGAAATCACTGCGATAGCGTGATTATTGCACAAGAAAAACATGAAGCAGAACAACCTGAAGAAATATTCGCTCGAACTGGGGCAATAACACCCCGCCCAGAATTAGAGGAAGCAACGCACATAAACATGTACCAATATCACAAAGGAAGCCAACAGTCAAGAATTACAACACGATGACATTATTCTGGCGACATGGAATGTCAGAGGCTGCATAACGAGAGAGAAAGGAGAAAAAATCGATGAGGCTCTTATGAACATACACGTTGCATGCATACAAGAGACACACATGATAGACGGAACTGCAGTTACTCAAAACTACAAATGGTATCTAAGTGGAGGGGACAAAGAAAAAACCAGCAGAGGAGTCGCATGGGCAGTAAGACGGAACACCCCTACCCAGATAAAGACAAGAAAAGTAAACGAAAACATAACCATGGCAGACTTACAAATTGGAAAGGAAAACATATGCATGTTAGGTGTACATGTGCCCTCCGACAAACGGACAGGACGAGTATTCAGACAGATCACCCAAGAGACTAGAAGAAATAGGAATAGAAAAATGAACATAATAATACTAGGAGACTTCAACGCGCATGTCGGAAAGGACGACCAAACACATGAAGACAAGAATATTATAAGAAAAACCTTACTTCACACATGGACAAACGATAATGGAAGCTTGTTAAAAAACTTGGCACATCTGTTCGATCTAACAGTTAGAAACACATGGAGCAAGAACCTAACCTGCCTTAATACCTGGAGTAAAGGAAACATCAACTCTCAAATAGACCATATCCTAATGGACAGAAAAATAAGGGACAGGGTCAAAAACATTAAGGCAAAACAAGCAACAAACGTCAAAACAGATCACAAAATGTTATATAGAACACTAGTAATAAAGAAACAAGAAGCAAAAAAAGATGCAACAAAACAGCAAATAACACATGGAACATCTCACTGCTACAGAACGAAGAAATAAAAAAGAAATACCAGGAGGAGATAGAAAAATTTAACAGGATAGGAACTAAATTGGTCAACAATGGGTTTAAAAATCAAAATAGCGGCACAACAAGAAAAGACACGAAAAGAAATTACGAAAAACTAAAGAAAATAAAGGCCACAGGAAAACAATATACACCAAACATAGATAAAAAGATAACAGAAGCGGTGAAAGAAAAAAAGAGACGCAAAGAGGAGGCACGAACAGAAAAATGCAGGGAATTCTTCGAAAACATAGAATCCACTCCAGCAGGGCAGAGATTAAACCAAACTTTTAGACACCTGAAAACATACAGGAGAAACAACAATACGCAGCCAAGAAAATACATACCACTGCAGCATTGGGTCAGGAAACTTGAAGAAGGAAACGCAGAGAGAAGTCAAATAGAACCAATACAAGAAATGGACCACTGGCCTCTGGGAAAGCCACCGTCAAAAGACGAACTAATAGAAATAATGGCCAGAGCTAAAAGAAACACGGCCCCGTGAATAGATAAAATAAATAACGAACTAGTATACTATGGACCGGACAACATAAAACAGCTAACCCTAGAAATCATCACCAACGCATGGACGGAAACCACACCCCTGGCTGAGGAGTGGAACACAACCATACAGATACCGCTCCCTAAAACCAAATCACCACAAAACGTGGACGATTACAGAAGAATAAGACTCTGCAGTGTAGGGTACAAATACTACTCACAATTCCGCCTCAGAGAAGTGGAAAAATACCTCAGCGAATTACCAGATTATCAAATGGCATTTATCAAGGATAGATCTACAGACGACCATATGTACACCACCAGACGGATCCTGGAAGAAAAGTGGAAAGAAGGAACAAAACTATATATAGTCTCAATTGACCTCCAAAAGGCATTTGATACCATAAGGCATGAGGCTATAGTCAACACTGTGCTCAACAGGGGAGTACCGCACTACTTAATAAACACAATAATAAAAGCATGCCTACACGAAAACACTGCAATACAATGGTTTGGACAGACGAAGGAATCAAAAATGAAGAATATAGGAGTCAAAGAAGGATGTCCCCTATCCCCCCGACTATTCACCATAGTCCTGGACCAAGTGATAGAAAGCACAATAAAGGAGAATCAGAATTTCAATGGAAACGATGGAACGATAAAGCCCCCCATCGTACTTGCATACGCCGACGATATACTCATCATCACCGAAGAAGAACAAGACATCGTTAAATTTCTAAGAAACATGACACCACATTTGGATTCCTCTGGAACGAAAAGAAACTTAAAGAAGAGCCTGATAATGGTCCGAGACCCATTGACAAAAACAAGTCCAACAAGTGGAGAAGAATACAAAATAGGAGACTACACCCTGAGAACCACGAATAGAATGAAATACCTAGGAACATACCTAACGAATCAACTAAAAAGGAGGGAAATAGTAAGGGAAAGAATGAAAACAGCCTACAGAGTCACAAGAGCTCTACTACCCTTCATTGAGGACAACAAACCGTGCCTATGGTGCCTAACCAAAAAGATATACACGACCACCATAATGCCCACGATGATATATGGAGTCAAAAACGCAGCAACGACAAAGGCCAACAGAAGAAGCCTGAGAACAGCTGAAAGGGACATTATCCAACTGCTAGCAAAAACAGGAAAACCACAAAAACGACAGAACACGTCAACATTACTAGAGGGAAGAACAATAATCAAAAGAATAGAATCATACGCAAAGAAATACTGGGGACACGTCCAAAGACGGGACACGACACACCTACTAAAGAAAGCGCTGCGAATGAACAGCAACAAACTGAAATTAGATAGGCCATGATACACATGGATAACAACAATCGAGAGGATTATGAATAAGCTAGGAAAGGATTATACACACTGGGAAAAGTTGGCACAACAAAAAATGGAATAACATAAAGAAATATCAAGGATATACACACTGCCAGACTCAGAACAGAAGAAACAGAAAACTCATAAGTAGAATAGGAGAGAAGATGATCACAGACAGAAACTAAGAAGAAGCATATCACCAAAAACTTGAAAAAAGAAGCACGAAAACCTGAAAGAAGCATCCCACAAACGCCTACACTTTCCATCCTATGAAGACAGAAGGAAAACAAGAAGAAACATCTCACAAACACCTACACGCTCCATCCTATACTCCTACCCCATGCGTCATGCGGCTCTCGCTGCTGACAACAAGCATGTCCAATGTCCAATCCACCGTATGCAGCTGGTCCGGCGGTATATAAAAGCACCGGGGGTTTGTTCCGGCACACGGTGGGATGATCAGTGGGCGATCGGGCTGCGTGGTGGAACAAATCTCCATGCACCGGAATCGGCAGCAATGCCCACCTTATGCTGACAAATCAATCAATCAATCAACAACACTACTATTAGCGTACTGAGTTGAAGTGTTTTTTTAATGATTGTTTCATTTTGAACACCAATTGACTTTTGTACAATTTTGTGATGTTTCTCTGTTGAGTTTTTTAATGTTTTAATACAATCCTGTAACTCCTATATATTTTTTTCTTGACTTCGCGATAGGTCTGTAAATTCTTCTTCCCTTTTTGTCGCTTCCAAGACAAATGCATTATGTTCGCTTTTTATCCTATTTATACCGGGTGAGTCACGAATTGCGCTCGCCCTGATATTTCCTAAAATATTTGGAATAGAAAATTGAAATTTGGAGGCCTTATTACACGACTAAAATGCCATCTTTTCAATAAAAAATCAAGTTTGGTGCACATCCGGTTTGACCGGAAATGCCCACAACTTTCGATTTTTAAATGGAATACCCTATATATTTTTACATTTTTGGAATCTAGAGGAAATTTTGAATACAATACATCCCTTTTGATCACTTTTTGATAAACATGAAAAATTTTATTAAAAAATCTATTTCTGAATCCAGAGTGCTGTGGTGCCCAAAATATATTTCAGTTACGTTACTATAAAAATAAAAAGAGCAATATGATTGCATTACTTAATTCTCTAGAGGCGTTTAAAATTTTTAAATGTAATTTTTACCCACTAACTCGATTTTTTTAAATGGGAATTTAATCGTTTACTAACATTTTTAAATACCTCATTTTCATACGAATCTAACGATACCAAAATTATGAAAATCCGCTCAGAAAAATTTGAGATTTCAGCCAAAATACAATGCAACCAAGCTTTTAGAAACATGCAGCTAATAGATAATAGATTAGTGGGCTTTGGAAACTAAAATGGCACATTTCTGTGTAAATCTGGTAACCTAATAACATTGGAAAAATCATAGTAGCCATTGAATGTAATAAATCAATATCTGCTGTCAGACAGACTCGTGTAGTTATAGGCAATCTTGAGCTATCAAACATTTAATAGTTGTGAGCGCAAAGAACGTTACAATTAAGTTTAGCATAGGTATGTGAAGGTAAACACAATTACATCCACAAGGACATTTGCAATAGAATGCGACATCAGTTCGGTTTTCAGAGTTTTATTTAAATGAACATAAATATCGGGCCTATAAATAAATAAAAATCAATTCCGTTTGAACAATTAAACTTAAACTAGGTAACAGTAGTTATCTCTAAAATAATTAATATAATTAAACCATAAATTGACATTTATAGATATTGTTCAAAATGTCCACCATTTTTTTCTATACACAATTCGGCTCTGCGTACAGTTGCTTGAATGGCTCTACGCAATTCAGCCGGCGTTATTTCATTAAGTAGTAGTACAGCTTTATTTTGCAGCTCTTCACGGGTATTTGAAGAAGTTTTATAAACTTTATTTTGAGAGTGCCCCATACATAACAGTGTTAAGTCAGGTAACCTAGGAGGCCACCTGATATGACCTTGATTTGCGATAAGGCGTTCACCATGCAAGTTGTTTAAATATTCCATTACTCTTCTGGAATTATGTGGGGGAGCACCATCTTGTTGGAAAAACAGATTTTGTAAATAGGCAAGAGGAAGTAAGTCAAGAAATTCTGCTGTCTGGTTTTGTAAAAAGAATAAATATCGTTCGCCAGTAAGTGTTCCATCAAAAAATATGGGTCCAATTATTCGAGCTCCAAGTACTCCAAGCCAACAGTTAAATCCAAATCTTTCCTGAATATTTCCCCGCCCTACCAACCTCGGATTTTCTTGAACCCAGTACCTAGTATTATTTCTGTTAAACCTACCTTGGTTCGTAAATCTACTTTCATCTGAATATAAAATATGAAAAGGGAAACCTGGGTTTTGTTGTGCTGCATTTGAGAACCAGTTGCAATATACTAGCCTCCTGTCGTTATCATCTCCATAAAGATGTTGGTGTATTTGGTATTTATAAGACCGAAACTTATGTTTCTTTAAAATTCTGCAAACCGAAGACTGACTAATGTCGCATTCCATTGACAATTCCCTTATTGATGTTGTTGGGTGTACCATCACAAATCCTAATACATCAATTTCTTTGTCCTCACTTACAATAAATGTTTGATGGTCATCTTATTGATTGGGTTCGTTTCTTAATTCTTGTTCCACTCTGGCAAACAAGTGTCTGCTTGGATGACGTCTGTTGGGATATCGTTGCTGATACAGTTCTGCAGCTGCAGTTGAATTTTTGAGACGCTCTCCATATATCAGTAACATTTCATTTCTACTAAAATTATTCATTTTCTTTAATTTTTACTCAAAGAGATTTCCGCAACGCTTTGTTTTGTATCTGTCTGATAGCTGATACTGTTTTATTACATTCAATGGCTACTATGATTTTTCCAATGTTATTAGGTTACCAGATTTACACAGAAATGTGGCATTTTAGTTTCCAAAGCCCGCTAATCTATTATCTATTAGCCGCATGTTTCTAAAAGCTTGGTTGCATTGTATTTTGGCTGAAATCTCAAATATTTCTGAGCGGATTTTCAAAATTTCGGTATCATTAGATTCGTATGAAAATGAGGTATTTAAAAATGTTGGTGAACGATTACATTACATTAGTGGATTTGTTTTACTACAACACTCAGGCCTCAAGGCCCATTGTGCTCGTAGGGATCTACAGTTTTGCGTGGACTCCAAACCACGGTCATCGGCTATCAACTTTGACGCACCCCAGGCCATCTCACCGCCTTTCTGGCGGGCTAATAGCCCTTGGGGTCTTCTCTGCGAAGACAGTTGCCCTGTGCCATCGGCGCCACCTTACTAAGCGACTTAATGGCCCGGAACTGTCTCAGTCGATAGCCTACCGACTAATAGACGGATACACTGGTTCACCCATCCAAATGCCGGACTCGCCCAGCGTGTGTTAACATCGCTGATCGAGTGTCGGAAATTAAACCGGTGACCGTACCTCGTCCCCTGGTGAACGATTAAATTCCCATTTAAAAAAAAAGAGTTAGTGGGTAAAAATCACATTTAAAAATTTTAAACGCCTCTAGAGAATTAAGCAATGCAATCATATTGCTATTTTTATTTTTCTAGTAACGTAGCACACAAACTAAAATATATTTTGGGCACCACAGCACTCTGGATTCAGAAATAGATTTTTTAATAAAAATTTTAATGTTTATCAAAAAGTAACCAAAATAGATGTATTGTATTCAAAATTTCCGCTAGATTCCAAAAATGTAAAAATATATAGGGTGTTCCATTTAAAAATCGAAAGTTGTGGGCATTTCCGGTCAAACCGGATGTGCACCAAACTTGATTTTTTTTTGAAAAGATGGCATTTTAGGCGTGTAATAAGGACTCCAAATTTCAATTTTCTATTCCAAATATTTTGGGAAATATCGGGGTGAGCGCAATTAGTTACTCACCCGGTATACCTGTCTTTGATTTCACTAACTTCAGAGAGTTCATGTATTATTTTTTCCAGAGAGTCAATCTCATCTTCATCTGTGCTGTTACCGTCAGAACAGTAATCAATTTTATTACCCTTGATAAACTTGATTTTGTTTTTGAATTTGGGAATACTGCATTTGTGAAATACACCCTGACAATTAATACAGACGTAATGGATGAATTGTTTACTGCTACAACACATATAAGTAGTTTTTCGTGCTCCGTTTGTAGACATTTTATGAACGATCAGTTAATTAAGTGTGAAAGATGTGCTAGTTGGAGAATTTTAAACAGCTTGGCAACACCGTGTATCTATTTAACTCTTAAAAGAATTGTTTTGTTAGGTTATTCTACGTGATTTATTAAAATCAAGAGTTTTTCATCACTCACCCAACACACATATGTTGATAAATATAAACAGGACTACTGTAACTCTTCATAACAATTTAATTATGCCGAACTATCCCATTAAACACACTTTTATAGTCAACAAAATATATAATCATTTGCCAGCGTTGTCACGTTGTCACGTTATGATGAGAGATATTTTCATTTTTTCATACTTATTGCCAACCTTGCTCGTTCATAATGTTCTTTCAGTTTTCTCACCATGTAGCTTAAATCATCTTGATCCGCGACGATGAGAACTTGGTCGTCGGCAAAGTAAAGAGTAAAGAGCTTATCGTCCTCCACTGTAAGTCCTATTGTTTTGATTGCATTTGTCTATCCTTTTAAGGCCCTGTCGAGATATATTTTGAAGAGAGTAAGAGATAGACAACAACCTTGCCACAGACCTTTAGTTGTATTAAATGCTTTAGTAAACTTCGTACCGTTCTTAATTCTGGTATTGTTGTCTTGACACATCTTCATGGTTGCTCGGAAAAGATTTGGTTGAATATCTAGTTTCGTCATTGTTTTCCAAAGTTGCGTTGTTGGGACACTATCATAATCTTTTTCAAGATCTATCAATGCTATATGAGTTTCCCTATTTCGTCTGACTCTTTTTCCTAATGCTGTCTTTAGGATAAACAAGTTGTTGATTGTAAACCGACCTGCTCGAAATCCCGCCTGTTCCTCTGATTGTTTCACTGCGATTTCCTCTTCCATAAAATCTCTCTCTATTCTAGAACATATTCTTCCAATTCTACTAATGACGGCTATACCTCGATAATTCTTGGGATCGTTCTTTGGTCCTTTCTTGTGGTGAGACGTTAGCCATTTTTATTAATTCCGAATAAATTACTCCTGGTCCGGGTGCCTTTCTAAGTTTGGTTGCTTTAATGGCATTTTCTATCATTATAATATCCAAGTGAATCCTCGTTTCAGACTGTATTTCTTCTTGTTCCTTAATAAATTCTGGTCTTTCTTCTAACAGTTCTATCCATTGTTTATCTATTAATACATAGACCGACACATAGGATGGACAATATTCAGAAGCATGGAGAGTCACAAAAAGCATGAGAAGTTCAGATAAAGGTGGTATACATATATATATATATATATATATATATATATATATATATATATATATATATATATATATATATATATATATATATATATATATGCTTCTGAATATTGTCCATCCTATGTGTCGGTCTATGTATTAATAGATAAACAATGGATAGAACTGTTAGAAGAAAGACCAGAATTTATTAATATATATATATATATATATATATATATATATATATATATATATATATATATATATATATATATATATATATATATATATACATATATATGAAGCGTTGACGTGCTTCCGGGTGTTTTCCCGTGTAGTTGGTCGGCTCCTGTTGGAACCATGGTTGTCTGAACGACGTTTCGGCGGAACCTCATCTGCCATCTTCAGGTTCTAGCTGAAAGCTGCCTGCTGCTGCTGCTGCTGCTGCTGCTGTTGCTGCTGCTGCTGCTGCTGCTGCTACTGCTGCTCCTCGTTGCTCGAACTGAACTGACGTTCTCTCTGTTGTGCGGCTCCTTATATACGTTGTGGGGTGGGGCGCACCTGCGCACTTGGCTGCGTGTTACTGGCCCTCGTGAATTGTCGATATTCGACGGTGCCTCGTTGCGATCGGTTCGTTTACCATGGGACGTCGTGTGTTTTCCGTTATATATCTTCCTGACAGTGCGGGCTTCCATGCGGTGGGTAATCTCTAGGTGTCGTCTCTCTTGTTAAGATTTTGCGGTCTCTTTTGAATTTCAATTGCCTCCCTAGTAATTCTTGATCTCCAATGCTCGATGTTGACTACTGACCTGGTGTTGTCGAAGTCTATTTTGTGTCCAGTAGTTTTTGCGTGCTGTGCTAGGGACGATGTTTTCTCCTCTTTTTGCACTGCATTCCTACGTTCTTCTCTTCTTACACTTATACGTCTGTTGGTCTGTCCTATGTATGATTTATTGCAATCTTGGCACGGAATTTCATACACTCCTTGGTTTTCTAGGGCAATTTTTGATTTCGGGTTACGGAGAACTGCGCTGATTTTTCGGTCTGTTTTGAATATTGTCCCTATGTTGTGTCTACGTAGAAGTTTGCTGATTTTGTCCGTTGTCCCTCTTACGTAAGGTAGATATGCTTTTGCCACTAGTATCTCGGATTCTTCCTGGGTTCGTAGTTTGGATGGTTCTTGCGACTTCTGTATTGTATACCTTGAAAATCCATTTCTCATAAGTGCTTTCTGAAGTGATGACATCTCTTCGTTGATATGGTCGCCGTCTGCTAGCCTTTGGGAGCGTGTCACTAAGGTCTTCACTACTGAATTCAGTTGCGCTGGATGGTGATGTGATGCTGCAATTAGATATCTGTCTGTGTGAGTGGGTTTTCTGTATACTGTGTGACCTAGTGTTCCGTCTTGTTTCTTCTTCACTAATACATCTAGGAATGGGAGCTGGCCTTCTGCTTCTACCTCCATCGTGAATGCTGTTCAGGTGGACTAGGAAACTATTTAGATGTTCTCTTCCATGAGTCCATATTACGAATGTGTCGTCGACGTATCTTAACCAAAGTTTTGGTTTGAGTGGTGCAGTTTGTATGGCCCGCGTTTCTAAGTCCTCCATGAAAAGATTAGCGATGACTGGAGACAAAGGCGAAACCATCGGTGCTCCTTCCGTCTGTTTGTAGCGCCGGTCATTGTATGTGAAGTAAGTGTTATTTAAGCAGTGTGTAGTTAGACTGAGAATATGCTCCTCTGGATTGTACTTTCGCTTGATCAATTCGAGTGATTCGTCTACTGGTACATTTGTGAACAGTGAAACAACATCGAAGCTCACTAGAAGATGTTCTACATAGGACAGACCAAAAGACGTATAAGTGTAAGAAGAGAAGAACATAGGAATGCAGTGCAAAAAGAGGAGAAAACATCGTCCCTAGCACAGCACGCAAAAACTACTGGACACAAAATAGTCTTCGACAACACCAGGTCAGTAGCCAACATCGAGCATTGGAGATCAAGAATTACTAGGGAGGCAATTGAAATTGAAAAGAGACCGCAAAATCTTAACAAGAGAGACGACACCCAGAGATTACCCACCGCATGGAAGCCCGCACTGTCAGGAAGATATATAACGGAAAACACACGACGTCCCATGGTAAACGAACCGATCGCAACGAGGCACCGTCGAATATCGACAATTCACGAGGAGACATCACAGCCGGCCACAAGGGGACCCATCACGAGGAGCCGGAGCCAAGCACTGACTAACCTAAGTGAAGCACGACAAGCGCTAGCGACGACTGGATACGAGGATACACGACCTTCAACGAGAAGTCACGTGAAACGTGACGTTTCAGTGAGGCCTCTTGTCGGGTTAGCTCAGGCGCCCGCTACGCCTCCAACAGAGAGAAGAGGGCCAGTAACACGCAGCCAAGTGCGCAGGTGCGCCCCACCCCACAACGTATATAAGGAGCCGCACAACAGAGAGAACGTCAGTTCAGTTCGAGCAACGAGGAGCAGCAGTAGCAGCAGCAGCAGCAGCAGCAACAGCAGCAGCAGCAGCAGCAGGCAGCTTTCAGCTAGAACCTGAAGATGGCAGATGAGATTCCGCCGAAACGTCGTTCAGACAACCATGGTTCCAACAGGAGCCTACCAACTACACGGGAAAATACCCGGAAGCACGTCAACACTTCATTTAATACCCGTGAAAGCCTAAGAAACAACATAATATGTCTCTACGGGGAGAAGACATTCCACCAGACTAGAACCTTTGAGAAATTGAGGTCGAAAAGAGGGAAACTTCTTTGCAACCTTACATTCCTTCAACGCTGCAGAGATGAAAACATCGTTCCAAAATGCATGCAGCTGACGTTCCATAAAAATGACCAACACACCAAAAAGATCCTCAGAAAAACTACTACTTTTTTACGATTTTACCACTTTTTACCTTTATACCATGTTATTTTTAATTTTTACATACAGGAAACTTAAAAAAAGCATGGAAACTGAAAAGAAGCATTTCGCAAACACCTGCACACCCCAGTCGATGATGACAGATGGAAACTTAATAGATGCATGGAAACTTAAAAAAAGCATCTCACAAACACCTACAGCTCCCATCCTGTATTCCCACCCCATGCGGCACTCGCTGCTGACAACAAGCATATCCAATGTCCAACCAGGCGTATGCAGCCGGTTCGGCGGTATATAAAACATTCGAGATTTGGTTCTGACACGTGGTATGGCCGTCCATTGGGCGTGTTCGACGGACGACCAAGCTGCGTGTTGGAACGAACTTCCATGGATGCCCGGAATCGGCAGCAATGCCCATCTTACGCTGGCAAATCAATCAATCAATCAATCAATACAAAATATATTTTTGGCTTATCAATGATAATGATAAAGGTATTTGTCTAAAATTTTGATATTTATAATATGATCTTAGACATAAAAAAACTTTAATGTTGTACCTACTAATTTATAGTAAAGTTTAACTCTAAATTCGACTGTCATCCACAAATACTGCTAAACAAGCCAAGAGAAAGATACATTCCATCTCCCTCAGTATTATTTGTAAAGACTTATCTCCACTATCAAAACGTATTTACGAAACAGATGGTTAAAACCTCTGATTTAAATAAATTTAAAAACTTATTTATACAACTTAATATTTTATAAATAAATATGTACACACATGTCAAAAATAAATTTTATCATTCTTTTTCATATTAAGGATAATCTAAACATCAAAATTTTCAAAAAATACTTTTACTTTAAGAACTTGTTAATTACATAATGTGAATTAATAAATAATATATTCGAATAAATAATAAACAACTAATAGATATGTAATTTTCAGAAAATATATCTTTAAAACAAATATAAATTAGTACATTTGCTCCGAAGGCAGCCGATCAAATTGTGTAGTTTTTCAAAAATCTACGTCTGCGTCGAGACTAGTACCTATTGAATAACAGTTGATGTTTATATTACTTTCAACCTTTACGGGTTGTAAAACTGTAAACGACTTGTCACCAACAGTTTACTTCATTCTCATCTTTTAATTGTTGCGGCTCTAGCACTGACAAATTGCCAAAATCACTATTGTTTAACCAATCATAAAACATATCTTTTAGCTATTGCCTTCTCTTTATTTTTATTGTTTACCTTAATTCTGTCCACATTCTTTCCCTCTTGATAGTTTGAATTGGGTTTCGCTGTATTAGCAGGCTTTTTACTTGCGTTGTCAATAATTGTTCTTGCTGCAAAACTTTTTTTTAGGAATATTTACTTCAATATTTGTTTTCATACACATTATTACTGTTAGAAATATTAAAACCCAATGTGTATATAAAAAAAATGTAATCTCTTTAAATAAATATGTTGTACTCTGTTCAACACTAGAAATCTAAAATTACAGTAGTTAGTCCTCTTAAAGATTTTTTAAATCAACTTTAATTTTAATATTTTTCAAATCAATATATTTTATGTGACTAATTATACATATTCTTTTATTATACATATTAACTGTACAACAATTAAGCCAGGTCCTAATTGAAACTTGAACAATAATGATTGCAAATGAACCTGAGGAGGCGTGCATATTTATTTATCGTTTTTTAACGCAGTGAACGGTATATGAACTTTAAAATTGGCGTCAGGTACATAAATTGGCTCATTATTTAGGGATTCATAGGATAAAGCGGCTACCCTATTCTGGAAAACTTTCTTTTATTTCATTACATAACCTAGTTGAAAACAAAAAAAAGTTTTGATTAGCTAATTAATTAAGGTTTTGATTAATTTTACTCCACGAAAAATGTA
Organism: Stenurella melanura; assembly: GCA_963583905.1. Lineage (NCBI taxonomy): Eukaryota > Metazoa > Arthropoda > Insecta > Coleoptera > Cerambycidae > Stenurella > Stenurella melanura. The sequence continues at coordinate 61,494,931 of OY757316.1, read as the reverse complement.
CCAACATTTACGAATAATAATATCTTCTGTTTATTTTTCTGCAGCCAATAAAATTTTGGCAAAAGACAGGTCTCTTCGCGATAATCTTTTTGCTTGAAAAGATACAATAAAAATGTTTGGGATAACAATTGTAGACAATAAAGTTATCTATTGAACTACTTGAATTGTTTATTGCTATTTCTCCAATAAACGCGGAGAAGAGTGGCACGCGAAATAATTATTTATAATAATTAAACTACTCAACTTATCAACACGAAATTCAAAGTGGTTTTATTTAATTAGTATACGAGGCGATTTAAAAAAAACAATAATATTTACAAAATAACTACTTTCTGAACAAAAACTGATTTTTGCAAGGAAAAAAAATTGAATTATTTTTTACGATTACTTTAATTTCACTTCACTACGTGGATAAGGAGGTAAAATTGTGCCCAATTGAGATTTAAACGGGTCAATAGATAACTTAATTATCTACAATTTTTATTTGAAACATTCATTTGTATCTTCCCACTATACTTCCACTCCACTACGTGGATATGGAACTGAAAATATGACAGATGGCAATAATATTTGACATATAGTTAACGCTCTTGACAAGGAAGACACCTGTTATAACAGGATGGTCATCCTAAAAAATAATTGAACCATGTTGTAAAGGTATTTACGCAAGCCTTCCATATTTGGCACCTTTTATTTAACATTGAATTTTTGCTATCGGATGACCACTCTGTATATTTTTTTGACCAAAAGTTACCAAGTTTTCTTTGTAATAATATCTTCCGATTATTATTCTCATATGTGGTTTCGCAGTTAATAATTTTTTAGAGTGGCCGCCGGGTATACATAAAGAGGGAAGTTCTGTGTAAATACCTTTACCGATTTTTTTATACGGAATTTAAATATTTTATCTTTAAAACTCTGTAAAACTGAAGAGTATAAAAATTAATTTTATCACTGTAGATCTCCGAAATGATGCATTTCTAATCCTATATAATGGAATCTTTTTGTTTATTTTTCGCCAAAGAATTAAAAATATTTCTTCAATCGAATAATACAACTCCCTGTATTTACAAATATATAATGCATTGTTCTGTGTTATGGCTACTAAATTATTTAGAAACATTTCAGCTGGTAGGAGCTTAAGGGATTTTCGATAATAAATCCATCTGTGCAATAAATGTCGGCTAGTAAGGACTTCATGGGTTTCCCAAAATATTACGTTCAGTACATAAAATTATATAATTTACATTTATTTGACAGAATCCTAACCAAAAAATATTTAATATTTATTGTATTTCCATAATATTGACGTAATTTTTATAAAGCCTGGTATCTATATAGTGTATTACATCTTTTTGGTGAAATACGAAAAGAAACCGGAGATCTGTTTCGATAAAAATGTATATAAAACATACTTGCGCTTCATAAATAAATGTAATTTAAAACTCGAAAAACATCCTAAATGTCAGAAAACCAACAAATATGCTCTGTTCTAGACATCTTTAATGCAACTTACTGTAGTATTTTTTATATAAATTTGATCTATTCGTAATGCTTAACACTTTTTATTTTCACGATCATGATAAACAAAAAAATAATGTTTCTGTTAAATTTTGTCTGTTTAAATATTTTCTCAATACCAATACATTGAAAACTATATTGTCTGAAAACTATCTCTAGCACAGAAGGTGCTATAAACAGTCTATAAATGTGGTATATTCCTAGCATATATTTAATATACTCATAAACATCACGCATAATAAGAATTTGGATTAAGTCTTTTGAATGTTTGGTTAATAATCTTGTCGAAATAATTTAGCGAAATCGGAAAATGTTAAAATGTTTAACAAATTTCGCATCCACCTTAAAAATCGCATATTTTTAAAATTCTTTCAGTCTTTATGTATTACTTTTTGTCAGTCTACTACCTACCTACTTATTTTTAATAAGAAAAAGTAGCTCGAATGTTATACAAACCTGTTTTACACGTCTATTGCCCTAATATTTGAGATCGAAATCTTCATTAGTGAATCAAACGTTAGAGTATTTTTTGCATCAAAATAAGGAACCTGAAGGAACCATCAGGAACCTTGAAAAGAGGTGCATGTGGGGAAAAATATACCTACTCTAAGCAACTTTTGTAATATGAACAATTTACGAGAAGACACTGATTTTACAGATATTTACATTTCATATAATTTTTTTAAGTAAGAAAAATGCCATAACTTTTTTAAAATAAGTTTTAGATAGGTGCATTATTATTTGTTGAGGCACCTATATTATTTTCATGTAAAATTTGAGAAAATATTATTTTTAGCAGTTGATCAAATAAAGTTAATAAAACAGTTATTCACAAAATTTTAAATCAGTTTATTTAAAAAATGTTATGACGAGTCTTATTAAGAAAATTTTAATATTTAAGTTGAAATATCTCGAAAACCGCTGATTTTTCGAAAATTGTTCAGATTATGCCATGCATGTGTATGCTTTAATTTGTAGAGAGATCGTTATTATTAAAAACTGAAGTTACTTACATATTCTGGTCATAGCTACATAATTCAAATATCTCTTTTAGTTATCAATAAAATAGCAGCAGGAGTTTTAAGGGAGACACCCTATATATTTACATAAAACTTCTTCTGTATTTCCGTAGATAAGTAACATATTATGCAACTTATAGTAAAAGTTAATGATTTCAATTCACTTGTACACAGTGGCAGTATCTGAACGAATAATATGTAAGAAATAGAAATAGAAATACAAATTTCAAAAGTGAACATTCGCTAAACATTGTGTCGTAAGTCTTAATTTTTTTAGTTATGGAGCACCGCTTCAAAAAAAATTGAAAAAACTCGAAAATAAACTACTCATAGCAGTACATTTTTGGCAAAAAGTTTATGTACTCGAATCGTTATTTTCATGAATAAATAATTATTTTTTTTTTATTTTCATTCGAAAGGAGCCATAGAATCGGCACATTCCTTTCCCAAGATGTATTCAAATTACATCCACGTACTCAATTCTCCTAATAATTAGCACATAGCTTGCAAACATAAAAAATGAGAACGAAAATTATATTTATTGGTGTACATATGTTACTAATATATGATTCAAATGTGCTGATCCCTCACTTTAACCGCGAATATCTCAGAAACGGAGGAGCGGAAAAAATTTGGAAAAATTATGTATTATATCTCTATTTTAAATCATTCACTGATTTGAATGATGTACATTGAACAGTTTTGAAGTTCTGCTAAGTTATATTGAAAAATGTCCTACTATTTAAGGAAATTCTGACTGTCAGTTTTAAACCCATTATATCTTGAAAAATATGCCCACTATGTAAATAATACTTTAGGTACCATTAAAGTGCGGCATTTTTTGTATGAGGAAATTTTTTCATAATTTTTTATTCTAAAATTTTGCAGTTGTTCTTAAAAACGTGATCTCATATTTATTCGATTAATTATCAATATACGCATACCAAATATTAAGTCAACATATTAATTTCATTTTGTTAATATCTTTAATAATGGAGTGAGAGTGAAAAACATAATTAAAACATGGTACATGTATAACAACATTTGGAACTAGATTATATTTTGAGATGATTCTGTTGAAGGATTGAGGTAAAAATAAGTAAAGAGCTCAGAAACTTAGAATTGGGTGTATGTGTTAGAAGCCAGGCCTCAATTTTTTTTATAACGTTTGTCACTCCGCATAACCTGTTCTCAAAAAGTTTTGGACTACCTTCATTATTACCTCGGAGTAGACGAGTTCAATTATATTTTTTCAATTCTGTGAGCAATTATTTCCACTCACTAGAGTGTAAATATAATATCGATATGTTTTCATTTAAATAAACTTGGATAGAAAATTTGGATGAAGAAGTAATGATTCCTCGGGCAGCGGATTTTTGTTTTCAATCAAAGAAGTGAAACCGAAATAAATTATTTTAAACTATTTGGACGCATATGACTCATATTTTGGTTTCCAAATAAGCTTTTTAGTGTCTTAATAGTTTTTGAAAATAAAATTGACATATCACCTAATATATGTGAAGTTCGTTGAAACCTGAAAGATAAACTGTATATTAATTAGTTTTGATATTTTGCAAGTCGTATTTTTTTGTGCTTCATCAAAAAACTTAATAAAATGTGGCTCCTAATTACAAGTATTCTGCCTTACATCAAATTAAGGATCATAATGCATTTGTAATTTTTCTATAATTCTTTATCATTTGGGCATTTAACATGTTCAATGAGATATTGAATATTTAACAGATTATTTATGTGCATACAATAATATATTTACATTTATTTTGAAAATCAAATCTTATGTCATTAACAAACATTTTTCACTTAGTGAAAATTTCACTTTCATTGAAACCAAAGTGCGGCTCAAGATTTCTTTAAGAAACGTGCGTAATACGTACTTTGCTTTCAGTTTAAAAAAGGACTCAGTGTTCCAAGTATTTCTTATTATTAAACAGACTATACAAGTCCCTAGGTAAAATTTTATTACGGTCTCCCAGTTAAATTCCATAAAAATAGCGCGGAAATGATACCGAATATCTAGAGTTTACTTTGAATGATTCACCTTCACGATGTTAGTTATTTTCAATATTTAGAACACATTTCACATTTATTGAAATGAATATATATTATATGCACTTTATATATTATTTCGTGTTTTTATATTTTAGCATTAAATGGTAAATGGTAATGATAAAATACTAATTCTAAAGTTTTCTTCCATGCTTCTTAGCTTTCAAGTTATTATATTTAATAAAAAGTGGTAAAAGCCATATATATGCTTAATTATATTTAATTCGTTGTTATGAAAGAAGTTGCGATGTGTTGTGAATTAATGCTGATCTGTGTGTCGATTTAATATATTGTTTTGTATCTGTGCCAATAAAACTAATTTTATTAATAGCTTATTTACCTGTTTTAAATGTATTGCTCTGTAAATTGTTAATATGATTTAAAAATGTTGTTGACTGTGACAGTACTTAGCAAGCTTGTGAAAACGTCGTCAGTACCATTACATGAAGTTAAAATATTCGACAGGAAAAATTTTACAGATTATTCTATGATCATAGATAAGAAAGAAATGGACATAACATAACTCTGAGAGTTTCTCTCTGATATTCTTATTTATCCTTCACATTTTTAAAGATAATTTATTCGAATTCGGCAAATAAAACGCTTATAGGAGTACCTATGGGATATTCTTATTACTTTAAGTAATAATTTCCAAGATTCTCCAAAACCTTAGTTTTTTCAAAATAATGAGTTTTACTATTAGAATTTTAAATAATACAATTTCAGCTAAAAATAACTATATTGACCATAGTAAGAATTTAGCCAAGCTGTATTTTGCCAAATATCGCCCAAGGAGCACGAGATGTCAAAAAAATGCAACAGGCCAAAAAGTTAAATGATAAAAAGAAAAGTCTTTTTGTGAAAGGACAGTTAGTATCGACGTAAAAAAAGTTCGCAGGCCAAAGGGGTCCTGTTTCCCAAAAAAATATCATCCTGTAGATTATTTCGAATGGTAATAAAAATATTTGGTGGCAAGTCCAAAAAGTGTTTTTTATATCGAATTTAATTTAATTATCTTTAAACCGTAATACTGAAGAGAATAAAAATTAATTTTATCACTAGATCTCCGAAGTGAAGCGCTTCTAAATCTGTTATAGGATCTTTTTTCTTATTTTTCTTATTTTTCGAAAAACATTTAAAAATATTTTGTCCATCGAATAATACAACTCCCTGGATATAATTTCAACTTAAATATTAAAACTTTCTTAATAAATTAACTAAATTTAAACTATCTACATAATTGTTTTCTTAACTTTATTACAATCAATTGTTGATATTTGAAAAAATGCCAAAAACAATGTCCTCTTCGTCGAGATAGCTTTAAAGAATATAGTTTTCAATGTATTGGTATTGGTATTCAGAAAATATTTAAAGAAGCAATATTTAAAAGCAAGGAGGTGGTGGGTTCTTTCGTTTAACATGATCGCGAAAATAAAACGTTATTTGAGCCAATGCCTTTTTATATTTGTTTTTAGTTCAAGTTCAACATAACATTTAAATAAAACTTAGATAAAACATACTACAGTAAATTGAATCAAAGATCTCTCTAACATAGCATGCATAGCATTTGTTGGTTATCTGATATTTTGGACGTTTTTCGAGCTTTCAATGACATCTCATTATGAAGCGCGAGTATGTAATAATAACTTTTTATTTTCATGATCAAGAGGTTAGGTTTCATAAAAGTAACGTCATTATTGTGGAATTACAATAAAGATTAAATATATCTTTCCGGTAAGTTTAAGTCAAATAAATGTATTATTGTGGGAAATCCATTAAGTCCTTACTAGCCGATATTTATTGCACAACAATAAGTTACATCTTTTTATTTTTATAGATAATTTTGTATCAACATGAGTAACATATGCAGCTTGTAGAAAAAATTAATGTTTTCAATTCACTTTTACGATTTTTTGTGTTAACAATTTATATTTCAGGGAATAATAAAATAAACAACCAATATCTCTTCCTCAGTGGCAATAACTGAATGAATAATACGTAAGAAATAGAAATACGTTTCAATAGTGAACGCCACTGAACGTTGCATTCTTAAGTCTTTATTTTTTTAATAGGGGAGCACCGCTTCTAAAAATTTAAAAAAAAACGACAACTGCTCATAGCAGAACATTTTTGGTAAAAAATATTGTGTACACGAATCGTTATTTTCATGAATAAATAATTATTTTAATACATTTTTTACTTCCCTCGCATACCGAACGGAAGTATTGTATTCGAAAAAAAATCACCCTCCGAGATTTTTCCGGATTTTAACGTTTCAGATCATGTACATTACGAAAATATAGGTTTTTCAATCCCGTCAGTCTGTCTGTCTGTTGGTGCATTAACTACAAAACTACTTGACTGAGAACAGTCAAATTTGGTAGGTAGCTGACGCTACTGTCAGCGAAGAAATGGTTATACTTTCACTGGACCATCTAAAGGGAATAAGTAATGAAAACAATTTTTTTTGCTAAAATTTTAAATTTCTACGTTTCATGACATTCTAAACCTATTTCAGAAAAAAAAAATTGAAAATTTTTTTACTAACATTTAAAAAAAAATTTTATAGCTAAAATATATGGATTTTTTTTTCTTTGTTCAAATTTAAAATTTCCACATTTCATGGCATTCTAAACCTATTAAAAAAAATAATAATTTTTTTGAAAAAAAAAATTTGTTGAAAATTTTATATAGAAAAAAATTTAGAAATTTTCAAAATTTTTTATAAAATGGGTGATGGAAAAAAATGTTTGCCCAAATTTAAAATTTTTACGTTTTGTGACATTCTAACCTATTTTAAAAAAATGTTTTGAATATTTTGTACAAAATGGATGATGGGTAAAAAATTGTATTACTCAAGTTTAAAATTTCCACGTTTCATGACATTCTAAACATTTCAAAAAATAAATTTTAGAAAATAAAAAATTGTGAACATTTTTTTTTAAATAATATCTAAATATATTTCAAGAAAGAAATTTGTTTTGAAAATTTGTTTTTTATTATTTTACCACCACAATAGAATAGATGATGGAAAACATTGTTTTCTTCAATTCTAAAATTTCCACGTTTCATTATATTCTTAACCTATTTCAATATAAAAATATTTTGAAAATAGAAAGAATTCCCACCATTATACAGTAGACAATGGAAAAAAGTTATCAGTTTTTCTCTGTAATGATAGGGCTAACTACATGGCGATTATAATTCTCATATGTCATAAACCTACATTTTTACTTTAAGAACCTCTACATTCGTGTTCGATCGCAGAAATTATACCGACTTTCCTGATTTTCATTTGTTCGTAATCTTCTTAAGAATACGATTATAATATTTTGGGTTTAAAGGAGTAAGTTAGTTCCTTTGAGGTTTGTTAGTTTTGAGGTTAAATTTAATTATTCTGAAATTGGATTTAAACAAATCGACAAATAACTTTATGTTTACAGCTTTATCCGAATATTTTTTATGTGTTTTCAAAAACCTGTTTTTTTTTAAATTTTCTCGACTAACAAAATAAACAAATAAACAGAAGATATTTGTATTCGCCAGGCTAGGTACTTATTCAGATTTATACAGTCTACCGATAAAAAAACAGCAACTATCTGCCTCAAAAAGGTTAGAACGCGTCAGCATTTGGAAGCGGAAGAGAATTTTACGTGATAACTGATGACCCACACATTTTTAAATATTCTAAGCAGCGCCCAACTCAGCATACTGTAATCCTGTAAACCCGATACATTTTTTAAAAACACTTAATAAATGGCCATTCTGGCGTTCGCGATGTTGCCAATATTTGGATGTAATAGCGTATAATACATCATACTAAAATTACTATATATAGACGGATGTATCAACGCACTAACTATTATACAAATGAAGTCGATAGCAGCGCCACTGATATATAGTGGAACTAAAAATTTAATTTGCGGGTGTAGACGTAACTTTTTGACCTCCACACAAAAATTTGAGTATAGGTTTCTGATGGCATCTATAAGCTTATAAAGTTGAAAACAAGGCAAAACGCTGTCACCTCCGAAATCGGATGTAGCAGCGTTATATATGAGGTGACAGCGTGTAGCTAGTACCTACTTTGGATATGACAACGTACTCTGCATACGTATATATATATATATATATATATATATATATATATATATATATATATATTAAAATAAAATATTTCTGTCAATCACCTCTGTGAATCCTTATTTTCATAAGGATAATAAACCAAACTGCAAATAATTGCGAGCCTGGCCGCGTTAAGTATAGAAATTACATTCTACAACAAAACGCTTTGTTTTGATTTAAACAAGCACCAGCCGAAAGAATTATTCCTAATTAAAGGAAACTCTCGTACCAGCCGTCTCAGACTAACTTGCATACTGCAGTTTCGCACTTCCTGGTGCTCATCAGTGCAAGGCGAGCCCGAGATGACTAGTACAAGAGCCTGGTTAACCAAGTGGCCAGATCGACGTTGTAAAACGACGAAATGGGGGAGGCTCCATCTAGCGACAGCTGCCTGTTGAAATCAAAACAATAATATCCCGACATGGGGCACGTAATAGTAAACAGCGTGCTTCCAGAGGGCAGAATATATTAAAATAAAATATTTCTGTCAATCACCTCTGTGAATCCTTATTTTCATAAGGATAATAAACCAAACTGCAAATAATTGCGAGCCTGGCCGCGTTAAGTATAGAAATCACATTCTACAACAAAACGCTTTGTTTTGATTTAAACAAGCACCAGCCGAAAGAATTATTCCTAATTAAAGGAAACTCTCGTACCAGCCGTCTCAGACTAACTTGCATACTGCAGTTTCGCACTTCCTGGTGCTCATCAGTGCAAGGCGAGACCGAGATGACTAGTACAAGAGCCTGGTTAACCAAGTGGCCAGATCGACGTTGTAAAACGACGAAATGGGGGAGGCTCCATCTAGCGACAGCTGCCTGTTGAAATCAAAACAATAATATCCCGACATGGGGCACGTAATAGTAAACAGCGTGCTTCCAGAGGGCAGAATATATTAAAATAAAATATTTCTGTCAATCACCTCTGTGAATCCTTATTTTCATAAGGATAATAAACCAAACTGCAAATAATTGCGAGCCTGGCCGCGTTAAGTATAGAAATCACATTCTACAACAAAACGCTTTGTTTTGATTTAAACAAGCACCAGCCGAAAGAATTATTCCTAATTAAAGGAAACTCTCGTACCAGCCGTCTCAGACTAACTTGCATACTGCAGTTTCGCACTTCCTGGTGCTCATCAGTGCAAGGCGAGCCCGAGATGACTAGTACAAGAGCCTGGTTAACCAAGTGGCCAGATCGACGTTGTAAAACGACGAAATGGGGGAGGCTCCATCTAGCGACAGCTGCCTGTTGAAATCAAAACAATAATATCCCGACATGGGGCACGTAATAGTAAACAGCGTGCTTCCAGAGGGCAGAATATATTAAAATAAAATATTTCTGTCAATCACCTCTGTGAATCCTTATTTTCATAAGGATAATAAACCAAACTGCAAATAATTGCGAGCCTGGCCGCGTTAAGTATAGAAATCACATTCTACAACAAAACGCTTTGTTTTGATTTAAACAAGCACCAGCCGAAAGAATTATTCCTAATTAAAGGAAACTCTCGTACCAGCCGTCTCAGACTAACTTGCATACTGCAGTTTCGCACTTCCTGGTGCTCATCAGTGCAAGGCGAGCCCGAGATGACTAGTACAAGAGCCTGGTTAACCAAGTGGCCAGATCGACGTTGTAAAACGACGAAATGGGGGAGGCTCCATCTAGCGACAGCTGCCTGTTGAAATCAAAACAATAATATCCCGACATGGGGCACGTAATAGTAAACAGCGTGCTTCCAGAGGGCAGAATATATTAAAATAAAATATTTCTGTCAATCACCTCTGTGAATCCTTATTTTCATAAGGATTCACAGAGGTGATTGACAGAAATATTTTATTTTAATATATTCTGCCCTCTGGAAGCACGCTGTTTACTATTACGTGCCCCATGTCGGGATATTATTGTTTTGATTTCAACAGGCAGCTGTCGCTAGATGGAGCCTCCCCCATTTCGTCGTTTTACAACGTCGATCTGGCCACTTGGTTAACCAGGCTCTTGTACTAGTCATCTCGGGCTCGCCTTGCACTGATGAGCACCAGGAAGTGCGAAACTGCAGTATGCAAGTTAGTCTGAGACGGCTGGTACGAGAGTTTCCTTTAATTAGGAATAATTCTTTCGGCTGGTGCTTGTTTAAATCAAAACAAAGCGTTTTGTTGTAGAATGTGATTTCTATACTTAACGCGGCCAGGCTCGCAATTATTTGCAGTTTGGTTTATTATCCTTATGAAAATAAGGATTCACAGAGGTGATTGTCAGAAATATTTTATTTTAATATATTCTGCCCTCTGGAAGCACGCTGTTTACTATTACGTGCCCCATGTCGGGATATTATTGTTTTGATTTCAACAGGCAGCTGTCGCTAGATGGAGCCTCCCCCATTTCGTCGTTTTACAACGTCGATCTGGCCACTTGGTTAACCAGGCTCTTGTACTAGTCATCTCGGGCTCGCCTTGCACTGATGAGCACCAGGAAGTGCGAAACTGCAGTATGCAAGTTAGTCTGAGACGGCTGGTACGAGAGTTTCCTTTAATTAGGAATAATTCTTTCGGCTGGTGCTTGTTTAAATCAAAACAAAGCGTTTTGTTGTAGAATGTGATTTCTATACTTAACGCGGCCAGGCTCGCAATTATTTGCAGTTTGGTTTATTATCCTTATGAAAATAAGGATTCACAGAGGTGATTGTCAGAAATATTTTATTTTAATATATTCTGCCCTCTGGAAGCACGCTGTTTACTATTACGTGCCCCATGTCGGGATATTATTGTTTTGATTTCAACAGGCAGCTGTCGCTAGATGGAGCCTCCCCCATTTCGTCGTTTTACAACGTCGATCTGGCCACTTGGTTAACCAGGCTCTTGTACTAGTCATCTCGGGCTCGCCTTGCACTGATGAGCACCAGGAAGTGCGAAACTGCAGTATGCAAGTTAGTCTGAGACGGCTGGTACGAGAGTTTCCTTTAATTAGGAATAATTCTTTCGGCTGGTGCTTGTTTAAATCAAAACAAAGCGTTTTGTTGTAGAATGTGATTTCTATACTTAACGCGGCCAGGCTCGCAATTATTTGCAGTTTGGTTTATTATCCTTATGAAAATAAGGATTCACAGAGGTGATTGACAGAAATATTTTATTTTAATATATTCTGCCCTCTGGAAGCACGCTGTTTACTATTACGTGCCCCATGTCGGGATATTATTGTTTTGATTTCAACAGGCAGCTGTCGCTAGATGGAGCCTCCCCCATTTCGTCGTTTTACAACGTCGATCTGGCCACTTGGTTAACCAGGCTCTTGTACTAGTCATCTCGGGCTCGCCTTGCACTGATGAGCACCAGGAAGTGCGAAACTGCAGTATGCAAGTTAGTCTGAGACGGCTGGTACGAGAGTTTCCTTTAATTAGGAATAATTCTTTCGAAGAGAGTTTCCTTTAATTAGGAATAATTCTTTCGGCTGGTGCTTGTTTAAATCAAAACAAAGCGTTTTGTTGTAGAATGTGATTTCTATACTTAACGCGGCCAGGCTCGCAATTATTTGCAGTTTGGTTTATTATCCTTATGAAAATAAGGATTCACAGAGGTGATTGACAGAAATATTTTATTTTAATATATTCTGCCCTCTGGAAGCACGCTGTTTACTATTACGTGCCCCATGTCGGGATATTATTGTTTTGATTTCAACAGGCAGCTGTCGCTAGATGGAGCCTCCCCCATTTCGTCGTTTTACAACGTCGATCTGGCCACTTGGTTAACCAGGCTCTTGTACTAGTCATCTCGGGCTCGCCTTGCACTGATGAGCACCAGGAAGTGCGAAACTGCAGTATGCAAGTTAGTCTGAGACGGCTGGTACGAGAGTTTCCTTTAATTAGGAATAATTCTTTCGGCTGGTGCTTGTTTAAATCAAAACAAAGCGTTTTGTTGTAGAATGTGATTTCTATACTTAACGCGGCCAGGCTCGCAATTATTTGCAGTTTGGTTTATTATCCTTATGAAAATAAGGATTCACAGAGGTGATTGACAGAAATATTTTATTTTAATATATTCTGCCCTCTGGAAGCACGCTGTTTACTATTACGTGCCCCATGTCGGGATATTATTGTTTTGATTTCAACAGGCAGCTGTCGCTAGATGGAGCCTCCCCCATTTCGTCGTTTTACAACGTCGATCTGGCCACTTGGTTAACCAGGCTCTTGTACTAGTCATCTCGGGCTCGCCTTGCACTGATGAGCACCAGGAAGTGCGAAACTGCAGTATGCAAGTTAGTCTGAGACGGCTGGTACGAGAGTTTCCTTTAATTAGGAATAATTCTTTCGGCTGGTGCTTGTTTAAATCAAAACAAAGCGTTTTGTTGTAGAATGTGATTTCTATACTTAACGCGGCCAGGCTCGCAATTATTTGCAGTTTGGTTTATTATCCTTATGAAAATAAGGATTCACAGAGGTGATTGACAGAAATATTTTATTTTAATATATTCTGCCCTCTGGAAGCACGCTGTTTACTATTACGTGCCCCATGTCGGGATATTATTGTTTTGATTTCAACAGGCAGCTGTCGCTAGATGGAGCCTCCCCCATTTCGTCGTTTTACAACGCCGATCTGGCCACTTGGTTAACCAGGCTCTTGTACTAGTCATCTCGGGCTCGCCTTGCACTGATGAGCACCAGGAAGTGCGAAACTGCAGTATGCAAGTTAGTCTGAGACGGCTGGTACGAGAGTTTCCTTTAATTAGGAATAATTCTTTCGGCTGGTGCTTGTTTAAATCAAAACAAAGCGTTTTGTTGTAGAATGTGATTTCTATACTTAACGCGGCCAGGCTCGCAATTATTTGCAGTTTGGTTTATTATCCTTATGAAAATAAGGATTCACAGAGGTGATTGACAGAAATATTTTATTTTAATATATTCTGCCCTCTGGAAGCACGCTGTTTAATATATATATATATATATATATATATATATATATATATATATATATATATATATATATATATATATTTCAAGAGCATGCTTCTAGAGGGCAGAATATATTAAAACAAAATATTTCTGTCTATCACCTCTATGAATCCTTATTTTCATAAGGATAGTAAACCAAACTGCAACGAATTGCTAGTCTGGCCGCGTTAAGTATAGAAATCACATTCTACAACAAAACGCTTTGTTTTGATTTAAACAAGCACCAGCCGAAAGAATTATTCCTAATTAAAGGCAACTCTAGTAGAGTGTTTATACCGGAGCTGGGCCTCCCCCCACCACTTTTCGTGACGTCATAGGTGGGGGGTAATTAGTGTGGTGGGGGTAATCCGCGTGGTGGGGGGCAATTAGTGTGGTGGGGGGTAATTCGAGTGGGGGGGGGTAATTAGTGTGGTGGGGGTAATTCGCGTGGCGGGGGTAATTAGTGTGGTGGGGGCAATTCGCGTGGTGGGGGTTATTAGTGTGGTGGGGGTAATTACTGGGGTGGGAGGTAATTAGTGGTTATTAACTGACGTGTAGATATTTAGGGATGTAAATAATGTGGTGGGGAAAATTATTGTGGTGGGGTTGATCTATCACTATAAAGGACCTGTGACAGTATCACAAAACGCAAATCTATCTCTGATACTCAAGAGTTAGCAAGTGAGTGTAGTGCAACCACCTCAATTATTTCAAGTGAGCAATATTTTTATATTACTTTTTGCGATTCTTTCACTGTACACATCCCATTTTAACTATGGAAATTTCGGAATTAGATTTATTAGCACTTAATGCAATGATTAGTGAAAGTACTGAGGTTTTGGAGCAAAAGCCTATTTCATCATTAATTAAAGACAAAGCCTATGTCATAAAGAAAATGTCAGTGGTCAATACGCGGTTTGGAAAATCAATCATCGTAAATTTGTTTGAGGAAAGTACAATAACAACTTTTAAATCATTTTTACCCAAACGAGTTGTAGAAAATATAAGTGAGGATGTAATCAATCAGATTAATTCATCTGGTGGTAAATACACATTGACATATTTAGGTCAGCGCCCTCCAACGTATGTCGGTGCAAAATCCAGTCCAATGATACGTTTTGGCGATTAATTTAGAAACAATAATTGTATTAGTTTTTTTAATTTAGTTTTAATTTTCTACTAGATAATAAAATACAGTTAGAAAGAATGGTAGGAGTACTATAAAACGTAATATTGCTATCTCGTTTGAAAATACAGGGGCGTTATTATTTTGGTTAATGGTAATAACTTGATTTTCACAATATAACTCCATCAGTTTTAAACTGCGCTTACAACTTACTTAAGTAAGTGAATAATTTAGAGTTCTTATATGCATTTTTTAACAAATGTGTTTGCTTTCAGTTTAACCATTACCAACAAAATATGTGGATGCAATATTCAGCTCAACGATGGGTGAAGGCAGAAGACATTAAATCAGCCATCGAAAGGTTGTCCTGTGAACTATGGGACTTAAGGAGAGATTCGCAGCATTCAATAGTCTATGATATAAATGTCTTCTCAGATGCTGACGAAGCTCAACGTGTTGAAGAAGAATGTAATGCATATGAAACTGGAGCAAATTTATGTGACAGATATTGTCGAGGCTTTTTAAGTTTGGATGAGTTCTGTGAGCATATGGTTAGAAGGAAATTAAAACGTTTCCTGTATGAGATAGTGAAGTACCTACCAGTGGGGATTATTGAAAAATATCAGCTTGATGATGAAGATAAATAATATTTATTTTAAGTTACATTGTTGCAAATAAATAATTGTGTAATACATAGTATAATTGTTCGGGTTTCAATTAATTGTTGGGGTTGTTAGTTTAAAATATTAAATTTCTTTATCATTATTGTAACTTTATTCCATTTAAATAGCGCGTTTTGACTCAAGGTCAAGGCCTCTAAAAATTGATGGTTTTGCTTATATCAAAAAACACGAGAAGATAATATTCGGTTCAGAGCACGCGAACGCGCCGCAATTGCCTTTAAAATAAATTGTTTTCCGGGTACCTTAAAAATTGTTATAAGTGTCTTCGCATCACTGTGATCTTGCACAGTCCCCTAATTGAATGGTACAAGAAGGAATCTGGCCCCAGGAGCTCCGAGAAGAAGCTAGATCGATCAGCAGGAGTCGACAAGGAAGCAAAGATCCTGTAAGTGATTACACCTTAATACAGTCTACTTTTCTTATACCATGATTCGGCTATCGAAGCCGTAACATTGGTCCTTCGAGCCGGATTTTTTTGGACTCTTACGCTTATGTAATTATTCAAATTTTTGTGTTGAAAAATTTCGGTATCTTTAAATCTTATTTCGTTGCATTCTCCTTTGAAAATCAAGCATCTTTACTTAATTCTCATAGTCATAAGTTGAGTTTTACGCTAGAAAATTGAAAAAGTTTCTGCATTAATTTTGTGAAGAATTAAATTTATTTTATTCGCCATTTAAATTGTGAACCACGCAGAGATCCCTAGGTACGATTTAGTGGTGGGGGTTTAAGAGTTCTTGTTATTAGTTCTTGCACCGTCTTCACTTTAAAATTGTAAGGTGGGGATATATTATCGCTAGCACTGCTATCAGTTAACTCGGGCTGCCAAACGAGTGACTAGGTTAATTGACATCTTGGGCGCTTGGTGGGGTCGACGTTTAATTTAGCCGTAATTAAGCATTGTTTTGTTTTCTTTCGCTTGTACTTTTACGCTTATTTGATATTGGACCTTCGAACCGCGATTTTTTTGGACTCTTACGCTTATGTAATTAATCGAATTTTTGTGTTGAAAATTTTCGGTATCTTTGAATCTTATTTCGTTGCATTCTCCTTTGAAAATCAAGCATTTTTACTTAATTCTCATAGTCATAAGTTGAGTTTTACGCTAGAAAATTGAAAAAGTTTCTGCGTTAATTTTGTGAAGAATTAAATTTATTTTATTCGCCATTTAAATTGTGAGCCACGCAGAGATCCCTAGGTACGATTTAGTGGTGGGGGTTTAAGAGTTCTTGTTATTAGTTCTTGCACCGTCTTCACTTTAAAATTGTAAGGTGGGGATATATTATCGCTATCACTGCTATCAGTTAACTCGGGCTGCCAAACGAGTGACTAGGTTAATTGGGCGCTTGGTGGGGTCGACGTTTAATTTAGCCGTAATTAAGCATTGTTTTGTTTTCTTTCGCTTGTTCTTTTACGCTTATTTTATTATTAAAATTTTACTTAGTATGGCTGACAAATTAAGACGCTACCAAGCTATCAGACAGAGTTGTATTAATGAAATTCAAACACTAAATAATTTGGCTGTGAAAGCGCAAACTGACACATCGCAGAGAACTTTATTTAAAATTCGCTTTGACGACGCTGAAAATGTTCGCGATGAATTCACCAAACAACATTCAAATATTTTACTTATACTTTCTACTGATCAGAACGCAGCTATTAATGCGGAGGATAAAACCAAAGAAACTTTTAATCAGTCGTATTATTCAGCAAAAGCAATATATACAGAACTTTTTGAATCTGAGCGCAGTCTACCTGCAGTCCAACCAGATGCAAATCCGTCTATACTGTCACACGCAAAGTTACCCAAGATAGATTTAATAAAATTTAGTGGTGATTTAATATGCTTTCCTACTTTTAAAGATATGTTTGATGCTTTGGTTCATAACAGAAGTTCGCTAAAAGATATCGAAAAATTTAGTTATTTACTTTCGGCCCTACAGGGACCGCCGCTTTCGCTAGCAAAGCGTTTACCTATGGTCGCTGAAAATTACCAGACGACTTATGATACTTTAGTAAAACGTTATACTAACGTTCGCTTATTAGCCAATTCTTATTGGTCAGAAATTGAAAATTGTCGCAAAATAGATTGTTCTAACGCTCAAGATTTAAGGAAATTATTAGATACATTTTCAGAAAACTTGTCCGCTTTAACCAACATTGGCTTTCCTGTTGATAGCTGGAATTTTATTTTAGTTAATATGTTGATTAAAAAAATTGACTCTGAAACCGCACAAAAGTTTGAAGTAACGCATGACTCTACTGAAGTGCCGCAATATACAGTTTTTTTTGAATTTTTAGATAAACATTATGTCGCCTTAAACACAGTTTCCTTTTCGTCGCAAACCAATAAATTTAAACGCCTTAATAATAATAATAATACTTCAAAATCGCCTACAAATGTAAATCGCAATAGCTTCAACCAATCATTTTTATCACGCACGGAGAATAGTCATTTAAAATGCAGTATGTGCGACTCTAACCATTTATTATTTAATTGTCCCGCTTTTATAAATAAATCGCCGTCTGAACGATTTAATTTTTGCAAAAGATTACATTTATGTTTCAATTGTTTGAGCCACATTCATGATTTGAAAACTTGTAATTCTGTCGTGACTTGTAAAAAATGTGGCTTGCGCCATCATACATTGCTGCATCTGGGCAAATCCAATTCTGCAGGGGGGAGCAATAATAATTTAAATACGCCCACAATATCACATCCACCTCAGGATGAAAATCAACCCTCTACGTCTCGCATGAGTATGACAAGTAGCGCAACCACCCCCTTTTCGGGAGTGTTATTGTCTACTGCCCTTGTAGAAATTCGTGACCGGTATGGCATTTACCATCAGTGTAAGGCTCTTTTAGATTCGGGATCTCAGATTTCTGTAATTTCCCAAAATTGTCACCACCTCTTAGGTTTGAAAAAATTCCGTCCATCATTTTCCGTTAAGGGCTTGGGACAAACAGTTCCTATTCGTAACGCTGGTGCAGTCACGTTGCATTTGAAGCCTGTTGGGCAAGAGTCTCCGGTTTTTATGTGTGACGCTTTAATCTTGCCAACAATTTGTGACAAGTCACCTTCTTCGCCTCTGAAAGCACCTGATTGGTCCCATTTGCATGGTTTAAAATTGGCGGATTCTGATTTTCGCTGTCCAAGAGAAATTGATATTTTGTTGGGTGCAGATATATATCCTCAACTTTTATTGGATGGTCATGTTTCAGGTAAACTTGGTGAGCCATATGCTATTAATACTGTTTTAGGTTATGTTCTATTAGGAAAAATTGAATGTTCACCATCTGCAAATATCAATATTTCTTTTCTTACTACATATGAGGAAGATCGTTTTGAATCTTCCATAAAGAAATTTTGGGAAATCGAAAGTGTGCCAGAAATGCATTCATTATCTCCTGAAGATCAGTTATGTGAAAATATTTTCGTAGAATCGTGTCAAAGAGATGATACCGGGCGATTTATTCTTTCGCTCCCTTTTCGCGAATCATCTCCCACTTTTAGCGAAATACGCTCGCTTGCAATAAAACGATTTTTTGCACTAGAACGTCGCTTGTTGAGTGAACCGCGCCTGCACGAAGAATATTGCAACTTCTTGCGAGAATATTTAGATTTAAGACATATACAAGTTGTGAGTGACACGCGCCTTCCTGATTGTCACTATTATACTCCACATCACTGTGTCGTTAAACCGAATAGTATTTCTACTAAGCTGAGGGTGGTTTTTTACGCTTCAGCTCGCATGCCCAACCAACCTTCGCTAAATGATTGTTTATATATTGGTCCTAAATTACAGAATGACATTTTAACCATTTTATTGAATTTTCGGGTTCACAAAGTTTGTTTCACGGCCGACATTCGCCAAATGTATCGCCAAATTCTGATTTCTCCTCGCGATAGGGATTACCAAAGAATTATTTGGAGATTTTCGCCTCTACAGCCTATACAGGATTTTAAATTATGTACTGTTACTTATGGCCTGGCTCCCTCTCCATTCCTCGCCATTCGCACTTTGCATCAACTTTCTTATGAAGATGGTAGGGATTTTCCAGCAGCTGCCCTAGTAATTCAGAACGACACTTACATTGATGACATTGTTACAGGAAGTTCCTCTCTTTCAGAAGCGATTCATCTACGGGATGAATTGATTTCGTTGCTCCAAAGAGGATGTTTCGAATTACGCAAATGGTCGTCTAATGATCCCTCCTTATTATCTATTTTTCCAGAATCGCATCTTTCCATGCATCCCTTATCTTTCAATCAAGAATCTGACTCGTTAATAGTTTTAGGTTTGCAATGGAATCCTCTCCCAGATAATTTCCTTTTTCGCATAGAACCGTTAGATCGCAGTTGTACGAAACGTCATATTCTGTCAGAATTGGCGAGAGTTTATGATCTACTAGGGATTATCGCACCAGTGACTTTTTTTACTAAGTGTCTCATTCAGCGCATGTGGATTTTAGGGCTTGACTGGGATGAACCTCCTAGTGATGATATTTTAAGGTCGTGGAATCAATATAAAACCGAGTCACCACTCTTGTCTCAAATTGGTTTACCACGTCGCCTAATAAATGATAATTTTGTTTCCCTGGAAATACATGGTTTTGCCGATGCCGCGTGCGGCGGATATGCCGGGTTAGTATATTTTCGAGTTTCTGACGAGCTGGGTAATTTCTCTACTTATTTTGTGTGTGTGAAGTCTAAGGTCGCACCTCTAAAACGCATTTCTATTCCTCGCCTGCAACTTTGCGCCGCCTTGTTGTTGTCAAAGATGATTGCTTTTGTCTTTAAAATCTACAAGTCCAAGCTTGAATTTAATAATATTGTTGCCTGGTCGGATTCACAAATAACATTGTCTTGGATAAAGTCATCTCCGCATCGTTGGAAGACGTTTGTTGCTAATAGAGTAGCGTTAATTCAAGACAACGTACCTCCTTCTTGTTGGCATTATGTTGAGTCACAAAATAATCCTGCCGATCCCGCATCACGAGGACTTTTCCCATCAGAACTTGTCAACCATCAGCTTTGGTTTCAAGGACCCGCATTTCTACGATCGCCCGACACCCTGTGGCCTATCTCCACAAAATTCATGCCTTTTGAAAGTCTTCACGAAGAAGAACGCATCTCTTCTCTTGTAACTTTTGTAGAAAATAATATTATAGATGATCTTCTAAATCATTACTCGTCTTTTTCCCTCCTACAACGTGTGCTGGCTTATATGCTACGATTCAAATTTAACATATGTAATCCTACTACCAAACGTATAGGACTTCTATTTTCCTCGGAACTTTCCGCCGCTTTAGTAGTGCTTGTCAGACACACACAAGCCCAGACATTTTCTAATGAATTAGACAATAAATCATTTTCAAAACCTTTGAAGAAACTAAACGCCTTTGTCGACGACGAAATTTTGAGGGTTGGAGGACGCCTAAATTACTCGCATTTATCATATGATAAAAAACATCCCATTTTATTACCCCGTTCATCAAGGCTAACCGAGCTGTTAATACATTATTATCATAAAAAATTTCTTCACGCTGGTCTTCGCACGACACAATTTTTATTGTCTCAAAAATTTTGGATCTTGTCTCCGAGACGAGCTACTCGATCTGTTGTGTCTAAATGCGTTAAATGTTTCGGCGCCCGGCCTAAACTTTTTCAACCCCTAATGGGAAATTTACCCCTGAGTCGCATTTCGGAAGTAAAGTCATTTTCACACTCAGCGGTCGATTACGCTGGCGCAATTTTAACAACGATGAGTCGCCACCGCGCCAAAGCTTATATTTGTCTTTTTGTTTCGTACGCGACTAAAGCTGTTCACATTGAACTGGGTTCAAACTTGTCAAGTGACGCCTTTTTAGCAGCCCTGCGCACATTTACTACGATTATGGCACTAACTTTGTTGATGCTGCTGCTGACGATGGAAGCAGCTGCCACAACTCATCTCATACAAGGAATTATATACAGTACCACAGTAAGAGCTATCACGGGGACTTTTAAACTCCCTTTAGTTAAGTTATATCCACTCTTGGTGGATTAATATCATATATAATTTGGTTATTTAGGTTAGTTATTCATCACAGTTTTGTTTGTTTATTATTATTTTTTCAATTGTTTAAAGCTTTTTTAATTTTATAAAATGCTTGCTTTTATACGCATTTTCGCGGAGGAGAATGTTCGGGTTTCAATTAATTGTTGGGGTTGATAGTTTAAAATATTAAATTTCTTTATAATTATTGTAACTTTATTCCATTTAAGTAGCGCGTTTTAATTCAAGGTCAAGGCCTCTGAAAATTGATGGTTTTGCTTAAATCAAAAAACACGAAGCAGATAACATTCGGTTCAGAGCACGCGAACGCGCCGCAATTGCCTTTAAAATAAATTGTTTTCCGGGTACCTTAAAAATTGTTTTAAGTGTCTTCGCATCACTGTGATCTTGCACAGTCCCCTAATTGAATGGTACAAGAAGGAATCTGGCCCCAGGAGCTCCGAGAAGAAGCTAGATCGATCAGCAGGAGTCGACAAGGAAGCAAAGATCCTGTAAGTGATTACACCTTAATACAGTCTACTTTTCTTATACCATGATTCGGCTATCGAAGCCGTAACATTGATATTTATTTTATTAGGATTATATCATGATGTTAAATAAATAAAAAACCAAGTTAAAAGATTACATTTATTTTATTACCTATTTCTATTACATATCTAAAAAGAATATACCTATTCTTATTACATATCTAGAAAAATATACCTTACGCTTAAACAGTCTCATTGTAATTTTATATTTAAATCTATAATACTTCTATTAAGAAAATGAGCGTTTGCAAGAGCACAATGACTGATATTATTATACTGAAAATGTTCTAGACATTTTGGTGTGTTCAATAATTTAAGGCTGGGTAGAAGGGGCAAATAGTCATCTAAGTCTATAATCTTATTCCTTCTTAGATGTTGAAGTAGAAAATTCCTCTTCATTCTGCCTTTGCATACAATTACGACATCCTCTAATAGTGATTGACATTGATAATTATTAACTGCATTCTGGCAAAGTCGCTGAAGTATCAATGGTAATTCTGTCAGTTGAATGTATCCGTGGCTCCATTTTAAACCATGGTAATTTTTCTCCAACCATTGGTATTGTACCTTCTTGTCATGCGCAAGTGATGAGAATGCATGCGGTGGTTTGAAAAAGTAATGTGCTTGTTGTTCAGTATTACAGCATACAGCAGCCAATTCTTTTACTATAAATTCACTGTTTTTACATTGAAAACCTTGTAAGTCAACTATCAGCATAGGAGCTGTATAACTTGATTGCGCCATAATAAATATTTTTTACTTTGCAGCAAGAAAACCGCTTTGAACTGAACCATCCAATGCACTGTAGCTTAAATAAGTATCATGTAGAATAAGTGCATACACTCGGGTTTGTTCGGGGAACTTTGTCTTTCGAGTTTCAAATTCTATTTTTATGTCGACTGTGGATGATTTCATTACATCCGGTTGGTGGGAGCAATCTATGACAAATAATGGAGATTTTCTGAATTCTGCAAGATCCATCATAGGTTCACTCATATCTTTATCATAATAACTGCGCTGGAAGTTCTCATAGGCATAGTAAGCTGCAGAGTCCAATTTCTTATCAAAATCTAAATTCCAACGCTCATATGGAAATACTTCAGAGTTTAGATAGAGTCGAATATTATTAATATCTGCATGTATAAACTTTGTGGAGTCCTTGGTTCTATCATTGGAATTGCCATTATTTTGAAATCCGATAATAATGTATCGAGGTCTCTCAAGACTGCTGGTAGTTTTAACAGCCCATATGTCAGAAGCAGTATCACGCAAAGTAGGTAATTCATAGAGATCCCACATACGGTAAGCCATCTTAACTCTAGCGTTATTACTACTCTTATTAATTCTGTTTAATAATTTAAGTTTCTGTTTATCTTCAGGCACAATATGTTTTATCTTCCATTCAATTTTGGTAATTTCTAACTGTGCATCAACCTCACCAATGTAAGAGTCTTTGAAGGATCGTGCTATAATCAAAATTAATTCCTGCTTTGCATTCAAAATTCCTTTGATGTAATCTTCTGCAAATCCCATGAGGAATTTAAGAGGTAGCTTACCACTGAAAACATGACTGACATTATCTAAAATATCTTGCTTCTGTTCGTTGAGACCCCAACCTGCAGTTAGTAGTGATCGCAAATGTGTTTGTCCATATGATACCATAGTCTTCATTGTGGTAGTGATACCAGGTTTCCTAACGACAGCCACTTGCTCACCACCCATTTCATATCTGATTTCCTCGAACAGAAAAGCTAGTGCATTATTAGATAAATAACAGCTCTTGGTAGCGTCGTTAGGAGTAAAGTTTCCTTCTATATAAATGTAACTGTCTGCAATATCCAGTATGAGGTCTTGAAAATTGACAGGAATGCGTATTTCATCAGAGTTTCTGTAGTATGGTGAGCCATACGGTTTATATGTATGTTCATGTAAACTTACAAGTGACTGATCAAATACTGGCTCGCCGAACACCTCAAGTTTTTCACTAGATGTAATAGCCACCATGATTATTTAATTTTGTCTCAGTTTTAAACCAATGGATAGAAGAAATGCGCGGTCCTTAGCTGATAATTTATGTCTTGACCGTTTAAGATGCACACGTTGAATGAATCGATTTCCACTCTCATTCTTCTTTTTAGGACTGATTACATTATATTGGTGATGTGCTAGCCGTTGTTGATTATATCGGAAACCCATTGTACTTATTACAATATTAAAACTGTTTTAATTCTAGCTTCACAATAATCTTCTCACCTCGAAAATTAATTAAATCTCCATTGTCATCCAATATGTGCAGAGTAATGTTGTCGATAAACTGACGCCCTTCCGGTGTAACAGGCAAATATATGATGTTGGCCGGCTCCCTGGTAAGTTTGTAACCAGGTTCAACATCTATGTCAAATTCGAACATTGTATGGGATTTAATGGCATTCAGATACGCTCCGGAAATAATGTTGCAATCTACACGTATCATTCTTACTTTCATTATATCGATAGGGAGTGTCGACTCGTGAGTCTTGTTTGGTGCTAAATATGTCGGTTCAAATCCCAACAGACTACCAATAGAGTTTGCTTGTGTAAAGTCAATTCCATATTTTGATCTTATCTCACATTTCATTGTGTTGTTGTTTGCTCGCAGTTGAAATAATTTTTCTTTTTCTTCATTTTTGTTCGTTGGCATAGCTTTCAGTATTGCATTATATATTTCATCAATTTCATAGACTCCGTACGGTATGTGGATAAATGTGAGAGCTACTTTCGGTGAAGTCCTATAGCAAAAACCATTGTTTGTCTCGTCTATATTAAATATAGAATTGTATGAATAAAATCCGGTTAATCCCAGACCGTATCGACAGCCCATATCTAGTTCAATCGGGGGATAAAACTCTGCACTGAGCACGCTTGAGCGGCTTGATAAAGTGAAAGTGCGTGACATGACTGATGTTTTTGGAGATTGTGCATGCCTTTATTGCGATTTGCAGCAGTAGTTGTGTATTAATTTTCTTTTCTTGGGCGGTGATGGAGATAGATTTATATCATTATTTGACGCCACGTTCACTCCGTCCACTTTACAGTAGCAGCAAAATATTTTTCGAGGGGACGGACCATCGTTAACATCAACATTATTTTCGTCTTCAAGAGAATAATGTTCTTGACAGTACTGGTATTTTAAAATATCAATGTCATCCTGAAGATGTTTGGGTAATTTCTCCCACACTAACGCAATTTCATAAGGGGCGCATGCAATCATTACTTCTTTAGGCATATCTGAAAGTTGCTCTTTACTCATCTTCAACAAGCTGCGTAGTCTAGAGAAAGCAATCAATGAGTGGCCCATCCGTTTAATTGCCTCTCGATCCATCGATGGAGTCACAGATGCCATTTGGGGAGTTTTATTTAACTTTCGAAGAAAGAAACTTTAAGCACAAATGACCACACCACACTGTGTTGAAATTTTGTTGACGCTCATAATTGTAGTAGATTTTATCCGTAAACGTTGAACCATTGCGCAAGTACAGAATTAATTCTCTTGGTGGGGGTAAATTGCCAAAACTATCGAAATATGTGACCAAACTACCACGTTTTTTATATGCCACCCAGTGTGTTCCCGGGCCATCTATAGTATCCAAATTTATGATGGCGGATTCATTGCGATGTGGTCCGGAATTTGGTAAAGTGTCGCGCATAAATATACCCCGAAAATAGGGCACCTTCATCTTCTCAGCATAATATTTAAGATCGATGTTAGTGAGAGGTTTTCGAGGTAGAGTGTCTAGTAGTTTTTTGAATTTTGTGGTTTTAGATAGAGGCCCAATCCCTTACGATATGGTTTCAAATATAGTCCCTTGCCACTTTTCCCAACAGCAATTGCTTCCATATGTCTATTGTGACGGCTTTTTTTCAGCCAGTTCCTCTCTGCTGGTTTTAACATCATGTACAGCCTTGGCTATACCAGCTGCAGAGCCGGCTAAACTACCTAACGCCGATAATCCAGCAAAAATTGGTATTAAAGGTAGAATTCCACCAACTTTCGGAATTGGTATTATGCGAGGTGTACGGATATTGCGTTTCCCTCCAGCCGATCTCATGTGTCGTCGTGCAGCTTGAAGTGCTATTTGCATGACTTTCCGTGTATTCTTAGCTGCAAATCGCTTGCCATCAGCTTTACGTAAATCATCACGTACCTTGCGCACTATTCCAGCACCAAAAGCTATCTTTCTTAGGTTATTCTTGCTTTTGCTCTTCTTTTTAACTGTATTTTTTCTTTTTTTCGTACCAGATTTTGACTTAAATCCCATACCAAGACGTTGTTTTCCCTTCATTATAGTTGTAACCAACCACGCAGCGGCCTTTTCCCTCAAATTTGCGTCTTTGGATTTAACTCGATTCCATGCAGCGTGTTCAAGTTGATAGTCTGCTCTATGTCGAGCTACTAAATCATTCGTGTTTTGATCGTATGCAATATCGTGCTTCTTGCATGCAGCATCGAGTTTGTTTATTCCTGGATCACCTCGCGCTAGTCTTTTTTGTAATTTGGTACCTGGACCACAATACTGGTAACCACCTGGCAAATGAAGTTCAAATGGAAGCTTATTTATAAGGGAATTTACTAACCCCTTACCGGCCTTTAAAAAACGATGGTTTTTACTTGTGCGCTGCTTGACCGACGACATTTAAATAACAGTTGCAATGCGTACATCTATTTATATAGTCTTCAACCTTGCTACAATGCGTATTGTAAAGCAGAGACAGAAGTTTTCTATAGATAATTTGGATGAAAAAGTTGGATATGGATTACAAATTGAATCGCGTCATGGGCCACTACTTCCGTCAACTGTTCGTGGACTTCTAATCGGTCCGAGTAACTGTGGAAAGACGAATTTAATGATATCGCTGATTACTAACCCCGTTGGATTACGTTTTGCAAATATATACCTATATTCAAAGTCTTTAAATCAACCCAAGTATGAGTTCTTGCGTAACATATTAGCACCAATTAAGGGATTAGGATTTTACACCTTTAGTAATAATGCTGAAATAGTGCAACCATCTGACGCCAAACCCGATTCTATTTTTATATTCGATGATGTTATATGTGAAAAGCAAGACGTAATTCGCGCATTTTTCTCAATGGGCCGCCACAGAAATGTAGACTGTTTTTATCTGGCGCAAACATATTCTCGCGTGCCGAAACAGTTAGTGAGGGATAACAGTAATTTTATAGCGATGTTCAAACAGGACGATATGAATTTACATCACATTTTCTCGGACCACGTCTCACCAGACGTATCTTTTAAGCAATTTCAAGAAATGTGTGCAGAATGTTGGAAAGATAAATATGGGTTTCTGGTAATTGACAAGGATAGAGAAGTGAATGAGGGAAGATACAGGAAAGGACTTGATAGTTTCATATATCCATGAAGTACTGTAATTAACATTTCAATAGATCACCAGACAGCACCGGGTTTACATCGGTCAGTTTATATAGTGGAAATGATGATTAAACGTGATAGTGAAACAGATGGACACATGCTAGGGAAAATAAATCTGAAACGTCAGCTAGTTGAGGCTACTGATTCTGTACGTAAAAAATTTAATTCACTGAGGAGTAGAAATGTGGAGACCCAGCTATCGCTCGAGAGGTTGTATGAACCCATAACAAAACCTTTAAAAGTAATATCATCTGCCTCACTGGTAAAATCACATAACCAGGCATCACCAACACCGACACAAAAATCAACACAATCTCGAGATAATGTGAAAGCTAGTACCAGTACGTTTAAAGCGACACCAGAAACCAGTAGCGAAGATGGCGATAATAGTGCAGCTGACGCATATTATATGGAAACACCACCAAGATCGTCGTTAATGAGTACCCCAGGCTCAGAAAGATCCATTGGCAGTGTAGAAGAGAAATGTGGCGTAATCAAACAACATCTAGAAAATGTAAAATCCGGCAACTATAAATATGACACTGTATACGGTGTTCGTCTAGACCCCCATACAGGCAAACTACACATGGGTAATGCCGAGGTGCGGTTTTCTAGTGGGGATATTACGTTGTGGTATGGTAATAAGTCTCTAGGAACGTATTCTGGCAGTCCTAAGTTGTACGATGTACTATTTTTAAAGTATCCATTAGTGCTACGCAGCGATGAAGTATCTCTTTTTGACGAGGAGTATCAAATATATGGCGAAATATTAAAAAAGACGAGAGCAGCATATAAACAATATGATATCAAAAAGGGTTTGAATAAAACTAAATGGAGGAAATTCAGTGATATTATAAAACCACTAACATCTTCTACAATAATGACGAGATCCAGAACTGGTTTGGGCTTTCCCCAAATGCCACTTCAGAAAATATACAATAGTGAAGGTGTCGACTATGTTTATTGGGATAAGCCGAAAGAGTTGGTAGATCGTCTACGTCTGCTGTATAGCTCAAAAATGGCAGGTAACAGTGGTGTTAATAATGAAATAATTAGTTTGTTGGAGGAAATGAGAGAAGAAAAAATAATCTATTAACAAAATTATAATGGGGAAGTATAATATACTGTGAAATGCTTAAATCAGATCAGATGTAATTAGAAATGCTACCTGGTCACAACACAATTGATAAATTTGGACGCAGAAGAGGCGGCGCTAATAAATCATTAGTCGTGCGCGGTCCACCAGGTCTTGGCTTTAAGCTCACTGCAGATAATCACTTCGATATTCAGAATAAACGTTTAAAGAACATTGGAGAACCGGTAGATAGTCAGGATGGTGTAACACGTAACTATGTTGAAGAGCGACTTACTACCTTCTTTGCAGACATCCGCAAGGCTATGGATGAGGCCACTAACTTAATTATTACAGCAATGGAAAAGTACGTTAATGGTCAAGTTTTGTTAGCTGTTGCTACTGCAAAAACTTATGTAAATGAGGAAATTCCGAAAAAAATAGATAAAGGAAATGTACGGGTTGTTGCAGAGATGAAAAAGTATATTAATGAACAAATACGAGCGAATATTGATAAGGAACATAAAACAGTGGAAAATTCAATTTCTCAGCAAGCTAGAGAGCTTCAGAAAATAATTGACAAAATTAATAAATTAGAAGAATTAACTTATTAGAAATTAGTCTATCGGCAAACATGTAACAGCTTAGTGTATTCTCTGCACACCCATTGGATCCAATAAGTTAACATGGAAATTAGTACTACAAAGAAGGCCGTTGTGCAGGAACTGCACAGGTTACCCCGAAAAAATTTTCGTAGAAGAAGAACAATTATCAAGGGCTATGGCGATTTATGGCAAATGGATTTGGCTGAAATGCAGCCATTTGCGAACCTTAATAAAGGTTATCGATATATCCTCGTAGTGATCGACTGCTATTCGAAATATGTGTGGACAAGACCCTTAAGAAATAAAACTGGTATAGAAATTACGAAGGGTATGAGGAGCATTTTGCAAAAATCGAACTACTCACCTAAGAATCTTCAAAGCGACCAGGGTACGGAATTTTACAACAAAAACTTTTCTACTTTAATGAAAAAGCATGCCATTAATCATTACTCTACATATAGTACGAAAAAGGCTGCAATTGTTGAGAGAGTGATACGAACATTAAAAAATTGGTTATATAAAGAATTCTCAGCTAGGGGTAAATACAAATGGCTCGATATTCTATCCAACATTACAAAAATGTACAACAATAAAATACATCGCACGATTGGTATGAAACCCGCTGACGTTAAACCAACCACACGTTTGGATGCGTATAATCACATTAGGATTGCTTTAAAACCGAAGTTTCACATTGGTGATGTAGTTCGAATAAGTGCATACAAAGGTGTATTTGAAAAAGGTTTTACAGTCAATTTTTCAACTGAACTTTTCAAAATTGTCAAAATCAATATAACTAACCCAACAACTTACCAGCTTGAAGATATGTATGGACAACCAATTAAAGGATGTTTTTATGAAATGGAGTTACAAAAAACTAAATATCCTGATATATATCTAGTGGAGAAGGTTTTGAAAAAAAAGAAAAACAAAATATTTGTCAAATGGCTTGGACTTTCCAAAGAACACAACTCTTGGATTGACAAAATGGATGTTGTATAATTTATAAAACTTTAAACCATGTAAAATATACATAATCAATTTATATATTTACTTATGTATCAGTAATAAGGAAATAAAATATGTATCTGACATTATTGTCTTATTTAAGCGTCCAAGATTGATTATTGAATTGCTTTATTTCACTGCAACATTATTTACATTTTATATTTCAGTAAGTTAACAGAAGGAAAAAAAAAACAATTAATTGAAATATGTTTTATTTGGAACAAAAATATGTGGAATATTCTAAATCTCAATATTTACAGAAAGCAAAAAAAATACAATAAAGAACGAACATCCTAATTAAATCCCCAGCCTCAAGAACTGGATTTCTTGACTTACACACCAGCATTTTCTGTAGTGACTCGTCAAAGTTGCATAAAAATGACCAACATGTTCGCATAATATTTTGTCTGTTCTGCATTTGCTGCATATATTATTCCAGCAATCATCCCCATACTTATCACAAGCTATACACCGCTGTCTTAATGGATAGTCCACGCTGCACATAAGACAAACATCTCTGTTTATTCCGAAATTTGTGCGAGTCAGCAGCTGGAGACACTTGCGGCATTGACGCTCACCTGAACGTCTTCCTCGAACCTCTTGGCATCTCTTAATTGGCACGGGATTCTCCTTTACACAATTTACACACAATCCAGTACATGAATTTATATATATCTTCGGCCAGGACACGTAACAATTATGACACACAATTTGGCCATCCGTACGAAATGGATATGCTGCAACGGTTGGTTTGGATTCCCACTCTTTTGGAAAAGGCATTTTAATACTTAACACTTTACAATATATAGATAGTATGAAAGCAAAATACTGACTAAGTTCCTCTTCTCGTTCATTCACATTTAAGTAGATGTTTAGGGTGCTGACGTCAGAGATGATATGACGTGACCGGCTACAAAGAGGATATAAACGAGGAGGTGACTCGATACAAGTCAGTTGATTTTCAACATTATAACCTACCCTACGTTTACGTTTACGCAAGTTCGTGTATATACAATGGCAGCTGTACCAAATTTCATGGCTGGTGTACCAGGATATGCCAATTTACAATTTTTGAGCTGGTTGGCGGAGTTCGACTTGGTCAACAATTTGTGGAGTGACGATGAAGGCGACGCAGATGTGGCAGCTGTAGAAGGTGGTGTCGAGGGGGAAGATGGCCCAGAGGTTGACGAAGAGGATGTTGTCGTAGGGCAATTAAATGATGATGAAGATACGGATGCAGACTCAGATGATGGCATCGTTGCGGATGCATTCAATGATGAGGATGTTTGTGAGAAGTACCTTCTAAGAGGGAACCCCAGGGATGAGTTATTCTGCACCACCAAGACGTTTGTGGCTATTGAAACAAGGGATGGTGCAGAATATCATATTTGCTATGGGTGTTATATAGCATACCAACAGCGCGTCAACCTCTCCTTACATCGACACGTCGACTACCACGCCACAACACGCCTGACGGATGGCGAAAGGGGTTATTGCAAATGTTGCAGAGATCCGCTGTACCAAATTAGGCCAGTGGAGATCTGCAATATTTGTAATAATCAAAATCCATAAATTGTGACTGTAAATATGTTTATATGTAAATAGTTTAGTTAAAGTATTTGGTTAGTTCTTAGGTTAGTTCTTAGGTTAATTTGTTTTTTTTGTTGTTTTTTATTCTGTAAATAAATATATTTTATAAAAATATTGCTTTTTTTTTTTACTTTCTATTTTAAGTGTAAATTAAAGTGAGGGTAAATCGTCATACAGTCTTTAAACTCATGTGCTATTATATTGGTGATGACTTTGATAATTTAAAAATCGTCTTTAAGAAACTTACTACCCCACTCTTGTTAATGTAGGGTATGTTGGAGTGGGGGTACGTTAATATAAGAAACTCCTCGTCTCTTGGTCCTCAGTTAAACTGCAAAGCTGGTGAAAACAAATGGCTTCCCAAGATAACGAAGTAACGTCCAGCGACTCCACAGAGTTCACAACACCGTTTTGGGAATACGACGTAATGTTGGGGCTCTCATATAATGGGCAAGGTCCAGATAGCAGTAATTGGGTGGTACAAATGCGCTATCTGGAAGATTTGGAGGATGAAGAAGGTCCAGACAGTAGTGATTGGTGGGAGCCATTACCACCAATGGATGCAGGCCCGTCAAACAGTCCTTCATCATCAATGGAGGTGGAGCCGCCAAGCAGACCCTCGTCTCCATCAGCTTGGTCATTGGAGACAGAGTCGATAAGTGCTAGCGACTCGGACTACGAGGATGATGAAGATTCTCCCGAAGAGCAGGGTGAATTTATGTTATAAATGTATATATTGTAAATGTATAGATTATTAGTTCTTAGATTATTTTTTGTAAATAAATGTTCTTTTTGTAAATAAATATTTTTTTTTTGTAAATAAATATATCTAAATGTGAAAATTTTTATTTTTTACTTTCTATTTTAAGTGTTAAATAAAGTGAGGGGTAAAAATCTACTTATATAATAAGAAACTAGTATACTTATCTTCATTTGCTTTAATATGAATACTATTTAAGATCCAACCATCTTCCCCACCAGTGATTTGACCTTACCGAATGTCATACCATTGATATGGCCTGAACGAGTGTGGTATCAAGATCCTGTAACTGACGAGTGGTCAGTCCTCATATTTATCATGGGTTACGAAGGAACCACGAGGACCTGCTGATGTCACTACAAATGGTTACCTCCTAACCTGCTCGGATGCGGACTACATTTGCATCCGATGCAGAAACATATAGAAAGAGATACTGAATTTAGATAAATTGTATGCAAATACTGTACATATCATAATAGGCATTTACTTATTTTACTAAAAAATCGCCCATTAAAACAGAAAATATTTTATGAATTCTCCACAGTTAAAACCAAAAATATTTAGTGTAAAAGCTATCCACAAGGGGTCTAAATTATTAAACACATCTTAGGACAAAGCGCTTAGGCGTGACTTTTTGGAGCCTTACGAGAAACTGCGCATGCGCGATTTTCGTCGCAGGAGAGGCCCGGAATTCCGCGCGCGCGTGTCTTGGGTCGGGTATTGAGCGAAGCGCGAAGCGCTTCGCGAAATCGTGTTGAGGTACCCAGACTGTTTGCGGGCTACGCCCGCAAACAGTTTGGGTAAACGATTTCGCGAAGCGCTCCGCGCTTCGCTCAATAAATCTCTTTATGCATGTTTAACCTAACCTAACCTAACCTAACCTAACCTAACCTAACCTAACCTAACCTAACCTAACCTAACCTAACCTAACCTAACCTAACCTAACCCGTGACGCGGGTTTGGGAGGGGTGGGGGGGGGGTGAATATATCTGTAATTAGGAAAGGTTTTGGAAGGGGTTGTGAAGGGAAGAGGTTGTAAGGGAAGAGGTTGTAAGGGAAGAGGGGGAGGTGACTACGGTGACAAAATGACAAGATAATATCAATTTTATTTATTAATTTATTAACAGTTTTAATTATTTTTACAGGAATACATATTAGTGATACTTATAACTAAATAATATTTTTTTTTGGGTTTTTTATATTTTTTTTTAGATCTTTGATTTTTCTCTTTTATTAATTTTTTTTATATATTTTTTTAACCAATAATTTTTTTTTTCATAATTTTTTTTATATATTTTTTTACCCAATATTTTAACTTTTTTTTATATTTTTTTCAATAATATATTTTACAATTACAAACTAATAATATTTACAATTAAACATAAGAACTTACACTAATTATACTTAAAACCATACAAAATTTTATACTATTATCTAATAAATAAACTAACAAAACTACTAAAATATAAACATAATAATTAATATATATACAATTGCTTTACAACCTCTTTGCCTTTATTTATATGTTCTGGCCAAGAATTTTTAATTTATTGTCAAGACCTTCCAGCTCTCGACGGGACTTAGCCGCGGCGTTGCGGCGAGTATTGACGCCCTCCATTATATGGCGGGCCTCAATCCTCTCCGCATTTGCGCTAACGATAATTTGTTCCCTTTCGATGTTTAATCGGTTAATTTGAGATTGTAACCTCTCAATTTCTAGGTTCAAATTTTCTGCTTGCTGAAGCCGCTGTTCGACATTGGCTTCCTGTGCCTCAGCCTGCAGCTCTAACAAATTATCATTAGCGCACGCCGCTACATCATTATCATACTTTTGTTTCTTTTGTACCCTTAAATCTTTGAGTTTTTTAAAGGCACTTCGAAACAAATCTCGGTCCGCTTCCTGCGAAAGAAAATCGCAATCCGAATCAGAATCTGAAGGATTCTGAATCGGTGCTACTGGTGACGGGACAAATAAATTTTCAATCTCAATGTTTTCCAGCGCTACGATTTCCTCCGCAGGTTCGAGCTGTGGTACCGCCTCGAACGTCATGTCGGAATCTGTAGAATTCCGACTTGGTGTTCGGAGCGGTGATGACACCGCCGCGCTAGAAGTGCCAGCTCCTTCTAGCGCGGCGTTGCCACCTGAGGATGGACGTGGCGGCACCGCATAAGAACAGCTTGGTTGTTCTAATGCGGCGTCGTCAAATCTACCACCTAACACTGGACTTTGAGCCGCGTCGCGATTTACCTCGCCGTTAAGGTTCATCAGTCTACCCTTTCCTCCTATGCCTCTGCCTACAGTCTTTATCACAGGCCTAGGAGGATCCTCGAGAATAGGGGTTATCGGCTCAGGTAAATTTGTATGTAAATCAATAATATTTTGAATAATGTGTCTAGGAGCGTCGGAAAAGTCCGGTGTTGGTGGATTAACCCTTCTTTGACCACGCCCTGATGCCGCCGACGACGACTTTGTGTTGGGGTTTGCACCACGTCGACCCCTACCCCTGCCCCTACCACTCCCCGATGCCACCGATGATGACTTTGTTTTACTACTATTAGGTTTCCCTACTTTCTTATTTTTTAAATTTGCCTTGGGCTTTACAACAAAGTCATCATCAGAGTCATCGTTGTGAATTACGCCCCTTTTGGGCTTTTTTGCTTCTGGCGGTTTCACAAAGTCGTCCTCAGAGTCATCACTAGTAACCAATGATATTGATGCACAAGAGGGATGGAAGGTAACGCGACGCCCATCCTGACTCCTCGATGCAGAAGCTGTTCTTTTAGATGCTTTAACTTTTGCATCTAAACGAATAAGCTCCTCAGCATCGAGGAAATCGTTTTCACGATCCTGTAAATCTGCGACTTCGGTGCTATCGGAATGAATTCCTCTAGCATCGTCGTCGGAGATATGAATTACAGGATGAATGTCCACGTCAGGATGGTTTACCGCGTGCCTTTGTTGACCGCCATAAACTGACCCACGAATGCCAGTGCTAGTACTTGCGCAAGAGGTTTCATTAGGTGTGGCTTGTGTTGCGTTTGAGGCCGGGATTCTAACATTGGAAATTATATTTACCCCTAATCCCGGCCTACCTGCTATAGTATAAGTCGGGCCCATACTTCCTGCACCAGGTCCTAGGGGTGTCGGACCTGTTGCGCTACCACTTGGCGTCGGTACATTATTATTAGATGCCCCGGCCACAACGAATTGTGCCACCGGAGCCGCAGCATATATTACGCTGCTCGATGTCGTTACCGACGCACCTACTGTGGTAGCAGGGCCCGATACAAAATTGGTCAAAATAGCCACACCCTGCATCATCCTCTGAGCAGTCCTAGCCTCAGATTCGTCTGCCTTTTTACGGCTGCCACCAGAGACATTATTTCTCACCATTATGAGACTAATTATCGAACTTTAAATAACAAATAAAGTACTTACAATTTAAAATATCAAGTGATACTTGGCACAGAACACAACACAAACAACACAACTGCACAGTTCAAAAAGTTGAAGGCAAAGAGAACCTTAGAAGCGTCCTGAAAGTATAAATACCCCACGCTCACCCCTCTACTTCCACCACTCCTGGAGTAGGGAATTGGTGGGATGCTTCCTCCTCATTGGTTGAAATGTATCACGCCACAAAAGTCGAGCGCCACGTCAGGCATCGCGTCATCTCGAGTAGGTATCAGCATTGTTGCCACATAACCCACGTGGGACCGCACGGCTTGCGAACATCCCTCGAATAGACGCCAGCGTTGTTGCCACATGACCCACTCTAACCGGTATGTAACAAAGACTGTGGTACAGTACCCACCATAAGAAATCACGCTTTACCTGACTTTAATATAGGATTTCCTGTTACCACATAACCCACGCTGAATCTTACGGATTGCAAACTTGCCTCGAATAGACACCAGTGTTGTCGCCACACGGCCCACTCTAATCGGTATGTAACCCAGCCTGTGGTACAGTACCCACCATGAGAAATTACACTTTACCTGAATTTAAAATAGAATATCCTGTTACCACATAACACACGATGAATCTTACGAATTGCTACATGGCCCACTCTAACCGGTATGTAACAAAGACTGTGGTACAGTACCCACCATAAGAAATTACGCTTTACCTGACTTTAAAATAGGATTTCCTGTTACGACATAACCCACGCTGAATCTTACGGATTGCAAACATGCCAGCATTGTTGCCACATGGTCCACTCTAACCGGTATGTAACCCAGACTATGGTACAGTACCCACCATACGAAATTACACTTTACCTGACTTTAAAATAGAATTTCCTGTTACCACATAACCCACGATAAATCTTACGGATTGCAAACTTGCCTCTAATAGACACCAGTGTTGTTGCCACACGGCCCACTCTAATCGGTATGTAACCCAGTCTGTGGTACAGTACCCACCATAAGAAATTACACTTTACCTGACTTTAAAATAGAATATCCTGTTACCACATAACACACGATGAATCTTACGAATTGCAAACATGCCTCGAATAGACACCAGCATTGTTGCCACATGGCCCACTCTAACCGGTATGTAACAAAGACTCGTACAGTACCCACCATAAGAAATTACGCTTTACCTGATTTTAAAATAGGATTCCCTGTTACCACATAGCCCACACTGAATCTTACGGATTGCATACATGCCTAGAATAGACGCCAGCGTTGTTGCCACATGACCTACTTTAAGCGACACGTAACACGGGCCATGGTACAGTACCTATCATAAGAAATAACGCTTCATTTAACTTTAAAAGATAGGAGTTCTTGTTGTCACATGGCCCACGCTAACTCTTGCGGCTTGCAAGCCTCGAATACATGCCAGCGTTGTTGCCGTATGTCCTTCACTAAACGACACGTAACTCAGGCTGCGGTACAGTGCCTATCATAAGAAATGATGCTTTATTTAAATATTAAATATTAATTCTGGTGCAAAGCTTAGTAACGACATATAATTATTCTTTTCTGCGTATACTTTATTACAATAAGAGTTAACAACAATAAAAAGGGGTTCTTCAATTCATTAACATTTTATTTACAATTACATATTCCTACATATACATATTACTATATATACATATACATTACATATTACTACGTGTAAAGCATGAAATTAACTTACAATGTTTTTTTTTTACAGTATAGTACATATCTAGAGTTAACATAATTTATAATATTTTAGAACCGTGTGTTCAACAAAACATCTACTTCTAATGTTAAATTAGTTACTTATCCAAACTATAATTAGTTTACAATGTCTTTACAGAAAAACACACAAACAAGCTAAAAATAATTTACAAAATTCTGGACTTTTACGTTAAACAAAATTTCATCTTTTAATCACGATTGCTGGCTTAACTCAGCTATTGCCGCAAGTAAAAGATCCATTTTATCCATTTCACCAGTGCTACTTTGGACGTCATTAATAGCAGCCATTAACCACCGAATATTTTGTTCTTGCTCGGTTTGAAAAAATTGTATGTCAGAGTGACCCCACGGCAAAGTTTTTGTTGTGTTGGGGATGACAAAGCGCTTATCATCATGATGAGACAAAGCCACTTTGTTCTTTACTTCGGTGAAAATATCATGCAATTGACTTCGAAATGTATTCATCTTTCTGAATATTAAGCCACCCTGTTCAACGATTTGCTTATAGTCGTCTATTGATAACTCTTTTTGAATGACAGATCTCTTCACACCTTTTGCTTTTTTTAACTCGCTACCCACAGATTGCACGCAATAAGCTTTTGCTCCCGTGCCATAAAAACTAATTATTGGATCCGCGGGAAACTCATCTTTAAAATTGCCTAAAATCGGTGGGCTTTTAGGTACATTAAATATATTACCGTGCTGATAATTCGAAGTATCGAATTTATCTTGGTTTTCTATCATAAAGTCATAAAAATTTTCTGTTAAAATTTTAATAATTAGACTATCAGTATCAGTATACAATAATGAAGCCTTATCTCCAAACTCTCTTTTAATTACATTATAAAAAAAATTGTACAGCACCGTTTTCGACAATTCCAAGACACAAAAGCCAATAAAAATTGGTTTAGTGTACTCTACCTTCTGTTTCCCCATATGGATCGCCACAAAATCTTCAGTGAATATCGAACATGTTTTGAAATTTGGACGAGCTATTAATGCATTTGCACCCATACTGCGTCTAATACTCTCCCAATGAGTAACCAACTTTATATCTGTTCTGTTTTCCACATTCTCCATTGTCTTACCAAACGCGGCGTTGTTCATTAATTTATATTGATCTTTTTCAAATTTATTTGTCGCTTTGTTTCTCATCTCGGTGTTTAAGTCTATGTATTTCTTTAACCACCTAGATTGATTAAATTTAAGAATTCTATGTATTTTAGTAACCTCTAACCCATTATTAATAGCCTGCTTTAAATTTACGTAGTGCACTACATAGTTTTTTTTATCATTCAAATTTGGTATTAACTTTTTTAATTTTGATTTTGAAATGGGTGGCACAATATTTTCAACTAAAAAGGGAAGATCTGAGTGCAAGTCGTGTAAGTGTTCTGGATAATGTATGTCTACTTCAAGGGCGTACCCATGGGGGTTATTATCCGAGATATTCATAATATCTAAATCACCGATTTCTGTCTCAGACAGCCACGTAAAGCCCCCCATGGGCAACATATTTGACATACTATGTCCATATTAATTCGTGGCGTCTAGATATGTGAGAAATGATGATGGCTCATTGGGATCGTAATCAGGCAGAAACTTATTATTTGCAATATGTTTTCTTTCTGAACATTGACTTATTCCACCCCTTATACCCCTTTTAAAGAAGTGAATCATATCGATATCCGTTAACAATTCTAACTCTATTCCGGTTAATTTTAACATTGCATCCCATGATAATCCCGGAGCTGTATAATACTGGGCTGGATCTAGTTTATATTTATCTAAAGAAATTGTCCGAAAATTTTCAAACACATCGCATAGAAGAAGCACGTCTGATTTCAAATAAATATCTGAATAATCGCCAAGACAACGACATTCAAATAATCTCCAAACATCCTTAGCCCGCAAATAATCTGCATCTGATATGTGCTCTTTGTTTAAATTATCATAAAATTCCTCTTTAGATGGTAATTCAGTTACATTTAATTTCTCTATACTATCTATAAAACTATATGGAAATACCCCCTTCTGTCTCATTAAATTAAATTTATCATCATCATTATAAAAACTACGTGTTGTTCTCAACTGATCGTCCTCTAAATTCGCACCTAAATTTTGTAATGAAGCTGACAAAAATTTAAAACTATCGATAAATCGTAGCTGTAAATATTTCTTCTTTGTAACCCCTTTCTTATCAACATAATCGTGCATATAAAGGTGTTTCGTAAAGGATATATATTTTTCTTTATTTTGCGCTATTACCCCAACCTTATCCTTGTATTTACACAACTCTTTGATGAACAGATGACTATCGTATCCACTCATATTGTGAAATATAATAGGTATGAAATTGGGTAACTTGTAATTTAAGTTACAGACCGAATGTGCAGCACCAAATCTTACTTTACCTGTTAAGTGACAATGGTCCCGAACTTTAACATCCTCTCCCTCGAAAAGCCCCCCACATATACCACACGCGGTCGCATTCTGAAAATTTTCGTTTTCTTGCGCTGTGAGTTCTCCCATTGGGACTATATATTTCATATGTGTGTTATATATATTCCTTAAGTCAGCCTCTATACGCGCTACAAAAACTTGGGCTGCATCACATCCCCGATACAAATTAAACTTGGAGAGAGAATTGTCAAAGGAGCACTTAATGTAATATGCAAAAGAGTAAGGCTCATGTTTAAAGGTCTTATTCGTGAAAGAGCGTTCGGGGTTTGGCTCGCACGTATTGATATTTTAAAATAGACTCAAAGTCAGCATATACTACAAATGGTACTCGCATTTGTTTCTCAATGTTTTCAAATTTTAATATATTCTCGGCAACTTCTTTACCAAATTTGTTAATTCGAAATTTCGTTGTGGGTGTTGTTGTGTAAATATGATTACAGTCATTTCTCTGGTGTTGAAATAAGTGACGTTCATTATTAAAGTAAAGTAAACACCCGTCACAAAAATGTTTCTTATGATCGCTACCAGAAACTTGGGTGGAAACTAACTTAGATAAATCCTTTATCCAACAATAGTGACTATTAGCACAATCGTTATTACAGTGATGATTCTCGTCACCAACACATTCACTCGAAATTAGCAATAAATTTATGTGAGTATACATTTTTCTTCCCGAGTAACGTAAAGGTCCAACAACTTCATACTTAACCCTATTATTTTCAAATTTCTCCTCTAAACCGTATACATTAATTGAAATATTATTCATTTCCTCAAATTTTGATATATCTCGTAATTTTATTGGAAAATTCATACCTGTTACATTTAATACCCTTGAAAAATGTGGATATGATGATGTGTAAGATACATGGCCATTTGGGGGATACAGCGCTGACGTCACAGCCCAAGCAAAGCAACATTGGTCCTGGTTCTGTACATTCACCACAGCCTTCCTATTTTCAATATATTTCGGCAATTTTATGTATGATGAACCACCCAAAGGACTGTACTTGTTAACATTAATTTCAACAAAAGCAATTCTTTCGAGTGCCCAACCTAAAAAATAGACAATGGTTAATCATTTTTTTTAATACTTTACAAAAATATTTGCATACCTGAATCACGTTCTTGAAACTCAGTACTTTGCATAACCATAGAATCCACAAAACTATCCAAAACATCATTTAAATTCATGGATTCATCCAAAATACTATTGGAGGTATTAAATGATTTCATTTCAATTATGTCTTGAGCTGGTAGAATGTACCTTGCGAAAGTTTCCATATTTACTTTCACTGTTTTATGAATCCTCAGCACTTCCTCCAACAGATTTAGAATCTTTGGTCTGATTTCGTTAAAAAACATTGTGTAATCCAGATAATTATTTTCACAATGCACTCGATATGTTATGATTCTGTTCTTGAAAGCCGTTTGGACAATAGCTACACCATCCATCATAGGGGCACATGAATTTGTCCTATGCTGCAGTGTTCTTCTATGTGATTTCATCTGAGTTGCTGTTAGAGTCACATTACAGCAATCACATGTTTGCATACTAGTAGATGATGTTGAAGGAGTTGAATCAACTCTGGGCCGCTTTGCGAAAGGTCCCTCATTCCCACACGATTGTCTTTCATGACGACGTAAATTGTCGCTACGTGTAAAGCTTTTACCACAAGACGTACACGAATGCATAATTAATCTTTACTATAGGAACCTAGCCTATTCAATGATCATATGTTAACTCCTCTTTTGTATTTATAGGGACAGGGTTACCCCCACTCCCGTGAATAAGATTGTAACGTCATAGCATTACATCCTACTCACCACACCAATTACCCCCCTCCAACTCAATAATTACCCCCACCGCAGCAATTGCCTCCCACCACCCTAATTACCCCCACCATACTAATTACTCCCCACCATACTAATTACCCCCACCACACTAATTGCCCCCCACCACACTAATTGCCCCCCACCACACTAATTGCCCCCTACCACACTAATTGCCCCCCCCCCGGCTATGACGTCAAGAAAAGTGGTGGGGGGAGGCCCAGCTCCGGTATAAACACTCTACTAACTCTCGCACCAGTCATCTCGGGCCACTTGCAGACTGCAGTTTCGCGCTGGTGGCGCTCGTCAGTGCAAGGCTTCCCGAGACGACTGACACGAGAGCTTATTGTTTCCCAAGTGAACATTTCGCCGTTGCAAAACGACGAAATGGGGGAAGCTCCATCTAGCGGTCAATATCTGTCTCAATCAAAACAATATCCCGACATGGGGTGCATGTAATAGTTCAAGAGCATGCTTCTAGAGGGCAGAATATATTAAAACAAAATATTTCTGTCTATCACCTCTATGAATCCTTATTTTCATAAGGATAGTAAACCAAACTGCAACGAATTGCTAGTCTGGCCGCGTTAAGGATAAAAATCACATTTTATCACAAAACGCCTGGTTTTGATTGAAACAAATACCAGCCGAAAGATTTATACCTAATTAAAGGCAACTCTCGCACCAGTCATCTCGGGCCACTTGCAGACTGCAGTTTCGCGCTGGTGGCGCTCGTCAGTGCAAGGCTTCCCGAGACAACTGACACGAGAGCTTATTGCCTTGCGAAATGTTCACTTGGGAAACAATAAGCTCTCGTGTCAGTTGTCTCGGGAAGCCTTGCACTGACGAGCGCCACCAGCGCGAAACTGCAGTCTGCAAGTGGCCCGAGATGACTGGTGCGAGAGTTGCCTTTAATTAGGTATAAATCTTTCGGCTGGTATTTG
Organism: Stenurella melanura; assembly: GCA_963583905.1. NCBI lineage: Eukaryota > Metazoa > Arthropoda > Insecta > Coleoptera > Cerambycidae > Stenurella > Stenurella melanura. The sequence goes on along the minus strand of OY757316.1, from coordinate 61,451,995 downwards.
TTTCAATCAAAACCAAGCGTTTTGTGATAAAATGTGATTTTTATCCTTAACGCGGCCAGACTAGCAATTCGTTGCAGTTTGGTTTACTATCCTTATGAAAATAAGGATTCATAGAGGTGATAGACAGAAATATTTTGTTTTAATATATTCTGCCCTCTAGAAGCATGCTCTTGAACTATTACATGCACCCCATGTCGGGATATTGTTTTGATTGAGACAGATATTGACCGCTAGATGGAGCTTCCCCCATTTCGTCGTTTTGCAACGGCGAAATGTTCACTTGGGAAACAATAAGCTCTCGTGTCAGTCGTCTCGGGAAGCCTTGCACTGACGAGCGCCACCAGCGCGAAACTGCAGTCTGCAAGTGGCCCGAGATGACTGGTGCGAGAGTTGCCTTTAATTAGGTATAAATCTTTCGGCTGGTATTTGTTTCAATCAAAACCAAGCGTTTTGTGATAAAATGTGATTTTTATCCTTAACGCGGCCAGACTAGCAATTCGTTGCAGTTTGGTTTACTATCCTTATGAAAATAAGGATTCATAGAGGTGATAGACAGAAATATTTTGTTTTAATATATTCTGCCCTCTAGAAGCATGCTCTTGAACTATTACATGCACCCCATGTCGGGATATGGTTTTGATTGAGACAGATATTGACCGCTAGATGGAGCTTCCCCCATTTCGTCGTTTTGCAACGGCGAAATGTTTACTTGGGAAACAATAAGCTCTCGTGTCAGTCGTCTCGGGAAGCCTTGCACTGACGAGCGCCACCAGCGCGAAACTGCAGTCTGCAAGTGGCCCGAGATGACTGGTGCGAGAGTTGCCTTTAATTAGGTATAAATCTTTCGGCTGGTATTTGTTTCAATCAAAACCAAGCGTTTTGTGATAAAATGTGATTTTTATCCTTAACGCGGTCAGACTAGCAATTCGTTGCAGTAATAAGGATTCATAGAGGTGATAGACAGAAATATTTTGTTTTAATATATATATATATATATATATATATATATATATATATATATATATAGATATATATGTGGTACAAGTCGACTTCCGGCTATAGAAAAGTTTCGGTTGAGATGGCATCCGCGACAAGCTGAACTCCGATATACAGATGCCACCTTGTATTTCACTGAAACCTATATTAACAGATTATTTGACCTCTAAAGAGCGCATGCTACAAATTTTAGGCAGATGCCAATTTGGTCGTCATCTACATTTTTCCTTATCCGTTAGTTTACCCTGTTTGTCACAAGCTGCGCTACTATCGTCAGAGGCGTATATAATAAATTATTTTTTAACGGTCATGTCGAACTCCCTTAAAATTGGCAATGGTGCAAAAAAGCCAGTACCTCCTTATGTGTTTAATTTTGTACTTTCTGTTGTAACTGGTTGCCATCATGTCGCAAGGAAGAAACAACTCAACTCAAAGAGCATCAGGTTAATAAGTTGAAGGAGACGTATCTTGATGTTTTTTAAAATAAAAAATGGCTGGTGATTAAAGTCTACGTTTGCAACTTATATAGTCGAGCCAATGAAAGCTTTCACTGTTCATTCTCAGCATCAGCATTCTCAGAAACATCCCAAGTGGTGCAAATAATTATTTTTATTTTTCGCTATATTTATGAAACATTGAGTTGTTTTGATTGAAAAAGGTTCCAAAATGTTTCTCACAGTCGGGGTTAACAATTATTTATATTGTTTAAATAATAATAACTTACAGGAAAAATCATTTCGCTAAATTTATAGAAAAGTGACTAATTGACAGTTGTTCGCACAGAATTCTTTGCAGCAAAACCGATTAACGTGAAATTTGGACAGTCAGTAGGGAATGACTCAAGGAACAACGTCTACATAGTGCCGATATGTGCTTTTACTCTGGGGGTGGAAATTAGTAAACTCAAAATAACCGCAGAAATCGACATGAGTATGAATTCTAAGCAAAAGTTAAGCAAATGTTCTATGAAGTTTTTTCGATAAATCAATGTTTTTCGAGTTATTCGCGATTAGAAATGTTGACTTTTCATCTAAAAAAATACATGTTTTAGAGCGATTTTTCACGAATAATTTGAGAACCTTACGTTTTATCAAAAAAGTCGTCAGAAGCAAAAATGAAGCTTCTAAAATAACAAATCGATTGTTTTGTTTTATTTCTGTAGATGTAATACGAACTGATTTATGGCTTGTTGAAGGTGACTGTGTGTTCGCCAACCTTTCAACTTTAAATAACGGAAAAACGACGAATTTTTTGAGGAAAATTTGTAAGACATTTTTTTAAGTACCCGAAAAGACCTTTAAAATAAGCATTGGTAAAAGTCGTTAGCATAAAAACTTACGTGGTTATGATTAAAAAAAAAATTGTATCTTTTTTTTTGAGAAAAGATCAGCGATGAAACCAAGAATTGAAATTAAACGTAATTTACGGTTTACTTTATTTCGGTACTAACAATATGTTCTAGAAGTTTGAACTGTTTAGAGTTCCTAGATTTGGAAAAAAGTTTGATTCAATTTTGAAAACATTTTTGAAATTTTTGATAAAATGTCCTTTTTTCACACTAACTCAAAGACTAAAGAAGATACGTAAAAATGCAAAAATGTAGGTTTCTTTGTAAATTTTTTTATTCATATATAATTTCACTAGGAAGAAAATTAATTGAGCTATCACCGTTGTAAGTTCGTATTTGAGTGCGAGGACCACCTTCCCCTAGCCCTTCAAATTAAAAAATCTCATAAACGAAGGGTTCAAGAAAGTTGAACTTTACAGGCCTTGTAGCTCTTGAAACTCCCTGCAAAATGGTTTTTGAAGCCATTAAATGTCTATTGTCAAATTCAGTTGTGGGCTGGGGATAATGTAACGCATGAAAAATGTGGTTGGTTCATGAATATCGCGAAAAAACATAATAAAATGTAAAAGCTGTTATCATTATTTAAACAATATAAATAATTATCAACCCCGACTGTGAGAAACATTTCTGAACTTAAATTTTCAATAAAATCAACTCAATGTTTTATAAATATCACGACCGAACATTTTTTTCCTGTAAATATTGTTATTATTATTCAAACAATGTAAATAATTACCTGCGCCACTTGGGATATTTCTGATTATGAACAATACAGTTTTAAAAAACATATGTTTAAAAAATATGATCAAAATCTGAGCTGTTGCTGAGAATTAAGAAGTTTTCACGATTTTTAGGCTTCAGTGACGACTAATATAATAAAAGATGAGTAGGTATATTATACTTTTAACATCATTAATTTTCTCTGAAATGTTTTTTATTTTGTAAAATACTTTTAAATAGAGTAAATGTTTAATTTAACTATATTTTTATTTGGTGTCCTCATCTGGGTATTATTAATACAGGTATTTATTTATGCGAAGAATGTTAAAAAATGCTTTAACTTTTTCCAAGAACCTAAATAGACAACATTTTAATCTTTGGGAACTATATGAATTTAGAAAATGAAGAATGTTTTTTATATTTACCTTTAATTCAGTTTTTGAGATTTATTGCAAAATTTTTTTCAGTATCATTACATGAGTCTAAATTTAGATTAAATCATTATTTAAATTAGATTGATGAAATTAATGATACACAAAATATCCCATCCAGTCGATCCGGAATATTCCCCGGATGGACTTAACTATATTTGTAATATTCCTTATTTTACATTTTAACAGGAAAAGTCATTCCTCAAAAAGTTTTAGAGGGTGATTAACAAATAAGGAAACATGAAATTGTGCCAAGAGTAAAGTATTAGTTCTTTGGGAAGAAATTAAAAATGTTACAGGAAGAAGTTATTTCTAATGTCTTTAAAAGTTCAGATATAAAATTTGGACATAATATCACAAAGTTAATATTTTTGCCACAATTATGGTTAAAATAGTTAAGTTCAACCAAGGTGCACGATTTATTGAATAACATGATAACAAAACAGCTGCAAAAACATTATAAGATAATTTATTTTCATTTTTTAATTTTTTTGAAATAAGTAGTTATTTTAATCATAATTTTAGGAAAAATGTCAACTTTGAGAAGATGCGACGTTCAAATTTCATATCCGATCTTCTATTGACATTAGAAACCTCTTTATTGTAACATTTTTAATCTCTCAAAATACTTATACTTTATTCTTGGGAGAAATTCACGTTTCTTTATTTGTTGACCACCCCGTAGGTTATTTTGAAATTTACACTATGGTTAAGAACTTTTAAGAGTAAGCAAAATTTTTATAGAAAACTACTTTTTCTTCTTAAACGCAAAATAAGAATGATTACAAATATAGTTAGGTCCATCCAGAGACACTGTACATTGCATAACATAGGGCATTTATAATATTCTGTAGAAAATTTTTCGTTAACAAGCTGTATTCAAATATGGCAAAGTAAAATGATATTTAATTTGTAAATATGTATGGTTGTACAATTAAGCACAAAGATGTAACAAAATTATTTTATTTTAAATTTATTCATATTCGTGATAAAACGTACTGTTTTATCACGAATATGAATAAATTTAAAATAAAATAATTTTGTTACATCTTTGTGCTCTTCCTCTTTATTAATCAAATAGTATTATTTTAGTGATACGTAATGGTTTAGTTAGCTAAGTTTGTACACGTTAAGGACTATAAGTAAATATAAAAAAGAATACTTTTTAATAAGATATTTGAAACATAATCCAACCTGAAATGACAACTACTAAATATATCCTACTGGGTCTTATAAAATTAAGTCGTAATAGAGAATGGGGTAGCTGTATGAACAGTGATCACATATTAAGAATAGTTTTATGTCAGAGTTAGTATAGCATATAATAATTATTATTTATTAATTTAATGAAATAAAATAAATAACCATACGACCACCTCACCTCGCGCACGTAACTTACAGTCGTTTTAAATTCAGTTCTATTCCTTACTGTATTTTACTATCAAACAAATATTCGTCGAACGGTACAAGGTAATGGCAACACTGTAACAGATGCCAACTTGGCTAAAAAACACATATACAGAGCTTAATGTGCGCCATAAAATGATAGCCATTTAATACAGATGCCAGTTTTATCGTTATATATAACGGACTCCATCATGAACTATATATGTATAAAAAATGTATTAGTGTATATACACCTGATGCCAACTTATGCCCTTAGTGAACGGAGGTCAAGACAGCCTGCAGATAAATATATATATATATATATATATATATATATATATATATTTGATTCCTTATCTGAGACTTCAAATAAAACACTCTTGTTCGATTTATAAAATAGCCAAACTTTATCATATAGGATTTCCTGGTAAAAAAATATTATGGTCTAGAAAACTTCTGACAATTTGCAAATACTTATAACTAAATAGAATTCTTACAATTAATACACATTTGCCTTTTATTTACTTGCGCAAAGGAAATTCGCTTTATGTTCATATTTGAATTTTATTCGAGACCATGGGTTTTTAATATGTAAAGCATTACCTTTTTGTTGCTTCGAAGATATGTACGTTCCTTCAATGAGACTCAGAAGAGACGAAAACGTTATGACTGCACTCTGAATAAACAGGTGACTTCGTTCTAGGTGTTTGTTGTACGTAGCGGTGCACTTTTTTTTTTAAACCAAACTGAATATCTTCATTTTGAGGGAAGTAACTTTACTTACCTTTCATTGTTCAACCAAAGCATAATACGAAATATAAAATTCGACCAAATTACTTTAAAACGTAGGAACAAACTTAGTTAACAATGGTATAGGGTAAACCGCACAGTCATCGGCCACTAGATAGTGATTGGCATGTATGGAAAATATTGCCAATATTAGTATTACTGTAGCTTTTCAAGTTTCTCTGTTTGTGGTGACAACACTGTATGTTGTATGTAATAAGTTACACCGCCATATTTCTTAACCTAGAAAAATACATCACATGTGCGCAACTCGGTGTCACCAGGTGTAGTGTTTTGTGCAGAAAGTAATAAGAATCGTTAAGGGCGACTAGTTGAAACTCTGATATAACGTCCAAGGTATGTTGATATTTAACAGTATATGTAATTATTCTACAAATATAAGGTTTCTTCCACGTTTTTTTATGGCGGGAATGCAATATTAGGTTAATATTGTATTTAATGAGCTATGGCCAATCACTGTCAAGAAATTTCAGCATAAAACAGTTATTGGCCAGCATAAAACAGTTATTGGCCATGTGGCCAATAACTGCAGTATAAAATTATTTTTAATATTTCGATTTTTTACTTTCTTGCGGTAGAAAAATACGAACAAATCATTTAAATTCATTAATAAAAACATAAATCTTATCCCAGAAAGTACTTGGCCACATGCTAATAACTGTAATATTTCACTGGCCAATGACTGTCTTTTTCTATTACACAGATGTCGAAGGTTGAACAAGGAGTAATCTACAATAAAAAATACACAGAAGAAAAGGTTTCATTAGCTCTAGAAGCAATTAAAAAGGGAATGTCACAGAGGAAAGCAGCCGTTACATTTGGTGTGCCCCGACAAACTTTGCAATTTAGGCAAAGTGATAAATTTCGCAACAAAACAAGCCTATGACCAAATTCTGTTCTCACACTGGAAGAAGAGAGTATACTGGAGGAATGGATAGTTAGTAGTTACCAAAAGGGATTTCCTGTACGAAAATTGGACATACAAGCATCTGTCAAAGAATTTTTAGATGCTAAACCAAGAGAGAATCCATTTAAAGATAATTTGCCTGGAGAGGGCTGGTACGAGTCATTTTTCAAACGTCATTCTAAGCTCGCCCATCGAACGGCAGAACTTGTGGCAGCTGCAAGTTCAACAGTTTCGGAACAAGACATTCGTAAATGGTTCTCTTCTGTAAAAGCATATCTGACAACAAAAGGATTAGAAGATATATTATTGGATCCCACCAGAATTTTTAACGGTGATGAAACCTACTTCTTTCTGTGCCCAAAAAATAGTGAAGTTATTGCTCTGAAAGATGCAAGGAACGTTTACGAAGTAGATTCTAGCCCAGCAAAAACAAATTTAACGGTGATGTTTACCTTTTCAGCTTTTGGACAGGTCACAGAACCTATGATTATATACCCATATAAGAGGCTTCCATCTACCATCGTAAACTCAGTACCCAGTACTTGGGGAATTGCTCATTGCGACAATGAATGGATGAAGACCGAGATCCTCTACGAATACATTGGAAATGTGTTACATCCCTGCTTTAAAAAATATGGGGTAAAATTTCCCGTATTACTTTTTGTAGATGGACATTCTACTCACCAAACATATAAACTAAGCCAACTTTGCACTGATTTACAAATAGTTCTGGTTGCACTTTATCCAAACGCCACGAGGATAATGCAGCCAGCTGATGTGGCGGCCTTTAAGCCACTCAAAAATGGTTGGAAGAAAGCTGTACTGGATATCGAAGAAAACTTCTCCATGAAATGTTAACTAAAGAAAAATTTGCACCAGTGGTGAAAACTGTTGTAGACCAATGCACAAAAATTGATACGATAAAAAACGGGTTTCGAGCCAGTGGTTTATTTCCATGGAACCCATCCGCCATTGATATTTCTAAATGCTTAGGAATTAATACGAAGAAGATTTTCTTTGTATTAATTCCTAAGCATTTAGAAATATCAATGGCAGAAGAATGTGAAGTGCCTGATAATAACCACATTTCGTTTTATCAATTCAAAGATATTGTAGAGGGAAAGAATATTGAATTTTTAAAACAGGTAAAGGATAACGAACATTCTCCAAACATTGAGGAGTTTACTTTGTTGTTAAGATGGTATCAAGAATTCAAAGGAGAAACAACCATATCTGATGAAGGTTTCAAAACTCCAGTACCACATAAAGACGTAACACTTTATCTAATATATCTACCAAAGATCCAGTAGGTACTTCGGAAGTAGAATTCGAATAAATGCTGAAAATTCAACATCTAACATCGTAATTAAATTATGTGACTCAATAATACAGGAACCACCTAATTTAGAAAACAACACAAATATAAAGAATCCTGAAAATTATGTTCTTGGTATGATAGACAGGTGGAGAAGACAATTTGTTAAACAAGAATGAAAATGATGAGATTAACAAAATTAAAGAAGTAGATTTGAATAAAGCCGGCGATAATTTGTTAAGCAATAATCAAAATAAAATATACAGTGAATATGAGGATGACATTAACATGCATGCTCCAGGGAATTTGTTAAATCAAGTCCAAAATGAAGTCACCGAAGGAAAAACTAATTTATTAAGTAATGACCAGAGTGGTAAGAGAAAATGATGGAAATTTATTAAATACTAGTTTTCGAGATTACATAGTTTGGCCGAAAACTTCCGAAAGGACAGGGAAAAAAGAAAGTAAGGAATTGCCATTCGTACTAACAAATTCCACTTGGAAGAAAACTCAGACAGAGAAAATGGAAGCTAAAAAAGAAAAGGAAGACAAGAAAAACAAACGGAAAGCAGAAAGATCCCTGAAGAAAGCCCAGAAAGAAAAAGATACATTAGCAAAAGCAGCATTGGGTGAGAAAAGGAAATTAATAAATAATAAAAACCTGCAAGGAGAAAAAAATAAAACTACTGCTAAGAAAATTAAAAGTATTCCTAAAGAAGAGGACGAAAAAATAAATCAGCAAATAGAGGAAGGAACAAGTAGTCAAAATATGGAGGAAAGAGATTATTATTACCGAACAAAGCACATGTAAAATGTCCAATGTTAAAATAATATCTTGCATTACAATACCTGACACAAAGCATATTAGAAATTTATTTACTGATGAAGAGGACGTTTCCCAAGAAACTACATTTCACAAATGAATTTGAAATAAACTCTGTTACGTTTGTTGTGATAAAATAAACACCTTAACGGAATGTATTAAATGTCAAGATTATGCACGAACCTATCACATTTTGTGCATTTTTAAAATTAGGCCTGCGATTGATACCTCAAGTGGAATTTTTTGTTGCCCGACTTGTATCAAAAGAAAATCACAAAATTAATTTATGTCTACCTGGGTATACGACTAAATAAATATGAACTTTTTTAAAACAATTTCCTTGTTTTTCTTCTAAGTATGTTAGCTGTGAATGTGTATGCCAATAACTGTCACCTTGATGGCCAATGTCTATAAGGACCTGGCCAATAACTATGTTTCGTTCACACTGTTAAAATTATATATCGTTTTTTTTTCAACATAGGCTTTAAGTATATGGTAAATGTATAACATTATTTAATAACGCATATGTAAGAGCTACAACCATTTTTTATGGTTGCAACTTTTAACTTGTAAAAGAAATAACATGTGAATTGGAATAAAATTCTTATGTGGCCAATAACTGTACGGTTTACCCTAACATATCCCCTTGGATAATTGAAATTTTTGAATTTTCTCAAATTATAACTAATATTAGGATTTAAACTACCTTTTTCACACGTAAGGAAAAACTTGATCTCTTTTTTGGCATGAGTAAATGTTCAATCCTCCTTTCTTTTCTTCCAATAAAGCCTTTTTTCAAATTTTTGACGCTGCCTTTATAACAATAAGAATCAATCAATCCATAGTCCCCTCGATACTCCCACCATTCCCGATTTTCAAAAGTATCGGTTTGATTCCTTCAAACTGATTTTTTTTGCCAAACTCAACAAACTAGATTTGGCTTTGTTTTTTCTGATACTTTTAGTACTTATGCCATATGATATACTTTATTGAAATAAAAATTTTGTTGTCATCTTTGAATTTCACAAAAATACACTTTAAAACTATATTTAATATATTTGTTATGCCACCAGGCTTAGCCTATATTACACATTTCATGTGCAAATGCACCTATTTAACATATTTCGAACAAAGATTAACACAGCCCCACAAAAAAAAATAAAAATTCTGACCTAGCAACAAGACGAGTATATCCTTTGTATTTTTGATCGCTGATTCCGAATCCGGGTTCAAAAAATGTCGTACACCCCAAAAAAAAATTTAGAGCCAAAAAACACCTCCTGAATAGGGTATATATGAGATAACGCCCTGAAAATGATGTTATCATTCTAATCAATCGTTTTGTTTAATATTTTCGGGAAAAATTGAATGTATTACGATAAAAATAAAAGTGAATTGCAGCGTTCACCCTATCGGTAGAAACGCACCCCCATAGAGGGTGAGAACCACCCTCATCTGCCATCAAACCAATTGATAACGACAATGACTGAAAAACATCTAAAAATGTTTAAGTTTCATTAGGTTTGCAATAAACTGACGTATAATTCACGTAATACCCCAAAACTACCCCTATAGCATTATGAAAAACAACCTTTAACTTCAATTACAGAAAATAGAAAGGAAAACCATGAAATTTGATAACAATTTCGTTAGGTTTGCAAAGAACCATACCATAAAAAAAAAGATTAAAAAAACAAGAATTAAAAGCTACTAACGTAAGAGTACTTCTCACCCCCTTCAGGGATGCGTTTTATACCCAAAAGGTGTTAACATTGGTGACAAATGACTGCTAATATCCTAGCCATAAGGATCTCTGCAAATAAGAACATCCATATAATGAAATCGTTATCAAATTTTATGTTTTTTCCTTTCTTTTTCTGTAATTAAAGTTAAGGGTTGCTTTTCTTAACGCTATAGGGATAGTTTTGGGGTATTACGCGAATTCTACGTCGGTTTATTGCAAACCTAACGAAACTTAAACATTTTTAGGTGTTTTTCAGTCATTGTCGTTATCAATTGGTTTGATGGCAGATGAGGGTGGTTCTCACCCTCTATGGGGGTGCGTTTCATACCGATAGGGTGAACGCTGCAATTCACCTTTATATTTATCGTAATACATTCAATCATTTTCAGAGCGTTATCTCATATATACACTATCAGGTGGTGTTTTTGGCTCTAAAATTTTTTTTGGGGGGTGCACGACTTTTTTTGACCCCGGAATCGGAATCAGCGATCAAAAATACATAAGGACATACTCGTCTCATTGCTAGGTCAGAAATGTTTCATGTCTATAGAACGAAATTACAACAACGTGGATTTTCCTTTCAAAATGTGAATTTGAGAGCTAACATTTCATGGATAAAGTTCTGGTGGGTTTTAATGCTTTTCATATCATTTAAAGTTTAAGCGATCCTAAAATAACTTAAATTTTGTAAAATTTTATTCTGCCATAGCAGTTCACACTACTTAAATCTAATGTTTTAAATACATTTCTACTAATACTGGCAGTCTATTTAGCATTTGTACTGTAATGAAGCATTTTTATAGTGTGGAAATTGCACCCGAACCCGCCGTCTATTTTTCTATTTAGAATATAAATATTTTATATTACAGGTATTAGGCGGAATTTCTGGTGTGGAAGTTGCACCCAAAACCGCCGCCGTCTATTTTCGTACTTTGAACATGAATATTTTATAATGTCGATACAGACCATAAATAATTGTTATACTTTAATTATTCACTTATCATTAAATTATCAAATAGGAATACACTCCGCCAGGTGGAGCCAGTGTCTCCACCACTGAAATGAGTGGCTTCCCCGTTAACGAATACTTGGCCCAGCCAGCGAAATATTGTCCATTGATTTGGATACTTGTAGTAGTGTGTTTCACTAGTGCGAAATTACCGTCCGACCGCCGAAACTGCTATCGGTTAAGGAAAGTACCGTTTACGAAGGAGAGAGTAAGTACATCAGGTTGTAGATAAACACATTGGCTAGGACTAAGTCCCATCTTGTGTACTAATTTTAGCTTGCTCCGCCTTGTGTCTGTGAAGACACTTTGGTTGACAACAGGTGTCGTGTTTGCCCTCTGGCCTAGTCCCCGCCAGCTGCAGGACAATCGAGTACTTGGGAAGCTTTGCGCTTTCTGGCTTAGTCCCCGCCAGCCGGAAAGCCACGAAGACTTCTAGCAGACCAAAGTGTCATCCGCGACCAAGTACTTGGGTCCTGTTGGGATTAAACCAGCAGGGTACCGTCAACAGGAGTGAACTAGTGTGCAAGTTGGGAGTGTGTGTGATTGGGAAATTTTCTGCTGACAACCGGACTCGTGTTTGCCCTCTGGCCTAGTTCCCGCCAGCTGGAGGACAAGCGAGTACTGGGGAAGCTTTGTGCTTTCTGGCCTAGTCCCTGCCTGCCGGAAAGCTACAAAGAGATCCGCCAGCTCAAAGTAGCGCCCGTAAACCTCGTTGGTTTAATTTCTTCTTTGGGGCGATTACGCCAGCAAGGAACCGTGACCAGGAGTGTGTACTAACCTTAGGCACTGCGCCTTAGCCAAATTTCCTGAGTATTCTGTTTTCTATTGTTTGCATGTGCTTTTGCTTTCCTCCGCCTGAGTAAGTAAAGAATGAGAGAACTAGAACCCCCTACCACAAAACCCCCCACCACACCACCCCCCACCAATCGGAGATTGGTAAGTGGGAGTGGTGTGGTGGGGGGTTTTGTGGTAGGGGGTTCTAGTTCTCTCATTAATAAATAAATGAGGAGACAGGGTCGTGGGAGGTTTTGTGGTGGGGGGTATTCTATTTCTCTCATTACTCTAATTGGGGTAGATTGTGGTGGAAGGTGTTCTACAATTCTCATTCGTAGGAAATGCACTGTTCCTTGAAAACCTGTTTTGAGCGGTTAATATAAGAAGTGATACTCAATAATTTTACTTCTCATCGTTAAGATATTCGTAAATTCATTTATACAAAGCATAATTTTGATAAAATGGCATTGAAAGGTAGTGGTAATTTGAATTACAACGATAATGTGAAATCAGTATGTGCATATGAGAAAGTTGAAGAAAATATCGAGGCAGCCATTGAAATAATTTTAAATTTTTGGTTTCATCATACTCTTCCGAAGACACCAGATAATGACTTAAAAGAAGAATCAGTGGATCATGAGGCATTACGTACATATAAGCTATTTAATTGTATTCGGATAAAATATTTATGGCTAAAAAAATATTGCAGGGAGTTTTGAAAGAAGAAATGAATCAACGGCATGATATCCATTTATCAACAGACTATAACGCCGAAGGTATTCTGGGTCAAGTACTGACATTAGCAGATTTACCAGAATTAATGACATTACTAATAAAATCATATACGAAGACAAAATATCCATATGATACCGTTTCGATGCACTCCCGGATCCCGGATTGAGAGTTCAAGAACGACCTCACACCACTAGCACCACCGTGCTACTAGACGTGTTAATACCTCCCACCACTGTACAGTTCAACCATATGAAGCATATGGGGAGTTCTAGAACTACCTCCCATCAAATATTTCAATAATATAAGCTTGTGTAACGGCAGTTTACATAAATTGCCACTAATAATCTTCTTCGATTCAGTTTCTCAAGATGACGCAAAATAGCATTTTCGATTTACCGGAGCTTTAATTCGATTTGCTTGATGATTTACCTCCAGCACATCAAAGTAAGAATGGCTTAGTGGTGCTCGGTAAACGTACATATAAGTTGAACAAATCTCAATGTAAATTTGTGTCAAGAGGGTTATCATATGAACTGTGCTATAGCCCTTGTATAATACTGTCAGGAAATAAAAATGATGTGATAGTTTTCGATGAAAACGAGTGGACTCAGTTTATTGCAAATGAAAGAATAATATCAAATTATTTATACACTAATGATACAGTGGAACCTATACGTGCTGGAAGTTTTTCTATATATTTTGAAGAAATTACTACATCAAGAGTGATAAAAGTTTGGAAAAATAATTCATATATCTACTTGGGACATGAAACTATCTGCAAATTGTGGGAGCTGTTACCACTTGTTAAGTACCGAGTTGACATGTTAAGAAGATCGCAATTTGCAAATTATTTCAAGATTATGCAAAAAGGGTTACAACGTCAAGGAGGAAATGTGTTTGATAACGTAAAGAATTCACTTTGACCGAGTGAAAATTCTAATAGTGAAAATTTTGGTATGCTCGTGGAATTAATGTACATTTACCCAAATATATTCGAAGCTGAGTGTACTAGCAAGGTGTAAAATGAAGAAAGTGACATTTAATGAAAAACATAATCAAATTTATTTCCTTGTAACATGGAATTTTGCCTACAACTCATCAAGGAAGGGGCACTGGATGTCATTAGCTCATGATAGAGGACGTTTTTAGAGAAGAATAGCATTAATTTAAAAAATTATCACACCTATTTTAGATTATAATCATAGATGTGAAGTATATAACGAAAGATTTACTAATGAGATGTAAGCAATTATTAAGTAAATTTTATATTTTTCTGTGTGAAACTGGTATGTAAATAAAATAGTTTATACTTATAATGTGAAATCAGTATGTGCATTTGAAAAAGTTGAAGAAAATATCGAGGCAGCTATTGAAAAAATTTTAAATTTTTGGTTTCATGATGCTCTTCCGAAGACACCAGATAATGACTTAAAAGAAGAATCAGTGGATCATGAGGCATTACGTACATATAAGCTATTTAATTGTATTCAGAAAGTGATAAATTCCGAAAGAAAACATAAAACGTTTATGGCTAAAAAAATATTGCAGGGAGTTTTGAAAGAAGAAATGAATCAACGGCATGATATTCATTTATCAACAGACTATAACGCCGAAGGTATTCTGGGTCAAGTACTGACATTAGCAGATTTACCAGAATTAATGACATTACCAATAAAATCATATACGAAGACAAAATATCCATATGATACCGTTCCGATGCACTCCCGGATCCCGGATTGAGAGTTCAAGAACGACCTCACACCACTATCACCACCGAGCTACGAGGCGTGTTAATACCTCCCACCACTGTACAGTTCAACCATATGAAGCATATGGGGGGTTCTAGAACTACCTCCCATCAAATATTTCAATAATATAAGCTTGTGTAACAGCATTTTACATAAATTGCCACTAATAATCTTCTTCGATTCAGTTTCTCAAGATGACGCAAAATAGTATTTTCGATTTACTGCGGCTTAAATTCGATTTGTTTGATGATTTACCTCCAGCACATCAAAGTAAGAATAGCTTAGTGGTGCTCGGTAAACGTACATATAAGTTGAACAAATCTCAATGTAAATTTGTGTCAAGAGGGTTATCATATGAATTGTGCTATGCCCTTGTATAATACTGTCAGGAAATAAAAATGATGCGATAGTTTTCGATGAAAACGAGAGGACTCAGTTTATTGCAAATGAAAGAATAATATCAAATTATTTATACACTAATGATAAAATGGAACCTATACGTGCTGGAAGTTTTTCTATATATTTTGAAGAAATTACTACATCAAGAGTGATAAAAGTTTGGAAAAATAATTCATATATCTACTTGGGACATGAAATTATCTGCAAATTGTGGGAGCTTGTTAAGTACCGAGTTGACATATTAAGAAGATCGCAATTTGCAAATTATTTCAAGATTATGCAAAAAGGGTTACAACGTCAAGGAAGAAATGTGTTTGATAACGTAAAAAATTTACTTCCACCGAGTGAAAATTCTAATAGTGAAAATTTTGGTATGCTCATGGAATTAATGTACATTTACCCAAATATATTCGAAGCTGAGTGTACTAGCAAGGTGTAAAATGAAGAAAGTGACATTTAATGAAAAACATAATCAAATTTATTTCCTTGTAACATGGAATTTTGCCTACAACTCATCAAGGAAGGGGCACTGGATGTCATTAGCTCATGATAGAGGACGTTTTCAGAGAAGAATAGCATTAATTAAAAAAATTATCACTCCTATTTTAGATTATAATCATAGATGTGAAGTATATAACGAAAGATTTACTAATGAGATGTAAGCAATTATTAAGTACATTTTATATTTTTCTGTGTGAAGTTGGTATATAAATAAAATAGTTTATACTTATAATTTGTTTTTATTAAAAATTAAATATTACACTTTATCTTTATACAATTTGGTTATTTGAAATCCATGAATTATGTCTCTTGTCTAATCCCAACCATTTAACATAAAGCTGATTCCCCTTTCTTCTTAGAACTTTTTCCACAAGATATATGTCAGGATACTTTACTCTCTGAATTTCTTGTTCGTAAAAACCACCTTTAATTTCATCACCGTCTTGATCTTTTAATAAATATGTTCTAGGATTGCTTTGGTGAACTTTCCTGATTTTAAAAATTTCATTTGACCAATTAGGTGTATACCCTTTTGAAAAAACCTCACGATATTTATTTATCCTCACATGATCATTGACTTTGAATTTTTGTTTCCTTGGATCGATTGTCTTTAAATTGCTATAAATAAATCGCAGTAAATATGTTTTATGTTTCTTTTTTACATCCTTTGGTTTCATCCTTATGGATTTGTGTTCAGTGTCATTGTATTTCGCTACAATATCCTGTAAAATCTTTAACCACTGGTAATTTCCTTGCAAACTAAACTGTTTCCACATTTTATTTTTTAATGTTCTATTCACTCTTTCTGCAACACTATTGGTTCGCACCAAACAAATGTTGAAAATACATTAATGACTACTAAGATGTATTTATAACCTCTATTTATTTTCGCGTATGGACGCATTTCTATAAGATCTGCTTGATAAAGATCATTGAGACCTTTAACAATTACTCTTCGCCTTCTAAAATATTTTGTAGCTGGTCTATGGACTTCGTTTACTATTTCTTCTTTAACGTTAGTCAGTTTTAGTTACTGGGCACTGTAGCACAATTTCAACGTACAAGGATGGATGGTTCTTCGATACTAGGAAAGTAATCTCATCACCTTTATTTATGACTTTTCCAATAAGTTTATCTGTTGTAAAATTAGCGGTACCCACAAAAATTGTTGCATCAATGGGCGAAATTTCGATATTTTCTATTTTGCCAGATACGGGAAATTTGTATTCAGTTGCTGCGTTTTCAAGTGTATAACGCAATAAACTTTGAGACTTTTCCAGATGACCACGTATGTTTATGATGCATTTACTATGATATGAAGATGGTTCACAAATGTAAAATGGTGATGATGTTAAGACAGGTGAATAGGTGGAATATGGTGATATGTGTGTTGATCTACTTCGCAAAATGTGTCTTCCAAACTTATCGATAGACATTATTAAAGCTTCAATGTTACGCACTAAATGAGATCACTATTTTTTTACACACTATTTATCTTATTATTTCACCCTCCCTCAATTCTTCTATTATAGAAATTATTTCATTATTATGACCAGTGTTTCCCGCTAATTGCGATGCTGTAAGCAATTTTAATCGATCTACAATTTCATTGTAGTCATCAATATGCTTATATTCAATTTTTTTGTTATTAAGCTCTGTCATTTTCAGACTTCCACCTTTTTTCCCTTGACTTCTCGTTTTTATCAATTGTGATGAAGGTAGTGAACTGGATCTCGACCTTGGTACTATAGGTGGTAAAGTAGAGGGTGGTTTTATTGAACTAGTTTTCTTAGCCGCCTTTTCTCGTGCCATCGAATACAAACTAGTAATTCGTGGCTTTATAATATTTATAAATTTAGGAGCATTTGATGTAGATAGACCTTTTTCAGGATTGTAACCTAAGTATTGAGTATTGAGTTCTTCTAATAATATCAATATATTGGTCCACATCAGTTGCTCGATGTCCTGCTGGAAGTTTTTTAAACATCTGTTCATACAATCCAGGCGTACCGGTATATTTATATTGATCATTAATTATAAAATCAGCTCCATCAAAATCAATGGTAGAGTCACCAATCGCAAATTTTTCTGTACGCGGGTCGAAGTAAACACCAAAGGTATCATCAAACTCATTTTTGACATCTTCAATTTTACCGAGTATATACGTTCGTGGTAGTGGTTTTTTGAATTGTTCTAATTAACGGTCCTGTTCTGTCAATGTTGTTGTATCTGCTATCGGTGTTGGAAATGTTTCATCAAAATAACTTTCGCCGAATTCAGGTCTAGATGTAGAAGGATCATACTGAAATGTTTCATCTTCTAAATTGATAGGAGCGATTGAACGATAATATTCTAAAGGTGTTTGGTTTCTTGGTTTGGGGCTAAAACTTTGACGGCCCAATTCATCTTTAAATTCCCTTTTCAAATCAGATTTTGGAAGAATATTATTCTCCGTTTTACTGAGACTTGATACCAATTCTTTAAGTGGTTGAGTTATGAGTTTGTAAGTTTTCTCTAATCGTGACTGTGATTTGACAATATCACTTTTCAAGCTTCTATATTTCGCTTTTAACGTCTTCGTTGCCTTCAGCAGCTGCACTGCTGCTCGATTATCCATGTTTACTGATCGTACGACCAGTACATTCACTTTATATATGTATGAATTTGTCGAGTCCTTTACGATACCTGCCAGAATTTATAGCACAATCTTTATCAATCACAACAAAGCCATATTTATCTTTCCAACAAAATGCGCATACTTCTTTGAAATTTTGAAAATTCATATCAACACTCACGTGATCATCAAAAATATGTTTCAGGTTAGTCATATCTTGTTGGAATATAACAATAAGATTAGAATTATCTCTACATAGTTGTTTAGGAATTGATGAGTAAGTTTGACATAAATAAAAACAGTCGGTATTTTTATGACGTCCAAAACAGAAGAAGCTTTTAATGATATTTTGATTGCATGATGCTAAATCATAGAACGTTATAACAGAATTTGGTTTAATATCTTCAGGAGGTATAACGGAGTCACCATCATCGTATTCGTAATACCCAATTTCTTGTACAGGTTTCATTACCTTTCTGAGGTATTCATATTTGGGTTGATACAAAGATTTAGAATATACGTAAATGTTTTCAAATCGTAAACCATTGGGATGTTGTAATAAACTAAGCATTACATTTGTTTTTCCACAGCCTGAACTTCCAACCAACAACCATCGTTTCGATTGTCCTCCAAATAAAATGCCATGTTTTTTAAACGTTTCAGTCAATGAAACACCATCATGATCTTCTAAAGATAAAAGAGTTATTTGTTGCTGAATAAACATTTTAACGATCATACATATTGGACCTTGACTTTACTATAAAAAGTAGAAGCACATTATAATAAGGACTATAGTGAACTGAACTGTATTCGATTCATGAATCTATATAAAGGGTTTGAAACAAAGAGCATTTTTTATTTGTCTCACGTTTTAGATATAATGGATAGATATAAAAGTTCCGTACATACTAGTAATCACATCTCTAGACGGAGTGGACGTGGTTTGCTAAATAAAATAATCGATGAACTTAAAATAGAATTACATTTACCTGGATATAATTATTGTGACCCTGGAACGAAACTTACCAAGCGATTACAAAGAGGTGATAAAGGTGTTAACAGGCTGGATGAGGCATGTAAACAACACGATATAGCATATTCTAAATTTCAAAACGTCAAGAGTAGAAATCAAGCAGATAGGGCAATAGCTGACACTGCATTTAAACTTGTAAAAGCATCTGATTCAGGTATTGGTGAAAAGCTTGCTGCATTAGGTGTTGGTGGAATAATGAAAATAAAGAACAAGTTGCGAATGGGTTTAAAAGTCCGAAAGAAATCTATCACAAAGAAGAAAGGAGGTAAAATAAATTTAAAAGTTGCTGTAAAAAGAATATCCCTCCCAAAAAGACGTAGTCGAAAAGTTAAAGTTATTCCTATCCCCAAAAAAATAGGTGGTTTTCTCCCATTCCTATTACCCATTTTGGGAGCATTGGGATCTTTATGTGGGGGTGCAGCTGGTATTGCAGAGGCGGTTAACGATGCTAAGACAAATCGTGAACAATTAGCTGAGCAAAAGAGGCATGATTTAGCGATGGAAAAGTCTACCACAGGAAAGGGACTATATCTGGACCCTTATAAGAAAGGCTTCGGGTTATACTTGAAACCCTATAAAAAAAACTTCCAGTAAAGCTACCTCGTCGACCTTTAACTAATGTAGACATACTAAAATACTCGCAAATTCTTAGAATCCCTAATTTTCGAGGAGTTTTCATGAGAGATAAACTTCCAAAACATATAAATAAAAATGAATCTGGTATTGTGAATCTAGATATCGACGCTGGAGATGGAACTCACTGGGTAGCATATACAAAGAAAAATAATATTGTGAAGTATTTTGATAGTTTTGGGGATTTGCTACCTCCTGAAGAGTTAATAAATTATTTTCATAGTGATGGTAGCTTGAATAAAATCAAATATAACTATAATTCATTACAAAATTATGATTCATATATGTGTGGACACATATGTCTGGCTTTTTTATATAACTAATATAAATAATGTACTTCACTCATTTTGCAATAAACGTTTAACATAACAATATGTCTTTCACTTTTGCTCTTAGCGACGCGTCCTCTATATTAAGTTACAATTTCAACCCCCCATTTATTTAGAAAATGATGTAGATTATGAAATTGGACTGACAAATTTTGATACCTACAATATTATTCCAAACATTGATAATAGCAACAATACCTTTGTTTGGGGAGAAAACGATGAATATATTATCAAAATACCTGAGGGTTGCTATGAAATCGATGATATCACAAAATATTTGGAGGATCAGACAATTAAGGTAGATGAAGATGCCTTTATCACGATTACTGCAGATATTAATACTTCTAAAGCGAATATCCGTTCAAATAGAAAAATTAATTTCGCTGTAGAAAATTCAATTGGACCGCTACTAGGATTCGCGGCAAGACAGTTGAATCCTAATGAGAATTATACTTCAGACTATACAGTAAAAATTTCCAAGGTGAACACTATATGCGTCGATTGTAGCATTGCAATAGGATCATTCTTTAACGGACATCCCGTACACGTTATTCATCTGTTTTTTTCGACAGTACCAGTTGGGTATAAAATAGTGGAATCACCTTTAAACATTATTTACTTCCCAGTAAGCGTTAAGACTATTAACAACATCACAATCAAAATAGATAATCAAGGTGGAGAGCTTGTCAATTTTCGGGAAGAAACTATAACCGTTAGATTACACCTTAGAAAATTAATTGGTTAATAAAATGGTGTTAAGATTCCATTCTACAACATCACACAATAGACGCCAATCACACTATAAAAGGGTGAATAAGGTGAAAATGGGCAGTTCTAAAAATAGTGTCAATAGATTAACACCGGAAAATAAAAAGTTCTTAGGAACTCTAGGATTTGAGGTCTTAATATAATGGAATTACTTAATATCACCGGTCAACTTTTCAGTGACAACTCTATTGAAGATTATCAATTTCATACGTATCAGCCAAATATATCTGGAACATTAGATTATAACGATGAAACAAGAATCCCTATACAGGATTTAGATGCCTACACTGCACCATGCAATAGTCATTTATAAATCGAAAGAAAAATCACACAAGAACATCTTCTTGTGTGAGTTTTCCAGACCCATCGGTCTGCGACTACTAAATTGGAATTTATTAACAACGCGATCGCTTTCATATTTCGAGAGATTAGATGTCCGTGAGAAATGTTGGTTTAGTTTCGACTTTAAAAAGTTATCTATCATGTAATGAAAATGAAAGCGTTTTCTTGCAAAACGCTGGATGGTTTCCAAAGAAGAAGCTGAGCATATCAGCCAAATTATAGTAGATGCAAATGGGAATTTTAATGTATGCATACCATTAAAATTATTGGTAGGATTTTTTGAAGATTTTCGAAAACTTGTCATTAACATGAGGCAGGAATTAGTACTGATCCGTAATAGTAATGATATAGATAACGTTACGAGTATAGATGATACTCAAAAACCAAAAATTACTATTACTAAATTATTTTGGAAAGTACCACACGTTACCGTCAGCATCTCAGAGCAGCTTAGACTAAATAAAATTACCAATAGAAATATGGAGCTTCCCTTAAAATTTAAAATTTGGGAACTAATTGAATACCTTTCCTTACCTACCTCAAACCGACATACGTGGCCTGTTAAGACATCTACCAAAGTTGAAACTCCTAGGCATGTAATAATGGCTTTCCAAAAAGATAAAAAAGGAGAGATTACATCGGACATGAGTAAATTTGATAACTGTGATCTTAAAAACGTTAGAATTTTCTTAAATTCCGAGAGATATCCGTACAATGACTTATATTTAGACTTTAAAAACAACAAATATGCCACCCTCTATGAAATATTTGCTAATTTTCAAGAATCATATTACCCTCAAAAAATAAATCAACCAATTTTCAACCCTGCTGAATTTAAAGAATTAGCGCCAATAACTCATATTGATTGTTCGCGGCAAAAAGAAATAATACAGACTGGATCCGTAGTTATGAGAATAGAATTCGAGACGGATGTCCCTACTACTGCCGATATTACAGCATATTGTCTCATATTGCATGAGAAGCACTTTACTTATAATCCTCTAACTAAAATTGTTCGACAACACTGAGATGTGTGAGACTTTCAACAACATGCGCATGTCACATTTTTACTATTTAAAGAGAACAAAAACTACCCATGTCAGTATCATAATGAGATCAGAATACATAGAAGCACTGAGACAACATTGAGGAAAATTGAGAGACTTAACAAAAACTGTGGAATTATACAGTATGAACGTTAGTGTATTAAAGAAATTATGTAATTTGAAAATATGACTCTTATTTTCGATGTGCAAGGATTTAAAATAGAAAAAAATAAATTTATAGTTAAAGAGTTCGCAGCCTATGATGGAGTAAAAATATGTCACTACATATTTAAGCCACCTTTCCCATTTGAGATGCTATCACCAGATTACAGCATTATCACTGTACTAAATGGAAATATGGATTTACACCATTGCGTCTGTTCCATAAAATTATTCAGAATTTGAGCTCAAATGCTGACTGTGTTTACGTAAAAGGAAAAGAACAGGCTGGCTACATCAGACAGTTCATTTCACAACCAGTAATAGAATTCGAAGAACAACCATCTTTAATTATGTCTACCGCGAAATGTTTTTATCATACTAATACTAAATGCATTTGTGCATTGGCCAATGTTTTTTATTTATATGAAACCTTTGTAATGTCTTAAATTTTAATAAATAAATAAAACTAAACACTGTTTTTTATTTTAGTTTAATATAATATGTGGAGTATAATATACACAGAAATTAATTCTACAAGTTTATTTTCTACAGAATCATTTGATTCCACCTCAATACATTTGTCACCCGGTTATGGTTCATCACAATCGGCTTCATCACAATCGGCTTCATCACAGTCAGTTTCAACACTATCAGTTTCATCGTCAAAATGTAGTTTATTTACAAGATCTACGCCCAAATAGTTTTTTAATGAATATAGAAACCCCTCTAAATTTAACTCAATTAATCAATCGACTAAAGATTCCAAAGAAATTTTTCCTTCTGAGTAACTTTCACACACTTAACCCATTTTCATATTTTTTTGCAATTTCGTTGCACTTTTCTTCACTGTAAAAGGCTCCCAGTCCATAGACTGCTTCATGTTCGGCATCAAACTGGAGGTTAGAAAACTTTTGATGTAAATAGTCTATTCCACTTTCAAAATCGACAACCTCAATTTCTTTTACGTAGCACATATTGAACATATATTTATTGGTATACTACAATTTGGTATGATACTGATTGTAGTGAGACTTAACCAAGTTTGAAGTTTTATAATACTAACCCCACTTAGTAAATCCTCATACCTCCTACCTAATATTTCCAACATTACGTTAACTCCCACCTAATAATACCTCTCAACTAGTTTAAAATAAATAAAACAAACAGTTTATTGTGTCATTTATTGATGTATTAATTTCAGATTTAAAAATGCAGTTAGTTGCGTTATTCACATAATTTCAGTTTTAAAAAATACAGTTAGTTACACTATTTACATAATTTAGTTTTTAACAGTATCAAGTTTTATTATTAGTATAATTAATTACACAGAGGAGTTTCATACAGTTTTAAAAACAATTTCAATTTATTAAATATTTTACATATTTAAAGCAAAATTATTTATATAGAATTCATCATCATTAACATCTCATTGTTTCATCGATTTCTGTGGCTACTTTTATTAACAAATCTAATAATTCATCACTTATACATTGTTTATTATCTGAATTTAACTTACATAATAGATTTGTGACCCCAAGCTAAGGTATTCGGTAACCCAGCAATAACATAACGTTTATTATCATTTGAAGAAAAGGCGACTTTGTTTTTTAATTCAGTATACATCGTATGTAAATACGATCTAAATACATACATTTTGCGATAGATTAATCCACCTTCTTCTACAATTTGTTTATAATCAACAATACTTAATTGGTTTTTAACTATATTTTTTAATACCCCTTTAGCTTTTTTTGTGTCACTTTCATTGAGTTTTACTCAATATGCTTTCGCCCCAGTTCCATAAAAACTTTGTACAGGAGCGCATGCAAATTCATCTTTCATTTTCCCAACAATGGACGCCGTTTTGGGTACACCATGAATATTATCATTAGTATAATTTGATGTATCGAACCAACCTAAATTGTTCTTTATGTCATCATAAACATTATCAGTAAGTATTTCTAAAATCGAAGAATCTGTGTCGGTGTAGCACAAAATCGCATTATTACCGTATTTTTGCTTGATGAAATCGTAATAGAAATCATATATTACTGTTTTTGATATCTCCAAAATTGAGTAACCCACATATAATGGCCTATTATAACAGATTTTCAGTTGAGACATTTCTATAGCTACTAAATTTTCTGAGAACACTGAACATGATTTAAAATTAGGCTTACTTATGTACCCTTCAGCCTCAACACTTCCACGAATATTTTCCCAGTGAGAAATAAGTTTTATATCTACTCCATTTTCCATAGTTTTACCGAATATTGAGTTTATTACAAATTTGAAAAGATCTCTTTCAAAAGCATTTTTGGATGCATTTCGCAACGCCGTAATCAAATCAAAATAGGTTTTCAACCAAGGGGATTGTGAAAATTCTAAAACTCTATGAATTTTTTGTAATTTTAAACCGTGTTCTAAACATTGTTTGAAATTCCTGTAATGTATGATATAGTTAGTTTTATTATGTAGGTTTAAAATGAGTTTAGATTGTTTGCTATTTGGCGGA
This sequence comes from Stenurella melanura, assembly GCA_963583905.1. Taxonomy (NCBI): domain Eukaryota; kingdom Metazoa; phylum Arthropoda; class Insecta; order Coleoptera; family Cerambycidae; genus Stenurella; species Stenurella melanura. The sequence continues at coordinate 61,426,910 of OY757316.1, read as the reverse complement.
ATTAAATTTTCTGCGCAGAATGGTAAATCATTATATGCATCATGCAAATTTTCAGGATATTCCAAATCCACTTCTAATACCCCTTTTCAGAATCGTTACTTAAAAAAGAACAGTCAAAATATTGAATTTCGTTGTCGTTTAACCATCTAAACACCCCAATGGTAAACTTTGACTCATGCTATGACCATATAGATTCGTGGCGTCTAAATAAAGTAAATATGATGTAGGTTTTGAAGAATTATAATTAGAAATAAATTTATTATTGGCAATGGACATTCTTTTACTGCATTGACTTACACCGCCGCGTATGCCTTTTCTAAAGAAATGAAGCATATCTATATCAGTAAAGAGTTCAAGCTCAACACCCGTCTTACGCAACATAGCATCCCAACTTAATGATGGTGCCGTGACATATTGTGCAGGATCTAATGTTAATTTTTGTAAACAAATTTTACGAAAGTTTTCAAAAATATCCGCCAATAGCAATACGTCCGATTTTAGGTATATGTCTGAGAATTGACCCAAAGTCTGACATTGAAAGGTGTTCCAAGTGACATGCGCTCGACTATAATCCTCCTCAGTAACACCATCACCACGCAATACATCAAAAAATACATTTTGTGTAGGTAATTCAGTATCGTCCAATTTACCCATTGAATCCACATAAGCGTAAGGGAAAATTCCTTTGCGACGTATTAAATCAAATTTGGATTGATCATTGAAATACTTTTTCATTTCTAAACATTGTTCAGATTCTAGTGTTTGACATAATTTATCTAAAGAAGCTGGCAAGAAGCAATATGAATCGAGAAATCTCAATTTTATAAATACATTATTTTCTGCACCTTCCTTTCTTTCGACTAAAATATGTTTTGAAAATGATATATACTATTCTTTATTTTGCGCTATGACATCAATTTTCTCTTTATTTAAGGCCAATTTTTTAATAAACAAATGCGAATCATAATTTGTTAAATTGTGAAAGAATACTGGAATGAATTTGGGTAATTTAAAGTTTAAATTACAAACAGTGTGAGCTGCACCTCTGTAATTCCAAGTTAAATGACAATGATCACGAACTTTCTGATTATTTTCCGTGAAGACCTTATTACAAATGTAACATGTACTACTATTGCTGAAATCCGCCAGTTGTTGCTCTGAAAGTGGCAATATTGGTTTAATATCTTTTATGTGTTTATTATATAAATTGAGCACTTATTCTTCTAATTTCTGTATAAAAACATAAGCTGCGTCTGAGCCGCGGTAATGAACTAATTGCGATGGTGAATCATCAAAGCTACATTTTACGTAAAAACAAAATGAATAGGGTTGATGTTCATACGTTTTTATAGTGAATGAATTGTCATCTTTAGGTTGCGCGTGATGTATAGGTTTTAAAATACTTTCAAAATCTGCATAATATAACTGTTAATTGTTTCTCAAAGTTGACAAATTTAAGAACATTGTCAGGAATGGTTTCACCGAACTTATTTATCACAGAATTAGTTGCTGGCAATTTTGTACAAATAAAATTACAATCATGCTTTTCATGAAGACGTAATGCCTCGCGCGTTCGAAAAAAGTAGACACAGCCGTTGCAAATAAACGTTTGTCCGTTATGCTTAGATCTCTGTCTAGAAACTAGTCTTGACAAATCTTTAATGAAACAATAATGATTATTTCCGCCATCATCCGTAATAAGCAAGAGATTAACGTGAGTATTTTGTAAAGTTTTGCTGAAGTATAGTGGACCGACAATTTCACAAAAATTTTGCCATCTTTGAATTGATTATTGATACCAAATACATTTATTGAAATGTTGTTTAGTTTTTCAAACTTGGGTATGTCTCTTAATTTAACAGGAAATTCAATACCTTCAAAGTTCAGTAGAGTGGAATAATGTGGATATGATGATACTCTCTGCGGAAGTCCTGTTGGTGGAAAGATTGCTGCGTTGACGGACCACGCAAAGCACATTTGATCATGATTGCATACATTCACAACAGCCTTTTTTGCTTCAATCTGCTTTGGTAATTTTATGTAGGATGAAGCAAAAAGCGGATTATATTTATTTATATTAACTTCTAGGAACATAATTTGTTGTAGACTCCATCCTAAAAAATATTTTATAAGAGAAAATGATGTAATTTGAAAACATATACCTGAGTCCTTTTCTTGTATATGTGAGGCTTTTTCCACAATATCCCTGATAAATTCGTCATATATTTCCGTTAAATCGGTGGAGATAGTCAAAATTTTATTTTTAGTGTTAAACGATTTGAGATCGAATATATCTTTCTCAGGTATGATGTACATTGAAAATAATTCAAAATCTATTTTTAGTGCACGATATCGTTTAACATAGTCAGCAATTACTGAAAATACTTTCTTTGATGTCTTCGAAAAATTCATAGTGATCGATGTGGTGATGTGTAGTGGTGAAACGATAGCTCGAAATTCGACACTTAAATACACTGTTGACTCTTTCAACACATATGAGCATTTAAACAGTTTCTTTGAATTTTGACATGACATTCAGGGCACTCAGTAAATTTATTATTGACATTTGACGGGCCCGGTAAATTTATGATTTCATCTTGGGCATTTGACGGACCCGGTAGATTTATGATTTCATCTTTTATTTCATTATCGCACTGTACGGGTGACATTTTCAGTTTTTTTCTCTGGTCCGTACCAGATATCTGTATGGACAACTTTCTTTCTCATGACGTAATAGACTGCTTTTTGCAGAAAAGAATTTGACATCGAAGGCATGGCTGTTTACTAAACTATTCTAAGCACTGAACAATTGTAAGTAACTGTATTTCTGCTAAATCTAAAATTAATACTTACTGGACGTACGATTCAACATGCTTATATACGAGGTAAAACAAAAAAGGTTGTTCGTCAGAAACCCACAAAACTAGTTTAACCGGTCTTACGAATTGTGTAGCTGGATTAACCAGTTTGAGATCGTTTTTAGCCATAATAAGACACTCGGCCAGTCTTACCTGTTTTATATTTTACATTTTCATTTTGTAGTAAGACTGTCATTAATTTGTACAACTACATTTAGGTACATATACATATTTATGCAAGTTATTAAAAAGACAAAATTTCACCAAGGTTACGCAGGAGAACGCTCTATTTTACTAAAAATTACGTAATTTTCGCCGCTACGCAGCCTCATGGCGCGAGCTGAATTTCTGACTTACGCGTCCCTCGCCCGCTTGCGGCAAACGTCAACAATTTTAAATGTGAATTTTTATTTTTATAACAATACTTAAGAATGTTACAGTTTAAAGCTTTGTACTATTAGAAGAGGTACATGGAAATCTCTATTAAAGGAACGAATTGTTTCGGTTACATGTTCTCAAATGTAAATGTTATTTAATGCATGAACTTTACTTTAAGATTGTGTTAATTCTTTATGAAATAAAATATCGGTGATATAAATATTCCCATTCCACCGCTACCACTCGCAATTTTACGACCTCTGAAACTTGTAGCTTCGTACTTTGTGATATTGAAATGAGTATAATTTCAGGATTTTCTGTCTTACTTTCGTACAAGCTTGAGTGATACATTTTAATTAGGAATGAGTACCTAATTATGTTATTGGAAATCGATATTTATCGTTTAAAATACATAATTAATCATCATATGCACCGAAAACACATTTCATGGATATTTCGTGAAATCATACAAGAGAAAATATATATCTTTACTTTTTGTGAATATGCAAATTTCATATAAGTTTAAAAATGTTCTAATATTAAATTAATTCGTGACCATTTTTAACAAAAACATTTGGAGACAAAAGGTGTAATCTTTAAAGCCGGCAAATCCATTTATCGCAAATTTCGTTTGTAATTGTTCAATGTTATTTAATTTTGTGTAATAATTATAGTAGTAAACAACCACGATTTGTCTTTGTTGATAAAAATATACGTACAATTTATTTATTCTTATCTGCTCTAAGATTATTATTTTTGTTGTCAATCATTCAGGCGAGACTATTTAAATTTTATATATTTTTAATGTAGTCCAAAACAATAAAATTGAAAAAGTTTTTAATAAGACCCATTATGGTCTGCACGGCGATAATTTAACAGATTTGCAGTAAGTTGTAACTTCACTCGGCAATATTTTGCGAATGATAACAGTACCCCGATGGTTTATTATATATTTGAGAAACATATTTTGCATCATTGCGTATTATAGTGAAAGTAATTATTTTATGCATGTACAAGAACTGACATCGAAGTTCGGTAAAAATAATATAAGTTATCCATAATGTATTGACTAATAATTAACAACTTGTAAATATGGTGTATAATATGAAAATCCAAGCATAGAAAGAAGAATGTTAATAGTCTATATCACAAGCGAAGCTAAACATCTATTTTTGTCTTGGTTCCAGGTAGATAGGTGGTACCGGTGATCACTCTCTCAGTATGTTTTGTATTTACTTCAAACATGAAACGTGAAAGTCGTTACAAATATAATATGTGAATGACCTGAGCTGGTCTCTGAAGAATTGAATTCTCTATTTTTGTCTGTGTACCGGGCACATACTGGTACGGTGACTAAAACGTGAAAGTCGTTACAAATATAAAATGCGAATAACCTGTGCTGGTCTCTGAAGAATTTAATTCTTTATTTTTGTCTGTGTACCAGGCAGATACTGGTATGGTGACCGCTCTTTGTCTTGTATTTATTTCAAACACAAAACACGAACGCCGTTACGAATATAAAATGTGAATACCATTTGCTGGCCTCTGAAGCCTTGCTTGAATTCTTTATTTTTGTCTGGCTATCTCTGTAACATGTCGTCTTTCGAGGGAACGAAGAATGTTGCCTGCGTTTAAGGTGGGCTCAGCTTTTTTATTTTTGTCTACATAACCATGAACCAGCGCCCAAGTTGATGTGAGTTCAACGAGTTTTAAATATTCACGGTACCTGCTAAGGACAAAGAACTGGTCCTCGCGGAATGTTGGCTTTTGCAGTACGGTTTAATTTAGCTTAAACGGTGTGGGTTATCTAAGGTCAGCTTACACCGCATCAATACTAGTCCCAGCAAGGTCGCAGTAAGATTTAATTTGGCTTGAACGGTGTGGGTCTGCTCCCACCGCATTCGTTTCAAATTGATTATTATTGAAAGACGATCCCGTGTATGCAGCATCACAGTTTATTTCAAAGAGTTAACTAGACTAAACTAAGTTCAACAATGAATTCGAAAATCGTGAACAAAATGTGCTACCCCACTAAGAAGCCAAGTAGGCTTAGCATAAAGAAAAGTCCAGAAAAGTGTTCCGAGTTATATGAAGATGTGTCCTTCGATGAAAAAGTTGAGCGGCACTTGAATACTGCTATGCTGGATGACACCGTGGCGTCCGGTATCGTCGTATTGGATGGGACTTTCTCCGACTTGAAGCCGATTGTGGGGCCTCCAGCTCCAACTACGGAAGAGGCGACATCTTCGAGGATGCCGTTTACGACTATCGCAGGGTCTGCGATGGGGGCGCAGACGATATCGGCGGTACCAAAATACATAGGCTTCGAACCGACCACTATGTCGACACCTGATAGAGAAGCAGAAGAAGCGGCGCTGCTCTCAATGGATGTAGCAGTACACCTAAAGAACATGGAGGCGGCTGCATGTAAGGAGAATTCTGAAATGCGTGTAAAAAATAAGGCTTTTTTCGCTGATATGTGGGGCTACGTCAAGACAAAATGTGATAAACACATCAGCAGCTTAAAAGTTTCAAAAACCAGTGTTTCAAATAAAATTGTACAGTTGAGGCAGCAACGGAAAATGTTCGACGCGATGATAGCCTCATTAACCATTCAAGATCAACACATCGACAAGGAAATGGATAACGTTAATTACTTCTCAGAATATTTTCCGTTCACGGATTGTGAAATGCCAAAACAATTTTAATTTTAATTCATGTAAAAATATTTTAGTACGTAAGTGTAGATATAATAATAATAATAATAATAATAATAAAGCATTTATTATTTACCCAATTTGACAAATTTAACAATAGTAAATTATACTTGTTTACAACAGGTAAATAAAAGGCGAGTAGTTCAGTTTACTGACAAGCCAGTAAACTGTTCTTCCACTATTGCCTATAAATAATATCAGAGGTAGATAAATTAAATAAATATAGGTACTCATATCGAAAGAATCATAAAAAAAATTAAAAAAAAAAATACATCAAAGTAGAATTAAAAACAGGCAAACTAGAGAAACTAGAGCTGAAGGAGGGAGGAGAGTAGGAAATGAGAGGAAGAGAAAGAAAAGAAATTAGAAAAAAAATGAAACAAAGAAAATTAAAGAAGGAACAAAGTTTAAAAACAGAGAAATTACGGGAAAAGGTAAGATTTTATTATTACTGATTTCGCATTAAATATGTTTTAAATGTTTTTTTAAAACTTACACACGAAAGGGTGAGTCCATTAAAGGGTAGCGTATTTATAGAAGCAGCAATGTTATAAGAGAATGACCTTTTGAATATTTCCTTACGGTGTTGTGGTATGGTGAGAATATTTCTTCGTCTAATATTAATGTTATGAATATCATTTCTAAAAGAGAGCTTGTTGTGGAGATAAGGTGGCGATCTAAACTTTAAAATTTTATGAAAAAAACAAGCCATGTGAAGTTTGCGGCGATTGTACATATTCAGCCATCCTGCAGTTTTCAATTTATGAGATATTCTTTGACGGCGTTGAATTCCAAAAATTAAACGAAGACAAGAATTTTGTACTTTTTGTATGCGCCGGGTCTCGATGCTGTCAATACAGGGGCTATAAACCACATCGCAATGATTAAAATGGGACAAAACTAGAGAATCACATAACATTTTTTTTACTTCCATGGTTAAAAATCGTCTCTGGGAATATATCATTTTTAGTGCAGCGTATGCTGATCTTAATTTACTCGTAATATGCTGTTTAAATCTCAATTTATAATCAATAATAAGACCAAGACTTTTAGAGCTGTTATTGAAGGCAATTGTATCATTTCCAATCTGTATATTAATTTCTCTCGACACAAATTCACGAATATTGTCATTGCAAAATATTATAGCAGATGATTTACTAGGGTTAATTTTAAGTAGATGATCAGTAGAAACTGACACCAAATTCTTTATATCGCTGTTAATTAAATTCCTATATTCCTGTAGATCTTCAACATGAAATGAACAATAAAGCTGTGTATCATCAGCATATAAATGGTAATTGCAGTGTTGCAAGGACGTGTGAAAGTTCGATGTAAAAATTGTAAACAATAACGGTCCAAGTATACTTCCTTGCGGTACACCTGAAACTACAGTTAGTGGTTGTGAAATATTATTATTAAGTACTGTTTGTTGAATTCTATCCGACAAGAATGACAAAATTAGACTGGAGGAATTTCGTTCAAAGCCACAAAAGTGTAGAATTGAAAAAAGTAATTGGTGATTTATCATATCAAAAGCTTTTGTATAATCTAATAATATTAATACACTTATTTTGTTATTGTCAGTAGCTCCAATGATGTCATCAGTTACGTCTGCAAGAGCCGTAGCACAAGAGAATCCAGATCTAAATCCCGACTGCTTTAATGGTAGAACATTGTTGAGATTCACAAATTCTCTAATTTGCAATTCTAAGATTTTTTCAAAAATCTTTGATAAGACAGGTAAAACACTGATGGACCTTAGGTGGCTCAATTGGCTAGGTTGACTGATTTTAGGTAATGGAAATATTAAAGCTATTTTCCAAGCTTTAGGAAAGTAGTGTGCATTTATACATACATTATATATGTGAGTTAAGAATAGAACTATATAAGGACAGCATAAATGTATTAAAGTTATATTTAATTTATCATATCCATAAGCTTTAGATTTTATGTTTTGAATGATTTTAATTACATCTATATCAGAAATAAGTTTAAAAGAAAATAAACCATCTATGCCTTCTTTAATATTGGTATTATAAAAATTTATTAACTCGTCTTTAGGTCTATCATTATTATTAGAGGAATTGATAAAATAATCATTAATAGTGTCCACATTACTTAACTGTTCAGGTATATTAGCCTTTTGATTTTTAGTAATATTTAATTTTTTTAATTCACCCCATTTCTCTTTAATATTACAATTATTAAATTTATATCTTAAATAAGCCTTCTTTTCAGCCTTAATAGCTGCATTAGTTAAATTTCTAAGTTGTTTATAGTACACCCAGTGGCCATTTTGCCCTGTTTGTTTGAATTTTACCAAGGCTTTATCACGTAGTTTCTGCATAAATTTAATGTTATCTGTTAACCACGGAGCATATCTTCTTTTGGAGCATTTTATAGATTTGATAGGTGCATGCGTATTGAATAACTGCAAAATATTATCAGTAACAAATTCAATTTTATCGTCAATATTATTCATATAGAAAATATCATTCCAAGGTATGTTTTCTAAATCCATTTGAAAATGTTCAAAATTTATATGCTTTAAAGCTCTGTAATTAAATATTCTCTCCGGTTCTTCCATAACATTAAACGTTATAGTGCAGTGAACTAGGAAGTGATCGGATATTTGTGCATCGACTACCCCAACGTCACAAACATTTTCAAAATTTACCAGAATTAAATCTAGCAATGACATGGTTGTATCAGTTATTCGCGTGGGTTCGTTGATTACTTGCACAAAATTAAAAGTTTGATATATATTTTTAAATTGCGCAGAGTAGTTAGCAAGCATATTAATATTAAAGTCACCTAAACACACTATATTGTCATAATTTGCAAAAATATTGGAAAACGTGTCCTCGAAATAGTTTAGAAAGGAATCATAATCGGAATTTGGTGGCCTATATACATTAGCGATAACAAGTGCCTGATTTTCTATTAATATTTTGATTATAATAATCTCTATATAATCACTGGTTTCACTTAATAAAATAGTATAATTTAAAGTGTTCTTTAAATACAGACCTACACCACCTCCTCGAACCAGCCGGTCTCGCCTGACAAGAACATAGTCATTCATACTTACAACATTGCTGCCAATACCTGGATGTAACCAAGTCTCAGTGACCCCGATCACATGATAGTTTGAATTTAAAATGCAATCTTGAAACTGATTAAAATTTGCAGTAAGAGATCTCACATTTATGTGTGCAACGTTCAGGTTCATATAATTCGTACGAAAAATATGTCAACTAACAAAAACAAAGCGTAATTATATGATTTTAGATAAATAGTGCAGCTAACCTATATGAGTCTTTAATCGACAGGTACGGATAGTGAACATGTAAACACAGATCAGCGGTATAAATAAGAGAGAGAGAGAGAGAGATAGAGAGAAGAGAAAATAGTGAGAGAAAGAGAGACAGAACTAATGTAAACTATAAAAATATAAAATAAAGAATGATACCTTGCACGTGTACAATACGCACAAGTAGAATATACCTACTGCTAATAAACATAAAAAAAAAATACATATATATATATTTATATGTTAAACTCTATTAACCAAATCGTAAACTGTTTAGCAAAATTACTTGTTCAAATATACATGTAGTGGCAAAGACGCACGTTATGCATATAGGTAGCAACAGCAAGAAAGCTAGATTAATAATAAACAAGGTGTACCAATTTATCTTTATACACTACAAAATTACTTGTATGAATATGACGTAAAATGGACAAGAAGCACGTCATGCAAGTAGCAAATAAGCAAAAAGGTAGTAAACAAAGAGTACCTACTTATTGTTACACATTAAAGTTTTCCAGATCATCTATACGATGCACAACCCCATTATGTTTCACGTATATGTTACCATAGAGACACCACACATTTTTATTACCGAACTTATCCATAGCATTTACCATGAGTGAGAGTCTCATTTTCGTAAGGTCCTCCTTAATTACAATTCCTGATGACTTTAGGTGCTTGCGATTCTTCAACACCGCTAAACGGGTTCTATCACTGCAAAAACGTACTAGGACTGCCGGCGGCTTATCACTATCGTCTCTGTGGTTTTTTGCATAAACACGATGGCATTTTTTGATGTCGCTTTCTTTTATATTAACTTTCATTTTAGTTTTGAATATATCGAGAACAATATTATGCAAGTTTTCACCATCCTGATATGGTACCCCAAAAATTCTCACATTGAGGCTTCTAGAAGATTGCTCATAATTATCAATAAGTTTCTTCATTGCCTGGTTCTTATCTCTTAGATCGCATAATTCTTTGTTGATATTATTTAATTTATCTTCTAGGTCATTCATTTTCTTTTCATATTTTTCGTTAATAATTTTTCCTACCTTATCGGTTATTTCTTGCAGAAACTGATCAGAAAATGTTGTAGTGATAATATTACGAATCTTTTCTAAGTCGGCATTGGTAAGTCCCATTTTGTATGTTTACTTCGCTTCTTTCAATAAACTTTCTTAACAAAGTAGTAACAAGAATAATAATACTTTAACGCACAACGGCACAGGCCACTTAAAATCACTGTTGTTAAAATTGTGTTGAACAGTTATATTTAAACCTGGTTATACCCAAACTTGATTAAAATTATACAGCAGCAGGTATAGCAGCGTGCTTACTCTAGCGCCATTAACTCAATAAGTTTGTAAATATATTTTTAGTATGTAAGTATAGATATAAGTTTGTAAATATTAATTTTAGTGCTTTGTACATCGCCACAATTTTATAATTTTAATAAATTCTTTATATTTACCTTTATTTTATTTTCATATAAGCTGCTTTTTCTGAAAATTAAGATTTGGTAAAATAAATAATTAATGTGATAACACACGTTATAAATTGCGTTCAACTTTTAAAGTAGTAGAGAATAATAGGGGTCTCTGGATCACCACCCCCCACTCCTAACCTTGAGACGAGGAAGTGAGTGAAAGTAGTGACAAACTTAGACTCAAGTAAATTGACCCAAAATATGACGATATTGAGAAAATTGTGCGTTTTTGGTTTGGGAATACTTGTGTGGCTACAGAAAATGTACTTAGAGTTGGTTCGGTTGATTCAGGCGTATTACATTTGTGCATGATGTATGACATTATGCGAGAAGGAAATTTAGAAAATGGGAGGAAAATGAAAAATGCTGAACAGTTATTGATTAAAATTTTAAAACATTTGATGAGCCGTGGTCTTGATATTTACTTATCCACAGATTGCACAGATGCAAAGTATATTTTAGGTGATATTTTACAAAAATGTCAATTGAGACAATGTATGACACTACCAATAAAATCCCTCACACAAACAATGTATCCATACGATAAAGTGGAAATACGAAGGAGTGGAAAGAGTGTAGAATTATAAATTAACCTTGAAATTACCCCCACTATTAATAAAACTCTTAGTATAAATGTGTTACGGTTGTCCTCGTAATGTCAGTTCCACATTATTAAAGCAAGAAAATGTACAAACCAAAATTTAGTCTTTGTGATTTTGTGGGTGAGCTGGAATTTGGTGAAGTGAAAGCGCAAGAAAAACATGGTTTTGATAAAGTATCAAGCTATAGTCAGCAGACTAATTGTGAGGACTTACAGCAGCACACACCTAATAATGAGCAACAATCTGTGAGTATTGATCAATACAAAGAATTGAAATGTCAAATTATGATCAACGTGAAAAATTATCCATTAAATAAATCAAAAAGTAAATAGTTATCGGTCAGGTTAGCAGCAAGATATAACTATGAGCCAGCAGTCAAACTATATGGAAATAAAGGGCAGGTAGTTATATTTAGCGAAATAGCCTGGACGAAGTTATGTGAATATCAAGGAATAATAATAATAAACTACTTTTACACGAACTCATGTTGGGATCCTATCATAATTCCATAAGTTATACATGGAAAAAAGTGATCAGATTATGTGGTTATGAAAGCAAAGAAGAAATATATTTTGCACTTCATACCTTGTGCAATCTTGGTGAATTAATGGATATAGTTAAATATAGGATGAAGGTCCTGAAATCACAGAACTTTCAACATTTTTATTTTGGAATGTTAATGCAAGTTTCAAGGATGGATGGAGAAATAGATACAAATTTACTGAATGAAGTGACAAATGAGCAAAATTCATATTATAAGAAGTCGTATGAAAACAATCCAATATTTCATGAAAATTTAATTTCCACCTTAGAAATGTTGCAATTTCACAGGGATGTAGTCATATATGATTTTGTGAATGTTAAGTGGTAATATGAAAGTGTCATATTAAATGGTAGGAAAATGTGACCTTGAAATGTGTGTAAGATTGAGTACTATAAATATAAACATTTCGTGTGATTTGCTTCAGTGATATTAACAATGTGGATGTTATACAGTGAGGAAGATTATCTAAAATCTATCGATTTAAAAACTGCTGTGGAGAGGCTCAAATGTCAGTTAGAAGATATTCTACAAAATATAATTTATGAACGACAATATTATATATATATTATATAGGTTTAGAAGCAGATAAATTGTTGTATCGTAGAGGAGTCGATTTTTGTGACGCTTACCTCAAAGAAAAAATTTCCTTGCATTGGTTTGGTGAAGAAATGATAAAGGTTGGATTGAAAAAAGTTTTTTGTAGTTTATATCCTTTTTACCGTGTGACGTTTCGTTCACTCGTCGGTTGAGTGAAGGGGCGTCACTTTGGCACTCGAGCTCGGTGCGGTTACGGTAAGCTCGGGCGCCACCTTTACAGTTTTTCTCGTGGTGTAAAGGACCCACGCTAGCCTCTTGACACAGCCTGTTACAGTAGGGCTGGGATAGCGTCAGAGGAGATACGGTACGTCCAGGGGTCTAGGGGCAGTAGACTTCACACACACCAAAATAAAAGGCACAGTTTAAATAGATATTTATTACTCCTAATATATTATTATACCTAACCTATAACTACTACGGTTAACGGTGACGGTGGCGAAGCAAGAGGGCGGTTATAAGCAGGATACGAGCTTAGAGAAACGGAACGGTAAGTCGGAGTAACTACTATCGGTATAAAAGCGGACAGAGCAGATACCAGGCGGAGGAAAGCAAAAGCACAATAAACAATAATAAACAAATACTCGGGCAACTTGGCTAAGGCGCAGAGCCTAAGGTTAGTACGCACTTCCGGTCACGGTTCCTTGTTGGTGTAATCCCCCAAAGGAGGGATTAAACCAACGAGGTTCACGGGCGTTACTTTGCGCTGGTGGATGTCCTTGTAGCTTTCCGGTCGACGCACCCAGACCAGAAAGCCCCAAGCTTCCCAAGTGCTCGCTTGTCCTCCAGACGACGCAACTAGGCCAGAGGGCAAACACGAGACCTGTTACCAGCGGAAAGTTTCCCAGCCACACACTCTCCCAACTTGCACACTGGCTCACTCCGGTAGGCGGTATTTGGTCGGGGATGATATCTCGGTGTGCTAGAAGGCTTTGTGACTTTCCAGTCGACGCACCCAGACCAGAAAGCCCCAAGCTTCCCAAGTGCTCGCTTGTCCTCCAGACGACGCACCTAGGCCAGAGGGCAAACACGAGACTTGTTGCCAACCAATGTATCTTCCCAGACACACGGCGGAGCAAACCGGGATTAGTACACGGATGGCACTTAGTCCCAGCCAAGCTGCTTATTTACGGTCGGTGTTACTTACTCTCTCTCTCCTATGAGACGGCGGTTTCCAGTCAGCCGGTAATGGTCCAAATTAATGGACCCAGGCTAATAGACCATCATTTGGCTGGCTGGGCCAAGCATTCGTTAACGGTGAAGCCAATAGTGTCAGTGATGGAGACAGTGCTCCATCTGGCGGAGTGTATTTCTACTTGATAAATGAAAGTATAATACTTATTTATGCTCTGTGTGGACAGTATAAAATATTAATATTTAAAATACGAAAATAGACGGTGGCTTTGGGTGTAATTTCCACACCAGAAATTACGCCCAATACCTGTATTAGAAAATACTTATATCCTGAATAGAGAAATAGACGGTGGTGTCGGGTGCAATTTCCACACTATAAAAATGCTTCATTACAACCGGAAGACATTAAGGAGAACCTAATTGGTTACGATGTCCCTAGTTAGGTTTAATGAAACCAAAAATACTATTTATTATCTAGTAGTATATCATTATGCTTCTAGGGAAGCAAGAAAATCTGATTGTAAGGAAGCAGTATCAAATAGGATGCATTTTACGTGGAGAATTAAAAGTGCAAACTTATTGTTAGAATTTTTTTTTTTTTTTTTTTTTTTTTTTTTTTTTTTTTTTTGCAGCATCGACATCTTAGGTCATTAGCTGCCTAAACACAAATAGTGTGCAGTGATAGAGTTTAAGCTACAAATACATATATAAACAAAAGTAGGGTAGTTATTCTGAGGTCCAGTATTCTCATATTTTGTAGAAAAGGCCAGTTTTTCTTAGAAACTCTAATACGCGGTCTATGTTCACGGTGTTATTATTTAAGCATTCTACTAGTGATCTTGGCATATGTAAATTTTGCCTAACATTTTCTAAAACGTTGCATTCAAGTAGCAGATGTTTAACTGTAATGACATTTCCACAGGTGGGACATTCAGGTGGTCTTTCACCTCTTAACAAATGGAATGAGCTTATATGGGTATGACCTATTCGAAGGCGAGTGAGCACTACCTGCTCTCTCCTTGTCAGCTTTCTAGGAGCCATCCATTTGTTCACTGTTTGTTTCACTATCCGTAGTTTACTTATTGTGGTGTCCCACTCTGCTTGCCATGCGTCAGTAGTCTTGGAGGTAAAAACATGCTTCATGTCAGAATTCATTATTGCTATACCGTTCTCGGTATATTCATGTTCTGCTGCTCGACGCGCAGCCATATCCGCCTTCTCATTACCATGGATTCCCACATGTCCTGGTGACCAAACAAAAACCACCCGCTTACCGATGTTAGTCATCCAGTGTAGTAATGAAAGGATATTTTGGACCTGCGGATCTCTTGAGAAAGTATTCTCTAACGCTTGGATGCAGCTTAAAGAGTCTGTACAAATTAAAAACTGGTCGTATACTGACATCTCACAGTACCTAAGTGCCATCCATATCGCATACAATTCTGCCGTATAAATACTAGCCATAGGTGGTAATGTCCAAGAGTAGGTATCTTCCAAAACTAGAAAGGCGCAGCCCACGCCGTAATCAGTTTTTGAGCCGTCAGTATACACTTTCAGAGCATTTGGATACTCATTTATGACTGCATGAAATATTTGGCGTAGAGTTATGTTATTTACCTCGCCTTTCTTATATTTAGTGAGATCTATTCTTACTGAAGGTGGTGTTAGCTCCCACGGCGCTATCTCACAATTGCCCAGACGTAAGACTTCTGGAAGTTGCATGTCAAATTTTTGTAATAGCTCCTTTGCACGAATCTTCAATGGACGTGTGATAGTAGGTCTTGTCTCATAGATGTCATCTAATTCTGTATCGCGAATTATGGAATGAAGAGGGTGGTCTGGCAGAGCCCAGATTTTAGTACAGTAATTTAGTAACAGGCGGTCTCTTCTAAATTTCAGTGGTGGAAATCCCGCTTCTACATATACTGACTCCATTGGGCTAGTTCTGAATGCACCGGTTGCTAATCTGAGTCCCATGCAGTGTATGGAGTCTAAGACTCTAAGTCGGGATCTACGAGCCGAAGAGTATATATGACAGCAGTAATCTAATTTTGACAGTACCAAGGATGAATATAATTTCAGCAACACCTCTCTATTTGCACCCCAATTGATACTTGAAACAGAACGTATCAAGTTTAAAACCTTTTTTGTTCTTTTTGTTAAGTCAGTTATGTGAGGACCCCAAGTGAGTTTAGTATCGAAGGTTACACCTAAGATTCGGATTTTGTTACTGACTTTTATACGATTTCTATTTACGTACAAGTAAGGTTCGTTATGAGGCCTTCTTAAGCGACAAAAATGGATGCACTCAGTCTTTGACACAGAGAATTTAAAGCCTAGGCGTTCTGCTTTACCGACTAATCTATTGATATTCTGCTGAATATTCTCCTCTATTTCTTCCATCGATTTAGCTGAATAAAAAATTATCAAATCGTCCACGTATATGGAACCTAATACTGGATGTGTTACTTCAGAAATCAATTCATTTACAGCAATAGAGAATAGCGTGATACTCAAAGTGGATCCCTGAGGTACACCGTTCTCCAAAGTAAACAGATTAGATTTGGTGTTGTTTATTCTAACTTGAAAATAGCGGTTACTTAAAAAATTCTTTATAAATACAGGAAGACGTCCTCGTAAACCCCGCGTATGTAGTATGTTTAAGATTCCATGTCTCCAAGTGGTATCGTAAGCCTTTTCCAGATCAAATGACACTAGAACTGTGTGTTCTCTTCTAGCAAAGCTATTTTGGATGGTATCTTCAAGCAACGCGAGCTGGTCGCAGGTAGATCGATATTTACGAAATCCCATTTGGAAGGGACTTAAGATATGAAGGGTTTCTAAAAGCCACACGAGTCTGTTGTTTATAATCCTTTCCAATAATTTACTTAAGCAGCAAGTTAAGGATATTGGGCGGTAATTCGATGCTAGGTGGGAATCGTTACCTACCTTTAAGATAGGAACGATAATGGCTTGACGCCATTGATCTGAGTAAGTACCCGTTCTCCAGATAATGTTGAACAATTCTAATATTTTGATTTTAAATTCTCTAGGAAGCTGCCTTATGAGCTCGTAGGGTATCCTATCTGGACCTGGAGCCGACTTATTAGCACACGATAACGCATTTTCAAATTCCAGCATAGTAAAATCCTTATTGTAATCGAAGTCTTCTTGTGTTTCGAAATCGAGTTCTGATTCTAAGCTGTGTTTTAAACGTTGGAAATCAGGATGATAATTTTGGGTACTGCTGGTTTTTTCAAAGTGTCTTCCTAAAATGTCTACAACAGCTTCTATGTCGGCTGTAAATTGACCATCATGTAACAAAATAGGAGGCGGTGACTTTGTCCTCCTACCTGAAATACTCTTCACTTTTTTCCACACTTCGGTAATAGGTGTATCAATGGTAATGGACCCAACATAGCTTTCCCAAGTAGCTTTCTTATTGGTAAGTATGGTACGTCTAGCATAAGCTCTGGCTCTTTTAAAAGCGATCATATTTTCTTGGGTAGGGTATCTTTTGAAACGATTAAGTAGTTTCTTCTTTTCTGAGACTGCTCTTTTGACCTCGTCGTTCCACCAGGGAACCGACTTTTTTGGAAGTACTTCAGTAGATTGGGGAATTGATTTCTCTGCCGCTTGCAAGATTGACTTTTGAAGTAGTTCTACTGAATTATTAACATCATCATCTGGTTCTAGATTTGTAAGGTTTTGTTGGAATCGTTGCCAGTTTGCCCGGTTCAATAACCATTTCTTTGGCCGTTCAATCACTATAGCATTATCATTAGTTATTGTTATTGGAAAAAGATCCGTATACATTTGGTCGCTGATTACAGACCCAGTGAGCCGGGGAGCTACAGCAGGGGAGCACATTGTTAGGTCAATAGATGAAAAATTGCTGGATCTGGAATTTAGATAAGTACCTTCGTCAGAGTTTAATACAGTTAGATTAAGTTCATCCAGCAAGTGTTCTACTCGCCTACCACTACTGTCAAGTTTATGTGATCCCCAGAGGGGACTGTGTGCATTAGAATCTCCAACTATTAGTACTGGACTTGGGAGTTGCAACATCAGATTCCTCAAATCATTTAATTCCCAGTTCCGATTTGGAAGGTAGATATTACATATAGTTATTTTTAGCGGATATCTTAATTGGATGGCTACAGCTTGTAAGTTTGACTGCAATGGAATGGATTGGTAAGGCATGTTGCTTTTGACATATATGGCAACTCCTCCTCTAGCCCGAAGGTCTGGCTCAACATCATATCTATGACTGTCATACCCTCTCAGATTAAATATTTCCATTGGTTTTAGATGGGTCTCTTGAATACATACACAGAATGGTGACTTTTCTAACAAAAGACGCTTAAGTTCATAGTAATGTAGTTTTATACCGTTGCAATTCCATTGTATTATGTTTTTATAAGCCATTTTTGCAGTAAATATTAAAAATAAGATTTAAGAATGAATAAGCTTAGATAAAATGTAATCAATTAAATGAATGAACAAAATAAATGCATAAATAGATAAATAAATAAAATAAAAAATAAATAATTAAAATAAATAAACAAAACAAACAAATAAATAAACAGATAAACAAAAAATAAATAAAATAGATATATATCACAGATTGCTATTACAATTTATTATAGACAGAGTATCAAAATTGGGTAAATATTACCCATATTCTGACATCTCATCCTTTTTGGGATCTGTAGTCTCCGAATGTTTATCCTTATTAACTTCTAATCCATGGCTCCGTTTTCTGGCTCTCCCTCTTCTCGATTCTGCTTTACGTTTGGGCGTTCTTTCCAGATTATACGAAGAGGAGGATTGACTGAGACAATCCTCGGACTCGTCAGATTCGTTCGCTTTTCTTTTATCTGTTCCGCTTCTTAAAGTCTGTGAACGATAGACGGCGCCAGCAGAACTGTTCGATTGCATATTATTAGATCTTAGTGGGGCCATTTTTGTGCCCGGGGGTGGTGGCATTTTCTCCTTTTGACCTGTTATTATAGAGGTACATATTTTAATTAATTCCGGCATCATTTCCTCAATAATTTCCTTCAAACGATCTTTCGATCCAGAATGTACAGTTTGTGCATATGTTACTCCTTGAGTGGGAGTGTTTATAATAACTTTCTTTCTCGCTTCTTGGTATCCAATTTTTTCTGTTGTTTTAATTTTCTGTATTGCCGCCTCTTCTCTGAATTTGGGACAATTTCTGTCATGTGCAAAGTGAGTTCCTTTACAGTTTACACATATAGGTGGTTGACAAGGGGAGTTCTCATGTTTTACTTTCCCGCAACTGCATACTTCTTCTTTATCACACTTGGAGGAAGTGTGACCAAACTGCTGGCATCTGAAACATCTCAAGGGACTCGGTATAAATGGTCTCACTTCCAACCTATACATAGCTACAGTAATATGTTTTGGTAACATTGGTGTGTTAAAGGTTAGTATCAAATTAGGTGTGTCTGTTAGAACACCCTCTCTTCTGACCTGAATCCTTTTAACTCCAATTACGCCTATTTCTTTCAGATTCTCTTCAATCTCTACAAGTGAGCAGTTTAAAAGATCTCTACAATAGATAACACCTTTACTAGTATTAAGCGAATTATGAGGTACCACTACTACAGGATATTCAGATAGTCGTTCAACTTTCAATAGTCTTTTAGATTGAGCTATAGAAATCGTTTCAACTAATAAACCGTCCTTTATTTTTTTTTAAGATTTAACTTCACCAATCAAACCATACACCGACTTATGAACTATAAACGGACTTACTTTAGAGAAGTCAGTACCATCTAGCTTTTTGATGACCAGGAACCGGGGGCAATCCGCCGTCTCTTGGCTCATCGAATTTGCGGTTGAGACTTGGGAGGCAGCGCCGCGTTCGCCACTACCACCATTGGGGGGGTTTGTTTTAGATAAAGGAATCATTTGGTTCCCACGAGTAGGGACGAAATAAATGTCAAACACGGCAGTGTGCCCTTACCGTGTCAAGGCCTACATAACACCGGAGGCGACCAGGTATCCGATGTCCGCCGTTCGCGACTCTCTTTCGTGGAGCCATTCATCTATTGGCACGGCTCGGTTTACACCTTAGATTCCGCCCCGTTTACGTCTGGGGAGACGGGCTCGGGGCCCCGGGTTCGCCATACCCGTACTTACTACTGCAGTAGTAAGCCCCTGAGGGGATTGTTAGAAAATATTTTAAATACTGATCACAGATGTCAAATTTATAATAAACGATTTTCCCATGTTTGAGTAATTTGTTATTTTGCTATTGTAATACTAATATTGTAATAATATACTATTGATTTAATAAATGTGAATAATTAATTGTGGTTTTATTAAAACAAAAGTTTAAAATAAAATAATTTATTGAAGGTAAATAATATATGTATTATTGCATTACAAAATCATTATACATTTGATAAACATTTGACAGTGAACAAATACATATAGATTTTAGATGATAAAAGCATTTTGCCTCAGAGGGTTTCAGCGTAGGTTGTTCTTCAAATTCCATCACCGACTTTTCAGTAAATCAAATCAAATCAAATCAAATCAAATCAAATCAAATTTATTCAACAGATTTCTTAGGTATTACATAATATATGACAAATCAATTTTAAGAAATCTTAGTTTTCTATCAGTTTTATCTAATATGTAATATCTAATTAGATATGTTTTTAAGGTTGACATTACAATAAATTCAACAGCACACCTAAGTAAAAACCTGTGTGTGTGCTATTTATAATCGTATAATAAAATACATTATGTTAACCACATTCGCACATATAAGATAGCTACATATCAATTCGAAAGAAAGAAAAAAAATATAACAAATAAATGTATTCCTTATGAGATTAATTACAATATACATGCCCATTCATATAATAAATTAAACTATCCACTTGACTAGTGATGAGATAAAATATTAATACAAACTAACCTATTTTCCTTTATGTACACAGAGATTTTTTTTGTGAACAAATTTATGTTATTATATTCTTTCATATGAGGAGGTAGAAGATTATAAAACTTCGATCCATAATAAGTAATGAATCGCTGAGTTGTTGTTAGGGTGTAACATGGAATCTGAATGTTTAAATTAGCTTTATGTCTAGTATTATGATTATGTCTGATACTGATATCTAATAGTGATTTACGTTTGTGAGTAAATATAAGTACCGATTTTATATACAATAGGTTTATATCCAAAACATCAACTTCTTTGAATAGGCTTTCTGTGGGGTACTGCTTATCTTTGAAAGCAATTACTTTTAACAGATATTTTTGCGAAGTGCAAATATTTTTTAAATTTATAGGATATGCACTGCCCCAAATAGATATTCCGTATCTCATAATTGACTCAGCCAAAGCATAATACAGTGTTTTTAGAATGTTAAATGGCATGAAACTTCTGAGTTGATAGAATTTCCAAATCAGTTTACGAATATTATTGTTTAGTAATTCTATGTGTTTTGTCCATTTTAAATTTTGATCTATACATACACCAAGATACTTCATACTACTTACGTTGTTAAGTTCGGTATTGCAGTTACAGTTAATTTTATTTTGGGATAAACAGATAAAGTTGTGGATTTTTAAGGTTTGTATGTTGGGCAGATCTCTGTCATATATACTATGTCCACGTAAGTTAGCCTTTTCCGTGGCGTACGGCTGTGATTCGTTACGTGCAGTAATGGGTGGCCGGCAATTTTCTTGCTGCCGGGTAATGGAGGCTAGGTTTGAAGTGGTCAGAGCCAGGAGTTGCGCTAATTGTTCATAAGTGGGTAGTCCCAAGCTCGGTTGGGGTTGGTCCGTTATGGCGGCAGAGGGGACTGGGATCGTTCCAGTCGTTTGGTTTTGGAGCACTATTTGTCTTTGGGGCGTAGCACTAGGTCTTGCCGTCTGGTACGGCGGGGTGACGTGGTAGGTGCCGGCCGACGAGGTAGGCGTGACGAAGTACTGTGCGTTGGGCGGCGTGCTTGGACTTGGGCTGGTTGCTGTTGGTGGTACCATGCAGTGAGGGGTGGCCAGCTGGCGGCGAGGTGTCAGCGAGGCGTCGCTGAAGAGTTGGGGCCAGTCGGGTGTGGCAGCAATGGTGTACTGACCGCTGGGCAGCCCTGAGCCAGAGTGGGAGGCTTCCCCATGTGTGGAAGCGAATCCAGCGAAGCGGCGATCTCCCAGCGTCGAGGAATCGTCGTTGGCCCGGGATGCTGTTGGGTCCACCATACAGCGAGGGGGCATCACCATATCATCATCACCACCCCATCTCTGTTCCATCGCCGAGTTTCCATGCCACGATGCTGCGTTGCGCTCCATGCAGTAGGGGGGCATCGCCTGAGAATCGTTGCTACTCCATTCCATATTTGTTGCCTGGACTTCGGGCCAGGTGGCTGCGCTGCGTGCCATGCAGCGAGGGGGCACCGTCGTGATGACGTCGTGCGTGACCCCAGTGTCGTGTCCTATGTTGGTGGCGAGTCCTGCCTCGCTATGCCTAGGCGCTGAGCCCGGCGACGCACAGTAGTGGGGCGCCGTCGTCGCGACGCCATGCGTAGCACTTGTGCCTGTGGAGAAATCAGAGGACATGCTTACCTCGCCGAGCCGGGTTGCTGTGTTGCTTGCTGTGCAGTGTGGGGCCACCGTCGTGGAGACGTCGGGCGTGACCCCCGTACCCCTTGTCAGGGCGTCGTGTTGGCGGAGCACTTCGTGGTCAGATGCTGTGAGGGGCGTCGTGCAGTGAGGGGGGGCCGACGTGGAGACGTCGCTCTCGACCCCAGTGCCTACTGCCTTGCCACTCCGGGTATGCATTGCCACTTGACACTCAACACAATAAAACTCAAATAAAACACACTGTCTGGTTACAACACAAGAGGAAGGGATGACCTCGTCAGCATTGGCGTTGGCTTCTGTGCTCAACTGACTTCTGTTTCGGCAGAAGACTATTAGTTGCTGAAGGCTGGAACATTACTGCTTGAAGGATCGATCACTACTCGCTCGCTGAGAAAAAGTGTTTTCTTATATAGACTTTCTTTGCGCTCAAATGACTTCTGCTTCGGCAGAAGACTATTTTTTGTGCTCAAATGACTTCTGTTTCGGCAGAAGACTAAAACATGAGCACAGCGCGCTAGACAAGTCATAACTTGTTCGCGACGCCGACGCCGATGACACCACCCCCCTTTTTTGTGACTTTATTGAACATTAATAAAGGCATACAGGTTATGTTTCAGTTCAATAATTTCAATTATATAATGTAAGAGTGAGTGGATACAATATTTTCAAAACTATAAACTAAGAGTAAGTGTTAAGATATTTCAACAACTAAGATATTTTAACATATATAGACTAAGATTAAGTGTGGTAAGATATTTTATATAAGTAACTAATAATAGGTCCATTAAGATATTTTAGGTAAAACAAGATATTTAAAATTAAAGTATTTTATGTGACAAATCATAAATGTATTCTAGTTTGAACAAAGTTTTCGCCCTGTGGCGTTGAATTATTTACAATGGTATATTATCGCACGTTTCGTTTTTCTGGACGTCGTCTCCGCGACGCCCGGGGCTGCCTGATCCTGTTGTGAATTGGGGGCTGCTAAGTCCTGCTGTGTTGCTCGCTAAGGCAACGGGATTCTGGAGCGAACCTGTGAGGCTGCAACGTCCTGCTGTGTTGCTTGCTAAGGCAACGGGAGACTGGAGCGATTTATTGAGGCTGCAACGTCCTGCTGTACTGCGGGCTAAGGCAGTGAGATACTGGAGCGCCTCGTGGGGGCTGCTAGGTCCTGCTGTGCTACGTGCTAAGGTAGCGGGATCCTGGAGCGGTGCGCCGGAGCCGGCTGAGCTCGGGCTGGCGTTCGAGTTGACGAATACTCGTGTCCGGACTGGGACAGGCATCTGGCTGGCGGATGGCTGCTGTCGGTCGTGGCCAGGCGTGGTCACGGCCTTCGCCCAGAACGGCATCGGGAACAGTATGGGCGTCGTGTCGAGCGGCTGCTCTTGTCTTGACGTAGAAGGCCCAGGGTCTGCTGGCGGCGGCGGTGCGGCTGACAGCGCCGGGGACTTCTCATTCTTGTTTGTTTGTTTCCTCTTGGCTGAGGTGGATGGGCCAGGCACGACTGGGGGCAGTCGGCGGGCTGGAATTTTTGGTTTAGCGGCGGCTGTGGTGCTATGTCCACGTAGATAGTCGCCATGTCCACGGAAGTAGGTACCAGATCCACGGATGTAGACTTGTGCGTTGGCATCTGGCTTTGGGGCAGCGGGCACTACTGATCCTGTGATAGTAGGCGTGACTGGCTTCTGGGCAACGGGCGCTACTGGTCCTGTGACAGTAGGCGTGGTTGGCTGTTGGGCAGCGGGCACTACTGATCCTGTGATAGTAGGCGTGACTGGCTTCTGGACAACGGGCGCTACTGGTCCTGTGACAGTAGGCGTGGTTGGCTGTTGGGCAGCTGGCACTACTGATCCTGTGACAGTAGGAGCTGCGAGCCTTGGTGGGGCTGGATGACCTGGATCCTCGGGATCGTCATCCTCGTCGTTGCTGTCGTCATCTTCGGTATCGTCATCTTCGGTATCGTCATCTTCGGTATCGTCATCTTCGG
The DNA here is from genome assembly GCA_963583905.1 of Stenurella melanura. Taxonomy (NCBI): domain Eukaryota; kingdom Metazoa; phylum Arthropoda; class Insecta; order Coleoptera; family Cerambycidae; genus Stenurella; species Stenurella melanura. The sequence goes on along the minus strand of OY757316.1, from coordinate 61,402,669 downwards.
GATCGTCATTTTCGGGATCGTCATTTTCGGTATCGTCATCTTCGGTATCGTCATCTTCGGTATCGTCATCTTCGGTATCGTCATCTTCGGTATCGTCATCTTCGGGATCGTCATTTTCGGGATCGTCATTTTCGGTATCGTCATCTTTGGTATCGTCATCATCGGTATCGTCATCATCGATGTCGGTGGTCTGTTGCAGAGATTGTCTGAGTAGGTCAGTCTGGCTGGACTGAATCCTAGGAGGCGGCTCGGGGCCTGGCAGGCCGAGTGGAGGTGACCTCGGGGGAGATGGCTTCGTGCTGACATCTCGGGTATGAGTTGGCGGGAATACCTTGTCGAAGAATACAGAGGCTATTAGTGGGGCAGTGGTTGGCAATACTGACCTTTTATCCTTCCAGGAAGGTCCAGCGTCCTGCTGGTCCGGGAAGGCGTCCATACAAGCTGCTTCCTTGGGTTCCTGTTCACCTGGTTGAGGCTGAGGAATGAGCGTGGTTGACTGGTCTGAGCTGAGGGAGGTAGCATCTTGCGTCACGGTGTTGACTGGTGACCGCCTGTCCAGGCGGCCCGGGCAAAGGAAAGCAAAGGCGGCGGCTCTGTTGCTTTGTTGCCGTGGTGTCAACGGGCGTGGTTGATGCGTGTCCTGCTCCTGCTTGGCTGTAGCTTCGTCAATCTCATTCTTCTTGGTCGGTGGTGGAGACACCAAGGTTGTGGCTTGTTGCTGGGCTTGTAGTTGCAGCACTGCGTCCTCTGTCTGGATCGGTAATTCTAGGCTGTTAATTTCCAGCGGTGGGGCCGGGCGCCCTAGTTCTGCCCGACCCATTGGGAGTTTCCCGATGGCGGTGTGTTGCGAGGTTCTTGCCTAGTGGTTGCCTGACTTCGTCGCTGTGGTGGTGCCGTGGATGTCTGTCCTGGGCCTGGGTTATTGGTTGGACCTGCTTGTTGGCTAGGGTTGTTTGAATTGGTGCCATGCCCTCGGAAGTTGTTACCCCCTGTCTGGACATTCTGTTGGCGGAAGTTAGGGTTTCCCTGTTGGTTGGAGTCGTGTCCACGGAAATTAGGGTTGGCTCGCTGGGGCTCTGACTGAGTTTGGTTGGTGGGGCAGTCTCGGTGATAGTGAAATCCCGGGCACTTGCGGCACTTTGGTAGACTATTGGTAGTGTTACTGGCTGGCGGGATGGTGGCTGGCCTCGGCAGCGGTCGGAGTTGCCTCTGAAATTCCCTGTAGTCACCCTCGGCGTTTTCAGCCACTCGGCTCAAGCTTTCCATCGTGGCCACTGGGACATTTCTAGTTGCGAATCTTAGTTCCGGTCGCAGGAGCTCGCGCACCTCCATAACCATCTCTTCTTCCGGCGTATACCGTTCTACCCTCAGCCAGAGTCCAATTTTGCGTTGTATAAAAACGGCGGCGGGTTCGTCGTCTTTCTGTCTCTCACCGTGTAACCTGGAGCGTAGCTTCCCCAGGGTGGCAGTGTCGTTGAACTGCCGCAAGAGCTTTTCCTTTAAGAACTCGTATGTGATGTTGTGGGACTTCCACATCTCCAGGGTGCGTCTGGCCTGACCCTCGAGCTGTTCAATGGCTACTCTCACTTTATCTCGACCGTGGATGTCTTCATGGAGCATCGCCTCCTCGAGCTCATCCAGGAAGTTGACTGGATCCTCCCATTCCAGGCCTGAGTAAGTGGGCAGCGCTCTCGTTCTTCCTGTGGGCATCCTGTGATGACCTTGTATTGCGTGTATTGCGGCTTGAACGCTTCCCTCCATTAGTCTTGTCATGCTCTCTGCTAGGTTTTGTGTTGGGCGCCACTGGGGGTCCATTTCCCCAGAATCTGTGTAGTCGGGTCGTCGTGGATCCTCTTCCCTCCGGAAAGATCTGGCCTCACGTTGTTGGTCGCCATGTCCACGTAAGTTAGCCTTTTCCGTGGCGTACGGCTGTGATTCGTTACGTGCAGTAATGGGTGGCCGGCAATTTTCTTGCTGCCGGGTAATGGAGGCTAGGTTTGAAGTGGTCAGAGCCAGGAGTTGCGCTAATTGTTCATAAGTGGGTAGTCCCAAGCTCGGTTGGGGTTGGTCCGTTATGGCGGCAGAGGGGACTGGGATCGTTCCAGTCGTTTGGTTTTGGAGCACTATTTGTCTTTGGGGCGTAGCACTAGGTCTTGCCGTCTGGTACGGCGGGGTGACGTGGTAGGCGCCGGCCGACGAGGTAGGCGTGACGAAGTACTGTGCGTTGGGCGGCGTGCTTGGACTTGGGCTGGTTGCTGTTGGTGGTACCATGCAGTGAGGGGTGGCCAGCTGGCGGCGAGGTGTCAGCGAGGCGTCGCTGAAGAGTTGGGGCCAGTCGGGTGTGGCAGCAATGGTGTACTGACCGCTGGGCAGCCCTGAGCCAGAGTGGGAGGCTTCCCCATGTGTGGAAGCGAATCCAGCGAAGCGGCGATCTCCCAGCGTCGAGGAATCGTCGTTGGCCCGGGATGCTGTTGGGTCCACCATACAGCGAGGGGGCATCACCATATCATCATCACCACCCCATCTCTGTTCCATCGCCGAGTTTCCATGCCACGATGCTGCGTTGCGCTCCATGCAGTAGGGGGGCATCGCCTGAGAATCGTTGCTACTCCATTCCATATTTGTTGCCTGGACTTCGGGCCAGGTGGCTGCGCTGCGTGCCATGCAGCGAGGGGGCACCGTCGTGATGACGTCGTGCGTGACCCCAGTGTCGTGTCCTATGTTGGTGGCGAGTCCTGCCTCGCTATGCCTAGGCGCTGAGCCCGGCGACGCACAGTAGTGGGGCGCCGTCGTCGCGACGCCATGCGTAGCACTTGTGCCTGTGGAGAAATCAGAGGACATGCTTACCTCGCCGAGCCGGGTTGCTGTGTTGCTTGCTGTGCAGTGTGGGGCCACCGTCGTGGAGACGTCGGGCGTGACCCCCGTACCCCTTGTCAGGGCGTCGTGTTGGCGGAGCACTTCGTGGTCAGATGCTGTGAGGGGCGTCGTGCAGTGAGGGGGGGCCGACGTGGAGACGTCGCTCTCGACCCCAGTGCCTACTGCCTTGCCACTCCGGGTATGCATTGCCACTTGACACTCAACACAATAAAACTCAAATAAAACACACTGTCTGGTTACAACACAAGAGGAAGGGATGACCTCGTCAGCATTGGCGTTGGCTTCTGTGCTCAACTGACTTCTGTTTCGGCAGAAGACTATTAGTTGCTGAAGGCTGGAACATTACTGCTTGAAGGATCGATCACTACTCGCTCGCTGAGAAAAAGTGTTTTCTTATATAGACTTTCTTTGCGCTCAAATGACTTCTGCTTCGGCAGAAGACTATTTTTTGTGCTCAAATGACTTCTGTTTCGGCAGAAGACTAAAACATGAGCACAGCGCGCTAGACAAGTCATAACTTGTTCGCGACGCCGACGCCGATGACAACTAAAACACATGAATTTTGTTTTTGTGGTATTTACTGATAGTGAGTTTTCGGAGAGCCATTGGACAATTTTTGAAAATTCGATCTGACTTTTATTGACAGCTATGTCCCAAGAGACACCGTCTACCAACAGAATCGTATCATCGGCATATGCTACGACCTTTGCTGAAGTATTCATGTGCAATAACTCATTTAAATAGATATTAAATAGAATGTTTGAATACATTTGGCTTTCTCCAACCCTTTCACATAAATAATGTCAGCTGTTTTTGCTAATCTTATAATAATGTTTTTGAACTGAAAAGTGTGGGTAAAGCCTTCATTTCAATCTATGCAGTGATGATGATTCATTAACCAGTTCGCTTGATTTTGAAATTTTTTGTCCAGCAATGTGAAAGGAAAAGGTGGTTTAAAAATATAATGAGTAAAGTGTTGACCATCGTATGCTGCCAGTTCTTTAGGTACAAAAATTTGTTCATCAGTTTTAAAGCCTTGGACATCTAACACAAGTTTCATTATCAATCAATCAAACGTAGGAGAGATAATAGTTTAATAATTATTAACTTGTTGGTATACAAGTCAATTTGTCTTTTGAGCATCAGAATTTGTTGTAAATATTGTTCAAGTCTCAAATTAAATTCTTCGTTTTTCGTGAGAGGACTATAGGTAAACATTCTATCATGTATAATTAAACAGTACGCTGATGTATCAGGGGGAATGTTCGAACCGGTTTCAAATTCCACTCTTATTTCCATAGAACTGGATTGTAAAGTTTCTTTTTGATTTAAACAATTTATAACAAATAATGGAGCAATAGTTTTAAATTCGGTAGGTGTAAATATCGGTTCACATTCTTTACCATAATACGATTTTTGAAAATCTGAGAACATTTCATATGCAGTAGCAAAAAGCCCATTATCAAAATCTAAATTCATGTTATCATACGGGTATCTTTCTGAATTTAAAAATACCTTTATATGAGTCAGAGAACTGTGGTCAAATTTACTCATATCTGAAGTCAATTTATTCTTTTTATTCTTCTGGAATCCTACTATAATATATCTAGGTGTTTCAAGTTGTGTAGAAGTTTTTACAGTCCATGTATGACGATTTGTTTGCGGTAAAATCAGGTATTCATAAAGTTCCCAACTTCTGAACGCAATCGGTATTTCAATGTTTTTATCCAAGTATTTAGTTAATTTTAATTGTTGAGCCATACCCTCTGATATATGAGGCACCCTCCACGAAATTCGATTAATTTCAATGTTGACTGTCTCATCTGGCTGAGTATTTAGTATCGAGTCGAGATCAGTATTGCTTCTTATTAGCACTAATTCTTGTTAAGTGGTATGCAAGCGTTGAAATTTCCTGAAGCATCTAATAAAAGAGTTTTTATCCCACTTTCTAAAGGGTTCCATCCAGAATTTAATAATTTACTACTTTCATTTTTATTATATGATAAATAACTCTTTATGGTGGAAGTTAAACCAACATTTCTTACAGAATCAACTACTACACCGTTAAGCTCATATCTAATTTCATTAAAAAGATATGCAAGAAAGTTATTAATGACTTTGAAGGTGTTAGAAGGTGTTCCATCTTGTTTAAGTCCTTTCAGTTTTCCTTCTATGTAAATGTAACTATTACACGGTAGAGGATAATTATCTTGTTGTGGTATTGATATACGTATTTCATCATTTTTGTTGTAGCTCGTCGATGCATACGGTTGATGTGTATGATATTCGGAGTTTTGGATAGAACTATCCACCACAACTTTTTCTGTTACATCTAGAATACTCATTTTATACTAATACTTTTAGTCAATGATTTTAGAAATAAGCTTTTCTCAGGTGATAATTTGTTAGCGACTGATCTGCTACTAAACGCTCGCATACTTTGACTGATTCTATCATAGGGTTTCAATAAAGTGTAATTATTTGAGTTGCCTCGAGAGTTGAATTTTATAACCATATTGCCGTATTACAATTGTTTAAGATGAAGACCTACCGTGACAGTCTCTCCTCTAAAATTGACGAGGTTACCAGATTGATCGAGTATTTTAACTATTATGTTGGTGATCGTGTTTACGTTTATTGGTAGATATACCACATTTTGAGGAGCCTCTATTATTTTGAATCCAGGAGGCACGTTAGGAAAAAGTGGTGAATAATATGTGAAGGTTCACCATTTTTATAAGACCCTTTGGTAATTTTGCATTCGATACACAATGTGTTTATTTTCAAAATATTTACAGGATGATCGGATTTGTGTGTAATATTAGCCGAAAGTTTTTTTCTATCGAAACCTAGTAAAGGACCAATTGAAGTTTCTTCTGTTAAATCAACGACTTTATTACACATTATAGGTGTTTGTAAAGTATTATTATTATCTTTCAACGTCAAAGTAGTATCACCTGTTTCTTCCATTGTTGAGCGTAATACACTTTCTATATCATTAATTTCATAGGAACCTGTAGGAAGTACGATCGTATCAATACCGTAAGAAAATGTATTGTTTGTTTCATCTATATTAGGAATACTATTAAACGATTCAAAACTTGTCAAACTCACAACATATTCTGTATTAGGGTCTAGAAAAATCGGTTCTATAAAATTATTAATCAGCGTGGAATTACTTCCATCTAATACAAAGACGTGTGACGCAGACATAGTATTGCTTTGAATTATGCACGAGAAGTGACTATACTTCTAAAAACACATATATTCATATAAAAATTGTAAACATAGGTGTCCACAAATAATGGAATTAAATCCTTGATATGTATCATAATTATAAATAATTTTGTTTTTGCTACCGTCACTTTGAAAATATCTAATTAACTCTATAGGTGGTCTTAAATTACCATAACTGTCAAAATAATATATGGTAATATGATGCTTAACGTAGTCGGTCCAGTGTGTTCCATCACCAGTTTTATCATCGAGATTTATAATACCACATTCAATTTTACTGATTTCTGCTGGTAAATCATTACGCATATACGTTCCTCTAAAATGCGGAATTTTTAATTTCTTAGCAAATTTCAGCAAGTTAATGTTGGTTAGTGGTTTGTGCGGCAGCTTTATTGGCAGTTTCTTGGATATGGCTTTAAATACAAACCCAAATCTCTTTTACATGGTCTTAGGAATAAACCTTTTCCTGCAGATAGATCTTCTATTGTCTTATTATGTCTTTTTTCTTCTTCTAATCTTTCTCTAGCAGCTTTAGCCTCATTAACTGCTTTTGCTATACCTGCAGCACCCCCTCCAATGCTTCCAAGAGCTCCCAATGCTGCAAAAAGCGGAATTAGTGGGAGTAAACCACCAGTTTTTGTTATAGGTATTATTCTCTTTCTTGGAGGTAAAATCCGTTTCTTTTTAATAGACTTGAGCGCTACTGATGCAGCATTTAATACATTTGATATACCAGCGATACCCTTAGAAGCTCTTTTGACAGCTGCATTAAATTTCATACCGCCTCCTAAAATTCGCATTTTCTCTATTTTCCTTCTTCTCATCCGTCTATTTCGTCGCCTTTTTCGAATTGAATAATTTAGTACCAGTTCCACAAAAGTTGTAGCCGGGAATATGTATTTCGAATGGCAATTTATTAATAAGCGTGTTTACTATTCCAGAACCACTTCGTTCAAAGTTTTTACTACGAACAAAACTTTTATGTTTAAAGTAAATCATTTATACTATCTTCAACAAAAGTAGAAGCAATACTGACTATCATCTAGCATCAACTAACTTATAAAAGTAGATAATAATTAATTTAAACTGGTAGTGGCAAACACGTTACTGAAGAAGTCGGTAGTTGTTTTAAAATGAAATTTGAAGAGCAGAATTGTTCATTACCGATATTACTACGACATTAATTCTTCAACAAGGCAGTTCCAAAAGCGCAGTAAATTACTGGGAAATGGTTGTAAAAGAACATTAATCATTGGAAGATCGGTCTGTGGGAAGACAAATGTTATGGTGTGTCTATTACTCCATTCTAATGGATTACGTTTTGAAAACATATATTTATATTCGAAAACACTCTCCCAACCTAAGTACAATTATTTAAAAACAGTAATAAATCCTATGAAAAACATAAATTATTTTGAATACGATGATGGTGATCAGATAATTAATCCCAATAATGCTAAACAAAATTCCGTCATCATTTTTGATGATGTAGCATGCTGCAGTCAAAGTGTAATCAGAGATTACTTTTGTTTCGGTCGCCATAGAAATATTGATTGCTTTTATTTGTGTCAGACTTATACATCAATCCCAAAACAATTAATAAGAGATAATTCAAACTTACTAGTTATTTTCCAACAAGATAATATAAATCTGAAGCATATATATATGAGAAACATGTAGGTAGTGATATGACCTTCCAACAATTTTTACAACTGTGCGCGCAAAGCTGGAAAGATAAATATGGATTTGTGGTGATCGATAAAGAAAGTGATGTCAAGGAAGGGCGTTAAAGAAAAGGATTTGATTGCTTTATTCAATTATAAATAATATATTAATCACCGCTTTTACAAATGGTAGTTAGTACTTCTATGTATACTGTTTGCTCAAGTTCTATGGTAGTTATATTATGGATAGAAGAGTAGCTATCGAATTAATAAAAACCAGAAAGGCGATCAGGAAAAAATTACAAAGTCTGAAATGAGATATACACAATTCAGAAATAAATTTGTGGAAAGTGTATTCCCCCATAATACAACCTTTAACTAAGCCAGTTTCTAGTATTATTAAACAGGAACCTCACCATCCTAAATTAGAATATGAGGCTGTCACACCAAACCAAACCATTACAACACCAACAATTCCAATTTCAGTTAGTCGAAACAATTTACAACTACAAAAATCACCTATTCGATCGAGACAATCTATTTTACCAGTTGCTGAAACTGTATATCAAACCTCCGATATCTGGATCAGTATAATTCCCCACTACCAAGAACATACGTAGAAGATATGATACGTGATACTAATGATGAATTTGACTTTCAAACGGGCATTAATCTCGATTTGCAAACAGATAAATTTACTACTGGAGACTCGATTGTTAATTTTCAGGGTCCGAACTTTATAATAAAAGGTGTAAAGTAGTTAGGAACACCAGGATTACATGAATTACTGCTTAAAAAAGATCCGATCGGATATACCGAGAAAGATAAAGCAGAGTACATAGACGTTTTAAAAAGAACAAATACTCTACATAGAAATTATAACCCCAAAGAGCAGCTGCAAGGCACTAGAGCCAAAAAATATAATGCTGTAATTAAACCATTTTTAACTAAACGAACTGGCAAAGGTATGATTTTGGAAGTAAATTCTAATCCAATAGAATATAAATATTTTGATGATTATAATGAAATAGTTGATAGATTAAAAATATTTGTGGCGTCACAAATGGCAGGTCACACAGATCATAATAATGAAATTGTGTCAATTATTGAGGAGCTTCGAGGGGCGAAAATTATACGATAAGTTCCATGTATTTATGTAGAATATATCATTTTTACGACATCGCTTCTAGAACTAACACGAAATGACTATAGATAAATTTGGAAGAAAACTGTACACGGATCATGTTCACAAAGAGTATGAAATTGTCTCAACAGTAGAACTTTTGGATTTAACTAGGTATACATATATCATTCCTTTAACGTTGACATCTAAGTCAACTACTGCGGATGGTAGATACGTATTATTTGAATCAATCGAAATGTATCGATTTCCACTAGAATCAGCTGTTTTAACGAAGGTTGTGCTAAATCCAAAAAATGTCATCATTTTAATTAACAATAAGGAACACGAAGAATCTCAATTAAGTGAAGTGGTATTAAATTAAAACAAAATGATAAAATATAATTTAGAACAAATGATAATAAAACGACAGAAACACCACTATTTGCAGAATTGTTTATAACATGTAACGTTAAATAAATTATAGTGCATGGTACGACGGCTTTCATTTCAAATCCAAACTCCATACAATTTGGTAAATATGACCATAGATAAATTTGGAAGAAAACGATTCTATCCGAAATTACATAAAACTTCCGTAAAACCAAAAGAATCCGATAATTATTACAGTATTATATTAACGGTAACTGGAATATCCAGATTTTCCATAAATTATTATCAGTTATTTAATGACAAACTCGCCTACCTCTTTCCCCTCCAAATAGGTACTGTAACTGCCACAAACATAGTTCCTGATGATGTTGAAATAATTGTAAACGGTGTAAATTATAATAAAAATAGTATATTGGGACTATTATTGAAATATAAGGATAAGTTACAGTTTACTATTTCTAGTGGAACAGGAAACAAGTTCTTCTATCTATCTATACTTGTAATCTATGGCTGTGGCTGCAAAGCCATTCGCACAACACCGATAACAGGAAACAAGTTCTTATATGTACAGCTAATAGTTAAGTGCTCCTTAAAGAAAAATTACTAATGAATAATGAAAATATCGATATAAAGCGTGAAGTTGTAAATGAACTTCACAGTCCAGCAAGAAGAAATTTTAAGCGTCGAAAGGTAATAATCAAAGGGTTGAATGACCTTTTCCAAGCGGATCTGGTTGAAATGAGACCGTACGCAAAGATTAATCGGAATTATAATTATATCTTAGTTGCTATTAACGCTTTTTTAAATTTGTTTGGACTTTTCCCATAAAGAGAAAAATAGGTAAAGAAGGTACTGAAGCCATGAGTAAAGTATTCTTGACGCGACAAAACGTACCCAAAAACTTACAGACGGATTTGGGAAAAGAATTTTACAATAAAGAATTTGAAGCGTTAATGAAAAAATATAAAATAAAACATTACAGTACTTTCTCAAATGTTAAAGCTAGTATCGTGGAACGTGTCAATCGAACATTAAAGAACTTGATGTGGAAAGAGTTCAGCGTTCAGGGCAATTATAAGTGGTAATCGCTTTTACCGAAAATTATTCATAAATATAACACAACTAAGCATCATACCACAAACATGAAGCCAATTGATATTAATAATAAAAATAAAAAAGTGGTGTTGAGAAATGTCTATAGCCACATTAAAGTGGTTGACCCGAAAATTAAGAAATTTAAAGTTGGTGATTACGCTCGGATTAGCAAGCATCGAGAAGCATTTGATAAAGGTTATACTCCAAACTGGTCTAATGAAATAATTAGTGTTGTAAAAATAAAATCTACTAACCCTACCACATATTATATCACTGATAGCACAGGTCAATGAATTGAGGGTGGATTTTATGAATATGAGTTACAAAAAGTGAAATATCCAGATATTTACTTGGTTGAAAAAGTATTAAGGAAGAAAGGAAATAAAGTATATGTAAGGTGGTTAGGACTAGATAAAACCCACAATTCTTGGATATCTAAAAACGATGTAGTATAGATTTTTTGCTAATTTATAATTTTTATACGAATTTTTTTGTATTAGAAAAATGAAATAAAAACACATTTACAGTATATAGCTTTATTATTCACAAAATTATTAAACAAGATGTACACTAGTATACAAGAAGTAATGTAATACAAAACAAAAAAACAATTACTAATAATAGCAGGATGCATAGTCATACAATAGTGATGGAATAGATAAATTCGTCATATTCCTAGATATTTTAAGTTCACAACTTCTCTGCCTACATGTCCAGGGTGTGTCGAAGTAAGTTGAATTAGGATAAAAGTATCTAATCTTGAAACTTGTAAAATTTATATTATCAGTGATGATTTTATAAACGGCATAATTACCATTTATCTCGCTAATTTGTAACTGTCTATATTGAGATGGCCAAGTGTCATTTTTTGTAGTATTAACATCGAAACATGCAAATGGTTGATGCACTTTAGGTGGATACTGAACATATAAGACATTACCAGCAACTGAAAAAGGTAATATAAAACTACCTATGGTAACAGCCATCTTAGGAATGCCAACCTTACGTCTAAAATATATAATTTATACAAATTTCAAACAAAATTCTACAGATAAAATAAATAGAATAATGTGGGTTAGCAATATTGACTTTCCATAGAAATCAGACTTTTGATGAGTTTCAACACGTTGTTTCGACATTTCCGAGACTAGATACTGTTTTCGTGTTTCTGTTGCAAATATTCTTTTTTTACATAAATCCACCAACGTTGTATGAGTCATAGAGTCCAGTAATTTTTAGGCGAACATACAATTTGGTGAATATTTCACATCGTCCGACACGGGACAATCATTTTTTTCCCACTTATATATTTCTACATAACATTACACACACCTGCAGAAATCTCCGATTTGTGTATAGAAGAACCCAGCTTTTGCCATTTCTGTAGCTGGAATGCACCCATTCCAATTTTTAAAAGTTAGAAGTCTCTCCTCAAAACTTCTTAAAGATCCTCTAACGTGATATGTAAACTTTAAACTATCCGTACATTGATCCGGTTCACATAATTCCACCATTGTAGAAAACGATTCACTAATTGTAATAACCACAGATAGTCTACTTTTATACTGGTTTCCCCCACATAATACATTGAAAAATCGATGACAATATTCAAAACATAATTTCCGACTTCAAGGACAATTGCACTGCAATAATAACCACTACATGTTTAGGGGACTTCAAGGTTGTCAGCCAATGTTGATAGCAGTGAGTCAAGACCGTCAGTGAATAAATCAGATATGGTTAAAGATTGTTCCAAATTAGTCACCTCTACAACCAGCATAGAATCAAAATTGTCATTAAAGCAATAATCTATAGTCATGGTGGCAGATTCTTGTTCTAATAACGTGACAAGCTCATTCAAATTTCTAGTACGTCGATCTACATATTCACTGCTTTCAATTGGATGATGCTGATGTTTTTCCAAATCAATTAATTTCAATTCCTCAGCTAATCTTTGATAATAAGGAATATACTGATGACCCCACGCCAAAGTTTTACTGGAATCGGGAATAACAAAACGCTTATCATCATGATATGAAAGAGCTACTTTGTTCCTTAACTCCGTGAACATACTATGCAAATTGGAACTAAACACATACATCTGACAGTAAATTTTACAATTTTGATCAATGACATTTTTATAATGAGTGATGTCCAATTGTTTGTCAATTGTATGTTTTTTGACACCTTTAGCTTTTTTAACAAGTTTGTCTCCCAAATTTACACAATATGCCTTAGCTCCGGTTCCATAGAAACTGTGAATGGAGCTACCGAAATATTCATCTTTCATTTTTCCTACCACAGATTAGTTTCGAGGGATATCATGTATATTTATGTCTGCATAATTTGATGTATCGAATTTATTCAAATTTAGTTTGATGTCGTTATAAAAATTTTCTGTGAATATTTCTAAAATAAAATAGTCAGTGTCTGTATACAACAAGGAAACATTATGACCATACGAAGGTTTCAGATTCACATAGTAGAAATTATACATTACGGTTTTCGATAACTCTAAAATTGCAAATCCAACATAAACAGGCTTATTGTAGACAATTTTTAGTCTATACATTTGAATGGCTACAAAGTTTTCCGAAAATATACTAACATTTTTAAAATTCGGTTTCGCTATTAAATTTTCTGCACCGTTTTTCTGTGCATTTTTTCCCATTCACTTATCAACTTTAGATCGACCCGATTCTCAACATTTTCCATGGTTTTTCAAAATACGCTATTATTAGCCAATTTGCACTAATCCTTGTCAAACTTATTCGTAGCTGCGTTTCTTAATTCAGTATTTAAATCTATATATATTAAAAGCCAAGGTGATTGGTTAAATTTTAGAACCCGATGGACTGCCGTTAATTTTAAACCGTGTTTTAGACATTGATCCAAATTAACATAGTGAATTATATATTTAGATTTAGTACATAAATTTGGAATTAGTTTTTAGAACATTTTCCACCAGGGGGAGTTAAATTTTCCGGACAAAATGGTAGGTCATTACGATGAATGTGCAATTCCTCTGGATATTCCAAATCAACTTCTAAAACATAACCCACGGGCGAGGTTTCAGAAGTCGTTGTAAGATCTAAAGAGATAATTTCTTCATAGGAAAGCCAAACAAAGTTCCTCTCGGGAAGAAATTGTCTCATACTATGCACATATAGGTTTGTAGCGTCGAGGTACATGATAAAGGATGAGGCAATTAATGAATTATAATTAGAAAGAAATTTATTATTGGCTATTGATCTCCTCATTGCACAAGTGCTGACCCCACCTCTAATTCCATTTTTGAAGAAATGCAACATGTCTATGTCGGTTAGTAATTCCAGTTCAACTTTCGTAAATTTTAACATTGCATCCCAAAAGAGGCTGGGTGCAGTGAAATATCTAGCTGGATCTAACTTCTAGTGTTTTAGGCAAAAATTTCTAAAGTTTTCAAAAATATCACTCAGAAGTAGGACATCTGAGGTTAAATATAGATCAGAATAATCGCCAATTGTTTTACAATCAAATAATTTCAAAACAGATACAGCACGTTTGTAATCATTTGGGTCCAAATGTTCATTACGTAACGAGTCATAAAAGTCTGAAATGGGTGGCAAACTAACTTCATCTAATTTGGTTGAAGAGTCAATATATGAATATGGAAAGATACCCTTTTGTCTTATTACATTGAACTTGGCGTCATCTGGAAAGTATTTTCTAATCTCTAAACATTGACTATGGTTGAGACTTTTAGATACAATTTCCAGAGACGAGGAGAGAAATCGAAAAGAATCTAGAAATCGAAGTTTTAGAAACACCTTTTGTAATTTATTGCTATCATTCATAATTTCATCAACTAAAACGTGTTTACTAAAGGAAATATATTTTTCTTTGTTCTGTGCAATGACATCGATTTTTTCTTTATTTAATGCCAACTGTTCAATAAACAAGTGGCTATCGTATCCGGTCAAATTATGAAAGAAAATAGGTATAAATTTTGGGATTTTATAATTTAAATTGCAACCGGTATGTGCTGCTCCACGGTAACAACCGGTGAGATGACAATGATCACGAACCTTCACCTCACTTTCTTCAAAGAATTTCCCACAAATTCTAAGTTGTGTAATTTCATTATCTGTTAGCGATATCATTGTTTTAATATCCTTTAAATGATTCGAGTAAATACGCTTAACATCATTTTCTAAACGATCTATAAAAATCTTAGCACAATTAGGTCCACGATATAATTCAAGCTTGGACAGAGAGTCATCGAAAGAGCATTTAATATAGTAAGCGAAGGGATATGGTTCGTGCTCAAATGTTTTAATTGTAAACGTTTCATCGAGGCCGGGAACATCCACGTTTGCAATGAGTTTTAAGAGACATTCAAAATCTGCATAAATTGCAAAAGGAGACTTTAACTGATTCTCAAAATTTTGAAACGTTAATATATTTTCTGGAAGTATGTCTCCATTTTTATTTATTTTTGATTCAGTACTCGGAATTACTGAGTAAACATGTTTGCAATCATTTTCACAATGTCTTTGCGAATCGTGTACGCTTCTAAAATATTGCAAGCACCCATCACAGAAATGTTTCGCATTTTTATGTTTAGTTATCTGGCTCGAAACCAATCTTGACAAATTTGTTATTAAACAGTAGTGATTGTTACTCTCATCATCGCTAAGCAGTAGTAGATTGATATGAAAATTTTGTTTTCGATGAGTATAATGCAATGGTCCCAAAACTTCAAATAATATCTTACCGTCTTTATAAATCGAATCAAGTCCATAAACATTTATAGACACATTATTTTTTTCTTTAAATTTCGAAATATTTTTTAATTTCATTGGAAATTCTACACCATCAAAATTGAATACTGATGTGAAATGGGGATAGGAGCTTGTTCGATTGCTATTGTATCGAGATGGAAAAACTGACGCTCCCAAACACCATCCAAAACAGTATTCGTCATCGTTTTGAATATTGATAACCGCCTTTTACAATTGTATTTACTTCGGAAGCGGGATTTAAGTCGAGGCTCGTAAAGGATTATATTTGTTGATATTTACTTCCAAAAATAATATCCATTCCAAGGCCCATCCTGCAACAAAAATATTTATTAGATAGGGTTACAAAAGTCTAAATTTATAAAGTAATTGAATCACGTTCCTGAAATATGTCCGCTTTCGCATCCAATTTAGCAACAAAATCATCATACAAATTACTCAAGTCACTAGACATCGGCACGATTTTGTTACGCGTATTGAAAGATTTAACTTCATGATTTTCCTTCGTGTCCAAATAATACATGCCAAATAATTCAAAATTTAATTTAATTGAGATGTGTTTCTGCACCTCATTTTCTATAAGTGGTAAAACTTTTTCTTTATTTCTCTCAAAAAATCGTTTACATTTACATGATGATTATCGCTGCTAATTTTATAGCTAATGACGCGACTCTTGAATGCACTTTTGACAACACATACGTTGTTGTCAAGGGGGGACCACGTATTTGCCTTGTGACGAATGCTCCTCATGTGGCCACCAGCTGAATGTCTGGGAATATGGACATCACATACGGAACGGTAAATTTGAAAATCTAAAATAAATTTAAGATAAAAACTGTAATATTATAAACATCTTGTAAAATTACCTCTACTGTGCCCTTCGGGTGCATTCGGAGAATCGATATTTCTTACTCCAGCACCTGTAGAAGTTGATGCTGAAAATGTTTAAATATTATATTAAATTAAACAACTTGGGAAAATTACTTACGTGCATCATTTTTTTCAACAAAGGTACCCCTTGAACTTTCTTGCCCTCTTGCACTTCCAGTAACGGATGTTGTGTCATCGCCAGCGCTGCTCGCTTAGAAATGAACGGGTGGTGCGCCGCGGTTACATTTAATGCCTCGGTGCACCAATCGCTGACCAATCAGCGCGCGCCCCGCGAGGCCGCTATTACATAAAAACTCGCCGGCGAGAACAGCCGGCATCCAGTCGATCGCCAGCACTTCTAGAGTTAACAAGCAGCTACGATACCAGTGCCCCCCTGGCACTCTTTACTTAAACAGTTGTTTTATTTTAGTGAAAAGTATTAATAATAAATAATCTCAATTTAATAATAACAAAAGTGAAACTATGGACACCAGAAGCGGCAAGCTCTTCAACCCCGTCTTGACCGACACAGAGGGGGATTTGTTCTCCCAGGAGGCACCTCCGCTCACCGAAGCTGCCCCAGCGACGTCCGACGCAGCAACGCCTCGCCCTTTTGGTGTCAAGGAGTGTGTTGTCTCGCTCGGCTCCTTAACTGGGTTCACCGTGGTGAGTTGACACACACCAGGGACGGCTGATGCGAATATAGTGCTTGGCCCTAGCCTATCACCGTCCAAGACCGTCCGCCAGCTTCACCAACGCCCCTTCGGAGGTGCTGGTAATCATGTGGTGAAGAACTACACCCTGCACGAGGTGACACTGCTTAAACAAAAGGCGGCGGATCTAGACCAGGAGGGAGGTCAATAAATATCCCCCAAGCCAAGGTGTAAGCCATCGTGCCGAGGGCTGAATGGTACCGGGGTGATGGTATCTCAAACGATGCCTATGGGAAACCGGGCGACCTCCCATAGTATTTAGCCTTGCCCCCGTAACAGGCTCTGCGGGGGTCGACCATATTTCCTGTTTACTCGTGGGTACAAACATGAATAATAAAAACAATAAAAATCTTTCCGAGGAGTGCTCTGATCACAGGGCCTCCTCACCCACCTCTTCCGGGGAAGATTCCTCTGTAGGGATCTCCCCCCTCCTTAGGCTCCAGATATGGTGCAACCCTATCCCATGGCACCGGAGAAGGCTCCTCACGGGGGCCTTCTCCAATCCCACACCTCCCACACAAGAGGGAATCTCCGTTTCGGGGGCTCCCTCTACTTCGGACATCGCTGGAGGGCTCAACCTTACGGATGGCCAACCCAAGCGACGTAATCGCAGCGGTACGGCTCGAAAGAGAGCCAGGAAATTGCGGGTGGAGAGGACTTCTGGGGAGGGTACACCTAAGGTAAACGTTCCCAAAAGGGGACGGCCCGAGGAAGAGACCCCCCCAGCACCTCTAAACCTACAAAAAGAGCTAGGCCTGACCTTTCATATAGTCAGGTGGCTTGCAAAGGGGTCAAGGTGGCGGTGGCCGCAGCTGGTTTTCCAGAAGAGCGGCTAACGGCTGCCCTGACCGACAGTTTGCAAGAGGCCCTCGATACACGGATGGATGGGCTCACCGCAGAGGGGCCTCTCCCCGAGTTCGACGGCTTCAGGCTAACTGAGCAAGGAGTGGTGCAGCTGTTCTGCGGGAACGAGATGTCGCTGTCATGGCTTAGATCGGCCATAGGCGGCATCCCTCCCGTGGACGGCGTGACACTCCAGCTCTTGGAAGGGGACAAGCTCCCCAAATATAAGAAGATGGTGGCTACGGTCCCAGGTAAACCCATGGACCAAGCCACCATCTTCAGTAGACTTACGCGGCATAACCCGGAGCTCCGGACAGAGCTGTGGAAGGTCCACGGCACTCAGGTTGTCGAGGCCAAGGGACTTTGACTCATTCTGGGTGTCGATGAGGCCTCCGCGGCGAAGATTGCGAGCCTGAGTTACCGTGCGCAGGCGGGGGTGATCAAGGTGTCCTTTGGGACCCGAAACATCCCCGGGGGGATGTAGTAGAGGCCGGCCCAAGCGTCGGCAACAACGCGCCGCCGAGCACGACGGACACAGCGATGGAGGGGCTGTCGGGCTCGGAGGAAAAGTAGAGTAGGGTAGTTAAAAAAAAAATGGAAATACTCCAAATCAATCTGCAACACAGTGAGCCGTCCTCCGCATTAGTAGGACGACAGGCCGCTGCGGGACAGACACACATTGCCCTGATTCAACAGCCTTGGGTTCGCCATGGCTCCATTAGAGGTTTAGACAGGCGGCACGGTGCCATTTTCTCCTCCGCACACAACATACCTAGAGTATGCATATATGTCTCGAAGGAGATAAAAGCAACTGCAATTCCTGAACTTTGTTCCAGGGTCGCGGTTGCTATTAAGGTGAGTCTTAGGGAGGAAACCAACAGAGCAGAAATCGTGTTCGGCTCTGTCTACCTTCCCTACGACTCGCCAACACCGCCACCTTCAACCGAACTGGAGAAGATGGCTCAATTCTGTACTGATAGACGATTGCCTCTCATCATAGGATGTGACGCCAATGCTCACCACATCTGCTGGGGCAGCACAGGGGTCAATCCTAGAGGCAGTAGTCTATTACAGTACCTGTACACTACCGATTTAGAGATAATAAATCGGGGCAACACGCCCACCTTCGTTACCCAACGGAGGCAGGACGTCATCGATGTCACACTGGGATCCAGACTAGCGGTCCTGTTCAAAAATTGGTACGTATCAACGGAACCCTCATTGTCGGATCACCGACACATCAGGTTCAAACTGGACTGCGCTCCCTCCTCAGAGAAGAGCTGGTACAGGAACCCCAGGGACACCGACTGGGACGCCTATAGACGAGCCCTCTCGGACAAAATAAACAGGGTTATTATACCCAGAAACACAGAGGAGATAGAATCCTCCGCCAAACTTCTCAATGGAGCGATCACTGCCTCATACGAGAGAAGCTGTCCTCTAAAAAGAAGCAAGGGTAAGAATAAAGTTCCCTGGTGGAACAGGGAACTTTTGAACCTACGCAAGGAGACACGCAGGCTCCTTAACAGGTCTATGCGCACTCAACTCCCGGAGGACTGGGACGACTACAAACGATCCCAACGCCTCTACAAAAGCCACATTCGTAGCAATAAGAGGGCAGCCTGGAGGAAATTCTGCGAAAGCATTGAAGATCTTCCAGAAGCCGCTAGGCTCTGCAAAGCCCTTAAGAAAGATAGACCTTCACGGCTGGAGGACTTGAGGCTTCCTTCCGGTAGACTAACGGCTACCAATGAGGAGCGCCTCAAGCATCTACTAGCAACTCATTTTCCCGAATCCGTAGTGGAGACGGAGGAAGCACCATCCCCTCGGCCCCCTCGCGCTGCTGTCACGGCAGCGGATTGGAGGACAACCTCGAGGGTGGTAACAGTGGAAAGGGTCAGGTGGGCTATTTCCACGTTTGAGCCGTTCAAAAGCCCAGGACCGGATGGAGTGTTTCCGGCACTTCTGCAAGAGGGGAAAGAGACACTCATCCGTCCGGTCTATCATTTGTTGAGAACCTGCCTGGCCACGGGGTATATTCCTATACCCTGGAGGGCCGTCAAGGTGGTTTGCATACCTAAAGCAGGACGTACGTCCTACGATACTGCCAACTCTTACAGAGCTATCAGCCTAACATCCTTCCTACTCAAAACTTTAGAGAGGTTGGTTGAAAGGTATGTCAAAGACGGAGCACTGATCTCAGTACCTCTGCATCCGTCACAACATGCTTACCAGGCCGGTAAGTCAGTGGAAACGGCCCTTCATCCGATCGTTTTGAGGATCGAGAAGGCGCTGCACCACAAAGAACTTGCGGCCGGAGCGTTCTTAGATATCGAAGGAGCCTTTGACCATACCTCCTTCGATTCAATCTGCGCCGCCGCTGCCGATCATGGCATCGAAGACACCATCATTAGATGGTTGAGGGCCATGTTGGCGGGAAGGCAAATAATAGCTGCCAATGAGGAAACGGCAGTTAAAGTGTCAGTAAGGAGAGCCTGCCCACAAGGAGGCGTCCTATCTCCTCTGCTATGGAACCTCGTTCTCGATGGCCTATTACAGGAACTCGAAAACGAGGATCTTTTTGCGCAAGGTTACGCAGATGACCTTGCAATTATCATCTCGGGAAAATTCCCAAAAACGGTCAGCGGACTCTTACAAAGGGCCTTGCAGATCGTACAAAGAGGGTGCAATGGCCAGGGCCTTAGAATCAATCCCTCAAAGGCGCAAATGGTCATCTTTACTAGGAGACGCAGGCTAGACGGTTTCGTCGAACCCGTACACTACAACACTACTCTAACGATCTCAAGGACAGTGAAGTATCTGGGGGTCATCCTGGACTCTAAGCTGACCTGGAGAGATCATATAGAGAGACAGGTACAAAGGGCCACTACAACCCTATGGGTATGTAGAAGAACCTTTGGCAAAACATGGGGGCTAAACCCCAGGGTGGCTATGTGGTACTATACTGTCATAGTTAGACCAATGATTACGTATGCCTCTGTTGTCTGGTGGCCTGCCACAACCAGGTCAACCATACGACAGAAGCTAACACAACTCCAAAGACTTGCCTGCTTAGGAGTCACAGGAGCAATACGCACGACCCCCACAGCAGCTCTGGAGGTCCTTCTAGACCTTGCGCCCCTTCACCTAGTGATTGTGGCCGAGGTTCGGAAAGCGTCCCACAGACTGGAATGCGGAGGTCAGTGGATGAAAGGAGGAAAACAATCAGGTCGCGCAAGGGCCCTAGCTGATGCGATAGGAGCCCACTCACTTCTGGAGGCCAGGAGTGACGACGTGATGCCTTATTTCTCATTCGCACAACCCTTCGAGGTAGTCTTCCCGAAAAGGGAAGACTGGAGACAACTCGAGGACATACTTAGGCCTGCAGATATTGTCTGGTTCACAGACGGATCGAGGCTAGAGGAAAGTACCGGAGAGGGTATATTTGGGGAAAGGCCCAGGGCTGAGCTTTCCTATGCCCTGGGCAAATTCGCCACGGTATTCCAGACCGAGATCTTTGCTATTTTGGTCTGCGCACGGGAGAATATCCGAAAGGAATACTCCAATAAACACATATATTGTTGTGACAACAAGGTAATCACATCCCAGGGAATTGTACAGATTGTTAAAAATTTGATTTCACAGGGTAAACTGAAAAATCCACTATAAAATGGCCAAATTAAATTATAAAAACCTATGCGTTAGATGTAAAACATTACTGAAATCTTTGAGCAATAACAGCATGATATTGTAAACAGGATAACAAACCTAAGTTCTAATGAAACACAACCAAAAGTATTAAATTATTGTAAACGAAACGTAAAAGGTCAAATGACCAAAAATAATATTTAAATGTATCATACCCGAATATTTTATATAACATAATATGTACAGGACGTTAAAAATGGTTTAATATCTATTAAGTTACGTCACCATGAACTATAACATGTAGATATAAGTAAGGACTTGACCCATGGTCAACATAAGCAGCATAGTAGTGGGAAATATAGATGAAAATTAACAAAAATCTATTTAAATGTGAAATAAAAACATTATTTGTAGTGAAATTTTCAATAAGTACTCATGAGTGAGCTATAAGCACTAAAAGACTTGATAAACGAATATCCAAAATCATGGATACAAAAACATTATTAGTAAGAACGGTAGACTCCACCGCAGAAGTGAAAAGTGATAAAAACTGTAGAATTTCACATCTTATTGACTTAAAAGTAATGAATATGGTAGATACTTACTATATTTCACTAAAGAACGTGAAAGTTCTAGAATACTTGGACTATTAGAGGTCTCAAGATCCATTAATTAAAATAAGGGTGCATAACCTTACATATTTCAGACTGTATCTCACAAAAGAGAAAATTTATGTAGATAAAACCCAGACATGGTGTTGAAGGGAACTTTTCCCAATAGTTTTCATAAGTTGTATGTTAAAATTTCATCAAGGTAGATAAGTTGTAAGCCAATCAAGAAAACCAATGACAGTTTGCGGTACCCTAAAAAGGCAAAAAATGCTTTGGTCATTATTTTGATGTAAAATATAGTAGGATAAGTGTTATTAGTATAGAATTGTTCAGAGAGGATTGCTAATCAATTTACATAATAGTTATATTAGTATAAGATAGTTTTTAGTTGAATATTTGTAAAAATAAATGGTAATAGAAACATTTTAAATATTGACAAAAACATATAGTATGGCATATCAGAAAACGCAGAATAAGCTCTAGGAAATGAATATGAAATCAGTTTTATCATTCTCAATCTACAAAAAGAATTATATTAAAATAAAATTTTTCATAATAAAATGACAGAAATCAAATATTCTGTTTTGTAATATAAATGTCAAACTAGGCTTGTGTGGGCCAATAGAATTCCACAAATTCAAATTGAGTATGTTGATAGTATTGAAAGCGTAAGGACGCATAAATTGAGAACAAAAAAATATCCTCACTTTTTAAAAATCAAAATAAATAATGAAACCAGCATACTCACATTAATAAGTAAACCAGGTTGAAGATAAAATTTAAAATATTTGATATCCAAGTGGATTAAGATATGCTGAACAAGTAATAGTTCCGTTCCTGAAAGAAATCATAATTTAAAATAAAATTTCTATAACCAAATATGTCAACAAGTTTTGTTTACGAATAAGAAGTAATTTAAAAGGTATTATTTTGTGCAACGCATATTTTGAAGTGCAAGTAATCTGGTAAATATTTACCCAGATTTAATAATAAATCCAGTGATATTTTAAAACAAAGTGAATTTCATCGAAACGTCAAGAGCTCCGTCAAAACAGTGCTGCCAGCGGTATAAAGGAAGTCGACAGTTTGAAAGCTGGAGCGTGCGCACGCAAAAGAATAAGGAGCACCGATCGATAGGATTCAAGGTAACATCTAAATAACCAAACAAATAAAACCCTAGGTAATTGAAATCAAGCATATGATTATTTTTCAACTAAATAAAGGCCAAATTGTAATTTTATTTTAGTTTCAAGTTTAAATATTATCCAAATTTTATACTCTTTTGTCACATTTCATTTTTATCTTTAAATTGATTAGCATATTAAAAATTTGTAAAAAAACCAGTGGTTGCGTCTTTCATTGGAACCTACAGTTTGCTGAAGAGGATAGAAACGTGCATTTTGAGCAATTGAAACCACTCTTGGCCCTGAAAGAGTTAATAATCTCATGTTATAAATTATATTGTTTTAAAGAAAAAAAAATCGGTTTGGCAACAAACCTGGCGCTCAACAAAATTTAAATCAATTCATAAAAATAAATAATTAAATAAATAATATAAAAAAATAAAACAGTATAAAGTGGCCCAACAACGTGGGGCGGTTTTTGCACGTTTATCAGTAAAGAGCAAACTAGGTTTCCAGTGAGGCCAAATAAATTTAATAGTCTGTACAATATTTTTGCGAATTGATAGTAATTTTTGCCACGATTGTGACAAGAAACTTTAAAATTTTTATTCCAAATTTATGAAATTGAGGTCAGGTAAGACAATGGATCCAAAACAAACTACTTCTGATACAACCACCTCGCAACAAACTGGCGACAGTGCATCCAATGAAAGCACCATGATGGAAAAATTAATGGAAATGATGGCAAACATGAACTACCAGATGAACAAGAACAGCACACAGTTGGAAGAAAAAATGGAAACGCACAATGCTAAATTGGAAAAAAAAATGGAAACACATAATACTAAACTGGAGGAGAATTTACAGAGCATTAATACAGAATTGAGTTTGAACAAAATACAGATGGAAACCTTAGAAACGAATATTGGTAAGAGAATTGAAGAAAATAATCAAGAACTTAGAAACAAAATGGAAATATTGGAAAATAAATGGGCATCAATGAAAGAAACAAATACCCATGAAATTAATACATCGGTAAGAGAGGCAACAAAAGATTTAAGGGATGAAGTTATAAAAGAAGTCGAAAATATTATGGACACAGGAATGGTACAAGTGGGAAATACCATAAAAGAACAGGAAAGGAAGATATTTGAGAACACGAAGATGTTAAACGATGGCTTAAAGAACAGGAATGCAAGATATTTGAGAACACGAAGATGTTGAAACATGGTTTAAAGGAACAGGAGAACAAGATAAAAGAAAATACGAAGATGTTGAGAGAAGGAATCAAGGGAGGACACACAATGACGTATAACTACCCATGTAATAGAACACCATTCTATTTTTATGGAGATAACAGGGTACACCCGAGGACATTTTTAACAAGATTAAGACAGCAGTTAAACCCAATGCAAACAGAGGATGAATTAAAAGCTACTATACAGAACATGATAAAAGGTGAGGTGGAATATTGGTTCCAGGTAATAGTTGATAAGTTTAGTTGTATTGATGAATTTGAGGTACTTGTATTAAAACATTTCTGGTCGGATTATATCCAACAAAAACATAGACACAATTTATTCAATGGAAAATATAACGAAAAAAGCGGTATGAGTAGGGAGAACTACGTTTTGAGAAAGATTTGCAACATAACTCATTTAGAACCTAAATTTACTGAGGGGGAAACTGTAAGATACCTTGCTAGACATTTCACGAGTAACATACAAAATATTATAATCACTCAAAGAATAGCAACAATTGATGAGCTAATTGAATACCTTCGGGAAATTGATGATTATAGACCTTGTCAAAACACAAATAATCAGAGTGGTCAAAATAGTAGCAGATTTGTCAATAATGAGGGGGGAAACCAATTTAAACGATATTACAATGATGATAGGGAAAGTCAGAGATATACTAGCTATAATAATAATCAATACAGGAACGGAAATAATAATAGGAACTATGAAAATAGAAATTATGACAACAGGTATTATAATAAAGAGGGAAATCGGTATAATAGAAACGAGAATCGAAATGAAAAAGAAAATAATGACAAGGGTAATTTTAATCGGTATAAGGAAAATGAAGATAAGAGGGAACAAAGAAACTATAATTAAAATCAGTATTATAACAATTCAGAAAATAGAAATGGGGAAAATAATAATAGAAATGAAAGGAAATATGTAAAATGGGATGATAGGTGAAATTCTTATGGTGAAAATCAAAGTAATAACAGAACGTATACTCGAGTAGCAAACACAAACATTGTCAGGGAAAGCACGGGAAATGACACGAGTAAGATAAATCTTAATCAAATAGATACGGTTGCTCAAATTAATGAGAGACCTGGGGCACAGGATTTTTAGATAAGATGGTTTTAACAATTAGGTCTAGTTACGAACACATGCGAGAATTTATAGGCGATGAGGAAGGAAATCAAAAACAAAATATTAAAATAAGTCAATTACCAATTATTCAATTAAAAATAAATAATATTAAACTAAATTCTTTAGTTGATACGGGTTCTGAGATTAGTTTGTTAAATGAAGAGGTATATAATAAATATTTAAACAAGATAAACAAATGTATAAGGGTGTCAAAAATAAAACTGGTAAATGCCAATGGAAAAAAATTTGCGGATTGTAACCGAATATTAAATACAGAATTTGAAATAAAAGATCAATTGTTTAAAGGGGATTTTGTGCTAGTAAATAATATGAATTATGATGTACTATTAGGGGAGGGCATACTCTCGGATATAAGGGCTAAGATAGATTTGGGGGACAAGTTATTATTGATAGAAGGTCAGGAAGTACCTATCTTCAATTTAAGTTATTTAAAAGGCAAATGTGCCGAGGTAGAATATGATTATAATGGCGAAAAAGCCAAGGTGAAATATGATAATAATGGCGAAAAAGCCAAGAAAAATAATACATTAAATGGTGGGAAAACCAAGTGTATAAATGGGGAAAATGGGGAAGATACAGTGGAAACAATCACGTATGTAATGAATACAAATTTTATAAAGCCCGAGGAGTTAATGATTAGTTGTCCTGTTCAAAAAGAAAAAAAAAGACAAACATTATTACTAAAGTATAATTCTTTAATAAACTTCGAACCGCGAGTAGCAAAAGGTTACATTCACAAATTAGAGGTAGATGAAAATAAAGCATTCAAGTGTAAGACATATCCTATACAATATAAATATAAAGATGAAGTACAAGCTGAAATAAATAACATGTTAAATGCAAATATTATAGAATCCGCAAAAACAAATTACATTAACCCGATAGTAGTAGTACGAAAAAAAGATGACACTATTAGATTATGTTTAGATGCACGGAATCTAAACCAAATTACAAAACCGCAATTCGGTGCGCCCCAAAATATTGATTCATTATTATCAAAGGTGGGTAAGAACACCATATTTCCTAAACTAGATTTAAAGAATTCATTCTGGTTAATTCCACTGCATCCTGATTCTTGCAAGTATACTGGTTTCAGTATAGATGGACATATTTTCCAATTCAAAGTCATTCCGTTCGGACTTCAGTCAGCCTCATCCGCATTAGTAAGGGCAATGCAAAACATTCTTGATAAATTTGATACCTTTTGTGTGCATTATATCGATGATATTTTAATATTCTCTGCAACAGAACAAGAACATGCTAAACATCTTGATACAATTTTAAATGCTTTGAATGAAGCAGGCTTAAAATTAAATTTAGAAAAATGCGAATTTTATAAAACCTATGTAAGATATCTGGGGTATAAGATTAAACAAGAGGGTATTAGCATTGGGGAAGAGCGAATCAAAGAACTTAAAGACTATCCTAGACCCACAAATTTAAAAACTTTAAGAGGTTTATTAGGTATCCTTAATTACTACAAGAAATTTATTCCGAATTTGTCAGAATTAGAATTACCATTAATCGAACTTTTACGCAAAAATAATAAATGGGAATGGAATGAGAGGCGCGAAAACGCGTTTCAAAACATAAAGAAAAAATTTCATGAAAATTTGTTACTCCATAGCCCAGACTTTTCAATTCCGTTTACTTTACGTACTGATGCTTCAGACAACAGTGTGACAGCTGAGCTCACACAAATGCAAGGGGGGATAGAAATACCCATATGTTTTATTTCACGTGTATTGAGACCGTACGAGACACGCTATTCAGTAAGCGAGAAAGAAATGGTTGCCATAACATACGCATTATCTAAGCTATCCTATTACCTCATAGGAAATCATTTTATTATTGAGACCGATCATTCAGCACTCTGTTACCTTATGAAGAACAGATGTGCGAACAATAGAATCTATAGGTGGTCGCTTCTCATACAAGAATACTCCTTCACCATAAAACATAAACCGGGAAGACTAAATATCACTGCAGACGCACTGACACGCAACCGACAGATAGACACAAACAACGCAAATACTTTCACAGTAGCACTCAATACACTATCATACACAAACAATTTGTATTCATATAATAAAGTCGCACACAGTCAAGAACAACTCCAAAAACTCAGACACAAATCACACACAATCAACACCACACACCTACAGAGGTTTCACTATTAAAGATAACTTTATAATAAAAACTATCCATAATGAGAAAAAATATGTTGTTGATGAAAGTTTGGCAGCAGAGATAATTCTAGATTTGCATAATAAGTATTCTCATATTGGTATAAGGAAAACGTGGCTCGTTTTTAGAGAAAATTATTATTGTAAGCGAGATTTATCGCTCGCTAAAGAACTACTTATAAAATGTCATGAATGTTGTCTAGGAAAATCAAAAAACTATAGGAATCAGAACGTACCACAAACTATAATAACGAGTAAACCATTAGAATTAGTCGCGATGGACTTTGTTAGCAACTTAATACCTAGTGAAGATGGATATAAACACATCTTGGTTATTGTTGACGTATTTTCGAAATTTATTAAGTTATATCCCACCAAAAGATGTAACACCATAACGGTTAAGAAAAAACTCCATCATTACTGTAAGAATATAGGAAAGCCTAAAAAGATATTGACTGATAATGCAACATATTTCAATAATGATAAACTAAAGGAGTTTTTACAAAAAAGAGACATTAAACTGTCATTCACCACAATACGACATCCACAGGCAAATCCTGCGGAAAGATATATTCAAGAAGTAATACGATTCATGAGACTAACCATACAACATAATCATCGAGAGTGGTTATTTTCAGTATCTGATATAGAACATTATATCAATAATGTACCGAATACGTTGACACAAATTGCGCCAGTTCTAACCATGTTAGGTCAGTTACCTGACAGGCCGTGAACAAACACGGAAAACCTAAATTTAGAACATATTCATAAACAGGTAAAAACACGGATAGACAGAAATGCTTAACGATATCTCAGTAGGGTAAACAAAAACTTTAAAAAGAGAAAAAAATTTGACAAGGGGGACTTAGTAGTCATCAAACGATTAAAAGTGTCTGACTACAAAAACAATATTTGTGCTAAACTTCAAAATCCTTATGAAGGACCATATGTAGTAGAAAAGGTTTTAACTGAAAACACATATGAACTAAAAGATGAAACGAGAAATATAAAAAGGGGAAATTTCCATATTGAATTAATGTATCCATACAAACCTGAACCGAAGGTAGAGTAAACTGGAATAAAAATTTGATAAACAGTTGTCACAAAATGTAGAGCTAATAATAAAATTTTCAAAATTTCAAATTTTCTTATAGCTGAGGGGGATTTGTTGTGACAACAAGGTAATCACATCCCAGGGAATTGTACAGATTGTTAAAAATTTGATTTCACAGGGTAAACTGAAAAATCCACTATAAAATGGCCAAATTAAATTATAAAAACCTATGCGTTAGATGTAAAACATTACTGAAATCTTTGAGCAATAACAGCATGATATTGTAAACAGGATAACAAACCTAAGTTCTAATGAAACACAACCAAAAGTATTAAATTATTGTAAACGAAACGTAAAAGGTCAAATGACCAAAAATAATATTTAAATGTATCATACCCGAATGTTTTATATAACATAATATGTACAGGACGTTAAACATGGTTTAATATCTATTAAGTTACGTCACTATGAACTATAACATGTAGACTTAATGTGAAATAAAAACATTATTTGTAGTGAAATTTTCAATAAGTACTCATGAGTGAGCTATAAGCACTAAAAGACTTGATAAACGCATATCCAAAATCATGGATACAAAAACATTATTAGTAAGAACGGTAGACTCCACCGCAGAAGTGAAAAGTGATAAAAACTGTAGAATTTCACATCGTATTGACTTAAAAGTAATGAATATGGTAGATACTTACTATATTTCACTAAAGAACGTGAAAGTTCTAGAATACTTGGACTATTAGAGGTCTCAAGATCCATTAATTAAAATAAGGGTGCATAACCTTACATATTTCAGACTGTATCTCACAAAAGAGAAAATTTATGTTGATAAAACCCAGACATGGTGTTGAAGGGAACTTTTCCTAATAGTTTTCATAAGTTGTATGTTAAAATTTCATCAAGGTAGATAAGTTGTAAGCCAGTCAAGAAAACCAATGACAGTTTGCGGTACCCTAAAAAGGCAAAAAATGCATTGGTCATTATTTTGATGTAAAATATAGTAGGATAAGTCTTATTAGTATAGAATTGTTCAGAGAGGATTGCTAATCAATTTACATAATAGTTATATTAGTATAAGATAGTTTTTAGTTGAATATTTGTAAAAATAGATGGTAATAGAAACATTTTAAATATTGACAAAAACATATAGTATGGCATATCAGAAAACGCAGAATAAGCTCTAGTAAATGAATATGAAATCAGTTTTATCATTCTCAATCTACAAAAAGAATTATATTAAAATAAAGTTTTTCATAATAAAATGACAGAAATCAAGTATTCTGTTTTGTAATATAAATGTCAAACTAGGCTTGTGTGGGCCAATAGAATTCCACAAATTCAAATTGAGTATGTTGATAGTATTGAAAGCGTAAGGACGCATAAATTGAGAACAAAAAAATAACCTCACTTTTTAAAAATCAAAATAAATAATGAAACCAGCATACTCACATTAATAAGTAAACCAGGTTGAAGATAAAATTTAAAATATTTGATATCCAAGTGGATTAAGATATGCTGAACAAGTAATAGTTCTGTTCCTGAAAGAAATCATAATTTAAAATAAAATTTCTATAACCAAATATGTCAACAAGTTTTGTTTACGAATAAGAAGAAGTAATTTAAAAGGTATTATTTTGTGCAACGCATATTTTGAAGTGCAAGTAATCTGGTAAATACTTACCTAGATTTAATAATAAATCCAGTGATATTTTAAAACAAAGTGAATTTCATCGAAACGTCAAGAGCTCCGTCAAAACAGTGCTGCCAGCGGTATAAAGGAAGTCGACAGTTTAAAAGCTGGAGCGTGCGCACGCAAAAGAATAAGGAGCACCGATCGATAGGATTCAAGGTAACATCTAAATAACCAAACAAATAAAACCCTAGGTAATTGAAATCAGGCATATGATTATTTTTCAACTAAATAAAGGCCAAATTGTAATTTTATTTTAGTTTTAAGTTTAAATATTATCCAAATTTTATACTCTTTTGTGACATTTCATTTTTATCTTTAAATTGATTAGCATATTAAAAATTTGTAAAAAAACCAGTGGTTGTGTCTTTCATTGGAACCTACAGTTTGCTGAAGAGGATAGAAACGTGCATTTTGAGCAATTGACACCACTCTTGGCCCTGAAAGAGTTAATAATCTCATGTTATAAATTATATTGTTTTAAAGAAAAAAAAATCGGTTTGGCAACAAACCTGGCGCTCAACAAAATTTAAATCAAATCATAAAAATAAATAATTAAATAAATAATATAAAAAAATAAAACAGTATAATATATATATATATATATATATATATATATATATATATATATATATATATATATATATATATATATATATATATATTGTTGTGATAACTTGCCTGGTCCCCAAAATATTATGTGCAAGTCACGGTGTATGAATTTGAAACAAAACTTAATGTAAAGGCACAGCCAAAGTTTGTACAATAGTGCAAATCTTGTGAAGGCAGGGAAATAAAACAGAATCTTAAATTTTAACAGTGACTCAAAGATACATTATCAATAAGAGACGTTATGAATGTATGTGGTGAACAACCCCAGCAAAAATGTACAATGTTAAAAAAATAAATAACGGGTAAAACCATACCTAGAAATAGTGCGCTCGTGCATGTAAAGGTGAATTTCAAAAGACTCATTAAACAGTAGTGCTACCTCCGAAAGAAATACAGTGTGTGTAGAAGTCGGCAGAAACATCTCTAGGGCATCACAGGTGGTAGGACAGCATCAGCACTGAAATAAAAAGACAAAAATTTGTGAAATTTAAGTTATGAACACAGCAAAGTAAATGCAATTTTCGTAACTTAGATGATAATGTGCAAACAAAACATTACTGATGTGAAAACATTCACACAAAAACTTTAAAACAAAAATGTTTTCAAAACATCGGCAACTCATGCCGCAGATATGAACTTTTGAATTTTATGAATTTTAACTGCTCCTAACTAGGGTAAATACTATAGAAAAGTTGCATACTTACGTAGGTATTGTAGAGAACGTCAAATATCTTGAACATTATGAATATAAGGACGTCTACTATCAAAAGCCTCTGCACCACTAAGCAAAAACGCCATAAACATTATCAATTGTTGAAAAATATAAACTATCAGTAGATGTCTTATTCTGTATTTTGTAGGACAGGATTCCACATAGTAGATATAAGTTGTTTTCGTTTGAATTTAATTATAGGGAGTCAGAGCATCACCATGTTAGGTTGGGCCGCTCCGCCTAAAAAACATTTCATCACGTAAAAGTTATAAAAAGTTGTGTAGATCTAAGTCAGGGGTATAGATTTGTTTATTCTAGGATAATGATCAACCTGTGATAGAATTTTATAGGTAATAGGTAGTATTTTAAGCAAATTATGTAAAGTTTGGTGATATAGAAAATTTTCTGAAAAACACAGAAAACCCCAACATATGGTATATCATTCGATTCAGAATGGTCTCTAATTTGCAAAAATAATAATAATTTAGTCATATAAAAATCCAAAAGAGAATAAATTCAATTCAAAATTTCGGAAAAATAAATTCATAAAATCAAATATGCCATTCCTTGGAAAAACGTCAAAATGGGCCTATCAGAGCCGCGTTTTCCAAAGTTAGTCTTGTTTTGTATTTGAAAGCGTAAGGACGCTAAAATTTAAGAGGAAGTAACCTCAAAAAGTATTATTTTGTCTTTGAAAGCGTGAGGACGCTAAAATTTAAGAGGAATTAACCTCAAAAAGTATCGTTTTGTCTTTGAAAGCGTGAGGACGCTAAATTGTAAGAGGAAGTAACCTCAAAATAATTGTTTAAAGAAAATAAAAATGGGAATATAAGTTATTCCAAGTAAATGTCAAGATTAAAAAAGGAAGTAAGTCCCAAATATAAAAAATTAAACATTATATAGTAAATAGAGTCCAGGTGGACAAAACTACGAGCTTTTCTTCGTTAAAATAAGTTAAAAATTATATAAATTAAATTCAGAAACGTTTCTATATGACAGAAACTTAAATAAAAACAATGTCAGAAATGTTAAGTCGTCGAATGTAAACAGTGCATCGATTAAAAGTATAATTCACAGTTACAAAAGGTAATTACTTACCTTAAATAAAAATAAAGCAGTGTATCCATAAAATAAAGTGCAATTCATCGAAATAATCAAGAAAAGGCAATCAGAAACAACCCACGTCATTTCGCCATATTGTTTGGAACATCAGCTGATAAATTGACAGAACCGTTTGCAGTTAGGGCGTCTTCAGACTACGGCGAACGCAAAAAGGTGCGTTCAGACGTCGCCGAACAACGGGAAAGATATTAAAAAGGTAACAGAGTACTCTGAGAATAGTAAACATAATTTCCTTACTAGGAAATATAGTCCGTCTGACTAGTTCTTTTAAATAAAAGTCCATAAAATAGTTTAGAATAGTTTATTTTAGTCTGTAAGTCATTTTCTTTCAGGAGTGTAATACTAAAAGTCCTTCCCAGGAAAATCAAAATTTGTTAATACATGTTTATTGTTGAAATTCATAACGCCTTTTATTGAAATTCTAGCTTGTCAGGTCACTTTTGTATTGCATGAACCCAACCCTGAGATAGAGAATCTTTACAAATTGTAAAACTCGTGCTAATAAAGTTATATTTCTTGTGATATTTGTTGCTACAAGAGCAACTCGCATGACAGTAAGTAAGAATATAACAATTTGACACCGCAACGTGGGGCAGCGACAGTAAGTCTGTCTGTAACAATTCGACCCCCCAACGTGACGGCAGGGAAAGAACAAGAATATAACAATTTGGCGCCCAACGTGAAGGCAGGGAACGAACCAGAGTGTAACAATTTGACGCCGTAACGTGGCGACTCGCAATAAATTTAGCACTACAACGTAAATTTGAAACTAAAATATAAAATTTCCCTCAACATAACAATTTAGCGTTGCAGCATAGGGCGATCGAGTGCATTTATCCTAAAATTATAATTTCACTTCATATATCTTATTACAAATTGGCACTATGGTATAAATTTTGAAGCAAGAATATAAAATTGTACTCAATAATAAACTTTATTCACAGGATTCATCATAGAATTTGTAGATAGCGGGTACATGGATTTAAGGTCAGGTAAATCAATCATTATGGCTGATCAAGAGCAACAAAGCACCTCAACACAACAAGACACTATATTTCAAGGGGGTAACGACACGCATAACATAATACAGCAAGCTGGGGATACAACAGAAACACCACCAGTAGACGCATCCATACTACAACAATTATTAACCATGATTTCTGATATGAATGAAACAATAAATAACAAATTGGACCAAACAAAACAAGGAATAAATCAAAACATGGATACCATGATTTCTGATATGAATGAAACAATAAATAACAAATTGGACCAAACAAAACAAGGAATAAATCAAAACATGGATAAGAAATTCAACGAAAATGAAAAGAAAATGGAAAATATCGCTAAGAAATTTGAAAATATGAATAAAAAACTTGAAGAATATAATAACAAAATCGAAGAGTGTAGAAATGAAATGTATGAAAGAATGGGAACAATGGAAAACAGGCTAGAAAAGTTTACAGATGATATTAAAGTAGACATTGAGAAAAAGATGAGAGAAGCGACAAGTGAAATGAAAGAAGAGGTTAAAGAAGAAGTGAGACTAAATGTAGAAAGCTTGTTGGTGGTAGGTTTTCAAGAAGTAGAACAAAGAATGACAACACAAGAGAAAAAAATTGCAGATAAAATAAAAGAACAGGATAGACAGATGAAAAAAAATACAGAAATGTTGATGGAAAAGGATAGGCAACAATTAAACTACATGAACACACCCACATGCACAAGATCGCAATTTTATTTCTACGGGGACTCTAGAACACACCCGAAAGTTTTTATGACACGTCTTAGGCAAATCATGAGTACACAATACACTGAGACAAATTTAAAACACACCATACAAAACATGCTCAAAGACGAGGCTTTGATTTGGTATGAAATCATAATCGACAAGTTTCAAACATTAGAGGAATTTGAGTCTTTACTCCTTAAACAATATTGGAGTATTTTATCTCAACAAAAAATAAGATTCAATCTCTTCAATGGGAAATATAATGAACATTTTGGGCTCAGTAGGGAGAGTTATATTTTGAGAAAATTTTATAACATTAGATATTTAGAGCCAAATTTCACTGAAAAAGAAACAGTAACTTATTTATCGAAACACTTTTCTGATGATATTCACAGCGTTATCATTACGCAGAGAATTGATACAATAGACCAGCTAGTTGAGTATCTTAGGGAAATCGACGATCATAGGACAGGGTGGAGGAAACCAAGAGACTATATAAATGACAGACAAATTTTCGAAAATGCAAACTGGGATTCATACAGGGGAAATGATACATACCGATATAACAGGTATGAAGGTAGAAATAATAATTTCAATCAAGGAAACCGATATTATAACAATAGTAATGCAAACAGGGGAAACAATTTTAGGAACAATAACGAGCAATGGAATTATAACCGGTATAACGACAATAAAAATATTAATAGAAATAACGAAAACAAAATTTATGAACAAAGAAACAGGTATTTTGATAACGATTCACAGAATAAAAACAATGGGCCTAGTAATAAAAATGTGAGATGGGATGACCAAAGGCAAGATATCCAAGATAAGAGAGATGACAGGACTTATGCGCAAATGACAAATACAAACGTACAGAATAGAAATAGGGAAAGGACAGGAGGTTCAGACGACGTGAGCAAAATTACGACGACGGCACAAATCAACAGGAGTTCATCCGAACAGGATTTTCGGAACAGGACGTTTTAATTTCAATATCCACGTATCAGCACATGCGGGAATTTATAAAAACGGGCGATGAAAACGGAGTAACGAAAAATGATTTAAATCAATTACCTATTTTAAAGCTAAATATTAATAATCAACAATATAATAGTCTGATCGATACCGGATTTCAGGTTAGTCTTATTAATCAAAAGTTATACGACAAATATGTTAATGAAAATCATAAAAATGAGCATATAAAAATATCCAAGATAAATTTAATAAGTGCAGGGGGGAAAAAGTTTGCAGAATGTAATAGAATTTTAAATTGTAGATTTAAAGTGAATGAACATGAATTTAGAGGTAATTTTATTATGATAAATGATATGAAATTTGACATTGTGATCGGGGAAGATATCTTATCGCAGCTTAAAGCAAAAATAGATCTTGAAAAGAAGTTTATCGAATTAGAGGGAAAAATGTTTCCTATTTATTGTATGAATAATTTAAAAAATAAAATTGATAAGGGCCAAAGTGCCGAAGCTAATAAACATAAATTTAATAATGGTCAAGGAACCAAAATTAATATTGTTGAAATCGACAAACGGGTCGATGAGTGTATGAGGAATGATGATAATTCATACGTAGTGGAATATAACGGTAAACTGTCTGTAGAATATTTTAATAAACTGAATGCGATTATGAGAGAATGCTTGACAGAATGTCGTAGAGAAAAGCAAGAATCTAAAGTTAAAAGTGAATACATTTGCAAAATTTTAAAAGAAAATCGAAAAAGAAATAAGAATAAACTATTAGGATATGTAAAAGGTTGTAAAGCAACAATTAATGAAAAATATAAATTAACTAAAATATTCAAAAATAAGGTAATTGAGGATAAAAATTTAAATTTTATAAAGAATACGCATAGCATATTCAAAACTAAAATAAATTCTAAAAATAAACGTAATGAAAAACATGTGCAAGGTTTACAAGAAGTTAAAACGTCTAGTAAAAGGATAAACTACAAAAATATGACCATGATCAAAATCAAATTGTCTAACCATAGGGACGACTTAAAATATTTTAGTAATGAAACTAGTAATAATAATAAAAATAAAATAATAAAAATAAAATAATGGCAAATTGTCCAGATAAACATAAAAGTATAATAAAAGAATTGCTAAATAAGTACATATCATTAGTTAATTACGAAGCTAGAGTAGCAACGGGCTATGTCCATAGGTTGGAAGTTGATGAAACAAAATCTTTTAAATGTAAAACATACCCAATACCATATAAACACAGGGAATTAGTATCAATTGAGCTACAAAATATGCTTAATGCTGGCATTATTGAATCGGCTAGGACAAGTTACATTAATCCGCTAGTAGTGGTAAGCACGAGAGACAACTCTATCAGGCTATGCTTAGACGCTAGAAATTTAAATCTAATCACAAAGGCACAATATGATTCTCCACAGACGATAGATACCATGTTGGTTAGAGTTGGTAAAAATGCAGTATTTTCGAAACTTGATCTCAAAAATTCCTTCTAAATTATTCTGGATAGGTACGAGTCTTTCTGTCTCCATTACATTGATGAATCCTGGTGTTTTCTGAAAGTGAGGATAAACATTATGAACATTTGGAAACAATATTAAGTGCTTTAAATGAGGCAGGATTGAAATTAAACGTAGATAAGTGTGAGTTCTAAAGAGTAAACGTAACATATTTGGGCTATTACACCCATACGTACCAGCCTGAATCAAATTTAGAGTAAAATTAATTAAAATATCCAATCAATCTTATCACAACTAATTTACACGCTAATAAAAAATTTTCAAATATTTAAAATTTTGTCTTAGCTGGAGGGGGAACTGTTGTGATAACTTGCCTGGTCCCCAAAATATTATGTGCAAGTCACAGCGTATGAATTTGAAACAAAACTTAATGTAAAGGCACAGCCAAAGTTTGTACAATAGTGCAAATCTTGTGAAGGCAGGGAAATAAAATAGAATCTTAAATTTTAACAGTGACTCAAAGATACATTATCAATAAGAGACGTTATGAATGTATGTGGTGAACAACCCCAGCAAAAATGTACAATGTTAAAAAAAATAAGTAACGGGTAAAACCATACCTAGAAATAGTGCGCTCGTGCATGTAAAGGTGAATTTCAAAAGACTTATTAAACAGTAGTGCTACCTCCGAAAGAAATACAGTGTGTGTAGAAGTCGGCAGAAACATCTCTAGGGCATCACAGGTGGTAGGACAGCATCAGCACTGAAATAAAAAGACAAAAATTTGTGAAATTTAAGTTATGAACACAGCAAAGTAAATGCAATTTTCGTAATTTAGATGATAATGTGCAAACAAAACATTACTGATGTGAAAACATTCACACAAAAACTTTAAAACAAAAATGTTTTCAAAACATCGGCAACTCATGCCGCAGATATGAACTTTTGAATTTTATGAATTTTAACTGCTCGTAACTAGGGTAAATACTATAGAAAAGTTGCATACTTACGTAGGTATTGTAGAGAACGTCAAATATCTTGAACATTATGAATATAAGGACGTCTACTATCAAAAGCCTCTGCACCACTAAGCAAAAACGCCATAAACATTATCAATTGTTGAAAAATATAAACTATCAGCAGATGTATTATTCTGTATTTTGTAGGACAGGATACCACATAGTAGATATAAGTTGTTTTCGTTTGAATTTAATTATAGGGAGTCAGAGCATCACCATGTTAGGTTGGGCCGCTCCGCCTAAAAAACATTTCATCATGTAAAAGTTATAAAAAGTTTTGTAGATCTAAGTCAGGGGTATAAATTTGTTTATTCTAGGATAATGATCAACCTGGGATAGAATTTTATAGGTAATAGGTAGTATTTTAAGCAAATTATGTAAAGTTTGGTGATATAGAAAATTTTCTGAAAAACACAGAAAACCCCAACATATGGTATATCATTCGATTCAGAATGGTCTCTAATTTGCAAAAATAATAATAATTTAGTCATATAAAAATCCAAAAGAGAATAAATTCAATTCAAAATTTCGGAAAAATAAATTCATAAAATCAAATATGCCATTCCTTGGAAAAACGTCAAAATGGGCCTATCAGAGCCGCGTTTTTCAAAGTTAGTCTTGTTTTGTATTTGAAAGCGTGAGGACGCTAAAATTTAAGAGGAAGTAACCTCAAAAAGTCTTATTTTGTCTTTGAAAGCGTGAGGACGCTAAAATTTAAGAGGAATTAACCTCAAAAGGTATCGTTTTGTCTTTGAAAGCGTGAGGACGCTAAATTGTAAGAGGAAGTAACCTCAAAATAATTGTTAGAAAATAAAAATGGGAATATAAGTTATTCCAAGTAAATGTCAAGATTAAAAAAGGAAGTAAGTCCCAAATATAAAAAATTAAACATTATATAGTAAATAGAGTCCAGGTGGACAAAACTACGAGCTTTTCTTCGTTAAAATAAGTTAAAAATTATATAAATTAAATTCAGAAACGTTTCTATATGACAGAAACTTAAATAAAAACAATGTCAGAAAGGTTAAGTCGTCGAATGAAAACAGTGCATCGATTAAAAGTATAATTCACAGTTACAAAAGGTAATTACTTACCTTAAATAAAAATAAAGCAGTGTATCCATAAAATAAAGTGCAATTCATCGAAATAATCAAGAAAAGGCAATCAGAAACAACCCACGTCATTTCGCCATATTGTTTGGAACATCAGCTGATAAATTGACAGAACCGTTTGCAGTTAGGGCGTCTTCAGACTACGGCGAACGCAAAAAGGTGCGTTCAGACGTCGCCGAACAACGGGAAAGATATTAAAAAGGTAACAGAGTACTCTGAGAATAGTAAACATAATTTCCTTACTAGGAAATATAGTCCGTCTGACTAGTTCTTTTAAATAAAAGGCCATAAAATAGTTTAGAATAGTTTATTTTAGTCTGTAAGTCCATCATTTTCTTTCAGGAGTGTAATATTAAAATTCCTTCCCAGGAAAATCAAAATTTGTTAATACATGTTTATTGTTGAAATTCATAACGCCTTTTATTGAAATTCTAGCTTGTCAGGTCACTTTTGTATTGCATGAACCCAACCCTGAGATAGAGAATCTTTACAAATTGTAAAACTCGTGCTAATAAAGTTATATTTCTTGTGATATTTGTTGCTACAAGAGCAACTCGCATGACAGTAAGTAAGAATATAACAATTTGACACCGCAACGTGGGGCAGCGACAGTAAGTCTGTCTGTAACAATTTGACACCCCAACGTGACGGCGGGGAAAGAACAAGAATATAACAATATATATGTAGTGATAGCCAAACGGCCCTCAAGGCCCTTGCATCGAATCGGACCAAGTCAAAACTGGTCCAAAACTGTAAACGGGCCCTCTGCGAACTTGGCTCATCAAACTGGGTCAGGCTCCTCTGGGTGCCTGGACACAGCAACATTGAGGGTAACGAGCGGGCCGACGCTCTGGCCAGAAGGGGCTCTCGTAAACCTCTGCTCGGTCCGGAGCCGGCTCTCGGCTACCCTAGATCCCAAACCAAGAGGTTAATAGATAACTGGACTCGCTCCCAGTTCATTGACCTCTGGGATTCCTATCCTGGACTCCGGCAAGCGAAGCTCCCAATCTCAGGACCCTTGCGGGAGAAAACAAAGCAATTTCTGCGTCTAAGCAGAAAGCAAATTAGAGCCGTAACAGGCCTCCTGACCGGACATGGCTCTTTTAGGAAACACCTACACACAATGGGGGTGGTTGACCACCCCGATTGCAGGTTCTGTGAGGACGAGGAGGGGAGTTCCATCCGCGTTCTCACTTCTTGCCCAGGACTGATGAATCTGAGGCACAAACACTTCGGCACTGGCTTTCCAATGCTGGAGGAAATAAGGAGTTCTCCCGTGGGAAGGATTTCAGCCTTTGGGCTGGAATCCGGTCTGTACGGGGGAGCTCTCTAACATTTTAGCGGTAGCCCAATGGGCCACAAGGCCTGAGTGCGGCGACCTCCAGGCGCCCTGCTAAAAGAAGAAGAAGACGCCTCGCCCCGACTCTGAGTTCCAGGAAGGCCAGGGATTCTCTGGGGTATCCACACCTCCCTCCGATGCACTCTGGGAGACGATAGTCTCCGAGCACCTGGAGCTGACGCCGCCGTCGCATCGGCTAACACCGGCGTCAGAGCGACGACGCACTACGGATACCCGGATTCATCATTCGACGCTGCCTGAGGAAGAACACACGAGGGTCAGGTCCACTACCACGACGGAGGCAACGGCGACCACTCTGCCTAGCTATGAACAGCTAGCCCACTTACTGGCCATCGCCACGGCCAATCTAGCCCGAGTGGTCCCCCTTCATGCCAGGAACGTCGCACCGCAGCCAACCACGCCGGCCCCCCTTCTTGATAGAAACGTCAGTAGAGGGTTTTGGTCGATTGTAACACCTCTTCCCTGCGGAGGGTGACGTCACAGCTGAATACGTCACGGTAGTAGATAACAGGTGAATGATTTATTGCGCAAATTATCAAATGAGATGCCACTTTTTTTACTCTATATGTTATTACATTAGTTGCAGATTACTTAATTGCAGATATTTGTATCAGATGTTTAGTGCATACGATCGTTAATGGGGTTTATTTATTATTCTGTTCGTGGGCCCTACATGAAACGAAAGTTGGAGTCATAAGAATGTATTATCTACCGAGATAACTTAAACTAAAGCAACTTTTACTGTTTTTATTGCTTGAAATGTCTAATAAATATGCAAATGAATAGTGCATTAGTTTTAAGTTAGGGCTGTAATATTTATTTATTAAATGAGATTCGAAGTAATTTGATGAACCCTACACGACATCACAGTTGGAGACATAAAAATTTATTATCTACCGAGATATCTGATAACTTACACTGAAACAATTTTTATTCTTTTTTATTGTTTAAAATATCTGACAAATATGTAAATTAAATGAACTAAACCCATGAAATGAATAGTGCATTCGTTCTAAGTTGAAGCTGTAAAATGTATTTATTTAACGAGATTAGTAGTTAATGCCAACCCTCTATGCGACACAACAACTGTCAGGCCGTCTGAGGGAGGGCTACGAAAAGGAAAATAGCTGAGGTGAGGCTATGAAAAGGAAGGCGCTCAGGTAGGGTCATGAAAACGAATCATGCCGAGCGCTCCCGGAAATAATATTATGGGTAGGGGAAATTATATTTATAAAAAGTCTAGCACGAGGCACGTAAATATATCTGGTTTATTATTACTAACAGGTAATATATATACGATATAGGTCAAAAATGCAAAATCTAAAAATAGACATAAAAGTCATATGTGAAACAAATGTAAATCTAAAAATACACATCAAGGGCAAGAAGAGGTTAACAGAGTATTCACCTGTAGTAGATACGCGTGAGACAGATAGCCTGCATAGACAGGCAAGTAATATGATATGTGTGATGCAAATCTAAAAATACACATCAAGGGTAAGAAGAGGTTAACAGAGTATTCACCTGTAGTAGATACGCGTGAGACAGATAGCCTTCATAGACAGGCAAGTAATATGATATGTGTGATGCAAATCTAAAAATACGCATCAAGAGCACGGAGAGGTCAGGCAGATCATTCAGCCTATATCCGTGTCACTAACTTGTTAGGACATGTTCATGCGGTAGAAATAGTTATGTCTTCACGTCTATCACTTAATGTTTATACTTTTATCTATACCACAATTTACCGAAGGAATTTATAGGAATGTTTAGTACAATTTATTAAAAATAATTCTATCAGTAATATGATTAAAGATATACAGGGTGTTAAATTAAAAAAAAAAAACACAGCTTAGATACCAGAAGTAAGTAGGTATATGACGCTTGTAAATTATACGCGTGAGCTTATGTGCTGTAAAAATCCTTGAGGTAGGTCGGGTCAGATACATCACGGAACTACTTGGAAAACATGCATTCAAGATTTCCTTGAGGGTTATTACCTGTATATAGGAAATACGTATCAGATAAATTTAAAATAATATTAGTGAGGGACAAAGCATATAATATAGTTTTAGCTTTGTAAATAATACGCGAGGCCAACCAGAAAAGAATCGTTGAGGTAGGTCAGAG
The DNA here is from genome assembly GCA_963583905.1 of Stenurella melanura. Lineage (NCBI taxonomy): Eukaryota > Metazoa > Arthropoda > Insecta > Coleoptera > Cerambycidae > Stenurella > Stenurella melanura. The sequence goes on along the minus strand of OY757316.1, from coordinate 61,360,074 downwards.
CAGATACATCACTGGACTACTAGGAAAATGTGCATTCAAGAATACCTGAATGCTTGTGTATAGGAAAATTATCTGTCTTAATGATAAAAACAATATATTCGAGCGGAAAATAGTTCGCATTATTGATAAAAACATGCATTCAAGAATACACGAAGGACGCTGTCTGTATATAGGTTATCGTTTCTTGATGTCAAGCAATTCGCAATATTTCATCATATGTCTGTTAAAAAGAACACGTCACTGGATTAAATTTAATAATACCAAAACCTCGTCTGTGGACAAGTAGGGTTACTACAGAAACACCTGAAGGACGCTATTTAGTGTTAGTGAAAAATTTAAAAAGTACTGACACGATAAATCTATTTTTAGCTCTGTAAATAATACACAACGTCAAACAGAAAAACACCGCATATGTGCTCAGGTGCAAAGAATCATCGCGCAGAGTACCTATTACTAGGAAAACCGACATTCAAGGATTCCTGAAAAGCATAGGAGATACGTATTAGCCCTAATGAAAATTTAAAATAATATTTTCGACCCACACGATAAGTCTATTTTTAGCTCTGTAAATAATACACAACGTCAAACAGAAAAACGCAGTCATATGTTGTGCTAGGAAGCAACACGTGAGTTGAAAGTAATATAATACATGAAAACGTAAAGTAGAATCTATTTTCAGCCTTTTAAATAATACTTCCTCAATAGACACCGTCAAACAGTCGCATTAATATAGGTAATAATCCTGGTCAAACAAAACACACCCTGTACATTGTAGAATACGTGAAACTTGAATTTAAAAACTAACTAGGCACGGGGAATAAAGCAAATTCATTTCAAGAATTAACAAACAGGGCAATTAATATATGGCGTATAAAAAATTGAGATTAGCGACTTGAGAGAAAATATGTGCGGGAACAAAAGTTCACACACTTACAACAAATAAACAAAAGTTGATATATGATATGCTGAGACAGCTTACCAAGTTAAAAATCATTGGTGGGTGCGTCAATGAAATAGAGTTTAGAATTTATTATACGGAACACAGCAACATTTATTTTTCAATGCAAAAATGTTAGTTATGTGTGGGTGTCACAGTACTACAGTTTTCACAGGATTTTCCAGGGATAGTGAATGTTTTTAACAAATGGAATGTTTCATACCCGTGTTCTTCGTAATTTGATAAACTATGATAGCCGCTTATTCATAAAGAAGTTGACATGCAAAAAGCAACATATTTCAGTGATAGCGCAAACCAAATCAATTGTGAAAAAATCTACAAATCCCAAGGAACCAGACAGATTCCTACTAATAAAATTTGTGGGCTCTTATCGATCTTTAAAAAATAGTGAATGTTTTTAACAAATGGAGATTCTCAGACCAGTGCAAGGACAACACGTAAAAATCAAAAAATGGTGGTTCGCAAGTGTTTAAAAACTAGATAGTAATTGAATATGATTGATAACAAGTTCAACTATACAATTTTTACTCTACATATAACTACAAAATCGATATAAGGGAGATAATATATTATTTTAACAAAATGATCACCTCAAGTTTATATCTGACTAGTTCCATTAATTTATATATAAAACTATTTACACATAAATGGTGTACCAGAAACAGGTGTTTAAAGGTAAAAATGAGAAATTTTTAATATACACCAGATACGAAAGGCTGACATTAGCATATCAAGGTAAGTTTACAAATTATATTAAGTATTTTAAGGGCCTCCAATAGTGTTTAATAATTTCATTTGCGGTTAAAAATGGATTAAGTTCATAGAACTATCAACTAAATAATGCTTTGGATAAATATAGCTCATGTGTTCTTTGAAATAGCCGCCCCCTTCTTATTATGTTGCTATATTGATAACGTGAAGATATCCTGTACACACAAAAGCTAACCAAAATAAAAATCAAACACCTCTAAATAGAGGACTTAAATTTTAGTATCAATAAGAATCATAAAACTTAATATGTAGTGTATAGGGTGGCACTATATCATTTAAATAAAGTAATATCAAAATGTTATGGTACAGGACAAAAATTCCCCAATCAATGCACCATTAATAAATTGTCTACATGAAGGCTCTTTGTGTAGAAAATACTGAGATTGAAATTAAAATAAAAATTATTTCAATAATTATCGTTTATTAGAAAACATACAGCACAATTTTCACTGATCACAAGGTTATAGACAAAATAGTGTCAAACGGTACGTAATTATTTACTAAATCAGACGAATAGGTAGTAATGTGTTGAGACACCTGGGAGCTCTTAATGTTTAGGATATAATCGAAGGTAGCCAATTAAACATCTGGACATCTACCAATAAATCTACAGTATAATATTGCAAGATCAAGCAAGAACTATTTAATTCAGTTTTTCTAGTTTTGACTTTACCTTTGAGCTTACTACTTCTTCTTATTTAACATTGTATTATATTTAAGATGATTTTAGCTAAACTTATTACACTACGAAGCCTAGTACCAAAACATATCAAATACTGAAAGCGTCTAACAGAAACTCCCCCCATGCTCACAACACATCTAAAAACATGATATATGGAAAATCCAAAGGTGTGCTAAGGCAAAGTAGGTGTCAGCTGTTAAAAATACTCCTCATATAGTACATTATTACATTATATTTAATATGCTTTAGTAAAAATTACACTATACCAAAACTTCTACCAAATTTCCCTAGAGAATCTTTCCTATATGTAAACATATGTGGAACAGACATGCGTTAATCTAAAAATACATCTCAAGGGCATGCAGAGGTTAATCAAATCATTCACCCTATGAGAAAAATATCCTGTGTTAACCTGTTGTAGATAAGTAGGTAATATGATATATCTGTGGAACAGACCAAGTGTAAAATGTTTTATTTTGATTGTATTTAAGTTAATAAGACACATACATTACATCACCCTGTAGTTCAAATGTCTGGTTGAGATGAGATTTTCAAGCAGAAAACCATGAAGTCCGTGACATAAATGTAAAACATACTTTATGTGTAGGTACGAGCTAAATAAAACACTCGTAGAAAACAGGGTTAATCATTAATATTGCTGAAAACACATCTCACTGGTAAAATATAAAAATTAGTGACAATTTGTTTCAACGAACCGAATCAGACATAATTCGACATTGTACATTCCATATACCAGGCACACTTTGAGTTTTGTTTTAGTAAAAAATAATTAAATCCCATACTAACTTCACCATCGTAAGAAGTTGACAAATATGCAAGTACAGCCTGAAATGCTAAATTTCCATACATGCACATAAATTACATATCTAACTAAAAACATAAAAATTTCCTCTACTTTTAACGCAACTCCTAAATATGATAGGGTCAAGATTATTACACGGTACATATGTTTAAATCTTCAGTATATATACCGAGATGTTACAATATGCCGAAGTAAACATATTATAGAAATAACTTTAAAAAAATAAGTTTTAAACGTATAAGGAACAGAGCTTCAGAACTTTCTTCTAGTAGAAATAGTCTCTGTTTTCGTTACTATCGCACAGTATTTTATTATTCACATATTCTATGTATACGAGTCAGAATCTTTAAGAATCATGTTTTGTAGTAATTTTCTACTGGTTCTTTATGGACAGCGATGTGCTGTAATCAAGTAAAATCCTTTAGAACTTTATACGCGTAATTTAAGTATCCTGAGACAAATTCTGTAATGTAACTATATGGATCATATGATATCAATTCCTCAAGCATAGCTCCAATAAATTCGCCACCTGTCTGCACCGTAGCACAACAACATTTCAACCAATTGTTCGAAATAATAGATTATTTTTAGTCTGCGAATAAACCTACCAGGTAGTCTAATTAAATATCTAACACTCATAGTCTTGGGCCGAATTTCCCAAAAACCGTTTGACGACAGAACTCAAAATTGTGACTTTAGCATGTCAAGGTAAGTTTGTGCTATAGCTCGGGATACATTTCTATTGGGTATCGAACACCCGGCGATTGGGATAATATATTAATACGGCTCGGGACAATCGACATATTAAAATACAAACTAGTGTAAACGGGGGTAAATACGAACACTGACTAGGTATAGCATAATCATTGCCTTCTATACACCAGCAAAAGAATTTGTGGGGGTTCTTTACTAAAGCTCGGGATAAATGCCTATTGAGTTTAAATACACCCGGCGATTGGGATAATGTATTAATACGGTTCGGGATAATTGACATATTAAAATATAGACTAGTATAAGCAGGGATAAATATGAACACCTTACTACAGCTTAATCATTATATTCTATACACCTGCAGCGATTGTGGTTCGATAGCCAAGTTAACTAGTTGATAAGCACCTTCTCTGTGCGCTTTTTACATATAATATCAGCTATTTTACGGTGTTTCGATCGGCTTAATATCAAAACTTTTTAACAGGTTCATAGAATATTAGCGCAGCAGGCAGATAAAAGGTATAATACAGTAATCTAATAAATATATTCTCCATAATCTAACAAATTTTACATGAGAAATAATTTCCATGTACAGATAAGTCAGAGATTAACACCTTGTATGCTTTTATACGTTGCTTGTCTACGCTCATTCAGAACTTTAAAAGAGCCATTCAACCCCTGTTTGAATATAATCAGTCAATAATACCCATATCTTACAATATATTTATACGAGATCAGATTTTCAAGCAGAAAACCATGAAGTCCGCGACTTAAATCTAAATACATGTTATGTGTGTGAGATAAACTAAAGCACGCGTAAAAACCATTAACATGATTCAAAACGTCGCTCGCTGACATCATATACAAATTAGGGCCAACTTGTTTTCAACGGATTAAAACAGACACATATTGCCGGTAGATACTTTAAGAAACGATTCACATCATCATAATTTCAGACCACTAAAGAAAATAGCAGAGTAGGATAAGTGTGGCACATGGTTACAAGTTTATTATTTCATTAAAGCTCACACCTAACTTTTCCATTGTAACTGTCCAGTATTTTTCTACATTTAATGCGGATAATGGTACTAATTTACAAAATATTCATTCTTGTCTGGGCTATGGAAGGAAATATACCTTATTTAATAAATGACATACAGGGTGCTCAATAATTAACACATTTCTTAAAAATATACAGGTGCATACATTTACATACACTACTTAGTAAAATTTCTACTTGGGAACTTGAGATTTCCTTCTGCACAGTCTCTTTCAATTATTCTTTTTAAACACCGCTATAGTTGTTTACTCAATAATTTCAAATAAATACTAATGTACCATACACCCTCGTCGTCTTACGAAATTGATGTATAATATAAAGTGCATATAATTCAAAATTAAAGAAGAAAATATGTTGAAACCAGGAATTGAACCTGGGACCTCTAGAGCTTCAGTCTAATGCTCTCCCACTGAGCTATTCCAACTCATATAAAAAAAAATTAATGAAAAAAATCTTATGTATGGATTAGGATTAAAACAATATATTTTAACTACTAATATTTATTAATATTTTACATTTACATATCAGATGAAATACAACACAATTTTCGCTGTTCACAAAACTTAAAAGTGATTACACAACAAACAAAAACGCGTTAAGCAGTATGTAAAAAGAGGAATTTCACAAGCATAGCAAATCAAGGCGCTGTTTCCTAATTCCAAGGCATAATCTGTTATATGTTGGGATACCTGAGAACTTTCAATGTTTGTGTTAAAGTTCGTGGACACATAAAAAAACAACTCGTACAAAATGTTTTTGCTTCATCTTCAAGTAAAGCAATACTGAAGTAATGTTGAATTAGACACACATAATCGCGGGCCCAGTTCTGCACAAATTGCAAACTATTAACTTCATACTGCTTTTCCATTTTGGATTCACTGTTTAGTTCTAGCTCGTCGGAAAGAAAGTCAATCATATCAGCATCAGCCATTCTCTATTCTCTGAACTCAAGCAGAAATACCAATGCTTTATAATGAATTCAAGGATATTTTTTATTAATCTTAAATGGGGGGTGAATGGATATTTTCATAGCACCAGATAACACCGGGTGCGATCGAGGCACCAGTTCCTAATTTGTTTGAGATAAATATCTTGCTTTAACCACCCCCAGTATGTTCCGATTACCCCTTTCTCTTTGCTCTTCTTCGGCGGTCTTGGTGTGGTGTTTGTTGTTTTTCGAGGCTGTCTCGCATCCTTCGGAGAACTTCTCGTGCATTCTTTGTATATGAGCTTTCAGGTTGTCTTGTCTTCTAAATGTATTATTACACAAATCACAGTCAAAAAAGGAGATTTTTTGTGAATATTGGCATGGCGACTTAGACCACTATACCATGAGAATGTTTTGCCACAATCGCCGCAAGTATACATGTTACTGTACACCAACATATAATGTATCTATAGCGTCGTGTGTCCTTATGTCCCCATATCCTTCTACCCTTATATCCCTGTATATATCCCGCTCGCATGTTCGTTAGGTTAGATTAGACAGGATGGTATAGGATGGTAGGTTTTATACCTGTATAAATCCCGCTCGCATGTTCGTTAGGTTAGATTAGACAGAATGGTATAGGATGGTAGGTACAGGTTAGACAGGATGGTATAGGATGGTAGGTTTTATACTTGTATATATCCCGCTTTTATCCCTATATACCCTTTTATACTCTGTTACCATCCTGTCTAACCTAACGAACATGCGAGCGGGATATATACAGGTATAAAACCTACCATCCTATACCATCCTGTCTAACCTGTACCTACCATCCTATACCATTCTGTCAAATCTAACCTAATGAACATGCGAGCGGGATATATACAGGTATAAAACCTACCATCCTGTCTAACCTGTACCTACCATCCTATACCATCCTGTCTAATCTAACCTAACGAACATGCGAGCGGGATATATACAGGTATAAAACCTACCATTCCTACCCAACCTACCAATAATTGAAAGAGACTGTGCAGAAGGAAATCTCAAGTTCCCAAGTAGAAATTTTACTAAGTAGTGTATGTAAATGTATGCACCTGTATATTTTTAAGAAATGTGTTAATTATTGAGCACCCTGTATGTCATTTATTAAATAAGGTATATTTCCTTCCATAGCCCAGACAAGAATGAATATTTTGTAAATTAGTACCATTATCCGCATTAAATGTAGAAAAATACTGGACAGTTACAATGGAAAAGTTAGGTGTGAGCTTTAATGAAATAATAAACTTGTAACCATGTGCCACACTTATCCTACGCTGCTATTTTCTTTAGTGGTCTGAAATTATGATGATGTGAATCGTTTCTTAAAGTATCTACCGGCGATATGTGTCTGTTTTAATCCGTTGAAAACAAGTTGGCCCTAATTTTTATATGATGTCAGCGAGCGACGTCTTGAATCATGTTAATGGTTTTTACGCGTGCTTTAGTTTATCTCACACACATAACATGTATTTAGATTTAAGTCGTGGACTTCATGGTTTTCTGCTTGAAAATCTGATCTCGTATAAATATATTGTAAGATATGGGTATTATTGACTGAATATATTCAAACAGGGGTTGAATGGCTCTTTTAAAGTTCTGAATGAGCGTGGACAAGCAACGTATAAAAGCATACAAGGTGTTAATCTCTGACTTATCTGGAAAACATGGAAATTATTTCTCAAGTAAAATTTGTTAGATTATGGAGAATATATTTGTTAGATTACTGTATTATACCTTTTATCTGCCTGCTGCGCTAATATTCTATGAACCTGTTAAAAAGCTTTGATATTAAGCCGATCGAAACACCGTAAAATAGCTGATATTATATGTAAAAAGCGCACAGAGAAGGTGCTTATCAACTAGTCAACTTGGCTATCGAACCACAATCGCTGCAGGTGTATAGAATATAATGATTAAGCTGTAGTAAGGTGTTCATATTTATCCCTGCTTATACTAGTCTATATTTTAATATGTCAATTATCCCGAACCGTATTAATACATTATCCCAATCGCCGGGTGTATTTAAACTCAATAGGCATTTATCCCGAGCTTTAGTAAAGAACTCCCACAAATTCTTTTGCTGGTGTATAGAAGGCAATGATTATGCTATACCTAGTAATTGTTTGTATTTACCCCCGTTTACACTAGTTTGTATTTTAATATGTCGATTATCCCGAGCCGTATTAATATATTATCCCAATCGCCGGGTGTTCGATACCCAATAGAAATGTATCCCGAGCTATAGCACAAACTTACCTTGACATGCTAAAGTCACAATTTTGAGTTCTGTCGTCAAACGGTTTTTGGGAAATTCGGCCCAAGACTATGAGTGTTAGATATTTAATTAGACTACCTGGTAGGTTTATTCGCAGACTAAAAATAATCTATTATCTCGAACAATTGGTTGAAATGTTGTTGTGCTACGGTGCAGACAGGTGGCGAATTTATTGGAGCTATGCTTGAGGAATTGATATCATACGATCCATATAGTTACATTACAGAATTTGTCTCAGGATACTTAAATTACGCGTATAAAGTTCTAAAGGATTTTACTTGATTACAGCACATCGCTGTCCATAAAGAACCAGTAGAAAATTACTACAAAACATGATTCTTAAAGATTCTGACTCGTATACTTAGAATATGTGAATAATAAAATACTGTGCGATAGTAACGAAAACAGAGACTATTTCTACTAAAAGAAAGTTCTGAAGCTCTGTTCCTTATACGTTTAAAACTTAAGTTACTTATATAATATGTTTACTTCGGCATATTGTAACATCTCGGTATATATACTGAAGATTTAAACCTATGTACCGTGTAATAATCTTGACCCTATCATATTTAGGAGTTGCGTTAAAAGTAGAGAAAATTTTTATGTTTTTAGTTAGATATGTAATTTATGTGCATGTATGGAAATTTAGCATTTCAGGCTGTACTTGCATATTTGTCAACTTCTTACGATGGTGAAGTTAGTATGGGATTTAATTATTTTTTACTAAAACAAAACACAAAGTGTGCCTGGTATATGGAATGTACAATGTCGAATTATGTCTGATTCGGTTCGTTGAAACAAATTGTCACTAATTTTTCTATTTTACCAGTGAGCTGTGTTTTCAGCAATATTAATGATTAACCCTGTTTTCTACGAGTGTTTTATTTAGCTCGTACCTACACATAAAGTATGTTTTACATTTATGTCACGAACTTCATGGTTTTCTGCTTGAAAATCTGATCTCAACCAGACATTTGAACTACAGGGTGATGTAATGTATGTGTCTTATTAACTTAAATACAATCAAAATAAAACATTTTACACTTGGTCTGTTCCACAGATATATCATATTACCTACTTATCTACAACAGGTTAACACAGGATATTTTTCTCATAGGGTGAATGATTTGGTTAGCCTCTGCATGCCCTTGAGATGTATTTTTAGATTAACGCATGTCTGTTCCACATATGTTTACATATAGGAAAGATTCGCTAGGGAAATTTGGTAGAAGTTTTGGTATAGTGTAATTTTTTCTAAAGCATATTAAATATAATGTAATAATGTACTATATGGGGAGTATTTTTAACAGCTGACACCTGCTTTGCCTTAGCACACCTTTGGATTTTCCATATATCATGTTTTTAGATGTGTTGTGAGCATGGGGGGAGTTTCTGTTAGACGCTTTCAGTATTTGATATGTTTTGGTACTAGGCTTCGTAGTGTAATAAGTTTAACTAAAATCATCTTAAATATAATACAATGTTAAATAAGAAGAAGTAATAAGCTCGAAGGTAAAGTCAAAACTAGAAAAACTGTGAATTAAATAGTTCTTGCTTGATCTCGCAATATTATACTGTAGATTTATTGGTAGATGTCCAGATGTTTAATTGGCTACCTTCGATTATATCCTAAACATTAAGAGCTCCCAGGTGTCTCAACACATTACTACCTATTCGTCTGATTTAGTAAATAATTACGTACCGTTTGACACTATTTTGTCTATAACCTTGTGATCAGTGAAAATTGTGCTGTATGTTTTCTAATAAACGATAATTATTCAAATAATTTTTATTTTTATTTCAATCTCCGTATTTTCTACACAAAGAGCCTTCATGTAGACAATTTATTAATGGTGCATTGATTGGGGAATTTTTGTCCTGTACCATAACATTTTGATATTAGTTTATTTAAATGATATAGTGCTCTATTAATTTGAGAATTTTTTAACCACCCTATACACTACATATTAAGTTTTATGATTCTTATTGATACTAAAATTTAAGTCCTCTATTTAGAGGTGTTTGATTTTTATTTTGGTTAGCTTTTGTGTGTACAGGATATCTTCACGTTATCAATATAGCAACATAATAAGAAGGGGGCGGCTATTTCAAAGAACACATGAGCTATATTTATCCAAAGCATTATTTAGTGGAACTATGAACTTAATCCATTTTTAACCGCAAATAACTATTGGAGGCCCTTAAAATACTTAATATAATTTGTAAACTTACCTTGATATGCTAATGTCAGCCTTTCGTATTTGGTGTATATTAAAAGTTTCTCATTTTTACCTTTAAACACCTGTTTCTGGTACACCATTTATGTGTAAATAGTTTTATATATAAATTAATGGAACTAGTCAGATATAAACTTGAGGTGATCATTTTGTTAAAATAATATATTATCTCCCTTATATCGATTTTGTAGTTATATGTAGAGTAAAAATTGTATAGTTGAACTTGTTATCAATCATATTCAATTACTATCTAGTTTTTAAACACTTGCGAACCACCATTTTTTGATTTTTACGTGTTGTCCTTGCACTGGTCTGAGAATCTCCATTTGTTAAAAACATTCACTATTTTTTAAAGATCGATAGAAGCCCACAAATTTTATTAGTAGGAATCTGTCTGGTTCCTTGGGATTTGTAGATTTTTACTTCCCTCGCATACCGAAGGGAAGTATTGTATTCGAGAAAAAATCACCCTCCGAGATTTTTTCGGATTCTGACGTTTCAGAACACGTAAATTCCGAAAATATAGGTTTTCAATTCCGTCAGTCTGTCTGTCTGTCTGTCTGTCGGTCTGTCTGTCGGTCTGTCTGTCTGTCTGTCTGTCTGTTGGTGCATTTACTAAAAAACTACTTGACGGAGAGCAGTCAAATTTGGTAGGTAGTTAACCCTACTGTCAGCGAAGAACTGGTAGAATTTTCACTGAAAAATATACAGGGTGGACCGTCTAAACGGAATAAATAGTGAAAAAAATTTTTTTTTGCTCAAATTTAAAATTTCCACGTTTCATGACGCGCTAAACGTGTTTCAGAAAAAAAATTTTTTGAAAATTTTTTTCAAACATTTTTGAAAAAATTTTTACCAAGTTGAAAAAAATTTGTTTTTGCTCAAATTTAAAATTTCCACGTTTCATGACGCGCTAAACCTATTTCAGAAAAAAAAAAATTTTGAAAATTTTTTTCAAACATTTTTGAAAAAATTTTTACCAAGATGAAAAAAATTAGTTTTTGCTCAAATTTAAAATTTCTACGTTTCATGACACGCTTAACCTATTTCAGGAAAAAAAATTTTGAAAATTTTTTTCACCAATATTTTTGAAAAAATTTTTACTACTAAAATGAATTTTTTTTTCTTTCTTCAAATTTAAAATTTTCACGTTTCATGGCATTCTAAGCCTGATTAAAAAAAAGTTTTTTGAAATTTTATCACTAAGATAGAATTTTTCTTTCTTTGTTCGGATTTTAACTATCCACGTTTCCATGACATTCTAAAACTATTCAAACAAATTTAAAAATGTTTTTGAAGAATTTTTTAAAAAATTTGAAAACATTTTTAATCCATTTATGTATCACTACTATAGAACAGACGAAAAAATTTGTTTTGCTCAAATTTAAAATTTCCACGTTTCATGATATTCCAAACCAATTTCGGAAAAAAAAAAATTGCAACATTTTGTTACCAGTTTGGAAAAAAATTTAACACCAGAATGCTCAAATTTAAATGACATTCTAAACCTAGGTATTTCAGAAAAAAAATTTTGAAAATTTTTTTCACCAACATTTTTCAAAAAGTTTTTACCACTAAAATAGATCGAATTTTTTTTTATTTGCTCAAATTTAAAATTTTCACGTTTCATAGCATTCTAAACCTATTTTAAAAATACATCATTTTTAATTTTTAAACTTTTTTTAGCACTACTATAGAACAGAAGGAAACTTTCCTTTTTGCTCTAATTTAAAATTTCTACCTTTGACATTTTAAACCTATTTCAGAAGAAAAAAATTTGAAAATTAATTTACCATCTTTTGAAAAATTTTTAAAAAATTAAATTTTTTAACCACCACTATACTTCCACTCCATTACGTGAATGTTGGATTGAAAATGTGACAGATGGCAATAACATCTGGCATATGCACCTATTATACTTTTATTGAAAAATGTACAGGGTGGTCATCCCAAGAAATAATTCAGTCATGGTGGACATTTGTAAAGGTATTTGCGTAAGCCTGCCATATGTGGCACCTGCTATTTAGTATTGAACTTTTGCTGTTGGATGAGCAATCTGTATATTTTTTTGACCAAAACTTATCAAGTTTTCTTTGTAATAATAGCAATAACTCTACTCCGATTATTATTCTCAATGGCATTTCGTAATTATTATTTTATTAGAGAGACTGCCATGAACGAGGGAAGTTCTGTGTAAATACCTTTACCGATTTTTTCACAATTGATTTGGTTTGCGCTATCACTGAAATATGTTGCTTTTTGCATGTCAACTTCTTTATGAATAAGCGGCTATCATAGTTTATCAAATTACGAAGAACACGGGTATGAAACATTCCATTTGTTAAAAACATTCACTATCCCTGGAAAATCCTATGAAAACTGTAGTACTGTGACACCCGCACATAACTAACGTTTTTGCATTGAAAAATAGATGTTGTTATGGTCCGTATAATAAATTCTAAACTCTATTTCATTGACGCACCCACCAATGATTTTTAACTTGGTAAGCTGTCTCAGCATATCATATATCAACTTTTGTTTATTTGTTGTAAGTGTGTGAACTTTTGTTCCCACACATATTTTCTCTCAAGTCGCTAATCTCAATTTTTTATACGCCATATATTAATTGCCCTGTTTGTTAATTCTTGAAATGAATTTGCTTTATTCCCCGTGCCTAGTTAGTTTTTAAATTCAAGTTTCACGTATTCTACAATGTACAGGGTGTGTTTTGTTTGACCAGGATTATTACCTATATTAATGCGACTGTTTGACGTTGTCTATTGAGGAAGTATTATTTTAAAGGCTGAAAATAGATCCTACTTTACGTTTTCATGTATTATATTACTTTCAACTCACGTGTTGCTTCCTAGCACAACATATGACTGCGTTTTTCTGTTTGACGTTGTGTATTATTTACAGAGCTAAAAATAGACTTATCGTGTGGGTCGAAAATATTATTTTAAATTTTCATTAGGGCTAATACGTATCTCCTATGCTTTTCAGGAATCCTTGAATGTCGGTTTTCCTAGTAATAGGTACTCTGCGCGATGATTCTTTGCACCTGAGCACATATGCGGTGTTTTTCTGTTTGACGTTGTGTATTATTTACAGAGCTAAAAATAGATTTATCGTGTCAGTACTTTTTAAATTTTTCACTAACACTAAATAGCGTCCTTCAGGTGTTTTTGTATTAACCCTACTTGTCCACAGACGAGGTTTTGGTATTATTAAATTTAATCCAGTGACGTGTTCTTTTTAACAGACATATGATGAAATATTATTACTGAAAGCTGGTGTGTACGTATTATTTACAAATACTAAAAATAGATTCTAATGCCCCTTGCGAATTGCTTGCCATCAAGAAACGATAACCTATATACAGACAGCGTCCTTCGTGCATTCTTGAATGCATGTTTTCATCAATAATGCGAACTATTTTCCGCTAGAATATATTGTTTTTATCATTAAGACAGATAATTTTCCTATACACAAGCATTCAAGTATTCTTGAATGCACATTTTCCTAGTAGTCCAGTGATGTATCTGCTCTGACCCACCTCAACGATTCTTTTCTGTCTGGCCTCGCGTATTATTTACAAAGCGAAAACTATATTATATGCTTTGTCCCTCACGAATATTATTTTAAATTTATCTGATACGTATTTCCTATATACAGGTAATAACCCTCAAGGAAATCTTGAATGCATGTTTTCCAAGTAGTTCCGTGATGTATCTGACCTGACCTACCTCAACGATTTTTACAGCACATAAGCTCACGCGTATAATTTACAAGCGTCATATACCTACTTACTTCTGGTATCTAAGCTGTGTTTTTTTTTTTAATTTAACACCCTGTATATCTTTAATCATATTACTGATAGAATTATTTTTAATAAATTGTACTAAACATTCCTATAAATTCCTTCGGTAAATTGTGGTATAGATAAAAGTATAAACATTAAGTGATAGACGTGAAGACATAACTATTTCTACCGCATGAACATGTCCTAACAAGTTAGTGACACGGATATAGGCTGAATGATCTGCCTGACCTCTCCGTGCTCTTGATGCGTATTTTTAGATTTGCATCACACATATCATATTACTTGCCTGTCTATGAAGGCTATCTGTCTCACGCGTATCTACTACAGGTGAATACTCTGTTAACCTCTTCTTACCCTTGATGTGTATTTTTAGATTTGCATCACACATATCATATTACTTGCCTGTCTATGCAGGCTATCTGTCTCACGCGTATCTACTACAGGTGAATACTCTGTTAACCTCTTCTTGCCCTTGATGTGTATTTTTAGATTTACATTTGTTTCACATATGACTTTTATGTCTATTTTTAGATTTTGCATTTTTGACCCATATCGTATATATATTACCTGTTAGTAATAATAAACCAGATATATTTACGTGCCTCGTGCTAGACTTTTTATAATTATAATTTCCCCTACCCATAATATTATTTCCGGGAGCGCTCGGCATGATTCGTTTTCATGACCCTACCTGAGCGCCTTCCTTTTCATAGCCTCACCTCAGCTATTTTCCTTTTCGTAGCCCTCCCTCAGACGGCCTGACAGTTGTTGTGTCGCATAGAGGGGGGGCATTAACTACTAATCTCGTTAAATAAATACATTTTACAGCTTCAACTTAGAACGAATGCACTATTCATTTCATGGGTTTAGTTCATTTAATTTACATATTTGTCAGATATTTTAAACAATAAAAAATAATAAAAATTGTTTCAGTGTAAGTTATCAGATATCTCGGTAGATAATAAATTTTTATGTCTCCAACTGTGATGTCGTGTAGGGTTCATCAAATTACTTCGAATATCATTTAATAAATAAATATTACAGCCCTAACTTAAAACTAATGCACTATTCATTTGCATATTTATTAGACATTTCAAGCAATAAAAACAGTAAAAGTTGCTTTAGTTTAAGTTATCTCGGTAGATAATACATTCTTATGACTCCAACTTTCGTTTCATGTAGGGCCCACGAACAGAATAATAAATAAGCCCCATTAACGATCGTATGCACTAAACATCTGATACAAATATCTGCAATTAAGTAATCTGCAACTAATCTAATAACATATAGAGTAAAAAAAGTGGCATCTCATTTGATAATTTGCGCAATAAATCATTCACCTGTTATCTACTACCGTGACGTATTCAGCTGTGACGTCACCCTCCGCAGGGAAGAGGTGTTACAGTCGGCCAAAACCCTCTACTAACGTCGCACAGCAGCTCACCACGCTGGACGCCCTTCATGACAGGAGCGTCGCCCCACAACCAACCACGCCGGCCCCCCTTCATGACAGGAACGTCGCACTGCAGCTCACCACGTTGGACCCCCTTCATGACAGGAGCGTGGCACCGCAACCAACCACGCTGGCCCCCCTTCATGACAGGAACGTCGCACCGCAGCCAACCACGTTGGACCCCTTTCTCGTCAGGAGCGTCGCACCACAACCAACCACGTTGGCCCCCATTCATGACAGAGACGTCGCACCGCAGCCAGCCACTATGGTCCCCCTTCATGCAGGGTACGTCACGAAGCCGCTCACCGCCCGGGCCTCCTTTCAGGCCGGGTACGTCTCGCCATACCCTGGCACCCACCAAGAAAAACACGACTCCCAGCAGCCAGGGACCTCAAGACCAACGCACCAGTCTACAAATATCATCACTACCACGGCCCCCTACGCTGTAGGGCAATCTTCACCACAACCGGCCACTATGGCCCCCATTCATGCAGGAAACGTCTGGCAGCCGCCAACCACGATGGTCCCACTTCATACACAGAACGTCTCGCAGCCGAAAGCCAATCAAACAGACTTTTTCAGTGGACAGTTGACGCTGTAAAGAAAAATGGTTTTGATATTTCACATTTAAGACCTTAGTCCTAATATACCTCTAGGTGGAAATGTATCCGTTTTTCTACGCTTTGCAACTCCAGTTGTGGTGCAGCCACTGCGTATATGTCTTATTAGTGCATCTTTGCGAGAAAATGTTACATCACAAACCGGACACTTCAAGGACATTCTATCGAATGAACAAAACTAGCAATAATGTCAATTTATAAACACAAAAAAAACTTCCCGAGCTCTCTATTTAAAGAACATTCTTCGCTTTTAACCCAGCAAGGACCGTGTGGAGGTGATAGTCGATACCTTGCCTGGAAATGGAGGGGGGTATGGTTATCTGGTTAGTTAGTGGAGAATGTTAATGAGTGCGATTTATCTATTTACAGTGCAGACGGAGCCTGACCTAACCGTTCGTTCATTTCTTTGATGGCATCTTCCAGGCGTTTTTTTTTTCATTTTCGTAATACTCACAGACTTCGTTGGAACCTTCACCAACCAAATACCTAGCGTTTAACACTGATTTTTTGGAAATACCATAACACATCGTTAAAAAATTGATTCTGCCCTTTATATATTCGATGTTTTGCTTACAGTCTGTGACGTCATGCCTGATGTTATTAGGCACTGCAGCTTGAGCCTCGACAGCAATGATATCCCTAACAAACTCATCATCCAAATCAGATAATTCGTCAGCATCTTGACTAGTTGGCACAGTGGGTTTGCTAGTTTTCGTTATAGTAGTCAAGGGTTCAGCTGCAATTGGTTTACCAACGAAGTCATCATCACAAACCAGCAAATCATCTTTAACATTATCACAATTAATTAATGACCAGTTCTGCTTTTTAAAACTATCATTGTCTTCCGACCAACTGCTAGGTAAATCAGTATCGCCCTGCACCGTATTAGCAGATTGCAGTGGTGGTGACAGTATGTGTAGACTGTTATGCATGGAGGTATGGGTAATTTGCAATGGAGAATTCAAATTTTGAAAAGTTATGGAGGTAGTAAAAATTTAGTCGCGAAAAGTTGCAATATTACAAGACTCATCCTGAAGGGAAACATTTAAAAATTCTGGTCAAAAGATAAATCTCCTAAATCAGATTCTAATTTTTCACTATCCGGTAAAACACACCTCTGACCCTCCTCAAACGAATTATCGCTCAATGTAATACATCCATTTTCATTCATAAAGTCTTCACAAAACGATGACGAATTTTGTAATTCTAAATTAGTTTCAACTGGAAAATTTATATTTAAGGCTACAAATAAAATACTGTTCGCGGGTCGTATTACGGTATTATCATGAATAATTGTAGTATTACAGTGAGTGGGTAATGTGACATTACTGATATCAGGCATATTGAGATACCTTGGAGCAGGTAAGTTAACATTACTCGGCCCAGATAAGTTAATATGTACCGCATCACTAATGGTGTCTACGTAAGACTTGCCTTTACCACAATTACATTGTGAGTCAGGTCAAGACAGAACGATTTTCGACTTAGATTGTCTAGATCTACTTACATCATGTTTCGTTGATGAGGGCACACCATGTTTATTTATTATTTTACTTGCACTACCTATACCAACATTACGACACTTTTTACAGTACTGATACAACCACCGTTCATTGTCACAATCTTTACATACACCACGAGTAAACTTCATGTCAAGTCTGGAGAAGAATGGTCTCCCGAAGTCAGAGCCAAGGGTAATACCAGTTCTTCGAGGTCAGTCGCTGACGCATGCTCAGTTAGTAGCCTTCACTTTTCAATGTTGTGAAGTCAGGAATATCATCACTCCCCACTCCAGTAAGGGGGGGTGGGGGGTATATGTGTGCTGCTTGAAACTCAATGTAACAGTTAGTGACAGAATCCCCACCAACATAATTTATAATAGTGGGGGACATGGAGCAGTCATTGTTGGATGCTTAGTTACTACCCTTCTCTTTTCAAGGTTATGTGGTGAGGAATATCTGCACTCCCTACTCCAGAGGTGGGGGAAAGGAGGGGGTTACAAGGATACACGAATCCCAATATAATAGTAACTTGCGCGCGCGCAGTCCGCATCCCCACCAACATAATATTAAGGGGGGATAATTTATGCACATGCGCTAGTTGTGAGCAGTGCTATGCTCAGACCTTCAACTTTCATTTTCGTTCGCGTCGTCATTCGAGTAAGTTGTGTTAAAAATGTGTGAAGTGGTAGTGATTGCCGAGGCTGACTCCACTACATCACCGGCACCATCACCTCCACGTAGTCCATCGGCATGAAGTGTAGACACTGTGCCATGGGGTGACGAGGATATTGTGGAGCCGGACTCCACCACTGGACCAGAGGGTCCAAATTTATCCGATGGTAAGAATTATTATACTTTGATTTTTTTTATTTTACTTGTTTCCTTTACTTAGATTCCTCCGTAGACAATGAAGGAATACCCTACCCAATAATATGGGGACGAGGGATAGGTTTACCAGCTGATTTTGATGATCCTGATTCGGACGCATCACGGGGAGAAGGAGAACCATCAGATGGTAAGTAATATTATTTAATAATTGTTTAATTATTAATTGTATATTTACTTATAGAGGACATTGGAATCGCATGGTACAGGAGGAGGAGGAGAGGGAAGAAGCTTCCACAGATGAAGGCGATTTTTTTTTAAATTATTTTTTTCTAATAAATCTTCTCTTACAGATATGGAATAGGTGTATAATAATTTAAGTAGTTTTAAGGTATATGCAATTGTTAGTATTAGTTTGTAAATAAATAAATATGTAAATAAATATGTGCAACTAATCCTTCTAAAAAAATATTTGTATTAGTTGGTAAGAAATAAAAAATTGATATGCTACATAATTTATAATAGTAATTAATATAAACATGTTTCTTGAATGAATCGTCAAAAATAAGAAAACATTTTTGGACTTTAAAACATAATAACGTCATTTCTCTTCGTTACTGTCCAAATTTCTATTTCTGTCTTCTATTATTACTTCCCTCGCATACCGAAGGGAAGTATTGTATTCGAGAAAAAACCCTCCGAGATTTTTTCGGATTCTGACATTTCAGAATACGCAGATTACGAAAATATAGGTTTTTCAATTCCGTCTGTCTGTCTGTCTGTCTGCCTGCCTGTCTGTCTGTTTGTCTGTCTGTCTGTCTGTCTGTCTGTTGGTGCATTTACTAAAAAACTACTTGACGGAGAGCAGTCAAATTTGGCAGGTAGTTGACGCCACTGTCAGCGCAAAACTGGTAGAAATTTCACTGGAAAATATACAGGGTGGACCGTCTAAATGGAATAAATAGTGAAAAAAATTTTTTTTCGCTCAAATTTAAAATTTCCACGTTTCATGACGCGCTAATCCTATTTCGGGAAAAAAAAATTTCGAAAATTTTGTTCACCATTTTTGAAAAAATTTTTACCAAGATAAAAAAAAAATTTTTGTTCAAATTTAAAATTTCCACGTTTCATGACACGCTAAACCTATTTCTGAAAAAAAAAATTTTGAAAATTTTTTCACCAACATTTTTGAAAAAATTTTTACCAAGATAAAAAAATTTTTTTTTGCTCAAATTTAAAATGTCTACGTTTCATGGCATTCTAAAACTATTAAAAAAAATATATAATTTTTTTTTACCATTTTTGAAAAAATTTTTTCTACTAAAATGATAATTTTTTTTTCTTCAAATTTAAAATTTGCACGTTTCATGGCATTCTAAACCTGATTCAGAAAAAAAAATTTGGAAAGTTTTTTTAAATTTTTTTTTACCAACATTTTTGAAATTTTTTTTACCACTAAAATAGATGGATTTTTTTAATTTCTTCAAATTTAAAATTTCCACGTTTGATAGCGTTCTAAATCTATTTAAAAGAAAAATTAGAAATTTTGTTTACTATTTTTAAAAAAATTTACCACTAAGATAGAATTTTTTTCTTTGTTCAGATTTAAACTATCCACGTTTCCATGGCATTCTAAAACTATTCAAACAAATTTAAAAATGTTTGAAAAATTTTTAGAAAAATTTGAAAACATTTTTAATCTATTTATCACTACTATAGAATAGACGAAAAATTTGGTTTGCTCAAATGTAAAATTTCCACGTTTCATGACATTCCAAACCAATTTCGGAAAAAAAATTTTGCAACATTTTGTTACCAGTTTGGAAAAAAAATTAACACTAGAATAGATGGAAACTTTTTTTACTCAAATTTAAAAGTTTCACGTTCCATGACATTCTAAACCTATTTAAAAAAAAAATGTGTAATTTTTAAATCTTAAACTTCTTTTACCACTATTATAGAATAGACGGAAACTTTCCTTTTTGCTCAAATTTAAAATGTCTACGTTTGACATTTTAAACAGATTTCAGAAGAAAAAATTTAAAATTTTTTTTTTAACATTTAAAACAAATTAAAATAAAAATGAAATTTTTTAACCACCACTATACTTCCACTCCATTACGCGAATGTTGGATTGATGTGACGGATGGCAATAATATCTGACATATACACCTATTATACTTTTATTGAAAAATGTACAGGGTGGTCATCCCAAGAAATAATTCAGTCATGGTGGACATTTGTAAAGGTATTTGCGCAAGCCTGCCATATGTGGCACCTGTTTATTAGTATTGAGCTTTTGCTGTTGGATGAGCAAACTGTATATTTTTTTGACCAAAACTTATCAAGTTTTCTTTGTAATAATAGCAATAACTATATTCCGATTATTATTCTCAATGTTATTTCGTAATTATTAATTTTTTAGAGTGACCGCCATGCACAAATAACGAGGGAAGTTCTGTGTAAAGACCTTTACCGATTTTTTTTCTGTCATTCTTATTTTGTGATTTATTCGATCTAAAGACTTATTTTCGTTGCTGGTTGGACAAATGGGAAGTAGTCCCTTGGGCTTGCGTAGAGGAAAAACTTTCTACCTATTGTTTTTATAGTATTCATAATATTATTTACTAGTCTTGCCGAAAGGCATTCTCGTGGTCTAGTATATATTGTCTAATTGTGGTTTAAGTCCATGTATGTCAGAGGAAAATTGTTCGGAGAAAATTATTTTTTGGATGACAATTTGGTCTCTGTTAAACAATGAGTTAGTTTCTCTTTCGTCTATTCATTGGGGTTGAGTCTTTGCCTGGACCAGCAATATCATCTTTTCTTGTTAAAAGCTTGTGTTCACGTAGCTTTCGGTTATCAACGCTTTAGAACTCCTTATATCCTATTCTCGGTTAAGTACCTGATCTTACGTAATATTCTTTCCTTGATATTTGTTGTTTAATACACTTGGTTATTATTATCCTAATTAGTAGGATATTTTATATACCATCAGGGAACTTGCTTCGGAATGGGGGTGAGCAGGTTTCGATCGGGCTGTCTTAAAGGACAGGGCGTTAAGGAGGGTCTAACGGGTATCTAGGTAAGGAGGCTTGTTAGGCAGGAGTGGCCTAGGTCGCCTGACGTTCTTAATAGTGGCAAGTCTGCCTCCACGTTTTCACCTCAGCCCTTAACGTACCGTTCGGCCGGCGCACTGTTCACCGCACCTGAAGCGAGAGTATTCCCAAACGATGGTCCTTTTTGTCATCTAGTCGTGTTTTTTTTACGTCTAGTTTTAGCCGCTTGGAGCTATATCCAATACCCATTAACAGTCTAGAATCTGTTAATTAGGCAGTACTTTTTTTTAACTAACTGTATCGTGGTTTAGATGTTCTTATGTCTACACCAATTTTAGCACTGGCAGCCGCTATAACGCTGCTCAGGCATTTCACCACAATGCCTGTGGAGACTGATTCTTTGAGGTCCTCTCCTAAATCATTTCATCTTTTCTTTCCTATCATTATCTTTCTCGTTTTACACTGGGGGAAGCATTATCTCTTCTGGGTGAGGTTCTTCAGGAGTTTCCGTGTTCTGTCTAGCGATACTCCTTATCGAGGCTTTTCATGCTACTTGACTTAGAGCAGAATGGGTGTAAGTCAAACTGCCTCTCATCCTATTCATATTGTTTTGACTACACGTGGACTCTTGATGACTAACCTCGGAGGTGGTGATGGTTATGACTTTGTCAAGTAATAAAACGAATTTTCTTGTGGTTTCTTGTATAGTTACCTATTATACAAGTTTTACTTCTTATTCCTTCTTTTATAATACGTTTTAAACCTCGTGTTAATTGCAAGTGTGATAGTCTTAGGGCGAACTATTACTGGGCATTTTAAGCTCTGTTTCTTTATCAACTTTCAGTTTCGTGTAACTTAGAAAAAAAATTCTTGAAAGAGGGGGATTTGTGACGTTAAATTAGATTCCGCCCATATATTTGTATGTGGGAATGTAAACTTACAAATGAGTGAGGCTACGATTGTTTTTTAATGTTGCCGTTGGTACCTGAGGAAAAAAAGATATGAATTTTCTTCTTTTCTTTTGTTGATAGCAAGGAGACCAGATAAAATAATGTGTATTCATATTTGTCGATGGCTAAGTAAGAATACTCCTAGAACCTTAATGTTTACTATGTGATTTTTAGTCATTATAACTTAGGTCCATTGTTTTGTTATGTCTGGGGTGTTATTATAACTTCATTTAAGGTGTTACTGTTAGAAGGAAATTTCGTTGGTTAACCTAAAAATGATAAAGACAAAAATTTAGTAATCGCTACGGGCATATATTTTATGACTTCTTGTAATTGTTCAACCTAATGTTATTTGCTCTCACCTGTAGTGGAGAATTTCTCCTTTAATTAAACAAATAAGGTTGTAAACATTCGAATTTACCTCTCCTTGGTCAGCTGTCATATTTAAGAGTTAGGGAATAACGTGTTACCAACATTTGGTTCTAAATGAAACATTACTAAAGTCATGAAATCGTGGTTTTATTTATTTTATTGTTATATGGTCCAATAATGGGTTATGTGTATCTTAGTTTCTATTCTAAGGAGAGTTTTAATCATTCTATGGCTGGAACTAATTTTCTGTTACTTATCAATTTCTAGGGTATTTTCCTATTAGGTGTTGAATTGTGATTGGTCGTTAGAACAGAAAAAAACAGGTGTTTAGGAAAAAAACGGTTGGTTTCGAAAACCGGCGTGCTCTTGCTTTCTTTATTGAGTCGTCAAGCCGTTTAGTCAAGATTTTTATAATTGCTTGTAGAAGCAACCCCAACTTAATTACGGGGGATTATACTATAAAATTCTTACATTTTGAAGGCCTGATTTGTGTGTAGCTGTTTGAAGCCAAATTTTACTATAGAGGACTTCTCAATAGGCAATAAATACGACATTGTTGAATATCTGTTTGTGCCCTGACGATTTTGAGGGCAATTTGGATAATCTGGATAATTTGGATAATTTTGGTAATTTGAGATAATCTGGAAAATCTGGAAATTTAAGTACCGAAGTAGTACTAAGTTACATAAAATTGTGAAGCTGATAAGCTGTGGATGTCAATGTAGTTTTTATCTACTTGGAAATTGGTGAATCGATTGTTGGGAGGTCCCGCGAAGCCATTTTCTGAAGTCGTCGTTTTGGTATGGTCACCTAGTCACATGTCACAGTTGAGACACGTGGTTTCTGGTTATGACGTCACATGAATTTAAATGTTGATCAGATACTGAAGCTGAGGTGTACATGAGGTTTTTGCAGTAACAACAGCATAGTAACCCGTAATAACAGATTTTGCTCAGCGCTGGATACTGGATGAGTACCTTTTTTTTCTAATGTTACCAGGATAACTAAAAGTTATATGTGTATTAATACTCTGCCGTCATAATTTTAATCTTATCTCTATATATATGGTATTTATCGTTAAATATTTTCATTAGTTACTCAATTAAGGATATGTGAAAATAAGACTGCGCAGTTAACATCTTATTTACAGGTATTTTTTTTGGTTGTATCATTAGTTTATAAGGTATATCAATCTTTTTTATTTACGTTGTTTATTGGCAGCGTCAATATAGAACAACATATTTTAATTTAACCTAACTATGAATCATTGACAGTACATCGTTAGAGATCGTTAGTAAATTGTCAGTATATTTTTAACAATTCATTTTACAGAATATCAGTGATCAACCAATAGTTTTTATAAAAAAGTAGAATATTTGTATTTGTAAGTTATTGGTATAATAGTATTACTGATCGTAGATCTAGCGAATAAGATTCTTTTTTTAATTTCCTGTTGATAATATTCATAAAACTGAGCCGATTTGTACTTTATTAATTGTATTTTGTTTGTAAATTAAATAATTATTTTAAATAGATTTCTATTGTTTTGACTTAAATTAAATTTTAACACAGTTTTTGGTAGTTTTTTTGATAATCGGTGAGCCATACTCAATCTAAGGGGGCTGGAATTTATAGGAAATTACCTGGCGCTCATGTCAACTTATGGCAAAATTGAAATCGTTAAAAATAAACGATCTTCACCTCTGAGAGTCTCGTGATAGAGCTAGCCGGCCTTAAGATTTAAGAACTAATTGTAATTTAGAGTCAAGTTTCACTTTGTATTTCTTAATTTAGATTTAACCCGTAACATGCTACATAACAAGTTGTTATAATTTTGATTTAAAAAATTATAATGTTTCTTATATCCAAGAGAAAAAAAAACAACTTTTTTTAACAAATCATCGAAAATAAGAAAAAAAAAAGTGGACTTAAAAAAACCTTTCCCTACGACCAGCAGCCCCATCCCAACCGCACCCTCCCGCTCCCACCGAAAAAAAAAAAAAAAAAAAACGTATTTCACCTACAAGACAACCACCTATCGCTACTACACTTCTTCTGCTAACTATTCTATTCCACATTTCTTAATGAAATCTTAGTGGAAATCTGGAAAATTGATTTATCCTTTCTTATTTTACATTTAATTTTACTTAACGTTTACTACATTGTTGGTTCTAAAATATATTATTACAATTCACTTAATTATTTCGTTCTAATGTAAATTTATGATAAGAAAATGATCGGAAAACACTTACAGAAAAGAACAGATTGTTTTTTCTTTTCTTAATTTACATTTAAAACTACATCAATCTGTATGATTGAAAAAAATGGGTCGTCACCATAAGTATTTTAGAAACTACTTCAAAATGGTAATATTTCGGTTTTCTTTTTTTAACATAATTAAAATAAAAAAATTCCAGTATATTGAGAAATTGAACATTATTAATTAATTTTTTTTTTATTACTATCGCTATTGCAACAACTTATACATGCACTAGTCAAGCACATAATATACAGGTTTTGTCCACAGCGTCGGCATTTTATATTGCGATTATGATTTCCCCTAATCGTCTGATTATGGTAATTAATATGCATTTTGTAACCTTCCTCTCCACCAACGTAGCAGCTACAACACAGCCGATGTATTTGATTTTGAATAACTGCTAACACGTATGGTGCGTTGACACAAAATACTAAATCATGCAAATTCTTGGTAAATTCTTGGGAACCCATCTTCACACACCGATAATTACCAACGACTTGATGATCGAAATCGAACTGCTGATCTTCTTCTATTCCACTATCACCTCCTTCATCTGACTCCATGTCTGAGTCACTACTGTCAATATCTTCTTCTATCTGCGCCATTATAATTTTAATTAATTACTCAACAAACTTGAATGATGTATTAAATATTTTACTTCAGCTTTATAGAAATGATTCGAGTTGTCAAGGTGAGATTGCAAGGCTAAAAGTAACAACCTCGGCTTAATGGTCACCAATGTCAAGGTTAGGAGTGGGGGGATGGTGATCCAGAAACCCCTATTATTCTCCACTTAAAGTAATGAAAATATTCTGCAATAATATATTTACAATGAGGGCAATATTCACTTATCAAATAAGAGTGTATTTCAGATATTCATAGGAAATATAATATCAAATTTATTTAATTTATTTAATTTTCAATATAGTCGATAAAAAATGAACAAATCTAATTTTTTAAAGTAGATTTTAAAATAAAAAGTCCCTAAAAATTCACGATTGCTAATAACAAAAGGCAACAGTAAGTTTCAGTTTTTTATTCAAACTTATATTACAAGTAAATACTCAAGTAAATACAAGACATTATTCGATGGAAATAATAAATATGATTTCTGCACTATCTGATTTTAAATAAAGTATTTTCTAAAAATAATAAAAGTTTACCAATCTGGTACAGATATTAATAAAAAAGTACTATAAATATTATTATACTTAAAACTATGAGAATATAAAATTGTCAGTTTTCTTAGAACACCTAGCACATGTTGATCTGTGAATATTACAAGTAAATACTTAAATATTACTTATTATATTTAAAATTATGAGAATGTACAAAACACGATTGGTTTTCTTAGAACATCTAGCAGATGTTGATCCGTAAGGAGACATAGCTACCGTCATTTTACTGGGATGCGAAATCATCATACCAGAGTCTACAGCTCTTGCAAATGAACTCTCCTTCATAGTATTTAAATGGAATTTTTCTTTGATTAACTGCGCATACAAGCAATTCTTACTATATTTCAAATGATCTTTAATTGCCATGTCACCAATTATCCATCTATGAATTTCTACTTTGCACCAGAAACATCGCACAATGTCACTTTCACCTGTATAGTAAAACCCTGCTAATGCAAGCTCGGCAGGGCGTAAAACACCAGTCCATCCATCGAATGACAGTAAACGTTCATCAAATGTATTATATGAGAGATAACTATATATGCCTGAAAAATCTTCAAGGCACATTGCTTCTGTTAGAAGATAATTTATTTTGTATACGGGGTACTTGGGCCATACAGTAATAAGAAGAAAAATACGTACCTATATATAATATATTAACGGTTAATTAATCAAGAAGCTTGATATTTTTGTGTGAGGAAGTTCTCTTGTTGGAGAAAGTGATCACGTTGGAGAGAGTGGAGGTATATACTAAACCTGATGGATGCTTAGCAGCGTACATTTATTTCAGTGAGGATTCTAGAACACCTCCCACCACAATTTATCCCAATTAGAGCATTTATTTATCAATGAGAGAACTAGAACACCTCCTACCATAAAACCCCCACCACACTACCCTCCTTCATTAATTTATCGATGAGAGAACTAGAACCCCCTACCACAAAACCCCCTACGACCCTCCCTCCTCATTTATTTATTAATGAGAGAACTAGAACCCCCTACCACAAAACCCCCCACCACACCACCACCATTTACCAATCTCCGATTGGTGGGGGTGGTGTGGTGGGGGGTTTTGTGGTAAGGGGTTCTAGTTCTCTCATTCTTTACCTACTCGGCTGGTATCTGCGCTGCCCTGTCCGCTTTTGTAACTGTAGTAGTTGCTCCGGCTTACCGCTCCGTTTTAGTAAACTCGTACCCTGCTTATAACCGCCCTCTTGCTCCGTTCACCGTCACCCCTCTGTGCTTCCGTAGTTACTAAACCCGTAGTTAACCGTAGTAGTTATAGGCCAGTTATAGGTTAGTTAGCATTGTACATAATAGGAATAATAAATATCTGTATGTAGGATCGGAACTGTGCCTTTTATTTGGTGTGTGTGAAGTCTACTATCCCTAGACCCCTGGACGGACCGTGTCTCCTCTGACGCTATCCCAGCCCTACTGCAACAGTCTGTCAAGAGGCTAGTGTGGGTCCTTTACACCACAAGAAAAGTTGTAAAGGTGGCGCCCGAGCTTACCGTAACCGCACAGAGCTCGACTGCCAAAGTGACGCCCCTTCACTCAAGCGACGAGTGAACGAAACGTCACATACATTTGGCGGCCTAGCAGGGACCGTAAATAGGGAAAGTAGTTTAGACTTCACATTCGGCAGTCACCAAAACCAACCGAATTCTCCGAACAGACACTTATAGGCGTATTAGGTGTCATTTTCGACTAAACCGAACACGAGAAAACGATTCCGACTACTGCCGAACCGCTCCGACCGCACTCGAGGGCGTTATTTTTTCTAACCATAGGCAGTTTCTGTGGAGTTGACACACGAGGAGGCTGTACTTTTAGCAAAAACCCAAACTCCGACCGTGCACTTCTGAAGTCCGCCGAAGGTACCCGAACACACAAAATATAGTGTGGGGTGTCGTTTTCAGGGTAATCAGACCCAAGGAATCGAATGGTGACATTTGGAACCGGACTCGACCAACCGTTCCGCGGAAAAGGCTGCTACAGCCAAAGTACGGATCGAAATTAAGTGGGACCCATACTAGGTGATAAATAGCACCACGTTACACCTTCTGCACTGACTTTCACCGACCGCCCGGACTGTGCCCGGAATACCTGCCGACTCCGGAGACTGGAGCTACTAGACAAGTGACCCCTCATTTAGCAGTAACTCAAGGACGCTGAATCGATTGCCGTTGGTTTCATCGCGGTCCGACCGCCCGTTCCGGAAAAAAGTGTACCCTGGAGAAAGGGAAAGCCGAAACCTGTTAAAACCGATAGGAATCAATTGTCCGCATCACAAGACATCTTCCAGACCGAGCTTCACCTGATTTTGTAAGGAGTCCTAGAAACTCCGGAGACCAAAAGAGATATAGCGTGTGACCCCTCTTGTAATAGTAAATCGAGTACGCAGAACCCAAAGGATCTACTCTCGACCCAATATATCAAGCCGTTTAGGAGTTAATAGAGGACACTTGATACTGGGCCACCGTAGTGAACAGACCTCTGTGGGATATCGCGCAGACTGTTCATTGACAGCTATTGACTACTGTTACCGTTCCCCACACTTCATATTGAGCTACCGTTGTGAAAGGATTCCTCTGAGATACCACTCAGAATGCTCATTGTTATCTGTTACTGCTTACCGACTGTTACCGTTTACTACCACCTCGTGGTAGAAGAAACCACGAAAGATGTCAATTGAAGAAGATCGAAAAGATGTGAACGTAGAACCGACTGAAGATACCGCAACCACCGAAGGAATAGAGAACCACCTCAGCTGGATATACAGGCTGAGAAAAGATCAGCTGGATGCCGAACTAGGGAAATTTCGTCTAGACCTTTCAGGCATTATGGATGAGAAGAAGCGACGCCTAGTAAAATTCGTTAAAGATGGCTGTACTTCTCATTTACCGCAAGACGCCAGACCAGTCTTTCCGGTACCACCGCTGTTAACAGTTCCGCCTCTAACGATACCGTCTACTGTACCGTCTTCGTCCGCTCAAACAGTAAACAGGACGTTGGAACCACTGAACATCCGTAAATGGGGTATCCAGTTCAACGGAAAGGGAGACCCCGCTGCCTTTCATATACTGAAATTCGTCCGGCACAAATGTTACCTGTACTACCAGAATTATTACAGGGACTGGCCTTACTTTGGTACCGAAACAACCGCTTTCACTGGAGAACCTGGGAAGATTTTATCACCGAATTTCGCATCTTTTATTTCCCTGTGAACTATTAGGAGGAGATAGAAGCGCAAATCAGCCGCCCTCTACAGCAACCAGATGAACCTGCAGGTACATACCTGACCGACCTCCAAACACTCATCCGCCGGCATGGAAATCTTACTCCGCAACAGGAAGTCCGGTGGCTTTACCGAAACTTCCCGATTATAGACAGTACATTCCGAGCCACGGGCTAACCAATGTATCCGCTTTGATCCCTGCGATCAAAGAATTTGAGACTGCGTCAGGGAGTACAACAAGTCTACCGTCCTAATAACGACCCGCCACGCTTGACCGTAACCCGACCAGCAGCACATCTTAAACAATCACCATCCAAACCGGATAATCCACAGTCGCCACCACCGCGATTGGAGCACC
This sequence comes from Stenurella melanura, assembly GCA_963583905.1. NCBI lineage: Eukaryota > Metazoa > Arthropoda > Insecta > Coleoptera > Cerambycidae > Stenurella > Stenurella melanura. The sequence continues at coordinate 61,329,943 of OY757316.1, read as the reverse complement.
ATATGACCGGAAATAATCACCAGGATTCACGAAGGTCGATGGACCCATCTCCACCTGTGATCCGAGAGACAAACCACGTAGACAGGCCATCAACCTCCGCAGGCACCGCTCCCATAAACGGAGGCACTATCTGTTGGAGATGTGGAAGAACCGGACATTTCCGCAGCCAATGCCGTTTCCCACCGAAGTTATTTTGTTTCCGTTGTGGGCGACCTGGCACCATGACAAGAGATTGCTCATGTCCCAGGTTGGGAAACTAGCCAGGAGTTGTACCGCTCCGAGGCCGGTGCAGCTCCGTACTACTGCCACCTCGGCAGATACCGTCGCCAAAGATTACCGACCACACATCCAGGTGACCATGTATGGCCACCCCTTTTCCGCGTTATTCGACACTGGAGTCGTCCGATCCTACGTAGGAAACCGTGTGAAGGACTTATGCCACCAATTAAAAATACCGTCCGTCCACATAAGTGCCCCGTCTGCCCAGCTAGCCGATGGGAAATTTATAACAATCGACGAGTCCTACGACTTAGAGTTTGTAATAGCCGAAACTCCATTCTTCGAGATATTGTTATATTTTCCGAATTTATCGTCAGACATTGTACTAGGAATGGATATCCTACGTACACAGTACTTTACGATCCACCCACCTACGACAACCGTTTACCTACATAACCGCCCCGTTTCAACTTCACTTCCGAACAGTCCATTGGGAGGGACAGCTGTCGCTCTTTCACAGAGGAAGGAGACAAAACTTCAAGAGTTCTTAGATACCGAGCTGCCCAGTTTTCAGGACATATCTGGAACCACGAAATTAACCCAACACCAGATCCGGCTTTCACAACCGGAGTCGATTAAGCAACGAATACCGTCCGCAGAACCCAAGTATGCAGGAAGTCATCAACAAGGAAGTAGACGAAATATTGGCCAACGATATTATAGAACCATCTAATAGTCCATGGAGTTCACCGGTAGTTATCGTCCATAAAAAGGATGGGAAATCCAGATTTTGCATAGATTTTCGGAAGGTGAACGAAGTCACCGAGAAGGATGCTTATCCGTTACCTTACATCAACGCCATCCTAGACAAACTCCGTAAGGCTCGGTACATCTCAAGTACTGATCTGAAACAAAAATTACTGGCAGATACCGCTTTCTGAAGAAAGCAAGCCGATTGCCGCGTTTACCGTACCGGGAAGGGGTCTGTTTCATTTCCAGGTGATGCCTGATTTCCGGATTCTACTCCTGCCACCTTCCAACGTCGACTAGACCGCATAATCGGGCCCGACATGGAACCTTATGCATTCGCCTACCTCGACGACATTATCGTTCTAGGTGAAACTTTCGAGGGCCATCTACAGAATCTACGAGAAGCATTCCGACGGTTAAGGATTGCAAACTTGCAACTTAACCCCGAGAAGTGTCAGTTCTGTAGTAAGTCACTAAAGTACTTAGGGCATGTAGTAACCTCAGAAGGAATACAGACCGACCCAAACAAAGTGGAGGCAATTGAGAAATTCTCCACTCCCCGGAACGTCCGGGACGTCCGCCGATTCCTTGGTGTTGCCTCCTGGTACCGACGCTTTGTACCAACCTTCTCCAAAATTGTGACTCCGCCGACCCGATTATTAAAGAAAAACCACCGTTTCAAGTGTACCGATGAACAAGAACAGGCTTTCACAAGCAACTAAAGACCTGTCTCACCGAAGCCCCAGTACTAACATGTCCTGACTTCGAAAAACCGTTTACTCTCCAGACCAATGCATGCGACCAAGGCCTTGGTGTGGCTCTGACCCGCGAAATTGAAGGTCATGACAGAGTCATAGCCTACGCCAGCCGAGAAGAACTACTCCGTAACGGAACGGGAGTGCTTGGCAATCGTCTCGGGAATCGAGAAGATGAGGCTTTCACAAGCAACTAAAGACCTGTCTCACCGAAGCCCCAGTACTAACATGTCCTGACTTCGAAAAACCGTTTACTCTCCAGACCAATGCATGCGACCAAGGCCTTGGTGTGGCTCTGACCCGCGAAATTGAAGGTCATGACAGAGTCATAGCCTACGCCAGCCGAGAAGAACTACTCCGTAACGGAACGGGAGTGCTTGGCAATCGTCTCGGGAATCGAGAAGATGAGGCCATACCTAGAAGGATACCGTTTCACTGTACTAACCGACCAAAAATCCTTGCGATAGTTACACTCGCGTCCACAAGGGTCCGACCGGCTGCTTAGCTAGATGGAGCATATTCCTACAACAATACGACTTCGAAATTAAGTACTGCAAAGGAGCCTTGAATCGAGTAGCCGGCGCGCTATCCCGCCAACCGCTGAAAAGGCTCCTCCCTGAATCTGAAACCAACGAACTATGTGCCCTGAACGAAGCACCAAACTGTCCTTGGTACCGATGGAAGAAATCCGAGGTCGAGAAAAACTCAGAAGCATTTCCGGACTACTGTGTACGTGATGATCGACTGTTCCGTCACTTTTGGGATTCCAGCGATCTAAGGGAATCGGACTTGTCCGACCCGTGGAAACTATGTGTTCCTACACCGCTCCGCCGCACCGCCATGCAAGAGAACCATGATGCTCCGTCCGCTGGACATATGGGTATCGCTAAAACTATTGCACGCATCGCACAGAAGTAATATTGGCCAGGGATGTTCCGTGACATCGCCAGATACGAACGGAGCTACATGCAATTGTTACAACAAAAAAAAAATGAAAAATGAAAATATGAAAAATGGAAGAAATGAAAAATGAAAGAAAGTATGAAATATGAAAGTTATAATAGAATGAAAAGTTACATAATACAAACGTTAAAAAAAAATGGGCGAAAATTTCGAAGTATGATTAATTTTGTAATTAATAAAATTGTTTAAAAGAATAATTTAATAAAAAATTTGAATCGACTAATTTGGTCAACAAAAGGGCAAAACTTGTAACAAAAATTTATTTTTGAGTGCGCCAACTCAATGGCCCTCATCCACGAATCGGCCCACTGCTCGACTAGCTCCAGCTGGGGTGGGTTTCCTTGAGTTTTGAGGTTGGTGGTCAGGCTCACACACAGTACATGACAGAAAACACGATGTAGAAAAATATAAATTTAATTAAGTAATCTTGGAGTACACAAAAATCACTATAACCTAGTATTATATAAGGCGGTCACTTAGAATACTAATAGTAATGTAATAAATAATTACTAATAATAATGTGTAAGATATACACGGGCGGTACATATAAAATATGTCTATATATATACATATATATATGCCTACAAAAATAATTATGACACGACTATTATACCTACATACATATGTACACAAATTTAAGGAAAAGGAAGAAAATAACTCATCTGTATCCAGCGGTGGTAGCGTAGACAAGGATAAATAACAATTGCAGATAACTTAAGATCCGTTGGAGGCTATACTATTGTGGTTGGTGGTCTGGTGGTACGAGGGGAACAGCTGCAATTTATCCACTGGAAGACAAAGACCTTCCTGATCACTGCAACTGCAACGTCTAGTCTCCGGAATAGAACGGATTCTTCCGGGGGAAGAAAGAGTATCACCAAACCCAAGTGTAGTGAATATTACGGGGTAGACGAGCCAATAATGTTAACAAAAACCTAAATAAGAACCCTGTAAAGGAGGAAAAATATCCCTATGATAAAAAAGCAAAATAAAACAGTTACATCACTTACGCATAGATTGCGGTTCCTCTGAACATCGTTAAGTTGGTGCTTTATTGGTTCCAGAGATGGACATATACTACTGTAAGGGAGAAGAGCTCAAATAAGAAACACGAAAGGGAAAGTAAAAAAGACGTTAACTTACCGGGGTGGATTTTAAGCAACAAATCCGACACTGTCGATAGTTGGGTTCGTACACACAGAACAAAAAAGAAATCACAACAACGAGACCCAACGGGTACTCCAAGGAAAAATCCCAAAATAAAACTGGACGTTAAGAGACACAACGTCAATCCTTGAGAGCAACCAGCTTTAAACTAACTCCTCAAAATGGCTCTTCGGAAATTGAGACCTTCAAAGGAACCTCCTAGAGCAACCAAAAATTGGATAGATATATCTATTACTCTCAGTCGAGTATGCGTGGTCGGGTAACTAGATTGAATATCGAATGGGCGGACGGACATCTATGCCTCACTTTAAGCGAATTGACCATGTACTTCGCACTGACGAGTACGTTTAAGTCTTCCTGGTCGTATTATTGGCATGCATATTGATCCGCAATAATGACTTCGATGTACGTACTTTTATATGATCGATAACAAGCAATTCAATTGGAGAAATAATTTCTATTGAAATTTTTCCCCGTAGCAATCCCCCCTTTTCCTCAAAAAAAAGGAAAAAAAACTATATACACACATGCATCTACCTATCTCGTTTTCTTTTCTCTCCTAAACGTATTAGTCAGAACCTACTCCTCTTCAGAGTCCGTCGGGGTGAATGACGTGTCCGGCTTTAAATCTTTTACGTGCCAAGTTCCCGAACACTTCCCGGTTTCGGTTTTATGGTTATACGCATATGGAGATATCTTCTTGGATATTATGAACGGACCAAGAAATTTTGGGGACAACTTAGAAGTAATATATTTGGCCTTATCCGACTTGGCATAATTTTTCCGCCAAACTCGATCGCCGATATTGTATTGCACAGGTCGTCTGCGTAAGTTATATCTTTTGGCGCCTATTCGTTGAGCATTTCGTAATCGCGCTTTGACATCATTAAATACCTTCTCCAAAATTTCTGATCTGCTGTTTGGACTCGGTTTATTTTCTTCGGTGTTGGGGTCGTTGACAATATTAGGTGGGATGTGATCGGACCCGTTCAATTTCATCTCGCGTCCAAAATTGATGAAATAAGGAGTAAAACCGGTACTTTCGTTTATTCCTGAGCGCATCGCACACGCAACCTTTGGAAGTACCGCATCCCAATTCCGATGGTTTTCTCCAACAAAGGATGATATCATCGTTTTTAAAGTGCCATGTTGTCGCTCACAAGCATTCGCTTGATGGTGATAAAATGGTGTGGTGAGGTGTTGAATATTATAACATTGCATAAGTGCTTTAAATCCCTTGCTCACGAACTGCTTTCCATTATCAGTTTGTAATAATCTGGAGACACCAAACATCAAAAACACATGATCCTTCAACAATTTGACAATTTTAGGGGTGGTGACCGCAGGCAAAGGGAAGAATAAACAAAACTTCGAGAAGTAATCCTGGACACTAAGGATGTACATATTACCGCTTGTAGATCTAGGCAATGGCCCTACTACATCAACGGATACAAATTCCCAAGGCCTCGATATTTCTGGACGCCCAACAATATGTCCGGCAGGTGCCTTATGTTCTGGTTTTTGTGCCAAACATACCTGACATTTACGGATATATGTAGCAATGTCTGACTCCATTTTAGGCCAGAAAAATTTACGAGTTATACGATAAAAGGTTTTGTGAATGCCCGCATGGCCAGATACAGCATTGTCGTGATAGGAAGATATGGTTCCCGTTCGGTATATCTTTGGTACAACCACTTTCCAGTCAAAAAGGGGGTCATCTAACCCAGGATAAATATTACGACATCTTTTAAAAATATTGGTGCCATCAGTACGCCACAGAGGATATTTTAGGGGGTAACGCTCTATTTGCTTTAGCATCTTCGAGTACCATACATCTTCGTGATTCGGGAAGGTCCAAACTTGATCATTTACTTCATGTATCACCGGTACTGTTCGAGATAATGCATCGGGCACAACATTTTACTTACCGCGCCGGTGTACTACTTCGAAGTCATACTGCTGTAAGCGGACACTCCATCGCGCAAGCCGCCCTGATGGGTCCTTTAGGTTATGAAGCCAAAGGAGCGCGAGGTGGTCAGTTACCACGGTAAAGCGGGTCGCTTCAACATAAGGCCTCAGTTTTTCTATGGCCCACAAAACCTCAAGACATTCCTTCTCAGTGGTACTAAATTTCCTTTCATTCGAATTTAATGATCGACCAATAAAGCAGACGAGACGTTCGCCTTCGGGGTAGGATTGAGTTAATACTGCCCCAAGACCGTAGTCGCTCGAATCGGTCTGTATAACAAACGGCCTATCGAAATCGGGACAGCTCATAATTGGAGCAGCAATGAGGTGCTGTTTAACAGTCTCCCAAGCCGTTTTACACTCTTCTGACCAACAAAATTTTGTATGCTTCCGCAGCAAATTTGTGATTGGAGCTACGAGAGTAGAAAAATTTGGCAGGAAACGCCGGTACCATCCCGCCATTCCCAGGATTCTTCGCACTTCAGCTACATTCTTAGGATCGGGAATATCCAATATTGCCGATACCTTTTCTGGATCGACATGTAAACCGTTCCTGTCTACCACGTACCCTAGGTATCTTAATTCAGGTCTACAAAAATGACATTTATCACGCCCTACAGTAAGACCTACCTGCTTTAGGCGACGGAATACTTCTCGCAATATCTCAAGATGTTTTTCGTATGTTTGAGTGACGATGACGATGTCATCCAAATACACATATACATATGGCTCCAGGTCCAAGCCAAGGACACCATCAATGAGTCTCTGCCATCTGGCAGGAGCATTGTGTAATCCAAAAGGCATACGACAGAACTGGAATAGTCCTCGTCCCGGGACTGTGAAAGCTGTTAATGGTTTACTATCGGCTGCCATTTTTATTTGCCAATAAGCACTCTTTATATCTAAGGATGAGAGATATTTTGCGTCCCGTAGTTTATCTAGGGTACTACCCACTAACGGAAGAGGGTAAGCGTCCCTTTCTGTGACTTGATTAAGTTTTCTATAATCGACACAGAAACGATAAGTTCCGTCTTTCTTCTTCACCATCACGATGGGTGAAGCCCACGGTGAGGTGGAAGATTCTACGATACCTTGCGCTAACATCTCATCGAGTTGAGTGTTTACATGTTTTTGGAGCGCTGGGGAAATATGGTAAAAACGCTGCTTGATTGGCTCTGCTTGAGTTTTAATAGAGTGCTCCCCGTAAGTGAAGTACAGCCGAGTTTATCAGGCATATCGGAAAATAGTTCTGAAATCAAATTCGCTAAGTCTTTAGCCTGTTCAGGCGTAAGGAGAGCGTCGTCAGTTATTGTTGATATATTTGGTTCTGGTAAGTTGGAAAAACACCATGAACCGGTTCGTATGTTGGGAACAATTCCCATACTGCGCCAGAAATCTGTGCCCAAGATAATGAGATGGGGCAGACTTGGCGTTACCAACACATTTATTACTACTATTACCTTCGACACAAATTGGAATATTATAGCTGCCGATGACCGGGCACGATTGCCCATTGGCAACACTGCAATTCTAGACGCTACTAGGTAATAATGGAAGATTGAAACGCTTAAATGACTCAAAACCCTTCAAACCAAGCACAGTCCTCGAGGCGCCAGAATCTAACAGGCCCAAGAAACTAACTCCGAAAATACTAATATTTAAGTATGGTCGTTCGTCGCCTGTCACACTGGCCAGTACATAATCCAAAACGATGTTTAGTTTATTCTCAGAATGAGTATTCTGGGTCTAGGTGCCTATACGTTGGTTCAAGGTTCGACCCGACCTTGAGCCAATCTGGCATTTCCCGAACAAGTTGGACACGTACGGACCGTATGATTGGGAGTATTGCATTTATAACATCGAAGTACAAAAGGTTGAGGACAAACTTTCCTGTGATGGCCTGACTGATTAAAATGGGCTTGTTCAGCATTTTTTTTTATTTCATAAATCGAAAGTACAAGTATGAATTAATGGATCTGCAAAAAATTAGAATCTTATTCGCACGTTTAGTATCTTAAAAACTATTACAAATTTCCATCTCGCGAAAATGGGGCGTGGCCAGGCGCTACGTCACTATACGCACAAACTCCGCGATCTCAATGGACTTGATGCTCCTTACTTATTATAATTATAAGTGTTTTCAAAGTATTGTTTGTTTTGTTTACTACTTGACAGTAGGGGAGTACAATTTGGTGAAATGTCAAAAAATTACAATTTTCTATCGCTCCTGCCGGGACGAATTTTCGATTTTGACCATGCAATTTACGATTAGAATTGATCGCCGACCTTCTCCTTTCCTTAGAGACATAGAACGAACTTTCACTCAACGTATTTATTTAGTTACCAGCGTTTAAAAATTCCACGTTTTTCGACTTTTCAGGTTAAACTTGAAAGGTCCCAGAAAGCCATTTTTCTTACATCACTTACGTATAGTGACGTCACATATGAGCGCTCGGTTTTTGCAACTAGTACCAATTTCAACTCCTTATATCTCGAGAACGGAGAAAGTTAATAATACGAAATTTTAAGTGTATAATGAGAATATCGAGTACTATATGAAAAAGTATAAAAACCATATAAAAAGAATATCATGGAACAAGCCCATTATAACATATTATAGTGTGATTCGGACGTTGAGTATTAATGATGGACGTAAGCGGTGCCTGAGATTCCACCAAGCTCGAGTTTGTGGATGTTGTTATTCGTGGTTGAACATTATTAGTACTCGGACAGTCGTCCAGTGATATTAAATCCACGTCGTCGGTATACAAGACATGAATGGGGTCCGCAGGTTGACGATTTCCCATACTCCGCTGTGTAATCATCGTACGAAACTTCTGGGTATGCGAGAAGGTATTTTCGATATGTCTAACGGCCGATGTTAAGTCTGCGATGTTTTTATACCACTTTCATGCATGACTAGTTTATTTTGAAGATAAGGGAGGAGCCTCCTTCGAATAGTACAAAGGCGATCAGATTCCGAAGGTTTATTCGACAATTGACTAAAATAATTCTCCATCACAGCGATATAGATCGCTGATTTCTCTCCGGGTGTCTGAGTACGATTACGAATGGTTTCCGTGAGGGACTCTTCGTAATCGTCTGTTAGAGAAAGTACTTTAAGATGATGAACTAAGTCATCCCAAGTAGTAAGTACTGACCTGTTCGCCCTATACCACTCTAAGGTTGATCCACTAAACAAAATTGAGGCACAGTTCAACAATTGGGGATTCAAAACTCCACTAGCAATGCGAAGCTCTTCAATGCGTTGTAAAAACCTTGTCACACACGTTTTACCATCAAAATTGACTTGCCACCTAGAAACAGTTACGAAACACGAACGAGAAGATTCCCCAACCGGTTCGCGATCTTGTGTACATACCGGATAATATACCGAGGAAGATGGTGCGTTATATAAATTCAAATTTCCCCCAAGTTATGATCCTGCTGTATGTTATTTGAGGGTGAATTCGGCCTAAATATATCTGCCTGTGGTCGTGGAGATCCACTAATAGATGGAAAAGGTTCGATCAACGTTGGTAATGACCTATTCTCATTATCACGCAGTGGTGTTGTGGCATGCACAATAGGTACTTGAGACATAGGAGGCAGCAGTGGGGGTACAGGACTTTGAATGTCACCACTCTCAAATCTCACACGGCTCGCCTCGGGTTGATTTACGTTCGCAGTTGCATTAGCCGCTATTATTTGAGACACCGAAAGGTTATTATGAACCGGGGGTTGATGTATCACCTCTGGGAGCAAATCAATTGGTGCATCCATCAACGATACGTTATTATGAAGCATTGATGGAGAGTTATCTTTATCTTTTTGATTTATAATATCTTCTCGCTTGGACATCAAGTTTGCACATTGCGAAATTAATTGACTCTTATAAGGCATTGCTTTTGAATCCGTAATATGATTAAGTCTATTTGTAACATGTATAATACGCGTTTGAATACGGCTATGTTCATTTGCAGAATTTTCATCATCAAAATTGTGTACGAGTAACGTTAACTCATTTATTTTAATTCGGCATGTTTCTAACTCTTCATCTACCTCCAAAATAGGGATCGCCGAAAATGAACCACCTAGTTTTTCTATTTTTAAAAGGCCACGCAACCGCGACCGCTTTTCCTGAGCCGTACCGTCATCAGGCGCATTGCGTATTCTTAATTCATATGAAAGTTCATCACCTAACAATCGGTTCACCTCCATTACTACTTATGTTCACTCGTAACTAACTAATACGTATGAACTGATATAATAAAAAAAAAGAAAGGAGAGAAAAAACAATACTTGAATCCGACTTGCAATCTCAGCTTTATCGAGTGCAACAGCCCGATTATTTAAAAAAAAATAAAAATGGATATTTCATATAGGTTAAAGCATAGGTATATGACACGCCACTGCAATAAAATAATAATATGAACTTATTATATGAAGTTAAATTAAAAATTTAAAAGACAAGTACAGGAACCAAAAATAAAAAAAATATCCTGCAGAACAAGTATGGGTATTTATTAGGTCAGTATCCGGTATGCGAGTCCATATAGCATCCAATAAGAACACTTAACGTCTGAACACCAAATGTGTTGTGTTTTAATTTGCTACAATCTCAACATTTCGTGAAATTAATTAAATGAAAAGATTTATTAGTATGCAGTATGCGGTGCAGCTTGATCTAAATCGATCTGGTGTTTGGCGATGGGGGAAAAATTGTGCATTCAACAATTTTAAAAATTGAAGTATAATTAATTGTATAAAAGGTGATTTCAACTTGAACGAGAAAAAAAAATAAAATAGTGTATTAAGACTTTATTTTGATTACTAAGGCAAAACTGCATTAACTTATTTGCACCCTAACTGTATGCAACGAGTGATAATATATAATTATTTACCGAAATGAAAATGTTTAAATTCCCTAAGGAATTTACTCTCCCCCCTACCGAAATGATGAGCCGCCAGCGCCAAGTGAAATAGCCCAGGATATTGTAAGAGCCCAGAACAAAAACGGAAGTGTGACAATAAAAATCCGTTGCCCACTGAATATCCAAACGTATTTATTTTAACTATAGCTAATAATCTCAAAAAAGTATCACCCAACTATGCAGATACTATCAACAAAAAAAATATGTCTAATCTATACCAATTAACCTGTTGTCTCAACAAAAAAAAAATAGTATTTATAGCGTGATAGACTGAACCAATGTGAGTAAAATTATGTCAGGTAAATAACGTTGTAAAATAAATCAATTGCCAAGTGTCACTTATTCTACTCCTATGGTACACCAGCCTGTTCTTATAGAAGCTATGTGAAAAACATTCGGTTAACACTGGCTAGAATAATAACTAAATATTAAACTCAATAAGATTAAAATCAGTCGGGATATACATATATGAAATGTTTTTATCATCGGGACGACAAAAACAAAATCGTACCTAATACTTAAAAAAAGGATCGATAATTCGATAATAACGTTTCAACAACTAAAGTGCTAAATAACCAGAATGATTAAATTAAGAGTGCTCACATAATCGAAAAGAAAGTAATCGAAATTTAAAAAAATGTGACACCAAATAAATCTTACACCAGAACCATCAACTGGTTCAAGCCAACAAAAAACTAATATAAATAGCCGCTGCAATTTTATTCAACCTCACCTACTCATATACCACTGTTAATATTATAGAGAAAATGAATTCTGCATATACCGGGTGTGACAAACCATATCCCTAACAAAAAAATTTCAAAATGGTTATTTTCGTAAGTATAAACCGGATAACCAAACCGAAATTTCCGATAACCAACCAACAAGAACTAATAGTGATTGGGCGCCATTTTGTTACAACAAAAAAGAAATGAAAAATGAAAATATGAAAAATGGAAGAAATGAAAAATGAAAGAAAGTATGAAACATGAAAGTTATAATAGAATGAAAAGTTATATAATACAAAGGTTAAAAAAAAATGGGCGAAAATTTCGCAGTATGATTAATTTTGTAATTAATTAAATTGTTTAAAAGAATAATTAAATAAAAAATTTGAATCGACTAATTTGGTCAACAAAAGGGCAAAACTTGTAACAAAAAATTATTTTTGAGTGCGCCAACTCAATGGCCCTCATCCACGAATCGGCCCACTGCTCGACTAGCTCCAGCTAGGGTGGGTTTCCTTGAGTTTTGAGGTTGGTGGTCAGGCTCACACACAGTACACGACAGAAAACACGATGTAGAAAAATATAAATTTAATTAAGCAATCTTGGACTACACAAAAATCACTATAACCTAGTATTATATAAGGCAGTCACTTAGAATACTAATAATAATATAATAAATAATTACTAATAATAATGTGTAAGATATACACGGGCGGTACATAAAAAATATGTCTATATATATACATATATATATATATATATATACATATATATATATATATATATATATATATATATATATATATATATATATATATATATATATATATATATATATATATATATATATATATATATATATATATTAAAATAAAATATTTCTGTCAATCACCTCTGTGAATCCTTATTTTCATAAGGATAATAAACCAAACTGCAAATAATGGAAGCACGCTGTTTACAATATATATATATATATATATATATATATATATATATATATATATATATATATATATATATATATGCCTACAAAAATAATTATGGCACGACTATTATACCTACATACATATGTACACAAATTTAAGGAAAAGGAAGAAAATAACTTATCTGTATCCAGCGGTGGTAGCGTAGACAAGGATAAATAACAATTGCAGATTACGTAAGAACCGTTGGAGGCTATACTATTGTGGTTGATGGTCTGGTGGTACGAGGGGGACAGCTGCAATTTATCCACTGGAAGACGAAGACCTTCCTGATCACTGCAACTGCAACGTCTAGTCTCCGGAATAGAACGAATTCTTCCGGGGGAAGAAAGAGTATCACCAAACCCAAGTGTAGTGAATATTACGGGGTAGACGAGCCAATAATGTTAACAAAAACCTAACATAAGAACCCTGTAAAGGAGGAAAAATATCCCTATGATAAAAAAGCAAAATAGAACAGTTACATCACTTACGCATAGATTGCGGTTCCTCTGCACATCGTTAAGTTGGTGCTTTATTGGTTCCAGAGATGGACATATACCACTGTAAGGGAGAAGAGCTCAAATAAGAAACACGAAAGGGAAAGTAAAAAAGACGTTAACTTACCGGGGTGGGTTTTAAGCAACAAATCCGACACTGTCGATAGTTGGGTTCGTACACACAAAACAAAATGGAAATTACAACAACGACACCCAACGGGTACTCCAAGGAAAAATCCCAAAATAAAACTGGACGTTAAGAGACACAACGTCAATCCTTGAGAGCAACCAGCTTAAAACTAACTCCCCAAAATGGCTCTCCGGAATTGAGACCTTCAAAGGAATCTTCTAGAGCAACTAAAAATTGGATAGATACATCTATTACTCTCAGTCGAGTATGCGTGGTCGGGTAACTAGATTGAATATCGCATGGGCGGACGGATATCTATGCCTCACTTTAAGCGAATTGACCATGTACTTCGCACTGACGAGTACGTTTAAGGCTTCCTGGTCGTATTATTGGCATGCATATTGATACGCAATAATGACTTCGACGTACGTACTTTTATATGATCGATAACAAGCAATTCAATTGGAGAAATAATTTCTATTGAAATTTTTCCCCGTAACACAATGTGAGAAATACAAAGTCTCTCAGCGGCAGACACCAGGAACCACGCAACCGTCCGTCAACCAGCAACCATGGGAAACCGTCAGCACCGACCTAGTAAGACCGCTGCCCCGATCTGGTAAAGGTAATAACTACCTCGCAGTTTTTCAAGATCGTTTTACCAAATGGATCCAGTGCCGCACCCTACGAAGTGCTACTGCCCGTACCGTCAGTCAGGCGCTATACGATGAAGTCATCCCTCGCTTTGGTTGCCCCCGTACTGTCATTACTGACAATGGTAGCCAATATGACAGTCGATTATTCCGATCCTTACTGGAAGAGTTTGGAATCCTAACCTGTTTGGACCTAACCATAGTAACCATACCATTAAAATCATGATAGCCCAGTACTGTGAGCTGGACCACCGAAAATGGGATCAGCAACTGAACGATCTCCAACTGGCTATCAACAGCTCGAGACACGAGTCGACAGGATTCTCGCCAGCGTTTCTGAACTTTGGCCGTGAGATGTCGTTACCGAAAACTATTTTTCAAACCGAGACTGGGAATATAGTTAAACCGTCCGAGGAGGACAATATACCGCCAACACATACGGACCGCCTGCAAAAATTACAAGAAGTGTTTGAGCTGGTCCGTAACAAGTTAGCACAAGCTTGCGCCACACAAGGCCTGTATTATAATCTCCGCCGTCGGGAAGTTAGATATCACGTAGGAAATCGAGTCATGCAGCGCGAACATCCGTTTTCATCCGCCATCAAGGGCTTTGCGTCAAAACTGGCGCCAAAATATTCCGGACCGTATACCGTGACAGACGTCATTTCACCCGTGGTCTATAATCTCAAATCAGATACCGGGAGGAGGCTCGCGCGAATCCATCTAAAAGACTTAAAACCCTACTTCCCTTTCAGTGCCGCCATCCCATTTACTGACAGTACCGAGGAGAGAACCTGGGGAACCACCTCGGTGAGCACTGGTACCACCAGTCCGCAATTCCTCCCAAAGACGCCGTCTTGGCCCGACCCGCGAGGCTTATTAGGCAGGCTCACGCCCGGATCAAAGCCCAAACACTCACGGCTTCCGGGGGAAGAAAACCAACACTTCCATGACCTTCACCGACTTGTGGCGCCGCCCCGGTCTCCGTTAGCCTGCTGACCGCATCATCCGACCATGTTATCTTCCCCCAGGCTGCTTCCCTTTTGGGGATCCAACCCCTCCGGCCAGCGAGCTCACCAGAGAGGACATCTTCTAAATATCGTCCGCAAGATGAAACCGAATTGCGCCCTGGCTCAACGAACATGACCGCACCGCTCACCAGGTATCCGTCTCCATCCTCCACGACACCCCCGTCCCTGAAAGCACTTTGCCGCATGCCTGTACATCTACCAGTAGATCGATGGGTGCTATGTTGGAAGTGCGGCTATCCCGACCACGACCGCCGTACTTGTCGACGGCCTGGACAGATCTTTTGTTCCAGGTGTGTATTACTAGGAGTCCTGTCCCGTGACTGTTCATGCACGGCCCAGCTCCTTATCCGCCGCCGCATATCCCAGGGCAGACAACCCGTGCTACGTACACTTTACCGCCCGGCTTCCACACCAACCTGATCAACGAGGACGAGCTCTCCGCCTCGTCCACGGACCGTTACCCTTAAGAGCCTGGGGGTGTAGTGTTACATGTTCCCTCCAGCCCGTCAAATCGACACCACCTCCCGGGGGATACAGTGTGACCTGTTACTCTACTGGAGTCCAGACGCCCACCGCTGTTCACCGGGATCAACCATCCGTACTTATGATTTTGCTTTTCTTTTCAGTGTACCTGGTTTATTTTAAGAAAGGAGGTACACCTCGGAGAGAAGAGGACACACCGGATTTATTTTTTTTGCACTAGTTTAACATTACTTTAGTAATTAAATTGTTTTCTTTTTTTTTCAGCTTAATTTTTAGGATTGTAAAAGAAGTACTTACCCAGAAATAAAGTTTAAGTAACCACTGTGTGGTAAGCGCCTTAATTTCGATAGGGACCATTATTTTTCTAAGGAATGATTTCCTTGTTTTGTTTTATATTTAAGTAATTAACTCCTTGTTTTCAAATTCTTTCTTTTTAGCAACCAAGGAAGACACGAGAAAAAAAAAACAGTCATTTCATTTTTATTATTTCTTTAGCGAAGTAAGAGGGGGATGTAATGAAGCATTTTTATAGTGTGGAAATTGCACCTGAAACCGCCGTCTATTTTTCTATTTAGAATATAAATATTTTATATTACAGGTATTAGGCATACTTTCTGGTGTGGAAATTGCACCCAAAACCGCTGTCTATTTTCATATTTTGAATATGAATATTTTATAATGTCGATACAGAGAATAAATAATTGTTATACTTTAATTATTCACTTAGATGTTAAATTATCAAATAGCCAGCGAAATATTGTCCGTTGATTTGGATACTTGTAGTAGTGTGTTTCACTAGTGCGAAATTACCGTCCGACCGCCGAAACCGCTCTCCGTTAAGGGAAGTACCGTTTACGAAGGAGAGAGTAAGTAAATCAGGTTGTAGATAAATAGCTTGGCTAGGACTAAGTGCCAACTTGTGTACTAATCTTAGTTTGCTCCGCCTTGTGTCTGTGAAGATACTTTGGTTGACAACAGGTTTCGTGTTTGCCTTCTGGCCTAGTCCCCGCCAGCTGCAGGACAAGCGAGTACTTGCGAAGCTTTGCGCTTTCTGGCCTGGTCCCCGCCAGCTGGAAAGCCACGAAGCCTTCTAGCAGACCAAAGTGTCATCCGCGACCAAGTACTTGGGTCCTGTTGGGATTAAACCAGCAGGGTACCGTCAACAGGAGTGAGCAAGTGTGTAAGTTGGGAGTGCGTATGATTGAGAAATTTTCCGCTGACAACCGGACTCGTGTTTGCCCTCTGGCCTAGTTCCCGCCAGCTGGAGGACAAGCGAGTACTGGGGAAGCTTTGTGCTTTCTGGCCTAGTCCCCTCCGGTCGGAAAGCTACAAAGACATCCTCCAGCTCAAAATGGCGCTCGTGAACCTCGTTACTTTAATCTCTCCTTTGGGGTGATTAAGCCAGCAAGGAACCGCGACCAGGAGTGTGTACTAACTGCGCTGCCCTGTCCGCTTTTGTACCTGTAGTAGTTGCTCCGGCTTACCGCTCCGTTTTTCTAAACTCGTACCCTGCTTATAACCGCCCACTTGCTTCGTTCACTGTCACCCCGCTGTGCTTCCGTAGTTACTAAACCCGTAGTTAACCGTAGTAGTTATAGGCCAGTTATAGGTTAGTTAGCATCGTACATAATAGGAATAATAAATCTGTATGTAGGATCTGAACTGTGCCTTTTATTTGGTGTGTGTGAAGTCTACTACCCCTAGACCTCTGGATGTACCGTGTCTTCTCTGACGCTATCCCCGCCCTACTGCAACAGGCTGTGTCAAGAGGCTAGTGTGGGTCTTTTACACCACAAGAAAAACTGCAAAGGTGGCGCCCGAGCTTACTGTAACCGCACAGAGCTCGAGTGCCAAAGTGACACCCCTTCACTCAAGCGACGAGTGAACGAAACGTCACAGTAGCTCATTAGTAACTAATATTTATCCTAATTAACTTTTTTTTTAAATCACAAGTGCTTATTATCTTCAGTGCCCCAGGTAACGACCCTGTCAACACCCCATCACTTCGATGTTGTAGTTCAACGATGGATTATTAAGTCACTTTTATAAAGTTGTGTTCTATATAATAGAGGTATGTGTTAAAGCGTAAATACACTTTTCTTAAAATTAGATTTTGACATATTCTCGTAATTTCAACCTTGCAAGTTTGTTTTCTCGAAATCTCAGTCGAACAGACCTGGGAACGAGATTTCAATATGGTTCTGTGTAACAGCAACTCATTACCAGTATGATGGCTTAGTTTTTATAATGAGAAATAAGTTTCTTGCCAAAACATACAAAGTTCTAGAACTCGTACAAGTTTCAATATGTGTGAGCTTTAGTTATCACCGCAATATATATTGATGATCTGCTTCTCTATATTAGCCTTATATTAAGATATTCCATGGAGAAGAAAGGTGAGACTTCCAACTTTAAAATGATTAATTAATCTTTTAATTTGCCTAAATTTTGTTTGCAAAGGGTTTTTTGCGCGCCAGGTACTACAAAATGCGCGTTCGGACGTTTGCAACCTTGCATTCCGCTTCATCAAATATCTCCACTTCATTAATATTTTATGGAAAATCCATTAGACGAAATATTTGCAGATACATTTTTTTGTGAAAATGTGCGCGCTTTCTGAACATATTTCTTATTTTTCCATACATCTATCGATTCACGTTAAAAATTTTGAAAAAATGCCGAGAAATTAAAGTTTTTGATTTTTTTGTTAAATGTTGCCGGTCTGGAAAGCATGCAAACTTTACGTGATAGTATTGCTTAACACCCAAAGAACTCATTAAAAAAAGCATCCACCTCCGATTTGTTTAGATGTAAATGTCTCTAATGAATGGACAACAGGGGGATTGACTAGGTTTAACTGGACTCGATAGCCGACAGGAAAATACAACAAAAAGGAATATTTCCAATATTTTATTTCTATTTATACTACAGAACCCTTCTACAATATTATCACCATGATGCGTACCCCTTGCCTCATGTGTTTACAGTTACAGAAATGAAAGAAATTAAGTTTAAATTAATTATAAACTTCAAATATGTAACACAAATACAATGCAAAAAAATAAAGCTATGATACTAATGTTTTAAGTTCGTTTATTACTTCAGATAAAGTTGACCTAAGTATATATGCAAACATCTGTATGTGCACGTATGCAACGTAACAGATAATTTTTTTTATAGATTTTGCGGAATTATTGGACCTTTTTATTGAAATGATAATATTATTACAATAAAAAGGTTCAATAATTCCGTAAGATCAATAAATAACAACCACTGTCTGTTACATTGAGTGTATGCATACATTATTACTCATACAGATGTTTGCTTATGTACATAAAAATCCACATATTGGACGTGAATTCTAAGGTAACAAGCTTCATTGACTCCATCATACAACATGTATACCTATACATTTCTTCCTTTTCTTTTATTACTGCACAACATACTGTTGACCGAGGTATGTCAGCAAACATCTGTATGTGTAATAATGTATGCACGCACGCAATGTAACAGATAACGGTTGTTATATTTATAAATTTTACGGAATTATTGAACCTTTCTATTGTAATAATAATATTACACATGTTGTATGATGAAGTCAATAGAGAGAGCTTCTTATCTTGGAATTCTCGTCCAACGTGTAGATTTTCGTGGTTCCTTCTTGATGGCTCTTTCGGACTATGTAAATTAATGTTAAAAACTCCCAGTGTCGACTTTTTACTTGAGGTCATTCAAACCTTTTCTGGGGGCGTGAATGAAAAACTAAAAAAACGACTACAGACTCAGATTGTTCCCAGTTATAACGATTTGAAGTATGTGATTTTAGCATCGAAAAATTTATTCCTTTTGACTGTTTTTGTAAATAACTAAATACAACAAAGAAGTCGAGTAGTACATGAAAGATGGAAAAAAGGTATTTTCTATATTCCTGCATAACGCAAGTTATGAGCAAAACAATGATTGTTTTGTCATTTTTTCATATAAATATTTAAGGTGTTCCCTGCCATTGACTATAACACGAAAATAATAAAAATCTGTACTGTTTTTCGTTAATCTACAGTATCACTAACATGCCCTAATTTCTTGCTATTTGTAAAGCGCTCACTTTAGAAATTATTATACTTTAAATGAAAGAAAAATTTCGTAATATACACATTCTGTGATGATTTCGGCCGACATTTTTCGTTTTTTAACATCTTTCGACATAGTTCTTAGAGCATCTACAGAAAGTTTTAGGTCAACTCATTCGCTGAATGAAAATTTTGTGGTTTCGCCATTTTTGCGGCATTCTTGACTACACTAATATTATACAGGAAACAGGTCCACATTGTCGGTAAGGAATATATACTAGAAATACCTACATTACAAATAACAGTAGTAATGATAGTGCAGTAAAAAAAGACCAAATAAGCTATGGGATATGCGTAGTCATGTAACAGCAATATTGTGATATCATACCTTCTGGGGTATCACCAGGAATACATATCTGAGTTTTGAACTTCTGAGGCCTAATGCTTTTTTTTATGAACAATTTTGTTTTTTGAAAAGCGCTGTTTTAAATTATAAAGTGAACATCTCCAGTTCTAGAGGTCCGATCGAAAAAACCAAAATTTTCGCAATTAAAATTCATTTGAGTACTTACGTATCATACAAAATTCAATGGGCTGGCCAAAGAGCGTTCTTAATTTCATGTTGAAAGCAAAATACCCTGGAATTTTGGTGCTCAAATATTGAACCTCGTGGACACAAATGAATTTGTTGTCTGAATTTTGAATTGCCCTCCATTTTGTGCCATTAAGTCCAAAATGGATCTTCTTTTTTTCAAAATGTAGATCTGGACGCCAGCTTTCCGACGACATTAGAAAAACTTCTTTTAAAGTTATTTTGGCCACTTTTTTGGCATTTATTTATAAAACAAATGACAACAAGTTGATTTTTTTGGTCATTTTGAAAAAAAAGTAAGAAAAGAAAGAATTGCGAAAACTTTAATTTGAAGAAAAAAGTTAAGTTTCGTCTATCTGAACTCGAGATATTTAACTTTTAACATCTTGTAAAAAGATAAATAGCAGTAAATACACATATACAGAAACAGAGTTGTCTCTGAACAGAACAAATATTTGACATTAGTCAAGAAAATTAAGGTTACAATTTTATAACGAAGTAGAATATCAAATTCCCTAAATACATTAACTGCCAACTTAAAAAAGCTGCAAACAATTGGGTACGGTGCAATTAAACGAGAGGTAATCTAGACATATAAATTATAAAAATGCTATTAAGGGCCGGTTTTTCAATGTCCAGTTAAATAGCTTAACTGTCAGATAAAATTTATCTGGCAGATAAACTGTTTTTCAATATGTAGGTAAAATTTACAGGAGGGTTAAACTCTGAAAGTAAATTTAGCAGAGAGTTGAATGTGCCACTTACAGCCGGTTTTACAATCGCAAGTTAACTTTCATGTTAGTTGACTCTTACTTGCAGGTTAACTACAACTTTACCGACACTTACGTTTTTCAATATAAAGTTAAGTGATGATTTGTAAACGAGAGATTATGAATAAAATTTATAATGTTGGTAATGGAAAATGGGTAATATACATAAAATGCATGAATTTTTGTCGAAGTCACGTCACCTGCTATCAAATATAAATGTCAGAATGTCAATTATGAGTTAGTGGTATATTATTAAGTAAGTAGGTAGTATTTAATCTCGATATATTTAAAAAATCTCTTCCATCGTATTCTTCGAAAAAGTTAGGTCTATACCGGATTACCTTTGGCTCCTCATCACTGCTATATGCATTTACTTCGCACATATCCATTTTTAAGCGAAATATCAAAAAATCATGTTGTGACAGTTATTTTATAGGTTATAAATTGCCAGTAAACTGCCAGCTTCTAGTTAACCCACACCTCATCTGCTAGTAAAGTTAACTACTTGATAACTACAACATTGAAAATGACCAGCTATTGTAAAACCTAATTTCCATAATAACCTGAAAGTTAACTCTGACTGGAAGTTAACCAGCGATTGTAAAACCGGCTGTTAAGGATTTATTCTACTGTTAGTGGATTTGCACATGCGCATTTGGTTCAATTGCTGACAATTCTAAAACCTAAAAACCAATGTGACTTATTGATATGTTCGTTTTTAATTTGTGATTTATATTAAATATACTATTGCCAATAATGAATTATAAGGATAATAATAATATTCTGGATATGATTGATGATGACGATGATATACAATTTATAGAGTATGAAAGGAGACTCTATACAATAAGGGAACGAGAAAATAATTTTGAAAATTATTATTATAAAGATTGTTTTTATAAGATTCCGACTGCGTAAAGAAACTATTTTACATATTATTGAGATGATAGATGAAGAAATTGCAATCATTACGGATAGGTAGGGACCTCTTTTTCTTCTTACAATAATTGCAATGGAGAGCCATTGCAATTATTGCTGATTCATAAACGCACAAAATCAAAACTAGAACATCAATCAACACGCTACAAAACGCAATGAATTTTGAGGTTAAATTAGATAAACTGTCACGAAAACACGCGCAATTTGAATTAAACCAATTGAAATAAACTTCAGGTGAAATCAGTAGCGCCAACATAGATAAAAAATTATTAAACTTATGGATATGTAGCTGGAAGTTAAGTTACTATTGATAAACAATAACATAGCTATAACTGCCAGCTAAGCGTAACTATCAGCTACCTACCAGGCACTTTTATCTGGACATTGAAAAACCGGCCCTAATGCTAATTATCAACAATAAAATGTAAATACTTGAAAATTTGTTTTTATAAGTTAATGTTTTTTGAAAGTTTCATATGAAGCAAATATGTCTCAAAATGATACAGTTCCAATATTAGCTAAAAATATGCATTTGTTAACTAGCAATTGGCCAAAGTTCTAAAAGTTAAATATGTCAGTTCAGATAGACGAAAATTGCCGATCGGAATTGTTGACGTCCCTGGGCGTTAAAATTAAATAATAAAAATCGCTTTTATCAAGTATATTCCATACTGTACGTTAAGTACGAACTCAAATGATCCAAAGCTAATCCGGACTTGTTGTAATTTTAATTGCGAAGGGTTTGGGTTTTTTATTTGTCCCGATGGGACCTTTAGAACCGGAGATATTCACCTTTTTACCTAAAAAACCGCTCTTCAAGAAAGAAAATTGCTCATAAAAAAAAACGCAATAGACTTTGGACTTTTGGAAGTTCAAAACTCAGATATATACTGCAGGTGGTACCTCAGAAGGTATGAAATCATAATATTACTGTTACAAAATTATACACATCAATGTCCTTTTTTTACTGCACTATAAAGTTAGAAAGAAATGAAGCGCTTAAAATTAAAACAAATAGCATATAGCACATTTAACATGCTGTGTACAGAATAAGTTAATATTTTTTTAAGTGTGGTCACTCACTGTATTGATATATAGGACCCATGTAAAAGTTCTGATCACAAGAAAAATGTATTAGTCCACAACATATTGAGAGTTGCGACACAAATTTATTAAATGTCTCGATTCAGGCACTAGCTAGTATAAATGTTCGTCGGTTGCAGCTGTACCAGGGAAGTGTTGCACATTGTGTTTTGTACAGTACATCATGTCAGCTATCACTGTCCTCACAACTTTTTAATTTTTTCGATGTCAATACCGTGCCTACCGACACCATCGTCATTTCTGTTCTTACAGCGCAGCTCCCAATGATCACCACATTCTTACTTAAATGCTTTCATCAGTAAATCATTAAATTTGAGATATCGTTTCTGACCAAGGATGAAAAATGTAGGCGGAGCACCCTCAATTTTAGCTTCGAGGAGTCGGAGATTTAGAATAGCCAATACGAAATAGTCCCATTTTTGTGATTGAACGATAGTGGAAAGTGCTGCGTCGCAGTACGTGACAAGAAACAGACATCTACTAATATTGGTCCCCTGGATACATATGTTGTTTTTCATTTGAAAATACTTTTGACAATGGAAACCAATTTTGTCAAGTAATATTTCTGTCTATTTGAGGACGTCGAGCTATGGGCGAAACTTCATCATACTAGATCTGCTAGTTAGGACATTTTTCATAATATGCACTCCCCTATGTATAGTGAAACGTGCTCCAGCTCTTCTGACAAGGCTACTATGTCTTGGTCGCTTTATCATTTTTGTGCGTGGTCTCTAATACATGAAAAATTTAAAGCATGTGTCATTTCTTATAAGTACCTTATCAATAAATGAACAAAAGAAATAGTACAAAGAATAATCTAATCGTAAAAATTACAATTATCGTTTTTGGAAATACTACATATCACAAAACATGAAGCAACTTAAGGACTGAAAAAATAGCATTATCGTTTGTAAACTTCTTTCTTACTTAAATATTGTCTGAATCGTCACGATTCGTGTAAATCCATCTCTAGATAGCTCTAGAAATATATTTGCATATTAAGGGATGAAAAAATAAAATTAAAAAATATCCTGTTGATTAGTGTGCCACGAAGGAATTCGCTGAAATTGTAAAATATTTCACTTTTTACGAACGTCCTTACCACCCCTGTCCATTTTGTCCCATTTTAGGTGATCTCGCCTAGAAGCGAACGTGTATTTGTTGAATGATTCCTAACTGATAGGAACGTTCCGTGTGAATTTAAAAATCTACCTTATATATTCACCAACAATATTTAGATAATATATGAGAAATATATTTGCTATTACATCACAATTCAAGTAGTCTTAAGTTATTCTAAATATTCTTACGATTATATTTCTTGAACAGCTTGATCTTTCCTTTGATTGTATAGTGCTAACAGAAACATGGACAATACCTGATACCAGTGTCTTTAATTTAAAGGGATATAAAATGCTATATAATGTTGGCAATCTTAACCAAAATGACAGAGTTATAATTTTTGTAAAATCTTCATTATATCATTCTCACCGCGTTATAAATTTTGATGACACTTCTGTGACACAGTTAGATACAAAAATAGATAATGAAATAGTTACGATAAATGCATGTTACCGATCACCATCAACGTGTATATATCAGTTTCTCAATGAACTAAAAGAATATTTAAATATTAACATTAAAAATAATAATTATAATCTAATAGTAGGAGACATAAACATAAATATTTTGGAAAACAATGGCTATACCCAGGAATATCTAGATGCCATGAGTGAGAACGGTTTTGTATCAGCTATAAACGTACCTACAAGGTCACAGGGACAATCGAGTACTTGTATGGATCACATTTTTATTAAAACAAAAAATAAAAATTTGGATACACTATTACCTATAGTTGTTCAAACATGTATAACTGATCATTATACTATTATTTTGCACATTGTAACGCAAAAAAATAAGGTAACAAATAAGTACAAAAATATGTAAAACAGATCAATGAAAAAGAATTTATCCAAACAATAAACAATACTTCCTGGGAAGATGTCTACTTAGACGATGACCTGGATTCAGCAACAGATTTATTTATTAGTATCGTTCAAGAGAGTGTGGAAAAATGTACTACCTATATTAAAATAAAAAATAAAGAAAGGAAGAGGAAAAATTGGATAACCAAATCGTTAATAAATTCTGTAAATTAAAAAAATGCTATGTTTATACGATTAAAGAGTGATCTAACTAATTTAATATTAAAAAATGAGTACACAAATGACAAAAAAACTGTGAAATAAATTAATTAAAAAAAACTAAAGCTGATTATTATAAAAAATGTATTGAAAAAGGAAAACATTATATAAAACATTTGTGGAAAACCATTAAATCAATTATTTACAAATTCTGAACCAAATGAAATAACTTCTGTAAAAAATAACAATGGAGATTTAATGAACGATCCAAAAGGAATTGCAGAAAATTTCAATAAATCATTTGTTAATATGGGAAAAAATTTAGCTAAGAAAATAAGTAAAAAAACATATTAACATGAATAGAAACGTTACACAAAATTCTATTTTCTTATCGCAAACTAACAAAAATGAAATAAATGCAATAATTCAACAACTAAAAAATAAAAAATCACCCGGTATTGATGAATTAAAAGCTGAAACGTTAAAACTAATATTAGAGTACATCGCAGACCCTCTCACGTACATAATTAATAAATCTATAGAACTAGGCTATTTTCCATCAGCATTTAAAACATCAATAGTTGTACCAATATTTAAAATTGGTGAACGAACCGAAGTTACAAATTACCGTCCTATATCCTTGATAACAAACTTTAGCAAAATTTTTGAAAAAGTTTTAAATTTAAGATTAATTAGTTACTTAAATAAATATAAGCTTCTATCTGAACTACAATTTGGTTTCAAAGAAGGTAAATCTACACAAGACGCAATAAAAAATTTAACCACAAATATTTATGAGGCGCTGGATAAAAGTAAACCTTCAATGTGTGTTTTCTTAGATCTCGCGAAAGCGTTTGATACTGTCAGCCACTCAATTTTATTAACAACACTAGAAGATTTAGGAAGAAGAAATAATGCCCTAAATTTGTTTAAAACATATTTGACTAATAGGAAACAATATGTAAAAATCAGCCTAAGTGAAGATGAAATTATTATATGTGGGGTGCCACATGGAACAGTGTTGGGACCAATCCTTTTTATAATATACATTGATGGTCTTTTCTCACTAGGAACTCATGGAAAAATAATAAGTTTTGCAGATGATACGGCAATTTTCTACCGTGGTAATAATTGGACCGAAATAAAACTTAATAGAGAAAATGATATGAACATCATCAAAGATTATCTGGATTATAAGTTATTGTCAATAAACTTTAAGAAAACATTCCGCTTACCGTTTTGTAGCTATAAAACATCTTTGCCATCCTTTAAAGACATAACTGTACAAGAACATTTTAAAATACTACTTGCAACACAAATTAAATACTTGGGTATAATACTAGACAGTCACTTAAGGTGGGAATTGCATATTACTTATATAATAAAAGAACTACGTTGTATACAGATTTCGACAGTTAAAAAGCATGTTAAATGTGACGCAAAAAAAGATACTCTATCATACTTTGGTGGAAAGCCATTTATTGTATGGTATTATAGGTTGGGACGGTGTATCAAAGACCTACCTCTATTCTTTAGAAGTCATTCAAAAAAAAATTCTTAGAATAATTCTCCTTAAAGACAACCTATATTCCATTGACCTGTTGTATAAGGAATCTAATATATTGGATATTAGACAATTGTTTTATGTTAGTATAAATGTAGCACAGTACGCAAATAGAAACAAACTACTTGCCTTTAGCCATAAATATAAAACTCGTCAACAAAGCAAATACATAAACCGGTTAATGTATGAGCAGGTGGGTCAAAGGTGTTATAAATACCTTAGTCCAAAACTATTCAACACTCTACCCGACGAATTAAAAAACGAAAAAAACTTACATTCATTTAAAAGAGGAATAAAATCGAATTTACATAAATTCACAAGAAAAGAAATTCACGATTTAATAGAATCGTAAAATGCTGATTTGGTTCACTAGCAGAAATTTATTCAAAACGAAGTAGGAAATGCAAATAAAAATATATATGTATGTATGTGTGTTTATATACGCGTATGTATATATATATATATATATATATATATATATATATATATATATATATATATATATATATATATATATATATATATATATATATATATATATATATATGTGTGTGTATGTATATATATATATATATATATATAAAATAATGAGAGGTTGTCACGTCCGACAGTTAAAAGATAAATTGTGAGGATCGTAGGGCTTCCAAAGCCCTACGATCCTCACAATTTATATATATATATATACATATATATATATATATATATATATATATATATATATATATATATATGTGGATGTAATAGACATATGCTGCATATGTATGTTTGATGTGATATTATGTATCATAATCTTAAAATTGAATAAATATTATTATTATTACTATAAAATATAAAATAAGAACACGTCTAGGGTATATAATGTCATTAGTTCTTGCTATTGTTAGATACCATTTGTATGTATAACTTGAACATAGTAATTATAATTACTATGTTTAAGTTATACATACAAATGATCTAACAATATCAAGAATTAAAGACGTTATATACCCTAGGCTTGATGCTATTTTATATTTTATAATCGTAGGAGTATTTAAAATAACTTAAAAATACTCTAATTGTGAAGTAACGCTAATATATTTCTCATATATTATCTAAATATTGTTGGTGAATATATAAGGCAGATTTTTAAATTCATGCTGAACGTTTCTATCAGTTAGGAATCATTCAACAAATACACGTTCGCTTCTAGGCGAGGAGATCACCGAAAATGGGACAAAATGGACAAGGGTGGAAAGGACGTTCGTAAAAAGTGAAATATTTTACAATTTAATCGAATTCCTTCATGGCACACTAATCAACATGATATTTTTTAAGTTCATTTTTTCATCCTTTAATATGCAAATAGAGCTATCTAGAGATGGCTTTACACGAATCATGACAATTCAGACAATATTTAAGTAAGAAAGAAATTTACAAACGATAATGCTAGGCGGGTGACCAGGTATCTCGTTGGAGTCTCAGCCCACACTCTGAGCCATTCTGCAGGCCTAAGTAGGCTGGGATTCCAATAGCTGGCGAGGAAAAGCCAAAGGCTTGATAGCTACGTACCAAGGGGCCCATATCAAGGCTATGAAGTCTGGTACCCAGGACAAAGCTGGATAAGGAGCTCTAAGGGAACAGGAGCACCACAATAGATCTGCAGAGGTCGCGGTAGTCAAGGCCCAATCGGCAAGCTCCTCCTTCCTAATCTAATTTAATGGAAAGATGGGAGGAGTTTGCAAACGAATTTTTGTGTAAGGGGGGTATCACAAATCTTACAACTGGGGATGGGGGAAAAATAGTCCATTATTGCCAATATTGTATGGCCCCATTGTTCTTTTCATTTTAGCTGTAGCTAAAGAATATAAATATTACTTTGCGTGATGAATTGAAAAATACATGAATTAACCTAAGCTCAGCAAATGAACTATAGTCGATCTCAGTTAAGAATGCAGTTGTTTACGTTATGAGTGGAGCGAAGTTTATACAGGCAAATGGGAATTCCCAAGGAAGTGGAATCTCCTAACGGCCGTCTCAAGCCCATTGGTACACAAAATAAATATTAACGGTTTAAATTGGCTTTCATTTGGCATTTGACTAACTTAAACACATTGAAATGATTTAATTTAAATTGCAGCACAGATGTTCTTATTTTATTGCAGTGAAAATACACTTTATTTATTTTGCACATTTAACATGGTTCGATAATTAAGAAATAATGTAAACTTTTTAAAAATATGAGATCATTTCGGATTCAAGGACTGCAATGATTGTTTGTGATACTAGAGACATTATATTTAAATACAAAGTTACCAATATAAAGTTGTGTAATGAAATAAAAATGTAACAAAAATTATTAATTTAAACAAAGTTTATTTCAAATAAAATGGATACGTTATTAAAACTTATTCTGATAGAATGTCAAATTCATCTAAATCGGAAAATTCAGGGTCTTAATCAGATGAACCTGTATTTACTAATTTCAATTCCAACAGCTCCACTATGTTATCCAATTTGTATACGTTCTTCTTTCCTTATTATGTGTTCAACCCATTTCACTTAATATTTGTATTAAAACTTGGTTTAATTTTATATAGTAAATAGAAATTATCCTAAAAAATACAACTTTTTATTTCTTAAATAATAGCGTATTTCTCGGACCTGGCAAGAGATCAGTTCTGATTTATTAATATTCCCTGCCAAAACTTGGCCTACAAATTTACCTTTCAGTTCCCTATCTTTACAAGCACCGCATTTTAAACTGAGATAAACTATAATATTACTATTTCTCTATTATGATATAATTGTAGCAGTATTTAGATTCAGTCTTCGCCAAATAAGCCACGATTAGGGACGGCACAATTTGAAAGTTGCTTCACTTGATAGATTTACAAATGAGACCTTGAAGTGTAAAAAGAAAAAATTGAAACAAATCGACTGATTTTAAAAGACCCTATCGAAAAATTATGAAATAAAATTTAAAATACATTCGATTTTGTTGTATGTTTATTTTTACACCGACCTCAAAGTTAGTATTAGGTAATAAGGTGAATGAGTGACCTCAAAATTAGCACGTTTTTCCAATATTCATAACTTGGAGACACAAAAGCAAATTTAACCTTAAACATTCTTAATTCAAAGCTAACTAAAAATCTAGACGGACATAGTATTCATTGAAAATAAATAACACACGCTTATAGTTAAGACTTCTCATTTCGTGAGTCAAAAAAATTCATTTGCCTCATAGTTTCTTATCAACAATTGGAACGGAAAATCAGTTTTCTTAAAATACTGGACGAACTATTGGTTGTAGTGGAAAGTAAAGAGTGAGGAGTGATTTGCGTGCAATTAAAATCCCTATATTATGACACTTTCCAAATTAAAATCGCTCCTGCGATAACAAAGTGATTGCAAAACACCTGCGTTGTATATAATTTAGCTACCAGCTACCAGCAAAACATTGTAACTTTTTTTGATCAACTCAGAATTGTACAGACTATTATATTTATTATTCCATGGCCACAGGCCCAAAATCAGACCACTTTGGGGACTTGTGATCCCCGACCTACGGTGATTGGAATAATATTTTATTAGTATACCACAGTTATTAGCAGGTATTCAGCAGCTCTTAAGCTATTTGTTTATTATTGAAAATAAAGCCTTTCTTCTTAAAAAAAATTAATAATTCACAGTCATGCTTTGCAAATATTGGTTGCTTTTTGCAAAAGAGTTAGTAGTCTTGAATATTACATCAAGCATTTTTTAAGAAAAAAGCTTGATTTTCGATAATACACAAAAGGTATAACGTTTTAAGTTTTTAAGCTGCGCTCATTTTAAAAATGAGTAATGCAATTGTCAGTATGACAGTACTATCAAATTTAGAGACCTCATAAAATTTCAATTATACACAATGCAGGTTTTTTCGCAGTAACTTACCCTTGGAGCGATTTCAATTTGGAAAGTTTCATAATGTAAGGATTTTAATTGCACACAATTCACTCATTCAAACCGATAGTTTTTCCAATGTTTTTAGGAAACTCATTTTTCATCCTAATTGTTGATAAAAAACGAAGATGCAAATGAAATTTTTTGACTCACGAAATGAGAAGCTATAGCTTTAAGTGTCAGTTTTTTAATTTCAATGAAAAATAAATGTCCGTCTAGATTTTCAATTATCTTTAATTTAAGACCTTTAACGTAATTTTTTTTGTTCAAGTTATGAATGTTGCAAAAACTAATTTTTAGGTCACTCTTTCGTCTTATTACCCAATACCAACATTGAGTCGATGTAAAATGGTTCTTTTAAAGACAGTCAATTTGTTTCAATTTCTTTTTCTACATTTCAGGGTCTCATTTGTGAATCTATCAAGTAAAATAATTATCAAAGTGTGCCATCCCTAATCGTATTTGGCGAAGACTAGATCTAAATGTTGTTTCAATTATATCATAATAGAGAAATAGTATTATTATAGTTTATCTCAGTTTAAAATGTGGTGCTTGTGAAGATAGGGAACGTGTGTCCTTGTCTCCGATCGGTAAATTTGCAAGCAAAGTTTACGCAGGGAAATATTAATAAATCAGACCAGATTTCTTGAAAAGTCCGGGAAATACGTTGTTATTTAAGTAATAAAAAAGTGATAATTTTTTAGAATATTTCTGTATTTATTACATAAAACTAAACCAAGTTTTAATACAAAATTTGGGTGAAATGCGTGAAACACGTAATAAAGAAAGAAGAAAATATATACAAATTGGATAACATAGTGGAGCAGATGGAATTGAAATTTGTAGTAAATACAAGTTCATCTATTCAAGACCCTGAGTTTTCCAATATAGATGAATTTGACATTCTCTTGGAATAAGTTTTAATAATATACCCATTTTATGTAAAATTAATAATGCTTAAGTTGTTATATTTTTTATTTCTATACACAATATTGGTAACTGTATTTAAATATAATAAGTCAGTAGTTTCACAAACACTCACCTCAGTCTTTGAATCCGAAATGATATCAATTTTTTTTACAATCTTTAAAAAGCTTACATTGATTTTTATCGAACCATGTTAAATGTGCAAAATAAATAAAATTATTTTTATTGAAATGAAAGAAGAACATTTATGCTGCAATTTAAATTAAATCATGTCAATGTGTTTATAAGATAATCAAATGCCAAATAAAAGCCAACTTAAACCATTAATATTTATTTTGTGCACCAATGGGCTTGAGACGGTCATCAGGGAATTCCACTTCCTTGGGAGTTCCCATGTGCCTGAGTAAACTATGTTCCATTCATAACGTAAACAACTGCATTCTTAACTGAGATCAACTATAGTTCATTTGCTGAGCCTAGCTTAATTGATGTATTTTTCAATTCATTATGCAAAGTAATATTTACTTTGTTTAGCCACAGCTAAAATATATAGCTATAGCTAAAATGAAAATAGCTATGGACCATACAACGTTTGTAAATCCGAAATCTAGACGGAAATATATTTTTCATTGAAAATGAAAAAACGGACGCTTAAAATTAAGGCTTCTCATTTCGTGAGTCAAGAATCTCATTTGCATCATCATCTTTTATCAACAATTAGAGCGGAAATCAGTTTTCTTAAAATACTTAAAAACCTATCGGTTGTAGAGGAAAGTGAAGAATGAGTGATTTGTGTGCATAAAATCCCTACATTTTGAAACTCTCCAAATTAAAATCGCTCCAGCACTAACAAAGTTATTGTGAGAAAACCTGCATTGTGTATAATCTAAGTTTTATGAGGTCTCAAAATCTGATAGTACTGTCATACTGACAACTGCATTACTTATTTTCAAAATGGGCATGTCTTAATCAAGTTTTCATTGGCTTAATTTGCGAAAAAGCAGCTTAAAAAATTAATACGTTATGCCTTTTGTTTATTATCTAAAATCAATCCTTTTTTCTTAAAATCTAACTAAAAATTTGCAAATACTGTTGTTTTTTTTTTAAAGGTTAGTTAGATCTGGAAGAAAAAAGGCTTGATTTCCAATAATAAAAAAAGGCATAATATTTTTATTTTTTAAGCTGTGTTCTTACAAATTAAACCATTGAAAACTTGGTTAAAACCCCCCCATTTTAAAAATATCAAATCATCAGTACTATCAAATTTTGAGACCTCTTAAAATTTCACATATACATAATGCAGGTTTTTTCGCTGTGACTTACCCCTGGAGCGATTTTAATTTGGAAAGTAGCACGCAATTTAATCATTCTTCACTTTCCTCTACAACTGATAGTTTTTCCAGTATTTTATGAATACTGATTTCCTGCTCCAATTGTTGATAAAAAACGATGGTGCAGATGAAATTTATTGACTCACGAAATGAAGAGCCTGCCCCATTATCTCTCCCAAAGCCAATCTGCAAAAATAATGCGGCTACTAATTCATATATGTCAAAACCTTTACTTGCCTGGAATATAACAACATCTGTTAAAAAGAACAGTTTATAGTTCAGGGAATAAAGACAAAAAAGAACCTTCCTTTTGTGATTCTAAATAACATCCCAAGAGTCTCCATCGATATGTGTGCCGCTAAAAATGTTACTCAGGGTCAAAGGTCAGAAAAACGGTTTTTCGCGAAAATCTCGTTAATAGTCACCTTTATCGAAAAAATAGTGATAATCAAATTTGTAACTTAGAAAATTGCCTACAAAAAACAAAGCATTATTTTTTTTCGTAAGACTAGCGGCATTTGATAAAATTCGATTCAAAAATTGT
This sequence comes from Stenurella melanura, assembly GCA_963583905.1. NCBI lineage: Eukaryota > Metazoa > Arthropoda > Insecta > Coleoptera > Cerambycidae > Stenurella > Stenurella melanura. The sequence goes on along the minus strand of OY757316.1, from coordinate 61,296,788 downwards.
AGCGTACAGTACGCACTAGTAATAAAGTTCATGAGAGAGTGCTCAATAATCATGTTCAATCAGACCTAGTTCCACAAATAAATTTATCACTAGTGCATACTGTACGCTAAAATTTTTTGAATTGAATTTTCTCGAAAATCGTTAGTTTTACAAAAAAAATTAATACAATGTTTCTTGTAGGAAATTTTCAAAGCTACAAATTTGATTACCACTAATTTTACGATAAAAGTGACCGTTAACGAGATTTTAGCGAAAAACCATTTTTGTGAAATTTGACCCCGAGTAATATTTTTAGCGGCACACATATCGATGGGGACTTTTGGGATGTTGTTTAGAACCACAAAAGGAAGGTTCGTGCAAAAATGCAGCTTTCCCCTATTTTTCCACTCTGCAATGTGTCTATCCCCTGTATTATTAATCCAGTCCAGTGTCGATTTATTACTAACTAAAATCAAAAACAAGAATATTTAATAATCCTACTAAATCCAGCTTAAGAATAAACGCTAATAAGGGTATTTCTTGAGAACTAATCAAGATAATCTAATCTCTAATCTAATAAATTCATCATATGTCTTATCTGTTATGTTATCAACCGGACCCATTACTTAGGAGCATATGCATTGTACGCAAGGTTATGTGCATATTCATTTTCTGTAATATGATTTATAGTAACATTGTTATTATATTTTACTCCATTCTTCTTACGAATCAAGAGATCGAGTAGTAATAAGTTACCTTCCTTACTTAATATAGCATAGTCTATTTCTTCTTTTATAGGTGAATCTTTATTTATAAACCTATTTGACATATCTGCAGATTCTACTCTTAAAGGTTGAATAATTGTCAATTTATTTTGCATGAAAGAATTATCTGTTATTTCTTGATCGATATTCTCTTCGTCTTTAGCAAGCCACTGAGTTATCTTGATAACTCGATTTAAATATGTCAGTGTTCCTAAACTGTTGCCGATTAAATTAAAAATATTATTTATAATTGAGGATTTGAAGTTGCTACAAGTTCCACTTGTCGCAGGTGAATCATCTCTGATATGTTTATCAAGTAAAACATGTTCGTCCATAATACTCCGTCGTCTTCTCCGACGACTTTCATTGTGGCTGCTATGAAATATGATAGAATCTTGTGGATTATATAAATTAATAGTGCTCATTCCAGCCATAGTATTGTCTATTTTGTAATATTTTGGCAATTTATCGTCACATGCATCGATGTCTAGCTCTATGTATTGACCACGTCCTTCTAATTCTAAGTCAATCTCTTCATTTTTGTATTTTTCTAATATATCAAAACTATCACTGACGTTAGTAAGTTTTATATTCCACATAGCATATGGGCTAAGTATGCAGTAACTGTTTTTAATTTTATCATACACTAAATTTGTATCGACTGGATCTCCGGTAACTGCAGAGTAGCGTAAAGAATAAATAATAACTTGTTTATCACTTGCAATGGTGTAAAACTGATTGCCGCATCTATAATAAGAATTACCTAGATGTGTCATGGTTACTTCAAAATGATGTAATCGTTTCTCAAACTCATTCTGAAGTATTTTGTTCGCTAATTTAAAGCGAATACCTATGATATTGAACTTAATAGCATTTTTATTAATACCATTGGTTATATCGGCATTCATTGTCACCTCTTGTCCTTCTAAAACTTTCGATATTGCGGCTTTGTGGGTATCATGTCGCCATATAAAGAATGGTCGTCTCTGACTACTCTTAAATATTATATTAACACGTTCCTGCTTATCATATTTATTAATTAATATAGTGGATTCAGACATTTTGGATTTTATATATTCTATTTGTGTGATAGCTTCTGTTACTAAACTATCAGTATTATTATCATTTAATTTCAGGGCGGTTGGTAAATTAAACTGTGCTAGATAGAAATGTGCAAATGGGAAGATATATTGTTTGAATGCGTTCATAGCGCTTTCGTATTGTCCTAATATAAGGTTAGACTTTATTGTTAAGGCTAACTGATTAATAGCGTTTTTCAGTTCTTCATCTTGCACTTCAATTTCCATTGCATTACTAGAATTAATATCTGCAATGTAATTAGCTAATTCTGCTTTATCATGATAGTCTTGTATACGATTATATAGGGTAATAACAGTTGTCATTGCTTCTTCTAATTTTTCTATACAACGCATTAAGTCATCTTGTACATTGAAATCCTTAGTCATTTTTTTCATTTGCACCTTCATGTCTCTTATACCGCCCTGTATTTTCCACTTACTTATATCAAGAGCGGCATGAGACTTACCTTCTAAGTTGTTAACCACTGTTGTTACCTTATTTTCTAAATCTCTAAACATAGGAGTTACGATATTATGAATATCTTGTTCATACTTTTCTAATGCCTCTATTTCCTTCTTTTTTTGCTTTATGGCTCCAGCCAATTCTTCAATTCCAGACTCATGAGCTTTAATTTTATTATACAGATCCACTGACATGTCAACCATGCTTACAATATTTTGAGCAACATCTAGAGCATCGATTTTTCGTTCACTAGCTCTCTCCTTTTTCATTAATTCTTTTTGACCTTTTAACACTTGACATGCTTGTTTTCGCAAAGCTTTGATTTTATCTACAGACACAAACTTCATTTTACCTACTCTTTTATCAATCTCTGATAGTTTCTTAATAATGTTTTTGAAATTACTAGATGATACTTCTTGTAATTTTTTTCTTGCATCATCTAATTGCGTTTTAAGAAGCTGTTGACCTTCTTTAAGTTGATCTGATATTTGTGATAGAAAATTTGTACCACCAGGTAACGCAACTTTTCTGTTGGTATCATGTTTACCTTTATTACCTAATGCCAAATTTTCTGCAACCGTAAGTCCTGCTCCTATAGCTAAACTAGCGATCTTTCCTGCTGGCCCGAGAAAGTTTAGGGCTAGACTTGCAATTTTGAGTATACCCAGAAATTTTCGAAGTACAAGTGAACGTTCTAGTTCGTCTTTTTTCGCTGCTAATTCGCCTAATTCCTTTTTAGCTTTTTTTTGCAGATCGACTATCTCATCAATTAACTGTTGTATGTCGGCGTCTATTTGCCTAAAAATATTATTTATTTCTGGTGTAATTTGTGTGTCGATAAACTGCTTAGCTTCGTCTATCTTTGTATTTATTGAACCTTGGTAGTCCTTTCGATACTCATTTATTGTGACTATATTTCTTATATCCTTTAATTTATTGATGTTATTTATCACTAAATCTAAATACGCATTGAGGTTTATAACCAAATTGTCTTGTGAATTATTATTAATACTGCAGATTTTACTTAGGGTTGCTGTGTATACATAACTAAGTACTTTTTTGTATTCTATGGACTTTTCGCGTTCCTTAGGATTGTCTGCATATTGACTAATTCTATCTAATAAGGATTTATAGAAAGGAAGAAGGGGTATCTCTCTGCGTAGTGTATGGTACTGATTTTCTAAGCCTTGTAGTTCATTAACAAATCCGGATGTATCATATAACTCTCTAACGGTTTGATTATTTTCTAATTGATCGTAAAATTCCCTTAAATATGATTCTCTTACACTACCACTTAAATTTTCCCTTAAGTAATTTTTGTAATTATTCACTATATGTGCAGGATTGAGTAATTCTACTGCATCTGGTTCTTGTATGTCTGCATCATTACGACCAGTAATACCAGGTTCACCTGACTTACACTTGCGATAAGGCTTAGCCCGTACATGAGAACGATGTACATAATTATTTATAGTATATACTACAAGTGGAATTTTTCCTCCCTTTCCACCCTCCCCTCCGGCACCCATTATTCCACTTTTTCCCGGAGAAGTGTCAGTGGAAATATTAAAATTGTCACTTCGTTTAATAATTATAATCATACCTGAATTCCCCCCTTTTCCTCCAATTCCTCCATTACCCCCAGACGTCCCATTAGTGCAATTTTTACCTATGATGTGATATACACGCTTATTGCTACACCACGAAATCCAACAATTATACTTCACATCACTCTCTTTTTTGTAAGTAAAGCCTTTATCTTTAAATTGTCCTAAATAGTTAGGTTCCAGGTTAAACAACCTAGAAAAGAAGCTAAATTCGTCATGAGGGAGAGGACTAGGCTCGTCTCCATCTTTTCCTCTCCGACCAGAAGCACCATGTTGCCCTGGACCACCTTTACCTCCTTTAGCTGAGATACTAAGATTTCCGCCATTAACAAATACCTGTCCGAAGCCAAGAAAAATTCCACCAGGGCCACCCGGCAACCCAGGTTTACCATCCCTCCCCTCGACCTCTGCAACTTCTGGATTATGGGTTTCTCCTGGTTTACCGTCTAATATTATTTTTTGGCTACCTATAATCTCCCAACTTGGTGCTATGATAAAAAGATGTACTGTTTTATTGAAATTGGCGTCAATAAATACCTTATTCAATGCAAATATTTCTATAGATTTGATCTTCTCTCGACACGTTTTATCCATATCCACAACATCACTAATCTTAACATTCTCTCCTTTGACCACTAATCTATTAGACAAACATAAATAATTTGTATCGCGATTTAATGCTAAATCTAGTACCTTCTCTAAAACCTTTTGTTGGGCCATATCAACTGTTCTATATTCCTTATCTATCTCTTGTGCGCGATGTGTCATATTGCGGGCTTGCTTGTTCTCTTGATCTAGAAATTTAGAAAGATCCATATCAGTGTCGTTTATTGCTTTCTTCCACCTTCTATTAAAATCAGCTTGTATTTGCGTACTATTATATTTCTTTACATCTTGTTGTATTTCATATTTTGACAACTTGACATGTAAACGATTTAAAGTACTGTACCACATCAGTGATTTATTAAAAGAATGAATAATATGTGTTAATTGCTGACCCCATTTTATTGGCGTAAATGTCTCTTGATCACTTACGGTAAGTAAAATTTTTAAGTCCCGACCGTAATTTAAAACATTTAATAAATTCTTGCTTGAAATATTAATATTTAAATTACTCAGATGTTTTATGATTTGTTTTATAAATTCCAGAGGTCCTGTGAATTTGGTCACTGCTTTCTGTATTCCAGAGAACGCATCATATCCTGCTTTAAATTTAGAGTATAAGTTATCAATATCGTTAGATTCTTTTTCTAGGGCACTGAAAACTACTTCTATTTCTCGTCCAACATTTACCATGTCCGAGGTTATGTTCTTGTATATTTCTTTTACTAAACCACTAATGGGAATACTTAAGTCTGGAGATAAAGAATAATAAAAGTCTCTCTCGCTATGCATAGTAAAGTGAATAGATTCGTATATTATCTTTTTTAATTCTTCCGTGACACGTCCATAAAAAATTTCGTTATTACTAGAGAATGTCTCAGCACCCTCAAGTAACCAAAGAATACCTATCTTTGTGTGATTTTCGGCTTTTCGATCCACTAATATTGCATCCATAAACTTTATAGCATCTTTGTAGAAATGTTTTTTGTGCGATGGAACACTCTTAAATTTTAATTTCCTTTCCAGATCCTCTGAAATCCGCACCATGGTAGAAGCAACTTGATTAACACGGTGCTGATAGGAGTGCGAATTAAATATTTCTAGTGTAGACCACAAATCTGCTTGCTTTGATACAATAAGGGCAATGCTATCCTTATATATTTTAAAGTTTGGAATCATGTTAATAACGTCTTTAATCATATGCAAAAATTTCTTTGAGTGATTTATTAAATCAAAATCCATGACTATAACCAATTTTACAGCTCTGAAGGAATGAATCATTTTTTTTATAAAATAGGTTGCAAACATATCAGACGTTGCACTTCTAGTATCATTAAATCCGGGACATTCATAGAATGCTGTGTTTGTTTTGGAATTTATAACCAGTTCAGGGTAAGTGGTCTTTGAATTAATTGTAGAATTATCACTGATTATGTACTGACCTCCCCCGTCAGCCTTTGATACTAATTTGGCGTTATCTTCGGAGAACAAGCGCATAACAGTATTCTTCTTAGAACTTGCATTGCCTAAAAACAACACTACGTTATGAGCATTAAATATTAAGTTGTCCGCTCCTTTTTTTATAAGGCCCAAAATTAATTTTATTTGTTTGATGTCTGCGTTGTTAGACATTTTCTGCGAATTTATTACTGAATTATTGCTTCATGCCAGAAACTCTCCTAAATTATCTAATTTATTGTTTTAAAATTGAGTTATTCCCTGGAATACCTCGTGGACACTGAACAGCAATGTGTTTATTCATTATTTATTATTACTATTATCTAACAGTTAACGTTTATGAATGATGAATATAAAATAATTGATTAAATTCGTAGAACTTATACTTACACTACTATTACTTACTATTACTATTACTTGGACAGGAACAGGAAGGAACCTTCGTATTGTCCGGATAAGTGAATAGGTTGTGATGATCCTTTCGGGAAATACGTGGTGACAGTCACTGTAAATGATACATGTTTTAGAATCACCATCACCATGTGATCTAAACTGCTGGTTACTGGAAACTACGTTTAAAAAAAATTAGAAAAAAATTGCGAAAATGGTTTTGTTCCAGTAATCCGACTGGGAATCCTAGGCCGGTCTTCGTAAAGTCAAAATAATCGATTTTGTTCAAACATTTAAAACAGCAATTTTATTGACTATTCTTATAAGAAAAAATGCGCTGAACACGATGGTGACATTAAAAGATTTATAAAACACAGGCGTCATTGTTAAAAACAACGTTTTTTTAGAGAAAATTCTCATTTATTGATGTTCTTTGACTCTTCAACGAAAACGGTGCGGTGCTTCGGAAAAAAGGTCAAGATATAAAAAATGAATATTTTATCAATATGCGTCGTTTGAGGCTTGTAGCGACCTTTTATCTTTGACTGTTCAATTGTTATACATAAGTGAAGGGTCCTAAATTAACATTTTTTTTCTGTTCAACAATAGGTCACACAAATTTTTTATTGTTGTCAAAATGTTGCATTTTGTTCTGTCATCGCCAGCGCTGCTCGGGAATAAATGAACGGTTGGCACGCCGCGGTAATATTTAATACCTCGGTGCACCAACCGTTAGCCAATCTGCGCGCTGCCTTCGCGGCCGCGATAATATGAAAACTTGCCTGCGAAGTCAGCAGGCATCAGGATCATATTATATCATCATTCCTGCGAAGAGTTGGTTTGACTACGATAATTTCAAGTTATAAACGTTCAAGTATCCGTCCGAGTATTAATAGTGATTTGTCTTACCTTCGAAAACGCGAAGTGCACACCTATTGATACTCAGCGAAGCTACCCACCATGGGGAAAAGCAATAAAAAAGATCCGGACAAACACAACCGGCCGCCAGATAAAGAACAATCCCACACACACACGAACACTCATCCACCCAGCAATACACACAGCAACACACAAACGGTAAATACACCACATACACTTACAGATAATTTGTTGGCTCATAATAACACTAACCAAACTAACAATAATATAGTTTCTACCCCTACTAACAACCCTACTAATGGGAATAGCAACAATAACTCTGATTCACACGAATCAACACATTCATTTAACAATTCAGCCCCAAATTCTCCAAACAGCCCAAATCAAATTTTAAACACTAGTATACCCTAATATCCATCTTTTCTGAATATTACTTCATCAACCACAAACACATGCACTACAACTAATACCATCACCACCACAGCTATAGTTTATTCTACACCCAATGTATCACCAACCCCAATCTGTTCTAATCTAATCAATTACGAAATCATCAGGCAAACAGACGATGAGTCTGATAATGCTAGTGATATTTCACATCACACTACCGAAATTCAAATCACACCCAAAAAAAATCCTTCAAAAAAGAGGAAAACCACCCAAAGTCACCTAGATGATATACTAGTAGATACCATTCAACCCACAACCTCTCATTCAACACCAATGCCCTCACCAAAAGACATGAATGTATCCCCAGAATTCTCACAAATAAACAGCTCATCACAAGATATATCCTCAAATTCCAACCCTCAACCATCAACAAGCACCACCTCACAAACATTACAAAACGCTCAAAATACATCTCGTCCATTACCACCACCCATACACATTTATACTGAAAATACCAGAGACACAGTGTCCGCAATCAACAACCATGTCAAAAATACTCCATCATACACATATATAATAATAATTCATTAATCTGTTACGCTAAGGATCCCCAAGATCACAATAAAATTATGATTTTGCTCAATAAATACAAAGTCGAATATTATTCCTACGATATAAACTCACTACGTCCTGCTAAAGTCGTAGTTAAATATATACCTACAGATACTACAACTGACGATATAAGTAGTGAACTCAATCACAGAGGGTACCCCTTTTTAAATATAGCTAGACTCATGTCCCACAAAAACGGTAAAAAAATAGTAACTAATATTGTACTTCTAATAATACCTAAACAAGCCCTAGACAAATACTTAAACATAACAAACTTATGCTACTACAGAGTCAGGGTATCTCTATATAATCAAACCGACATTCCACAGTGCCATCGCTGTCAGCATTTTGGCCATTCCTCTGTGGTCTGCAGACGCATCGAGTGCTGCGTTCGATGCGGTGCATCGCACATGGATGGGATCTGCGCCGCAGACGCATGCAAATGCGCCAACTGCGGCGGGGACCACCCGGCGAACTACAGAGGGTGTCCATCCTATGCTGCGGCGAAGCAAAGATATGCCCCAAAAAAGCTCAACCCAAATACACAACCCGATCAATTACCAACCCCAGGACAACACAACAACGCTACAAGCAGACAAACCAACAACACACAAAATCAACCACCCACTAGTAATATCAATATACCACCACACAAGAAGCCGCAGATTTAATTTCTACTCAAAACGTACGTGCGTGGCAGCACAGAACACCCAAAGAACGCAAACTGTACAATTCCCTAATAACCAAAATTAAGAAACTAATGAAAACCCAATACGTGACATAATAAATTGCTTAAAAAATTATAATTTAAAAAGAATATGGGAAGGCCTCAAAACACTAATAAATACGTTAAAAACAATTCAAGATCCTCTTGAAAAAATATTCACTATTTTGGAATACGTTATGTCCATTTAATGTCCGTTTAATGGCTAACGCAAACACTAAACGTAAAAATACACTTAAGCTATTAGAATTTAATGCTAATGGGGTAATTAGGCAAAAAACGGAAATTGAACATCTATTAAATAGGCAAAACATAGATATCTGCTGTATTTGTGAAACAAATCTAAAATCATACCATAATTTTAATATTCCAGGCTATTACATACCGATCCGACCGCACAGGTCAAAAAGGAGGCGGCACTGCCGTTTTAATCAAGAAAAATATCAAGCACAACCAAGTTTTATTACCACCTCTATTATTCATCGAAGCCTGTGCAATTAGCATATCTATACCCAACCCAACCATGATTATATCCGCCTATCGTTCAAGTTCTAACCCTCTTAATACACATGACTTTGACACACTAAAACACATCAGTAATAGATATATACTGCTTGGTGATCTTAACGCTAAACATCCTATATGGAATTGTTTCAGTCAAATATCTAACACCTCCGGAAATAATTTAGTCACATATCTCAACAACAACTTCGACACCAAAATACTGTATCCACTGGAACCAACTCGCCCTCATCCGGCGCAATCAATTCTAGATATAGGCATTTCTAATAACATAAACCTTCCATACGACATATACACTATTCAAGAACTCAATAGTGACCACTACCCAATTAAAGTTAAACTAAATTTAAACACCCCTATACCTAATAATCTAAGAAAACCGAGAGAGGAAGACTATAATTGGGATATTTTCTCAAATTATTTAAAACACAGCATCCCAAACAACCCACAGTGTGATAGTAAACCCCAGATTGACCAAGTGGTAGATATCATTACACAGCACATTACACACGCATTAACCCTGAACCAGAGGATCATCCCACCAACCTCCTATCCATCACAGTTACCCCGGCAAATAGTTGAAAAATACAAGTTAAAAAATCAACTTAGGAAACAATATAACAGATTACGTTGTCCTATCATTAAAACTCAAATAAACAATCCAAAAAAATAACTTGATCTTGAAATAAAAACATTTAAACAACAATCACTCACTAAACTAATTGCCTCCCATCCCCAAGATCCTTACTATGTCCCACGTATATTCAACCGTAAACCCACAACCATCCCACCCCTCACCACACCTGGTGGTATTGCTCAAACCGATACGGAAAAGGCTGAATCCTTTTTCCAACATTTGTCCTCAATCCTACAACCTAACCCAATCCCAGCACACATACATAATATAGTCGATCATAGAATACACATCCTATCTAGAATCCATCTACCCACTGGCACGGACGCAATATATTTTAAACCATCACAAATAAGATCAGCTATACTTAAAGTACATTCTAAAAAAGCTCCGGGGCTAGATAATATACCGAACTTTTGCCTCAAACATTTACCCCCATCAACTTATATGTTTTTAACCAAACTGTTTAATTCCTGCCTACGTCACACCTATTACCGTAAGGAGTGGCGTAAAAATCTAAAATCATAAACATACCTAAGCCAAATAAAACACCTACCAATATTGAAAACTATCGGCCCATAAGTCTACTATCCACAATAGCAAAAGTATATGATACACTCCTGTTAAATATCATTCAAGAACAACTTAAAAATGCACAGTCTCAAAACAAATACCAATATGGCTTCCGTGCCAGTCACTCCACTACCCAGCAGCTATTCCGTGTTGGTGAGATAATTACCACCAACATAAATCGAGGTCAATTCACGGGGTTTGTCGCCCTTGACCTCGAAAAGGCTTTTGACCAAGTTTGGCACCCTGGTTTATTGTATAAACTCCTCGTCGCAGGCATCTCAATCCGTATCGTTAAAACGATACAATCCTATCTAACAGATCGCAAATTCCGAGTTGCAGTTAACCAGGCGTACTCTCCTATTACCCTCGCCCCCTCTGGAGTCCCTCAGGGTTCTGCATTGGGTCCAGTGCTGTTTAATGTTTATACCCATGATCTACCCGGACCAACAGATCACAGAAACACCATTTGTTTATACGCTGATGACACGGCTCTACTCACAACATCATCTAACCTGCCCTTGACAATTAAACTCCTGCAACAACAAATGGACCACACTATAACTTTTTATAAAAACTGGGGATTACTGATCAATCAAAATAAAACACAATCTATAATATTCACTAGAAAACTTAAACAAACTTCAACAAAATTAAAAATTAACAACACTGATATTCACTGGAAAAACTCAGTCAAATACCTAGGTGTAATCATTGACAAAAAAGTAAACTTCATTGAACATGTTAACACTACATGCCACAAATACAGGTCAAGATTGCGAACACTGTATAACATTCTTAAAAATGCTCCCATCAATACCGCTACTACGATTTACAAAAGCTACTTACGCCCTATACTGACATACGCAGCCCCAATCTGGTGCCCACTTCTTTCTCACACACAACAGAATCGCTTACAAATATTACAAAACAAAGCTTTAAGAATAGCCACTGGTTTACATCGGCCCCCAAATACACAAATCCATAATCTAACTGGCACGCCCACACTACAAAATTTTATTCTCAGACATCTTCTCCCAAATTTTGCCAATACATTCATCAATTCTCAAAACCCCACTCTAATTGACCCATTAATACCAAAATTTTACGACGCACCCACTCATCCATCCCTAAACTATATCTACACTCCCACTCCCTAACACATACTAATTTGTTTTTGAAAAAAATAAAAACAAAATACACTACAAAATCAAAGAAAAAAATAATAACAAAAAAATAAAAGAATAACAACAATTAAAACAAGCTAAAAACAACAAGTAAAACAAACAAAAATATAAAATAACGCAAATATAACACACACAACAACAAAAAAAATAAAGCTTAATGCGATATACCAAAAAAAAATAAATAATAGCAATAAAACATCAAAATAAACACTCCACAAACATCACATCAGCCAATTTTCAATACCAAGGTGAAAAGAGCCATATCCCTATAACCCACTATATGTAAAAGAGCCAAAACGAGAACACAAACATGTACAATACCCAATTAAACACCACCCTAATATATTATGAGCCAACAAATATTAACAAGCAGACACATATAGGAAATGATATAATAAGCTATAAAATACATACTATTATATAAACTAAACTTAAAAACAGCCAGCCCATACGAGGGCAAGTTATCTTTAAAACACAAACTACGAAGCAGACATCAGTCGAGTCGCGCTTACTGAAGCGAACGGACGTGTTCTTCTAGCGGCAGTAAAGTGAAGTGACTAGTTAGTTGTGTAGTAGTGAAGTGGCAGCGCCACACCGAGGTTAAGGAGAGAAGAGGAGTTTTATATGTCTTTTTCAAGACAATGAAACATAAAAGATAAATAAAAGTCTCCCTCACTTGGAGACGTATATTTGTTTTATTTTATGTACTTTTCTCCCACTAATATATTATAGGTATTTCCTTTCAGAAATAAATCATGTCATTTGCTAAGGAGGACAGCAACATGGAGGAGGATTCCGGAGACTCCCGGAGCAGCACACCATGCTATGACGAGAAGGACCGTATCATAGGAACGCTCCAAGCAGAAAATAAGCTCCTGAGAAGCCAAATCCAGGACCTCAACGAGAAACTAGCCCGTTTGCAACAGCAAATGGAAAGACAGGCCAGAGAAGCGTTGAAAACTCAAAATGCAAAGCATCAAGAGCTCCTGAGGGCTATCCAAGGCTCCACCCCACAGGGCTCCACTGCCCATATTTTCGCACCCCAGGCCTCTGCCATCCAGGACTCCGCCCTCAGGGCTCCTCCACCGCCAGGGATCAGTGGAAGCGCAAGAAATCCGCAACGCAAGTGGACACGGATGAAGATGAGCCCAAGCAGGCGAAAACCGCAGCATCCACGGAGCAAAGCGAAGCCCCAGCAGCAGCCAAGAAAACGAAGATACCGCCAGTCATCCTCAGGAATAAGGAGAAATGGACTTCTGTTAGTCAAAGACTGAGGGAAAAAGGTATCAAATACCTAAAGGTCAAGGTAGTCAGAGAAGGCATCTCCATAGAACCCCAAACGGCGGATGACTACCGCAAGATGACGAGGCTCTTCACGACGGAGAAGAGAGAACACCACACCTACGCTCTACTTGAAGAGAAGTTGCTCAGGGTGGTAATCAGAGGCATTCCGTCTGAAGTAACGAACGAAGACGTCAAAGAAGACCTCAAGGAGCAGGGACTGACACCCATATCAGTCCAGAGGATGACCTCCAGGAGAACAAAACGGGAGATGCCCCTTGTTCTTGCACAAGTTCCCCTGGACCATGAGAGAATTCTGGAAGTCAACAGATGCTGCTCCCTCGTCGTCAGGGTGGAAAGGCAGAGAGCCGCTCAGACAATTACCCAGTGCCACCGCTGCCAGCGCTTTGGACACGCACAGGGTGGGTGCACCGCACAGCCAAAGTGCGTGAAGTGCGGACAGGCCCATCACTCGGCAGAATGCCAGAAGAAGGAGAGTCCCGCCAAGTGCGCAAACTGCCCGGGGGCCCATCCAGCCAGCTACAGAGGATGTCCCAGCTTCCCTAAAAACAAGCAGGTCCACAGAAGACAAACTAGGGACCCAGAGCGAAGACGGCCACGGCAGAGACCAGAAAGGTCACTGCTGGAAGGAGTTACGCAGATGCGGCGAACGCCAAGGGCAAAGCCGCACCTGTAAACAAGGCCAAGACAGAGCCAAAGCAGGGGGTCAAACCCTCGAATTCTGCCGTGGCAAATAGTTTCACAGCTGCGCCGGCACAGGTGCAGCAGATGTGCTCAGCAGTGAGCGCATTCTTCGCTCAAATGCCAAAAATGCTCCAAGAGTAGATGGCTACTACGCTGGTGATGCCGAAAATCTTGCAGATCGCCTCATGGAACGTGAACGGCCTCCGACAGAGGAAGCTAGAAATAGAAGAAATCTTGGAGAGGTACAACATCGACGTGATGGCCCTGCAAGAAAACAAACTTCGCTAGGATAATATCGAACTTCGAATCCCAGGCTACGAAGTCTATAGAGAACAACGCAGAGCAAACGCAGGAGGAGTTGCTCTGCTCGTCAAGAGGACTATAGACCACCACCTCATCGACACGCCGGAACTGGAGACCATGGAAGCCATCGCCATAGTAGTTTCAACGGAACGAAACGGCCCACTCAAGATTGTTTCCTGCTACCAGACAACTCAACGTCTCCTCCTGCAGCATGACCTGGAGGCCCTCATAACACGGGGTACTCAGACGGTGGCTATAGGAGATTTCAACGCCAAATCGCCAATGTGGAATAGCAGGCCTACAAACACCCGTGGACGGGTGATGCTGCGATTCCTAGAAAACCACGAGGGAGACGTGCAAGCGATAGGCCCGGAAGAACCGACGTTTGACAATGGAAGACATAGGCCCGACGTACTGGACATAGCTCTGCTCAACGAGATGACTTTCACCGCTGAACTTCAAACCGAAGCCGAAGGCTCCTCGGACCACAAACCCATTTTCCTAAAACTAGGAGATGACGTCCGTGAAGAGGAAGCTTTCACCAAGAGAAGAACGAACTGGGAACAGTTCCGAGCAATTTTGCAAAGGAACATTGCACACGTCCCCAGAATCGACGGTGAAGAAGAATTAGAAGAGGCCATCATCTCCCTGGAAAACCACATCCAGGCAGCGCTAACGGAAAGCACGACGGAAACTGTAACGAGAAGAGTTGCAATGCCGATGGGAGAACTCCCTAAGGACACCATGCAGCTCATTCGAGACAGAAGGAGGGTTAAGAAACTAGTTCAGAGGAAAGGACTCCCAGAACACCGAAGGGAATACAATCAGCTAACTCGGAGAGTTAAAGAAGCCCTGCAAGAACACAGGCAGAACAGATGGCAACGTCACTTGGAGTCACTGGACCCTCAGGACAGAAGCACGTGGACCACCCAGAAGGCTCTGCGTGCCAAGCGAAAATCAGTCCCGCCCATCCACGGAGAGAACGGTATTGTCTACACTCGTCAGGAAAAAGCCGAGGCTTTTGCCGACAGCTTGGAACTACAGTGTAGAGAAAACCAGATCGACGACGAGGACGACGACTGGCTGGACGACGTGACACGCAGAGTCAGAAGGCTGCGACGCATGCCGGATGAAGAAATAATCCCTCCGACTTCTCTAGAAGTAGTCAGAGAAATCCTGAGAAGCCTCAAGCCCCGCAAAGCTCCAGGGTGCGACGGAATAGGAAATATGGTACTCAAGAAACTACCCCTCAAAGGAGTAGCAGCAATGGTGAACATCATCAACGCCATCCTGAGACTATGTTTCAACCATCGACAAGGAGCGATCTTCCTCGATGTAGCCAAGGCCTTCGACAGGGTTTGGCACGATGGTCTTCTGGCGAAGATGCTGTCGATGGGTTATCCCGTCGGCATCATCAAACTAGTGAGATCCTACCTTCACCGCAGGCAACTCCGTGTGAAGATTTCCGACAAGCTGTCCAACAAGAGGCCTATGGAAGCAGGCGTGCCGCTGGGATCGATACTCTCCCCCCACCTGTTCACCATCTACACCTCCGACGTGCCAAGAACCGCAAGGACCTCTTTGGCGCTCTACGCAGACGACACGGCCATCATCGCAAGATCATGGAGCGCAAGACTGACTTGCCACCCGCAACCTCCAGGAAGCAGCATCCCTTCTGGAAGAGTGGTGCAACAAGTGGAAAGTCAAAGTCAATGCGGAGAAGAGCAAAGCCATACTCTTCAAGAGAGTGAGGAAGCAACCTCCCACAGGACACGTCTCCATGAATGGCGACAACATCCATTGGCACGATACCGTCAAGTACCTTGGCCTTATCATGGACAGAAGCCTGACGTGGAAACAGAACACGGAAGCGATTATACAGAAAGCGAGGACGAGAAGGACTCTACTCTATCCTATGATAGGTAGACAAAGCCAACTCAACCTGAGGAACAAGCTCACGCTCATCAGGACCCTCATTGCACCCATTCTGACCTACGCCTCCGTTGCCTGGGAATACCAAGCAGCGACCTACTTGAAGAGGATACGAGCCGTGGAAAACGTCGCACTAAGGTGCGCCGTGGATGCACCATGGTTTGTCAGAAACGCCGACATCTTCAGAGACCTGGAATACACCCCGGTAACACAAGTCATCCAGGACAGGGCGAAGAAACTATACGCCCGTGCAGCAGAGCATGGGAATCCGCGGGTCAGACAGGCGACTGACTACGACCCCAACGACGCTCCTAGGCACAAGAGGCCGAAGCTCCAGATCCTGGATAATGGGTAAGTATAACTAACCTTCCTTTCAGCCGATCTTCAAGCCACGCCGCAAGGAGACAATGACCAAAACCCCAAATCACCCGATCCCGGGGGTATCCAGCAAGAAACCCGCTAGGTACCCTTACCCTAGCCCGTGCCGGCCTCCGACTCTAAAACAAGCGTCCTTGGCCGAGCACATTCCTTGAGCTACATAGCCCAAAACTTCCTTCCGACGAAATCGGAGCACATGATGCCAATTGGCACCCTGGGCTCCGACTAGTCACACACCCCCAAACCCTTCCAAACTCCGAGAGGGTGCGGCAACAGCCGTTCCCTCTCACGACAGACGAAAGACATTCCCGGGAGCCGACATGCCAGCGAAGAAAGAAACTCAAGACAGAAGAGCGCCAGAAGAAACGACCCAGCTGGCAGGGTCCAACAGCCAGGACCAGGGGAGGTCTGCTAACTTCGCCTACACCGTCTGCATTTGCAGGTGGGGTAGTCGTAAAAAGCAGACCCACCCCTTACGAGGCCGGTCCAGGTCTACAGCGATGATTGGGGCAAAGAGCTCAAAGCTCGACCCCTAATCATCCGAGACCGACATCAAAGTCAAGAATATTGGCACAGTAGGCGTCAGTCGATCGCCAGCAGTTCACCACTTAACTTCAGCAGCAGCAACGATAACAGTGCTCCCCTGGCACTCTCTTGTTTAACTAGTTGTTTTATTAGTAGTGAATAAGTATTAATAATAATTATCTAAAATATAAATAAACAAATAAGTGACGACGATGGCCACCAGAAGTGGTAAAGCCTTCAACCCCGCTCTGTCAGACACCGAGGGGGACCTTTTCAGGCAGCCGACACCCCCGCCCACCGATGCTACCACACGAGGTCCTACGCCGCGACGCCTCGCCCCGGCTCCATATTCCAGGAGGGTCAAGGGCTTTCTGAGGAATCGACGCCACCCTCCGACGTGGCCTGGGAGACTGTAAGACACTCCCCAATCATCTGGAACTGACGCCACCCTCGCATCGACTCACACCAGCGGCAGACCGGCGACATACCCAGGCCCCGACAATGGACACCCGGACCACCGCCACTACGGAGGCAGCGACGACCCTACCCAGCTACGAAGAATTGGCGCACTTACTGGCCGTGCCACGGCCAATCTGGCCAGGGTGGCCCCCCATCAAGCAGGATACGTCACACCGCAACCAATCATGCTGGCACCCCATCATGCAGGGTACGTATCACCGCAACCAACCACGCTGGCCCCCCATCATGCAGGGCACGTCTCACCGCAAGCAACCACGCCGCCCCGCCCTCATGCAGGAAACGACTGGCAGCCACCAACAACAATGATCCGACACATTGCACGGAACGTCCAGCAGCCGAAGGACGAAAATAGGGACTTATTCCGTGGACAGTTCATATAATTTACAGTTTTCTTTTATGTCGTTATCTCGTGTATATTGCAATTGCTTAAATAAATAAGCTAATTTGTTTATTAAGGACTTGCAACTTTGCATGGCATTTTTTACACTTCCCACCCCCGACAATCGATAAATATTGATAAAAACTACCATTTCTATATGGTTTTGCCCCTTTTTCTTTTTCGTTTATTCCCGCCCCCGCAACATTTTAGAAAAAATGCTTAGTAAACAAATTAAATAACTCAGCTCAGGAACGTCGTACCGAAATGGAATTATCAGCAAATGAAAGATAGTAAAAAAAGGAAAATTTTGAGCCCAGATGGACCTCGATTCGTTAATTAGAACCGGAGATATAGACCATTTTGCGTTTATGACTGTCAATTGCTTATTAATTTTTTTTTAATCTTGTGACAACATAAAGTAAATATATTAAACCAACTAGTCATCAATTGGCTTTTTTCATAAATTTTTTGATTTTATAATAATTTTTAATTCATGAACTCCGTACAACGATTTTTAACGTTTACGCTCCGAGTGACTTGCGCAGTAACGGTTTTGTACGTATAAAATTCAAAGCGCGCTCGGTTTCAAATGCGCTATTAGGGCAAAGAGCTCAAGCTCGACCCCTAATCATCCGGGACCGTCTTCACAGTCAAGAATATTGGCGCGTTTCAAATACGCTATAAGTGGTTTAAAGAGTCATTTAAAGGTATTTTTATTTTATTTTTTAATTTTCTGAAGTTTAATTATTTTTTTATGTAGGATATTCCTTAAAGATGTGTTTGCACGCCACAGTAAATTCGTATATAGAAAAAGCGAACTAATGATTATGCCGATATAACAGGAACCATAAATTGGCTAGCTATAAGTCGTGGTTTCATCATCAGTTGTTGGCAACAGATTTGTGCAGGGCCGTACGGACACTATTGTGAAGACTTGACTAGATTTACAGCAGTAAGTAAAAAATGATTCAGTTCTTATTCTACTTTGTAACTTTTGAAATGGGATTTGATGATTGTAAATAATTAAATAATTCATTGTTACGTTAGGCGGCAGCCACCGCAACTATCTACAAAATCTAATAACGCAGTAATAGTTTCAATTATTATCAGATATTGTTTTTGTGATTTTATTTTTCAAATTTTAATGGTTATTCATCGATTTTCGTGTCTAGGTGCTTTTTGTGGCATTTCACATTCAGTGTAAAAGTGATCATTATCTGGTGACAAAAATTTGATGTTTTAGGAAAAATCTGAAAAAAATAGGGGTGGTACTCAGTAAGGGGAGAGAAATCGAATGTCGCGCACCGGAGTTCTCCATCTATCTTTCTTCGGGTAGAGTCCTCGAAAAATAAAACAGTTCCACTTCTTTCGTGTGTTTATCATGGAATCTCACTTTCGTTATGAAAGTGGTCATCATCGGGCGACAAAATTTCGATGCATTAGGAAAGTTGTGAAAAAAATCAGCGGTACGCAGTAAGGGGAAAGAAATCGAATTGCGCACAGTGGCGCTCTCCGTCTGCATTCTTTATGTGGATAGGGCCCTCGGAAAGTGAATAAATGTCACATTTTTCGTGTGTAGGTGTCTTTCATGGCATTTCACTTTCGGTATGAAAGTGGTCATCATCGGGCGACAAAATTTTGATGTTTTAGAAAAATATGAAAAATATCAGGAGTATGCAATAACGGGAGAGAAATCGAATAGCGTGCAGTGGCGTTCTCAGCCTGCGTTCTTTATGTGGATAAGGAAAGTAAAAAAATGCCACATTTCTCGTGTGTAGATGTTTTTCGTGGCGTTCCACTTTCGGTATAAAAGTGATCATCATCGGGTGATAAAATTTTGATGTTTTAGAAGAAACATGAAAAAAGTCAGGGGTATGCAATAACAGGAGACAAATCGAATAGCGCACAGTGGCGCTCTCTGTCTGCATTCTTTATGTGGATAGGGCCCTCGGAAAGTGAAAAAATGTCACATTTTTCGTGTATAGGTGTCTTCATGGCATTTCACTTTCGGTATGACAGTGGTCATCATTGGGCGACAAAATTTTGATGTTTTAGAAAAAATATGAAAAATATCAGGGGTATGCAATAACGGGAGACAAATCGAATAGCGCTCAGTGGCGTTCTCCCTCTGCGTTCTTTATGTGGATAGGGCCCTCGGAAAGTAAAGAAATGTCACATTTTTCGCGTGTAGCTGTTTTTCGTGGCAGTTCACTTTCGGTATGAAAGTGGTCATTATCGGGCGACAAGAATTATATGTTTTAGGAAAAATCTGTAAAAAAACAGGGGTACACAGTAAGGGGAGAGAAATCGAATAGCGTGCAGTGGCGTTCTCAGTCTGCGTTCTTTATGTGGATAGGGCCCTCGGAAAACAAAAAAATGCCACATTTCTCGTGTGTAGATGTTTTCCGTGGCGTTTCACTTTCGGTATAAAAGTGATCATCATCGGGTGACAGAATTTTGATGTTTTAGAAGAAACATGAAAAAAGTCAGGGGTATGCAATAACGGGAGACAAATCGAATAGCGCACAGTGGCGTTCTCCGTCTGCGTTCTTTATGTGGATAGGACCCTCAGAAAGTGAAAAAATGTCACATTTTTCATGTGTAGATGTTTTTCGTGGCGTTTCACTTTCGGTATAAAAGTGATCATCATCGGATGACCAAATTTTGATGTTTTAGAAGAAACATGAAAAAAATCAGTGGTATGCAATAATGGGAGACAGATCGAATAGCGCACAGTGGCGTTCTCTGTCTGAGTTCTTATGTGGATAAAGTCCACGCAAATCGAAAAAATTGGTAAAGTTATTTACACAGAACTTCTCTCGTTATTTGTGCATGGCGATCACTCTAAAAAATTATTAATTACGAAATGACATTGAGAATACAGATCGGAATATAGTTATTGCTATTATTACAAAAAAACCTGATAACTTTTGGTCAAAAAAATATACAGAGTGCTCATCCAACAGCAAAAGTTCAATACTAAATAACAGGTGCCAGATATGGAAGGCTTGCGCAAATACCTTTACAAATGTCCACCATGACTGAATTATTTCTTGGGATGCCATTATTCAATAAAAGTATATAATAGGTGCATATGCCAAATATTATTGCTATCTGTCACATTTTCAATTCCACATTCACGTAATGGAGTGGAAGTATAGTGGTGGCTAAAAAATATAAAAAAATTTCAAAACTTTTTTTTCGAATAGGTTTAGAATGTCACGTTACGCGAAAATTTTAAATTTGAGCAAAAAAAAAATTTTCGCTCCATTCCAGTGTTAAATTTTTTTACCAAAATGGTTAAAAGATGTGGCAAACTTTTTTTTCCGAAATAGGTTTAAATGTCATGAAACGTGGAAATTTTAAATTTGAAAAAATAAAATATTTCGTCTATTCTATAATAGTGATAAATAGATTACCTAAACACGTTTTCAAATTTTTAAAAAAAATTTTCAAAAACATTTTTAAATAATAATAACAATTTTAGAATGCCATGGAAACGTGGAAATTTTAAATCTGAACAAAGAAAAAAAATTCCATCTATTTTTTAGTGGTAAATTTTTTTTCGAAATTTTTAAAAAATTTTCAATTTTTTTTTTTAAATAGATTTAGAGCGCTATGAAACGTGGAAATTTAAAATTTTAAGAAAAAAATTCCATCTATTTTAGTGGTAATTTTTTTTTTTTTTAATGTTGGTAAAAAGTTTTCAAACATTTTTTTCTTTTAAATAGGTTTAGTATAACATGAAACGTGGAAATTTTAAATTTGAACAAAGAAACAAAATTTTTTTAGTGCTAAAAATTTTTTCAAAAATGATAGTGAAAAAAATGTTCAGAAATTTTTTTTCCCCGAAATAGGACTAGCGCGTCATGAAACGTGGAAATTTTAAATTTGAGCGAAAAAAAATTTTGTTCACTATTTATTCTGTTTAGACGGTCAACCCTGTATATTTTCCAGTGAAATTTCTACCATTTCTGCGCTGACAGTAGCGTCAACTACCTACCAAATTTGACTGCTCTCCGTCAAGTAGTTTTTTTAATAAATGCACCAACAGACAGACAGACAGACAGACAGACAGACAGACAGACAGACAGACAGACAGACAGACAGACAGACAGACAGACAGACTGACGGAATTGAAAAACCTATATTTTCGTAATCTCCGTATTCTGAAACGTCAGAATCCGTAAAAATCTCGGAGGGTGATTTTTTCTCGAATACAATACTTCCCTTCGGTATGCGAGGGAAGTAAAATGTCACATTTCTAGTATGTAGCATTGCACTTTCGGTATGGAAGTGGTCATCATCGGGCGACAAAATTTCGATGTTTTAGGAAATATCTGAAAAGAATCAGGGGTATGCAGTAATGGGAGACAAATCAAATAGAGTACAGTGGTTTTCTTTCTGTGTTCTTTATGTAGGTAGGACCCTCGGAACGTAAAAGAATGTCACATTTTTCGTGAGTAGGTGTTTTTTGTTACATTTCATTTTTGGACTGACAGTGGTCATCGTCGGGTGACAAAATTTCAACATTTCAGGAAACAAATTCAGGAGGGCGTAGGAAGGTGAGAGAAATGGAATGGCGCAAAGCGCAGTTCTGTGTCTCGTTTCGTTCTCGGTGAAAGCGGTAAAAAACTTCGATTTTCATTCTCCGCTGACTTTGAGCGGCCGTATCTCGGAAACGAAGGACCGCAGCGACGAGCTCGTAAGATTGTTTGTTTGGGAGAAATGGTCCTCGAAGCTGAACCGTGTAGCGCGAGGGGCGAAATCCTCTAAATTCTGACTTTAGTGGTCCATATCTCACACAAAAATTACCAGAAAATCATCGGATTGTAAATTTAATCAGCAATCGATTAAGCGTACAAAAGGAATCAATTTTCTCTAGAAAAAGTTACAAGGTCTATATTGCAGTGGCGTCGAGTAAAATAAAAATCGTAGGAATTGTAGTAATTATATTTGTATATCAACGTTGGTATGTGAGATAAATAAAATTGAGAAGGACTGTTTTATAGGAAAATTCACGTAGAACTCAGTATTGATTAAACAAAGTCGTCGCGTTTACCTTTAAAAATCGTGTTAACCATTTTTTGTGAAATCACGGAAAATTACTGGAGAGGTGAAGCCGAGTTCGGCACTCGTGTGGGTACTGAAATCATTTTAATTCTTGTGTCTTGTGTCGTAGACTATTTTCTATTCGATTATAAAAAGAGAATAATAAATCATTTGAAAAATTTGATGTCTACGGGGACGTAACGCAACACTGATCTACCCCGTTTGAATGCCGTAGATGATAGTACAGTACCCGCAACGCCGCGTTATGGTGGTGGATGTAGGCCGTAGACCGGCAAGTCCTGCGCAGTTAATATCAGGAACCTCTACACCCATTACGCGGCTTCAGTAAACCAAAGTGTTGATTACACCAAAGATATTAATTCATTTGACGTTTTTATATAATTATTTATTTTTCTTTCAAACATACATATAAACATTACATTTTCATGAGTAGAGTGATTTCTGTTAGTACTTCTATCATATAGAGTGGGAACATTTCAACTAACTTAACTAACTTAGATAATACAGACTGAACATAGCCGCCGCCCTTGAAAGGCTAAGCTTTCAATAAATAAAATAAACGTAAATATGCATTGCGAAATAATAGGTAATTTAACAATGTAAAAAGAGATGAAGAGGACGAAAGTATTTTTATTTTGAATCATTATCATGTAATTTAGTGTCATTACTCATATTTGTCTCAATCGGGAGCTTACAAATGTTTGTTATAGCTCGTTTTAATATATCACTTGCAGTTTGTATGTTAACTACACGCACTATATTGTCACTGCCTGGGTGTAGCTGTACAATTCTACCTAGTGGCCAAATCATGGGGGGACAATTCTTTTCCTTTAAAACTACCATATCGCCAATCTTAACGCCAGTGACATCATGACTCCTCCATTTACAACGTTGCTGTAATGTTGACAAGTATTCAGAACTCCATCGGCTCCAAAAATGTTGCAGTATCTGCTGGAGTCTTTGATAATGTGTCATTCTATTCATGGTAAAATCTTTAACATCTGCTTGTGGAATCGCATTAAGAACATCTCCAATTAAGAAATAGCTTGGAGTTAAGGGAATAAGGTCAGTAGGTTCGTTAGACATTGGGGTAAGTGGACGCGAATTTAGGATGGCTTTTATTTGTATAAATATCGTATTCAAATCCTCATAAGTAAGATGAGCGTTTCCGATTATCCTTTTAGCATGAAATTTAGCAGACTTCACTGCGCCCTCCCATAAACCTCCCATGTGAGGGGATCTAGCAGGCAAAAAATGCCAGACAATATTATTTGTTGTTAAAAACTGGTTTATTTTATTGTCATCGTGACCTTTAAACAATAATCTCTCTATGTCTTTTAGATCATTATTGGCACCATGAAAGTTGGTGCCGTTGTCGGAATATAAATTTTTACAAATTCCACGACGCGAAATAAATCTTTTTAGCGCGTTCAAAAATGAATTAGTGGTGAGATCTCCTGCCAATTCCAAATGTACAGCCTTGGTTGTAAAACAAACAAATATACATATGTAGCATTTTACCATTTTACGATTTCGGGTTTTTCCATCCTTTACCAAGAGAGGCCCAAAATAGTCTACACCGCTATTATAAAATGGCCGCGCTGACTGTACTCGGTGCTCCGGCAAGTCTGCCATTAATGGATTTATTGTTAGCGGTTTGGTTTTAAAGCAAATAACGCATTCGTGCAAAATTTTTCTTATTAAGCTACGACCTTTTACTGGCTAATAGGCGAGACGTAACATAGCTAACGTTAACTGTGGACCAGAATGAAAGTTTCTAATATGCTCATCGATGACGATAAGTCTGGTTAAAGGATGATTATTAGGTATAACTATGGGGAATTTCTGATCAACTGAAACGTTAGACTTGGATAATCTATCGCCTACTCGGACGATTTCGTGCTGGTCGATAAACGGATTTAATGATGCAAGTTTACTATTCACAAAAACAGAGTTGCCTTTCTTGAGCCTTGCAATGTCATCAAGAAATTCTGACGTTTGTGCGATTTTTATCAATCTATTTAAAGATATGTTTACTTCATTGGAAGTTAAAGGACCTGTTAATTTAAGGGTCTTATTTAAGGCATTATTTTTCAATCTGAGACAGTAAGCTATAATCCGTTTCAATTTATTAAGAGATGAAAATCTTGTAAATATTTCTTGGTCAACAACAACCGAAATTGTGACAATTTTAGGTATTTTGGATTCAGGTACATTGTCAATATGAATTTCTTTTATTTCGTCCCAACAATTTTCATTATTGGCTAGCCATACTGGCCCTGACCACCACAATGGGCAATCTATTAAATTCTCTGGCTTACAACCGCGAGATATAATATCTGCTGCATTTTCGTTTGAACATACATGCCTCCATTGGTTTATATTTGTCAAACTTTGAATCTCCGCGACTCGATTGCATACAAAGGTTTTCCAATGCGTAGCTGGAGCTGCTAACCATGATAAGACAATGGTAGAATCACACCAATAGTACACATTTGTTATTCTCATATTTAGAGCAGTAATAACCTTATCAGTTAATTGAGATAATAACACCGCGCCACAAAGTTCAAGTCGATGTAAAGTTAGACATTTTAGAGGTGCTACTCTGGATTTAGCACATATCAGCCGAACGCACACTTTATTAGTTGAATCAACCGTCCTCAAATACAAGCACGAGCCATAGGCTGCAATGGACGCATCACAAAATCAGTGAATTTCGGATACTAAAGCATTGGATACTGATATATGTCTTGGAATAACCAATCTGTTCACCAAGTGTATTCCCTCTTGGAATTGACACCATTCAGTATGAATGTCAGCTGGTACAGATTCATCCCAGTTGACGCGCAACTGCCACAATCGCTGTAAGATTATTTTTCCCTTTATTGTTATTGGACCTACAAGGCCAAGCGGATCGAATATCTGAGCTATTCCGGAAAGAATGTTGCGTTTCGTTACTACACGATTTTCTAACCTTGAATTTGACATAACCTGCAAACTGTCGGTTTTTGCATTCCATAAAAGTCCCAATATCTTTATACATGAATCATCTGATATAATGTACTGAGGTAAATGATTTTCCATCTGATTGGTACTACTTAAAATATTTTGGTTATTGGACACCCACTTTCTTAACTGGAAACCTCCGTCTTCTAGAATATTGCTTATTTCCTGCTTTAATGAGATAGCTGTTTTTATGGAATCTGCTCCTGTTATAAGATCATCCATATAAAAATCTTTTTTAATTACCTTGCAAGAATCGGGGTATGTAGATTCGTTAAGGCAAGCAAGTTCATATAAACAACGTGTTGCTATAAATGAAGCAGGCGAAGTTCCGTAACTGAGCGTGTTCAACCGATACTCTTGTAATTGTTGTTCAGGAGATGAACGCCAAAGGATGCGCTGCATGTCCCGCTGATTTTCCGTTACTAAAATTTGCCGATACATCTTTGCAACGTCCGCAGTCATGACATAGGTGTGCTTTCTAAACCGTACTAATATAGAGAAAAGATCGTCTTGAATTGTGGGACCGGTTAATAAAATATCGTTAAGAGATTGGCCCGACTCTGCTTTAGATGATGCGTCAAACACAACTCGTAGCTTGGTTGTAAGACTTGTCTCTTTATGCACACCATGATGTGGCAAATAATATATAATGCGTTTATTTTGAATATCTGATATTGTCTCTTCGTTTTCGTTAATTTTTGTCATATGTCCGAGTTTCTCGTATTCTTGTATGAATTCTGTATAATTTTCCTTTAAATTAGGATGATAACGAAATCGTTTTTCCAAAGCTGAAAATCCTTTTTCAGCAGTATGTTTCGAATTTCCCAAATCTGTTATTGATTCATGCGTTGGTAGGTGGACTATAAAACGACCGGTATTATCGCGCGTCGTAGTTTCGGTAAATATTCTTTCACATTCAGTCTCCCCCTTGGAATATTTGCGAGAATTACTGAATTCTTCTATATTCCAAAATTTTTCCATTTGTGTTTGCAAACCTTGCACCGATAAATTACAGTATATTTTTGGATTAGAGGTATTCAAGCATATAGGACCGCAAACTATCCATCCAAGCTTCGATTTTTGGAGAATAGGTTTGTTTGGCCCGATCATTATTTGACCGATGCAGAGTAATTCCCAGAAGATACCTGCCCCCAGTAGTACGTCAACTCGATCTGAATTGTTAAACAAGGGATCTGCGTACGTTATATTTTCAGGAAATTGAAGATTTGTACGATCAAAGGACATAAATGGAATATTTTGTGTGATTTGGTTAATAATTAAAAACGAAATTTGTTTTTGGTAAGCATTATATAAGGATTTTACAGTAGTTTCAGTTTTGCCAAGAATTTTAGTTCGTGATTGTCCGATTCCAGTAACCGGTATATTAATTTCATTACTTGTCAATCCTAATTTAGAGAATAAGCCTTTCGTTATAAAGTTGGATTGAGATCCATTATCTAACAATGCTCTACATTGTATTAAATTGCCATCTTTGTCAAAAATATTAATTAAGGCAGTAGATAATAGCACGTGTGGCTCAGAATTAATACTGCAATGTACATTTAAATAGTCTTCTTTGCTAGTATCTGTTAACCTTGACACCACCACTGATTTGCTTTCCTCTTGAGAACTAGCAATATTAGAATTCTCGTTATAGTTATCGTCGCCTATGTGCAGCCGACTACTGTGTCTTTTTTGACAATATCTACAAGACCTGGAACGACATTCTGAATTAAAATGTCCTGGGCGTAAGCAATTTGTGCATAATTTGATTTTCTTAACTTCCTCCAAACGAGACTTAATAGGAATTTTTAATAAATTTTGACAAGTGTAAATTGAATGAGAACCCTTACAAAAATAACAAATGTTTTGAGTTGATACCAAAGAAGTGCAGTTTCTTTGTCTGAAATTAGACATAATATTTTTGTTTATATTAAAGTTATTAATATTGTCAGAGTCCAGGGTCTCTAATACATCACATCTATCCGTTAGAAAATTTCGTATGTCCTCTAACTTAGGATCGTCTAGTTTAGATGATTTTGCTTCCCAAGCTCTTTTAGTAACTGAGTCAAGTTTTGTTGATATCAAGTAAACTAGTAAAATATCCCATGTGTTTATAGATTCCCCTAAATTCTGTAATGCTCTTAAATGCTTGTTAATGTCATCTAAAAACGTTCTTAAAGTTTGTAATGATTCCTTTGTTATAGGCGTAATATTAAAAAGTGATGATACATGTGCCCTCTTTATTAACCTTTTATTGTCATATCGAGTTTTCAAAAGCTCAAACGTAGATTTGTAATTTCTTTCCGACACCTCGATTGCTTCAATTACTTGGATAGCATTTCCTTTTAAAGCATCCCTTAAATAGGGAAACCGTTGAGAATCATCTAAAAGTGAGTTTTTATTAACTAAAGAATCGAAAGTGTCTTGGAATTGTGGCCAATCACGATAATCACCAGAAAACGTGGGTAAAGGTATTACTGGTAACTTAATATTGTTTCCAACCAAAGGCCGTGTACCTGGAACCTGAGGAGAATTTTGCAATATCTCCTTTGCTTGAGAGATGATAATAAAATAGCTTTCTTCGAATAGTTCACGCTGTTTTAATTCTTCAGAAGATTCGTCTAAAATCTCTATGTCCGTTTGTACAGTATCGAATTCCAACCATTTTTGTGTAATGGTCTCTAATCGCGTTTTTAGTTCAGTAATAGAACGATTATTGTCATAAAAACCTGATATAAAGTTTGAAAATCTTGTAAGTTGACCTTTAATACTGCCGCGCTTAGCTTTGAGAGCTCTCAATTGTGCCTCAATATCCATGCTAAAAGAGTTTTAATAACGTATGTGATGTTCACATAGAAAATAATTAAATTATATTTTCCTGATAATTTTTGAGTAGTTTCATAAGAAATAAATGATTTAGAAGCATAAAATTAAATCATGCAATTTATGTGAATGTTAATGAGTTTGGGAAACTAGTTCTTTATACAAATAAATACGAGAAGATAATTTACAATGGAACGGACTTACTTTATCCACTTGCCCCACGCTTTTAGTTATATTGTCAGTTTTACAGGCCTCGATCTTTTATTCGAGCTGCTGGTTTGCGATCGGGTGATGATGTTGAGAACTTCTACACACCACCGTTCGTACTAGATGTATGATGAAATAATGTCCTTGCAGATAGGAATATCTTACCAACTGCAGCCACCATAAAGGTTTTGATATATATTGATTGGGTAATATACTGGTAAATTGTTATCCAGCTGATGTTTTTCGAAAGTGTTTTTCAGCGAATTCTGTAAATACGAGCCTCTTCCAAACCAGCTTGAATAACAACCATCTCTGCTCAAAGGACCAAATGTGCGTGTTTTGTGTAAAGATATTAATTCATTTGACATTTTTATATAATTATTTATTTTTGTTTCAAACATATATATAAACATTACATTTTCATAACTAGAGTGATTTCTATTAGTACTTCCATCATATAGAGTGGGAACATTTCAACTAACTTAACTAACTTAGATAATACAGACTGAACAAGGCATTTGTACTTGCCGCGGAGAGATTCTTTCACTTGCTGTAAATCCTGGATGTGGTGCTGTTGCACACCCAAGTATGTGTAGGTCTCTCCGGCATCCAGATGTCTTAGGATGATTCCGTTTGCGAGATGCGCATCTTCAGCAAAGTCCCTGCTTCGTCCTCTTTTGAGCGCGCACTTGTCCAACCCGAACTCCATGCCAATGGCCCGCATGTACTCCTCGACCACCCTTAGAGCATTTTAAAGTTCACGCTCTCCGGAGGCATACAGTTTGAGGTCATCCATATAAAGTAGACGGGTAACCTGATGCCTCCGGTTGCTGGGTGGTCCACAATAGTACCTGCGAGTTTGGTGGAGTTTAACAGATAACGGCAGTAGTGAGATGCAAAAGAGGAGGGGACTCAGGAGAATTTCCATGGAAAACTCCTCTTCGGAATGCCACCTGCTCTGTCATAACTCGCTGTGCACCGGATGTTATGGTGAAGCGAGTCTTCCAGAGTAGCAGCATCTCACTAGTGGCTCTGCTACCGCAAGATATTTGATCAAACGCAACAATAGTAGATGCGATGTTGTTTCAAATGCCTTACGATAGTCAATCCAGGCCATCGATACATTCCGCTTGTACTGCACCGAGTCCTGCGTAATACAGAGGTCTATCAGCAGGTTGTCTTTGCAACCCGCCATGTCTTTCTTGGCGCCACGCTCGTTGCTCGTAAATCAGTTGGAAGACCGAATCAACCTGCCGTAGTGTCCGTGCATACAGGATGCGTGTAAATATCTTGTAGCAGGAGGTCAGACAGGTAATTGGCCTATAATGTCTTGGATCGAACAATTTTCACTTTTTGGGGGTTAGCGCGGTACGTCCCTCGACAAACCAGTCTGGAATTTGCTGATTTTCGTTCAACCACGTGTTGAAAACTCGGGCCAGGCGACGGTGGGTGAAAGGAAATTCCTTCCACCACCAGTTATTAATGCTGTTTGGGCCCGGAGCACCAAATTTCTTGGTTTCAACAAGAGCTTGTTGGACTTCCTCCGAACTAATTGTCGGGCTCTTCGAAGGTTCTGTGACAGAGAGCCTCGAGGTGTGCTATTGCTGAAGAGTTGTTATCGAATGGACATGTCGTTTCGTAGATTCTTTTCCAGAAGCTCTCGACATCTGCTACACTTGGCGGATTACCTACAACACACTGTGGCTCTTGAAACAGGCGGGAAGGATTCGTACGGAACAACGAATTTTGTTCCATACTCATCACTCGCCTTCTTAGCTTCTTCTTAACAGCCATAAACGCTCGAATCCTATCTACACAGTGCTGCTTTCAATTGTAAGCATTGTTTCTAGATTTAAAGTGTGGTGTTGGCGTCGTAGTCCGGCAGCTATACGCCAAATTTTTGGCGTAGAAGCCTCGCCGACTACTACACTCTGGAATTCGAGAAGTGTGTTGTCTGGCCAACTCTATCTGGCCCTCGATTTTTTGTACATGCCGCTTAGCCTTCTCGATACCGTTCGAGGCATTGGTTGTCCTCTCGCTGGGAACAAATCGGCTGGCAGCGTTGTGCACGGCACAGTTAATTTGCCAAACGGCGTCTTCTGGTAATTCCTCATCGGTGACGGTGTCCATCCGTTCCAGGTCTTGTGGCTTTACGGCCGTCCTGCTTTTAAGGCTAACCCTCGTCCTTAAGTCAACATCAGTGTACTCTATGGATGGTCCCCGCCAGCCATTTGCCGCGGTGGAAGTGAGGCTGACATTTATTCCTGATGACGGGGTGCCCTTACATAACCTGTCCTGCACAGATCATCGCTTGGGTTCTACGGCTCCAAAACGATCTTACTATATTAGTGGCATCTAAGATAACCGATTTTTGTATGAGGTGGTAAGTGTTCTCTGGGATATTTAGTTTTCTGAGATATTCTTGCCTTGTGAAGCATTATTATTATTATTGTCTTCGCTACCCTGTTTGATGTCTGAAAATACAAGCTTAGTGATAAATAAATATCAGCTTCAACGGCAACCACGTTCAAAAATTCAAGGGTGCTCACCCCAACAACGTCCGTTAGCCTTATCAGCCATTTCTCCTTTGGGAAGCCTTAAACTAACATCTTGGCATATTTCCAGCCTTGTAATAGTCTTATAATAATTATATTTAGATATCAACGTTGGCATGTGCGAGAAAAAAACTGTAATGGATTTTTTTTAAGGAAATTTCACTAAGAAGTCAGTGTTGCTTGAAAAAAATTAAACTAAAACGTTTAGCCCTGAAAAGTCGTGAATTTAAAAATTCAGATGTTTATAACTTCTATCTAAACAAACAGAGGAACTTTATCTCTGCAAAGAAAGTTGAAATTATTCTAAGGAGATTCAGAAAACAAATAACAAAAAGTATAAATTTTCCTATTTTAAACGATTTTTTTATTATTCCATTCATCCCCTAAAAGTCAGACAGATCTTACAGTCAAACAATCAGAAATAGGATGTAAACGCATATGACCTTTCGTAAGCCAAATTATTAGCTCTACAATTTTTATCTGAAACCTTTTCCATATCTCTCATCGTTCTCGATTTATACGCAAAAATAAACTTTTTCTGGGTGAAATAGTTAATTTTTGCGTATAAATCGAGAACCTCCTTCACCTCCACCACCTCCATCCTTTTTGCACCCTTAATGAAAGTGTGGAACTAATAATGTATTAGACTTTTTATTTTACATCTCAGCTCAATACAACTTTTCCCGTAGAGATCCCCCCGGTCACATTTTTGCGATTTAACCTACCTATTTGGACTAGTAAGTAGAAAGGCGAGAGAAATCGAATGGCGTAAATCGCAGCTCTTTATCTCGTTTAGTTCTCGAGATATGACCTCGGGAAGAGGTGAAAAACTTCGATTTTTACCTCTTTGGAGTCTTTCAGCGGCCGTATCTCGAAAACTAAGGACCGCTTCCCGAGATCGTATCTCGAAAACGAAACGAGATAAAGAGTGGTTTGCGCCATTCGATATCTCTCACCTTCATACCTACCCCTGAATTTTTCACTATTCTTCCTAAATCATCGAAATTTTTGTCACCCGATTATGAACACTTTTACACCGAAAGTAAAATATCACGAAAAACACGTAAACACGGAAAATTTGACATTTTCCATTGGGAAACTGTTCGGAAGGCCCCTATTTAGAGAAAGAGCACATATGGAAAACTCCTGTGTCCACTATTCGATTTTTCTCCACTTACTGCGTATCCTTGTTTTTTTTTTCCTAAAACATCGAATTGTTTGTCACCCAATGATGACAACTTTCACGCCGAAAGGAAAATTTAACGAAAAACACGTAAACATGGAGAATGTGACAAATTTTCAGTTTCTGAAGGCCTGTTCAGAAGAAAAACGGAGATGGAACACTCAGGTGTCCGCCAATCGATTTCTCTCGTCTTCCTACGCACTACGGGTGCGAATTTTTGCAGGCTTTTCCTTACACATCAAATATTTGTCACTTGATGTTGATCACTTTCATGCCGAAAGTGAAATATCACGAAAACACATACACACGACAACCAATGAATAACCATAAAATTATCTTTGAAAAAGGAAATTACAAAAACCAGAGGAAAACAATGGATAGACCTTTTGCGTGCTTGAGGAAATGAGGAAATCGGAATTCTTCAAAACAATGTTTCTGTACTGCTAGTTTAATTATCATTTTACTCTTTCAAAATAATAATTGATTATCGACAATCTACACTATTAGAGTGTATGTAAAGATAGTTTGTCTATATGCCACAAGATCAAAGTTCTTTTTAATCCCACGTGGCATTTATTTTTCACAATCTGGATTAAAAATAGGTACATTTAGTCCATATAAAAATTACTTTTTACAGTAATGATATGTTATTATTAGATATGCTCCTGATTTATTAGCAATATTACTAACAAAAAGTTATTGAAGATGTAGAATAAACTATAGCCCGGAACGCAGCGACAGTTTTCGTGAAATCATTTCTATAAAGCTAGATTTTTGTCCAAAGAGAGTTTAGATAGCATCTATAATGAAGGTGCAACTCTACCAAACTCTTAGTGGTGCATAAATGAGTAAAAAATTAAAGAAAAAAATTGATGGACGAAAATTTCGTTTTTGGAATTGTCACCAATTGTCAAAAAATGACGACTCACCTTTGCTCCTGCCGGCCTCAATTTTCGATTTTCACCTCTCGATTCACGTTGTGCGGTCATTGCCGGTCTTCTCCTCGCCATCGAGACATAGAACAGGTCTTCGATCGCCGTATTTATTCAGTTCTTACGTTTGAAAAATTGATTGGCGACCATTTTTAAGTGGTTTCCCGGGTTCGAATCCCGCACAGGGATACTTTTTTTTTTCGTTTTCAATTTTTTGGCAGATATTTTTCGTTCTATACTTGCTATTCGCTCCGTTCTATTGCATTTCGCTGAAAAGTTTTGCATTTTCCGCCGCGAAATATTAATCTGCACTATTTCGATTAAAAATTAGAAATTTCCTTACCAAAATAATATAACATAATGGAGTAAATAAAAGCTTATTAACAGATATATAAAAATACTGTCTGTTCATTAATACTAATGAGGAATATAATTGTCGTGATTTGACTACGTATTGCCGTTTTTGCAACGTCTATCAAAGATTTAGCCACCCGGAGATAGAATGTGATTTTTAATCCAAATAGTGCATCTTAATATTCCGCGGCGGAAAATGCAAAACTTCGCCGAGAAATGCAATAGAACGGAGCAAATCGCAATTATAGAATCAAAAACATGTTCCAAAAAATTGAAAACGAAAAAAAAAATATTGCCGGGCGGGATTCGAACTCGGGAAACCACTTAAAAATTGTCGCCGATTAGCACGACTGCAAGTCACTTTTTCAAACGTAAGAACTGAACAAATACGGCGGTCGGAGGACACGTTCTATATCTCGATGGCGAGGAGAAGGTCGGCAATTACCATACAACATGAATCGCGAGGTGAAAATCGAAAATTGGGGCCGGCAGGAGCGAAGGCGAATCATCAATTCTTGACAATTCATGACAATTCGAAAAACTAAATTTTAAATGTTTAATTTTTTACTCATTTATGCACCACTAAGAGTTTGGTAGAATTGCACCTTCATTATAGGTACTATCTAAACTCTCTTTGGAAAAAAAATCTAGCCTTATAGATATTAACGCGAAAAATCTGTCGCTGCCTCCCGTGCTACTAGAAATGTAACAATTCAATTGGTAAGTAAATTTAAATTATTTTAAACTATATTTCAAATGGTAGAGAAAACAAAAAGTTCGACCCTGCAGATTTGTAGCATGGTTGGTACTTCGAACAGCTACTGCTTCGCCCTCTATTAGTAAACCGTCCAATTAAATTGGGCAAAATTTAATACATTTTTTTTAACATGTTAATCTCCCTCAGGAGCAAATATTATGCCGATTTTTAACTTTTTTTTTACATTTAATATACTTATTCTAGTACGTATAATATTTTATTTTAATATTTGAATCTCATTAAAGAATATAAAAAAATTAATGATGAATGATTTTCAAACATAAAATATGATATGTACTAGATTTAAGTTAACTAGTTCTAATATTTAAATCGAATCCGATTTTTGTTGGTTTGCTTTTGAGAACAATATGTTGAAAGATTTACGACTGTGAACGCGGTATTTTGACAAAACACAGCCTTAATGCTAATATTTCAGGGTGTGATTCCTTAGGTCGTTTTATGAAGAAAAGTTCATATGAGCATTAGTTCTCAACGGCTTAAATTTTTTGCTACAGGGTATTGAAAAATTTCTGTTTTTAATTGTTATTCTTTAATATCTCAAAAAGTACTTTAGACACTGTTTTCAATTTTGGTATGTGTTAATAGGATATAGAACCACATATTTTAATTAGAAAAGTTATTTTATCGCTCCACCAGTGGCGTCTCTGCGAACATGTCCTCTGATATTTTTTACCAAGGAAGGATTCATTTCCGGTATATTTTGGGTTGCTGAATCCGAAACCGATGTCAGTGTTGCGCCACCATGGCACAATTTTTCTCTATCCCCAAGAAACTGTTAGAAAAATGCAATTTTGCATTTTGGCGTTTTTCTGTTTTTTTTTAGAATGAAGCAAATAATGCATGAAAAATCCGATGGATTTTTGTGACAATTGAAAACTAGTTAGTTTAGTACATTAAATTTATGTTGTCACAGGATTTTTTTCAAAAAATTAATTAATAAACAATTGACAGTCGTAAACGCAAAATGGTGTATATCTCCGGTTCTAATTAACGAATCTCGATCTATCTAGGCTCTAAATTTTCCTCTTTTATTTTCCCTTTATTTGCATTTCGATACGACATGGCTGAACCGAGATATTTCATTTGTTTACTAAGTATTTTTTTTTAGAAAACGTTGGCAGGGGATAAAAAAAGATTAAAGGGTCAAGACCACATAGAAATTGTGGTTCTTATCAATAATTATCGATTTCCGGGTGTGGGGTGTGCAAAAAGTGCCATAGAAAGTAGTAAATCTTTAATAAACAAATTCGCTTACTTATTTAAACAATTGCAAAATACGCAAGATATCAACACAGAAAAAAACTGTAAATTCTATGAAGAAAATGCAACATGACCACAATAAAATATCCGTATGACCTTTTGTGAAACACAAAAAGTTGTTAATTTAGGTTCCTTAATTTGCTTATAACAATTAAACAGTCAAAGATTGAAGGTCGCTGAAGCGACGCGTATTTATAATATCTTAATTTTTTATACCTTGACTTTCTTCTGTCCAACCCACTTTCGTTAAAAAGTGAAAAAACATCATAAAATGAGAATTATCTCTAATAACCATTGTTTTTAACAACGAAGTCTATGTTTTATAATTTTTGTAATGTCACCATTGTGTTCAGCGCAATTTTTCCTATAATAATAGTCCTTAAAAATTTCTGTTTTAAATTTCTGACCTAAAGAAAGTTACGACATCCGGCCTAGCCGTTACTTTGTGATAGTTAATCATGACGATATAAGAACACTACTTCATGATTTGAATGAATCATTTGAATCAACGTTTGAAAATGGTACGTTAAGGTACAAAAACTACAGTAACGTGTATGTGTATGTGATAGATAGTGATAGAAAACAAAAAAGTATCCTTTCTCATATCGTTTTTTTCAGCATTAGGGTGGTTCAAATTAAAAAAAATTGTAATGATAAAAAAAAAGCTTACAACTGGTCAGGGGACAGTGGGAGAATGAAGGTCCGACTTCAAAATGTACAGTGTATTTCTAACAGTATAAAAACTATTCTACAAGATTAAGAGAAAATAGACTTTCGATCAACGAACTTAACACTAAATACATAACAGTCATCTCTTCAGTATGTGACATGTTTGCTGTTAACATAGTTACATTATATTTATTTGTTTGTTTGTTTGTTTGTTCGTTTGTTCGTTCGTTCGTTCGTTCGTTCGTTCGTTCGTTCGTTCGTTCGTTCGTTCGTTCGTTCGTTCGTTCGTTCGTTCGTTTATTTATTTATTTATTTATTTATTTATTTATTTATTTATTTCTCAAACAGATAAATGTAATTACATGAGAAATACAAATTTTTACATTATGCTATTTTTTTAGCTTGGAATCTTAACAACTGTACACAGAATTTTCATATTTTAATCTCATACTTACTTCACAATTTATATTTTTAAATTTTGGGAGAGAAGGAGCCTATGAATTAAGCTGAAAAGTACATCTGAAACAGAAATAAAGCGATTTGCTTCAGTCTAGCTTTGAAATAAAACAGTTTAACAATTTGTAAAATATTTTGGAGGGGAGAGCACAATCTAACTCGGACAATATAAACATATTATTTGTGATTTTTAAAATTGTGCGCAAAGGCGATGAGGTGTTTGTAGTAAGTGGAGGTATGTAAAAGAACGGTACTAGTCTTGGGTGTTTATTGGGTATTCTTATTTTTATATGACTTATAATTAGACTACAGTTTAAGAAATTGTTGAGTATTTTGTAGCAAACAAACAACATTGTATTTTTTTCTCCGAGATTTAAGACTAATGATGATGACCAATTTCTTTCCGCAGAGCTGCTGTGCGTACAAAGTTATAATTAAAATATGATCCGTATTTCCTCAAGTACAAATATCTCAGCAATCTGTTTTGTATTTTTTCTATAATATAATTACACTTGAAGTAGTACAGGTGAAGTAGCACGGATGCATACTCCAAAATCGGTCTTACTAAAGTATTATACAATTTTAATATTGTGGTGATATTTTTAAACTTACTGATTATAACGCTTTAATGATGTAATACTCGTTGAAACACATTTTGTTATCATAATAAACACCCAGATCCTTAATTTTCATTATTCTTGGCTGATTCTTGTCATTCATTGTAAAATTATAATTTATTTCATGATGTTTATAGGTACATGACATAATTGCACATTTGGATATATTAAAATTAAAAAGTTATTATCGATGCTCTATTGATAAATTTGAGCAATATCTTGTTGCAATGACTGGCAGTCAATTAATGATTCTACTTTTCGTAAACTTTCATATCATCGGCCAATAACAGGCACTTGGAACTTTTCAACACTTTAGGTATATCGTTAATGAACATAAGGAACAACAAAGGTCCTAAGTTAGAACCCTGTGGCATCCCAGAATTTATAGTGAATCTTCCTGAAGTTTTACCAATAATTTGACCGAAGAGATACGATTTCTAAGGTATGTAGAATAAAATGCTACAGTACTTGGGATTGCACCAAACTCACAAAGCTCCTTCAATATGAAATCATGATCGACTTGATCAAAGGCTTTCTTAAAATCTGTGTAAATTATATCAACTTGATTTTTATGCTCCAAATGTTCCATAACGTTAGTTGAGAAAACCAGTAAATTTGTTACAGTTGATTCTTTCTCAACAAACCCATGTTGTTCCTTACATATACTTGATCTTACATCATTCCATAGTTTTGCATAAATTATATGTTCAAATAGTTTGGCAATTGCAGAGAGCACTGCTATAGGTCTATAATTTTCCACTTGGTATATGCTACCGGATTTGTGGATGGGCACACACAATTTATGAAACGTATTTTTTTTAATGAGAAGTTAAATATGGAAATGAGTGGTATTTCTAGCCAAACTGCACATCCTTTTATTATATATGGCGGTATCTTATCAAGTCCAGCTGACTTCTTAGGTTTTAACTTTTATATAGCATCTTTATAACCGCTTGGAGTAATTTCTCCTAAATTAATTACATCACAATCGGTTATAACGTTAACATTTACATTCGATGATGCTGGATAATACCTACATACAGAATAAAAATATTGTGCAAAACTAGTTGCTATATCTTGCGGTGCAATGTTTAAACCGTTAAACTCCATAGCCGTATTTTTTTTCCAATTCTTTGGGACTTCCTGTAACATGTATTTTTTTTCTCTTCAAGCGGTTGTCTGGGAATCTACAATATATCACAATTAACCAGTATGTTACTGGTAAATAACCTCTACGCCTGTGGCTTTTACATACTGGTTAATTGTGATATTTTGTAGATTCCCAGAAAACAATTTGAAAAGAAAAAAATACAGGTGGCAGGAAGTCCCAAAGAATTGGAAAAAAAATTAGACAATATCCATAGCCGTAGTCGACTCAGTCATTTTCTTATTTTCTTTTATATACGTTCAAAATTCTTTTACATTATTATCTATGTTCTGTTGAGTCTGTTCTAAAACTTTACTATTAGCTGCCTTGTACCATTCGATTTCTCTCACCTTCATATCTACCCCTGAATTTGTCACCATTTTTCCTAAATCATCCAAATTTTTGTCGCCCGACGATGAACACTTTCACACCGAAAGTAAAATATCACGAAAAACACGTAAACACGGAAAATTTGACATTTTCCATTGGGAAACCGTTCCGAAGGCCCCTATTCAGAGAAAGAGCACAGATGGAAAACTCCGCTGTCCACTATTCGATTTTTCTTTGCATACTGCGTATCCCTGTTTTTTTTATTTTTCCTAAAACATCGAATTGTTCGTCACCCGATGATGACAACTTTCACACCGAAAGGAAAATTTTACGAAAAACACGTAAACATGGAAAATGTGACAAATTCTCAATTTCTGAAGGCACTATTCAGAAGAAGAACGCAGATGGAACACTCAGGTGTCCGCCAATCGATTTCTCTCGTTTTGCAATGCACTACGGGTGCGAATTTTTGCAGGCTTTTCCTTAAGGTGGCCATTCCCTAGAAAGAGACATCCGATAGGGATATATCTATTATTTTTGCTCATAACTTTTATATCTTAGTACATATATTTTAAAAAACTATAAGAGTACCTAAGTAAAACTATAACAAGACTATTCTATGAATTTTCACTCAATAATTTTAGTGGTTTGCAAAATAGCTAGATTTATAACTGCGAAATCGGCAGATTGACATAATTCTTAAATTTAAATCTAGCTATTTTGCAAACCGCTGAAATTATTGATTGAAAATTCATAGCAACAGCCTTGTTATGGTTCTACTTAGGTACTCTTATAATTTTAATAAATATACGTACTAAGAAAAAAAGTTATGGCCAAAAATAACAAATATTTCCCCATTGGAGGTCTCTTTCTAGGGAATGGCCACCTTAAACATCAAATTTTTGTCACTTGACTTGACACTTTCACGCCGAAAGTGAAACATCCCGAAAACACATACACACGACAACCAATGAATAACCATAAAATTATAATGTTTGAAAAAGGAAATTACATAAACCAGATGAAAACAATCGAAAGACCTTTTGCGTGCTTGAGGAAATGAGGAAATCGGAATTCTTCAAAACAATATTTCTGTACTGCTAGTTTAGTTATCATTTTCAAAGACTAACGTGTCACTTTTGCTCCCACAAAGAATGTAAGCTCTCCTTCGGGGAGTAAAAGAGACATTTTACTCTTTCAAAATAATAATTGATTATCTACAATCTACATTATTAGAGTGTATGTAAATATAGTTTGTCTATATGCCACAAGATCAAAGTTCTTTTTAATCCCGCGTGGCATTGATTTTTCACAATCTGGATTAAAAATAGGTACATTTAGTCCATATAAAAATTACTTTTTACAGTAATGATATGTTATTATTAGATGTGCTCCTGATTTATTAGCAATGTTGTTAACAAAAAGTTATTGAAGATGTGGAATAAACTATACCCCGGGAGGCAGCGACAGTTTTCGTGAAATAATTTCTATAAAGCTAGATTTTTTTCCAAAGAGAGTTTTGATAGCGTCTATAATGAAGGTGCAATTCTACCAAACTCTTAGTGGTGCATAAATGAGTAAAAAATTAAAGAAAAAATAGATGGACGAAAATTTCGTTTTTGGAATTGTCACGAATTGTCTAAAAATGACGATTTGCCTTCGCTCCTGCCGGCCTCAATTTTCGATTTTCACCTCTCGATCTACGTTGGACGGCCATTGCCGGTCTTCTCCTCGCCATCGAGACATAGAATAGGTCTCCGATCGCCGTATTTATTCAGTACTTA
This sequence comes from Stenurella melanura, assembly GCA_963583905.1. NCBI lineage: Eukaryota > Metazoa > Arthropoda > Insecta > Coleoptera > Cerambycidae > Stenurella > Stenurella melanura. The sequence continues at coordinate 61,255,767 of OY757316.1, read as the reverse complement.
CGTTTGAAAAATTGACTTGCGGTCGTGCTAATTGGTGACTATTTTTAAGTGGTTTCCCGAGTTCGAATCCCGCCCAAGGATACTTTTTTTTTTCGTTTTGAATTTTTTGGCAGATATTTTTTATTCTATAATTGCTATTCGCTCCGTTCTATTGCATTTCTCTGAAAAGTTTTGCATTTTCCGCCGCGAAATATTAATCTGCACTATTTTGGTGAAAAATTAGAAATTTGCTTATCAAAATAATATAATATAATGGAGTAAATAAAAGCTTATTAACAGATCTATAAAAATACTGTCTGTTCATTAATACTAATGAGGAATATAATTGTCGTGATTTGACTACGTATTGCCGTTTTTGCAACGTCTACCAAAGATTTAGCCACCCGGAGGTAGAATTTAATTTTTAATCCAAATAGTGCATCTTAATATTCCGCGGCGGAAAATGCAAAACTTCTCCGAGAAGTGCAATAGAACGGAGTAAATTGCAATTATAGAATCAAAAATACGTGCCAAAAAATTTAAAACGAAAAGAAAAAAGTATCCACGGGTGGGATTCGAACTCGGGAAACCACTTAAAAATAGTCGCCGATTAGCACGACCGCAAGTCACTTTTTCAAACGTAAGAACTGAACAAATACGGCGATCGGAGATCTGTTCTATATCTCGATGGCGAGGAGAAGGTCGGCAATGACCGTACAACATGAATCGTGAGGTGAAAATCGAAAATTGGGGCCGACAGGAGCGAAGGCGAATCATCATTTCTTGACAATTCGTGACAATTCGAAAAACGAAATTTTAAATGTTTAATTTTTTACTCATTTATGCACCACTAAGAGTTTGGTAGAGTTGCACCTTCATTATAGATACTATATAAACTCTCTTTGGAAAAAAATCTAGCTTTATAGATATTAACGTGAAAAATCTGTCGCTGCCTCCCGGGCTACTAGAAATGTAACAATTCAATTGGTAAGTAAATTTAAATTATTTTAAACCATATTACAAATGGTAGAGAAAACAAAAAGTTCGACCCTGCAGTTTTTAGTGATTTGAAGTATGGTTGGTACTTCAAATAGCTACTACTTCGCCCTCTATTAGTAAACCGTCCAATTAAATTGGCAAAATTGAATACAATTTTTCTAACATATTAATCTCCCTTAGGAGCAAATATTATGCCGATTTTTAACTTTTTTTTACATTTAATATATTTATTCTAGTACGTATCATATTTTATTTGAATATTTGAGTCCCATTAAAGATATGAAAAAGTTAATTGTGAATTACGGACGATTGAGTAGCACGTTCGCGTGTAATAATCCAACGAAAATATTTAATTTCATTTAGTTTTCAAATATAAAATATGATACGTACTAGATTTAAGTTAACTAGTTCTAATATTTAAATCAAATCCGATTTTTGTTGGTTTGTTTTTGAGAACAATATGTTGAAAGATTTACGACTGTGAACGCGGTATTTTGACATTGATAGCACAGCCTTAACAGAGGAGGCACCTCTGCTCTGGTGAAGCTACATTATTTTTATTTTCTTTATTAACTAAAACAAGATCTAATCTTCTTCTATTTATATTTAAAACATTATCGCAGAGTTCAAGATTGAAAATTAATGAATTCCGAAAATTCGATATGTTTTAAATCAAAATGATCTACTTCATCATGGTTGACATTTGGGAGATTAAAATCACACTATATTTGTTACGTCACACACAACACAAAGAACTTTTAAAAACTTATTTATTTTATTAAAGGATAGTAGCTACTATCCTGACATGAAATGATCGATACAAATGTGAGTTAAGAACTGAGGAGCAAACCGTTCCTTTACATGTATTTATAAGATTTTAAATGCCGACTCGAAGAGTCTCTAGAACAAAGGGAGTAATATTGTGCAATTTATTCTGCGAACATAAAAAAAGAAACAATGTGTTGCAATCCTGTGAATCAGGTGATGTTGAATAAGCAAAAGGAGCAGCTGCAATATGTAATATGGTATACCTGATAGGCTTACTTGTATATGGCTCTAAGTATAATGAATTACGTTATAATGTTTTATATAACAGCTTCCCTCTTATATAAAAAATTGGTGCTTATGCAGTAACTTTTGAAAGTAAAATAAATGGAAAGTATACGAAATATTGAAAACAATAAAATATATCAATAAAATGTTAAAGGTATACAAAATGTAAAAACGTAAAATTGCAAACGTGTAAAATGTAAAAATATAAGATATAAAATAGTAAGCGTAAAAACGCAATACAGTGCATGTATAAAAAGCATCAAAATAAAATAAAATTGGATAAATTTCACTGAAGAGTTTCAGCACGAAAGTTAACAGAAAGGCACAAACTGTTTTAACTGAGTTCTATGTCTTCGGATTCTTCGTCTTCTCTTCTTAGTGGAGGTCGTCTTCGTTGAGGGAGTGAGCTAGTGAATGTCTTGGAGAGTTTACTATGTCTCGGAGGAGCTGGGGGCGATGTGGAGACATCGATGGCTATACTTCTTCGACGAATTCTGCACTTGTAGAATAAGTACACAAATAATAGTCCAAAGATTAAAACAATTATGAAGTAAGTGAACCAAGAGACGTATTTGGTGACAAAGGGTTCATTAATTAGGTCGTCTAAGTCTTTTGAGTATTGATGCAGATATTGTTCAGCGATTTCGAGGTTCTCGGTGTTCAGGTTATTTAACTTTAAAGGTTTTAGTTTGGGCACTCGAATGTTTTTGGGGATTTGGTTGCAACACTCAAATGGAACTTGAATTGGATGATTACTGTCTTTTAAACTGGTAAAGTCACTTGTACTGGCTTGGATTTTTGTAATACCTACAAAAGAGTAGCACTTTGGTTCTAGTTTAATGATCGAGTTTTTAGAGATTATGTCGGTCGAACTTATTTTGGGACAGTTAATGGTCACATGTAAGGGTTCCGCGTTTATCACTAACCACTTGTTCTCTCCTAATTCTTGTACGTTGTAACCTTGACTGATGATGAGTGACGTCTGGCAGTTTTCAGGTAGTGTGTCGAGGTTCTTGAAGAGACGGGCTTCGCATATGGCATTGTTGTCAATTGGATATGCAAATAAATTCGAGCATAGCTTGGTATTAGGATAGATTGGTTTGCATCTTTCGAGGTCTGCGATTGGTATGAACATCAAAGAATCATCGTCTCTCGCGATATATTTTTGAGAAGTTGATAAAATGTGAAATAGACCAGTTCTATTATCCAGAATAGGAATGAGATATAGTTTAAAAACAGAATATGTTTGCGGGTCTATTAGTGGCATGTCTAATACAAATATTAATTCTGAATTTATCTGAAAAGCTTTTAATTCAATGATATCTAAGTATTGTGAAACCTTTTATAATTTAATCGGGAGTGGTAAATTTTTCTTTTGTAAGTTCTGTGAAATATCTTGCAAATAATTTACTAAGTCTTGGGGATTGATGATCGATGTATGAATTATTTTGAGTCTCGCAAAAGTGATAGTGAGTTTAAAATATCATTTAGATTGTCCTCGATAAATAAATAGCTTGACATGAGCTGCTCGCAAATACTTAGGAATTTTAATTTTCTATAAGCTATTCGCGTTTCGCTTTCGATTTTTAAAATCTGCCTTTCGATTTCTTTTATATCATTATTAAATGTCTCTTCGTCAATTTGTAATTGTCGAACAGTTAGATTGAAATTTTTTATGACTGATGTTGTGACTGAAATTTGGTTTTTGAGTAAGTTCTCCAATTGGTGTTCGTCATTAATAAGTTTGTTAATACAGTTTAGACAATATTCGCCGTCTTCAGCATCTAGATTGCCGGTGCGATATTGAACCTATACCGTTCAAGAGTCCGCGTTTATAGCGTTTCGTGTCCAACAGTATTTCGTCGAATTTACTCTTTATGGATTTAGAAATTTGTGTTAATAGACTAAGGTGTGTTTTAACTTCACTTATGAAGTTTACCATGTCTAAATATGCCGGATCAAGGGTGATGAAGATTTTGTCTAAAATTTTGTCGTTTCTGTCAATAGCTGTTTTGAGTGTTGAGGTATTTTTATGCACTAGTAATGTCCATTTCTTGTGGGAAATTACAATGTCAATGTGTCGGTGGTAATACACTCCGAAACTGTTGTTTATTGGCGTTATTGAGTACTGGGATACTGCTGATCCGAACAGCAAAAGAAACCTGAAAATAAAGTTTAATTTTCAAAATAAGGTTTCATCCTGTCAAAGTTAACTTAGTAGTCTGGTCTGTTTCGGGATTTGACAAAAGTGCTGAATTTTGAAAGATTTCTATAATTTCGAATGGGCCATTAAATTTGTTTTGTAGTTTGTCTTTAATCTGGGATTCTTTTACGTAAACTTTGTCTCCAATTTGATAATCGGGTCGATTTCCGGGGACATGTTTATCGAAACGAATTTTGGCTTTTGCTTTTTGATCTAACGTACGACTACGCGCTATTTTATAGTAGTGCGAGATTCTGTTGTTAAAGTCTCTAACGTACTTAGTTATCAAGTCTTTTTGATTGTATAACGTTTCGGGTGGTCTACAAGAAATGTGTCCGAATACTAGTTCGTATGGACTAAAACCGTGGGTTTTATTAACTGAGTTATTATAGCATATTACTGCATAGGGTAAAATAGTCAGTGGGTGTTCATCAGGGTTTTCGGCTTTATGGACTCTAATCATTTTAACTAGGGTAGCGTGAAATCGTTCTATCGATCCGTTAAATTAAGGATGTCCTACACTTGAATATGTTAGTTTTATGTCGTATAAAGTACAGAGATCTTTTAGCAGTCTGTTGTCAAATTCGCCACCGTAGTCACAATGGACTCTCAAAGGGGTATCTTGTATAGCATAAGCTTGGGTAAATTTTGTTAACTCGTCACGAATAGCAAACGCATAGTTTCGAGTTGGAGTTTCTTCTTCTTCTTTTAGCGGGGCGCCCAAAGGTCGCCGCACTCAGACCTTGTGGCCCATTGTGCTACCGCTAACAAGTTAAGGAGCTCCCCCGTACAGACCGGATTCCAGCCGAAATCCTTGCCACGGGAGAACTCCCAATTTCCTCCAGCGCTGGAAAACCAGTACCGAAGTGTTTGTGCCTCAGGTTCATCAGTCCTGGGCAAGAGGTGAGGACGTGGATGGAAGTTTCCTTCTCGTCCTTGCAGAACCTGCAATCGGGGTGGTCAACCACCCCCATTGTGTGCAGGTGTTTCCTAAAAGAGCCATGTCTGGTCAAGAGGCCTGTCGCGGCTCTAATTTGCTTTCTGCTTAGACGCAGAATTTGCTTTGTTCTCTCCGGCAAGGACCCTGAGACTAAGAGCTTCGCTTGCCGGAGTCCTGGGTAAGAATCCGAGAGGTCAATGAACTGGGAGCGAGTCCAGTTATCTATTAACCTCTTGGCTTGGGATCTAGATTAGCCGAGAGCCGGCTCTGGACAAAGCAGAGGTCTCCGAGAGCCCCTCCTGCCCAGAGCGTCCGCCCACTCGTTACCCTCAATGTTGCTGTATCCAGACACCCAGAGAACTCTGACCCCGTTTGATGAGCCAAGTTCGCAGAGGGCCTGTTTACAGGCCTGAGTATGTACTCGAGTTGTCTCCAGTCTTCCCTTTTCGGGAAGACTACCTCGAAGGGTTGTGCGAAGAAGAAGGAAGCCACCACGTCGTCACTTCTGGCCTCCAGAAGTGAGTGGGCTCCTATCGCATCAGATAGGGCCCTTGTGTGACCTGATTGTTCTCCTCCGTTCTTCCACTGTCCTCCGCATTGCAGTCTGTAAGCCGCTTTCCGAGCCTCGGCCACAATCACTAGGTGAAGGGGCGGAAGGTCCAGAAGGACCTCCAGAGCTGCTGTGTGGGTCGTGCGCATTGCTCCTGTGGCTCCTAAGCAGGCAAGTCTTTGGAGTTGTGTTAGCTTCTGTCGTATGTTTGACCTGGCTGTAGCAGGCAACCAGACAACAGAGGCATACGTAATTATTGGTCTAACTTTGACAGTATAATAACACATAGACACCCTGGGGTGTAGCCCCCATGTTTTGCCAAAGGTTCTTCTACATACCCATAGGGTTGTAGTGGCCCTTTGTATTTGTCTCTCTATATGATCTCTCCAGGTCAGCTTGGAGTCCAGGATGACCCCTAGATACTTCACTGTCCTTGAGATCGTTAGAGTAGTGTTGTAGAGTATGGGTTCGATGAAACCGTCTAGCCTGCGTCTCCTAATAAATATGACCATTTGCGCCTTAGAGGGGTTGACTCTAAGGCCCTGGTCATCGCACCATCTTTGTACGATCTGCAAGGCCCTTTGCAAGAGTCCGCTAACCGTATTTGGGAATTTTCCCGAGATGATGATTGCAAGATCATCTGCGTAACCTTGCGCAAAGAGATCCTCGTTCTCGAGTTCCTGTAATAGGCCATCGAGAACGAGGTTCCATAATAGAGGAGAGAGGACGCCCCTTGTGGGCATCCTCTCCTTACTGAAACTTTTACTGCCGTTTCTTCATTGGCAGCTGTTATTTGCCTTCCCGCCAACATGGCCCTCAACCATCTAATGATGGTGTCCTCGATGCCATGATAGGCAGCGGCGGCGCAGATTGAATCGAAGGATATGGTCAAAGGCTCCTTCGATATCTAAGAAGGCTCCGGCCGCGAGTTCTTTGTGGTATAGCGCCTTCTCGATCCTCGAAACGATCGAATGAAGGGCCGTTTCCACTGACTTACCGGCCTGATAAGCATGTTGTGACGGATGCAGAGGTACTGAGGTCAGTGCCCCGTCTTTGACATACCTTTCAACTAACCTCTCTAAAGTTTTGAGAGGAAGGATGTTAGGCTGATTGCTCTGTAGGAGTTGGCAGTATCGTACGACGTGCGTCCTGCTTTAGGTATGAAAACCACTTTGACGGCTCTCCAGGGTATAGGAATATACCCCATGGCCAGACAGGTGCTCATCAAGTGATAGACCGCACGTATGAGTGTCTCCGTCCCTTCTTGCAGAAGTGCCGGGAACACTCCATCCGGTCCCGGGCTTTTGAATGGATCAAATGTGGAGATAGCCCACTTGACTCTTTCCACTGTTACCACTCTCGAAGCTGTCCACCAGTCCGCTGTCGTGGCAGCGGCGTGGAGGGGCCGAGGGGGTGACATTTCCTCCGTCACCACTACGGATTCGGGGAAATGGGTTTCTAGTAGGTGCTTGAGTCGCTCCTCAGGGGTGGCCGTTAGCCCTCCCGAGGGAAGCCTCAAGTTCTCTAGTTGTGGTGGTTTGTCTTTCTTGAGGGCTTTGCAGAGCCTGGCGGCTTCTGGAAGAACTTCGATACTTTCGCAGAAGTTCCTCCAGGCTGCCCTCTTATTGCTGCGAATGCAGCTTTTGTAGAGGCGTTGGGACCGTTTGTAGTTGTCCCAGTCCTCCGGATGCTGAGTACGCATAGCCCTATTGAAGAGCCTGCGTGCCTCATTGCGCAGGTTTTGAAGCTCCCTGTTCCACCAGAGAACCTTTTGCTCCTTTTTAGAGGACAACTGCTCTCATATGAAGCAGTGATCGCTTCGTTAAGAAGTTTTGTAGAGGATTCAATTTCCTCTGTGTTCCTGGGTATGATGACCCTAGTTATTTTGCCCGAGAGGGCTCACCTGTAGGCGTCCCAGTCGGTGTCTCTGGGGTTCCTGTATCGGCTTTCTTCCGAGGACAGAGCCTAGTCTAGTTTGAAGTTAATGTGGCGGTGATCCGACAATGAGGGTTCCGTCGAAACATTCCAATTTTTGATCAGTGGGACCGCAAGTCTGGATCCCAGCGTGATGTCTATAACCTCCTGCCTCCGTTGAGTCACGAAGGTGGGCGCATTTCCCCGATTTATTATCTCTAGTAGGCTGCTGTGTCTAGGATTGACCCCCGTGCTACCCCAGCAGGTGTGGTGAGCATTGGCGTCACATCCTATGATGAGAGGCAACCGTCTGTCAGTACAAAATTGGACCAACTCCTCAAGTTCGGTTGAGGATGGTGGTATTGGCGAGTCGTAGGGGAGGCAGACAGAGCCAATAATGATCTCTGCTCTGTCGGTTCCCCCCTAAGGCTCACTTTAATGGCGACAGCATCCCTGAAACAGAGTTCGGGAATTGCTGTAGCTTTTATACCTTTCGAGACATAAATGCATGCTCTCGGTGTTCTGTGGGCGGAGGAGTAAATTACCCCATGCCGCTTATTTAGACCTCGAATGGAGTCTTGGAGGACCCAAGGCTCCTGAATCAGGGCTATTTGTGTCTGTCCCACAGCGGCCTGTCGACTCACTATTGCGGAGGACGGCTCACTGTGCTGCAGATTGATTTGGAGTATATCCATTTTTTTTATAACTCTCCTCTGGTGCTTCCGAGCCCGACAGCGCCTCAATCGCTGCATCTGCCGTGCTCAGCTCGTTGTTGGCACCGCTTGGGCCGGCCACTGCTTCCCGGGGATGATGTTTGGGATCCCAAAAGGTCACCTTAACCATCACCGCCTGGGCGCGATAGCCCAGCGCCTCAATTTTCGCCACGGAGGCCTCGTCGACGCCCAGAATTAGTCGAAGCCCCTTGGCTTCAACCACCTGAGCGCCGCGGACCTTCCACAGTTCCGTTCGGAGCTCCGAGTTATGGCGCTTAATTCTGTTTAATATGGTGGCTTGGTCCGCGGGTTTGCCCAGAACAGTAGCCACCATCTTCCTGTACTTGGGGACATCTTCCCCCTGCAAGAGCTGGAGTGCCACTCCATCCACGGGAGAGACCTCCCCGATGGCTGATCTCAGCCATGCTAGGGACCTCTCATTTCCGCAGAACAGCTGCACCACCCCCTGCTCTGTTAGCCTGAAGTCATCGAAATCGGGGAGGGCCCCCCCTGAGGGGAGCCCATGCAGCCGATTGTCCAGGGCCTCCTGCAGGTTATGGGCCAATGCGGTCGTTAGCCTCAGCTCTGGAAAGCCAGTTGCGACCACCGCCACCTTGACCCCTTTGCCAGCGACCTGACTGTAGGAGAGGTCAGGCCTGACTTTTTTTGCGGGTTTGGAGGCGCTGAGAGGGGTCTCTCCCTCAGGACGGTCTCTTTTGGGGGCCGTTTCCCGAGGTGTTCCCCTCTCAACCTTGCACTCCGCCCGTGCTTTCTTAGCCCTTTTGCGGGCTGCGCCGCTTCTGTTACTAGTAATGTTTTTACGATATACTTTGTTCTTTTGATAAATTTCCCAAGATTTGAATTGGGATACGTTTAAACTGAATCTAGGTTGCTTCCTGAAAGTCCCGGAGTTAAATACACTCAGCGACATAGATGCGTCAGTAGAAAACCTAACAAAAGACTTAATTAAGGCAGTAAACGCGTCAACAGTGAACAAACTAAATTTTCGGCAAGCTAGTTATTTACATCCACCTGACCGAATAATACAATTAATAAGGGAAAAACATAAAGCAAGAGACTTTGGCAACAAACTAGATTACAAAAGCATAAAGAAAATTTAAACAGACTCAACCATCGTGTGAAATGGGAACTAGATCAATATCGATATATGTCATATAAAAAATATCTAGGAGATATAGATCCTGGAGATGCAACAATGTGGAAAGCTACAAAGAGAATATTAAGACAACCCATAATAATACCACATTTAAAAATCAACAATCACAAGATTTGTAATGAAAAAGAGAAATGCCAAGCTTTCTCTATTCATCTAGAACACACATTTTATTTAAACAATAATAACGATGAATTTACAACACGAACTACAGAAATGGTTGACAGCAATATTCCAGCTAACATTGATGACGATATTATAAACTTCACTAATCCGACAGAAATAAAAAACCACATTAATCAGCTTCCTTTAAAGAAATCACCTGGACACGACTTAATACCTAACATCGTTCTTAAATATTTGACACCTAAGGCACTGGGCATAATTTCTTCTATATTTAACCGTTGCATGGCCGTAGCATACTTCCCAACCAAATGGAAACATGCAGAAATTATAGTATTTAATAAACCTGGGAAAAACAAAGCGAAACCGGAGAATTACAGACCCATTAGCTTACTCACTACACTATCAAAGCTATTTGAAAAAATTCTTTACTCCAGACAACGAATTTTTACAGGAAAATGACATTATACCAAACTGTCAATTTGGATTCAGAACAAGTCATTCTACAACACATCAGATCCTACGAATTTATGAAACAATCGCTAATGGGTTTGAAAGTAAAAAACACAACATAGCATTTTTAGATATTGCACACGCATTTGATACAGTCTGGATAAAAGGACTTTTATACAAATTAATAACGATTAATACTCCCTCATATTTATTAAATATTATTTCTTCATTCGTCACAAATCGAACTTTCGGTGTAAGAATAAACTCCAATCTGTCAGATCCGAAACAAATAAGAGCTGGAATACCACAGGGTTCAATTTTGGGACCAGTTCTCTTTAACATATTCCTACATGATATACCACATCCACCTTCAGCAATAGTAGCAATGTATGCAGATGATACCGCAGTCATAACGCAACACGAAGATATAAACACAGCTGCACAAGTTCTACAAGATGCAATTATATTACTTCTGGAATACTTTAGAAAATGGCAAATTAAATTAAATCCGTTAAAATGTGAAACGAAAATATTTACACTAAGAAGACCACGAGACCCAAACAATATAATAATTAATAATGAAAGAGTACCATGGCATCCCACAGACAGCGCAATAAAATACTTCGGTGTTCACTAGATAGAAGGCTGACCTGGAGCTACCATATTAACAAGAAACTTAATGAAGCGTACGCTCGACTATCAATGTTATATCCTATTATTAATAGAAAATCTTCAATAAGAACCAAGTGTGCCACTCTCATCTATAGATCCAGCTTAATGCCGCTAATAACATACGGTTGTGTAATCTGGGGACCTACCAACAAAACGAACCTAAAAAAAGTGCAGGCTTTCCAAAATAAAATTCTTAGAATTTCTGTAAATGCCCCCTGGTATATGTGAAACTCTCAAATTCACCGCGAACTTGGTGTACCAATGCTAGAGGATTTTATTAAAAATAGTGCCAAACATTTTTTCAATAATATTAACAAATGCGATAGTGCTGTAAACTTACGACTAGGACTAAAAACTCATCAACAGACTGAAGAAGAGGCTACCACAAGACGTATTAATTTCCAATAGTGAATCTGAGTAAGGACCGTTAAAATATATGTCATATATACAGGGTGCGCCAAAGTTCTGATTTTGGTCGATTACGGCTGTATTTGAAATGGTGGAAATATATTGTCTATAGATTATTTTCTTGATTTTCAATTCTGAATAACCAGAAAATATGTACAATTATACAGGGTACTCCGTTTTCGTTGTCCGAGCAACAACTTCGTTATTTTAAATGGAACACCCTATATTTTTTTCCTTTATCGAGTTACCCATCTAATTATATTCATAATTCTATTAAGGTGGTAGGTACTTAAAATGAACCGTTTACGATATAAAAAAGATTTTTTGACAAAAAGTGAGGTTTGCGGATAAGTTTTTGAGTACCTCTGATTTCATAGACAAGAGAGTTTTCAAAATTCTGCTTATACTGTTATGTTGAGCATATTAAGGGCTAGTAGGGCAGAAACATTATTAATATTAATCTTATACAGAGTGCTGAAAAAATTGAGTTTAATGTTTCGCTAATAAAAAAGGCCGTAATTCAATTTTTTCAAATGGGACGTACTATTTTCAGTTCTGTCATCTAATGAAGTGTTAAATTATCTTTCCATTGATATATCATAGTAGGTATTTATCTTTAGGAGTTGCATAGATATTAAGGTTAATTGTCTGGATCAGTCATTTTTCTTGCTGGAACTTCATGAGGTTTGTACTGCACTTCACCAGTTTCGATAAATCTGTCTCTAAGATTACTAAATGCAGGTTCTAAAGGGTGTCTCCTTTCAGGATATCTGGTTTTATAGACTCGGGATGCTAAGAGGCTGTTCCTTGAGCACTCCCCCAGAATAAAAATCATGTCAACCATTTCTTCCCGCGAATAATTCATATTTAATATAATTATATGCAAATGCAACTTCCTGGAACTGTAAAAGCTACTAGTATTTTATTAAAGACAATCAAAACAAAAGCACTTACCGATATAGCAGTAACACAAAACTTTAGAACATCCACAGACACGTGTTTTGACATCTATGTCTCTTCGGTGCGGCTTTTTCTAAAGTTCACAATCAACTGAAATATGTAAGCAAATACTCGTGTTATAACTATCAAAGGATTACCAGAACAGGATAATAAAAATTAAAATTAGATTATAGGAAATTCCCCGTAAAGGGATAATTATCAATATAATTATATGCAAATGCAACTTCCTGGAACTGTAAAAGCTACTAGTATTTTATTAATTATTTTTATATTTTATTATCAATATAATTATATGCAAATGCAACTTCCTGGAACTGTAAAAGCTACTAGTATTTTATTAGCTAATAAAATACTAGTAGCTTTTACAGTTCCAGGAAGTTGCATTTGCATATAATTATATTGATAATTATCCCTTTACGGGGAATTTCCTATAATCTAATTTTAATTTTTAATATCCTGTTCTGGTAATCCTTTGATAGTTATAACACGAGTATTTGCTTACATATTTCAGTTGATTGTGAACTTTAGAAAAAGCCGCACCGAAGAGACATAGATGTCAAAACACGTGTCTGTGGATGTTCTAAAGTTTTGTGTTACTGCTATATCGGTAAGTGCTTTTGTTTTGATTGTCTTTAATAAAATACTAGTAGCTTTTACAGTTCCAGGAAGTTGCATTTGCATATAATTATATTAAATATGAATTATTCGCGGGAAGAAATGGTTGACATGATTTTTATTCTGGGGGAGTGCTCAAGGTACAGCCTCTTAGCATCCCGAGTCTATAAAACCAGATATCCTGAAAGGAGACACCCTTTAGAACCTGCATTTAGTAATCTTAGAGACAGATTTATCGAAACTGGTGAAGTGCAGTACAAACCTCATGAAGTTCCAGCAAGAAAAATGACTGATCCAGACAATTAACCTTAATATCTATGCAACTCCTAAAGATAAATACCTACTATGATATATCAATGGAAAGATAATTTAACACTTCATTAGATGACAGAACTGAAAATAGTACGTCCCATTTGAAAAAATTGAATTACGGCCTTTTTTATTAGCGAAACATTAAACTCATTTTTTTCAGCACTCTGTATAAGATTAATATTAATAATGTTTCTGCCCTACTAGCCCTTAATATGCTCAACATAACAGTATAAGCAGAATTTTGAAAACTCTCTTGTCTATGAAATCAGAGGTACTCAAAAACTTATCCGCAAACCTCACTTTTTGTCAAAAAATCTTTTTTATATCGTAAACGGTTCATTTTAAGTACCTACCACCTTAATAGAATTATGAATATAATTAGATGGGTAACTCGATAAAGGAAAAAAATATAGGGTGTTCCATTTAAAATAACGAAGTTGTTGCTCGGACAACGAAAACGGAGTACCCTGTATAATTGTACATATTTTCTGGTTATTCAGAATTGAAAATCAAGAAAATAATCTATAGACAATATATTTCCACCATTTCAAATACAGCCGTAATCGACCAAAATCAGAACTTTGGCGCACCCTGTATATAATCATGAAAATTAAATTATTATGAACTCTATTAAAATTAATGTTAGGCTAAGTTCAATTATATTTGCATGTTATGTAATGTCTGTTTTAAATGTACCATGTATAACATTAATCTGTTGATCTGGTAATTTTATAATAAAAAAAAAGCAAGATTTCCTTGCCAATTATATTTGTTTTTAATTCTTCGCATCGTTTCGTTTATTCCGCGGTGGACATTATTTTTACCGCAGGGATGCTGGTCTAAAATGATTGGAATTTGATCTTCGTCGGGGGTCTGAACGATATTTTGGCATATTACAATTTTTAGGTCCTTTTCTGCGAAAATGAACGATTGCATTTCGAGAATAGGGAGATCTAAGTTGTTCTCAACGTAATACGTTTTGGAAAGATCTGAAAGGTTTTGTCTCTTATATAATACCATGAACAAGTGTTCTATTGTAGACTTAACGTCGAATGGCAAAGGGACTATAAAATACTTCCTATGTCAGACTGATTTACTCGAGACGATATTAATGGTGTTTTTGTAAAATTCGGAGTGTTCTTCGAAAATGTCTTCGATTATTTTATGATGTAGGTCTTGTAAGTTATCTTGTTGGAAAAAGGTTATGATATTTTTATGGTCTCTATCCAAAAGTTGTTTTTGGAAGTTTCAATTTTTGAATAGTCTATCAAAGATTTCGTTTTATACAAATTAACAAAAATATCGAATTCGTGAGCGACTTGTTCGTTAGTTATTTGGGCATTTTCGTTTGGGTTTTCATCATCGTCCGGTTCGTCATATTCTGATTCGTCAGTTTCGTTGGCTGCTAGAATTTTTGAGTAGTGTTTAGAACATTCCGAAAAATGGTTGATCTTAATTCGGGATAGCGCGTCCGCGTTTTTATTGATCTTGCCGGGTTTGTATACGATTTCATAGTTGTCTTCCTTTAGTTTTAATCGCCAACGTGCGAGTCTACTTCCTGGGTCTTTTATTGAAAATAGCCAGGTAAGTGGTCGATGGTCTGTTACCAATTTGAATTTTCTGTCGAATAGATATGCCTAAAATGCTTTACTGACCATACTATCGCTAAAAGTTCGCGTTCGATCGTTTCAGCAGTGCATAAAGTTCGAGATGCGTATGCGATAGGTAAGTCTTTGCCTATCTTGCCTTGTGAAAGGACAGAACCGATGGGGAATGCACTTGCGTCGGTGGTTAATATAAATTCATCGTTAAAATTAGGGTAAATGAGAATCGGTGTTGTTGTTAAAGTCTGTTTCAAGTTCTGCAAAGAATTTGAACAGTCATTGTCGAAGTTAAAAGGTATGTCCATTTGTAGTAGCTTCGTCAGAGGTTTGGTTATCTAGGAGAAATTGGGGATGAATCGCCTATAATAACCTGCTAAGCCTAAAAATGACTTAATTTCTTTAGGATTTTTCGGTTGGGGAAAATTGCATCGACTTTGGTGGGGTTCGGTTTTACACCGTCTCTAGTGATGAGATGGCCTAAATAAGCGACTACTTTGCGAAGGAACTCGCATTTGTCGGGTTGAATTTTGAGGTTTGCCTTTTGTAAGCGTTTGAAAACTTGTGTTAGACGTGAAATATGGTCATGGATGGTAGGGAAGTAGACAATAATGTCGTCCATATAGACAAGACATCGTTCATTTTGGATACCTAACAAGATATTGTCCATTACTCTTTGGAAAGTTGATGGGGCATTTTTGAGTCCGAATGGCATTCTTACAAATTCGAAATGACCATTTTCAACTGTGAAAGCAGTTTTTTGGATATCATTCGGGTCTATTTGGTTCTGGTGAAATCCAGATGCAAGGTCTAGCGTTGTGAAATATTGGCATTTGCCTAGTTCGTCAAGAAGGTCAGAGATGTTGGGAAGAGGATATTTATCGTCAATTGTGACTTCGTTGAGTTTGCGATAATCAACTACAACTCTCCACTTCTTTTTGCCAGAGGCATCTAGTTTCTTGGGGACTACCCAAACAGGGGATGACCAGGGTAAAATCGAGGGTTGAATAATACCTTGATCTAACATTTTAGAAATTTGAGTTTTGATTTCTTCTTTATGGACTTGGGGGTAACGATAAGATTTTGTAAATATAGGTCGGGAATCATTCGTATCAATCGGGTGTTTAATTTCGTTCGTAAATGTCAAGTTCAAGTCACCTTCTAAATAGAAAATGTCTTGAAAATCTAAACAAAGCTGCGATACTAATTCGGCCTCTCCTTCATTTAGATGATCTAAACGTAATTTATTTTGAATTTCAAGAGATCTGTCTATCGGTATTTGGATGTCAGATCTGTCAGTGTTGAAATTAAAAATCTATTTAAATTTCTGAATTAGTTCTAGGTCTAAATTGGAAAATTCGATTGATTTCGGGATGGCATTTGCATTAATTATGGTCGTATGAAATTCTCCGTTTTCGTCTACCTTAACGAGAGCATTGGGTAAGCGAACTTTCTCCTTCTCCTGGGTTAACAGTATAGCCTCAGTATTCCGCAAATTACATTTCAATTTAAATATTTTTTCCATACGTGGTTCTATAGAAATTTTGTTTTGATCTTTGTTTTCACGAGGGACCTTTGAAATGGGAATTTGAGAATTGCAAATATTTGTTGCTGGTGGTTCTGGTAAATCCTGATTTACTTCAAAAAGTGGGACAGTTTTAAAATTGGTAATCAATTGATTGTTGTTCATATCAATAACACATTTATAGTGTTTAAAAAAATCGGTTCCTAATAATCCATCGAATTCGATGTCTAAATCGCACATATATACCTTATGTGGGTCATTAGCTGTAAAAGGTATAAGAACAGATTCGGTAATCGGAATTTTTTGTTCTGTTGTGCCTTGTATGGCAACGTTCTCGGGAGATCTGCGTTTATAATTTTCGGCAAGTTTCGGTTTGAAAATTGATATACCTGCGCCGGTATCGAGTAGCATTTTATATGTCCGTGTTATGTCTTTGATGTAATATAAATTTCTTGAATTTACAGTTAATGATGGATAAGAAATTACATTATAATTTGTTCTGGGAAATTCAGGGACGGATTGAAATTGTCCTCTAGATTCATAGTTTGTAGTTGGCTGGACACTCGGTCGATTTGGAAATCCGGTTGTTGCGTTGGAGTACCTGTAGGATACTCCGGTCCTTGGTAAAAATCCGGTGGATTGACAGAATAATCCATATGAGGGTTTGATGGGTAATAATCAGTATGATTTTGAGGATTGTCAGAAAAATATTCTTGTGGCATCTAATTATCATTAAAATTGGAATCAGTTGGAAAATTTTCAAAATTATCAAATTGTTGATAATCTTGTTCACAATAAGAATTATAATTTTCCCAATTTTGTGCATCATAATTGTCAAAATTAACATGGTTCGTTTTCTGGGGATTTTGACAGTTGAAATTTGAGGGTTGTTGACTAGGAGGTCTTTGTTGGTAATTTGGATTAGGTCTTATTACAGAAGGCCTGTTTTGTTGGGGAGAATTATTTTGCGAGAAATTTTATTGTGGGGCAAAGTTGCCTGGGCTATAATAATTTGACGAACTTTAGAAATTAGGTCTCGAAAATTGTTGGAAATCGGGCCTAGAAAATTGTGTTGGAGTTCCACTAAAATAATTTTGTCTGTAATTAGGATTTTGTTGTGAAAATTGTTGTTTTGCACGACACTCGTTAAAGTTGTGTCCACTTCTTTTGCAATAATTGCAAAATTGCTGGGAATTTGGACGTCTTTGTTGAGATTGTACAGGGTTTTTGTTGGCTGGTTTATTTGAGAATTTTTGTTGCTCAAAGTATGACAATTGAAGTTCTCGTTTGACTCTACTAACTGCGTCTAGCATATTTCCTGGATGGCCAGCGCGAATTATTTGGCCTAGTTTAGATTCTAGTCCTGTGAGTAGGGTATTAAGTGCCACGGTTTCGATTAGACGTGATTGGGCGCTTTTCTCCTCTAACGTTAATGATTGTTTCTGCACAGCGGCGTTCATTTTGGCATTATGTGTTTGTAATCGGGAAATAAATGTTAATGCACTTTCATTCTGCAATTGATGGATGCAAATCTTGAATAAGCGCTGTTAAGTCGCGTGAGTCACCAAAGTGCGCCTCGAGCAAGCTTTTTATCTCTGCCCAGGTAGCATGATTTCGCGAATTTATTAGCTCTGATGCTTTCCCGCGAAGCTTATTTTTAATATGCAAGGTTACAAGGATTCTTTGGTCATCTACTGCCATTCCTTGTGCATAAACACATGCAGAAATAAATGTGTGTAAAAATATAGGGTTCCCATCGAACTCAGGTATTATAGAAAAGATTTCACTTAACTTGTAGGGTTCAATGTTTACTGTTTCGTTAGCTACATCGTTCTGGTTTTCAGTTGCATTAACTTGATTGTCAGTCATTTTTACTCTGATTTACTTAATTTGAAAGAAAATAAAATTTTAATAAAATTTTGCAAAGCGAAAGTAACAGAATTATACGGCACTGGTTTTATAAATGTTTCACAAACTTATGATTTACTGATTAGCCTGGAATGTGTTTGAATGCAAAAATAAACGCAAGGTAAAGGTCATGTAACAACCTTATTGAAATTAATCTTGAAATTGAAATTTGATCTGTTGAAATGTATGAAATTTCTTGATAAGTTTAACGAACTGTTGGCTAATCTAGGTTATAGAACTGTTGTTTTATATTACGTTACGTACAAATTGAAATAACTGAATGGTTGGATTTGGTTTGGAAAATGTTAAATGTAAAGCACAAAATAAAACGAGATGATTCTTATTTGTACTTACATTAATGTTTTCATCTCCGTTGACTCGTGTAGCTGTAGTGCGACTCCGTAAAGCTAGCTCCGTCTGTTCTCGATGTCGAAGACACCAACTTCTGAGTAGGGATGATTTCTTACTTGCTAATGTGTTTGTTGTTCGTTGAGTGGTTGCTTCTTAAAATTAATTGTTGCTTTGTTGAAATGTTGCTTGTTGATTTGTTGCTTGAAAAAATTATTTCTTTTAATTGATTTGTTGTGTGTTGAGGTTCTTTTTCTTCTTAAAGAATTGGGATTCACCACTCCTGTCCTAAAGTTCTCCTTGTTCTTCCTGACTTTCCCTCCAGTTAGGCACCTTCTTGCAGATGTTATCCTTGTTCTCTAGGGTAGTTTCTGATAGTTAGGCACCCGTTTTATACTCTCACACCATGATGAGTAATGGTCGTATATAAAAGACGCTTTAACAGTGTAGCACCCCTCTCTGTGTAAAACTTTAATAAACCATAGCATTGTGGCATCCAACAATGTTATGTGGCCAGTATTGAAATCAGCATACCTACAAAATACTTATCAAAAACAAATTTAATATTGAAAATGATAGCCTATATTAAATCCTAAAAAATAATAAACTTTTAGAGGACTTTTGTGTTTATCAATTATTATACTCTTCGCAAATACAAAACGAAGATTATATTGCATTCGATCGGCACATTTCTAAAACCGGTAATACCGCTCGTAGAGAAAAAAATTTCATATCACTGTGTTGGTGATCGAATTCTGAACAATTCTCAAAATGTCCGTCCATCTATCCGTCTGTCTGTCTGTCTGTCCGTCCGTCCGTTTGTCTGTCCGTCCGTCACGTTTCTTGTAAGAACGGTAGCTTAAGAACGAGAAGTCCGATTGTATTGAAATTTGGGCAGTAAGTTAGTGTTAGCTATCATTTACAAAAAAACTGCGAGGAGTATCCTATAGAATGTGCAACAATTATATAACAGGTGTAGTAAATTGGCGAAGAGTATAATGGTTAGCTTGTTTAATATGTTTTATAATCTCATTCATTATAAAACCGTCAAAAATAAGTAATAGTTGTATTCTACATTTAAATAAACATAATTAAAATAAGTTGAGAATTTGTTATTTCAGATAATCTTAAGGATTCTATTTGAATGAAATTACTGTATTTGGCGCTAAATTAAGAACGACCATATAGGGTATTTAAAGAGGGCTTGACTGGTCACGAAATAATGGACCTTATTTCTAACAACAAAAGGGATGCTTCAGTTTATACTATTGTAAACTTTAAATAGATCTCAAAGCTACCATTATTTTTTGGTAAGTATTCAGTTATATATTTAAATCTTGTGACAATACCATAATTATACCGTAAAAATCTATTATTTTTTATTACTGTCCTCACAATGGATGGTGGATTTTAGGTAAGGTAACAGAAACTGAAGTAACTTAACAAACAAACATATATTTCAAATAAAAGCGTAATAACTTTTTAAAGATTGCTATTTTCTTAAATTTGCTTATCGTAAATATTTTTCATATTGACAATTCTAGTTATACATAGAAAAAGAGTTTATCAATTTTATGCCAAGCAAAGTGTATTTCATAGATTTTCACTATAGAAATTCACTCCTCGTTACCTCATATTTGAAAACAGCTGAGGTAAGATAGTACAAACGTTTCGTTATAAGGGCTGATTATCTCAAAAACGGAAAAAATTGTCCACTATTGTCTGTTGTAAATCTCTCACTAACATTTATGATAGGTACTCTCGATACATTAAATTTAAGCTACCCTTTGAAAATCAATTATTACTTTCATGTCAAATTTTGTTATAATATGAAGAAATATACGTTTTATATGAGGTAATACTTTCAATTTTTTTAAATCAAACTTTCTTTATTATTTATAGAAATATGTTAAATACTATGTCCTTATACTTAAGATAATTGTTCTATTGGGACATAAACTTTTAGTCAAATGAAACAGCTGGAAAATATTTTCAACATTTTCAATAGTGTACACTACACAATAATCCAGTGTTTTGCGAATGACACTCAGTTGTCATGTTATTTTGATCCAAACAATGTATGTATAAATAAATTAAAGCTTACGGAAATTGCAACAAATCCTCGGAGCCAGAATTTTAAAATAAAAAATGCTTTTTTATTATTTTAAGTTAAAGGCCGAAAAAAAATTAATTTTTAAACTAATTTTTGATATATTATAATATACTGAATAATACATATATGGTAGAAATATCAAGTCCATGAATATAAGTCAAATGTCAATTTGGCAGGTGTCAATTGACACTAACTAGCTTTAATTATTCAAAAAACTTCGAAGCAACTATTTCTGTCTGAAATTTTAAATTATAGGTCACTTGTCATTAACAGCTGAAATCTGTCAATACATGTCTTATGCCAAAATAGGCATTGCATTTTGACATATAATATACTTTACAATTTTCAGAAAAGTTTTTTGAATAATTAAAGCTAGTTAGAAAATTAAGTAAAGCCAAATCAGCTGCCAAATTAGACAAAAAAGTGTCAATTGACAGCTACCAAATTGACATGTGACTTATATTCAAGGGGTTGATCATTTTTTCGTATGAAGTTATTCAGTATATTATATCAAAAATTATTTAAAAACATTTTCAGTCTCCGAGTATTTGTTGGAATTTCGGTAAGCTTTCGTTCAAAAAAAATGTTCATTTCTGATTTGCGCTCTCAAGCCATTTTTTAATAAAAAAACTCGATTTGGCACCACTGTGCGCACGCCGGTTCCAATACTGATAGTTTTGAATTTTCTTTCATGCACAGATGTAGATGACTTTTCTAATAACATGTTTAATTAAGTAATAGGTACAAACGATTCGAGATCTAATATACGATTCAAATGTATTGACCCCTCACTTTAACCACAAATATCCCAGAAACGGAGGAGCAGAAAAAATTGAAAAAATTATGTGTTTATTATGAATCTATTCTAAATCTGACACTGAAATTTGAATAATGTACATTGGACACTTTTGAAGTGCGGCTAAGTTATATTGAAAAATGTCCTACTTTTTAAGGAAATTTTGACCATACCAGTTTTATATCTATCATATCTTGGAAAATATGCATACTTTGTAAATAATATTTTAGACACCGATAAAGTACGGCATTCTTTGTACAGGAAATTTTTTCAAAATTTTTTATTCTAAAATTTTGCAGTTATTCTCAAAAACGTGACGTCATGTTTATTCGGTCATTTATCAATGTATTTAAAAAAAATTTGATAAAATAGTTAATTATGTAAAATGTAAGCATTTTCAGAAAAAGTAATTGGTACATATCAAACATTCATTTAGTTATGAAACGTAATAGATAATATTAGTGCAAACTTGGAATGATATTATCCTTTACGCTTAATAACTAAATTAATATTTGATATATACCAATTATTTTCTCTGAAAATGCTTACATTTTACATAATTAACTATTTCAATACAAATTTTTTAAATACATTGATAAATAACCGAATAAACATGACGCCACGTTTTTAAGAATAACTGCAAAATTTTAAAATAAAAAATTATGAAAAAATTTCCTCGTACAGAAAATGCAGTGCTTTATCGGTGTCTAAAATATTATTTACATACTATGCATCTTTTCCAAGATATGATGAGTTTGGAACTGGTATGGTCAAAATTTCCTTAAAAAGTAGGACATTTTTCAATATAGCTTAGCAGAACTTCAAAAATGTCCAATGTACATTATTCAAATTTCAATGACTGATTTAGAATAGACTCATAATAAACACATAATTATTTCAATTTTTTCTGCTCTTCCGTTTCTGATATATTCGCGGTTAAAGTGAGGGGTCAATACATTTGATTCGTATATTAGTACAAATTTTATGTTTTTTAGAAGAAATGATTTGACGCACAACTAGAAACAAATGTCCTAATTTCATTTTCTTTAATATTTAAAAAGAATTATTTCAGGGTTTTTAAACTCCATTAATTTTTGTTGACTGTTTGATTTTGTATCCTAGATTTGAATCAGACTTATATTAAAAAGCTGTGGAAAATAAATAATATCAGACGAAGACCTGAATGCTCTCGGCTAGATTTCGACTTTTAAAATAGTGTCGCAATTTTCCACCTTTTAAGAAACACCCTGTGTGAATCCGTGGGTTCTAAATAATTTCAACAAGAGATAATCACCACTAACACTTTATTTAACAATTTACTGGCTGTACAATACTTGTTTACTAGTATTTAACCTCACTTTTCACTTTTCAACTTGTTCACTTTTATAAACTGCTCTTTTATAAACTTCTCCTTCCGCGCCGGTAATTGCGCCTTATATACTCCGAATCTGACTCTCTAGATCCATCTAGAAACAATCAAGAATCTTCTACAACAACACTCCAGAAAAGTCCACCTCATTCTGACAGCTTCCAGTCACAATTAGTAGGCATAGGCGTATCATCTCCAGTTCCAAGGGGGTGTAATTCATAACACTGCCCCCTCCTTAAGCCTAGATCGTCCCAATCAGGCAACTCAGGATTATCAGTGTATTTCGCCAGTCTGTCCAAATGCACGATCTTCATCTTGGACTTTTTGCTTCGTTGAATCCGATAGACGACGTCATTAATTCGGGTAATAACAGTATGCGGTCCATCCCAAGGTGGTTGAAGTTTCGGTGACCTTTCTTTCTTTCGCTGTGGATTGTACAGCCAAACCAGGTCTTCTGCCTTGAACCCTTCTGAACTACCCTTCCGGTCGTATCGAGCCTTCATTCTGTCACTGGCTGGTGATGGCTCCGCTATATTGTTAGCCAACCTCTTGAAAGGAGCTCCGGTGCTGAACTGCTTCTTTTCACCCTTACTTCCAGTATGTGGTCCCTCCTGGCTGCACAAATCTTGAATTTGCGACACCAAGCCTCCACATCCTGACGACTTCTTATCCAATAAAATCGTTCTCGTATTTTCTTCAGGGTCTTGTTCACACCGAAGTGTCCATCGGATGTCCCATTGTGCACTTTCTGAAGCACCTTCGCTACTCGACACCTGGCAATCACTAGACGCATAACCACGTTTTTTCCATCCGGGCTTCCCCATGCTCTCCGCAACAGCCCCTTCCTGACTTTCAGTGAGACCCACTGCGCCCATAGTGCCTTCAGTCCCACTGTTTTGCCTGAAACATCCTTCCATTTTGGACGAGTTCCCCTTTCTTTGGCTCTCAATATAGGCCCAATTTCTACATAATTCAATTGCTCTTGTCTGAGCGCCTCATCTGTCCTGCCATCCGGCACCTCCACCTTGACAGTGTTGACTGCTCCCGTGACTTGCAGTTTCTCCTGGTGGTAGTACTTGCACCCTTCCTTGCACCTTATTCCGGATGAAATATCTGCAATTTTCTGGGGTTTCACTTTACTTCCACGTCCTGGTAGTAGTGGACTTCTCGGAATGCTTCGAAGCTGGGAAATCTTTACTTCTCTCGGGGTACCATGTTCCCTATCTGTCACAGTCTCTCTGGTACCGGCTTCCTCTGATTTTCCCCTCAGCTTCAAAGCTTCTCCGGCGTTCACTTTCTCCAATCTTCTCCGTGGACATTCAAGCTGGATATGTCCTAGTTCTCCGCAACTGTAACATTTCATAAGCCGTCCACTTGGCCTTCCACTACTTTTATTCTGAGTCTCGTCAACCTTTCTAGCAGTCACATTCCTCAAGTTCCGATATCGACAGTATCGTTTGATATGTCCCATCCTGCCGCAGTTGTAGCATTTAATACCTCCACTTGGCCTTTCTCTCTTTTGTTGGTTTTCCTGTCTTCTTGGAGGATTCGATTGAGCCAGTAATTGACCGATCATTTTATTCGTTTTGAGAATCGCGTTCAAGATAGGGTTTTGGTCTCTCTCTTCTGGCTGCGATTCTTCAAGCGTCATAGCCCGCACCCTTGACTTTGGAGTATCCTTATAGACGGCTTCTATCTCTAGTGCATGCACCAAGGCTTCACTACTACGGTTATGTCGGGATAGCCTGAGGACTCGCCTGATCTCCTCGTCTCTTATCCCGTCTAGGAATGCCCCCACTGCCAATTGCTCTTTAAATTCTTTTGGCGCATTGGGATATGCCAAGTGTGCCAGTTTTTCCACCGCAGCTTCAAATTCTTGCAGACTCTCTCCAGCTTTCTGAACGCGCACTTTCAGCTTGGTCTGGTATACTTGAGCAAGGTGTTGATCGCCATATCGTAGATCTAAGGCGGCTTCTAAAACTCTAAAATTCCGTTGTTGGTCTACCGGAATTGTCTGGAGCAATTCCAATGCTTGGCCTCTTAAAGCTACGATTAATGCCTTAGCCTTCTCTTCGTCGTTCCAGTTGTTTGCACTCGCTGCTGCCTCAAACTGTGTCTTGTAAGTCATCCAGGAACTTTGACCATCAAAGGAGGGCATTTTTAATCGCTGGCCGGATGATACCACTTGCTGGTTTCCTCTATCCCTCAACTGTTGTTTAAGTTGGTCTATTTCTCCCTCTACCTGGTGCATTTTCTCTTTGACTTCATTTACTTCTCCTTTGACTTTGCTTACCTCTTGTTTGACTCCACCGACTTCTTCCGCTACCTTATTTTTGAGTTCTTCAGTAACGGCAAATATGGCACTCTGTTGGCCTTCTATAATTTTCTTTAGTTTGTCATTTTCCTTTTGACGGCGTTTCTCCTCTTCTTGATGTCGTTTCTCTTGTTCTTGTTTATCCTCTTGACGTCGTTTCTCCTCTTCTTGTTTCTCCTCTTGACGTCTTCGTTCTTGATCCTCAAAAATTTTTCTTAATTCTTCTTGACGTTTTTGTTCTTTTCTTTCCTGCTCTTCTTTCTCTTTTTGGCGCTTTCTTTCCTGTTCTTCTTTCTCTTCCTGGCGCTTTCTTTCCTGTTCTTCTTTCTCTTCCTGGCGCTTCCTTTCCTGATCCATCATCATCTTTTGCATTTGGGCCATAAAGTCCTGCATTTGTTGTTCGGATGCCATGCTTCTGGTTGTTACCGGCATATAATTATCAACAAAATTTAATAATCACGTCAATATCGGTAATGAAATTGTCCAGAGA
This sequence comes from Stenurella melanura, assembly GCA_963583905.1. Taxonomy (NCBI): domain Eukaryota; kingdom Metazoa; phylum Arthropoda; class Insecta; order Coleoptera; family Cerambycidae; genus Stenurella; species Stenurella melanura. The sequence goes on along the minus strand of OY757316.1, from coordinate 61,230,235 downwards.
AATCGCAAAACAGCACGACAAAGTCTTTTATGTAAACTACTGTCCAAATAGAACAGTTCTAGAAAGTTCACAAAAATGCACGAATGTCTTGTTCAGTCTTTATCTCTTCTTAGTTCAAGGGATTTAGTCACTATCATTAATGTCCTAACAAAAATGTTCTACAATGTCTAAAAACGCACTTCACACTATTTTCCTGTTCGAAAATAATCCTCGAACAATGTCCAGTAAATTAGTCCTTCCTGTGTTAGCACTAACTCCGAGAATACTGTCCCAGTCTTCTCAACACTTCCGAAAAATCCTCTTGTTAAAATCCCACTTCTGACACCAATGTTGCAATTTTCCACCCTTTAGGAAACACCCTGTGTGAATCCGCGGGTTCTAAATAATTTCAACAAGAGATAATCACCACTAACACTTTATTTAATAATTTACTGACTGTACAATACTTGTTTACTAATATTTAACCTCACTTTTCACTTTTCTACTTGTTCACTTTTATAAACTGCTCTTTTATAAACTTCTCCTTCCGCGCCGGTAATCGCGCCTTATATATATTCCGAATCTGACTCTCTAGATCCATCTAGAAACAATCAAGAATCTTCTCCAACAACACTCCAGAAAAGTTCACCTCATTCTGACAGCTTCCAGTCACAATTAGTAGGCATAGGCGTATCATCTCCAGTTCCAAGGGGGTGTAATTCATAACACTGGTTTATCACCGTCACATTTTTGTTATTAACAATTCTTTAAGCAGCCACATTAAGTACCCGCTTGATATTACTCTCTACTTAAATTATATTTCTATGTATCGATAAAAGAGGTATCGATCAACAATCAGATAGGCAGACACACGTAAAACTCATAATTTACACAACTTGAAACGTAAAAATCTGGGATAGTATATTTTCAAATATTTTTAACCCCACCTTGTTTAGTTTTCAATAAAAATATATAAGGTTTTTTCCTTGACAATGACGTTAATAATTAAAAACATATAAGGTTTTTTTTGACAATAGCGTTAATAATCCCTAATTATTATTTTTCACTGTCAAAGTTTTTAGCGCTAACAGATGGAGACGACTGTGAAGCACACAGACTGATGTATTGAAAGACTTTAGTTTTCGTAATTCAATAATTAAAAACGGAAAAATTTTAAAAAAAACAAGAATCGAGATTCTTTATATTTCACAAATAAATCAAAGTTTCACGGTCAGATATCAGTGTTTTTACCGAAAATGAAATATCTGAATACAATTGCGAATGAAACATAAATATGCTTTCATATAACTAACAGTGTTGCCATATTTCGGGTGCCAGATTGCATTGGTATTCTCAGAGGGTCACTATGTCACTTTGTTATATAGAGTATATACAGATGTGTTTTAGCAGGCGAACTCTGGTAAAGAAGTTGCTCAACTACTGGAATATATATGTCTATAAAATATGTAAAAATGGCACCCAATCAAAAATTGGTATTTTCGCCGATCTAAGCCAGAAGATAAGAAAACAGTAATTTTCTACTAAAAACAATGTGGCAACCAAATCTGGGTGTCATACTCTAAAATCGGGTGTCGTTATAACACTACCTAAGTGTCGTGTTTGAAATCATAAATAAAATTCACAAATTTGTATGTATTTTAGGAATTAATCATAACAGTTTTACTTTAACGGATCATACAGAAGCAGGAGTATCTGTGGTTTATTTAATTGATTCAAGTTCACTTATTCTCATCGAGTAGGATGCAGAGAATGAAACTTGATATTGAATACGAACAAAATATTTAAATAAACATAAAATGAAGTTATTTTAGTTTAACAAGGTTATTCTAAATAGTATATAATAAAACATGAACTGATAGAGAATCACAATCTCATTTAAAATGATTTAGAATGAAATTGGAAAACAAAAAAGTAAATTTTATAAAATCTGACATGCATGTCAAAACTTAGGGCTGAAAATCATATTTTGTGTAGAAACACTGTAAATCTACACAAAATGAATATTGAATGAAAGACTATCAACAGTCGTTGCAGTGCAGCGTAATTATTTTAGAAATAGTAAGTCCATATATTACAAAACACTGAATGACATTTTAAGTTTTCAGATATTTTCAAATATCATTGCAGAAAGGTGTTTTGTAAATGATATTTCACATCATGCAGAAAGAAAGGACTAATAGTATGATGTCAAATGTTTGTTGGCGTATCAATTTCTTGTTTTAGTTTATAATATCAGTATTATGTCAGTATGGAAACTGCAGTACGTTTTTAACTACTAGCATTTTGTGTTTATCATTGCTATTCATCTAAATGTATGAATTAGTATTTATTTGAGATTGGAATTGTTAATTGCAGTTATAAGTAGATTTTAAAAAGTATATGTAATATGTCAATATATTTCGAGTAATTACAAATATTCACTTAATCCTGAAAAGTAGAATAAGAAACTTATCAGGAAAATTAAAGAATTAAAAACAATATTCAATTAAGGTAAAGAACAAACAAAACTGAATAGTTTAAATTTTAAATTAAAATTAAATTTTGAAATATTAGATCAAATTAGAAAAAAACAATTGAAATATTGGAAATTAACCCATTGAAACGACTAAAAATAACAAATCAGTTGATCACACACCGCTGAACAGCGAGCTGCGAAATATATTCATCCAAGAATAAATAATAAATTGAAAATAAAAGAAAAGTGGTGAATAAGTTGAAGGTTAGGATATTACAATCCAGATATATTGATATCAAGAATAAATTGTAAAAGTTGATTAAATATAAGAAGTGAGTATACTTTGAAAGTATTACGAAGTAGATTATCCGGAAAGCAGATTTAGAAGAGGGAAGTATTTGTTAATCCAGATAGCAAATTTATATGGTGAAGAAATTTCAAACGTCAAGCAAGTGATAGAAATACTTCAAGAAAATCTTGAAAATAAATTGGAGGTTAGAAACAAACGTCAATCCAGTAAAGAAGAAGAAGAAGAAGCCTTGGGAGGTTAAAAAGTCAGTCAAGTGACATAATATTTCAAGGATCATAATAACCAGTTAGAGGTTATAATATAACATTACTCGAGTCGAAAGAAAGACAAGGTAAAGCTTTACTATATCAGAAATCCATGGTACATATTTATTTTAAATAAAGGCCATATTTATCATTTTAGTTAAGTTAGATTTTATTATTTAAATTTGTTAATTACATTCCAAGTTCAAATTTGTTAATAAATTAATACTTTTTTCGTTCAATACTGAGTTTGATTTATTTAGATTGTTATCTTGATCGATGAGCATTTATTGAACCGACTTCGTTGGACCCTGAGTAAGAGTCATTCTATAGATTGTAGATGGTCATGCTAATGGTGTTCTATAGTCTATAATATTAACAGCTTTTAAGAAACTGTTTGGCGCTCAATAAAATCATTTCAATTTACTTTCAAAAAGTAATTTCGAACGTATAAAAAATAAAATAGATAGTAGAATATAGAACAATACATATATATATATATATATATATATATATATATATATATATATATATATATATATATATATATATATATATATATATATATATATATATATATATATATATATATATATATATATATATATATATATATATATATATATATATATATATATATATATATATATATATATATATATATATATATATATATATATATATATATATATATATATATATATATATATATATATATATGTATATTGTTGGTGTTCTTCCGGGTGTTTTCCCGTGTAGTTGGTGGGCTCCTGTGGGAGCCACGCTTGTCTGAACGACGTTTCGGCAGAATCTCATCTGCCATCCTCAGGTTCTAGCTGGAAGCTGCCTACTGCTGCTGCTGCCGCTACTGCTGCTGCTGCTGCCGCTGCTACTGCTGCTCCTCGTTGCTCGAACTGAACTGACGTTCTTCCTGTTGTGCGGCTCCTTATATATGTTGTGGGGTGGGGCGCGCCTGCGCACCTGGCTGCGTGTTACTGGCCCTCTACTCTCTGTAGGAGGCGTAGCGGGCGCCTGAGCTAACCCGACAAGAGGCCTCGTTGAAACAGATATCTAAACGCAGCATCACACCACCATCCAGCGCAATTGAATTCAGTAGTAAAGACTCTAGTGACACGCTCCCAAAGGCTAGCAGACGGCGACCATATTAACGAAGAGATGTTATCACTACAGAAAGCACTTATGAGAAATGGATTTTCAAGGTATACAATACAGAAGTCGCAAGAACCATCCAGACCACGAATCCAGGAAGAATCTGAGAAACCAGTGGCAAAAGCATATTTACCTTACGTGAAGGGGACAACAGATAAAATCGGAAAACTTCTACGTGGATACAACATAGACACAATATTCAAAACAGACCGAAAAATCAGCGCAGTTCTACGTAACCTGAAATCAAAAATCGCCCTAGAAAACCAAGGAGTATACGAAATCCCGTGCCAAGATTGCAACAAAACATACATAGGACAAACGAACAGGCGGATAAGTGTAAGAAGAGAAGAACATAAAAATGCAGTGCAAAAAGAGGAGAAAACATCGTCCCTAGCACAACACGCAAAAACCACAGGACACAAGATAGACTTCGACAACACCAGAACGATAGCCAATATCGAGCATTGGAGGTCAAGGATTACCAGAGAGGCCATAGAAATTGAAAAAAGACCTCAAAATCTTAACAAACGAGACGACACTCAAAGATTACCCACTGCATGGAATTCCGCACTGTCAGGAAGTTACGTAACGGAAAACAGACGACTACCCACGGTAAACGAACAGATCGCAACGAGGCACCGTCGAGTATCGACCATTCACGAAGAGACACCACAGCCAGCTACAAAGGGACCCATCACGAGGAGCCGGAGCCAAGCGCTAACCAACCAAGGAGGACCACGACAACCTCCAGAGCCGGCTAGACACGAGGACGCACGACCATCAACGAGAAGTCACGTGAAACATGACGTTTCACCGAGGCCTCTTGTCGGGTTAGCTCAGGCGCCCGCTGCGCCCGCTACGCCTCCTACAGAGAGTAGAGGGCCAGTAACACGCAGCCAGGTGCGCAGGCGCACCCCACCCCACAACATATATAAGGAGCCGCACAACACGGAGAACGTCAGTTCAGTTCGAGCAACGAGGAGCAGCAGTAGCAGCGGCAGCAGCAGCAGTAGGCAGCTTCCAGCTAGAACCTGAGGATGGCAGGTGAGATTCCGCCGAAACGTCGTTCAGACAAGCGTGGCTCCCACAGGAGCCCACCAACTACACGGGAAAACACCCGGAAGAACACCAACACTTCATTTAACACCCGTGAAAACCTAAGAAACAACATACATATATATATATATATATATATATATATATATATATATATATATATATATATATATATATATATATATATATATATATATGAAGTGTTGACATGCTTCCGGGTGTTTTCCCGTGTAGTTGGTAGGCTCCTGTTGGAACCATGGTTGTCTGAACGACGTTTCGGCGGAATCTCATCTGCCATCTTCAGGTTCTAGCTGAAAGCTGCCCGCTGCTGCTGCTGCTGTTGCTGCTGCTGCTGCTGCTGCTACTGCTGCTGAACTGAACAGTTCAGTTCGAGCAACGAGGAGCAGCAGTAGCAGCAGCAGCAGCAGTAGCAGCAGCAGCAGCAGCAGCAACAGCAGCAGCAGCAGCGGGCAGCTTTCAGCTAGAACCTGAAGATGGCAGATGAGATTCCGCCGAAACGTCGTTCAGACAACCATGGTTCCAACAGGAGCCTACCAACTACACGGGAAAACACCCGGAAGCATGTCAACACTTCATTTAATACCCGTGAAAACCTAAGAAACAACATACATATATATATATATATTGTTCTATTTTCTGATATCTATTTTATATTTTTATACGTTCGAATTTTACTTCTTAAAAGTAAATTGAAATGATTTTATTGAGCGCCAAACAGTTTCTTAAAAGCTGTTAATATTATAGACTATAGAACACCATTAGCATGACCATCTACAATCTATAGAATGACTCTTACTCAGGGTCCAACGAAGTCGGTTCAATAAATGCTCATCGATCAAGATAACAATCTAAATAAATCAAACTCAGTATTGAACGAACAAAGTATTAATTTATTAACAAATTTGAACTTGGAATGTAATTAACAAATTTAAATAACAAAATCTAACTTAACTAAAATGATAAATATGGCCTTTATTTAAAATAAATATGTACCATGGATTTCTGATATTGTAAAGCTTTACCTTGTCTTTCTTTCGAGTCGAGTAATGTTAAATTATAACCTCTAACTGGTTATTATGATCCTTGAAATATAATGTCACTTGACTGACTTTTTAAACCTCTCAAGGCTTCTTCTTCTTCTTCTTTTCTGGATTGACGTTTGTTTATAACCTCCAATTTATTTTCAACTGATTTCCTTGAAATATTTCTATCACTTGATTGACGTTTGAAATTTCTTCACCATATAAATTTGTTAACTGGATTAACAAATACTTCTAAATCTGCTTTCCGGATAATCTACTTCTTAATACTTTTAAAGTTTACTCACTTTTATATTTAATATACTTTACAAATTTTTCTTGATATCAATATATCTGGATTGTAACCTTCAACTTATTCACCACTTTTCTTCTCTTTTCAATTTAATATTTATTCTTGGATGAATATATTTCGCAGCTCGCTGTTCAGCGGTGTATGATCAACTGATTTGTTATTTTTAGTCGTTTCAATGGGTTAATTTCCAATATTTCAATTGTTTTTTTCTATTTTGATCTAATATTTCAAAATTTAATTTTAATTTAAAATTTAAACTATTCAGTTTTGTTTGTTCTTTACCTTAATTGAATACTGTTTTTAATTCTTTAATTTTCCTGATGAATTTCTTATTCTACTTTTCAGGATTAAGTGAATAATTGTAATTACTCGAAATATATTGACATATTACAAATACCTTTTAAAATCTACTTATAACTACAATTAACAATTCCAATCTCAAATAAATACTAATTCATACATTTAGATGAATAGCAATGATAAACATAAAATGCTAGTAGTTAAAAACGTACTGCAGTTTTACATACTGACAGAATACTGATATTATAAACTAAAACAAGAAATTGATACGCCAACAAACATTTAACATCATACTATTAGTCCTTTCTTTCTGCATGATGTGAAATATCATTTACAAAACACCTTTCTGCAATGATATTTGAAAATATCTGAAAACTTAAAATGTCATTCAGTGTTTTGTAATCTATGGACTTACTATTTCTAAATTAATTACGCTGCACTGCAACTACTGTTAATAGTCTGTCATTCAATATTCATTTTATGTAGATTTACAGTGTTTCTACACAATTTATGATTTTCAGCCCTAAGTTTTGACATAAATGTCAGATTTTATAAAATTTACTTTTTTGTTTTCCAATTTCATTCTAAATCATTTTATATGAGATTGTGATTCTCTATAAGTTCATGTTTTATTATATACTATTTAGAATAACCTTGTTAAACTAAAATAACTGCATTTTATGTTTATTTAAATATTTTGCTCGCATTCAATATCAAGTTTCATTCTCTGCATCTTACTCGCTGAGAACAAGTGAACTTGAATCAATTAAATAAACCACAGATATTCCTGCTTTTGTATGATCCGTTAAAGTAAAACTGTTATGATTATTTGCTAAAATACATACAGATTTGTGAATTTTATTTATGATTTCAAACACGATACTTAGGTAGTGTTCCACAGTGTGGATACAGCAATATATATATACATATATATATATATATATATATATATATATATATATATATATATATATATATATATATATATACATATATATATATATATATATATATATATATATATATATATATATATATATATATATATATATATATATATATATATATATATATATATATATATACATATATATTTTATGCTGTGTATCCACACTGTGGAACACTACCCAAGTATCGTGTTTGAAATCATAAATAAACTTCACAAAATTGTATGTATTTTATAAAATAAACATAACAGTTTTACTTTAACAGATCATACAGAAGCAGGAATATCTGTGGTTTATTTAATTGATTCAAGTTCACTTATTCTCAGCGAGTAGGATGCAGAGAATGAAACTTGATATTGAATACGAACAAAATATTTAAATAAACATAAAATGAAGTAAATTTAGTTTAACAAGGTTATTCTAAATAGTAAATAATAAAACATGAACTTATAGAGAATCACAATCTCATTTAAAATGATTTAGAAGGAAATTGGAAAACAAAAAAGTAAATTTTATAAAATCTGACATGCATGTCAAAACTTAGGGCTGAAAATCATATTTTGTGTAGAAACACTGTAAATCTACACAAAATGAATATTGGATGAAAGACTATTAACAGTAGTTGCATTGCAGCGTGATATTTTAGAAATAGTAAGTCCATAGATTACAAAACACTGAATGACATTTTAAGTTTTCAGATATTTTCAAATATCATTGCAGAAAGGTGTTTTGTAAATGATATTTCACATCATGCAGAAAGAAAGGACTAATAGTATGATGTTAAATGTTTGTTGGCGTATCAATTTCTTGTTTTAGTTTATAATATAAGTATTCTGTCAGTATGAAAAACTGTAGTACGTTTTTAACTACTAGCATTTTGTGTTTATCATTGCTATTCATCTAAATGTATGAATTAGTATTTATTTGAGATTGGAATTGTTAATTGTAGTTATAAGTAGATTTTAAGAAAAGTATGTAATATGTCAATATATTTCGAGTAATTACAATTATTCACTTAATCCTGAAAAGTAGAATAAGAAACTTATCAGGAAAATTAAAGAATTAAAAACAGTATTCAATTAAGGTAAAGAACAAACAAAACTGAATAGTTTAAATTTTAAATTAAAATTAAATTTTGAAATATTAGATCAAAATAGAAAAAAACAATTGAAATATTGGAAATTAACCCATTGAAACGACTAAAAATAACAAATCAGTTGATCATACACCGCTGAACAGCGAGCTGCGAAAAATATTCATCCAAGAATAAATAAATAAATTGAAAAGAAAAGAAAAGTGGTGAATAATTTGAAGGTTAGGATATTACAATCCAGATATATTGATATCAAGAATAAATTGTAAAAGTTGATTAAATATAAGAAGTGAGTATACTTTGAAAGTATTAAGAAGTAGATTATCCGGAAAGCAGATTTAGAAGTATTTGTTAATTCAGTTAGCAATTTATATGGTGAAGAAATTTCAAACGTCAATCAAGTGATAGAAATATTTCAAGGAAATCTTGAAAATAAATTGGAGGTTATAAACAAACGTCAATCCAGAAAAGAAGAAGAAGAAGCCTTGAGAGGTTTTTAAAAGTCAGTCAAGTGACATTATATTTCAAGGATCATAATAACCAGTTAGAGGTTATAATTTAACATTACTTGACTCAAAAGAAAGACAAGGTAAAGCTTTACAATATCAGAAATCCATGGTACATATTTATTTTAAATAAAGGCCATATTTATCATTTTAGTTAAGTTAGATTTTGTTATTTAAATTTGTTAATTACATTCCAAGTTCAAATTTGTTAATAAATTAATACTTTGTTCGTTCAATACTGAGTTTGATTTATTTAGATTGTTATCTTGATCAATGAGCATTTATTGAACCGACTTCGTTGGACCCTGAGTAAGAGTCATTCTATAGATTGTAGATGGTCATGCTAATGGTGTTCTATAGTCTATAATATTAACAGCTTTTAAGAAACTGTTTGGCGCTCAATAAAATCATTTCAATTTACTTTCAAAAAGTAATTTCGAACGTATAAAAAATAAAATAGATAGTAGAATATAGAACATTTATGGCTTGTTAACGTGGAGCGATCAGGAAAGCGATTAAATAAATACAGCTTGAGAATAGTTTATCATTTCAAGCATACATTTGAAAGATAATAGATCAAATAACATTTTGATAGTTTTGACAACAAGGCATTGTCAAATTAAATACAAATATAATTTATATGAGGTTAAAGTCAGGTAAGACAACAATGAATCAAGAAGAAACTACACCAGGTACATCCACAGTTCCACAAACACAAGTTGGTGACACAAACACACAACCAGACACAAACATGTTCCAGAAACTCATGGAAATGATGGGTGGAATGAAGGAACAAATGGTACAAAATAACCAAACTTTGAAGGTACAGATGAATCAAAATAACCAAACTTTAAAAGAAGACATTAGTCAAAATAACCAGCGACTAGTAGAAAACATGGACAAAAATAACCAACGACTAGAAGAAAAAATTGGTAACATAAATACACAGATGGTACATAATAATCAAACTTTAGAAGAAAACATTAACAAAAAAATAGAAGAAAGCAATAAAGAAGTAAGAAATAAGATTGAAAATTTGGAGAGTAAATGGGAGAGAATGGGAGAGACAGTCAACGAAGAAATTGGTATTAAGGTAAATGAGGCAGTAAAAGAAATAAGAGAGGAAGTAGTAACTATGTTTGAAGATGGAATGACTGCAGTAGATAGTAGAATGAAGAAACAGGAGGATAAATATGATAGCAAAATAAAAGAACAGGATAGCAAGATAGAACAGAACACGAAGTTGTTGAAGGATACCACACGTACACAATTAACACAATTACCCACACATACTTACACATGCAACAAAACACCATTTTATTTTTACGGAGATAACCGCATACACCCTAAAATTTTCATTTCACGTTTGAAACAACACATGGAAACACAACACGTAAATGCAAACCTAAAAGCAAACATACAAGACATGTTAAAGGGAGAAGCGGAAATCTGGTACTCAGTTATAATGGACAGGTTTGAGACTATAGAGGAATTTGAAGCTCTAGTCTTAAAACAATATTGGAGTGATTACACTCAGTTGAAAATAAGACAAGACCTATTTAGTGGTAACTATGTAGAAAATAAAGGTATTTCTAGGGAAAATTATGTACTTAGAAAAGTATACAATATTAGACATCTAGAACCAAAATTCACAGAAAGTGAAATGGTCAGATATTTAGCTAGACATTTTTCAGGGGATATCCAGAATGTTATTATTACGCAAAGAATTGCCAAGTTAGACGATTTAATTGATTATTTAAGAGAATTAGATGATTATCATCAGAGTTTTGATAGGAAGTCTAGTCAAAATAGGGAAAATAATAGTAGATATTATAATAAGTGGGGTTATGATCAGAATAGGAATGAGAATGATAAAAGAGAAAGGCAAGGTTATCGTCAATATGACAATGATAGGAATGAAAAGCAGGGTTATGAGAAACGTCAATATGACAATGATAGAAAGGAACGAGTGGGTTATGAGAAACGTCAATATGACAATGATAGGAATGAAAAGCAGGGTTATGAGAAACGTCAATATGACAATGATAGAAAGGAACGAGGAGGTTATGGTCAATATAAATATGACAATTATAGAAATGAAAAGCAGGGTTTTGAGAAACGTCATTATGATAATGATTGCAGAGAGAGAGGGGGTTATGTTAAAAATAATGAGTCATATGCACAAGTGGCTAATATCAATATTCAAAGGGGAAATATAGTAGATGAAAACACGCACTCTAATATAAATAAAACAGAAACAGCACAAATAAATGATAGAAATAGAAATCAGGATTTTTAGATAAACTTGTTTTAAATGTAGGTAATAATTGTAAAAAAATAGGCGACTGTATAGAAAATGATGTTATATTGGGAGACGACATCTTATCAGAAAAAAAGGCAAATATTGTATTAGGAGAAAGAATCCTAAAAGTAGAAGGTGAAAGAATACCTTTCTGTAGTGTTAATGAATTGAATGGCAAAGGTGCCGAAATAGTTAATGAATTAAATGGCAAAGGTGCCGAAATAGTTAATGAATTGAATGGCAATGATGTCGAAATAATTAATGTATCAAATGGCATAGAGTCCAATAATGATAATGAATTTTGCGGTGAGCATATAGTGGGAACCACATGTGTTCAAATAAATAATGATAAGAAGCCTGAAACCTTTCTGATAAGTCGTTACTCCAAATATGATAGAATTTTTAAAAATTTGTCTCAAAAATACAAACATTCAATTGATTATGAACCTACAATAGCAAAGGGCTATGCGCAACAACTTGAAGTAGGTAATATTTTAAATGAAAACGAAAATGCTTTAAATTATAATAAGGAAGAATTATTACCGGGAAGTTGTCACATGGGGATAAATTATCCATATGATCCAGGATAGATTACTCTTAAGTTATCCAAATGATCCTGAGTAGATCACTTTTAAATTGTAAATAAACTTTGACAGTGTGAATGTCACATCATGTTGTTAAAACTAACAAAATTTTCACATGTCAAAATTCTATTAGTTTAGGGGGTTTTATGCTGTGTATCCACACTGTGGAACACTACCCAAGTATCGTGTTTGAAATCATAAATAAAATTCACAAAATTGTATGTATTTTATAAAATAAACATAACAGTTTTACTTTAACAGATCATACAGAAGCAGGAATATCTGTGGTTTATTTAATTGATTCAAGTTCACTTATTCTCAGCGAGTAGGATGCAGAGAATGAAACTTGATATTGAATACGAACAAAATATTTAAATAAACATAAAATGAAGTAAATTTAGTTTAACAAGGTTATTCTAAATAGTAAATAATAAAACATGAACTTATAGAGAATCACAATCTCATTTAAAATGATTTAGAAGGAAATTGGAAAACAAAAAAGTAAATTTTATAAAATCTGACATGCATGTCAAAACTTAGGGCTGAAAATCATATTTTGTGTAGAAACACTCTAAATCTACACAAAATGAATATTGGATGAAAGACTATTAACAGTAGTTGCATTGCAGCGTGATATTTTAGAAATAGTAAGTCCATAGATTACAAAACACTGAATGACATTTTAAGTTTTCAGATATTTTCAAATATCATTGCAGAAAGGTGTTTTGTAAATGATATTTCACATCATGCAGAAAGAAAGGACTAATAGTATGATGTTAAATGTTTGTTGGCGTATCAATTTCTTGTTTTAGTTTATAATATAAGTATTCTGTCAGTATGAAAAACTGTAGTATGTTTTTAACTACTAGCATTTTGTGTTTATCATTGCTATTCATCTAAATGTATGAAGATGGTGTCTATCCTGCTATTGGCTTTCCTCAGACTGAACTGTTAAATAGATTCTCACTCTCGAGTCTGGAGGCTCGTAGAACTATTTCACAGCAAATTTTCCTTTTTAAAATAATACATAATATAACTGATTGCAGCGCTATCTTAAACTTACTAAATTTACGAACTCCTAGACCTGGCTCTAGGCATAATTCATTGTTCTATTTACCAACTCCCCGAACCAACGTCCAGAAATTTTCGCCGCTATACAAAATGTGTGAAAATTATAATAAACTACAAGATCAGTTTGATATATTCCACTGCAATGTAGCTGCGATAAAAAGATTAGCTGCATAATTTAAATTTTGTTTTGTTTTGTTTTACCTTTGTTTTTATTTGTTTACTTTGTAATCTACACTTATACGTTATATGTTTGTAAATATTTACTATTTCCTACCCTGTAATTGGAATTTTCTGTTGGGTAGTGTATTGTTAAATAAATAAATAAATAAATAAATAAATTAGTATTTATTTGAGATTGGAATTGTTAATTGTAGTTATAAGTAGATTTTAAGAAAAGTATGTAATATGTCAATATATTTCGAGTAATTACAATTATTCACTTAATCCTGAAAAGTAGAATAAGAAACTTATCAGGAAAATTAAAGAATTAAAAACAGTATTCAATTAAGGTAAAGAACAAACAAAACTGAATAGTTTAAATTTTAAATTAAAATTAAATTTTGAAATATTAGATCAAAATAGAAAAAAACAATTGAAATATTGGAAATTAACCCATTGAAACGACTAAAAATAACAAATCAGTTGATCATACACCGCTGAACAGCGAGCTGCGAAAAATATTCATCCAAGAATAAATAAATAAATTGAAAAGAAAAGAAAAGTGGTGAATAATTTGAAGGTTAGGATATTACAATCCAGATATATTGATATCAAGAATAAATTGTAAAAGTTGATTAAATATAAGAAGTGAGTATACTTTGAAAGTATTAAGAAGTAGATTATCCGGAAAGCAGATTTAGAAGTATTTGTTAATTCAGTTAGCAATTTATATGGTGAAGAAATTTCAAACGTCAATCAAGTGATAGAAATATTTCAAGGAAATCTTGAAAATAAATTGGAGGTTATAAACAAACGTCAATCCAGAAAAGAAGAAGAAGAAGCCTTGAGAGGTTTAAAAAGTCAGTCAAGTGACATTATATTTCAAGGATCATAATAACCAGTTAGAGGTTATAATTTAACATTACTCGACTCAAAAGAAAGACAAGGTAAAGCTTTACAATATCAGAAATCCATGGTACATATTTATTTTAAATAAAGGCCATATTTATCATTTTAGTTAAGTTAGATTTTGTTATTTAAATTTGTTAATTACATTCCAAGTTCAAATTTGTTAATAAATTAATACTTTGTTCGTTCAATACTGAGTTTGATTTATTTAGATTGTTATCTTGATCAATGAGCATTTATTGAACCGACTTCGTTGGACCCTGAGTAAGAGTCATTCTATAGATTGTAGATGGTCATGCTAATGGTGTTCTATAGTCTATAATATTAACAGCTTTTAAGAAACTGTTTGGCGCTCAATAAAATCATTTCAATTTACTTTCAAAAAGTAATTTCGAACGTATAAAAAATAAAATAGATAGTAGAATATAGAACAATATATATATATATATATATATATAAAAAAAAATTGTAATAGCGGCACCCAAATCGTATAACCCTTGTAATACCGACACCCGATTTTACAGTGTGGCACCCAGATTTGGGTGCCACATTGTTTTTAGTAGAAAATGATGGTTTTCTCATCTTCTGGCCTAGATCGGCGAAAATACCAATTTTTGATTGGGTGCCATTTTTACATATTTTATAGACACATATATTGCAATAGTTGAGCAACTTCTTCACCAGAGTGCGCCTGCTAAAACACATCTGTATATACTGTATATAACAAAGTGACATAGTGGCCCTCTGAGAATACCAATGCAAACTGGCACCCGAAATATGGCAACACTGTTAGTTATTGTCTTTAACATGAAAGCATATTTAGGTTTCATTCACAGTTGTATTTAGATATTTTATATTCGGTAAAAACACTTATATCTGACTATCGTTTTAATAAAGTACGGAGGCCCGTCGCATGTTGTGACCGTGAAACTTTGATTTATTTGTGAAATAAGTATAAAGAATCTCGACTATTTTTTATTTTTTTAAATTTTCCCGTTTTTAATTATTGAATTACGAAAATTAATGTCTATCGATTCCATCAGTCTGTCTGCCTCACAGTCATCT
This sequence comes from Stenurella melanura, assembly GCA_963583905.1. Classification (NCBI taxonomy): domain Eukaryota; kingdom Metazoa; phylum Arthropoda; class Insecta; order Coleoptera; family Cerambycidae; genus Stenurella; species Stenurella melanura. The sequence goes on along the minus strand of OY757316.1, from coordinate 61,214,713 downwards.
CCGTCTGTTAGCGCTAAAAACTTTGACAGTGAAAAATAATAATTAGGGATTATTAACGCTATTGTCAAAGAAAAAACCTTATATATTTTTATTGAAAAATAAGCAGGGTGGGGTTATATTTGGTAATATACTATCCCAGATTTTTACGTTTCATGTAAATTTTGAGTCTTACATGTGTCTGCCTATCTGATTGTCGATCGATACCTCTTTTGGCGATACATAAAAATCTAATCTAAATAGAGAGTAATATCTAGTGGGTAGTTAATGTGGCTGCTTAAAGAATTATTAATAATAAAAATGTGATGGTGATAAATTATTTTAAAAGTCGAAATCTGCCGAGAGGATTCAGGTCTTCGTCTGATATTAATTATTTTCCACAGCTTTTCTATATAGGTCAGATTCAAATCTAGGATACAAAATCAAACAGTCAACAAATTTTAATGGAGTATAAAAACCCCTTTTTTAATATTAAAGAAAATGAAATTAGGACATTTGTTTCTAGTTGTGTGTCAAATCATTTCTTCTAACCAACATAAAATTTGTACTAATATATGATTCAAATGTATTGACCCCTCACTTTAACCGCGAATATCTCAGAAACGGAAGAGCAGAAAAAAATGAAATAATTATGTTTTTATTATGAGTGTAGTTAAATCAGTCACTGAAATTTGAATAATGTACATTGGGCACTTTTGAAGTTATATTGAATATTGAAAAATGTCCTACTTCTTAAGGAAATTTTGACCATACCAGTTTGAAATCCATTTTTATTCTAAAGTTTTGCAGTTATTACATTTTACATAATTAGCTATTTTAACATAAATTTTTTAAATACATTGGTAAATTACCGAATAAACATGACGTTCAGTTTTTGAGAATAACTGCAAAATTTTAAAATAAAGAATTTTGAAAAAATTTTCTGTACAAAGAATGCCATGCTTTATCGGTGTCTAAAATATTATTTACAAAGTATGCATATTTTCCAAGATGTAATAGATATAAAACTGGTATGGTCAAAATTCCCTTAAAATGTAGGACATTTTTTATATAACTAAGTTGAACTTTAAAAGTGTCCAATGTACATTATTCAAATTTCAGTGACAGATTTAGAATAGATTCATAATAAACACATAATGTTTTCAATTTTCTCAGCTCCTCCGTCTCTGAGATATTTGCTGTTAAAGTGAGGGGTCAATAAATTTGAATCGTATATTAGATCTCAAATCGTTTGTACGTATTATTTAATTAAACGTATTATTAGAAAAGTCATCTACATCTGTGCATGAAAGAAAACTCAAGCTCGTCAGTATGGGAACCGGCACCAATATATTGGTCCTATATGGATTATATATTGGTCCAATATGTTGTACTACTAGGACAGTCCCAAATCGAGTTTTTTTGTTCAAAAATGGTTAGAGAGCGCAAATCTGAAATTAACAGTTTTTTAAACTAAAGCTTACCGAAATTCCAACAAATCCTCGGAGTCTGAATTTTGAAAAAAGATTCTTTTTAATATTTTAAGTTAAAGGTCAAATAAAAATGTTTTTAAATAATTTTTGATATAATATACTGAATAACTTCATACTTATATATATATACTTCAATTAGACAAAAAAGTGTCATTGACATCTACCAAATTGACATTTGACTTATATTCACGGACTTGATATTTCTACCATATATGTATTATTCAGTATATTATAATAATATTATCAAAAATTATTTTAAAATTTATTTTTTTCCGGCCTTTAACTTAAAATAATAAAAAAAGTATTTTTTATTTCAAAATTCTGGCTCCGATGATTTGTTGCAATTTCCGTAAGCTTTAATTTATTTATACATACATTGTTTGGATCAAAATAACATGACAACTGAGTGTCATTCGCATAACACTGGATTACTGTGTAGTGTACACTATTGAAAATGCTGAAAATATTTTCCAGCTGTTTCATTTGACTAAAAGTTTATGTCCCAAAAGAATAATTATCTTATATACAAAGACATAGTATTTAATATATTTCTATAAATAATAAAGAAAGTTTGAATTAAAAAAATCCAAAGTATTACCTCATATAAAAAGTATATTTCTTCATATTATAACAAAATTTGACATGAAAGTAATAATTGATCTTCAAAAGGTAGCTTAAATTTAATGTATCGAGAGTATCGTAAAAATGTGTTATTAAATGTTAGTGACAGATTTACAACAGACAATAGTGAACAATTTTTTCCGTTTTTGGGATAATCAGCCCTTATAATGAAACGTTTGTGTTATTTTACCCCAGCTGTTTTCAAATATGAGGTAACGAGGAGTGAATTTCTATAGTGAAAATTTATGAAATACACTTTGCTTGTCATAAAATTGATAAACTCTTTTTCTATGTATAACTAGAATTATCAATATGAAAAATATTTACGATAAGTAAATATAAGGAAATAATATAATCTTTAAAAAGTTATTCCGCTTCTATTTGAAATATTTGTTTGTTTGTTAAGTTACTTCAGTTTCTGTCGCCTTACCTAAAATCCACCATCCATTATGAGGACAGGAATAAAAAGTAATAGATTTTTACAGTATAATTATGGTATTGTCACAAGTTGTAAATATATAACTGACTACTCACCAAAAGAATAATGGTAGCTTTGAGATCTATTTAAAGTTTACAATAGTATAAATTGAAGCATCCCTTTTGTCGTTAGAAATAAGGTCCATTATTTCCTGACCAGTCAAGCCCCCTTTAAATACACCATATGGTCGTTCTTAATTTAGCGCCAAATATAGTAATTTCAGTCAAATAGAACCCTTAAGATTATTATCTGAGGTAACAAATTCTCAACTTATTTTTATTATGTTTATTTAAATGTAGAATACAACTATTACTTATATTTGACGGTTTTATAATGAATTATAATACATATTAAACAAGCTAACCATTATACTATTCACCAATTTACTGCACCTGTTACATATAATTGTTGTACATTCTATAGGATACTCTTTTCAGTTTTTTTGTAAATGATAGCTGACACTAACTTACTGCCCAAATTTCAATACAATCGGACTTCTCGTTCTTAAGTTATCGCGCTTACAATATACGTGACGGACGGACGGACAGACAGACGGATAGACGGACGGACATTTTGAAAGTCGTTCAGAATTCGATCACCAACACCGTGATGTGAAATTTTTTTCTCTACGAACAATATTACCGGTTTTAGAAATGTGCCGATCGAATGCAATATACTCTTCGTTTTGTATTTGCGAAGAGTATAATAATTGATAATCACGAAAGTCCTCTAAAAGTTTATTATTTTTTAGGATTAATTTAATATAGGTTATCACTTTCATTATTAAATTTATTTTTGATAAGTATTTTGATTTTGTAGGTATGCTGATTTCAACACTGGCCACATAAATTTTGAACTGCGCTTTTTTGTCTATTCATCTTCTTGATAGGCTACTTCTCTATTTTGTAAAGTTTTCTTAATGATACTATTAAACCAATTAGTTGGTTTTTGATCGTAGGACACTCTTAGTTCAAACCAAACTTTATATTAAATTTACACACAGATATTAATATTGTATCGCCTATTAGCATAAATTACTTTTAAAGAAATATAATCTAGTTTTCTGCATTTGGTTTCTTCGTATATAGTATATTAAACCAATTAGTTGGTTTTTGATCGTAGGACACTCTTAATTCAAACCAAACTTTATATTAAGTATAGATGATTTACACACATTATGAATCTTATTATTATATCGCCTATTAGCATAAATTAATTCTAAAGAAATGTAATCTAGTTTTCTGCATTTGGTTTCTTCGTATATAATAGTATATTCGCAATTTAAAGTAGTAATTTTGGTACACTTTGTTTATTTGCCTGCATTTTATAGCAATTAGAAAACAAGATTAATTGTAAAAGTACTCTTATCTGCTAAAACATTCTGGATGTATTATGTATAACCTTTTGTCATTACACATTTTGGGGCAATACTTCAGTAGCGTATAATTTGGGAGAAAATGGCACTAAAAGCACGTATTATATTTTTTTCCTAGAGGGCCTTCTTTAGGAACTAATCAACCGTAAAAGTTAAATTTTGAAGAAGGTTTTGTTGATAGCGCCCAAATTGCTTTGTCGATTGTAATGTTTGGACAATATAAGTATAGGAGGTATAATGAGTATCTGATTTAGACATGTCATATTTTGTCTCGGGAGTTAGGGGTTGAACACCCCTAATGCGTATTGATCCTAAATGTTGATATAAATTAATTTATTAATTTATTGCTAAATGAATTCCAATGTCAAATTTTACAAATATTAAATAATTACATAGAAACTAAACATTATTTCTTAAGAAAACCACAAACTTATTAATTTAAGAAAAAACACTGTAGAAGTGCGTGTAATAATGTTTTTTTTTTAAATAGGTAATACATTTCTCATCTCGTGAACATGCCGGCATGAATTTTACGTAGGAACTTGTTGCGAGTAATTTAGAAGACAAATATGTTTATCAGAAACGCGTCCTAACAGTTCTTCCAATTAGGAAAATGTCAGTTTTTGTGACACACTACTAAAACAAATTTTGGTAAAAAATGGGTAGCATTATTCATGACTAACACGAGCGTCTTTCTAGAAAACTATTTTGTCAATATTTAGAGGCGCAACTCGTTAGAGGTGTTCTACTCCTGGCTTTTTAGATAAGATGCGAAAGATACCATACCGTTGAATAAAAATTACCTACTTACTATCTATTCTCTCCTAGTTTTATTACAATCGATAAAGCGGTTAGGAAACGACCAGCAAAGAAGCTCTTTCAAATTGAACCTTCAAGGGATGGAGCCTCCCCCATTTCGTCGTTTTACAACGTCGATCTGGCCACTTGGTTAACCCAGGCTCTTGTACTAGTCGTCTCGGGCTCGCCTTGCACTGATGAGCACCAGGAAGTGCGAAACTGCAGTATGCAAGTTAGTCTGAGACGGCTGGTACGAGAGTTTCCTTTAATTAGGAATAATTCTTTCGGCTGGTGATTGTTTAAATCAAAACCAAGCGTTTTGTTGTAGAATGCGATTTCTATACTTAACGCGGCCAGACTCGCAATTATTTGCAGTTTGGTTTATTATCCTTATGAAAATAAGGATTCACAGAGGTGATTGGCAGAAATATTTTATTTTAATATATTCTGCCCTCTGGAAGCACGCTGTTTACTATTACGTGCCCCATGTCGGGATATTATTGTTTTGATTTCAACAGGCAGCTGTCGCTAGATGGAGCCTCCCCCATTTCGTCGTTTTACAACGTCGATCTGGCCACTTGGTTAACCCAGGCTCTTGTACTAGTCGTCTCGGGCTCGCCTTGCACTGATGAGCACCAGGAAGTGCGAAACTGCAGTATGCAAGTTAGTCTGAGACGGCTGGTACGAGAGTTTCCTTTAATTAGGAATAATTCTTTCGGCTGGTGCTTGTTTAAATCAAAACCAAGCGTTTTGTTGTAGAATGTGATTTCTATACTTAACGCGGCCAGGCTCGCAATTATTTGCAGTTTGGTTTATTATCCTTATAAAAATAAGGATTCACAGAGGTGATTGACAGAAATATTTTATTTTAATATATTCTGCCCTCTGGAAGCACGCTGTTTACTATTACGTGCCCCATGTCGGGATATTATTGTTTTGATTTCAACAGGCAGCTGTCGCTAGATGGAGCCTCCCCCATTTCGTCGTTTTACAACGTCGATCTGGCCACTTGGTTAACCCAGGCTCTTGTACTAGTCGTCTCGGGCTCGCCTTGCACTGATGAGCACCAGGAAGTGCGAAACTGCAGTATGCAAGTTAGTCTGAGACGGCTGGTACGAGAGTTTCCTTTAATTAGGAATAATTCTTTCGGCTGGTGCTTGTTTAAATCAAAACCAAGCGTTTTGTTGTAGAATGTGATTTCTATACTTAACGCGGCCAGGCTCGCAATTATTTGCAGTTTGGTTTATTATCCTTATGAAAATAAGGATTCACAGAGGTGATTGACAGAAATATTTTATTTTAATATATTCTGCCCTCTGGATATCCGTTTTACTTTTAATAATGGAAACTAAATATTACTACGCAGAATTAAATATTTAAATCATATAGTATGATTATATCTCTGCTAATTTATTTCTTTCTCGCAGATAACTAAAATATTGTAATAGATTTGGAAAAATCAAATATATTTTTCTCAATTAAATCTATTATTCCTATATTACTTCCACATCCATGTACTGGAAATTTTCTAAATTTTTTTTTTTGAAATAGGTTTAGAATGTCATGAAACGTCGAAATTTTAAATTTGAACGAAAAAAAGAAAATTTCTGTCTGTCTGTCTGTCTGTGTCTGTCTGTCGGTCGGTCGGTCGGTCGATCGGTCGGTCGGTCTGTCTGTAACTTTTTTTTGTCCGCACGTTTTCTCCGGAACGGTTTAAGATATTAACTTCAAATATTGTACACGTATATATTATAACGAGATCTGGAACTGGATTGTTTTTTGTAGATATCCGGTGAAGGGTTGGGGGTTAAATAGGGGTAAATATGGACAAATAAGTAAAGCAAGCTTGTAAGAGTACAGAAACTTGAAATTCTAGACTATATTTTGAGATGTTTCCGTTGAAGGGTTGTGTGTTAAATAGGGGTAAATAGGGGATAATAAGTAAAGCAAGTTGGTAAGAGTACAGTGACTTGAAATTCGGTGCATGTACTAGAAGCCAAAGCCTCAGATTTTTTAGTAATATTTTTCAACCCCCGACCATCCCTACTCCATTTTTAAAGGGGTTGATAAAATATAATTGAGAGATTCATTTGAAATTTGATGTACGTATGTATTATAATGACATCTGGAACTAGATTATATTCTGAGATGATTCAGTTGAAGGGTTGGGGGTTGAATAGGGGTAAATAGGGCAAAATAAGTAGAGCAAGCTGGTAAGAGTACAGAAACTTGAAATTAGGTGTATGTACTAGAAGCCAAGATATCAAATAATTTGTAATACTTTTCACCCCCCCCCCAACCCCCCCGCCACCACTACACCATTATTAAGGGGGTTGATAAAATAAAATTGAGATATTCACTTCAAATTTGGTACACGTTTGTATTATAACGACATCTGGAACTAGATTATATTTTGAGATGATTCCGTTGAAAGGTTGGGTGCTAAATAGGGCAAAATAAGTAGAGCAAGCTGGTAAGAGTACAGAAACTTGAAATTCGGTATATGTGTTAGATCACAAGCGACACAACTAACTTTTTAAAAAACTTTATTTACTTGAGAGGATAGTAATTACTATCCTGAACAAAACGAAACAAAATTATTAACTTAAGACTAAAAGTGAGTATGAAGACTGAAGTACAAATGTTATTTTAGATATATTTATAAGATTAAAAGTGCTGACTTGAAGAGTCTTAGAACAAAGGAATATTGTGAACGAACCTGTGAATCAGGTGATGTTGAGTTAGCAAAAGGAGCTGCTGCCATATGAAATATGATACGCCTGATAAGGCTACTTTCGTATGACTCTAAATATTATAAGTTACTTGGTAATATTTTATATAACAACTTCCCGCTTATAGAAAAAGTTGGTGATTATACAGCAACTTTTGAAATGGAAATTAAATGAAAAATATGAAATACGAAGTACGACAAAATGTGACAAAAATGTAAAATGTGCAAAAATCTAAAATTGTAAAAGTATAAAATGTAAAAATATAGAATATAAAATAGTAAGCCTAAAAATGCAATACAGTGCATGTAATAAAAGCATACAAAAAATGTTAATATAAAATTGAATAGTTTTCACTGAAGAGTCTCAGTACAAAAGTTTATGAAAGGCACAAAACTGCTTAACTAAGTTCTATGTCTTCGGATTCTTCGTCTTCTCTTCTTAGTGGAGGTCGTCTCCGTTGAGGGAGTAGGCTAGTAAATGTCTTGGAGAGTTTACTAGGTCTTGGAGGATCTGGAGGCGATGTGGAGACATCGGTGGTCAAACTTCCTCTGCGTATTTTGTACTTGTAGACTAAATACACAAATAATAGTCCGAAAATTAGAACAATTATGAAATAAGTGAACCAGGAAATGTGTTTATTAACGAAAGGTTCGTTTATTAAATCGTCTAAGTCTTTTGAGTAGGTACTGGTCTAGTTTATGTTTGGCGATTTCGAGGTCCTCGGTGTTTAGGTTATTTAACTTTAGAGGTTTTAATTTGGGCACTCGAATGTTTTCGGGGATTTGGCTGCAGCACTCAAATGGAATCTGGATTGGGTGATTATCGTCTTTTACACTGGTAAAGTCATTTACACTAGATTGGATTTTAGTAATGCCTACGAAAGCGTAGCAATTTGATTGTAACTTGATAACTGAGTTTTTGGTGATTACGTCAGTTTTTTTACTTGTTTTGGGACAGTTAATGGTCACATGTAAAGGTTCCGCGTTTATCACTAACCACATGTTTTCTTCTAATTTTTGGACGTTGTAGCCTTGGCTGGTGATGAATGACGTCTGGCAGCTTTCGGGTAGTGTGTCGAGATTCTTGAAGAGACGGGCTTCGCATATGACATTGTCGTCAATTGGATATGCGAATAGATTTGGGCATAGCTTGGCGTTAAAACGAATCGATTTGCAATCTTTGAGGTCTGCGATGGGTATGAACATCAAAGAATCATCATTTCCCGCGATATATTTTTGAGAAGTTGATAAAATATGAGATAGACCAGTTCTATTATCCAGAATAGGGATAGGTTATAGTTTGAAAACAGAATATGTTTGAGGGTCTATTAGTGGTATGTCTAATACAAATATTAGTTCTGAATTTACCTGAAATGCTTTCAATTCAATAATATCTAAGTATTGTGAAACCTTTGATAATTTAATCGGAAGTGGTAAATTATTCTTTTGTAAGTTCTGTGAAATCTCTTGGGGATTGATGATCGATGTATGAATTATTATGAGTCTCGCAAAAGTGATAGAGTTTAAAATATCGTTTAGATTGTCCTCGATAAATAAATAGCTTGCCATGAGTTGCTCGCAAATACTTAAGAATTTTAGTTTTGTACAATCTATTCGCGTTTCGCCTTCGATTTTTAAGATCTGTTTTTCGATTTCTTTTATGTCGTTATTGAATGTCTCTTCATCGATTTGTAATTGTCGAACAGTTAGATTGAAATTCTTTATGACTGATGTGATGAAATTTGGTTTTTGAGTAAGTTCTCTAATTGGCGTTTGTCATTATTAAGTTTGTTAATACAATTTAGATAGTATTCGCCGTCTTCAGCATCTAGATTGCCGGTGATTGATTTAAATATTGTTTGTAGCGTTTCGTATCGAACAATTTTTCATCGAATTTACTCTTTATTGTTTTAGAAATTTGCGTTAAGGCTGTGTTATCAATGTCAAAATACCGCGTTCACAGTCGTAAATCTTTCAACATATTGTTCTCAAAAACAAACCAACAAAAATCGGACTTGATTTAAATATTAGAACTAGTTAACTTAAATCTAGTACGTATCATATTTTATATTTGAAAACTAAATGAAATTAAATATTTCCTTTGGATTATTACACGCGAACGTGCCACCCAATCGTCCATAATTCACCATTAATTGTTTTATATTCTTTAATGGGACTCAAATATTCAAATAAAATATGATACGTACTAGAATAAATATATTAAATGCGAAAAAAAGTTAAAAATCGGTATAATATTTGCTCCTAAGGGAGATTAATATGTTAGAAAAAATGTATTCAATTTTGCCAATTTAATTGGGCGGTTTGCTAATAGAGGGCGAAGCAGTAGCTATTTGAAGTACCAACCATGCTTCAAATCACTAAAATCTGCAGGGTCGAACTTTTTGCTTTCTCAACCATTTGAAATATAGTTTAAAATAATTTAAATTTACTTACCAATTGAATTGTTACATTTCTAGTAGCCCGGGAGGCAGCGTCAGATTTTTCGCGTTAATATCTATAAGGCTAGATTTTTTTCCAAAGAGAGTTTAGATAGTACCTATAATGAAGGTGCAATTCTACCAAACTCTTAGTATGGTGCATAAATGAGTAAAAAATTAAACATTTAAAATTTCGTTTTTCGAATTGTCATGAATTATCAAGAAATGATGATTCGCCTTCGCTCCTGCCGATGCCGGCCCCAAGTTTCGATTTTCACCTCGCGATTCATGTTGTACGGTCATTGCCGACCTTCTCCTCGCCATCGAACCATAGAGCGGGTCTCCGATCGCCGTATTTGTTCAGTTATTACGTTTGAAAAAGTGACTTGCGGTCGTGCTAATCGGCGACTATTTTTAAGTGGTTTCCCGAGTTCGAATCCCGCCCGGGGATATTTTTTTTTTTCGTTTTCAATTTTTTGGCACATATTTTTGATTCTGTAATTGAGATTTGCTCCGTTCTATTGCATTTCTCAGCGAAGTTTTGCATTTTCCGCGGCGGAATATTAAGATGCACTATTTGGATTAAAAATCACATTCTACTTCCGGGTGGCTAAATCTTTTGTAGACGTTGCAAAAACGTCAATACGTAGTCAAATCATGACAATTATATTCCTCATTAGTATTAATGAACAGACAGTATTTTTATAGATCTGTTAATAAGCTTTTATTTACTCCATTGCGTTAAATTATTTTGGTAAGGAAATTTCTAATTTTTAATCGAAATAGTGCAGATTAATATTTCGCGGCGGAAAATGCAAAACTTTTCAGAGAAATGCAATAGAACGGAGTGAATAGCAATTATAGAACAAAAAATATCTGCCAAAAAATTGAAAACAAAAAAAAAAGTATCCCTGGGCGGGATTCGAACTCGGGAAACCACTTAAAAGTGGTCGCCAATTAGCATGACCGCATATCAATTTTTCAAACGTAAGAACTGAATAAATACGGCTATCGGAGACCTGTTCTATGTCTCGATGGCGAGGAGAAGACCGGCAATGACCGTACAACGTGAATCGAGAAGTGAAAATCGAAAATTGAGGCCGGCAGGAGCGATGATGAATCGTCATTTTTTGACAATTGGTGACAATTCCAAAAACGAAACTTTCGTCCATCTATTTTTTTCTTTAATTTTTTACTCATTTATGTACCACTAAGAGTTTGGTATAATTGCACCTTCTATATAGATGCTATCTAAACTCTCTTTGGAAAAAAAATCTAGCTTTATAGAAATGATTTCACGAAAACTGTCGCTGTCTCTCGGGCTATAGTTTATTCTACATCTTCAATAACTTTTTGTAAGTAATATTGCTAATAAATCAGGAGCATATCTAATAATAACATATCATTACTGTAAAAAGTAATTTTTATATGGACTAAATGTACCTATTTTTAATCCAGATTGTGAAAAATCAATGCCACGCGGGATTAAAAAGAACTTTGATCTTGTGGCATATAGACAAACTATCTTTGCATACACTCTAATAGTGTAGATTTTGTAATCAATTATTATTTTGAAAGAGTAAAATGTCTCTTTTACTCCCCGAAGGGCTAACCTGAAGCCTTGGGAGAGCGCCTCACTCGCCGTGGTGCATCTTGACCAACTGCCCAGGCTGACTAAAGCCACTCTCTGGATCCCGGTGGAAGCCGAAAGCGACCACGAGGAGAAAGAGATGGTGATTGGTCGCCTGGCGGGTCAAAGCCCTATGGTGAGTGTGCGCCGGTGGTGCCTTTTCCATCACGAGGCCAAGGTAAACCCACGGGGACTCCTACTCGTCTTTGGAATAGGAGACGAAGACATGCAAACCCTGAGAGCACGATCAATGAGACTGCATTACGTCTTTCAGTCTCTTACTCTCAGGGTAAAATCAGCCAAGGAAGAGGACCAGCCCACCAACAGAATGGAAACGGAGGCGGAGGTTGGAGAGGCTGAGCACTCTGCAAGGAGTGCCACCTCCCCAACTCCACTTCCAGACGAGATGGACGTTGCCCCCCTCCCACTGAGGAACAGGAGGCAACTAACTAAACTTAGCTACTCCGTTTTCTCTTCGCGGAGCTGCAATTAAACAAGGTAAGAGTAGTCCAGTGTAACCTGCAACACAGTAGAGCGGCAACGGCAACATTGTGCCGACGACTCGATGTGGAGCAGGATACACTGGCTCTAATCCAAGAACCCTGGATAGTTAAATCTAAAATATCTGGTTTAACAAAACTAAACGGAGTTATTTTCAACTCACCAACAGTGACGCCGAGGACAGCGATATATGCCCCTCAGCACATCAAAATCCAGCCATTACAACACCTTTCAACCTCTGATCTCACGGCCGTGAGGGTGGAATGTGCAATATCAGGCAAACCAACAACAGTCATTATAGCATCAGTGTATCTCCCCCAGGACCAGGCAACACCACCGCCGACAAGGGAAATGGAGAACCTGGTAACTCATTGCCTCACCCAGAAATGGGAACTAATCATGGGATGTGACGCCAATGCTCACCATGTAACCTGGGGCAACAAAGACAACAATGCTAGAGGTAAGTCACTTTACGACTATATAATCGGTAATAACCTTAATATAATTAACCAAGGCTGTACACCGACATTTATTAACTCTAGAAGTCAAACCATAGTAGATATCACCTTAGCTACAAACCGTATATCCAACTCGATCCAAAACTGGCATATGTCTGACGCTGCTTCAATGTCAGACCACCGCTGGATTGAATTCGGCATTAAATTAATCAAAGCACCAAGAAAACTCCTCAGGAACCCCCGAGACACTGACAGAGATGAATATCGACGTCAACTCAGGGAGAACCTGATGGATGTACACAACGGGGTGCCACAAAACAACGGAGAGATTGAGCAGTATGTTAAAATTGTTCAAACCGCTATGAAAAAAGCTTACGAAGCATCGTGTCCCTTGAAGACCGTACAACAACAGCCTGGGGAAGCCACTAAATGGTGGTGCCAGACGCTGATCGACCTCAAGAAACAAGCTAGGACATCGTTCAACAAAGCGAAAATGACAAAACTTGAATCAGATTGGGAGCTATACAGAACCAATCAAAGAGAGTTCAAAAAACTAGTCAGGCAGAGACAAAGAGAAGCATGGAGAGCCTACTGTGAGGAGATCGAGGATTACTCGCAGGCTGCTAGGCTACATAAAATACTTGCCAAAAACAAAGACAATCACCTAGGTCTACTGAAAAAGGATGATGGTACCAGTACCAACGACCTACATGAAAGCCTAGAGTTGCTTATGGAAACTCACTTCCCAGAATCTGTAGTGACAGATCGGAAGGAATGGCCAAATGAAACCGACACTCAACCCACCGAACTGGATTGGCAAACTGCCAAACAAATTGTGAGTGAAGACAGAATTAAATGGGCAATACTGGGCTTCTCCCCCTTCAAATCGCCAGGTACTGACGGCATTCATCCAGCCCTTTTACAATGGGGTCTGGATGAAATAGTGCCGCACCTGACAGCAATATTCAGGACGTGCCTAGCACACCTTTATATTCCGAACGTGTGGAGAGAAGTCAAAGTAGTGTTCATACCAAAGGCGGGAAGAATAGACTATACTACCCCCAAAGCATACCGACCCATTAGCTTGACCTCGTTCCTTCTCAAGGCGATGGAAAAGCTATGTGAGCGATACTTGAGGGATGTTGCAATCACTGCTATCCTACACATCCCAATCAGCATGCATACACCCCGGGCAGATCCACCGACACCGCCCTTCATGCGGTTAGTGGTCGGATTGAAAAGTCTTTGGACAATAAAGAGTCCACCCTGGGTGTCTTCATAGACATAGAAGGCGCTTTTGATAAAACCACCTTTCCAAAAATTACAGCAGCCCTCACGAGCAGGAACGTTTCTCCGATCGTAGGTGGCTGGATATCCAACATGCTCTCAAAAAGAGCGGTACAGATTAACATGGGAGACAACGCTGTTAGAGGAATGGTTGCAAGAGGCTGTCCTCAGGGGGGTGTCTTATCACCTCTTCTATGGAACTTAGTTCTTGACAGCCTCCTGCGCCGCCTCAACTCCGAGGGATTCCACACAATTGCATACGCAGATGATCTAACGATACTGCTTAGTGGTAAATTCGAAGGAGTCCTTTGTGATCGAATGCAGATGGCCCTGAGAATAATCGAAAGATGGTGCAGAGAACACTCTCTGTCGGTCAACCCCAGGAAGACAGAGCTGGTCCTCTTCACAAGGAAAAGGCAATTGGGGCCAATGACGGCCCCCGTTCTCCTAAATACCACACTAAATTTCGCATCAGAAGTAAAATACCTTGGAGTAACTTTTGATGCCAAACTAACCTGGAATCTTCATTTAGACAGAAGACTAAAGAAGGCTTACATCTCTTTTGAGCAGTGCCGCAGAACCATAGGGAACACCTGGGGAATGAAACCCAAAGTGGCTATGTGGATTTACACTGCTATAATAAGACCAATGATAGCCTATGGAGCCATCGTCTGGTGGCCTAAGAGTCAGCAGACTGTAGCGAAACGTAAGCTCAGCCAGGTACAACGAGTAGCCTGTTTAAACACAATTGGAGCTATGAGAACGACACCAACAAGAGCAATGGAAGTGATGCTGTGCCTGCCACCACTAGACATATATCTAGAAGAGGTGGCCCTAACTACTATGGCACGTCTCAAATCCGTTGGCATACAGCCAAACATAGGATGTGGAGTGACCAGATGCCGGCTGTGGAATGAGGCAATTAAACAAATGCCACTTCTGCAGGTACGTGCAGATGGTATTTCTCCACAGTTCATCTTTGATAGACCCTATGAAATACACACCAACAGTAGCAATGAGGCTGTCAGTGAAGGAACAGTTAACATCTTCACAGACGGATCGAAAAAGAAAGAAGGAACAGGTTGTGGGGTATACTCCAGGAACCTGCAAATTCAAATTAAATGGGCTATGGACAAACAAGCCAGTATAATACAAACAGAACTGGCGGGAATATCCATAGCCGCAAAAGAAATTTCCCGTAGACAAATAACGGGAAAAACAATAAGAATCTATACTGATAGTAGACAATCACTACTGGCCCTACAGAGACACAAAATAACAACAGGGTCAGTATGGGAATGCCATCAGGCACTCGTGGGCGCCTCCAGCATGAACAGTGTCATTCTATGCTGGGTCAAAGGGCATGCACAGTGCAGAGGCAACAGGGAAGCTGACAGTCTGGCTAAGAAGGCAGCCAGTCTAAGTATACTTGGACCTGGCCCTTCCAACATACTGCCGACCTCAGCAATAATGCTAATGATTAAACAAGACACCCACAGAAAATTTAAAAAACTGTGGGATCATAGTTGTCAGTTGGCCAGGGATCTGCTTAGATACCCTGACAAGGATACAACGATGATCTACCTGGGAATGTCCAGGAAGAACCTGCGCTTCGCGACAGGAATTCTTACTGGTCATTGCCAGCTGAGGAAGCACCTTTATAACATGAAGTTAAATGACACACCCCTATGCAGAGGTTGTGAACAAGAAAACGAGACTGTCCAACACGTACTCTGTGAGTGCCCGGCAGTCTCCTCTAGCAGAGAATCCATTTTGGGAGAACGTTGGCCTACTTTGGCCGACTTGAGGGATATTCCCCTAGGCAGCATCACCACCTTCTTCACAAGATTAGGATGGTTGGAGGCCTAGGTGGAATCCTGTATCCCTCGGGAGGATGTACAAGGGGCCCAATGGGGCCTAGGTGCTGCGGTCACCTAAATGTGACTGCCCTCCCACAAACTCCAAACTCCAACTCCCCGAAGGAGAGCTTACATTCTTTCTGGGAGCAAAAGTGACACGTTAGTCTTTGAAAATGATAATTAAACTAGCAGTACAGAAACATTGTTTTGAAGAATTCCGATTTCCTCATTTCCTCAAACACGCAAAAGGTCTTGTTTTCCTCTGGTTTTTGTAATTTCCTTTTTCAAACATTATAATTTTATGGTTATTCATTGGTTGTCGTGTGTATGTGTTTTCGTGATATTTCACTTTCGGCATGAACGTGATCATCATCAAGTGACAAAAACTTGATGTTTAAGGAAAAGTCTGCAAAAATTCGCGCCCGTAGTGCGCAGGAAGACGAGAGATATCGATTGGCGGACACCTAAGTGTTCCATCTGCGTTCTTCTTCTGAACAGGCCTTCAGAAATTGAAAATTTGTCATATTTTCCATGTTTAAGTGTTTTTCGTTAAATTTTCCTTTCGGTGTGAAAGTTGTCATCATCGGGTGACAGACAATTCGATGTTTTAGGAAAAATTAAAAAAAAAAAACAGGGATACGCAATAAGCGGAGAAAAATCGAATAGTGGACACCGGAGTTTTCTATATGTGCTCTTTCTCTGAATAGGGGCCTTCGGAACAGTTTCCCAATGGAAAATGTCAAATTTTTCGTGTTTACGTGTTTTTCGTGATATTTTACTTTCGGTGTGAAAGTGTTCATCATCGGGTGACAAAAATTTCGATGATTTAGGAAAAATGGTGAAAAATTCAGGAGTAGGTGTGAAGGTGAGAGAAATCGAATAGCGCAAACCGCTCTTTATCTCGTTTCGTTTTCGAGATACGAAAATCGAAGTTTTTCACCTCTTCCCAAGGTCATATCTCGAGAACTGAACGAGATAAAGAGCTGCGACTTACGCCATTCGATTTCTCTCGCCTTCCTACTTACTAGTCCAAATAGGTAGGTTAAGCGCAAAAATGTGGCCGGAGGGGGATCTCTACGGGAAAAGTTGTATTGAGCTGAGATGTAAAATAAAAAGTCTAATATGCTATTAGTCCCACACTTTCATTAAGGGTACAAAAATGATGAAATGGTTTATTTTTGCGTATTAATCTAGAATGATGAGAGATATGGAAAAGGTTTCAGATAAAAATTGTAGAGCTTATAATTTGGCTTACGAGAGGTCATATGCGTTTACATCTTATTTCTGATTGTTAGGCTGTAAGATCTGTCTGACTTTTACGGGATGAATGGAATAATAAGAAAATCGTTTAAAATCGAAAAGTTGATACTTTTTGTTATTTCTTCTCTGAATCTCCTTAGAATAATTTCAACTTTCTTTGCAGAGATAAAGTTCCTCTGTTTGTTTAGATAGAAGTTATAAACATCTGAATTTTTAAATTCACGACTTTTCAGGGCTAAATGTTT
Organism: Stenurella melanura; assembly: GCA_963583905.1. NCBI lineage: Eukaryota > Metazoa > Arthropoda > Insecta > Coleoptera > Cerambycidae > Stenurella > Stenurella melanura. Next base: position 61,197,563 of record OY757316.1, on the reverse strand, counting down.
TAGTTTAATTTTTTCAAGCAACACTGACCTCTTAGTGAAATTTCCTTAAAATAATTCCATTACAGTTTTTTTCCACATGCCAACATTGATATCTAAATATAATTACTATAATTCCTACGATTTTTATTTCACTCGACGCTACTGCAATATAGTTGTAACTTTTTCTAGAGAAAATTGATTCCTCTTGTACGCTTAATCGATTGCTGATTAAATTTCCAATCCGATGATTTTCCGGTAAGTTTTGCGTGAGATATAGACCGCTACAGTGAGAATTTCGAGGATTTCGCTCCTCGCGGTACACGGTCCAGCTTCGAGGACCATTTCTCCCAAACAAAAATTGTTACAAGCTCATCGCTGCGGTCCTTCGTTTCCGATATACGGCCGCTCAAAGTCAGCGGATAATGGAAATCGAAGTTTTTCACCGCTTCCACCGAGAACGAAACGAGACACAGAACTGCGCTTTGCGCCATTCCATTTCTCTTACCTTCCTACGTCCTCCTGAATTTCCACTGAATGACCACTGTCATTCCAAAAATGAAATGTAACAAAAAACACCTACTCACGAAAAATGTGACATTCTTTCACGTTCCGAGGGTCCTACCTACATAAAGAACATAGAAAGAGAACGCCACTGTGCTCTATTCGATTTGTCTCCCACTATTGTATACCCCTGATATTTTTCATATTTTTTCTAAAACATCACAATTTTGTCACCCGATGATCACTTTCATACCGAAAGTGAACTGCCACGAAAAACACATACACGAGAAAAATGTGACATTTTTTCACTTTCAGAGGGCCCTATCCACATAAAGAACGCAGCCGGAGAACGCCACTGTGCGCTATTCGATTTGTCTCCCGTTATTGCATACCCTGACTTTTTTCATGTTTCTTCTAAAACATCAAAATTTTGTCACCCGATGATGATCATTTTTATGCCGAAAGTGAAACGCCACGAAAAATATCTACACACGAGAAATGTGACATTTTTTTACTTTCCAAGGGCCCTATCAACATAAAGAATGCAGACTGAGAACGCCACTGCACGCTATTCGATTTCTCTCCCCTTACTGTGCACCCCTGTTTTTTTTCAGATTTTTCCTAAAACATATAATTTTTGTCGCCCGATGATGACCACTTTCATACCGAAAGTGAAATGCCATGAAAACACCTACACACGAAAAATGTGGCATTTTTTCACTTTCCGAGGGCCCTATCCACATAAAGAATGCAGACGGAGAGCGCCACTGTGCGCAATTCGATTTCCTTCCCCTTACTGCGTACCGCTGATTTTTTTCAAAATTTTCCTAAAACATCGAAATTTTGCCGCCCGATGATGACCACTTTCATAACGAAAGTGAAATTCCATGATAATCACCCACACACGAAAGAAGTGAAACTGTTCTATTTTCCGAGGACCCTACCGAAGAAAGAACGCAGATGGAAAACTCCGGTGCGCGACATTCGATTTCTCTCCCCTTACTGAGTACCACCCCTAATTTTTTCAGATTGTTCCTAAAACATCAAATTTTTTTCACCAAATCATGACCACTTTTACACTGAAAGCGAAATGCCACAAAAAGCACCTATACACGAAAATCGATGAATAACCATTAAAATTTGAAAAAGAAAATCACAAAAAAAAATATCTGACAATAATTGAAACTATGACTGCATTATTAGAATTTGTAGATAGTTGCGGTGGCTGCCGCCTAACGTAACCATGAATTGTTTAATTATTCACAATCATCAAATCCTATTTCAAAAGTTACAAATTAGAATAGGAACTGAATCATTTTTTATTCACTGCTGCAAATCTAGTCAAGGCTTCACAGTAGTGTCCGTACGACCCTGCACAATTCTGTTGCCAACAACTGATGATGAAATCACTACTTATAGCTAACCAATTTATGGTTTCTGTAATATCGGCATAACCATTAGTTCGCTTTTTCTATATACGAATTCACTGTAGCGTGCAAACACATCCTTAATAGGCTAAGATGTGTTTTAACTTCACTTGTGAAGGTTACCATGTCTAGATATGCCGGGTCAAGAGTAATGAAGATTTTATCTAGGATTTTGTCATTCCTGTCAATGGATGTCTTGAGTGTGGAAATGTTCTTATGTACTAGTAACGTCCATTTCTTGTGGGAAATTGCTATGTCAGTGTCTAGGTGGTAATACACTCCGATAGTGTTATTTATTAGCATTATTGTATATTGGGATACTGCTGATCCGAACAGCAAGAGAAACCTGAAAATAAAGTTTAATTTTCAAAATATGGTTTCATCCTGTCAAAGTTAACTTTAGTAGTTTGGTCTGTTTCGGGATTAGATAAAAGTGCTGAATTTTTAAAGATTTTTTTAATTTCGAATGGACCGTTAAATTTGCTTTGTAATTTGTCTTTGATCTGGGATTCTTTTACATAGACTTTGTCTCCAATTTGGTAATCTGGTCGTTTTCCAGGGACGTGTTTGTCAAAACGAATTTTGGCTTTCGCTTTTTGGTCTAGCGTACGACTACGTGCTATTTATAGTAATGCGAGATTCTACTGTTGAGGTCTCTAACATACTTAGTTATCAGTTCTTTTTGATTGTATAACGTTTCGGGTGGTCTACAAGATGTGTGTCCGAATACTAATTCGTATGGACTAAAACCATGGGTTTTGTTGACCGAATTATTGTAGCATATTACTGCGTACGGTAAAATAGTCAGTGGGTGTTCGACAGGGTTTTCGGCTTTATGAACTCTGATCATTTCAGCTAGGGTAGCATGAAATCGTTATATCGATCCGTTAGATTGAGGATGTCCTACACTTGAATAAGTTAATTTTATGTCGTATTGAGTATAGAGATCTTTTAGTAGTCTGTTGTCAAATTCGCCGCCATAGTCACAATGGACGCTCAAAGGGGTGCCATAGTGCTGGAAATATAGTAGTAAGGTGCTTACTACGGATTTTGCCGATTTATCTTGTATAGCATAAGCTTGGGTAAATTTAGTTAACTCGTCGCGAATAGTAAGAGCATAATTTCGAGTTGGGGTTTGGAATATGTCGATGTTGATTCGTTCAAATGGCATTCTTGGTGTTTCTGTAATTACTAAAGGACTATGACAAACATGACTAGTCAATATCGTTGAGATAACTTTATTCTCTTGTCGAACAGGCATTTAATAAAGTTTTCGTCATTTTTATTTGGATTTAAAATGATCTTAATTTGGTTTTGATCGGGAGATATTTTGGAATGTTGTTTTTTTTCTGCGAAAATAAATTTGGAGTATTGGAAGATTTATTTTCAACGTGTTTTAGAAAGTTTCAAAAATATCTTTTCTTTCATCGATTTAATATCGAGTTGTAAGTAAATAATAAAATGTGTTCTATACTTGACCGATTAGCATGAGGTTATGATGTTTTTGTGCTCTTTGTCTAAAAGATGTTTGTTTGAAGTTTTGCTTTTAAAATAATCTATTAAAGATTTTATTTTTATGTTAGAATTTCAGTGCGATTTATTGATCAGTTCTTTCGTCAATGTTTTAATGACCTGAGGCTTCACTATGTTTTCATATCCAGTAAAATTATTTGTTGTTTTTTTTCTTCTGGAAGATGTATTGTATACGTATTAATTTTTTGTTTTGTAAACGCTGTACTGATTTAAATAATACGTTCTAGTTTAGGTTACAATTTAATATTGAAAATATCTCGGTCCGTTTTCTTTTTGAGTGTTATTAAGTTTAATCTTTTTGTGTCACATGTAAAATGTATATAATGAGACATTATAAACATTACAACACAAAGCTAAGGAGTTAGGTATCGCATAATTCTTGATAATATGTTTTTATTTAAAACATACAAGACGTGCTTCTTATACGGAGGTTTAGATTACTGAAAATTTCTTGAATTTGGTTTAAGTATATCCTATGTCATTTTTATAATAAAATTAAATTGATTAAAATTATAATTAAACTATTCAATATTTCTATTTCCTACAATTATTAAAACTATTGAAGAAAAGAAAATTATTGAATGATTTTTTGATGGAAGAGAAGTAAATTAAAAGTATAGATAGTAGTTTATAGATTAAAATGGTTTTAGAATTCATTTAAGTTGGTATGTAAGTTTCCTTTATACAATTTTAAAATATTTAACTTAATTATAGATAGTTAAAATTTGAATAGTTGACAAAAGGTAAACGATGTAAGATGGTTACAATTAAATACAGCTAGTTTGAAATATAGACTTGATTGAAATATTTTATTTGGTCAATAAAAATAGATTCTTACGACATAGTTTTTGAAATAGTTTGTTTCCAAAAATGCTTTTTGTATATAATATTTGATTTTGTGTTTTGTTTTTATATTTCAAGAGTCGATATACTGTGACATTCAAAATTACCTGAATGCCACTTGTTAATTTTTAATACACTGTACTGAACTTGTGGTAGGTACCTTGTGAAACATCTTGAAAATAATTGTTAATAAATTAAACACAGCTTTTAGATGAATCAATCAATATATTATAAATACTCTACATATGTTTCGGCTTATTAGGCCTTTATCAAGAGTATTACATAGTGAATACTAAAGTTTCCGACGTGCATATTCAATTTATACCTAAAAGTATATATGTCTTAATCTATTTATGACTTAATCTATTTAAGATTTAATTTAACATCTTTAATTATTTGAATGTTTGGAGTGGACCTAAGCTGATTATATAAATCAAAGGATATTTCTTAACAATTGGTTTATTATAGGGGTGTTTAGGAAATTCTGCTGGTCATTTGTGGTACAAGGGTTGTACTTGAAAGATTTTTTGATTTCTAGTTGTTCTAGCAGATCTAAACGTTTACCTTTTCTTTCTGAATGAAGTAAATTTATGTTATCAGTATCTATGAAATGGTTGTTTTCAATACAGTGTGTTGACATTCCTGTATTTTTATTGTTATTTAAGATTGATTTTTTGTGTTCTTTTACCCGGTTGACAACGCTTCTACCACTCTGACCGATATAGACAGCATCGCAATCCTTACAATTAATTTTATATACACCTGATTTATCAATTTTATTTAGTTTTTCTTTGTTATTAACCAAAATGTTTCCTATATTTGTTTTGTCCTCACTTATTGTAGAGATACCCAAATTATTCAATTTTTTAGAAATTTTGTTACTATATTTCGGAACATAATTAATAAAACTATATTTTGTAGGTTTGTTAGGCACAGTGAAAAATTCTTTTTGAAGCATTTTGCGTTGTTTGTTTTTGTCCATGTTATCTATTAGTACTCGTTGTATCCGTTATTTCTTGCAATTTGTTTAATTATATTTAATTCTCTATCAAAATCACTTTGATCTAAAGGAAAATTCGTCAGTCTATGTATTAGACTATGAAAGGGTGAAATCTTAATTTGCCATGATTGCTGCGAATTATAATGTATTACTGTATCTGTAGTAGTAGGTTTGCGGTAGATGCTAAATTTCAACTGATTGTTATGTTTTTTGATATTCATATCTAGAAAGTTTAATTGACTATTTTGCTCCGATTCCATTGTAAACTGAATTTTACTATTAAAAGAATTTAAGAAATTAAGGTTTCTTTCTGTACCGGTCCATATACAAAAAATATCGTCTACATATCGAGTCCAATAAAACACATGTGCATTTAAACTGTTATTGCTATTAAAAATTAAATTTTCTAGGTTTGACATAAATATTTCAGCTAACAAAGGAGAAATTGGTGAACCCATTGGTAGCCCGTCTTTTTGTCAGTTTAATGGTGAATTCTTTAGACAAAAAGACGGGCTACCAATGGGTTCACCAATTTCTCCTTTGTTAGCTGAAATATTTATGTCAAACCTAGAAAATTTAATTTTTAATAGCAATAACAGTTTAAATACACATGTGTTTTATTGGACTCGATATGTAAACGATATTTTTTGTATATGGACCGGTACAGAAAGAAACCTAAGTAATTACTTTAATTTCTTAAATTCTTTTAATACTAAAATTCAGTTTACAATGGAATCGGAGCAAAATAGTCAATTAAACTATCTAGATATGAATATCAAGAAACATAACAATCAGTTGAAATTTAGCATCTACCGCAAACCTACTACTACAGATACAGTAATACATTATAATTCGCAGCAATCATGGCAAATTAAGATTTCACCCTTTCATAGTCTAATACATAGACTGACGAATTTTCCTTTAGATCAAAGTGATTTTGATAGAGAACTAAACATAATTAAACAAATTGCAAGAAATAACGGATACAACGAGTCACTAATAGATAACATGGTCAAAAACAAACAACGCAAAATGCTTCAAAAAGAATTTTTCACTGTGCCTAACAAACCTACAAGATATAGTTTTATTAAATATGTTCCGAAATATAGTAACAAAATTTCTAAAAAATTGAATAATTTGGGTATCTCTACAATAAGTGTGAACAAAACAAATATAGGAAACATTTTGGTTAATAACAAAGAAAAACTAAATAAAATTGATAAATCAGGTGTATATAAAATTAATTGTAAGGATTGCGATGCTGTCTATATCGGTCAGAGTGGTAGAAGCGTTGTCAACCGGGTAAAAGAACACAAAAAATCAATCTTAAATAACAATAAAAATACAGGAATGTCAACACACTGTATTGAAAACAACCATTTCATAGATACTGATAACATAAATTTACTTCATTCAGAAAGAAAAGGTAAACGTTTAGATCTGCTAGAACAACTAGAAATCAAAAAATCTTTCAAGTACAACCCTTGTACCACAAATGACCAGCAGAATTTCCTAAACACCCCTATAATAAACCAATTGTTAAGAAATATCCTTTGATTTATATAATCAGCTTAGGTCCACTCCAAACGTTCATCTGTTACTTCTCTTGCGATACACCTACAAGTCATCTGGTACAACAAACATTTAAAAGAAGAAATCTATATTAAGTGAATAAATCCCAAATCAATAAACAAACTTATAAATCGATAATTCTGATTAAATTAGAACTCATGAATTCATATAAATTATACAGTAGAGTAGTTGTGTAGATTTGTATTGTATTTAAAGAATGATTTATGTTACCAGTACCAGCGACACCTCGCGTAATTATGAGTAACTAGGTTTTTAGATCATACACGGTATCGGAACAGGTCGTCAGGGCCATTTTCATGTCTACTTCGAGCAATACAGACGTATTTCGGACCGATTAACACCTCATCTGGAGTGGTATGTTAAAAGATACTTGATAATGTGAATATAATTACCTTCTGTAGTATTTGTTGTACATGTATTTGTAATTTAATTGTTGAATTTATCATAATTAAACGCGATGTTTGTTGATCACAATTTACCTGGTTCGCGACGCGTGGAATGTAAAGATGGGACGCGGTCATGTTAATGTATGAACGGGGTATTTCGAGACATGTGTTTAACTCGGTATTAATATATATTTAGAAGTAAATTTTATTAATGAATAATTGAGGTTTAATAGGGGTTTAAAGACGTTTTCGAATTTAGTAAATTATGCTTTCGTAACCTTATCGAATAACTAAAACTCAAAGGAATTTAACTCGATATTAGTAGGGGCGAGAAGGGCATTTTAATGTAATTTATTTAGAGTGACACCAGTAATGCATTAACGTGGGGATTTTATCAAACGCACTAAGAGTGCCAACTAGTAAGCAAAGTAATTTCAAGTGAAGTAACAGATAATAACTCTTGTAGGAATTGAGGTGTTAAGTTAACCCTTAAATTTGGAGTTTTACCAAAAAATTGGCTTAACCTTGTGCCAAAGAACTGGGCTGCTGCTACTAATCCATGGGTTATTTGCCAAGAAGGAGTCTTTGAATCCAAATTGTTGGAGCGTCTTGGTAGAGTCCCCGCTGGATGAGAGCACCAAGTTAGAGTTTTGGTAACCGTCCACAGAAGATTAAGTTCTGAGAATCGAGGGATCTCTGCTGATGTCAGTAATCGAGTGGTGGCAATACACAGCGAAGGTTCAGTGAGACGAGGACCTGGGTTGGTTTATGCAGGACGCAACCGGTGGTAACAGTGAGTCTTAACGTGAAAGTCGAAGCGAATGAGTGGAGACAGAGCGCGAGGACTACGAAAATCTGATTTCCTTAAGAGATCACGAGATCCTGAAAAGTTAGAACCCGCTAAAAAGAGTAACAAGCATGTGAAGCCACTACCCCCGAGTAGTAGTACGTCAAACCGTTCCGTAACGCCGGAAAGTGCAGTGGATAACAGTGCAACTGACAGTGAGCTAGACTCGAGCGTGCTTGAGTTATTAGGTGACAGGGACACAAGTACATTTAGTGATAGGAGTGATAAAGACACATCGATAAGTGCAAGAACTAACGTGAGTTATACGGACACGAATAGTGATAGAGACACAAATAGTAATTTAAGTAATAAAGACAGTGAGGGAAGACTTGGTGTTAGTGCGACCGAACTACCTAGTTTTATAGTAACAAAACCAATAGACCAAAATATAAATCTCAGTGAGTCGGACAAAGATAGGACCAATACAAATAAGGATAGCAACTTGCAAAAAGTAAGGAAAAAAACCGACAAATATCCTAATATCAGATCGAAGCTTTTTGAAATAATTAATAAAAACCCAAATAAAAAGGATCTTTTTCAAGTTCCATCATTAAGTGGTAAAACGAGCAAATTAACAAAAAGCTCCTCAGATATTACTAGACTCACTAAGAATAGTGAGCCGATTAATTTATACAAAACCACTTCCAATATTTCAATCAATAAAGACAATACCGATAATTTCGAATCGCTTTATGCTCACGATAATATGAATCTCCCACCTAATCGCTCATCGACTCCGGTCAATGAAACACCGCAACATTCAGTGCCTCCTACTCTAGAGACCACACCCACGTCGCAACATGAAATAGATTCTACACCTAATCGAACTATCGTCCAAATACAATATCAGAACAACCCTGACACTGCTTCAGCAGTACTTCCAGAGGATCATACATTAAGAGTTTTATTAGACTTGATTAATCAAAAACGCATAACTGTCCATGACAAGTACATCACTTTGGGAACACACAAAATCGATTTTTCTAGTATAATCCCGCCTGCCTCGCCCTTGAATGAAGATATGGAGACTGATCAAATCGATACGTGCGACTTCATCGTACCTAGGAAAACTTCTAGAATTAAAATCATTCAAAATGAACAAATTACAAAAACCACTAATAGATTTAGCAAGCTCACCCAAACTGAAACAGAAATAGCTATTGCCGATAAAACAGCTGCCTCTACCTCAATGGCTACTAATGCCAATATCAACAGATCCAGACCTTCTACATCCAACACAGGAGCGATTCCCAAAAGACAACCTACAAACATAACTTCAACAAATACAACTAATCCTGCTCAAAATCAAAACCAAGCCAAAACAGTGGACAAACAATATAAAAATCCACCTATTGTGTTCAAAGGTGCATATAAAAACCACTACCATCTTACAGCCGAAATATCCAAAGATATTAAGAAAGGTTTTTATATCAAGTACGCTCCCAAAAGCACACTGATATACATAAATGATCCACAGGAATATAAATTGTTTAAAAATATTCTTGCCGAACAAGACGACTTAGAGTACCATACGTACACATCCTCAGACGAAAAGACTCACGCCTTTGTTCTCCGAGGACTTCAAGGAGACTTAAAAATTGAGGACATAACTACTGACCTCGAGTCAAAAATTGAGGTCAAACAAATATTCAAGATGAAGACAAAATATACTTCGTTATATTTGGTCGTAACAACTAATGATGTGACTTTAAAATTTCTTCAACAAGAAATTAGATATGTATTATTTACCAAAGTTGACTGGGAACGTCGCAGAAACGAACGTGTCATAAGCCAATGCAGAAAATGCCAGTCCTGGGGACATGCCACTTCTAACTGTCACCGTCGCCCTAAGTGCGTAAAATGTGCCGGAGAACATATGTCCTTTGAATGCGACAAACCTATCGATGACGCTCCAAAATGTATAAATTGCAGTGGGGCACATACAGCCAGTAACATTGAGTGTCCGGTATAGCAATTCCGGTTGAATCAAATTAATAAAAATAATGAAAAAGCCGCACCCCAGAGGCAACAACAATTCATTCCCGCCCCTCTGCCTCAACAAAACGCATGGGCTAATCGAAGAACAAATAACAACAATGAAGTTCCTGCAACAGCACCTGCTGTGTCTGAGCAATTGCCGAATCGCAACCCAAGTTCAAGTTCAAGGCCAACCGTTCCAAGAAGCACACAACAAATTTCAACAGGTATGACTGGAGATTTCAAAGACTTAATAAACGAGGTTAACAGATTAAATACACTAGTCGATCTAAAAGAAACAATTGCTGCCATAAGGCATTTAAATAATATGCTAGAGCCCGCACAAGATGCGATGGAAAAAATTACCATTATACAAGATTTCATAGCAAATGTTTTACCTTCTTATAAAATAAATGTTTAAAATTTCATATTGGAATGCTAATGGTATAATTAATAAAGCCACAGAACTCTGTTCTTACCTAGTAAAAGAAAATATCCACATAATGCTTATCACTGAAACTCGATTGCGAGAAAGCCATAAGTTAAAAATACCTAATTATAAAGTTTATAGATCCGATAGAACAAGAAATCGTGGGGGGGGCGTAGCTATGCTGGTTCGCTCCGGTGTTAGACACACCCCTCTCCCTATTATCGCGTCTAATATTGACAACATTTCTATCCAGCTACAAAACGGTACCGTGTTGGTGGGTGTATATAACTCACCCACTAATCAAGTATCGCCCGAATCTCTTCAAGAATTGTTTATGCAGCGAAGTGTACTGGTTTTTGGTGATCTAAATGCCAGACATGTATCCTGGTATAATTCTCGGAGTAATAAGAATGGTCGCACTGTTCTCAACTTCTCAGTCGAACAGAATATTGCCATAATTGCTCCCGAAACTCCCACCCACTTCCCGCTCAATAACATGACTCCTTCTACTATAGACATTATACTCAACAAAGACGTTCCCCACCCTATAAACCCTATTTCCATGCCACTATTATCCTCAGACCACAATCCTGTTCATTTTAACCTTCCACATCCTGACGCAGACAAAAATGAAAGGGTTAGAAAAATATACAATTACAAAACTACAAATTGGCGCAAATATCGGCAATTTATTAACGAAAATCTTATTATTAATAACAATATAAACTCACCAGGCGAAATAGATGAGGAAGTAACTCGTATCACTAATTTAATTAAAAAGGCCAGAGATAAAACAACGAAATTAATCTCGCAAAAACCAAGACAAGAACTCTTACCACAAGAAATATTAGACCTAATTACTTTCAAAAATAGGATACGGCGAAGATGGCAAGTTGGTAGGCGGGACATTGACAGAATTAGAATGCTTGACCTACAGCAAAATATTAAAGAAAAAATTGCTGCCCACAGAGAGAAGTCCTGGAACGACAAGATTCAGGCCCTGTCGAGAAAGGACAACTCTCTGTGGAGAATGTCTCGCTTACTGAAAAGACCCTTCGCCGCTATCCCCATACTAAATTATAACAATAAAATATATAATGAAGACCAAGAAAAAGCCGAAATCATAGCCAATTATATGCAACATAATAATACAGCCACCCCTAATTCTCAACCCTTTCATGACATAGTTACGAACAATACGCGGACGACTGCAGACAGAGTTCCTATCCCCCCCAATAAACTCCCTAAACTTTTTACCAATCCTTCCGAATTAAAAAATATTGTAAAGACATTCCCCAATAATAAAGCCCCCGGACTAGACACTATCCCCAATATCCTGCTTAAAAACCTTCCACAAAAAATGTTTTGTCAATTAACATACCTTATAAACTCAATTATTAAATGGCAATATTTCCCAGTAGACTGGAAGATAGGCATAATCATCCCTATCCTAAAACCGAGAAAACCGCCGACCTGTCCCACTAGCTATCGCCCTATCTGCCTGTTAAATACCCTCTCCAAACTAACGGAGAGGGTAATTCTCAGGATACTAAACAGAATAGTAGATAAAAAACGGCTAATCCCAACTTTTCAATTCGGTTTTAGGAAGGGCCACAGCACTACTCACGCGTTATGCAGAGTTGTGCAGGACGCATATAACGCTTACAATAAAAAACAGTGTACAGTCTTATTACTCCTCGACATCGAGAAAGCCTACGATACGGTCTGGCATAACGGGCTGCTATATAAGCTCGATAGCATCCTTGGATTGCCAAAATACCTAGTTGCACTTATCAAATCATATCTTAGGGGCAGATATATCACCGTCTGCATAAACAACGCTTACTCTACTCACACACGCTTATCGGCGGGTGTCCCCCAGGGGGCAATCCTTTCTCCCCTCCTTTATAACCTTTACACCTCCGACGTCCCCTCCCACCCAACTTCTAATATATTATTATACGCGGATGATACCGTGCTTTATGCCCAGTCATTTTATGCGCAGACCGCGACGGTTAAAGTGCGGTATCATCTCGATAAGCTCCTAACCTTTTTCAAACAATGGAAAATAACGATCAACAATACTAAAACACAGACAATTAATTTTAACAGGAAATTTACAAACATTAAGACCTTTAACAAACTGAAAATAGACGGACAGACAATTGAGGAGCAGAAGTCGGTCAGATATCTGGGGGTAACCCTAGATAAACGATTGAGTTTTGCTCCTCATGTGACCCAAATACTTAACAGAACTTACGCGACACTCAGCAAAATGTATCCTCTTATTAATAGGCGGAGTAAATTGTCCACAGAAAACAAACTTATGTTGTACAAAGTCATGCTTAGGCCGATACTGACCTATGCATGCGCCGCTTGGAATAACATCTCCGCCACCCAATGTAAGAGGATACAGACGACACAGAACAAATTAATCAGACTATTGACAAACGCTGATCGCTATACGCCGATAGCTGAACTACACCGAGCAACGAATCTCCCCATGATTCGGGAATACATAGACGAACTCTCTCAAGAGTTCTTTGCTAATAAATGTCAGCTATCGGCACTGACATCTAACATCACAGACATACGTATACACGATGAACCAACGCACACACACAGACTAATACACCAACGACTCCCTATATTTTTGCAAAGAAGATGACCTTTACTTTAACCCGACAAGACTTATTACTCAGACTAAAACAACAAACCCCCCAACTTCCATATCCCACCACCAACCCCTGCCCCCTACCCGTCGATACCATATAAATACTGTTATGATTTAACACTAATAAACAACAAACAAACTAAAAAGGATTTAAACAGGTTTTTATCTAATTTTTCCTGTACAAATTAATTTTAACATTTGCCTTCCAAATAATTCTATTATAAAAGAGCTTCTAGCTCATTTAAAACCGTGAGGTTAATATAATATCAATAATTGATATAAATTATAAGAAGTGTCAATATAAAAACTCACAATTAAAAGAGCTTTTTTCCTAATGAGGTCTCCAGCCATACCATCGGCTCTGTCACGTTTTATAGCGTGTTTTTACATGTTTTTAAGACGTGACAGTTTTAATCGTACAATGTACCTACATTATTACTATATGTTTTCATATACACCTCTAGGATAGGCCCATTTATTATAATTATTTAAATTAATAAAATATATATTTAAATGGAAAATGGTGGTAACAGTATCACTTGAATTTCTCTTCATTCTTCAACTTTCAACATTCAGCTTTCGATACATTTTTAAACATTTCTAAATTTTTACTATTGTTGTATGTTATATATTGCCTTCAGCTATTTATTAATTTTTTACATTTAATTATTTAATCACAGCTTAACGATAAATTGTCATATTCTGTATTTTTTTGGTCTTCAACCTAACCATAATTATTTAAAATATTTAATTAAACTTTCTGTAACGAAGTAGCTACATCCAACCATAAGGTGTAACATTTAAATTAATTAAAATCAAATCATTTCAATATAATAGAATCAAAAAACCAGATATATTTAACAGAGTAGTGTGTTTATCTGTGAGAATTGTATAAGTATCTATGACATTTTAATTATCTCTGAGTAGTCACAGTCGTACAGTTAGACAAGTACGTTGTAGATGCTTTTTTAATATGACTACTGGCGCCTAACCTAAAAATAAAAATTTTTCTGAATAATTTCCGAACCACGACCCAGTCTCCACAAACTAAACGAGAACCGGGCAACCTCAACTTCCTAACCTGCTGGGGGCAGAAGTTGGTGGTACAATACGGTTGAGACAAAACCAGGTATAATAAATTAAATTTAAATATAGATCTAAATTTTTTGAACAGGCTCGAATTTCAGATTTGAAAATTCTATAATTTTAGGTATTGCTTTGCTTTGTTTTATTTTGATTACGAGAAATTGTGTGATTGGTTCTTAAATTATTCTTTACATTATTAAGCATTTTCCTAATTCTCAGTTTGTTAGGTATTCTGTCGATTTCAAATGTAGTTTTTGAATCGAATGTCTTTTAGGAGTTATTATTTTCATTTGTAATTTCGAATTATGTTTCAAGGTGTTAAAATCTACGGTTGTCAAATTAGGTTTTTTGGTGGTATGCGATTTTGAATCCGAAAGAGAATTATTAACTAGTTGATTGGCATTGTCATTAAGATTAAAAATTGATTTAAATTTTTGTATCGGTTCTAGTTCTAAGTCTGAAAAATTGATAGATTTCGGGATGGTATTTGCGTTGATTACTGTTGTGAAAAATGCTCCGTTTTCATTCACTTTAATCAGTCGGAGACTGGGTACCCCTCCGACTTTTTCTTTTATTTTATTATTAATTTTTGAGTTTTTTAATTTAAATATATTACACACACACACACACACATTGTTTGTTGGCACGCCTTTTCTACGGTCTATCACTGAAAAGAAAGGGAATAAAGTGGTCATGCGCAAGAGAGCAGAAAAGGATGAGATCATGAAAAGTATAACGGCCGGTCGGTCATTTTTAGTGCACTAAACAAAATTCTAACTAATCTTTTAATCATAATAATTGTTAAATCAAAGTGCAGTGATTACACCTACAAGCAACGCATGATTGTCCTTAACCACCGTGGATGCCAGGGAGAGCTCTCCAACGAAGCCATAGCAACGGCCGAAGGTAAGCCTGCACTCCATGTGTGTTATTTTTTTGAACAGCTATCAAAAAATTTTATATACGGTCCTTCTAAGTTTCCACGGTTGAAACAAAGAGCATTAGGTAAACGAACTTTCTCTTTTTCCTGAGCCAACAGTATAGCTTCAGTGTTCCGCAAATTACATTTTAATTTAAATGTTCTTTCCATACGTGGTCCTATAGAAATTAAATTTTTATTTTTGTTTTCACGAGGGACCTTTGAAATGGGAATTTGAGAATTGCAAATATTTTTTGGTGGTGGTTCTGGTAAATTCTGATTTACTTCAAAAAGAGGAACAGTTTTAAAATTAGTAATTAATTGATTCTTGTTCATATCAATAACACATTTATAATGTTTAAAAAAGTCGACTCCTAATAATCCGTCGAATTCGATGTCTAAATCGCAAATGTATACTTTATGCGGATCATTAGCTGTAAAAGGTATAAGAACAGATTCGGTTATCGCAATTTTTTGTTCTGTTATACCTTGTATAACAACGTTCTCGGGAGATCTGTGTTTGTTATTTTCTGCAAGCTTTGGTTTAAATATTGATATGCCTGCGCCGGTATCGACTAACATTTTGAACCTGTTTGTAACGCCTTTAATATAATAGAGGTTCCTTGAATTTACAGTTAGAGATGGATACGAGATTACATTAAAATTTGTTCTAGATGGTTCAGGGACGGACTGGGGTTGTCCTTTAAATTCATGGTTTGAATTTGACTAGAAATTTGGTCGATTTGGGAATCCGGTTGTTGTGTTGGAGTATCTGTAGGATACTCCGGGCCTTGGTAAAAATCCGGTTGATTAAAAGAATAATCCGTATGAGGGTTAGGTGAATAATCGAAACAATTTTCGTATTAATTTGGTGGGTAATCAATATGATTCTCGTATTGGTCTGGTTGATTATAAGCATGTGGATTTTGATAATCCCCATTACCAGTAAAAGATTCTTGGGAATGTACCTCATTATTAAAATTATAATTATTTTGGAAATTTTCAAAACTATCAAATTGTTGGTAGCTTTAATCACAATGAGGATTATAATTGTCATAATTTTGTGCATCATAGTAATTATCAAAATTAGCATGGTGAGTTTTTTGAGGGTTTTGACGGTTAAAATTTTGAAGGTTGTTGATTGGGAGGTCTTTGTTGATAATTTGGATTAGGTCTTATCATATAACGCCTATTTTGTTGGGGAGAATTATTTTGCGAGAAATTTTGTTGCGGGACAAAGTTGCCTGGGCTATAATAATTTGATGGACTTTGAAAATTTGGCCTAGAAAATTGTTGGAAATTGGGCCTAGGAAATTGTGTTGGAGTTCCACCAAAATTGTTTTGCCTGTAGTTGGAATTTTGCTGTGAAAATTGCCTTGCTCGACACTCATTAAAATTGTGTCCATTTCTTTTACAGTAGTTGCAAAACTGCTGTGAATTTGGACGTCTTTGCTGGGTTTGCACGGAATTTTTGTTAACTGATTTATTGGGAAATTTTTGTGATTCGAAATATGAGAGTTGAAGTTCTCGTTTAACTCTACTAATAGCATATTTCTGGGGTTACCTGCATGAATTATTTGACCTAATTTGGGTTCAAGTCCGGTAAGTAACGTATCCAATGTCATCGTTTCGATAAGGCGTGATTGTGCATTTTTCTCTTCTAATGTCAAGGATTGTTTTTGCACAGCAGCGTATATTTTGGCGTTATGAGTTTGAAGTCGAGAAATAAAAATAAGTGCGGTTTCATTTTGCAACTGATGAACTCTTTGCAGATCCTGTATACGCGCTGTTAGGTCGCGTGAATCGCCAAAGTGCGCCTCGAGCAAGCTTTTTATTTCTGCCCAAGTAGCAGGGTTTCGCGAATTTATGAGCTCTGGCGCTTTTCCGCGAAGCTTAATTTTTATATGTAGAGTCACTAAAATTCTCTGATCGTCTACTGCCATGCCTTAAGCATGAACACACGCAGAGATAAATGTATGCAAAATTATGGGGTTCCCATCGAACTCAGGTATTATGGAAAAGATTTCACTTGTAGGGTTCGATGTTTACTGTTTCATTCATTGTAACGTTCTGTGTTTCATTTCCAGTGAGTTGATTGCCAGTCATTTTTAATAGGTTATTATTTAACTTTTAAAGAAAGGAAATTTTAATTAATTTAAAAAAAAAATTTTATGAGGTGAAAATCAGAATGATACGGCACTGGTGTGACAAATGTTTCACAAACTTATAATTTACTGATTAGCTTGGAATGCGTTTCAATGCAAAATAAATGTTAACTCTGAAATATTTCTGTGTTGTAAAATTGAACTTGAAATTTGATATGCTTGAGTGTATTAAATTTCTTGATAAGTTTAATGAGAAGTTGAAATGTACTGATTAGTCTAACGAACTTTCGCTAATCTGGGTTATAGAACTGTTGTTTCTATATTACGTTACGTACAAATTGAAATAAATTGAATGAATGGGTTTGAATAAATGTTAAATGTAAAGTACAAAATAAAACGAGATGATTCTTATTTGTACTTACATTAACGTTTTCATCTCCGTGGAGTCTCGTAGTTGAATGCGACTTCGTAAAGCGGGCTCCGTCTGTCTGACGTCGAAGACACCAACTTGTGTGACCAGGGATGATTTCTTACTTGCTAAAGTGTTGTTGTTTGTTGAGTGATTACTTCTTGTGTGATTGCTTCTTAAAATTAATTGTTGCTTTTATTGTTGAAATGTTGCTTATTGATTTGTTGCTTGTTGCTTGAAAATATTGTTTCTTTGATTGTTGAGTTGTTGTGTGCTGTGTCCGTGTTATTTTTCTTCTTAAAGAATTGAAATTCACCACTAATGTCCTAAAGTTCCCCTTGTTCTTCCAGACTTTCCCTCCAGTAAGGCACCTTTTTGCAGATGTTGTCCTTGTTCTTTCGGGTAGTTTTTCTGGTAGTTAGGCTCCGGTACAGGGTGTTTTGAAGATCCGTTCCGACTGCACCAAATTTTGCTAGATCACAAGCGACACAACTGACTTTTTAAAAAACTTTATTTACTTGAAAGGATAGTAATTACTATCCTGAACAAAATGAAACAAAATGATTAACTTAAGACTAAGTGACTATGAAGACTGAAGTACAAATGTTATTTTAGATATTTTTATAAGATTAAAAGTGCTGACTTGAAGAGTCTTAGAACAAAGGAATATTGTGAACGAGCCTGTGAATCAGGTCATGTTGAGTTAGCAAAAGGAGCAGCTGCCATATGAAATATGATACGCCTGATAAGGCTACTTTCATATGACTCTAAATATTATAAGTTACTTGGTCATATTTTATATAACATATGTACTAGAAGACAAGATATCAAATTATTTATAATATTTTTCAAACCCACCCACCACCCTTACTCCATTACTAAAGGGGTTGATAAAATAAAATTGACATATTCACTTGAACCTGTACACCTGTGTACCATAACCACATCTGGAACTAGATTATATTTTGAGATGATTCCGTTGTAGGGTTGGAGGTTAATTAGGGTAATTAGGGGTAGATAGGGGAAAATAAGTAAAGCAAGCTAGTAAGACTACAGAAATTTAGGACTTGGTGTATATACTAGGAGCGAAGGTCTCAGGTTTTTTGTAATAGTTTCCATCCCCCACCATCACCACTCCCTTATTAAAATAGTTGATAAAATTAAATTTAGATTTTCACTTGAAATTTGGTATATATTATAACGATATTTGAAACCAAATTATATTTTGACATGATTGCGTTAAAGTAGTGGGGGGTAAGTAGAGGTAATATGGAAAAAAGTAAAGCGAGCTGGTAAGAGTACAGAAACTTGATATTCGGCGTATGTCCTAGAAGCCACGGTCTCAGATTTTTTAATAATATTTTTCAACCACCACCCTTACTCCATTATTAAAGGGGTTGGTAAAATAACATTGAGATATTAACTTGAAATATGGTTGACGCATATATTATAACGATTATAACGATGATTCCGTTGAAGTGTTGGGGGTTAAATATGAGTATATAGGGGAAAATAAGTAAATCAAGCAGGTAAGAGTACAGAAATCTGGGATTTGGAGTATATACTAGAAACCAAGGCCGCAAATTTCTTTCTAATATTATTCAAACCCCGCCATCTCCGCTCCATTGATAACATGGAATTGAGATATTCACTTAAAGTTAGGACAATAATTATGTATTGTCATGACATGAGATTGAGATGATTCCATTGAAGGGGTGGGAGTAGGCAGGTTGGGAGTAGGCAGGTTGGGAGTAGGCAGGTTGTGAGTAGGGTAAAATAAGTAGGGTAAACTGGAAACGTCATTTTTATCGTATATAATGGAAACCAACGCCTCAAACTTTTCTATGACATCTGTTCCAAATATTATTAAAATTCTATGACCATTAATTTCCACGTCTAGAGTGCAAATCTAGTCAAGATGTTTCCTTTAAAGTGACTTGAATGAAAAGTCTGGATGTGGAAGTAGTGATTCCTTATGCAGCGGTTTATTAATTTAGTTTGGAAGAACAAACACGGTGGAAATAAATCATTCCATTTCGTCAGTTAATTAAATATTTTGTATATTCTTATTATAAGATTGCATTCAATATAATAAAAAATATTAGATATTTCTTAAATGGAAAAATTTAACGCCAATTATGCATGTCAAGCCTCTCATATTCCCAGAGTGACGAATTACCCAGTCCAAATTCTGACGTAGGTCGGTAAAAGTTATAAGAAACCAAACAGTTTGAAGCAGTAAACTAGGCAACATTGTTGGATGCCACAATGCTATGGTTTATTAAAGTTTTACACAGAGAGGGGTGCCACTCTGTTCAAACGTCTTTTATATACGACCATTACTCATCATGATGTGAGAGTATAAAACAGATGCTAGAATTACATTCATCAACATGGGTGCCTCTTGGCAAATAAACAAGTAAATATATATATAATAAAACCAGAAAGGTAGTCTTGACTGACTAGTTAAGCAGAAAAAGTAAATTTTTTCTTGAGGTTGCAGTCAGAAGTGTAAAGTTGTTATGGCCAAACACACAAAGAAAACTCTTCGTTACTTGTCAAGCTTTCGGAAATGTTTATTTCCTTTCTCAAGACATTAAAATGAGGATGTTTGTTGAGGTGAACCACAAAAATAGAAATAAAATCATCCTCGAGGAAAAACATAGAAGGTTAAAATATTCTTATAAACTATACCATATTAATAATTTAAAAGCATTTTAGTGCGAAAATCTTAAAACAATCACATTTTAAAATAGATATACACGGTGATTCACGTAGGCCATTCATTAGAAGTTTTTCAACTTGCAGTTGGATTAGAAACTTGAAATTTGGTATGCAGCCACAATCGATCATGCCCGTTCTATCTAAAATATTTACAGTCCTCCAACTATACAGGGTGTGCCAAAAATTGGTACCAACTTTCTTAGTTTAAATGGAAACCTATATTTTTCTTTACATGGTTCGATTGGTCTTCTAATTCTGAGTTTAGAAAACTTAAGTCATGTTAACTTATCTATTACAATTTTTGATATATGTCCAATTTTTTGAAAAAAATTGCCGCTGTAGTAGTTTACGAACAAATTTTTATCTCGCATACCTTTCAAAATAATGAAACCAAATTTGTGAAGCAGTTAGCTGGAAGTCCAGGCTAACTTTTGATGTCTCATTGGTGGTCCCATTTTGTACCATATGGGCGCAGTCGATTTTCAAATGTCGCAATCAAAAATTGTCAAAAAGTCAATTTTTTCAAATGGCACCTACTATTTTTTTTTTCACACCATTGGAAAGAAAATTGAATTTTAGGGTGAGTTACTTAAGCATTCCCTATACCTAACTTCACCCCATATCGAGTTATTCAATAAAAATCAAGAAATACCTTATCTTGCCGAGAGATTCCTTACTTCATCAAGTATGCCATGGAAACAAAAGACAGTTGTAATAATTTTTAAAGAAAAATATGGATTCTTATTTAATTACACACAATACCAACAAATTATTATAAACGAACAAGAAGAATGTTGACGAAATTCTGTCAGTGAAAATGGTGCACACATTGAGCATTTGTATTGAAATAATTATTTTGTTAATCTGTTTAACTGTTGTTATTTTGTTGTTATTATTTATTATTGCAATACGATTTTTGAATAAAAATTAAAATTAAATGATTGTTTCCAAAGCCTACTACCCTTGAGAAAAAAAAACAATATTTTTTTCAAAAAATGCCAATAACTCAAAAACGACTGTAGATAGACATACACAATGTTAATAAAAGTGGCCTTAAAATTCAATTTTGCATTGATTTCTGGCGTCAGAAATGGTAGGCGCAAAGATGTGCTACGCAATCTGTTGAAAGTAGAATAATAGAATATTTGAACAAAAATATGGTGGTCACATTGAACATTTACGTCAGAATTTCGTCAACATTGTTCTTGTTCGTTAATAATAATTTGTTGGTGTTGTGTGTTATTAAATAAGAATCCATATTTTTCTTTAAAAATCATTACAACTGTCTTTTGCTTCCATGGCATACTTGATGAAGTAAGGAATCTCTCGGCAAGATAAGGTATTTCTTGATTTTTATTGAATAACTCGATATGGGGCGAAGTTAGGTATAGGGAATGCTTAAGTAACTCACCCTAAAATTCAATTTTCTTTCGAATGGTGTGAAAAAAAATAGTAGGTGCCATTTGAAAAAATTGTCTTTTTGACAATTTTTGATTGCGACATTTGAAAATCGACTGCGCCCATATGGTACAAAATGGGACCACCGATGGGACATCAAAAGTTAGCCTGGACCTCCAGCTAACTGCTTCACAAATTTGGATTCATAATTTTGAAAGGTTTGCGAGATACAAATTTGTTCGTAAACTACTACAGCGGCAATTTTTTTCAAAAAATTGGACATATGTCAAAAATTGTAATAGATAAGTTAACATAACTTAGGTTCTCTAAACTCAGAATTAGAGGACAAATCGAACCATGTAAAGAAAAATATAGGTTTCCATTTAAAATAAGAAAGTTGGTACCAATTTTTGGCACACCCTGTATAGTTGGAGGACTAGAAATATTTTAGATAGAACGGGAATGATCGAATATGGCTGCATACCAAATTTCAAGTTTCTAATCCAACTGCAAGTTGAAAAACTTCTAATGAATGGCCTACGTGAATCACCCTGTATATCAATACATTTTGTTAACATTAGGCGTCTACTAGTGAAGGTAAGGAGAAACAATTCTACGAAAAAATTTTATATATATATATATATATATATATATATATATATATATATATATATATATATATATATATATATATATATATATATATATAAAACACATATGTTATTACAAATACAAAAATATACAATACAAATAACATTACAAGAATTAGTATACAAACACAATCAAAAAAATATTATTTTCCAAGAAATATGTAAAATTGCCTTGGTCAAATCGGTCTTATAAAGACACTCCACCGGAACAATTCAATTTGTAATTTTCCGCATGGTGGGCGACTAGAATTGTTTTTATAATTATGTTTATAAGATTTTTTTTATATTCATTTGTTACCAATGTCAATAAAATAGAATAATATATTGAATTTAAAAAATTCGATTAAAAATTTTATTTACCGTATCAAACTGAAGATACAATGGATCACTAAAGCCTAATAATAATAATAATAATAATTTTATTATTCTTCATAAAATATTACATTTTATAGACAGGTTAAAGAATATAAATAATTAAGTTATATAAAGAATAAAATAGCAAAATACAATACCTAGTAGTAAAGGACAGACAGTATAGATAGTGGCAAACTTACATGAAATTATTAGCTAGAGTCTGGTCAAGTTTAAAAAGGCCGTTGTATGAATCAATATTGCACATAGGTTTTCACTATCTCTTGCACACAAACTTAAAGCCATAGTCTAAAGACATTGTCAATGTATGTCTACCAAGATTCTTTCCCACTTCTTTTGAGACGGAAATATGAAATGTACACTGAGGAGTGAGAAACATAGTCATAAGCTCAGCGATTCTCAAACTGAGTGATTTGACGACGAATATTATTTATTTCCGTGAACTAACACCACTACCTTAAATATGAAAAACGTCTTTATATGAAATATTTAAGTTATTTTTAGTGGTAAATAGTGGATATTCATCCATAAAACGAACAATATCAAACCATTAAGTCTTACAACTTTCTATTACGTACATAATACACGTCTTAGAGCTGAACAAAGGTAGGATCGCCTAGCTCAATCGGTAAGATGCTCGATCGAGCAATAAATATAAATGGGGTTGGTGCGGGATCGATCCCCAGCACTTCTACTTTTTTTTTATTTGATTAAGCTCTATTAAAAGTTAATCATTTTCGTTCCTTAATTTTTATTTTATTAAACTGCGCCTCGAGTTTTGTTAAAACTTTATTTTCCCCAAAAATGCGTCTTTTATTACTGCTAGCGTGTGTTTATCTCTAATAAAATCATTCTTACGTTATATATTAATACATGAATGGTGAAACGTGCGTCGAGTAGATAAATTGTTTAAGTGTAGTGTTTTAGTGTTTATGAAAACGTGTCAATGCGTTGTTCTTTCAGAATTGTTTTAATTTATTGGTTTTAAAATTATTGTTATTTTTTTAATATTTATTTTGTCAACCAGAATTTTTATTTATTACCGCTAAAAGAAAAATAATTTATTTTCGTTATTCTCATAGAGATTTCAGATTTTTTTTTGTTATATGAAATGTTTTATTTTTACTGACATATTTCCCCTACTAATACTACGATCCTATCCTTTCCTGGCAAGAAATGCCCAAACCTTCCCGTGTCTCTTGCTGGACTGTAGCAATATTAGTCTTTGATTTCTTTTTCTGATCACTCATTGTTATTGACTGAATTGGGCAATTCATTTTTTGTTATCAGTTTCATTTGTGTCCGAACCTATATACCTACAGTGTCCGTCCTAAAGTTGGCTACATATCGGAAAAATTTGTATTATTGAGATTTCTAAAAAATGCTATATTGGTGGTTCGTTTCTTTTTTTACATGCAAATACCACATATTTCTGAGCGGAAATCTACGGTCTCAGAGAACATTCATGAAATGTCCGATCTAGGTACGATTCGAAGATATAATTTTGGAAAAATACGTACATTATCTGGAATGACCTTGCTCTAAATGTATTCTGACTGAGATTGCAGAAAAACAAAGAAAAGCATACAATTTTTTTTTCAAACATTTTTGTATTTTTAAAAATTCATTTTATATTTACATTACATTTGCAGGCATATTTCTTACATATTCTGGTGATTTTAAAAGCAATGGAAAGCCTACTCTACCTAGAATACTAAAATAATACGCGTATAGAAAGAATAAGATTTCCATTTCTCGTATAAATAAAAATGTTCCCATTTAATGGGTACTTACCAAATCAAGTGAATGTTAGTTGTCGCATCAAAATCAGTAAGATGACGATACCAGATGAACTTGAGGCAAGATGTAGGCCTGAACAAACAGATGTGATTGATGAAGAAAAATTACTCCGATTTACCTGTGGCTTGCGAAAATCACGAAAATGTTAGTGAAGTTGTAGAATTTATTCAACCTCAGGTAAAAATGGAATTGCCATGGTCAAATCGGTCTTATAAATACACTCCACCGGAACAATTCAATTTGTAATTTTCCACGTGGTGGGCGACTAGAATTGTTTTTATAATTATGTTTATAAGATTTTTTATATTCATTTGTTACCGATGTCAATAAAATAGAATAATATATTGAATATAAAAAAATCGATTAAAAATTTTATTTACCGTATCAAACTGAAGATACAATGGATCGCTAAAGCCTAAATAATAATAATAATAATTTTATTATTCTTCAGAAAATATTACATTTTATATACAGGTTAAAGAATAGAAATAATTAAGTTGTATGAAGAATAAAATAGCAAAATACAATACCTAGTAGTAAAGGACAGACAGTATAGATAGTGGCAAACTTACATGAAATTATTAGCTAGAGTCGGGTCAAGTTTAAAAAGACCGTTGTATGAATTAATATTGCACATACGTTTTCACTATCTCTTGCACACAAACTTAAAGCCATAGCCTAAAGACATTGTCAATGTATGTCTACCAATATTCTTTCCCACTTCTTTTGAGACGGAAATATGAAATGTACACTGAGGAGTGAGAAACATAGTCATAAGCTCAGCCATTCTCAAACTGTGTGTTTTAACGACGAATCTTATTTCTTTCCGTGAACTAACACCACCACCCTAAATATGAAAAACGTCTTTATATGAAATATTTAAGTTATTTTTAGTGGCAAATAGTGGATATTCATCCGTTAAACGAACAATATCAAACCACTAAGTCTTACAATTTTCTATTACGTACATAATACACGTCTTAGAGCAGAAGAAAGGTAGGATCGCCTAGCTCAATCGGTAAGATGCTTGATCGAGCAGTAATAGTAGGGGAGCCCACGATGCTAAATGGGGATTTACTCGAGCGTCGTAGGGAACTATTTGATTTTGAAGATTAGATGGCAGAAAGAAAAAAAGGTTATATGATGTATACCCTTTCTCCGGTGGGGGAAGCGTCTACAGGCTTTCAAAAATGTAAAAAAAAACAATCACATGGAAATACTCGAGCGCGTCAGATATTGATAGTGTATATGCCCCACGTGTCTCCGATGACGGAGGTATGTTAATCTGCCGGTTTGCATGGTGGGAGCGGCCGCACGGAAGTGTTAAAAATGGGAAAAATAAAAATTTACTCGAGCGCGTCAGATATTCAGAGGGGATGTCAAGTGAACCCGAACGAAGCTCCCATTCAAAAGACTGACGATTCGGATGTGACGCAAGCTTGTGGCGGCTTTTTGAAAATGCAAAGGAAAATAGCCATTTTGAAATACTCGAGCGCGTCAAATTTTCATACAGATGGTTTAGCTTGATGTCCTGGTCGTGCTGATCAATAATCTGACGATTATTTGGAGGGATTTTCTTAATCTGACGGTTTGAAAAAAAATATTTTTATGATTTTTTTTTAACCACTGAATGTGATAAATAAAATGCACGGAAAATAGCATGCAAATAAAAAAAAATTAACAAATTTGGTTGAAATTTGTAAAGAAAGTTTTTTATTTTATTTTCTGCACACGTAAATCTATTTCTTTTAATTATAATACATATAAACACATATATTACATGTATATATACTTTCGGTAATCTCTTTCTCTGATAAAATTGACAATGATAAATAAATAACAGGTAAAAAAATTTTGACCGAGGTTAAAAAAAAATGATATTTTTAAACTTTTTGATAGTTTTATTGGTCGGTGATAACTTTACAGAATTCACAAAAAATTAATGAAACAAAATAAACATGTTAAAAATATTTTGTTTTGATCTTCATCTTCATCCGTGGAATTATCATCATACAGCAAGTCTGGTTCGATTTGATCATCAATTTCATCCACAGCCTGCATATCTATAACAAGAAATCGTTTATAATACTTGACAATATATTTTTTATTTAATGAAAAGCGTATTATTCAAGTATTGAAAAGCAAATGTACCTGAATCTGGAGTATCCCCTAGAATATCTGGTGTTATGACTACATCTTCATATACTTCTGGTAATTGAGCACCAATGGCGTGATGTCTGGCGTGTGGGAACGGTGCAAGAGAGTGAGAGACAGAGAAAGAGTGAAAGGGAGAGAGATGCGCGGAGTGGAGAATACGTGCTTCACTGCGGTGTACGCGCTAAACTTTATTGACGATTTTTGTTACTTCGGCTTGTGGAAATCGGCAGATTATATTTTTTCCATTATCCTTGAATTATTTCCTTCAAAACAAAAAAAATTCGACCGCGCTCGAGAATGTCGAGGTGACGTTTTTTTTTTTGCAAGTTTGTGACCCTCCCACTCCCTTGCGTAACGCTGAAATCGTCAGATTATTGAAACGCACACTTTTCAGCATGTAATTAACCCATCACACCTTAATCTGACGCGCTCGAGTATTTCGAACTATGGATTTTTTTTTACTATTCTGATCGGCTGCCCTACACGCGCGGCCCTATATAGAGGGCTTAGATATGGTGGAGGTACCCAACAGGGTGCAAGGTATTCCCTATATGTTAATCTGCCGCGCTTGAGTAAATCCCAAAATCCCCTATTGGGCTCCCCTACTATAAATATAAATGAGGTTGGTGCGGGATCGATCCCCAGCACTTCTACTTTTTTTTTATTTGATTAAGCTCTATTAAAAGTTAATAATTTTCGTTCTATAAGTTTTATTTTATTAAACTGCGCCTCGACTTTTGTTAAAACTTTATTTTCCCCATAAACGTGTCTTTTATTACTACTAGCGTGTGTTTATCTCTAATAAAATCTTTCTTACGTTATATATTAATACATGAATGGTGAAACGTGCGTCGAGTAGATAAATTGTTCAAGTGTAGTGTTTTAGTGTTTATGAAAACGTGTCAATGCGTTGTTTTTTCAGAATTGTTTTAATTTGTTTGTTTTAAAATTATTGTTATTTTCTTTAATATTTATTTTGTCAAACAGAATTTTTATTTATTACCGCTAGAAGAAAAATAAGTTATTTTCGTTATTCTCATAGAGATTTCAGATTTTTTTTTGTTATATGAAATATTTGATTTTTACTGACATATTTCCCCTACTAATACTACGATCCTATCCTTTTCTGGCAAGAAATGCCCAAACCTTCCCGTGTCTCTTGCTGGACTGTAACAATGTTAGTCTTTGATTTCTTTTCCTGATCACTCATTGTTATTGACTGAATTGGGCAATTCATTTTTTGTAATCAGTTTCATTTGTGCCCTAACCTATATACCTACAGTGTCCGTCTTAAAGTTGGCTACATATCGGAAAAATTATTATTAATAGAGTCATTGAAAGCGGAGTTTGCCCACCTGAATTTAAAACTGCGGTTATAAAACCATTGTTTAAAAGTGGCGATAAAAATCTGGTATCAAATTATCGTTCTATATCTTTATTTACAAACTTAACAGAAACATTTGAAAAAGTTATTAAAATTAGAATAATAAAATATTTAAATAAATACAATTTGATGTCAGCTAAACAATTTGGATTCAGGGAGGGTAAGTGCACCCAGGATGCCATTTCTTTTCTCACCGGCAACATTTACAATGCATTAGATAAAAGCAAAGCATCGCTTTGTGTATTCTTAGATCTAGCCAATGCCTTTAACACTGTCAGCCATGTCCAGCTGTTGGAGACTCTGGATTATTTTGGACTTAGAGGAAAGGTGCATGATTTGATTGCCAGTTATCTGAGTGATAGAGCACAATTTCTTAAAATTAATGACAGTATCAGCAATTACAGAGTTGTGACATACGGTGTACCCCAAGGAATCGTGTTGGGTCCAATTCTCTTTGTTATTTATTTTAATCATTTATTAACCATTCGTAGCTCTGGCAAAATAATTAGTTTTGCAGATGATACGGCAATCTTTTATGAAGCACCATCTTGGACTGATCAAAAAGCAAAAGCAGAAAATGATTTAAAAAATTTAATAAATTGGTTTGACCATAAACTGTTGACTATTAACTATAAAAAAAACTACTTATGTTCCTTTCAACTGCAACAAAAGTAATTTACCTGGCTATGATAAACTTGAAATATATTCCAATGGTGACTTAATTGAAATAAGTAGTTCCAGTTTTACTAAATATTTAGGGGTCTACATAGATCAACATCTAAAATGGGACATGCATATTAATTCTGTCACCAAAACACTTAGAAGCATACTATATAAATTTAAATTCTTAAATAAAATATTGGACATAAAGCAAATGAAAATCATATACCAAGCACTAGTAGAGTCCAGACTATCTTATGGAATCTTGGGATGGGGTGGTGCTTTGAATATTCATATAATAATGCTTGAAATAACACAAAAGCAATTTCTAAAAATAATGTTGAATAAAATTCCAACGTATTCCAACGTATCCTACTTTTTACAGAATGCAGACTCTTTGATGTTAGGCAAATATATTTTTTTCAGATTATCGTTCACCAATTTAAAAATAAAACTAATTTGGAGTTACTCAGCCATACATATACAACAAGAGGTAAAACTAATTTTCAAGCAAAAATTCCTCCCTCTGCTAAAACTATAGGTCAAAGAAGTTATATCTTTCTTTCTCCTCGCCTTTATAATATCTTGCCAACTGATATAAAACAGTCTAATTGATTAAAACATTTTAAATATAAATGCAAAATATATATTCTAAACTTGGACAGAGATTTTACCCATTCCCTGATCAACCTAAAAAAAAATTAAGAAAAATGATGAAAAACAAAATTAATGTAATAGTCAAGTTCAGATATTCTCGCATTTAGATGCATTTAGATGTACTTTCAGAAATATTTTCAACAGTTATACTACATGTCTTGATTTTATATATAATAAGAAAGCACACAGATTCATTATCTATGAATAGGTGAACCCACGTACAAATTAATTTTTGTGGCTTTTTTTCTGTTTATTTATAAATATTGCTTTACTGTAGTGTTTCTTCTGAGAATTATTATGTGTTAGTTATTTAAGTATAGTTCTGTATTTATGTATCTACATATCTACTTACTCAAGTTTTCAGAAATGTGTGTATTTTTATATTATAAATAAACATATTATTATTATTATCCGCCATTATGAATTTCCCAAATTGGACTTCAGATTGGTGATCAGCGACCCCAGAAACCCCCGAGTAACCATTTTCGTTTAATTTTATGGCATATTGTGTATGATAACAAATTTTTCAATTAATTTAATTAAATTGGCCAATTATCGGAAAAGAAATGAAACCAAACATTTCCGCAAAAAAATAAAAGGTACTGTTTTTTTTAAATGCCTTTCTGAACTCTCTGCAACAAGAATTAAGTCAATTGACCCTGTACCTTTTTTTTTGAGCTTTTCAGGTTTTTCATGCTAAAATGACGCGACTATATGGAGTCCTTGTTGTATTCTATATGCACTTTTTCTTCATAAAATTTTTCGATATCTTAACAATTTGACCCATTTTTCGGTACCACCGTTTTTTACAGTCCTGCCAAACCGGTGATCACATGACATGTGTCAAAATGTAATTTTTTGTTGTTGGACATGCATAAATAAACTCCCAATAGAGTTTTTTGTAAAAAATACATTTTTTCCCATATGTAGCCAACTTTATGGACACTGCATAATCAGAATTCCACTAAATCAATAATCTGAACATTTTATGATAATATTTTTCTTATTTTTTTAAAATTATTTAGCGACATCATTGCTGAGAACTGTTTGAGAACTACTGGTATTTCTTATGCATCAAATAAAATCTTAGTTCAGACGTTTTAGCGGCCATGACACACGTCAGTTTAAATTGTACCCGACTCTAGAAACTGGTAATATTCCTGTATATTATAAAAGCAATTATCTATTAAAATTCTTCTAAGTTTACTTTTAAATTGACTTACTAGAAGATTTCCGAAGTGACTAGGCAATGTGTTGAATAAACTAATACCTATGGAATTATTCTTTTGGAGTATATGCTGAGGTGTTATCAGGTTATGTTCATTTCTAGTGTCATGTTGATGTATCTCTTTATAGGTAGTACACTTATTTATATTTTGTTTGGTGTAGATAACATTCGGATACACTATAATGGAAAACAGGAACATCGTTAGCGATATATATATATGAAAAATACTAGGTTCCCGGGTTGAACCGCGTCTGAGATTATTGGAGACTCCAATAATCTCAGACGCGGTTCAACCCGTGAACCTAGTATTTTTCATATAGACAACCGCGGAAACCTATCCGAACATTTCATATATATATATATATATATATATATGTCAAGCGAGACTATTGGGGGTCCGATTTTCAGGTCTAATGCCACGATTGGAGTCATTTCACTACCTTTGGGGTCAGACCCCGAAGGTTGGCTTCATGCAATGGTACTATTGAGGACAATTTTTATCCCCACTTCATTAAATAGCGAGTTGAGGGGAGGCGATCGTCGCGCTCTTGAATGTAGACATCTATGGAAACTTCAATGAACTATTGTATACATCTATGAGAGCTTCATATTGTGTTTGTCTGAACTAATCTCAAGTAGCACGGTGTAATGTAGGTTGCATATAGGTATTAAGTTATTTTTAAATTAATATAAATCACATCTCTGCACTATTATTGTTGGTTGCATATATATACATATTATTATTTTTATATTAATGTAGGTCAGTAAATAAATTGTGTTATATCAGTATTTAGGTTACGATCATTATTGATAATTGAAAATTAAAATAAAACATTTTATTGAATGCCCATCAAAATTATTTTAACAAAAAAGTTAACTTACCAAACGAATCACTTGTCTTTAATATCTAACGATTATTGCAGGAATTATACAACTGAAATATTGAATCATCAATATTGCTTATCACTAATTAATACCAGTATTATATTACGAAGAATTTTCAGATTCAGACACAGACAAACACAATGAAACTATCACTAATACTGCACTTCGTAAACCCGCCCATTAACAATAATTTTGCATTGGAAAATATGCTACAAACACACACACACACTACATTATCAAGTTCTCCCGTCAAAGAGACAATTGAGGTCCTATATCAGCTGATGTCCGATACTCGAGTATGTCCGATCGCGTCGATAGTAACCTGTGATCTGTGATAGTCAGTTTGTTCATTTGTGTTGATTTATAGCAACTTTGAAGCACGTTATCTCTCTCACACTCACGTTACTTGTGATAGCGCTATCTTTATTTAACTGCTTGAAGCTGCTTTGAATCAACACAAATGAACAAACCTAGTAACTGATGAAATATTTACTATCTGCACGACTCTGTATTTAGTTCTAAAGTTGTATAAAGAGCGGTAATGCCTTGATCACACTTCAACCACTGTCTACTATCATAAACTTGTTGTATAAAGGAAAATCAATGGTTTATGCCAGATTCCATAGTAAAATAATTGAACCCTGACGGTTTCAATAATCTAACCTCACAATTTAATACACAATCATATTCGTGTTTGCCTTGTCAAAATAAAAAAAATGGGACCTATAAATCATGAAGACTTTTTTTGGTGGAATCTGAACTACATAAAAATCCACGAATATTCCGACCCAGGGTAAATCACTTTAACAAATGATCTGAAGAAGAATTTTACGACAGATTTCGTCTAACAGAATAAGTATATTGTACAAGATATCTGTAACCAAATAAACATTTCTTCACTAACAAAAAGGTAAATAAGACTATATGAATAAGATTAACTTATTTAACTGTATAATCATTTATTTACAGAAACAAAGCTCTTTCTTCGGAGGATATGCTTCTCACATTATGATATTTATACAATTGGATCTATGTTAATAGTAGGTAGGAAGTGATTTTTCTGGAGCACATAAATCAACAGCGAGCAGAGTTATAAACAAAGTGTCAAAAGCAATAGCCTTATTAAGAAATCAGTATATACAATTTCCGGTGAACGAGAAAGACATTGAGTGTTTGTGACTTTTATAAGAAAGCTAAGTTTCCAGTATATCGATGCAGTCGATTATACTCACATTAAAATAAAATCTCCAGGTGGAGATAATGCTGAGGTATATCGAATCAGAAAAGGAAGTTTTTCGATAAACGTGCAGTGTATTTGTGATCCTTCTTTGTATATAAGAAATATCGTTTATCGTTGGCCTGGTTCAACATATAACTCCACTATTTTTAATATGAGTAGAGTGCGAGCCAGATTTGAAAATAATGAAATGGGAGGTAATGTGCTCGTAGGAGACAGTGCCTATGCTAATCGTAGTTTTCAAATAACTTCATTAGAAAATCCTTCCACACCAACTGAACATTTATTCAATGAGTCGCAAATTAGCTGTATCCCACAATACTGCATGTAAAAATTCAGTACTTCCAACACCACCCCTCATCGGTGAAGTGGAGGTCGTTATTGTGAATGAAATAAACAATATTAATTTGCCCATCGAAAATGCAGAGGATAACATAAATGAAAACGAAATAACAAGAGGAGCTTTAATAAATAATTATTTTTCACATTTGCAAGAGTTCATTAAATAAAAATATCTATTTTTAATTTATAAAATATGCGGAACAAAACTTATTACAATAATATATAACTATTACATTAAGCCATAACAATAATTGGATGTGTTCAACTCAAATAAAAACGAGTAGCAATAAACTGTTCAGTAAATAACTTCATTTTATTTAGTAAAAAATTATAAGAGAGCCGTATTTAACAACATTTTAATAAAATAATACATGTTGCATGATTAAATATTACAAGTGATCAGTATTTTATTAAATTTTGTACAACATGAGTATAAAAAAATATTATGTACACAGTATTTTATTCCAATTTGCCCAATAAAAATAATAAAGGTTACAGTAATAAACAGTAAAAATGACTCTTAACCCATGCTTATAAGCTCGTGGTGTAACCCCTAGCCACTACTTGGAACAGTTGCGATGATATTAATACACATATAAGTAAAAACAAAAATCACAACAAATCAGCGTTCGAATTTAGTCACTACGTTTTAAAAACTATTATGCTTTTGTTTGGCAAAAAGCATGTCCTATTCATGTCTTTCACTCATTTGGGTCATGTTTAATTAATGCTGCTCCAATGCACTGTTTTTTCCCAAAGTAGTAGATTTTGTCTTCGCCCACGAAGAAAGTCTATTTGATAACTTATTTTTTTTATCGACTTTGGATTAGTTAGCGCTGTAATTCGTGGTTGTTTCGACTGCAATCGAGTATATGATGACCAATCCAACTGTCTTTTCACACATCAACTTGTAGATGATCCAGGTTGCAACATATCTTTAAGAAAAATTATAGAATCGAGTTAAATATTTAAAAATTTGCAAGTGGATGGATTCCTAGAGTACACATAACATAAACCGTATGATATAAGGGTATGCCATAACACAAATAAATAATATAAATTTTGAATTCACCAATCAGAATAAGTATGGAAAGGTAATGCAAAGGTTAAATTCATAGATAAAATGTTAAATAAAATGAATCAATAACATGTAACTACATACAGGGAGATTCACGGAAGCGGGTATTAGACGTTTCTTGGAATCTGTTCGGTTCAGAACTTTGAAAATTGGTTAAGAGGGTTTCTGGAAATGGCGGATCTAACGAAAATATTTTCATGCATGTATTACCTACTTCCACTTACACCAGATGTAGCACCTAACTTTGATATTTCAAATGGAACACCCTATATTTCATTTCATATTTGGATTCCTCATAAAATTTTAGCTTGAATTTATGTCACATAATATACTCTGAAACCTACCAGTTTTTTAGATAATTAATTTTTTTTTTCGAAAAAAAATTGATATATTCTATCATGTGGCCGATTTAGAGACTTTCTTTTCAAATTCATTCGAGTACCCTATGATATAACAAAAATTTTTCTTATATTGTCACAATACCATACAGGGTACTTTATTTTCACAATTTAGCATTGTAGTTCAAATGTCCAAGAGTCAGTTATTTCAAATCGAAGCACTTGTATATTTTCACAGAATTTAATAGTGTTGAATTCTGCATCAACTGATATTAGCATTCCCTACACCTATCTCTCGTTTTTTTTATTATTGACGAAGTTTTGTAAAATGTAGATATACAATCAGCAGTGTATAATGACCATGTACATACTACAGCTACACACATAGTAGGCAATGAAAAATTTCAGAATGTTTTGTTTTATCAATATAAACACTGTGTTAGTGTTGCTGAGTGGTAGCGATAGTACAGGAACGTAGTATTTGTTCACTTATAACAGATTTCTGTAAGCATGTGATCGTACGTCTTCAAGAGAAACATGATTTTTTTAAAGGATTATTTGAACTGACCAAGCTAAATTTTCTAAAGAAGGAATTTCTAACAGACGAAATAAAATTCTCATGTGGTGCGAGAATCAAATTTCGAGGACAAATTAATTTTAACATTTTCTGCTTATTAGTAGATAACAAGTATATGTAAAGAATTTAAATAGTAATAAATACGATGAAATTTTAGAAACAGAAGTTGTTACTTTTATTGATAACTTGCCCCTAAATATTTATAATTCCATGTATTATCAAATCGATGGTTGCAGTTCACATAATACACCGGAAGTGTATGACGGATTAGTAGCATCGTTCGAACTTAGGTGGTTTTGCTACCATGGATCTTGGAGATGGCCAGCAAGGTCCCCTGATTTGATCCATTTAGACTTTTACCTTTGGGGTAATATAAAAATATTGTATATACCACCCCGGCTGCTACCAAAAAAGTTCTGAAGAAGAGAGTACGAGCTGCATTTTAGCAAATAAATTCACTAAGCTAATGTAAGTGCCGTAAATTCCAGGATTGGCTTGTCAGCACCAAAGTGGAGGGCAGTTGTTGCATTAAATATTTATATTCAATATGTTCATTAATTTTATAAATTTTATTCGAAAGTATTTATTACAAGTCTAATATAAAATGATCTCTTGTTTTTGATATTATCTTGATAATAAACAAATAATTATCAATTATCTACATGAGTATTCTCGTTTGTGATAAAAAAGAAATAAGTGAGGTGAGTTATATTGCATGTACATTTTACAAAAATTCGTCCATAATAAAAAACAAAGAGATAGGTATAGGGAATGCTAATATCAATTGATGCAGAAATTAATACTCTTATTAAATTATGTGAAAATCCTATTTGAAAAAAATTGACTTTTGGACCTTTGAACTAAAACAATGTTTGATTGTAAAAATAAAATACCCTGTATGATATTGTGAAAATATAAGACAATTTTTAGTTAGATTATAGGGTACATGTACGACTTTGATAAGAAAGTCTCTAAGTCGGCCACATGATAGAAGATATCAATTTTTTTCGGAAGGGTAGGAACCGTCAAAAAGGTTAACTAGCTCAAAAACTGGTAGGTTTAAGAGTATATTATGGTGCATAAACCCAAGCTAAAATTTTATGAGAAATCCAAATATGAAATAAAATATAGGGTGTTCCATTTAAAATAACAAAGCTAGGTGGTACATCTGGTCTAAGCGGAAGTAATACATGCATGAAAATATTTTCGTTAGATCCGCCATTTCCAGAAACCCCCTTAGACCAATTTTCAAAGTTCTAAACTGAACAGATCCCAAGAAACGTCTAATACCCGCTTTCCGTCAATAACCCTGTATGTCATGTACATTTGTAGTGTATTGCGGATGCATCCATCTTACATTTTCTACACTATGAATGCACCTTTTTAAAGTTAAGTCACATGTCTTACTCTTATAGCATATGGCATATGTTATGTATGCTCTGAAGCCGGCTTAACAATATTGTCACAGTATACCAAAAATTATCTGAAAATGAGGAAATAATAACATTATATTATACATAAGAATTACTCACCGGTGTTAGAAATTTCTTCCATTTGTGATTGTGAGTTTTCATAGGTTATCTCCAGCGTAGAACTATCAATAGCTGCTACAGTGTCTACCATTTCTGTACCAGCAGCTGTAATAATAGGAAAACCATAAGAAATCAAAAAGACCTTCACAAGTTAAAAAACTATACCTAGCACAACTATTTCTGACCCCAATTCCTCACTATTTTCTTCTTTTTTGTGATGCATTATGGCCACAAGCTTACCTATAGTATTTCTTTTACTGAATTGTCTATTTCTGTTATTATATTTTCCCCCTACGAAACATTTTTCGCCATCAAACTTTTGTCTGCAGCGTTTCTTCACATTATGGCACTTGTTTCGCAGTACAACTTCATTTCGGGGAATATCACTACAGGAATTGAATTGCTCTGACAAGCGCTTTCAGTTATTATTTTTTTGTTGGTTAGACACAGCATCTCTTTCATACATATGTGTATATTTTTATGTCTAATTACCAACATAATTAATAACGTTTCCTCCATCGGGCTAGAATTGAGAGTGTGTTTATTTTACATTTCCAAGGTTATACTGCCTTGTTTATACCACCACCTAGTAATAAAAAAATTGTAGAATTAGAATACTATTCGGTATACTTATTTTATCATACATTATCACAAATACATGGATATTTAATTTTTTGTCATTATAAATAAACTGTTTGCATAATAGTTCAACTGGACTTACCTTCATTAGTTAACGTAATTGAATAGTTTCTAAATTGTTCTACCCCAAAGTAAGATTTATAATGATTTTTTTCTAACTTGTTAATACATATGTTATACACAAATACAAAGTGACGCCAAGCACTAAAATGTGTGGTTAGCTTTGACGTCTCTGTGGCTTTGACATTCACGGATAAATTAGAATTATAGTGGAAAACGGAAAGTCCCCATGTAAATTACTAAATTAGTAATTTTGCTTGGGGCGGAGCCCACGGCAAATATTTTTACCAGTGGCGGCGTAATCTGGGATATATAATTATTGTAATCAAATTTTCGAGGTCGAGGAGCTCTGTTAATGCAGTGGATAAAACTCGCCAGTAATATTTAAACAATATTAACGAAAAATACATACACCACATATATATTATAACCTATTAATTGTATTTCAGCAGACACGCCAGTTGCCAGACACCTTGTGTGAGAGTGTCTTATTATTATACTCTTCGCAAATGCAAAACGAAGAATCTATATTCCATTCGATTCAGGAGCAGATCCAGCATTTTGTTGAGGGAGGGGGGGCGACAATTATTTATTGGGTGAAAATAAAATAAATGCATTAAAATAAATTTATTTTTATATCAGGTTTTCTTATCTAAACTTTCCTCCCTTCGCCCCCCCCCCATTCGATCAGCACATTTCTAAAACTGGTAGGTAATATCGCTCGCAGAGAAAAAAAATTCATATCACTATGTTGGTGATCGAATCTGAACAACTTTCAAAATGTTTGTCCGTCTGTCAGTCTGTCGGTCCGTGCGCCTGTCCATCCGTCTGTCTGTCCGTCCGTCCATCACGTTTCTTGTAAGCACGACAACTTTAAGCACGAAAGGTTCGATTTTATTAAAATTTGGATAGTAAATTAGTGTTAGCTAGCAGAAGAACTCTATTGCTTTTGAACAAAATCAATCAATAAATATAAAAGTTATAATTTTTTTAAGTTTAAAAATAATCTATTTTTTGTTTCGTAATTAAACAAGAAACATCTGAAACTAATAATATACTAAAAAAAACTTTTTTTTAACCTGACAAATATCTCACTACAGAAAAACCAAACAAAAAAATGATCCGCAGTTACGCACACCAACACGGCTACTTGTGCCCCGGGTTGCATCAATACCATGTTGAGGGATGATATAAAAATTTGAAATAAGTAGAATATTAGGATTCTCTGACAATATACTGTGATATATTTTATTTCTTTATGGTTCTTGTTGAGTCAATGCGCAGAACAAGTCAAATTATATGGGAGCTTGGACGAGCATACCTTTTGAACCGTGAATTAGGTGATATCAATTTTACTTAAAATGTACTTTTGTACGAACATGCGCCACCTATAACTAACCAATCAGACGTAACTAGAGGGTGGCTACCACTGAACTCTACCATTATTATGCAGATTTCAGTGGTGTCTACTGTAAATGTACAAATATTTTGCATGAT
Organism: Stenurella melanura; assembly: GCA_963583905.1. Taxonomy (NCBI): domain Eukaryota; kingdom Metazoa; phylum Arthropoda; class Insecta; order Coleoptera; family Cerambycidae; genus Stenurella; species Stenurella melanura. Next base: position 61,158,639 of record OY757316.1, on the reverse strand, counting down.
CACTTGTTGATCACACAAATGAAATAAAATGCTCTTGTTCTTATACATTTTTTTTTAACCCAAACCTATTTTCTTGTTTAAAGTTAATCCCTGGGTTAATCAGAAATAGGCAATGTCTTTAACGTGGATAGTACAACTATGAACACAAAACGGAATAGACAAGGATATTGCCATATATATATATATATATATACCTATTACCTATTAACTATATATTAAGAGCAAAAATTAGAGGAATTAACAAGATAAGACAGTCAGGCAGAGAAGACAAAATAGACGAAGATCGTTTTAACTCCAAATTAAAGCGACACGACATTCAGCGGAAATGGTTTTCGGGATTTGTCGGGTACGCATTAAATGAATTTGACCAAATAAATTACTAATAGACAGGTTGTTTCGTAAGAATCGGTAAGTGGCAAGTGCTACGTCACGTGTAGCCGTCGATGACAACCGCGCAAAATTAAATTGAAATATTCACTTAAAATTTGGTACACGTATGTATTCCCTAATAGCACATGACCGTCCCAAAGACGTCCCAAGAACGTACCCGCAGGACATGAAAACATACCGAGAACGTACTTTACCGACCTAAAACGTACCGAGGACGTTTGAGGGACGTTTCGTGTCAACAAAACAGGGTATCCCGAGGACCCAGGACTTATGTGGAACGAATCTAGGTCTAAAGAGGATGTCCTGAAAATGTTGTTACTACATACTATACAAAACATATAGGTACCTCCCCCTCCACCACTTTTAAGGTGTATTCACAGCAGAGGGTATTTATGTTTCTTTTTGGGTTTTCTAACCACATGCATTTCTTTCGAAATAGAATCCAGTAATGGGATTCTATTTTGAAGGGAATAAATGTGGTTAGAAAAGCCAAAAAGATAAAAAAAATGACAGTATATAATTACCAGCTAGAAAAATTATTCAATAAGTACTTGGTATTTCTATTTATCAACACCAAATTACAAATTTATGCGAACATATTATTTCTATTGTGCTATTGAAAAATAAGTTATATATTATAATACCTAGTACAGTATAATATAGTTATATATACATTAAGTCATATTGAATATTATATTATAAGAAAGCCAAGTGTGCAATAAAACATAAGATATGTATATCTCACCTTCTCTTAACGTTTTGCACATTTCGTCTTTTTATAATTAATTTGTATTATTCTCTAATATGCTCTCTTTTTTGACACCCTCTCTGTTCTTTCTTTTGCCCTCTTCAGTCATGATGCAATAGCCATTTCGGTGTCCTTCCAAGACTTTGAAGCGTTAGCGACTTCAGCAGCCCCTGTGCAAATAAAAGACGAAATTTTGGCAAAAACATTAAGACTAATATATGACACCTGATGGCAAGCTTATATTTAAAATAAATTGTTATAATTTTCTTGGTATCCTATTTAAAAAAAATCACTGTTTAAATGTGAACATATTTTTGTTTAACCGACATTTGCATTTGAAAGGTTCCCTTGTTCATTTAAAAAATTTAAGAACACCTCTTTATATGAATTATCTATTCTACAAATAATACCAAAGAGCGAGCGAAGCAGAAATATATGTTGTGACTAATGCTACCAGGTTAATAGCATTATTATAAGTTTACCCATATAGCACAAGGACATCCTCAGAACATACTGGGGACAACTTTTCAGGACATATGGTATATCCTGGGAAGATCCCATTATCACCTTAGGATGTCTGTAGGATATCCAAATGGGACAGTTCGGGCTTTGCTGATGACGTCCTCAGGACATCAGTACAGGTGTGTACAGGACATCATCAGCTCTTATATGGGTTATACCTGGGCTTTACTATGAACAACCTGAGGACATTGATCGGACTTTATATAGGATATCCCCAGTTTTTTTAGGGTTTATTGGATATTTCTAAAGACAGCAAAAACTACATATTATTTTATAGGATCATTGCTTTTAAACTGAGCCAATAAGCGAAGACAAAGGAATACAAGTTTATATAATGGCAGAGGTAAAATGACTAATAAAAATGTGATACATATATGTACAACTCCATACACATATCTGTATCTATCAATTGGCTTATATCACTTTAAAAATAAATCTACCAAACTAATGGAGGTTATATAGTCCAATGAAATAGGTCGACAAATCAAAATTTAAGGGTAAATACTTGAATTTTTGATGTTACTTTGAAGTATTTGAACACGATTAATGAAAGAAATTTTTTTCAACCCCGAGAACGGGTGAAAAAAAATATAACAAAGTGTTTTTTCAAAAGTACTCAAAATGTGTAAAAGATAGTAAAAAAAGTTTCAAATAAAAATTGTAAAAGAATGAAATATTACATAAAAATTGATCTCTTGCCTTTTTTTGGTATTATTAAAATCAATAGAGTTTAGGGTGGTTAGAAGTTATAAGGGATGATATGTACAACTTTAAAAAATCATAGCATGCTGAAAAGTTATAATGAATTTTTAAAAAATTCTATTCACTCAGAAAAATATAAAGGATTACGTATCTGACAATAACATCTGCGGACAATAACCAATCACATTTTCCGTTTTTAGATAATGTAATAAATACAAAGATATAACATAGCAGCATTATATTTATGAAATATTTAACGTAATCTTGTTTGTCGAAAGAACTTTAAAATGAACGGCGCCCGGCGGATTTCTTAGAACTTTCGACTTGTCACAAAAAGGCGGCTAATTCAAAACACAGTAAATGTGTTAAAACCAAATTATAAATAACTGCTATTTAAATAAGATATACATTTTTAACACATTTTTAATGAATTATTTGTACTGGAGGGGATTATCAAATAGAACAAACAAAAAAGTTTTTAGAAGCAAATTTTACAAACCAATAAAAGACACTATAAATAAATAGCCTCATAATAATATATATACTTTTCATTATTTTTGTTGAAATCATTATCATTTTCATTATTTTTGTTGAAATCTCCTAAATAATAATAATAGAACGACTCTAGAACTTGCCAGGATATTCCTAAAGTGGATATTTTGTTAAGCTTTTAATATCTTTGCGGGATATTACTAGGACATCCTGCCAGGATTTGTCTAGGACATCCCCATTTGGGATATTCTTAGGTTGTATATATTTTATTGGGATATCCTAAGAATATCCTGAGGAATGTTGTCCTCGATTGGGATATACGGGACCAAATGAGGATATTCTAGGGATGTCATGTGCTGTGTGGGTAAGTTATATTTTTTGCCAATATTATTACAGAATTCAAGTAAAGAAAACGGCTATGGGTTAAGAAGCATTACGATTTACGGTTAGAAGCAGGTTTAATAGATTGAATATTGATGATGTATTTAAAAGTTTTTGTACGTATGTACAGCGTAATTTCAGAAAAAATGGGGCATATAAGTTACAAAATTGTAAATTTTCCTCAAAAAAGTACTTTATTCGTTTTTTCCTTATATTAATTTACCGAAATCCCTAATATGCTTTACAAGTTTGTTGATGTTTTCTGGCAAATGTTTTTATTACTCAATGTATCAAACCTTACCTATTACAAGTTTCATCACCTCCACTTGTTTATCAGAAGTCGAACCTTATTTAACACTTCGTTTAACGCACTGAGTAGGTACTTCTTCTTCTCAATTTTTTATAATGTTTAACCAACAATCTTCTTTTAAGTTAATAAGTTCGCCCCATGATAAACAACTAAAAACTACATACCCAGGTTCACAGGTGATCTCCCATAGAATCTTAACAGAGCCAAATAAGGTGGGTGGTAGTATATTTATTATATATAGGCTATAACCTGCAAACAAGCAGCACCAAATTTATCTAGAATAAAATATCGATCTAAATACTTATGTATTAATAAATCAATTAAATAGACTTACCTATTTTTGGCACTTTCTTCTGTAGCCGTTAAAAGTAACTAGTGAGCGGACGAAATAAAAATGCAATATAGGGATCCCAAATTGAATTCTCCATAGTTTGACAGCAACCAACCGAAATTCCCCCATCTCAAAAAACACGACGTTTGGCAGGAATTTTAAAATAAACGAGCTTTATTGGAACTTAACATTGCGATCATTGCGATATTTTCGTACTAAATTATAGTAGCACACTAATATAGAGGATAGTAGGATAATAACTACACTGTACTGTCAAAAAGTATAAATTAATGTGATTTCGCAAGATGTAAAAAATAGTTGAAACGAATATAAGATTTCTGAAATCAGAAAAATAAAATTGACAAAATTTTAATGGACCATGAAAAATGAAAATATTTTGTTATCAAAAGAAATTTTGTTAGTAAAACTTTTTAAGAATTTTAATTTCATTTTTAGAGTTTTTAATTTCTTTTTTTAAACATGTCCTCATCTGCTCAAAAAAACATCACTCCTATAGGTTATTTCACAAATGTGTTGTTTAGGTTTGTCTGAACTAGACTCTAGCAGGATGTCCTTAAATCGTTTATTTGGAACGTTTTAGGGACGATAGCAAACGGACGTCTTTGGGACGTACCATATAAACCCGGGACATTCAGACCTAACGAGGACCTAAGTGTACGTCCTGGGGACGTTTGTTGTTATCAGGGTTATAATGACATCTGGAAGTACATTATATTTTGAGAAGACTTCGTTGAAGGGGTGGGGGGTAAATAGAGGTAAATAGGGGAAAATCAGCAAAGCCAGCTGGTAAGAGTACAGAAACTTGAGATTTGGTGTATATACTAGACACCAAAGCCTCAGATTTCTTTATATTTTTAAACCCCCACCTACTTTCTATTATTAAATGGGTTGATAAAATAGAATTGAGATATTCACCTGAAATTTGGTACAAGTATGTGTTTTAATGACATATCTAATTAAGATGATTCGGTTGAAGGGTTGGGGTGGTGTAAATTGGGAAAAATAAATAGAGCAAGCTAATAGGAATCCAGAAACTTTATTTTTGGAGCGTATATGCTAAAAATCAACGCCATAAATTTTTTCGTGACCGGCCGCAAGTATTAAAATTCTATGACCAATTTACTTCCATATACTAGAGTGCAAATATAGTCAAGATGCTTTCCTTTAAAGGGACTTGCATGGAAAGTCTCGATGTGGAAGTATAGTGATTCATTAGGCAGCGGTTTTTTCACATGGAACACCCTACATATTTTAACTTAAAATACTTCAGGAATCAATTACCTGCACGCTGAAATCAATGTGGGACAGCTTTTATTAAAGTTGATCACTATGAGGTATAAAATAAAAAAGCATCGTCAGTTCCATTTTTCAGAAGTTCATATGCAAGATCTAAAGATATTATAAAAAACTGTTTATTGTAAAAAACATTTTTTATTAAACTCAAAAAACGGGAAATTGGCGATTTTTCAATTTTTAAAAATAAATAACTTTGAAAATATCAACTTTACGAAAAAAAAGTTATCGAACATTTCTTATTGGAAATCGGTCAAAAATATTTTTAAAAAGTGTTTGATTGAAAAAAATTAATATTTCCTTTTGTTATAAACAAAATTGTTTTAAACAATATCAGACCAGAGGTTACCGTCTGGTAAAACTGATTTTCAAAATCGGTAGTGTCCCGATTCCAGAAAACAACTGCATCCGAAATATATTCGACAGTCATGCCCCCACACCGACCGCGATCTCCATAGATATTTTTATTACAAAACCTAAAAATTAGACAATTCAAACACATTGACAAAAAACTGCAATATTTATTCGGTGAAGATCTAGTTAGCTGGCTACGTTCATGTACGTCGCACGTCGGCGGCACAGCCGGCACATACGTTTTAAATTGCTTATGGGTTGAATGAAAAATGACCTTGAACTTGACTTAATTCCGTGGGTGTTTTTGACCTAGTCAAAAATATAGGCCGCTATCAGTAGCGTATCCCTGCAGGTTTTAATGCAATGAAATACCTATACCTAATAAATTCCGCAGGATTGCTCTAAAATTTAGCATAGGATTTCTCACATGAGTCACATGGAATCACCATGTATGTAATAGGTATTCTACGTGTGTACCTCGTCCTCTAGAAGTCCCACGTAGACATAGAAGGCTGAAACTGTATACATTTATTATTAGGCGCGGGACAGAATCTAACGGAGTTAGACTGTTTATAAAAAGGGGCGGGGGGTATTTAATAATACGCTTTTAGCGACTTCGGTTAAAAACAGGGAGTAAGAAGATACGAGAGGATATTTGGCACGTAGTTGACGCTATTGCTAAATAACAAAATCTGACATACTTTAAGAGAAAAGAAATGATGAAATTAGAACAAAACGGATAGTTCATTGTTTTTTTATTTTCACCGATAATTTTTCATACGTCTACACATCGGTCAGTCCATAGAAGTTAGATTGAGATAATTTGTCTTCCAATGCTTTCTTTATAGTGTTCTATAGACGTTATTTTATATTATATAGTGATTTCCAGCTGGTAGAAATATATATACCGATTGTGATCAAAAGTGTCCATCTGTCTATTAGTTTATAATAATGATGGTGGATTATTGTCATTAATGATAACTTTTAGTACGTCTACATACAAATTGATATAACTGATGAGTACTGAGTCTATTGTGGTTTCATCGAGTCGGTTTATGTTCCAGTGCTTTCTACGGCTATTTATGTAGAATGATGAAAACAGATGGCTTGGTACGTCTGCATTTAGATCGATGTAATTGAGATCAGGGGGCATAGATCTGGAAAAATTGTGTTTCAGAGCTTTCTACGGTGCTTTATCGGCATTTGTTAAAATTATGGTGAATATAGACCGATATATTGGGATCAAATCGGGTCATTTTGTATTTGTTTATTTCTTATGGTGTTTTATCGATAACTTTTATTGCGCTGCATACAAATCGATGTAATTAAGTCCAATACAGGGTTAGATGGGGTTTATTTGTGTTTACGTGCTTCTTACCTAATTATTTAGGTTATAGTGTTTCGGAATATAGGTCGATGAAGTTAGATCAATCGCAGCCAAATTACGTCAGTTTGTGGTCTTTCACAAGTTGGTCCAAAATTGTTTCCGATATTTCTGCGATGTAATACTGACAATGACCCCCCTAAAACCACACCTTAAACAGAAAAGAGGGTGGACCGAGGGGTGGACTGATACCATGTAAACTAGTGCAGATGGTCTATGACTAAAGTTTAAAATATTAATTTGATATTTTAAAGAAGATATTGCAGAAAAACCGAAAGTAATGTACTATTAATAATAATATCTATATTTTTTTAAACTCTTTCTAATAAAAATAAATATAAATCTATGACGTGTTGCTAACTCCGCTATTATAAAACAATTGAAAGTGGGTTAAGTATGGAAACTTTAGCATCAACGAAGCTTTTAGATATAATCTGAATTTTTATTTTTTTAAATAATTGAGGAAAATCATAATCGTGCATTTTCGAAAATCACTCCTTAATTTAAATCGTTACGTCATTTTAACTTACATATTGTAGGGGCGCTTTTTAAAAATCTTTACAGTCGGAGTGACTGCCAAAGAAATTAAGAACTTTGCTTCTGGTATATTCACCAAGTCAAAAGTTTCTGAACTCTTACTAGTACGCATTATTTATTTAGCCCTATTTATTCCCAATCCTTCAACGGAATAACCTCTAAATGTATTCCTGTTCCCGATCTCGTTGTAATGTACACGTGTGCCAAATTTCAGGAATTTGACTTAATTTTAGTTCGTTGGCTTCTTTGATAATAGAGTGGGGTGGTAGATGCTATAAAAAGTTTGAGACCTTAACTTTTAGTTTGTACACCAAATCCTAAGTTTCTGGACTCTTATTAACTTGCTTTACTTATTTACCCCCATTTACCCTCAACCTTTCAATTCAAATTTTTCATTGCTTTGATATCGCACGAATAACCTGTGTTCTGATTGTATGGCACCTTAACCAGCTTTAAAATATTTTTTACCTAAACACATAATATATTAAATATATACATTCATTTATCAAAATATCAATATTCAATCTGCACTAATATACAACTATATCCTGGAATGAGATCTAAGAATTTATTTTGCAAATATACACTTATCCGAAAATCTTAAAATATAAAAAAGGTTCCTATCGAAATTGCATATTTTAAATAGCGTTTAGCCATTGAAACATAATTTTTAAATGCAATTGAGTTTGGTTGAATGGTACTAATGAAGTCATTTTTGAGTGGAAAATTCAAAATTTTACATAGAAATTGCAATCCAACTTTGCATATTTCGAAAAACAATTGGAGGCTATTTTATTGTGTTTTTGCCCCATTGATACTTTTGAAGACACCAGTTTTGTTCTTAAGTTCAGTATGATCGAATTTTCATACACAATTAACAATTAATTATTTGTTTCATTGCTGATAGTTAAATCTTTTATAGAATTTTAAAAATAACAGAAGAAACATTCAAAGAATAGTCAAAGAAAAATCAAGAACAAAAATGAATAGTAATTTGAAATTCTCGTCTTATTATACTTTTCGCAAATACAAAACGAAGAATATATTGCATTCGATCGGCATATTTCTAAAACCGGTAGTATTAATATACATTTAAGTTTTATTAAATTCCTATATTTATATTGCATAATATTGCTACATTGCAAAACCGGCTAATTAGGCAATATATCCTAATATTTATCAACCTAACATTAATAAATCTCTCATAAATGCGATAAGAGTACGGACCAAGCTCTAGCGACTTTCATTAACACACATCAAACATTATTCTTTAATTTAAGATAAAATACGGAGAGTATGTACTATAGAATGAACAATAATGAAAAGATTGAAACTGAAAGGTTGGGTGTAAATACGGGTAAATAAGTACAGCAAGTTATAGTATGTGTATTGTCAATGTGAGAGTTCAGTCTAGAGCATTGCTACCAGGATAAGTCATTGCAAAGCCTGTTTGTGATAAAATAACACCCGAGACCGCGTATACTTGAATATTGCAAACGATACTCAAATATGAATATAGTTAACCAGATATATTATGCGTTTACCTCAAACGAAAGTAGTCGATTGTTTACCTGGCTCACCATTACAAGTCCCTTGTTATAAGTCTATTATTTACTATAAATAAACTATGTATTATAAATAAGCAATTAAATCACGCCTACCAATTAATATAAAGTAGTAAAACAATATTTACAATAATTAAAAAGTGATTCTAAAAATTGTCGGTCGACGTTCATGACATCGCTTATTATATCACCTATTCCTTTGTCGGTTATTTTTAATGATTTTCAAACTGACTTTCGATAAAAACTATAATAAGAGTCCAGAAACATAGAATTTGATGTGCAAACTATATAAAAGTGAATCTCTCAAACTTTTTATGATATCTACCACCCCACCACCCCCATAATAAACGGTAGGGAAGATTCGGTCATACTGAAAATAAAAACAAATCTGGCGACCTCATAAGTATCAAACACCTATAAAATATAAAATATAAAATAGGTACTTAATTGTATCGTTATGTAACAAGTTTAATTGCAATTTCTATGTCAAACTTTGAATTTGCCTCTCAAAAAGGACCTCAATAGTACCATTCAACCAATTTAAATTACATTTAAAAATTATGTTTCAATGGCTAAACGCTATTTAGAAACCATGAAATATTTATAAGATGAATATCGACAGGAGCCTTCTTATATGTTAAGATTTTTGAATCGGTGTAAGTATATTTGCAAAATAAATTCTTCTTAAATCTCATTCCAGGATACAGTTGGTAAGGTAGTGCATAGCCTGAAAATTGATATTTTCATAAATGAATGTATATTTAGTATATTACCGAAAGGTTTATGTAAAAAACATTTTAAAGCTGGTCAAGATCTCGTACAATCAGAACCCAGGTTATTCGCGCATTATCAAAACAATGAGAAGGTTGAAACTGAAAGATTGGGGGTAAATAGAGATAAATAAGTAAAGCAAGTTATAGTATTTCCATTGTCAATGTGAAAATTCAGTCTAAGGCATTGCTACCAGGATAAGTCGTTACAAAACTTGTTTGTGATAGAATAACACCCGATACCGTGTACTTGAATATTGCAAACGATATCCATATACGAATATAGTTAACCAGATATGTTATGCGCTTACCTCAAACGGAAGTAGTCGATTGTTTACCTGGTTCACCATTAAGAGTCCCTTCTTATAACTTATAAGCACTTGGTTAATTCTTAATATTAGCGGTAGCACGGCCGTAGGTTAAATGATATATATTTATTTTAATTGAATCATTTATGGACTTGTTCATTAAACTAACATTATTTATTGTAAATAAATAATTAAATCATGTCTATCAATTAATATAAAGTAGTAAAATAATATTTACAATAATTAAAAAGTGATTCTAAAAATTGTCGGTCGACGTTCATGACATCGCTCGTTATATCACCTATTATTGCTTTGTCGGTCTTTCTTAATGATTTTCAAACTGACTTTGGATAAAAAGTATAATAGGAGTCCAGAAACTTAGGATTTGGTGTACAAACTAAAAGTCAAGTTCTCAAACGTTTTATGACATCTACGACCCCACCACCCCCACTATATTATTAAAGAGGCCAACAAACTAAAATTAAGTCAATTTCTTGAAATTTTGCACAGGTGTGTGTATTACAACGATATCGGAAACAGGATTATATTTAGAGTTTATTCCGTTGAAGGTTTGGGGGTAAATAGGGCTAAATAAATAATGCAAGCTATTAAGAATCCAGAAGCTTTGACTTGGTGTAAATACTAGAAGCAAAGGTCTCACTTTTTTGGCAGCCACTCCTACTGTAAAGATTTTTTAAAAGTGCCTCTACAATGTGTAAGTTAAAATGACAACGATTTAAATTAAGGAGTGATTTTAGATAATGTACAATTATGATTGCCCTCAATTATTTTAAAAACTAAAAATTCAGATCAATTGGTGCACAAAAGTTTCTTTAAAATTTTCCCTACTTATCCCACTTTCTAATTTTTATAATAGCGGAGTTAGCATGCAGTCATAGATTTATATTGATTTTATTATAAAGGTGATCGAACTCTGAGCAACTTTCAAAATGTCCGTCTGTACGTCCGTCTGTCTGTCAGCCCGTCCGACACATTTCTTGTAAGCACTATTTCTTATGAACGAATAGTTCGATTGCATTGAAATTTGGAAAGTATACTAGTGTTTGCTACAGGAAAAATCTTATTTCTCTTGAACAAGATCGATCAATAAATAAAAAAGTTATTTATTATTTAAAGGACCCCGCACTAATCTTATGGAAATTGGCTTTCGGCCAAATTTGCTCATATTGCAGGATTCTGTAGATTTTGGCATCATGATCAAAAGTTCTAATGGGCACAAGGTCGGAAAATGGACAGTTTTCCAGATATCGGGGGTGCAAAGGGGATGCTCATTTCTTGTGGGAAGTGACCCCTGGTGAAATTTGCCGAAATCGATTTATATTATTCCTCTTGAGCTCCTGATCAAAAGTTTTTATGGACACATGGTCGAAAAATGGACAGTTTTCCAGACATCGGCTCGACGGTGCATACTGGGTGCTCATTTCTGATGGGAAGTATCCCCCGGTGAAATTCGCTGGAATCGATATATCTTATTCCTCTCGACCTCCTGATCAAAAGTTCTCATGAGCTCAAGGTTGGGAAATGCAGTTTCCCAGATATCGCGGGTTGCAAAGTCGACTTTTCACCCCCCCCCCCCCCCCCTATCTGAAAAAAAACTGCATTTTCGGACCTTGTGCTCATGAGAAAGTTTGATCAGGAGATAGAGAGGAATAACATATATTAATTCCAGTGAATTTAACCAGGGGCCACTTCTCATAAGAAATGTGCACCCCCTTTGCTCCCCCAATACTTAGAGAACTGTCCATTTCTCGACCCTGAGCCCATGAGAACTTTTGATCAGGATGCCAAGATCTACAACATTCTGCAATATGAGCAAATTTGGCCGAAAGCCAATTTCCATATGATTAGTGCTCCTTAGTGATCCTTTCAAAAAAGTTATTTATGTTTTGTAATTTAAAAAAATTGTCTAAAACTAATATTATTGGGAAAAGAAACTGCGAAGAGTATCCTATGAAATGTGCAACAATTATATAAAAAGTGCAGTAAATCGACGAAGAGTATAATGGTTAGCTTGTTTTAATAATAGTTTCACCAGATACTAAACAAGTTAACCATTATATATTCTCCGTCGATTTACTCCACTTTTTATATAATTGTTGCACATTCTATAGGATACTCTTCGCAGTTTCTTTTCCAAATAATATTAGTTTTAGGATTTTTTTTTAATTACAAAACATAAAAAACATTTTTTTTTAAAGGACCCCGCATTAATCTTATGAAAATTGGCTTTCGGCCAAATTTGCTCATATTGCAGGATTTTGCAGATCTTGACATCGTGATCAAAAGTTTTCATGGGCTCAAGGTCGAAAAATGGACAGTTTTCTAGGTATAGGGGGTGCAAAAGGGGTGCTCATTTCTTATGGGAAGTGGCACCCGGAGAAATTCACTGGAATCGATGTTATTCCTCTCTATCTCCTGATCAAAAGTTCTCATGACCACAAGGTCCGAAAATGCACAGTTTTTCAAATATCGGGGGTGAAAAGTCGACTTTGCAACCTGATCTGAATATTTCCCAACCTTGAGTTCATGAGAACTTTCGATCAGGAGGTCGAGAGGAATAAGATATATCGATTCCAGCGAATTTCACCGGGGGATACTTTCCATAAGAAATGAGCACCCTCTATGCACCGCCGAGCCAATATCTGGAAAACTGTTCATTTTTCGACCTTGTGTCCATAAGAACTTTTGATCAGGAGCTCGGGAGAAATAACATACATCGATTTCAGCAAATTTCACCAGGGCGGGGGTCAATTTCCACAAGAAATGAGCACCCCCATTGCACCCTGATATCTGGATAACTGTCCATTTTCCGACCTTGTGTCCAAGGGAACTTTTGATCAGGATGCCAAAATCTACAGAATCCTGCAATATGAGCAAATTTGGCCGAAAGCCAATTTCCATAAGATTAGTGCGGGGTCCTTTAAATAATAAATAACTTTTTTATTTATTGATCGATTTTGTTCAAGGGAAATAAGATTTTTCTTCTAGCAAACACTAGTTTACTTTCCAAATTTCAATACAATCGAACTATTCGTTCATAAGAAATAGCGCTTACAGGAAATGTGACGGACGGACGGACTGACAGACAGACAGACAGACAGACGGACGAACAGACGGACATTTTAAAAGTTGCTCAGAGTTCGATCACCCTTATAGTAAAATAAATATAAATTTATGACTGGTTGCCAAAAAATTGAGACCTTTAATTGCTTCTAGTATTTACACCAAGTCAAAGTTTCTGGATTCTTAATAGCTTGCATTATTTATTTAGCCCTATTTACCCCCAAACCTTCAACGGAATAAACTCTAAATATAATCCTGTTCCCGATATCGTTGTAATACACACCTGTGCCAAATTAAGAAATTGACTTAATTTTAGTTTGTTGGCCTCTTTAATAATAGAGTGGGGGTGGTGGGGTGGTAGATGTCATAAAAAGTTTAAGATCTTGACTTTTAGTTTGTACACCAAATCCTAAGTTTCTGGACTCCGATTATACTTTTTATCCAAATTCAGTTTGAAAATCATTAAGAAAGACCGACAAAGCAATAATAGGTGATATAACGAGCGATGTCATGAACGTCGACCGTCAATTTTTAGAACTACTTTTTAATTATTGTAAATATTGTTTTACTACTTTATATTAATTGATAGGTATGATTTAATTATCTATTTATAATAAATAATGTTAGTTTAATGAACAAGTCCATAAATAATTCATTTAAAATAAATAAATAAATATCATTTAACCTACGGCCGTGCTACCGCAAATATTAAGAATGAACCAAGAGCTTATAAGTTATAACAAGGGACTCTTAATGGTGAAACAGGTAAACAATCGGCTACTTCCGTTTGAGGTAAGCGCATAACATATCTGGTTAACTATATTCGTATATGGGTATCTTTTGCAATATTCAAGTACACGGTATCGGGTGTTATTCTATCACAAACAGGTTTTGTAACGACTTATCCTGGTAGCAATGCGTTAGACTGAATTTTCACATTGACAATAGAAATACTATAACTTGCTTTACTTATTTACTCTACTACTCTATTCACACCCACTCTTTCAGTTTCAATCTTCTCATTGTTTTGATGACGCGCGAATAACCTGCATTCTAATTGTACCTGATCCAGGATCTTAACCTGCTTTAAAATGTTTTTTACATAAACCTTCCCATAATATATCAAATATGTATACTTACATTCATTTATCAAAATATTAATTTTCAGTCTATGCACTGCTCTATTCCAACTATATACTTTGGAATGAGACGAATTTATTTTGTAAATTACGTGATCCAAAAATCTTAAGATATAAGAAGGCTCATGTCAAAATTAATCTTACATTTTATGGTTTCTAAATAGCGTTTAGAAATTGAAACATGATTTTTAAATGCAATTTAAATCGATTGATTGGTACTATTGAGGTCCATTTTGAGCGGCAAATTCAAAATTTGATATAAAACTTGCAATTAAACTTCCTACATAGCAATACAATATAGCACCTATTTTGTATTTTATAGGTGTTTGATACTTATGAGGTCGCCAAATTTGTTTTTATTTTCAGTATGACCGAATCTTCTTAAACAACTAGCAATGAAGATAAGATTTATAAATCAGTTATTTTTTGGTTACTGATAGTTATGACGTAAATACCGGGTTTGCCACCACCAATTATCCCTACCGTTTATTATGGGGGTGGTGGGGTGGTAGATATCATAAAAAGTTTGAGAGATTCACTTTTAGTTTGCACACCAAATTCTATGTTTCTGGACTCTTATTATAGTTTTTATCGAAAGTCAGTTTGAAAATTATTAAAAATGACTGACAAAGGAATAGGTGATATAATAAGCGATGTCATGAACGTCGACCGACAATTTTTAGAATCACTTTTTAATTATTGTAAATATTGTTTTACTACTTTATATTAATTGGTAGGAGCGATTTAATTACTTATTTATAATACATAATTTATTTATAATAAATAATGTTAGTTTAATGAACAACTCCATAAATGATTTAATTAAAATAAATGAATATCATGTAACCTACGGCTGTGCTACCGCAAGAATGAACCAAGAGCTTATAAGCTATAACAAGGGACCTGTAATGGTGAGTCAGGTAAAGAATCGACTACTTCTGTTTGAGCTAAGAGCATAATATATCTGGTTAACTATATTCGTATATGAGTATCGTTTGCAATATTCAAGTATGCGGTCTCGGGTGTTATTCTATCACAAACATGCTTTGTAATGACTTATCCTTGTAACAATTCTTTAGACTGAACTTCGCATTGACAATACAAATACTATAACTTGCTTTACTTATTTACCTCTATTTACCCACAACCTTACAGTTTCAACCTTCTCATTGATTTAATAATGCGCGAATAACCTGGGTTCTGATTGTACGAGATCTTGACCAGCTTTAAAATGTTTTTTACATAAACCTTTCCGTGATATACTAAATATACATTCATTTATCAAAATATCAATTTTCAGGCTATGCACTACCTTACCAACTGTATCCTGGAATGAGATCTAAGAAGAATTTATTTTGCAAATATACTTACACCGATCCAAAAATCTTAACATATAAGAAGGCTCCAATCGATATTCATTTTATAAATATTTCATGGTTTCTAAATAGCGTTTAACCATTGAAACATAATTTTTAAATGTAATTTAAATTGGTTGAATGGTACTATTGAGGTCCTTTTTGAGTGGCAAATTCAAAGTTTGACATAGAAATTGCAATTAAACTTGTTACATAACGATACAATTGAGTACCTATTTTATATTTTATAGGTGTTTGATACTTATGAGGTCGCCAGATTTGTTTTTATTTTCAGTATGATCGATTCTTCATAAACAAGTAGCAGTGAAGATAAGATTTATAAATAAATTATTTTTTGGTTACTGATAGTTATGAAGTAAATACCGGGTCTGCCACCACCAATTATCCCTACCGTTTATTATGGGGCTGGTGGGGTGGTAGATGTCATGAAAAGTTTGAGAGATTCACTTTTAGTTTGCACACCAAATTCTATGTTTATTTACTCTTATTATGCTTTTTATCGAAAGTCAGTTTGAAAATCATTAAAAATGACCGACAAAGGAATAGGTGATATAATAAGCGATGTCATGAACGTCGACCGACAATTTTTAGAATCACTTTTTAGCTATTGTAAATATTGTTTTACTACTTTATATTAATTGGTAGGCGTGATTTCATTACTTATTTATAATACGTAATTTATTTATAATAAATAATGTTAGTTTAATGAACAACTCCATAAATGATTCAATTAAAATAAATGAATATCACGTAACCTACGGCTGTGCTACCGCCAATATTAAGAATGAACCCAGAGCTTATAAGTTGTAACAAGGGACCTGTACTGGTGAGTCAGGTAAAGAATCGACTACTTCTGTTAGAGCTAAGTGCATAATATATCTGGTTAACTATATTCGTATATGAGTATCGTTTGCAATATTCAAGTATACGCGGTCTCGGGTGTTATTCTATCACAAACAGGATTTGTAATGACTTATCCTGGTAGCAATTCTTTAGACTGAACTTCGCATTGACAATACAAATACTATAACTTGCTTTACTTATTTACCTCTATTTACCCCCAACCTTTCAGTTTCAACCTTCTCATTGTTTTGTTAATGCGCGATTAACTTGGGTTCTGATTGTACGAGATTTTGATGAGCTTTAAAACGTTGTTTACACAAACCTTTCCGTAATATAGTAAATATATACATTCCTTTAACAAAATAACAATTTTCAGGCTATGCACTACCTTACCAACTGTATCCTGGAATGAAATCTAAGAAGAATTTATTTTACAAATATAGGTACTATATAAGAAGGCTCCTATCGATATTCATCTTATAAATATTTCTTGGTTTCTAAATAGCGTTTAGCATTTGAAACATAATTTTTAAATGTAATTTAAATTGGTTGAATGGTACTATTGAGGTCCTTTTTGAGCGGCAAATTCAAAGTTTAACATAGAAATTGGAATTAAACTTGTTACATAACGATACAATTGAGCACCTATTTTATATTTTATAGCTGTGTAACAAAAGTCAAATTAAGGGAGCCAAGTCCGGCCCTGTGCAACAGAATAACCGTATTCCGAGCTTGGTAACATTGAAAGGGGTCGAGACTTTAGCAAACTATCGTAAAATACCAGTCATAGATACATCTGTTTTATGTTATTTTAGAGTCCAGGAAACGTGCTTTGTTAACTTTACTCTTTATTAGGTAGGCGACGTTAGCCACTTGGAAACAATAAATAACCATCCAAATTATTTTATGTCCAATTCTCTTTTCGTTTGTCGAGCTTGTTAAATAAGGCCTCGCCGGGTGGTCTAGTGAGATTTTCAGGACTAAAGCAGTTGATAGAGGCTTCCAGGAACCTATGTAATAGACCATAAGATAGATAGACCACTTAAGGCAGATTTTTTCCCCCATACAAAAGCAAAGTAAGGAACAAAAGGGGTTTTTTTCATCTGTTTTAGTGGTAATAAAAATGTTCAAGTTAGGCCATATGATAAATACCATGGTCCGTTAGGTAATTTCAAATGCGTACGGTTTAAAGTAAAGAAGACCCTAATTGGTCGAGAGTTTAAAGTTTACTGCCCACTTTGGAAACGTATTATTTCGAGGTAGAGATTATCTTCACTCTTGGTTTAACTTCGGTTCGGTCAGCATCTATCTACGGGATATAGTAAATTCTCGTTTTGTGAACCTTTTTCAATTGTAAAGTTTAACTACATTTGTTTCGTATTTTGCCGGTTTTAATAAGTAGAAAATTAATGTGTTGTAATCGAACTAAGAATGTTCGGTCGCGGATTTAGCTAAGATTTGAAATTGCCGCGGACCATTTTATTTCTTGATATAGAGTAATTATCGTTTGTTAATTTATTTAATCGTCTTTAAGTGTTTGTGATTGTCAATTTCATTTGCTTTCATTTTCTTATGTAAATATAGTGGTTTAAGTGTTTTGAGAAATCACGTGTTTTATTTGCTGGTCATGAAATTAAGTTCATTTTACATTCAGTTAAGTTTGTTGGTGAAGTAACCTGGTTGATGGACACCAAAAAGGATAAAATCACCTAGAAAGCAAAGGGTAAGCACAGTTTTGTTTTCGATGGATATACTATAATATAGACGGAGTTTGCAAAGTGATTGGGCCACTCCGTACTCTGCCAATGGTAATGTCTAATTAAATCATGTAATTAGGGGAATAAAACCCCAGTTATTACAGTGGCGCAGTCTAAAAAGGATGTTTTTAAGGAAAAAATTTGCATAGCCAATTAATATTCAAGTTAATTAATTGAGTCACTGCATTTTTTAGAATTTTCAAAATTCGTCTTTTAAAATGAACCTACGTATTAACATGTCAGTTTTCGTTGTTGATTTTGTATTAAAATCACCTAGAAAGCAAAGGGTAAGCACAGTTTTGTTTTCGATGGATATACTATAATATCGACGGAGTTTGCAAAGTGATTGGGCCACTCCGTACTCTGCCAATGGTAATGTCTAATTAAATCATGTAATTAGGGGAATAAAACCCCAGTTATTACAGCTGTTTGATACTTATGAGGTCGCCAGATCTGTTTTTATTTTCGTATGACCGAATCTTCATAAACAACTAGCAATGAAAATAAGATTTATAAATAAATTATTTTTTGGTTACTGATAGTTATGAAGTAAATACCGGGTCTGCCACCACCAATTATCCCTACCATTTATTATGTCGGTGGTGGGATGGCAGATGTCATAAATAGTTTGAGAGTTTCACTTTTAGTTTGCACGCCAAATTCTATGTTTCTTAACTCTTATTATACTTTTTATCGGAAGTCAGTTTGAAAATCATTAAAAAAGACCGACAAGGGAATAGGTGATATAACGAGTGATGTCATGAACGTCGACCGACAATTTTTAGAATCACTTCTTAATTATTGTAAATATTGTTTTACTACTTTATATTAATTGGTAGGCGTGATTTAATTGCTTATTTATAATACATTATTTATTTATAATAAATAAGGTTAGTTTAATGAACAACTCCATAAACGATTCAATTAAAATAAATGAATATCATTTAACCTATGGCTATGCTACCGCCCATATTAAGAATGAACCAAGAGCTTATTGAGTTATAACAAGTGAAAAAAACTACATTTTGATATGCTTTTTGTCCAATTTGTTGGGATGATTCAGTATATTTTCAGCAGAGGGTCGCAAGATGACTCAGTGCTTTGACATGGTTTATTTCTATTTTTACTTCCCTCGCATACGGAAGGGAAGTATTGTATTCGAGAAAAAATCACCCTCGCAGATTTTTTCGGATTCTGACGTTTTAGATCACGTAGATTACGAAAATATAGGTTTCTCAATTCCGTCGGTCTGTCTGTCTGTCTCTCTCTTGGTGCATTAACTAAAAAACTACTTGACGGAGAGCAGTCAAATTTGGTAGGTAGTTGACCCTACTGTCAGCGAAGAAATGGTTAAACTTTCACTGGAAAATATACAGGGTGGACCGTCTAAACGGAATAAATAGTGACAAAAAATTTTTTTTGCTCAAATTTCAAATTTTCACGTTTCATGGCTTTCTAAACCTATTAAAAATAATTAATTTTTTTTAACCAACATTTTTGAAAAAAATTTTACCACTAAAATAGATGAAAACATTTTTTTTCTTTCTTCAAAATTAAAATGTCGTTTCATAGCATTCTAAATCTATTTAAAAAAAAATGGAAATTTTTTTACCATTTTTGAAAAAAATTTACCACCAAAATTGATGGAATTTTTTTTCCTTTCTTCAGATTTTAAATTTCCACGTTTCCATGGCATTCTAAAACTATTCAAACAAATTTAAAAATGTTTTTGAAAAATTTTAAAAAATTTTTGAAAACATTTTTAATCTATTTTATCACTACTATAGATTAGACGAAAAATTTTCTTTTGCTCAAATTTAAAATTTCCACGTTTAATGACATTCCAAACCTATTTCGGAAGAAAAAAATTGCAACATTTTTTTACCATCTTGTAAAAAAATTTAACACTAGAATAGATGGAAAAATTTTTTTTTGCTCAAATTTAAAATTTTCACGTTTCATGACATTCTAAACCTACTTCAGAAAAAAAAAATTGATAATTTTTTTCACCAACATTTTTCAAACATTTTTTACCACTAAAACAGATACAAAATTTTTTTTTATTTGCCCAAATTTAAAATTTTCACGTTTCGTGCCATTCTAAACCTATTTAAAAAAAATACATCATTTTTGAATTTGTAAACTTTTTTTACCAGTACTATAGAATGGAAGGAAACTTTCATTTTTGCTCAAATTTAAAATTTCTACGTTTCATGACATTCTAAACCTATTTCAGAACATTTTTGAAAAATTAAAAAAAAATGAAATTTTCTAACCACCACTATACTTCCACCCCATTACGTGAATGTGGGATTGAAAATGTGCCAGATGGCAATAATATTTGGCATATGCACCTATTATACTTTTACTGAAAAATGTACAGGGTGGTCATCCCAAGAAATAATTCAGTCATGGTGGACATTTGTAAAGGTATTTGCGCAACCCTTCTATATTTGGCACCTGTTATTTAGTATTGAACTTTTGCTGTTGGATGATGACTCTGTATATTTTTTTGACCAAAATTTATCAGGTTTTCTTTGTAATAATAGCAATAACTTCATTTCGATTATTATTCTCAATGTCATTTCGTAATTAATATATTTTTTAAATAATTCTATTAAATGCATTTTCGTAAATAACTCGTTTATTTTAAATTTTTCGAAAAAACTATTTCAGATTTTTTGTCCAAAAAGGTCTGTGCCTTATACAGGTTATAGAGATTGATCGACGGAATAGTTAATTTTCGAATTTTATTAGGAAAATATCCGGAATTTGTAGAATTTATCAAGAAAATCAAGTTTTCCAGGATTTGTAGATTCGCTTTTGTTTTTTCAAATTTCTCACAAACGTCAACTAATAGACCTAATCGAGCCCTACAATTGCCATTTTTGAAAATCAAAATCGGACCTTCGGTTCGGGAGTTATCAATTTCTTTGAAAAATCATACTCGGCCCTGGAAAACATACTTGCGGCCAACGGATTCGGACCGCCAGCAATAGGCTTCATTTGTGGCCGTGTAACTTTGATCCCACCAAGTCTCATCGAAATCGATCAATATTCTGGACAGTTATCGTGCTTCCTAGCCCGATTTCGAGAAAACCAGTTTTTTGCAAAAAAAATCAATTTTCGTTTGTTATTCGACATAGTCTCTGGTGTACTTATTTGTAGAGCTTTGCCAGCGGCACCATCTCTTTTTTGGAATATCTCGATCCGACTACCCGTTAGCGAGTTATTCAATTTTTCCAGAAAAACTCGAAACGTCTATATCGGGTACTTCCGGTTTCCAAACGGAGCCGAGTGTCCGGCGTTAAGGTTTTCTAAAGACCTCCTATTAACCACCCAAGTTTCGCAATCGGAAAACGGATTAGGGGGTCTGGGCGTGACAGACAGACCGACTGACTGACGGACGGAATTTTCTAAATTCGCTCTCGAATCGATAGATATGACTTTCATTTCCATCCGACGTTTTTTTCGGGTTTAAGGTCCACCGGAAAAATGCAAAACTCATACAACATTTTTATTTTTCAAAATGTAGTATAAGGGACCTGTAATGGTGAGTCAGGTAAAGAATCGACTACTTTTGTTTGAGGTAAGCGCATAATATATCTGGTTAACTATATTCGTATATGAGTATCGTTTGCAATATTCAAGTACGCGGTCTCGGGGGTTATTCCATCACAAACAGGCTTTTGTAATGACTTAACCTGGTAGCAATTCTTTAGACTGAACTTCGCATTGACAATACAAATACCATAACTTGATTTACTTATTTACCCGTATTTACCCCCAACCTTTCAGTTTCAACCTTTTCATTGTTTTGATAATGCGCGAATAACCTGGGTTCTGATTGTACGAGATTAGACTAGCTTTAAAATGTTTTTTACATAAACCTTTCCGTAATATACTAAATATATACATTAATTTATCAAAATATCAATTATCAGGCTATATATGCACTACCTTACCAACTGTATCCTGGAATGAGATCTAAGAAGAATTTATTTTGCAAATATACTTACACCGATCCAAAAATCTTAACATATAAGAAGGCTCCTATATCGATATTCATCTTATAAATATTTCATGGTTTCTATATAGCGTTTAGCAATTGAAACAATTTTTAAATGTAATTTAAATTGGTTGAATGGTACTATTGAGGTCCTTTTTAAACGGTAAATTCAAAATTTGACGTAGAAATTGCAATTAAACTTCTTACATAACGATACAATAGAGCACCTATTTTATATTTTATAGGTGTTTGATACTTATATGAGGTCACCAGATTTGTCTTTATTTTCAGTATGATCGTATCATCTTCATAAACAACTAAGCAATGATATTCGTCGCAATATAATTTTTATCTCAACTGAAATATGGAAGGGCGGAGGGTAATATGCAAGTAAAACCATTTCGGTATATTTAGAAAGACATCGATATTTGAACACGATATATTGTGCAACAAAAGAATATATATGCATATATTCATATTTTAGAATTAATATATCGATATTTATTTTATATCGATTCATCATATCGTTGCCATCCCTAAATGCAATCAAATTAGAACACGTGCCAATTCAATGCAATGAAAAATATTGCCATCAGCTGATCGAAACAGCTCGATGTATGCATGCTCGCAATAAAAATTTGCATGCCACATGCATTTCATTAATGTAACGTGGCTTTTTAAGAAATTTACGCAAGAAGGGATAAAAAACTAGTAAGTAGGGTACTCAATCGACAGCTAATCAAAACAAGACGAGAGCGCAATGACATCAAAATAGAAATTTTGGAACATTATTCCGACTATTTTTTGTAACACGAGTAACAATCTAAATCCATGAAATCGAGAATCGAACATAATAGAAAAAAAGTGGTTATGATCCTATTGGTTCCGGACGCATTCATTACAGTCGTACAGATATGACCAAAGAGTTTAATACATAGAGAAGACAAGCTGGCGATTTGCCGGGAGTCGCGGTTTAGTTGCCTTGGAGATGGTAGGCTCTTCGTCCTTGTCGCACACCCGGCACACCTCGTACCCTCTCTCTCCACTGTTTTACAAAGCAACACAGCCTTACCTGGCGCTCTTTGATTTCCAACAAATAACGTCAATTGTCGTCAATCGTCACCACCCCTCATGTACTATGCGACAAAGAGAGAACGAACCGTGTGAGAGGGATGAGAAGCCTACAGCCTCCCGCTGCTTATACATTACGCTTATGGAGCTTGTCTCCTCTATTCGTTAAACTCTTTGGATATGACAGTATTTGCGCAGATTTCATTGATCGTTTCATTGGCTGACTTTAAAAGTCCATGCGCGCTGAAGTGGCGCAGAATCTATTTAGATTTGGCGAGATAGTTAACAAAACAAGGAAGCTTTTTTAGAGCTTCCTTGTTTTGTTAATTATCTCCATAATTTTTATTTTACTTTTTCGGTCAGATGTGTACAAAATGTGTAGGTATATATGTACCTACTCTACAGTTATCACAGCATCTTTTGAGGTAGGTCAAGATCGTTCGTTGAAAGTCAGTAGGTGATTTCCGAGAAGGGCAAGGAGCATTTGCGATGTTTTCGCAATTTATTTTCAATTGCAAAAACGGCGTAAATGTTCCTTGCCCTTCTTGGATTGTATTATTCGCTACTACCAAATATATTTTTGTATAATTTAGAAATATTAATAATAAATAAAGAAATCAACTGTATTATGTTACATGTAACTTATTTTTATCTATTAAAAATTATAGTAGGTAGAAGTTAGACGTGTCGCATTCGTTGGTAAATATAATAAAATATTTTACGTGTTCGCCAAGCGGCAGTCTTGAAGCAGCCAATAAAATAGGTACTCGCTAATACTGCCATATCCGTACGACTGTAAAGAATGCTTATATGCGTTCCGGACGCATATATACGCATTCTTTACTATCCTACGGATATGGCAGTATTTGCGAGTTTTCATTGGCCGTTTCAAAGCTACGGCGGCTTGACGCCTATGTAAAATGTTATAATTTAAAGACTAATTTGACTCGTGTAACTTCTACCTATAATAATAAGATTTTTTAAAAATATAATAATAAGTTACATGTAACGTAACAAGGTTGATTTCTTTGTAATGTTTCTTAATTATACAAACATATATACCTATTTGGCGGAACGTTTTGTTTGCAAAATCAAAACAAGAATATTATATTCCTTATAAAAAATTATACCCCCCCCCCCCTTTCCTTGTCTGCGACGCTAATACTGCCTGCGACCTAACTAACCTAACCATCACACGAAAGAGTGAAATCATTATAGGAAAAGGAAGGAAAACATTTCTGTCGTCAAATAAAACCTTTTGTGAAAAAATACATTACCTACATTCCAAAATTAAAAAAAAAAAAATTGGCGTGTGCAGGAGTTGAACAGGGGACCTCTGGCACCCTAAGCCAAAGAATTTAACAAATAGAGGAGACAAGCTCCATAAGATGAATGTATATATAAGCAGCGGGAGGCTGTAGGCTTCTCATCCTTCTCACACAGTTCCTTCTCTCTTTCTCGCACAGTATGTGAGGGGAGGTGACGATTGCAATACAATGACATTATGACAGATGAGATGACAATAGGTGTATACCAACCTGGGACTTATGGGTGACTTAGTTTTTCTACACACTTTTAACCATTGTCACAAAAAAATAATTAATTAATATACAAATTAAACGTTATAAACAGAAGAAAAATTTGAGAAAACACGTGTAATTGTAAATAAAGCAGAACGCTATTCAAAACAAAGATTCAAAATTGACGGTATTTGTGAAATCAAAGCGCGCCGGGTAAGGCTGTGTTGCTTTGTAAAACAGAGTGGAGAGAGAGGGTACGGTACGGAGAGGCTTGTCTTCTCTATTTATTAAACTATTTGCCCTAAAGCGCGAACGTTATGCATGAACCATCTAGTCAGAAGCAACCGCTATAGCACGGAATAAATAGATAGTTAACGCATGGACTTTTAGGACGGATTGTATCAACAAAGTTTAAACGAAAACCAGCCTGATCAACGATCAAAATCAAAAGTTACGATTGTTGCAACATTCGTAACCATAGAATTTGATCTTGGATCAAGCTGACTCTGGTTTAAACTTGGTTGATACAACCTGCCCTATAAGTCCTTGAAACGGCCAATGAAATAAATACTCGCAAATACTGCCATTTACGTAGGACAGTAAGGAATGCTTAGATGCATTCCGGACGAAGGGAAATGGAGTACGAACTGCCCTACACACAGCCAATATTTCCGAGAATCCACAGATTACACATCAAGTGTAAAAAAATACACAAACTTATAAACCTGAATGAAAAAAAGTGTATGTTGTTCTGTGCTTTGTCAATATCTAATGCTTGTAACTTCTTGTGTTTGTCGCCTTCTTGTGAGATCAGGAATTACCACTACGGCGCTGGTATCACAAGCAAGTGGCAATATGGCCGAAACTGGCGCAAAATCTTACCACTTGTTTACAAAACATGGTGTTATGTACCTATATAAATACATTTCATATGTGATATAGAAATAAATATGCATTATTCGAAGACAAGCAAAGTAAGTTTTTCGTAATCTGTGAGTTATCATAATAATAATAATATAATTATTTTATTTGATAGGTTTTGTTATCTGGAAAGAAGAGAATGCAAAATAATTAAAATGTTTACATGTAACTAATGGTATAAAAAAATAGAGGCACGGACAAAACATACTTTATTTGCCATAGAACAGGTACCTACTCATTCAAGATATGCAGGGGACCTCTAGCATGTAACACAAAATGTAAGACAAACCCAAGGATCATCAAAATTACCATTTATCTGCCTATCTACAATGAAGGTGTTTGAAAAGGGAGAAATGTTTAAGACCGCTTTTTTTGTTAAGGTAGGTTTTTGTCATTGGCATAATGTTTGGGTGGTTCATCTTATCCTTTATTTTTTTAGGTATGGTAAACAGAACGATGGTAGTAGCTTATTGAATGGTAGTAGTTTAGCAGTCTATCGAGTTATTTCACAGAAACAAGTTTCAGAGATGGTATTATAAAAAAGGCAGGCCCCGTATGGTTGGTTGTCACAGTGTTTGTCATACCTGTGCTCGGAAGCTGTAGTCCTCTATTTTGCATAGATGTAGTCTTGTTTTGCTTTACTCTCAGGAACCCAACTTGTGCCTTTTGCTCTATATGGGTGTGCTTAGGAGATACATCAAAAGAATAAATATGGAAATAGAAAATTGTAAGTACTTAATTATATACATCAATCATACCAAACTTATAGCATTCTAAGTTATAAAAGTGTGCAGCCGAGCTATGAAATGCCATCAACAACTGAATCCCTTTCTTCTACACTATCGACATGCGGGCAATTACAATGACGTCTGTCATTAAACTGCGTACCTCCTTCCGATTCATTTTAGTGCAGCTGTATGATGAAGATAGAGAAGTACAACACTGTCGAATGTTTGGCTTCCACTTTTGGAGAAACTGTCTTTCCACCACAGTTTCTTCAGTGACTGTTTTTCAATGAGCGAGCCTCTCCGAAAAATTGGACGCCGGCATGTTTGACTCGAAACGCTGCCAAAACCGTTAGTTACGAAAAAAATGGACGTAAATAATTTTATAGAAAATTAAATTTTCCATAAAAAAGTTAGTGGTAGCACACTAGACGAATGTAAATTTTGTATTCAACTTTCAGTTTCAATCACTCTCACGTCTAAAGTATTGAAGATATATGTATGCTACCACTGACTTTTTTTTATAGAAAATTAATTCTCCATAAAATTGTCTATGTCCATTTATTTCATAATTGTAACGGTATTAGGTGTTTTCACTATATGCAAATTAGCTTTTTCGATATTATTAAAATGAAGTACTTAATGTATTAAAGCATTTTCCTGTATTTAAAGACCAATCCGTCGTCTTAAATTAATATTTCAACAAATAAATAACATAAAATTTGAATATTTGAACAGTTACGCGAAACATGCCATTATTGGTGGTGACATTGGTGACGTCATCGATTACATCCAACAGTAATATCGCATGTACGTAGTATATAAACATAGCATTTTTAAAAACTTTTTGTACGTTTTGTTGTGTTCATGATCGCGGAATTTATGAAGAAAGATGAACGTTTCAACATAGCAGAAGTGAGGGGCTCTAAAGCTACAACATAAGTACAAAATTTTTTTATTCTCTCTGTAGTCTATTGATTCCTATATTATGATTATTGTATATAGTTGCTCAATATATACATAAGGTTGATATTATATAAACATAACCTATAAATATTGCTCATAAACTTGTAATGTAAACAGGGTTAGGTAGCTAGTTATTCATTATTTTAGACTAATACTCGTATAATAATTAAGTTTTAAACTTATATTACTTATTCAACTTGCTTTGAAATGATCCGCACAACAGAAAAACACTGTTGTAGATGGATCACATCTAGCGGCTTTAAGTCACTTTATTTTGCGTTGTTTTTGTTTTGGTACTGTCACGAAAACCTTTTCAGGTGCTTTCTTGGATGCATTTTTGCATCCTGGCACAAAACACCACTTACTTTCCATTATAAAACGTTAAGGTTTTCCAAATTACGTGTATCTATAATACACAACCTATGTTTGTTTACCAACAATGTAACCTCTGTCGTCACCAATGCGGGATACGATGACGTACCGTTTTTCACGGTAAAATTTAAATTCAAATTTAAAAAGGCTTATTTTAAGGAATAAATCGATTGCTTGGGAAAATTCAATTTTTTTAACCATAATTAAGTATTATCTTTACAGTCAAAGAGATTTTAAAATTTGTGAAAACACCTCGGAAAACACCGAATTGGCAGAGTTTCGAGTCAAAAGTTCCGGTGTCCAATTTTACTTGTGGTTTTTGTTTGCATAGTAGCCGGTAATTTAGATAATAAACAAGCTAACCATTATACTCTTCGCCGATTTACTACACTTGTTATATAATTGTTGCACATTCTATAGGTTACTCTTCGCAGTTTTTTTTTTTTGTAAATGATATTAGTTCAAACATTTTTTGTTTAATTACAAACCAAAAAATTAGTTTTTTCGTTTAAAAAATTAATAACTTTTTATTTATTGATCGATTTTTTTCAAAAACAATAGGGTTCTTCCTCTAGCTAACACTCACTTACTGTCCAAATTTCAATAGAATCTGACTTTTTGTTCTTAATTTATCGTGCTTACAAGAAACGTGACGGACGGACAGACAGACAGACGGACATTTTGAAAGTTGTTCAGAATTCGATCACCAACACAGCGATATGAAAATTTTTTCTCTACGAGCAATATTACCGGTTTTAGAAATGTACCGATCGAATGCAATATACTCTTCGTTTTCTATTTACGAAGACTATAATAATAATGTACTATTCTGTTTACAGGCAAGTGTACATGCCTGTTGTTCAATAAGATTTAACTAACAAGAAATAATCAATAAGACATCAACCAATCCAATTTAATCAGCGAATTATCTCTACATTATTAACCGTATCTTTGGTGTAAAAGCAAAATTCTAATAGCTATTTTCAAGTTCTCGTCCAGCAGATGAACATCATGTCTTTATTAGATCGAGCGCTTCTCTGTTTTACGACTTAGAATGCTATAAGTTTGGTATGATCTTTACATTACCTTAAGTCTATTTGGAAATAAAAAATGAGAGTTGTAAGAGGTCATTATGGATGCAAACACTATAAAATCATAGTCAGTCAGATTGCTTATTAGCATGTAATTTATTTCTATTATGTATTATATTGATGAGCCTGTACTGTTAGAGAAAGTTAGTCTGAAATACCCGTACTCCGACATTTCTACCTGCTTCGGTTCAATCTCTTGCGATCTGTCATTGTCTCTGCCACTGGACCTCTCTTAAAACCAGTTATGATGTGAATAAATGTGAAAGATTTTCTAGTTTACATTCTAAAATTTCAATAGAAAATTAAAATATGTATAATAATTTATTGTAAAATATGTATATATTCTTGTAAATATATTTTATTTTGTACTACCCAAATACCACAACATCTTTAAAAAACTGCGTCAATGTTACGGCAGCAAGTATTAGCAGTTATTTGATTATAGCAGCTACTTGCCAAAATATGTAACTGTTGTAGTATAATAGGTACGTTGTGACCACGCTGTAACAATCAAAGTGGTACACCATATTCTTGCTTTGAAAATGTTGCTATAGCTTTTTAGCTGCAACCATTTAGCTGGGGATAGAACTAGACTACAGAGACTGAGTTGTATATTTCTGGTATTTTAATGTAGTGAATGTAGATACGTCTGCCGATACTCGTATTACGATACGAAACAGTGTTCTCGCTCTGTCTTCTAACGGCTGTATATCAGCGCATGCGTAGAAGGTATGTAACTTTAGGCGGCGGTTACATAGCAGATATACCATCCATCGGAGGGGATGTAAAACAGTCGGTCCCTTGTCTATTAAATGTTAGGCAAGTAAATGATCCCTACTCTTCGATAGAGAAGAGGATTGGCAAAATTTTCAGGTTGGGGGTAGCTCGTCTCCTGGCGTCAGTGATAGGCCTCAGTAGCGGAAATATTCCCACTTTAAATAAGCGAGAAAAAAAAAAGAAATTTCAAAATAATATGGCTTTAAATACCGAAATTAAATAATGTGTTGCTATGTAACGGCTTTAGTGTACAATTCTTTCTATTATAAACTACTTAGCTGTAAAATTACCTTTAATAGATTTATGAAAATGAATGCATATACTTTATTAGATATGTACTTATAAAAATTTCAAGGCAATTTTAAAGACAAATTGTGAATAAAATTACATGCTGTTATAATTTTTTCTTTAAATATCTAAGTACCTGATATTTCGCACGTACGAAGCACATTATAAATTTTCTGTTTATACAAAACTGTTAATCTCCTCAAAATTATAATTTTTTATTTCTTTCGCCAGGAAATGATTTCAAATTACTTATTTCTAAATGTTATGTCAACTAATGAATATTACAACACATTTTTATTTAAAAAACCAAAGTAAATGGCAATAAACATAATATTAAATATTATTCAAAATGGCTGCCCTTGCCCTTCTCAGCTCTCGATGTTTGCAGAATATTTGGGCCCTAAATACAGTGAGCCATTTATGTAAAAAAATGTAAATAACAACTGATATGTATTCATACACGCCAGCTATTTAGGTTTTGTTTGGCTGAAATTCATCTTCAAAGGCTATTTGACAGCCGAAGGCAGTTAAAGAGAAAGAGAAATGTTTAGAGGTTTTCCTTAAATCAAATGCCTCAGATATCTTAGAGCCCAGATGGCTGCTAATTCTAGTTCCATAATAGGGTGTGTGCACTATTTTTTTTTATCGAAAATTATAAAGTACTCATGGTATATAGTATAGCTGAAACAATCTTTCGGAAAAAAAAATGTTTTTAAGTAACCTGCTACTCCACTCATATTTCTGACTTATATTAATGACATTAATAATATCTGACATATTGCTTTTAACATTGGCTCAAAACTTATTTCCGTTGTCTCCCGTTGACGCCACGTGACGTCATCTTCTATATCAATGTGTGTGTGTGAAGTAGCAACGCGTTGCCAGCAAAGCGTTGCCAACTTCACACATAAGAATTATGACGTCACATGGTGTTTTCGAAATCATTCAAATATTTGAATTTTAGGTTGATTTGTTTATTAAATATTTATTTTAATCTCATGATATGATTAATATGAATGCATTTAGGCTTTTATATTTATGTATTACTTGATATTAATGCATCGTTTGAAGTGAATTGTTATATAGTGGACACACCCTATTGTATCATTCCTCTTTGGTTTCAAGAGGCTTCTACTGATGTAGACAGAATGTGGCTGAGCGCCCTCCCAAT
Organism: Stenurella melanura; assembly: GCA_963583905.1. NCBI lineage: Eukaryota > Metazoa > Arthropoda > Insecta > Coleoptera > Cerambycidae > Stenurella > Stenurella melanura. The sequence continues at coordinate 61,127,421 of OY757316.1, read as the reverse complement.
CCTGTAATTATATCGTGCCAATACCTATAGTGCACATGTCCACTTGCAGCTCACACCCCTTATTTGAGTTAAACTGCTGAAGAACTGGTCAATTTCTCTGTTAAGTCATTAAACATAATTTTATGTTCGAGAGCCCCCAAATAAAGCCAGTTTAATTTTTTATGGCGATATTATATAAAGGTGTGGCCATTATAGAAAATATTTTGATGATTTCTATAACAATTACATAAACCAACGAAGTGTTGGACATCACATATTCTTTGTTTCCGGGAACTCTATTATTACCTTTAGCTTGTCCCTATCTGGGACTATATCTACCTTGCTCACGACATGGACTAATAATTTCACTTTGGGTTCTGCATAGATGCATTTGCTACACTTTGGTGTGAAATCTGTACTCACAAACACTGAAAAACTTTTCCTAATTTTCCAGGTGTTCCTTCCATGTTCTCGAGAATACAACTATGTCAAGATATATCAGAAAATCTGTCCATTTCCCGCAAACACTTTAGGATGAATTATTTTAGAGTGGAACAGGCAGCTGGAATTATATGCATCACAGTGGATTTTATAGATGCCGACTTGAGACAGGAATCTCCTTGGAATTAAAATTTCCCTTCCATGATTAATTCACAGTGGCATGGTACGTATAATTTTATCGAGCCTGGCATTATATAAAGCTGACTCTTCCAATGATTGTACAGGATGCGGCAGAAAGGATAGGTAGTATTTATACACGAACGGAGTGGAGTAGAGAGTTGTTGAGAAAGTCTTTCAACTCGGAGAAATACGCCATTTGTTAGTCACAATGGTTATCTGGACGAGACAACATTGTGCGTTCTCAGTCGAGGAATATTTGAAATTGGATGAGTCTCTGGATGGGGATTTTTGAAATAATATAAATAAGGTCATTAAAAAAATGAGAATAACTCGGCTATATTTTAAGTAAAAAAAATATATTACGAAAAATTAAAGCTTGCATGTTGCCATTAAACAACCAAAAAATGGAAATCATGAAAAATAATCATTTTAAAAAAATTGTGTCAGACAGGTGACATCACTTTCCTGCAATGAATTGCTCCAACCGTTCTGAAAGTTTCTCATTACTTTTTCCATCAAGTTAATGCCAATTCTCCGAATTTCTCTTGTAATGGAGTCTTTCAAGTCTTGTAGAGTTCTAAAATTCTGAACCTATCTGACGATTGTGTCACGTTTTGGGACCGGACCATGATGACGAATATTGAAATGTTCGTTGCACAACAATCACAGACTTAGCTGATTTCAAATACTCTTCGACTGCGAACACACGACGTTCTGTCGTCCAGATGACCATTGTGACTAACAAATGGCGTATCTCCCCGAGTTGAAAGACTTTATCAATAACGCTCTACTCCGCTTCGTTCACGTGTACTACCCATCCATTCTGCCGCACCCTGTATTAAATTTTGACTTACTAATTTTGTTTGATTTTTAGGGTGAGAGATACAGTGTGCCTGTTTACTGTCACTATCAGTTGTGTTCACCGTTTACCTATGCCACTTCAGTGATCTTCTGACTTTGGGAGAACGTGCAGATGGATCTGATTCTAGGTTAGGACTGCCAAGTACCTTGATGCTTCTGAGTTGTGGTTTAAAGCTTGTAAAAATCGGGTTCTTTTTTAACTGCAACTTTAGAGCAGATTTGATCATTTGTTTTTCTTTGAACCTCTCATGTGACTATAATTTTATCAATCCTAAGAGCGTTTAAACCACAGTAACCTCCATAAAATTTATAAATAAAGAAACAAAAACTAAAATTAACTGACTGCAGTAGGCAGCATGCAATTACCTCACAAATTTGTATCCGTTTGAGGCATTATTAATTCCGTTCATTAGAGTACGACAGACAACGAAAGTCATGAGAAATTTTCCTTATGGTGCAAACTTCACTAAATAACTAAATATGTATTTTACAATTGGCGCAAGTATTTGTATGAAGCGAATATTTTTTTATCAATTACTTAGCACTTATTAATGGAATAATACGATTTGACATCATCCTGGTTAATGCACGTAAACCTGCAGGCTATGTCACTGGGCATGACAAACAAGTACTAAGCTGATTTCTTCATCTAATTACTACTTAGTAATTACAAAAATACTATCGGCATACTTCCTATTTAGTGGAAATTCAGAGACAGACAGACTCTTAAGACATGACTAGTAAATATCAAGTTGATTTTTTTAAATAATAGTTTATTTAATTTATAAATTTAAGTTGCACGATTAAGAAAAGTTCTCATATAACTTTTTTTGTATGCCTTGCTCTAAGGAACAGATCTAATCAAGTCTCTAGCTGATACTACGAGTGTCAGGTAATTACATGCTGGCTCCTATATTATAAATACCCGAAAGAAAGAAAAATTGTGCCCCTTTGTAACGAACAAAAATTGAAATAAACTGATAATTGTAAATTCTATTTTCATAAAACTATGCTATTATTTTTATTGGCTGTATTATCCTATTTTATCGTTAAAATTTATTTTACAGGAAGAAATAGAATATTTATTTAAAACTAACAAATAACACAGAGGCTAACTTTATTTCAATTATAACAAAATGTTACACATTATTACTCTGATTATGAACCTATTGCTAGGGAGATATGAAGAGGACATATCTCACTAGCAGTGAACCAACCTGTTCAAGAACTAAATGTGAAATCTCCAAAATCATCATAGAATTTCTTGACCTTAATTGGGAAATCATAATATAATTTGGAACTGTTCTAAATATTTAGGAAATGCAGCAATTATTTGTTTAATTTTGCATTAGTTATGTGTTAATGTTTAAATTTAAGTTTAGAATAAGAAAATTATTTTTATATAATTTAAATATAGTTGTAATTGTAAAGTAAAATTGAGTTTTTTCTATTTTTATTACAATTTATTGAAGTGAGAAGTAGTAAAACATTTATCTGCAATATTCCATGAACAAATTATCTAGTTCAATCACCAATATTCATAATGTGTAATAACTTTAATATCTCATTTGTGCGATACTCACCATATCAAAGAAATTCTCATTATTGCAGCTCTTAACCTATGACTAGTTTTAACTATTTGTTAGTTTTGTCACCCATTGGTTTCACAAGTTGTACTTATTGGATTTGATTGTTACTCTTAGTACATTTACATATATTTTACTTCTTAGTATCTACTTTTTAAATCGATTTATATGTAACTTATTGGAAGTAAATTGTTTTATTTTTATATTATTTTTAATACATTATGATTTTCCTACTCTTGACACCATTCTCACTAATATTTACATTAATGGGTTCTATTACCGCTTGCATAAATCCCATTAGCTCATTCTGGAATTAGTAGTGTATGTGCCTAGCGGTATTATAAGTTTAAAAACTCTTTAAAATCATTTTTGTTGGACATGAACAGCTACAGCGTTGACGAATTTTTTACAAAATGCGTCACTACTTTTCTATAGTTTTAGTTATAATATTTGTTTAATCGTTCACTGTTCGCATGTTTTTCTCTTTTGTGTGTATATGTTGTACAATGTTATTTGTGATATTTTCTTTGTATTTCTACCGACAATGTTTCTTAACTGTACTTGTAGTTTTTCTGAAATTAATAAATATTATTATTATTATTATTATTGTTGGATGTAGATCAAATTCTCCTAAGTAGACCTCCACCTCCTCTGACACGGTTCATTTTTGACCCACCACTGTAGATTAGCACAACTTGTTAGTCCCTTATAATAATAATAATAATAATAAAAGGTCTTTATTTCCAATACAAGTATAAAAAAAAATTAAATAATATACAGTTTCTGCAAAAAAAAAATAATAATACAATTATTGGAAAAAGCCGAAGATCAGGTAGTCATGCGCTGCATGACTTCTGTTTTTCATCTTAAGCTGTACACTAGTAAACATATCCATATAAGCACATACACAAATACACATACATACATCCATTACACATACATACACACCATACATACACACCTGCAAGTAACGTATAATTATGTAACACGGAAAGGGAATAACATTGGTCCAGGGCATGCTCAGATCTATTTTCTCTAATCAACAACTCAAGGAGTTACCCTGCTCTGCTAATAACAATTGCCTATAATGACGCTTGAAGGATATAATAGACTTATTTTTTATGGCCGTTGGAATCGAGTTGTATATATTAGCGATTTGGTAAGTAAATGAGGCTTTGAATAGTTCCGTACGATGAGAGGGTGGGGTGAGTGTACCTTTATGTCGCAAATTTAGGTTATGGACGTCTGTTCTATTTGTTATTTTTTTATGAAGATATGCAGGTATTTTATTTTCTATAATTTTTTTAAAAAGACATGCGGAGTGCAGTTGACGTCGCCTGGACATATTTAACCAACCTACTTCTTTAAGCTTGTGTGAGATATGTTGCCCACGCCTAATACCAAATATTAGCCGTAGGCAGGAGTTCTGTATCACCTGTATTCTGCGGGCATCTTCAGCATAGATGCAGGGGCCATAAATTACACTACCGAAATTAAATTTGGATAATACTAACGACTCACATAGGATTTTTTTGGTTTTTTTGTTTAGGAAAAGTCTGTTTTGGTATATAGTTTTTAAATTCATATATGCCACACGTATACAGTTATTAATATGAACTTTAAATCTCAGATGTGTGTCAAAAGTCAGTCCTAAATTTTTGGCGTGGTTAACTGGTGCAATTAGCTGTCCATTCACATTTACATAAACTTGTTGGGATACTGAGGACCGTGCATCTTGTGGACCAAAAACAAGCACAGATGTTTTATTTGCATTAATATTTAATGAGTGGCGCTTAGATATATTTACAATGGCCGCGACATCAGTGTTTAAATTATTTATTGCGTTTTCAGTTTCGGAGGGGTTAAATGATAAATATAGCTGCGTGTCGTCAGCATAAAAGTATATGTGACAGTGCTGAAGTGCTTTTACAAAATCAGATGTGTACAGAGTATACAAAAGAGGACCTAGGATTGAACCCTGTGGTACTCCAGATGATATTTCAAGGGGAGAAGATATGTCATTGTCGATTTTAGTTCTTTGAATTCTGTTAGAGAAATAATTAAGAAAAAAGTTAATTACGTTTTCAGTCATTCCTACATAATTTAAAACAGAGAGTAGCACTTCGTGATTTAAGGTGTCAAATGCCTTCGAGAAGTCGATAAGCACCAACACTGTAACCTTTTTCCTATCTGTTCCCCTCAAAATGTCATCTGTAATATTCAGCAGGGCTGTCTCACAGCTATGCAAAGGGCGAAAACCGGACTGGACTTCTGGTAATATATTGAATTTAGAAATATGTTCACGTAACTGAACGGGACGACAGAACTGTGTGAACACAACTCTGTCAATCTCACACGGGTGCCCAGGCACAGACGTGTGGAGGCAACGAGGTGGGGGCCATATAAAGGCCCTGGATCTGATGGTAAGAGACCGGGTCATCACTCAATCAGAAGGTGACCAGTGTCTCCCCATCTACAGGTTCACTATTCTATACTCAGTTGTGTTACCCGGTCCAGAAGAGCATCTTCTAAGTCCTGGAGGTCTTGAATGGTACACCGATAGATCTAAGACTCAGGAGGGAACTGATGCTGGCAAACCAAGGGCTCGTATATCGGTGCCACTTGGAAAGTATCCCAGTATATTCCAAGCAGAAGTATATGCCATAGTGGCGTGTGCAAGCGAGAATCTCGGCAGAAATTTCGTCAACAAACATATTTACATATGCAGCGAAAGCCAAGCAGCCTTGAGGGCTCTTGCGTTAGACAAGGTGACCTCAAGGCTGGTCTTAAACTGTAGGAATTTTTTGACATAACTGTGTGAACCCAACTGTGTCAATCTCATATGGGTGCCCGGACACAGAGGTATGGAATGATAAAGAAGCAGACTGGCTGGCGGTAGAAGGAGATACAACTTCTTTTCCTGCCCCCGAGCCAGCCTTCGGTCTGCCAAGAAGTCTGACTCAATCAAAGTTACGAGACTGGGCCATGGCAAGGTTCAATAACTATTGGACTCAGGCCCCCGAAATGAGACAAACGATTCTTCATATAAAGGGTACCTTGGCTGACTCCACCATTAAGTGGCTGCTTGGGCTCGATAGAGAAAAAAATGAGATGGATAGCAGGCTTCATAACAGGACACTGTCCTCTGAATAAACATCTTCATACAATGGGGTTGAAAATCAACCCTGTGTCAGATGTGTGGAGTGGAGGGTGAACCACCACTCATATTCTATGCAGTTGCACACCTCTAGGTGCGTCAAGTTATAGGCATCTTTAAAGGCGATTTCTACAGCCAGAGGAACCACGGGATCAACCCTGAATGCTGCGGATCCTATAGGTCTGCTCACGTTTGTAATATAATAGTCCCTTATTCCTGATATGCTCAATGTTACGTTATAGTTTTTGCTGAGATAATATAGAGGAGAGATACAATTGAGTATATTCTGTATTACAGCTGTAGATGTTGTTTTCGTTGTTTCTATAAAATAGAAAAGCCAGCCTCTAATTGAGAAGCTACTTTTTGCCAACAGGCAATGACTGCGTAGCAATGTATGGGTCTTATCACAGCAGTGTACACAGTGTACAGCCACAGAAAAATAATGAGTGAAAATCCCAGTATCTACCTACTGCTCTGTTAACACTGCCAGAAAACCACACATGCTGTGTTAATTTTTACTCTTCCATATGTCTTCTAAATTAAAGTGTGGGCAAGCATGGCCTTCTTGTACTTCACTTCACTCTGTAAATGGAGCTAATGAAATACCATTATCGGGGCGGTTAACTAAACACTCTCATATGACCACGAAATATTCTATATTTGCCATGTAGCACAAACCTCCTATGACTCAGATGTTTATTATATTGTATGAAATATAGATATAATCTAATGTTTAATTAAGATACTTTTAATATAACAATATGGTTCATGGACCTCCAATATGTATGCAAATGACTTGGGTTACTGACTTGAAAGCTCCTGACATTAGGCAAGTAGTCTATTACAGGCAATCTACCATTTTTTGGTAATGTTCGTATTGTAATTGCAAATTGTTTGTCACAGTTAATTACAATCTATTATAAAGAAAATGTTTTCAGTCATACCACTAATAATAACAATCACATAAAATAAAAGTACCATATTTCTTTGTAATTATTTCTGTATAACTTCTATAGCTATAACTGTATTCTACCAAACACGGTGCTTAAATAACAACCATATCCACAAGAGCTAAAACTTAGCAAAGATGCAAACCCCCCTCTTATGTCTAGTGAACGGTTCCAATGAGGTCCTGAGGACCTCAATATTAATGATACATCACAAAAAACTTCAAAGGCCCATAATTCAAAAACTATAAGAGATTTTTCAAAAAACTGTACAGCTATGGAAACGCCAAACATTTTTCTATCAGATGAGCTGAAAAAAAAGTACCCTATGTTTTCGCGGTAAAAAGTGGAGGGGATTTGGTGGGGATTGTGCCCCCAAAGGTATCGCTTGACATATATCGACATATATATATATATATATATATATATATATATATATATATATATATATATATATATATACATATATATATATATATATATATATATATATATATATATATATATATATATATATACATATATATATATATATATATATATATATATATATACATATATATATATATATATATATATATATATATATATATATATATATATATATATATATATATATATATATATATATATATTACTGTGTTGTTGTGTTTTTTGCCTTTTTATATTTTCGTGAAGTGAAAATAAATAAAACCTGTTTGAAATTTGAAAAGATATTAAATAAGTTAATATAAAATTGATTGGCTTTTATTTATAAAAATTTATTTGGGACGCCAGGTAATTTGACAAAATTACCAAAATTAAAGTTTTATTTGTTTTGTCTTTCACTTTACACAATAACCAGAATACTTAGCATGAGTTCCTGTATCAGAAATACTCCTCTCGGGCTCAAGCAGGTTCAGTGCTCCCCAAAAGACACAAAATTTGATTCCTTATCTGAGATTTCAAATAAAACACTCTTGTTCGATTTATAAAATAGGCAAACTTTATTTCATAGGATTTCCTGGTAGAAAATTATTATTACGGTTTAGAAAAACAAAGACAATTTGCAAACACTTATAACTAAATAAAATTCTTACAATTATTACATATTCTGTCCCCAATATTTATATTGTAAAGGAAATTTGTTTTATGTTCAAATTTGAATTTTATTCAAAACCATGGGTTTTTAATCTGTAATGCATTACCTTTTTGTTGATGCCGAGAAATGTACGTTCCTTCTACGAGACTCGGGAAACACGAAAACAGTACCTATGACTGGACTCTTAATAAACAGTTCACTTCATTCTTGGTGTTTGTCGTACGTAGCGATGCACTTTTTGTTTAAAAAACCAAACTGGATATCTTCATTTTAAGGTAAGTAACTTTATTTACTTTTCATTGTTCAACCAAAGCAAAATACGATGTACAAATTCGACGAAATCACTTTCAAACATAGGAACAAAATTAATTTTCTTCCAACATGTCAAAAACTTTTTATTTTCTTTCACTATGACATAAGATTGGATAATTTAAATTTTTCAATTTTCTTCTAATTATAACTATTAAGGATTTAAACTACCTTTTTTTATACGATCTCTTTCTTGGCTTGAGTAAATGTTCAATCCTCCTTCTATTTATTCCAAAAAGAAACTCTTTTCTAATTTTTTTGACACTGCCTTCATAACAATAACAATAATCAATAATTATTCCCTCGATACTCCCAACATTCATGATTTTTTTAAAATATCGGTTTCATTCCTTCAAACTGACATTTTTTCCAAAACTCAACAAACTAGCCTTGACTTTGTTTTTTCTGATTATTTTAGTACTTATGCCATATGATATACTTTGAAATAAAAATGTTGTTGTCATGTATGAATTTCACAAAAATATACTTTAAAACTATATTTAACATACTTTTTATGCTACCAGGTTGTCCTTAGCCTATATTAAACATTTTATGTGCAAATGCACCTGTCTAACATATTTCGAACAAAGAATAATCATAGAAATGCTTTCAGGCGAATCCTATAATAACTTAAATTTTATAAAAGTTTATTCTGCGGTAGCAGTTCACACTACCTAAATCTAATGTTTTTGATATAGTTCTACTAATGCTGGCTTTGGCAGTCCATTTAGCATTTGTAGCTCATCAGTGACTAATATTTATTCTGATTAACTTTTTTTAAAAAGTCACTTTTATTAAATTATGTTCTATATAACCGGGGTATGTGTTGAAGCGTAATACACTTTCTTGAAATTAGATTTTGACATATTATAATAATTTCAACCTTACAAGGTTGCTTTTCTCGAAGTCTCAGTCGAACTCACCTGGGAACGAGATTTTAGTATGGTTCTGTGTAACAGCAACTCATTACCAGTATGTTGGCTTAGTTTTTATAATTAGAAATAAGCTTTTTGTCAAAACATACAAAGTTCTAGAAATTGTACAAGTTTCAATATATGTGAGCTCTAGTTATCACCGCAAAATCCCCCTAATCAATATGAAATTATTAATTTATTGATAATTTTATTATTGGTTACACACTAATGGTGATAACTAACCAACGAGTTTGTTTTGTTTACTCTATTTTAGGTTCAGGCTCATATGGGTATAACATTTCTATGTGAAATTTACCCCTAATTATATTTGTTGTTGTATCCCTCAGTTCGTAGGTATTCTCGTTTAAAACGTTTTCAACAACGTAAGGTCCCTCATACGGATTTAAAAGTTTAGCACAAATGTTATTCCTGTAATCTGAATATCTCAATTTTCTTATAATTATCATGTCTCCTTTCACAAATATTTTTCTTTTTCTTACCTTCTTATTTTCTCTATCCTTGTATCGTTTAGCATTTTTTTCTATCCTATTTATTACTACTACAATTGGATTGATATAGTTAGTTTTTGCTGTCTCAATTATGTTAGCATTTACCATGTTTACTAATTCTTCTTGAACTTTTTGTTTATATTTAAATGGTATTGGGTACGTTTTGCATTTAAACGGTTTGCCTTCATCAACTTCTAATTTATGAACGTAGCCTTTAGCTACTCTCGATTCAAAATTTACTAGAGACACATATTTCTGTAATAAATTCTGAACCATTTTGTCATACTTGGTTTGACAATTTATCATTACTTCTTCTGACGTTTCATACGTCGTATTCATAACATACGTGGTAGTTTCCACCGTATGTTCCCCTAAATTCCCTTTAATACCCTTGATTTCCTGGCCATTTATATCATATATTCCATCGGCTTGATCGCCTTTTATGTAATTCATCCCATCGGCTTTATCACCTTTTAATTCATTTATTTTAAATATCGGTATTCTTTCACCGTCTATTAATAATATTTTATCCCCCATATCTATATTTGCCCTGACCTCCGACAATATATCCTCACCAAGTATAACCTCATAGTTCATATTTTGTACCAAAACGAAGTCAGCTCTGAAAGTTTGATTCTTTACCTCAAAATTAGTATTTAGTATCTTGCTGCATTCCGCAAATTTCTTTCCGTTAGCATTTACTAGCTTAACCCTTGATACCCGCATACATTTGTTAAAAGTGTTTAAGTGATTATTATACACTTTTTCATCTAATAAACTGATCTCAGATCCAGTATCTATTAATGCGTTTAATTTGATATTATTTATTTTTATTTCAATTACAGGCAGTTGACATATTTTTACATTGTTTAATCGATTACCATTTTCATCGCCTAAAAACTCGCGCATGTGTTCATACTTATGATTAACGTTTAAAATCCTATTGTCTAAAAATCCTGCTTTCTCCTACTTTCGTTAACCTGAGCTATTGTTTCGATTCTGTCAAAATCATCCCTTACTTTCTCTTTGACTTTTTCTTCCCTGACTAAATTCGTGTTTGCTACTTGTGCGTATGTTCTATTGTCCCTTCTACTATCATCGTAAGAGTTTCTCCTTTCCTCCCACCTAACCTGTTTCTTTTCATTGTTTCGATGTTCATTATTATCCCACTTTCTATTACCTTCTGTAATTCTGTTGTACCCACTTGTATCATAGTTTCTTTGCCTATTATTGTCATTATTTTGACTGTATCTATCATAATTTTCCCTTTCGTATTTTTCATAATCCCTCTTATTATTTTCCGTCCTATTTTGGTTTCCCTGATTGTTATTATAATTGTTCTCATAGCGTCTATCTTTATAATTGTTATTATTAAACTTATTTTGGCTACTATACCCATTTTCTCTATTTTGATAATCCCTGCTATTATAGTTAAAATTCTTTGACTGGTTGTCACCATTATTATAATATTTAAAATTATTTTGCCCCGGATTATTATTACTTGTCATGTTAGATCTGTAGTCATCGATTTCCCTAAGATATTCTACTAATTCGTCTAAACTAGCTATTCTTTGGGTAATAATCACATTCTGGACATCACTAGTGAAGTGTCTAGCCAGATACCGTACCATCTCAGTCTCGGTAAAACTCGGTTCGAGATGTCTAATGTTGTAGACTTTTCTCATCACATAATTTTCCCTAGATATTCCTGATCTTTCATTGTAACGCCCGTTATATAAATTTTGGCGTACTTTCCTCTGAATGTTTTCCGACGAAAACTGTTTTAAAAGTAAACTTTCAAACTCGTCGATATTATTAAATTTCCCATCGACTATGGTAAACCATAGGTCTGCAACACCTTTTAGCATGTTTTGAATAATAACTTTTAACTCATCTAAACTATGCATTGAGTCAATTTGTTGTCTTAGCCTATTAATGAAAACTTTTGGATGGGTTCTATTGTCCCCATAAAAATAAAATTCAGACTTATTACAGACATGGTTGTATGACATGGACCTACCTGTCATGTTCCTCAACAACTTCGTACTCTCGTTTAACTTCCGCTCCTGTTCTTTTAATTTACCTTCACAAACTTCTCCATATTCCCTAATTTTCCTATCACACGTTTCTTCATGTATTCTTATATTTTTCCCCATTTCTAAAATTCCTTCGTCTACAATTTTTTCTACTTCTGATATGACCTCATGTTTCATATCTTGGGTGACTTCTTTTATTTGGATGTTTATTTCTTCTTTATTGTCTTGTTTCACGTTTTCCAATTTATTTTCCAAGTTTTCTATCTTATTTCTTAGTTCTTGGTTCATTTCCTCAAATTTACCCATGTTTTCTTGTATCTTTTTTGCAATACTGTCTTCAAGATGTCCCATGTTTTCTTCCAATTTTCTATTATTTATGATTATTTGTGCATTGATGTTTTCTTGTAGGTTTCCAATATTTTCTTCCATTTTTTGTTCTAATTTTGCACTTTGACTAATCATATTTGCTTCCATTTTTTGTTCTAATTTTGCACTTTGACTAATCATATTTGCTTCCATATTTTCTAATTTACCATCAAGTTGCGCATTATGTGTGGTAATTTGTATGTTCTGGTTCGATATCGCAGACACCATCTCCATCAGCTTTTGTAGCATGGAATTTTCCTTCGCTGCGCTGTCCCCAGACTGTTGTGTGGACGATGTTCCTGCGGAGGTTTGTTCCGTGTCCATTTTCCTACCTGACCTTAATATCATAAACAAATCTTACCCTAATTGAGTTGTTCAACCGTTATGTTTTAAAAAATTTACCAAATAATCAAAATACAATTCGTAGAAATTTGTTTTTATTTGAAATCTCTCTTTTTTTTTTTACTACTTTGAATGTGCCTTTTTCAAATGCCCCACGTAGCGAGCGACATTTTACTGTGTTGTTGTGTTTTTTGCCTTTTTATATTTTCGTGAAGTGAAAATAAATAAAACCTGTTTGAAATTTGAAAAGATATTAAATAAGTTAATATAAAATTGATTGGCTTTTATTTATAAAAATTTATTTGGGACGCCAGGTAATTTGACAAAATTACCAAAATTAAAGTTTTATTTGTTTTGTCTTTCACTTTACACAATAACCAGAATACTTAGCATGAGTTCCTGTATCAGAAATACTCCTCTCGGGCTCAAGCAGGTTCAGTGCTCCCCAAAAGACACAAAATTTGATTCCTTATCTGAGATTTCAAATAAAACACTCTTGTTCGATTTATAAAATAGGCAAACTTTATTTCATAGGATTTCCTGGTAGAAAATTATTATTACGGTTTAGAAAAACAAAGACAATTTGCAAACACTTATAACTAAATAAAATTCTTACAATTATTACATATTCTGTCCCCAATATTTATATTGTAAAGGAAATTTGTTTTATGTTCAAATTTGAATTTTATTCAAAACCATGGGTTTTTAATCTGTAATGCATTACCTTTTTGTTGATGCCGAGAAATGTACGTTCCTTCTACGAGACTCGGGAAACACGAAAACAGTACCTATGACTGGACTCTTAATAAACAGTTCACTTCATTCTTGGTGTTTGTCGTACGTAGCGATGCACTTTTTGTTTAAAAAACCAAACTGGATATCTTCATTTTAAGGTAAGTAACTTTATTTACTTTTCATTGTTCAACCAAAGCAAAATACGATGTAAAAATTCGACGAAATCACTTTCAAACATAGGAACAAAATTAATTTTCTTCCAACATGTCAAAAACTTTTTATTTTCTTTCACTATGACATAAGAGTGGATAATTTAAATTTTTCAATTTTCTTCTAATTATAACTATTAAGGATTTAAACTACCTTTTTTTATACGATCTCTTTCTTGGCTTGAGTAAATGTTCAATCCTCCTTCTATTTATTCCAAAAAGAAACTCTTTTCTAATTTTTTTGACACTGCCTTCATATCAATAACAATAATCAATAATTATTCCCTCGATACTCCCAACATTCATGATTTTTTTAAAATATCGGTTTCATTCCTTCAAACTGACATTTTTTCCAAAACTCAACAAACTAGCCTTGACTTTGTTTTTTCTGATTATTTTAGTACTTATGCCATATGATATACTTTGAAATAAAAATGTTGTTGTCATGTATGAATTTCACAAAAATATACTTTAAAACTATATTTAACATACTTTTTATGCTACCAGGTTGTCCTTAGCCTATATTAAACATTTTATGTGCAAATGCACCTGTCTAACATATTTCGAACAAAGAATAATCATAGAAATGCTTTCAGGCGAATCCTATAATAACTTAAATTTTATAAAAGTTTATTCTGCGGTAGCAGTTCACACTACCTAAATCTAATGTTTTTGATATAGTTCTACTAATGCTGGCTTTGGCAGTCCATTTAGCATTTGTAATTCATCAGTGACTAATATTTATTCTGATTAACTTTTTTTAAAAAGTCACTTTTATTAAATTATGTTCTATATAACCGGGGTATGTGTTGAAGCGTAATACACTTTCTTGAAATTAGATTTTGACATATTATAATAATTTCAACCTTACAAGGTTGCTTTTCTCGAAGTCTCAGTCGAACTCACCTGGGAACGAGATTTTAGTATGGTTCTGTGTAACAGCAACTCATTACCAGTATGTTGGCTTAGTTTTTATAATTAGAAATAAGCTTTTTGTCAAAACATACAAAGTTCTAGAAATTGTACAAGTTTCAATATATGTGAGCTCTAGTTATCACCGCAAAATATATATATATATATATATATATATATATATATATATATATATATATATATATATATATTAAGTACTTATTAGCTAACGACTGGCTAATTAAGAATAAAAAATTCAAATTCAGACGGGTTGGCAGTCTTAGGCAGGAATGAAAGAAGACTCTTTATTACTGTTCTAGCTTTCGTGACTTTATTGTCACTTCTTCAGGAACTGCTAATTTTGAGATTTATAAAAAAGTTTGCACATGTTGAAACAGAATAGAAAAATAATAATGATGAACGGAGTAAAATTAGTTCAACACTATCATGACTATAATAATTGATAACATTACTAAATAAAATTGATTAAAAACTTAAACAACGTCACAAATACATATTAAAAAGTTAGAAATTCATGTCTAGGACATCTTGCGTCGATTTGAATGAAAAAACCTTTCAAGGTTTGAATGAAAAAACCTTTCAAGGTTTTTTCATTCAAATCGACGCAAGATGTCCTAGACATGAATTTCTAACTTTTTAATATGTATTTGTGACGTTGTTTAAGTTTTTAATCAATTTTATTTAGTAATGTTATCAATTATTATAGTCATGATAGTGTTGAACTAATTTTACTCCGTTCATCATTATTATTTTTCTATTCTGTTTCAACATGTGCAAACTTTTTTATAAATCTCAAAATTAGCAGTTCCTGAAGAAGTGACTATAAAGTCACGAAAGCTAGAACAGTAATAAAGAGTCTTCTTTCATTCCTGCCTAAGACTGCCAACCCGTCTGAATTTGAATTTTTTATATATATATATATATATATATATATATATATATATATATATATATATATATATATATATTTATATATATATATATATATGTATATTTAAATCCCGCTATCAATCGGACGACCATACAAAGAACAGTCATTTGCCGTCCACCTAAAGGCGCGTGTATATGCCATTTTTCTCTGCATATATCAATTCGTCACGTTCTTATTGGAAGGTTGCAGCGTTCAGAATGCCTTACACGATATTTTAAATTTTTATTTCTTTCTTCATAAAACCGCTATTTGAGGTCCATGCATTGTGCATTTAATGCTACATCCACATATACGTATTTATGTTATTTGCATTTAATCCTACGTCCAGCTGCGTTGCCATATTTATTAGATCGACATTTATAGAATTTCATGTCTCCGGAAACTATTCGTTATACTTATACACTATTATTGGACGTGTGAGTCCTATTTGCATTATATTTATAGAGAGAACACACAAAAAATAATTTATACTAATATAGTATACAGTCTAGTGGTAGAAAAAATGCAAAATTATGAAATAAAGCAATATTTAATGCTATTTTTTTGGATGATTTTTGTAGTAAGAGGGAGCTTATTCACATTCTATATGGTCCCAACATTTACACTTACAGCATCATATCATTTACCCATGAGCTGGTTACCTATCAGAAAAGAACATGGCTGCCTATAAGAACAACGAACATTACACAGTCTGTCTGTTAGGTGGCACACGATAACCCCTTGCTGTATAATAGGTCTAACAGCATCGTATCATTTATCATGGGCTGGTCGTCTATCAGAAAAGAACATGATTGCCTATAAAAAAAAGCATTACGCCATCTTTCTGCTAGATAATGCATGATGACCTTTTGCTGTATGATATGTCTAACAGCATTATATTATTTACCATGTGCTGGCCGCCTATCAGAAAAGAACTGTTCATTTGTTTTATTTTTACGAATCAGTCTGCCACTTTCCTGAATAATTGGTTATAATAATAGTTGTAAATAGTACCGCTATATGGTAGTACACAATAGAGATGTGACGGCGATCACCGTCACTGCTACTTAGCACCTGCTCTTTCAACTGCGCAATCATTGATAGCGATTGGTGAGAAAACATGGAAGCGGTCCAAAGAGTGATCTAATCACTGCTACTAAGAGCATTAGTCAAAATAATTTTATCTTACATTTTTTTGCTAACCCTCATAGTTTCACGACAAATTTATTTTTTTGAAAATTACCGCAATTGATTTCTTGAAAATAGCGACCATCCTGGATCTAAAGGGTACCTACCTGATGGTGACGCTCCTTATAAAAACGTTCCTTAGACTAATACCAGTTAGTGTTAAGTAATAACTTTTCGCTAATAGCCGTTTTATGTCGATTTCTTGTTATTTGCGGCTGTAGGTATATTTTCAGAAGAATTAACCAAGCATTTAGTTAATACTAAATACAAGGGGTCTCTGCAAATATTACTATTCACAAGTCACTGTTGTAAATAATGGAATTGTTTGAGTACCTATATACCTTACCTATTGTGATTGTATATAACCCTCTTTTTGGGTTAAGAAGTTATTATTTATGCTTTTTCGTCAATGTCATGAGGAATGCTGCAAAAAACTGCGTGTACATTTTTGATAGAGAAGATATATGCATTTATTTTTAGAGAATTCTAATTCTAATTTTATCGATACGATACTATAATTGTTATTTTAATCATCTGATGATGCCATCTTGATTGGTGAAATGCTCTTCATTATAGTATGCAGTATTTTTATTTGTAGAATATTATTATAAAGGTTGCTGAACACTTCATAAATATTTCTTTTTCTTAAAATGCTTCATAACTTTTATATTCATCAATAGATTTTTTTTAAAAAAAGGGTTCTTCCTCTAGCTATTACTAACCCACAAAACACACGCTACCACAACCACTGCATTGCCTCTCACATTCTGGTAGATTTTGTGAGCGACATATAAGTAAGCTGTGACTGCTATGTGGTAGTTTAAATCTTTTTATTATGCACACTCCAAAGCCACTTTACTTTTCAGTGGAAATTTGAGATGTTGATTAACATCACACATATTTAATGTGAAATTTTAAGATTTGGAAATGAGTAACCATGAGGTCCCAAAATTCCACTGTAAAATCAGTCATTGTATTCTACTTAGTGGGCCCTAATGTACATACAACTTTAGAATACAGAGGTTAGGGCGGAAGGGCAGAAAAACCTTTTCAAAATTAAATATGGCAAAAATCATAATATGTAAGTATTTGATTATGTATACACATTCATTTTTGTGATATCTTGTTTATAACTCTTTCTAAATGCTGCAGAAAAATCTAACATAGTGCAGAATAGGACGGAAATAGAAATTGCCATCCAAACATGGTTGAATTTCGCCATAAGAAAACCAGTGGTGATATTCCGATATTCATTTATAGAAATACACTAATTGCCCTACAATGCGCCTTAAAATAGAGAAGATGTTTAGCCAACTATTTACCGCAAAGGGGCCGGCATTGCAATTAGCGGTACACTATCTGGTGGCCGCCTTGTGGCCAGCGGGACGCGGGCTAGCCGGGCCAATGTAGTTGTACAATAAAGGCCCCTAAACTTACTCATCGGCAGTCGTAAATTTATCTTCAATGGGCCGCCTACTTCATGTTTGCTGGGTAGCTTGTTCTACTTATTTTCCCCTATTCACAACCTCTCACCTTTGACCCCTTCAACGGAATCATCTCAATCAAATGTCATTACAATACATACGAGTACCAAATTTCAAGTGAATAAGTATCTCAATTTTATGTTATCAAGCCCTTTAATAAAGAAGTGGAGGTTGTGGCCGTGGAGGGTTGAAAAATAATAGAAATCTAAGGCCTTGCAGTTTCTAATATAATCCCTAAATTCCAAGTTTCAGTACTCTTATCAGCTTGCTTCACTTATTTTTTCCTTTTTACCTCTACTTACCCCCACTCTTTCAATACATGTACCAAATTTCAATTGAAAATTTCAATTTTATTTTATCAACCCTTTTATTAAGGGAGTGGGTGTGGTGGAGGGATGGAAAATATTATAAAAACCTAAGGCCTTCGTTCCTAGTATACACACAAAATTTCAAATTTCTGTACTTTTACCAGCTTGCTTTACTTATTTTCCCCCATTCACCCTTATTTAATCCCCATCCCTTCAACGGAATCATCTCAAAATATAATCTAGTTCCAGATGTTGTTATAATTTATACGTGTACCAAATTTCAAGTGAATATCTGAATTTTATTTTATGAACCCCTTAAATAATGGATTGGGGTGATGTGAGGGTTGAAAAATATTATAAAATATCTGAGGGGTTGGATTCTAGCACATACAACAAATCCCAAGTTCCTGTGCTCTTACCAGCTTGCTTCGCTTATTTTCCCCTATTTACCCTTATTTAACCCCTCACCCTTCAACAGAATCATCTCAAAATATAATCTAGTTCCAGATGTTACGTGTACCAAGTTTCAAGTGACTATTTCAATTTTATTTTATTAAACCCTTTAATAATAGAGAGGGGGTGGTGGGAGAGGGGTTGATAATATAAAAAATCTGAGGTCTTAGTTTCTAATAAATATACGAAATTCTAAGTTACTGTGCTCTTACCAGCCTGCTTCACTTATTTTTCCTTATCTACCCCTATTTAACCCCCAGCCCTTAACCAGAATTATCGCAAAATATAATCTAGTTTCAGATCGCGTCATGATACATATGTGTACCAAATTTCAAGTAAATATCTCAAACGGTTGCTGAGAAAACGACAAAAGTTACCGACCGACAGACGTTTTTGTTTTTGTTCGCTCCAATTTAAAATCTTGACGTTCTTTGACATTTTAAGCCTATTTCACAAAAAAAAATGTTTTTTTTTACGATTCCTATACTATACGCCATTTCTATTATTTTGTTTAAATAATCTAGTAGGTAATTTTTTGTCCTTAATCTGAATTCTTACTCTTTTACAGATTATTGTGTTACTGGTTAAATTCTTAAATATGTATTAAACTAAGTATACTTCTAAAAAAAAAAATGTATTTGCTCTACTTTGTGATCAAGCCTAATAATCTCTGAAAAACGATACCCACTAAAATTGGATATAAAATTTTAAGAACTTTTCTTGTTTTGTTTTCATATGTACACATTAATAAAAATAAATAATATAATAGTAAGCCCCACGTAATTATTTAATAATAAATATAACATGTTAGAGAAGGAAGCGGGTGTGTGGTGGCGTCGTGACGTGCGATTTACTATCTTACTTGCCCGGCAGAATTATAAACCGCCAATATATGATAGCTTCATCAGTAAATTCCAGACAGCAATGTTGCCAGATTTGCGGCCGTCGGATTAAATGCAAGTAGTAGGTTTGCGTATATCAACGCGATATACGCGAGAACGCCGACAGCGCTACAATCATAGGATCTTCGAACTAAAAATGTATATAATTTTTTTATCTGGGTGTAAAACGACGTCCGACAAATTTTTGCGTTTCGCACTCTACGTCGCTCATTGATGGCGGGAAAAATGTTTTCATGGTGTTGTGATTCGACAGACATATAGCGGATGTCCGAGACGTTGCGCTACGCACTCCTTGTTGATCATAGACGGCGGGAAAATTGTTTTCATGATGTTGTAATCCGACGGCCATATAGCGGCCGTCCGATAGCAGGCGGACGTCGGATTAAATGTAAATTGACAATGTATGGACGTCGGTTTAACGGCGGGATATATATATATATATATATATATATATATATATATATATATATATATATATATATATATATATATATATATATATATATATATATATATATATATATATATATATAATGAGAGGTTGTCACGTCCGACAGTTAAAAGATAAATTCTTCGGACAATTGGGCGGTGAAGTCAAACTCTTTTTTACTATGCCAAGCTTTCGAAAATGTTTATTTTCTTTCTCAAGGCTACAATTAAGTAATGAAATTTTAGTTAAAAATTAAATTATATTATATTAACTTACTTGTAAGTTGAGGTTATATTCTAAAATTGGTTTGCTTGTAGAAGAACATTTGCAATATTATAGTATTATAAGCAGAGAATTGTTTATTGTATCATTGATGTATTTTTTCAGTTGAACTATTAAGTGATTATTAAGTTATTTGAAGATTATTGTTAACAGACATTGTCCTCATGTTGAGAACCACATGTGACTAGTATAAAAAACTTTTCACAGGAAACCCATACTCACGCCATCTTGTGAGAATTTTATATACTACTATTACTAATACCATGTTTACATGATGGATTTAAGTAGGGTTCTGTATAATGTTTTTTACCAACCATAGAACAATTTGTATATTAAAATTATTATTATTGTTTATTAACTTATAAGTATTACTTCACTGTTCATTGTCCACTAGCACTTCCCGGAATTGTTAATTTTAAAACTATTTTATTAATATGTTGAGAATTGCAAGGGGAGTTGATTTAGTTATTTATTTATTACTTTGTTGTTAATTTTGGTTGATTGTTGTTTTACGAGATCTGTTAATTGGAATCACTCTATTTTTTGGAAAGTAACATTTAAATTTTCTTACTCTGTACTACTGCTACTACTACTATTAATATAATTTGTCCTTGTTTTTTTATTATTATCTAACTGTAGTACAAAGGAATAAATTGTGCTTAACCCACTGATATCTGTTCGTTTATTCATTGTATTGTTTTCATTATTAATTTCTACCATTTCAAGGAACAATCTTTTTGTTAAATTTGTTTCCGTGTGCAAAATTTTAAAGTTTTTAAAATCCATATGATGTCCTGTGTCCATGACATGTTCTGAAAGCGCACAAGTACGTTTTTCAGTTCTACAATCACTTTTATGCAATGTCATGCGCGTGTACAATGATCTTGAGGTTTGACCAATATACTTTTGTTCACAATTGTGACAAGGAATACTATAAATTACGTTTGTTTTTTTAATCAGATCGTCTTTATCTTTGAGTTTGGTGTATAATTTTCCAATATGTTTAATGTTTTTTTGTGCTACTTTTATCTGCTGTTCTTTCTTGAACATATTGATTAATCTGGGTGATAATTCTTTTACAAACGGTATGGAGCCATATGTTATTGGACCTGTGGTGTCATTGTTATTTATTGGTTCGGTTTCACCAACCCTGTCTTGCGTGACGTGATTTCTCATGTTATAGAGCCATTTTTTTAAGAGGTGTTTGGGGTATGAATTATCTAACAAAATACGGTAAAGTCTATCAATGTTCCCATTTCGTAGAGAAGGATGTGATATTTTGTGAATTCTGTTTTTCATAGCTAGTACGAGGTTCATTTTCATTTTTTCTGTGTGATGCGAGTTATAATTTAAGTATCTACCGGAACTGGTAGGTTTGATGTACCAGTCCAGTATCACTGTATTATCGTTTCTTCTTATCACTTTAGTATCCAAAAAAGGAACGCTCATATCAGTTTCCTTTTCTATTGTGAATTGTAGGTGTTCGTTATAGCTATTGAATATATTAAGAATTTCGTTTATACCTGTTTCTGGTACTGAACAAATGATATCATCAACGTATTTTTTTAGAAAAGGCAGTTCAAAGCTTAATTTTGGAATACATTCGTCTAATAAGTCATCCATGACGTACTGAGCCACGATTGGTGAAACCGTAGCTCCCATTGGGGTTCCCAATATTTGTTTGTAAAATTCATTATTAAAAGTAAAATAAGTTGTGTCAAAGATAAATTTGATAGCTTCTATGAATTTTTCACAGGGCATGTTACAGTAGGATCCAATCGAACTCCATCTTTTTTCGATACTTTTATTTACTAATTCTATAGGAATATTACTAAATAATGAAACTACGTCTAGACTTACTACAACATGGTTTTCAGGTAATTGTTTTTCGTTAATGAATTCTGAGAATGCAAAAGAATCTTTTATATAGTATTCATTGTCACTATTGTACGACCACGTGAGAATATTTGTGACAAATTGTGCTATTTTACTGTTAGGTGTGTCTATACTTGAAATAATTGGTCTCACAGTGAGTGTTGGCTTATGAATTTTTGGTAAACCATAAAATTTTGCTGGTACTGTATTATAAATTGTTAATTTCTTAGCTTCCTGTTCACTAATCATCTCTTCATCACTGAGTTCAGATATAAACCTATTTGCTTTTTGTTGAAATGAAGTGGTAGGATCTCTTTGAAGTTTACTATAAGAACCTGCATCGTTGAGAATATCTAGCGACTTTTCTATATAATCATTTTTGTTCATAACCACGGTAACATTACCTTTGTCAGACCTAGTTATTATCAACTCTGCATGTTCTTTCAGAAACCTTTTTGTTTTGTTGAATATATTATTAAAAATTAAATTTTGTTTATATGGTTTGTGAAGAAAATTTGTTAAAATGTTGGTTACTTGAGCTCTAAATATGTTTTTTTTAACAGTGTCAAATTTTGAAATTAAAAATTCTATATCTGATAATATTTTTGTTACTGAAATATCCTGAGAGGTAGGTGGTATGCAAAATTTAAAACCTAATGATAAGAAAATTTTTATGTCCTCTGGTATCTCTACGTTTGAAAGATTCTTGAGCCAATTTTCTTTTACTTTGATATTAAACGTTACTTGTTGTTCAAGATTTTTTATTTTATTGATATTGACTTCCTTTATTTTATAAAATTCTTTATTATATGTTATTGTTTGTCTTCTGAAGAATTCTTGTAACGTATTCATAGGTAGGATATTTTGTAAATCAGTTTGAATTGACTCCAGAGATTTTTCTAACGTTTTGAGATTACTATGAGTGATTTTAATTTCCAGATTTAGTAATTTATCTTTTAACCTTTTGTTGAAATTGTTCACTTGTTGGCCGGTCCTTCCACTGTGTACGTCAATGAGTGTTTCTATGTTTCTAGTGTTGTTAATAATATGTGAGGGTATAATTCCTTTTCTTCTGCATTGCAATAAAAAGATTTTTCTGTTCTTAGCAGCTGCCAATTTGATGTTTAAGTTAGCCCAGGTTTTTAATTTTACACTTGTTTCGTTACCGAATTGTTGATTGATAACTTGGTAAAACCCCATTCCTATAAAAATAATGAGAGGTTGTCACGTCCGACAGTTAAAAGATAAATTCTAAGGATCGTAGGGCTTCGGACAATTGGGCGGTGAAGTCAAACTCTTTTTTACTATGCCAAGCTTTCGAAAATGTTTATTTTCTTTCTCAAGGCTACAATTAAGTAATGAAATTTTAGTTAAAAATTAAATTATATTATATTAACTTACTTGTAAGTTGAGGTTATATTCTAAAATTGGTTTGCTTGTAGAAGAACATTTGCAATATTATAGTATTATAAGCAGAGAATTGTTTATTGTATCATTGATGTATTTTTTCAGTTGAACTATTAAGTGATTATTAAGTTATTTGAAGATTATTGTTAACAGACATTGTCCTCATGTTGAGAACCACATGTGACTAGTATAAAAAACTTTTCACAGGAAACCCATACTCACGCCATCTTGTGAGAATTTTATATACTACTATTACTAATACCATGTTTACATGATGGATTTAAGTAGGGTTCTGTATAATGTTTTTTACCAACCATAGAACAATTTGTATATTAAAATTATTATTATTGTTTATTAACTTATAAGTATTACTTCACTGTTCATTGTCCACTAGCACTTCCCGGAATTGTTAATTTTAAAACTATTTTATTAATATGTTGAGAATTGCAAGGGGAGTTGATTTAGTTATTTATTTATTACTTTGTTGTTAATTTTGGTTGATTGTTGTTTTACGAGATCTGTTAATTGGAATCACTCTATTTTTTGGAAAGTAACATTTAAATTTTCTTACTCTGTACTACTGCTACTACTACTATTAATATAATTTGTCCTTGTTTTTTTATTATTATCTAACTGTAGTACAAAGGAATAAATTGTGCTTAACCCACTGATATCTGTTCGTTTATTCATTGTATTGTTTTCATTATTAATTTCTACCATTTCAAGGAACAATCTTTTTGTTAAATTTGTTTCCGTGTGCAAAATTTTAAAGTTTTTAAAATCCATATGATGTCCTGTGTCCATGACATGTTCTGAAAGCGCACAAGTACGTTTTTCAGTTCTACAATCACTTTTATGCAATGTCATGCGCGTGTACAATGATCTTGAGGTTTGACCAATATACTTTTGTTCACAATTGTGACAAGGAATACTATAAATTACGTTTGTTTTTTTAATCAGATCGTCTTTATCTTTGAGTTTGGTGTATAATTTTCCAATATGTTTAATGTTTTTTTGTGCTACTTTTATCTGCTGTTCTTTCTTGAACATATTGATTAATCTGGGTGATAATTCTTTTACAAACGGTATGGAGCCATATGTTATTGGACCTGTGGTGTCATTGTTATTTATTGGTTCGGTTTCACCAACCCTGTCTTGCGTGACGTGATTTCTCATGTTATAGAGCCATTTTTTTAAGAGGTGTTTGGGGTATGAATTATCTAACAAAATACGGTAAAGTCTATCAATGTTCCCATTTCGTAGAGAAGGATGTGATATTTTGTGAATTCTGTTTTTCATAGCTAGTACGAGGTTCATTTTCATTTTTTCTGTGTGATGCGAGTTATAATTTAAGTATCTACCGGAACTGGTAGGTTTGATGTACCAGTCCAGTATCACTGTATTATCGTTTCTTCTTATCACTTTAGTATCCAAAAAAGGAACGCTCATATCAGTTTCCTTTTCTATTGTGAATTGTAGGTGTTCGTTATAGCTATTGAATATATTAAGAATTTCGTTTATACCTGTTTCTGGTACTGAACAAATGATATCATCAACGTATTTTTTTAGAAAAGGCAGTTCAAAGCTTAATTTTGGAATACATTCGTCTAATAAGTCATCCATGACGTACTGAGCCACGATTGGTGAAACCGTAGCTCCCATTGGGGTTCCCAATATTTGTTTGTAAAATTCATTATTAAAAGTAAAATAAGTTGTGTCAAAGATAAATTTGATAGCTTCTATGAATTTTTCACAGGGCATGTTACAGTAGGATCCAATCGAACTCCATCTTTTTTCGATACTTTTATTTACTAATTCTATAGGAATATTACTAAATAATGAAACTACGTCTAGACTTACTACAACATGGTTTTCAGGTAATTGTTTTTCGTTAATGAATTCTGAGAATGCAAAAGAATCTTTTATATAGTATTCATTGTCACTATTGTACGACCACGTGAGAATATTTGTGACAAATTGTGCTATTTTACTGTTAGGTGTGTCTATACTTGAAATAATTGGTCTCACAGTGAGTGTTGGCTTATGAATTTTTGGTAAACCATAAAATTTTGCTGGTACTGTATTATAAATTGTTAATTTCTTAGCTTCCTGTTCACTAATCATCTCTTCATCACTGAGTTCAGATATAAACCTATTTGCTTTTTGTTGAAATGAAGTGGTAGGATCTCTTTGAAGTTTACTATAAGAACCTGCATCGTTGAGAATATCTAGCGACTTTTCTATATAATCATTTTTGTTCATAACCACGGTAACATTACCTTTGTCAGACCTAGTTATTATCAACTCTGCATGTTCTTTCAGAAACCTTTTTGTTTTGTTGAATATATTATTAAAAATTAAATTTTGTTTATATGGTTTGTGAAGAAAATTTGTTAAAATGTTGGTTACTTGAGCTCTAAATATGTTTTTTTTAACAGTGTCAAATTTTGAAATTAAAAATTCTATATCTGATAATATTTTTGTTACTGAAATATCCTGAGAGGTAGGTGGTATGCAAAATTTAAAACCTAATGATAAGAAAATTTTTATGTCCTCTGGTATCTCTACGTTTGAAAGATTCTTGAGCCAATTTTCTTTTACTTTGATATTAAACGTTACTTGTTGTTCAAGATTTTTTATTTTATTGATATTGACTTCCTTTATTTTATAAAATTCTTTATTATATGTTATTGTTTGTCTTCTGAAGAATTCTTGTAACGTATTCATAGGTAGGATATTTTGTAAATCAGTTTGAATTGACTCCAGAGATTTTTCTAACGTTTTGAGATTACTATGAGTGATTTTAATTTCCAGATTTAGTAATTTATCTTTTAACCTTTTGTTGAAATTGTTCACTTGTTGGCCGGTCCTTCCACTGTGTACGTCAATGAGTGTTTCTATGTTTCTAGTGTTGTTAATAATATGTGAGGGTATAATTCCTTTTCTTCTGCATTGCAATAAAAAGATTTTTCTGTTCTTAGCAGCTGCCAATTTGATGTTTAAGTTAGCCCAGGTTTTTAATTTTACACTTGTTTCGTTACCGAATTGTTGATTGATAACTTGGTAAAACCCCATTCCTATAAAAATAATGAGAGGTTGTCACGTCCGACAGTTAAAAGATAAATTCTAAGGATCGTAGGGCTTCGGACAATTGGGCGGTGAAGTCAAACTCTTTTTTACTATGCCAAGCTTTCGAAAATGTTTATTTTCTTTCTCAAGGCTACAATTAAGTAATGAAATTTTAGTTAAAAATTAAATTATATTATATTAACTTACTTGTAAGTTGAGGTTATATTCTAAAATTGGTTTGCTTGTAGAAGAACATTTGCAATATTATAGTATTATAAGCAGAGAATTGTTTATTGTATCATTGATGTATTTTTTCAGTTGAACTATTAAGTGATTATTAAGTTATTTGAAGATTATTGTTAACAGACATTGTCCTCATGTTGAGAACCACATGTGACTAGTATAAAAAACTTTTCACAGGAAACCCATACTCACGCCATCTTGTGAGAATTTTATATACTACTATTACTAATACCATGTTTACATGATGGATTTAAGTAGGGTTCTGTATAATGTTTTTTACCAACCATAGAACAATTTGTATATTAAAATTATTATTATTGTTTATTAACTTATAAGTATTACTTCACTGTTCATTGTCCACTAGCACTTCCCGGAATTGTTAATTTTAAAACTATTTTATTAATATGTTGAGAATTGCAAGGGGAGTTGATTTAGTTATTTATTTATTACTTTGTTGTTAATTTTGGTTGATTGTTGTTTTACGAGATCTGTTAATTGGAATCACTCTATTTTTTGGAAAGTAACATTTAAATTTTCTTACTCTGTACTACTGCTACTACTACTATTAATATAATTTGTCCTTCTTTTTTTATTATTATCTAACTGTAGTACAAAGGAATAAATTGTGCTTAACCCACTGATATCTGTTCGTTTATTCATTGTATTGTTTTCATTATTAATTTCTACCATTTCAAGGAACAATCTTTTTGTTAAATTTGTTTCCGTGTGCAAAATTTTAAAGTTTTTAAAATCCATATGATGTCCTGTGTCCATGACATGTTCTGAAAGCGCACAAGTACGTTTTTCAGTTCTACAATCACTTTTATGCAATGTCATGCGCGTGTACAATGATCTTGAGGTTTGACCAATATACTTTTGTTCACAATTGTGACAAGGAATACTATAAATTACGTTTGTTTTTTTAATCAGATCGTCTTTATCTTTGAGTTTGGTGTATAATTTTCTAATATGTTTAATGTTTTTTTTGTGCTACTTTTATCTGCTGTTCTTTCTTGAACATATTGATTAATCTGGGTGATAATTCTTTTACAAACGGTATGGAGCCATATGTTATTGGACCTGTGGTGTCATTGTTATTTATTGGTTCGGTTTCACCAACCCTGTCTTGCGTGACGTGATTTCTCATGTTATAGAGCCATTTTTTTAAGAGGTGTTTGGGGTATGAATTATCTAACAAAATACGGTAAAGTCTATCAATGTTCCCATTTCGTAGAGAAGGATGTGATATTTTGTGAATTCTGTTTTTCATAGCTAGTACGAGGTTCATTTTCATTTTTTCTGTGTGATGCGAGTTATAATTTAAGTATCTACCGGAACTGGTAGGTTTGATGTACCAGTCCAGTATCACTGTATTATCGTTTCTTCTTATCACTTTAGTATCCAAAAAAGGAACGCTCATATCAGTTTCCTTTTCTATTGTGAATTGTAGGTGTTCGTTATAGCTATTGAATATATTAAGAATTTCGTTTATACCTGTTTCTGGTACTGAACAAATGATATCATCAACGTATTTTTTTAGAAAAGGCAGTTCAAAGCTTAATTTTGGAATACATTCGTCTAATAAGTCATCCATGACGTACTGAGCCACGATTGGTGAAACCGTAGCTCCCATTGGGGTTCCCAATATTTGTTTGTAAAATTCATTATTAAAAGTAAAATAAGTTGTGTCAAAGATAAATTTGATAGCTTCTATGAATTTTTCACAGGGCATGTTACAGTAGGATCCAATCGAACTCCATCTTTTTTCGATACTTTTATTTACTAATTCTATAGGAATATTACTAAATAATGAAACTACGTCTAGACTTACTACAACATGGTTTTCAGGTAATTGTTTTTCGTTAATGAATTCTGAGAATGCAAAAGAATCTTTTATATAGTATTCATTGTCACTATTGTACGACCACGTGAGAATATTTGTGACAAATTGTGCTATTTTACTGTTAGGTGTGTATATACTTGAAATAATTGGTCTCACAGTGAGTGTTGGCTTATGAATTTTTGGTAAACCATAAAATTTTGCTGGTACTGTATTATAAATTGTTAATTTCTTAGCTTCCTGTTCACTAATCATCTCTTCATCACTGAGTTCAGATATAAACCTATTTGCTTTTTGTTGAAATGAAGTGGTAGGATCTCTTTGAAGTTTACTATAAGAACCTGCATCGTTGAGAATATCTAGCGACTTTTCTATATAATCATTTTTGTTCATAACCACGGTAACATTACCTTTGTCAGACCTAGTTATTATCAACTCTGCATGTTCTTTCAGAAACCTTTTTGTTTTTTGAATATATTATTAAAAATTAAATTTTGTTTATATGGTTTGTGAAGAAAATTTGTTAAAATGTTGGTTACTTGAGCTCTAAATATGTTTTTTTTAACAGTGTCAAATTTTGAAATTAAAAATTCTATATCTGATAATATTTTTGTTACTGAAATATCCTGAGAGGTAGGTGGTATGCAAAATTTAAAACCGAATGATAAGAAAATTTTTATGTCCTCTGGTATCTCTACGTTTGAAAGATTCTTGAGCCAATTTTCTTTTACTTTGATATTAAACGTTACTTGTTGTTCAAGATTTTTTATTTTATTGATATTGACTTCCTTTATTTTATAAAATTCTTTATTATATGTTATTGTTTGTCTTCTGAAGAATTCTTGTAACGTATTCATAGGTAGGATATTTTGTAAATCAGTTTGAATTGACTCCAGAGATTTTTCTAACGTTTTGAGATTACTATGAGTTATTTTAATTTCCAGATTTAGTAATTTATCTTTTAACCTTTTGTTGAAATTGTTCACTTGTTGGCCGGTCCTTCCACTGTGTACGTCAATGAGTGTTTCTATGTTTCTAGTGTTGTTAATAATATGTGAGGGTATAATTCCTTTTCTTCTGCATTGCAATAAAAAGATTTTTCTGTTCTTAGCAGCTGCCAATTTGATGTTTAAGTTAGCCCAGGTTTTTAATTTTACACTTGTTTCGTTACCGAATTGTTGATTGATAACTTGGTAAAACCCCATTCCTATAAAAATAATGAGAGGTTGTCACGTCCGACAGTTAAAAGATAAATTCTAAGGATCGTAGGGCTTCGGACAATTGGGCGGTGAAGTCAAACTCTTTTTTACTATGCCAAGCTTTCGAAAATGTTTATTTTCTTTCTCAAGGCTACAATTAAGTAATGAAATTTTAGTTAAAAATTAAATTATATTATATTAACTTACTTGTAAGTTGAGGTTATCTTCTAAAATTGGTTTGCTTGTAGAAGAACATTTGCAATATTATAGTATTATAAGCAGAGAATTGTTTATTGTATCATTGATGTATTTTTTCAGTTGAACTATTAAGTGATTATTAAGTTATTTGAAGATTATTGTTAACAGACATTGTCCTCATGTTGAGAACCACATGTGACTAGTATAAAAAACTTTTCACAGGAAACCCATACTCACGCCATCTTGTGAGAATTTTATACACTACTATTACTAATACCATGTTTACATGATGGATTTAAGTAGGGTTCTGTATAATGTTTTTTACCAACCATAGAACAATTTGTATATTAAAATTATTATTATTGTTTATTAACTTATAAGTATTACTTCACTGTTCATTGTCCACTAGCACTTCCCGGAATTGTTAATTTTAAAACTATTTTATTAATATGTTGAGAATTGCAAGGGGAGTTGATTTAGTTATTTATTTATTACTTTGTTGTTAATTTTGGTTGATTGTTGTTTTACGAGATCTGTTAATTGGAATCACTCTATTTTTTGGAAAGTAACATTTAAATTTTCTTACTCCGTACTACTGCTACTACTACTATTAATATAATTTGTCCTTGTTTTTTTATTATTATCTAACTGTAGTACAAAGGAATAAATTGTGCTTAACCCACTGATATCTGTTCGTTTATTCATTGTATTGTTTTCATTATTAATTTCTACCATTTCAAGGAACAATCTTTTTGCTAAATTTGTTTCCGTGTGCAAAATTTTAAAGTTTTTAAAATCCATATGATGTCCTGTGTCCATGACATGTTCTGAAAGCGCACAAGTACGTTTTTCAGTTCTACAATCACTTTTATGCAATGTCATGCGCGTGTACAATGATCTTGAGGTTTGACCAATATACTTTTGTTCACAATTGTGACAAGGAATACTATAAATTACGTTTGTTTTTTTAATCAGATCGTCTTTATCTTTGAGTTTGGTGTATAATTTTCCAATATGTTTAATGTTTTTTTTGTGCTACTTTTATCTGCTGTTCTTTCTTGAACATATTGATTAATCTGGGTGATAATTCTTTTACAAACGGTATGGAGCCATATGTTATTGGACCTGTGGTGTCATTGTTATTTATTGGTTCGGTTTCACCAACCCTGTCTTGCGTGACGTGATTTCTCATGTTATAGAGCCATTTTTTTAAGAGGTGTTTGGGGTATGAATTATCTAACAAAATACGGTAAAGTCTATCAATGTTCCCATTTCGTAGAGAAGGATGTGATATTTTGTGAATTCTGTTTTTCATAGCTAGTACGAGGTTCATTTTCATTTTTTCTGTGTGATGCGAGTTATAATTTAAGTATCTACCGGAACTGGTAGGTTTGATGTACCAGTCCAGTATCACTGTATTATCGTTTCTTCTTATCACTTTAGTATCCAAAAAAGGAACGCTCATATCAGTTTCCTTTTCTATTGTGAATTGTAGGTGTTCGTTATAGCTATTGAATATATTAAGAATTTCGTTTATACCTGTTTCTGGTACTGAACAAATGATATCATCAACGTATTTTTTTAGAAAAGGCAGTTCAAAGCTTAATTTTGGAATACATTCGTCTAATAAGTCATCCATGACGTACTGAGCCACGATTGGTGAAACCGTAGCTCCCATTGGGGTTCCCAATATTTGTTTGTAAAATTCATTATTAAAAGTAAAATAAGTTGTGTCAAAGATAAATTTGATAGCTTCTATGAATTTTTCACAGGGCATGTTACAGTAGGATCCAATCGAACTCCATCTTTTTTCGATACTTTTATTTACTAATTCTATAGGAATATTACTAAATAATGAAACTACGTCTAGACTTACTACAACATGGTTTTCAGGTAATTGTTTTTCGTTAATGAATTCTGAGAATGCAAAAGAATCTTTTATATAGTATTCATTGTCACTATTGTACGACCACGTGAGAATATTTGTGACAAATTGTGCTATTTTACTGTTAGGTGTGTCTATACTTGAAATAATTGGTCTCACAGTGAGTGTTGGCTTATGAATTTTTGGTAAACCATAAAATTTTGCTGGTACTGTATTATAAATTGTTAATTTCTTAGCTTCCTGTTCACTAATCATCTCTTCATCACTGAGTTCAGATATAAACCTATTTGCTTTTTGTTGAAATGAAGCGGTAGGATCTCTTTGAAGTTTACTATAAGAACCTGCATCGTTGAGAATATCTAGCGACTTTTCTATATAATCATTTTTGTTCATAACCACGGTAACATTACCTTTGTCAGACCTAGTTATTATCAACTCTGCATGTTCTTTCAGAAACCTTTTTGTTTTGTTGAATATATTATTAAAAATTAAATTTTGTTTATATGGTTTGTGAAGAAAATTTGTTAAAATGTTGGTTACTTGAGCTCTAAATATGTTTTTTTTAACAGTGTCAAATTTTGAAATTAAAAATTCTATATCTGATAATATTTTTGTTACTGAAATATCCTGAGAGGTAGGTGGTATGCAAAATTTAAAACCTAATGATAAGAAAATTTTTATGTCCTCTGGTATCTCTACGTTTGAAAGATTCTTGAGCCAATTTTCTTTTACTTTGATATTAAACGTTACTTGTTGTTCAAGATTTTTTATTTTATTGATATTGACTTCCTTTATTTTATAAAATTCTTTATTATATGTTATTGTTTGTCTTCTGAAGAATTCTTGTAACGTATTCATAGGTAGGATATTTTGTAAATCAGTTTGAATTGACTCCAGAGATTTTTCTAACGTTTTGAGATTACTATGAGTGATTTTAATTTCCAGATTTAGTAATTTATCTTTTAACCTTTTGTTGAAATTGTTCACTTGTTGGCCGGTCCTTCCACTGTGTACGTCAATGAGTGTTTCTATGTTTCTAGTGTTGTTAATAATATGTGAGGGTATAATTCCTTTTCTTCTGCATTGCAATAAAAAGATTTTTCTGTTCTTAGCAGCTGCCAATTTGATGTTTAAGTTAGCCCAGGTTTTTAATTTTACACTTGTTTCGTTACCGAATTGTTGATTGATAACTTGGTAAAACCCCATTCCTATAAAAATAATGAGAGGTTGTCACGTCC
The DNA here is from genome assembly GCA_963583905.1 of Stenurella melanura. Classification (NCBI taxonomy): domain Eukaryota; kingdom Metazoa; phylum Arthropoda; class Insecta; order Coleoptera; family Cerambycidae; genus Stenurella; species Stenurella melanura. The sequence goes on along the minus strand of OY757316.1, from coordinate 61,093,925 downwards.
GACAGTTAAAAGATAAATTCTAAGGATCGTAGGGCTTCGGACAATTGGGCGGTGAAGTCAAACTCTTTTTTACTATGCCAAGCTTTCGAAAATGTTTATTTTCTTTCTCAAGGCTACAATTAAGTAATGAAATTTTAGTTAAAAATTAAATTATATTATATTAACTTACTTGTAAGTTGAGGTTATATTCTAAAATTGGTTTGCTTGTAGAAGAACATTTGCAATATTATAGTATTATAAGCAGAGAATTGTTTATTGTATCATTGTTGTATTTTTTCAGTTGAACTATTAAGTGATTATTAAGTTATTTGAAGATTATTGTTAACAGACATTGTCCTCATGTTGAGAACCACATGTGACTAGTATAAAAAACTTTTCACAGGAAACCCATACTCACGCCATCTTGTGAGAATTTTATATACTACTATTACTAATACCATGTTTACATGATGGATTTAAGTAGGGTTCTGTATAATGTTTTTTACCAACCATAGAACAATTTGTATATTAAAATTATTATTATTGTTTATTAACTTATAAGTATTACTTCACTGTTCATTGTCCACTAGCACTTCCCGGAATTGTTAATTTTAAAACTATTTTATTAATATGTTGAGAATTGCAAGGGGAGTTGATTTAGTTATTTATTTATTACTTTGTTGTTAATTTTGGTTGATTGTTGTTTTACGAGATCTGTTAATTGGAATCACTCTATTTTTTGGAAAGTAACATTTAAATTTTCTTACTCTGTACTACTGCTACTACTACTATTAATATAATTTGTCCTTGTTTTTTTATTATTATCTAACTGTAGTACAAAGGAATAAATTGTGCTTAACCCACTGATATCTGTTCGTTTATTCATTGTATTGTTTTCATTATTAATTTCTACCATTTCAAGGAACAATCTTTTTGTTAAATTTGTTTCCGTGTGCAAAATTTTAAAGTTTTTAAAATCCATATGATGTCCTGTGTCCATGACATGTTCTGAAAGCGCACAAGTACGTTTTTCAGTTCTACAATCACTTTTATGCAATGTCATGCGCGTGTACAATGATCTTGAGGTTTGACCAATATACTTTTGTTCACAATTGTGACAAGGAATACTATAAATTACGTTTGTTTTTTTAATCAGATCGTCTTTATCTTTGAGTTTGGTGTATAATTTTCCAATATGTTTAATGTTTTTTTGTGCTACTTTTATCTGCTGTTCTTTCTTGAACATATTGATTAATCTGGGTGATAATTCTTTTACAAACGGTATGGAGCCATATGTTATTGGACCTGTGGTGTCATTGTTATTTATTGGTTCGGTTTCACCAACCCTGTCTTGCGTGACGTGATTTCTCATGTTATAGAGCCATTTTTTTAAGAGGTGTTTGGGGTATGAATTATCTAACAAAATACGGTAAAGTCTATCAATGTTCCCATTTCGTAGAGAAGGATGTGATATTTTGTGAATTCTGTTTTTCATAGCTAGTACGAGGTTCATTTTCATTTTTTCTGTGTGATGCGAGTTATAATTTAAGTATCTACCGGAACTGGTAGGTTTGATGTACCAGTCCAGTATCACTGTATTATCGTTTCTTCTTATCACTTTAGTATCCAAAAAAGGAACGCTCATATCAGTTTCCTTTTCTATTGTGAATTGTAGGTGTTCGTTATAGCTATTGAATATATTAAGAATTTCGTTTATACCTGTTTCTGGTACTGAACAAATGATATCATCAACGTATTTTTTTAGAAAAGGCAGTTCAAAGCTTAATTTTGGAATACATTCGTCTAATAAGTCATCCATGACGTACTGAGCCACGATTGGTGAAACCGTAGCTCCCATTGGGGTTCCCAATATTTGTTTGTAAAATTCATTATTAAAAGTAAAATAAGTTGTGTCAAAGATAAATTTGATAGCTTCTATGAATTTTTCACAGGGCATGTTACAGTAGGATCCAATCGAACTCCATCTTTTTTCGATACTTTTATTTACTAATTCTATAGGAATATTACTAAATAATGAAACTACGTCTAGACTTACTACAACATGGTTTTCAGGTAATTGTTTTTCGTTAATGAATTCTGAGAATGCAAAAGAATCTTTTATATAGTATTCATTGTCACTATTGTACGACCACGTGAGAATATTTGTGACAAATTGTGCTATTTTACTGTTAGGTGTGTCTATACTTGAAATAATTGGTCTCACAGTGAGTGTTGGCTTATGAATTTTTGGTAAACCATAAAATTTTGCTGGTACTGTATTATAAATTGTTAATTTCTTAGCTTCCTGTTCACTAATCATCTCTTCATCACTGAGTTCAGATATAAACCTATTTGCTTTTTGTTGAAATGAAGTGGTAGGATCTCTTTGAAGTTTACTATAAGAACCTGCATCGTTGAGAATATCTAGCGACTTTTCTATATAATCATTTTTGTTCATAACCACGGTAACATTACCTTTGTCAGACCTAGTTATTATCAACTCTGCATGTTCTTTCAGAAACCTTTTTGTTTTGTTGAATATATTATTAAAAATTAAATTTTGTTTATATGGTTTGTGAAGAAAATTTGTTAAAATGTTGGTTACTTGAGCTCTAAATATGTTTTTTTTAACAGTGTCAAATTTTGAAATTAAAAATTCTATATCTGATAATATTTTTGTTACTGAAATATCCTGAGAGGTAGGTGGTATGCAAAATTTAAAACCTAATGATAAGAAAATTTTTATGTCCTCTGGTATCTCTACGTTTGAAAGATTCTTGAGCCAATTTTCTTTTACTTTGATATTAAACGTTACTTGTTGTTCAAGATTTTTTATTTTATTGATATTGACTTCCTTTATTTTATAAAATTCTTTATTATATGTTATTGTTTGTCTTCTGAAGAATTCTTGTAACGTATTCATAGGTAGGATATTTTGTAAATCAGTTTGAATTGACTCCAGAGATTTTTCTAACGTTTTGAGATTACTATGAGTGATTTTAATTTCCAGATTTAGTAATTTATCTTTTAACCTTTTGTTGAAATTGTTCACTTGTTGGCCGGTCCTTCCACTGTGTACGTCAATGAGTGTTTCTATGTTTCTAGTGTTGTTAATAATATGTGAGGGTATAATTCCTTTTCTTCTGCATTGCAATAAAAAGATTTTTCTGTTCTTAGCAGCTGCCAATTTGATGTTTAAGTTAGCCCAGGTTTTTAATTTTACACTTGTTTCGTTACCGAATTGTTGATTGATAACTTGGTAAAACCCCATTCCTATAAAAATAATGAGAGGTTGTCACGTCCGACAGTTAAAAGATAAATTCTAAGGATCGTAGGGCTTCGGACAATTGGGCGGTGAAGTCAAACTCTTTTTTACTATGCCAAGCTTTCGAAAATGTTTATTTTCTTTCTCAAGGCTACAATTAAGTAATGAAATTTTAGTTAAAAATTAAATTATATTATATTAACTTACTTGTAAGTTGAGGTTATATTCTAAAATTGGTTTGCTTGTAGAAGAACATTTGCAATATTATAGTATTATAAGCAGAGAATTGTTTATTGTATCATTGATGTATTTTTTCAGTTGAACTATTAAGTGATTATTAAGTTATTTGAAGATTATTGTTAACAGACATTGTGCTCATGTTGAGAACCACATGTGACTAGTATAAAAAACTTTTCACAGGAAACCCATACTCACGCCATCTTGTGAGAATTTTATATACTACTATTACTAATACCATGTTTACATGATGGATTTAAGTAGGGTTCTGTATAATGTTTTTTACCAACCATAGAACAATTTGTATATTAAAATTATTATTATTGTTTATTAACTTATAAGTATTACTTCACTGTTCATTGTCCACTAGCACTTCCCGGAATTGTTAATTTTAAAACTATTTTATTAATATGTTGAGAATTGCAAGGGGAGTTGATTTAGTTATTTATTTATTACTTTGTTGTTAATGTTGGTTGATTGTTGTTTTACGAGATCTGTTAATTGGAATCACTCTATTTTTTGGAAAGTAACATTTAAATTTTCTTACTCTGTACTACTGCTACTACTACTATTAATATAATTTGTCCTTGTTTTTTTATTATTATCTAACTGTAGTACAAAGGAATAAATTGTGCTTAACCCACTGATATCTGTTCGTTTATTCATTGTATTGTTTTCATTATTAATTTCTACCATTTCAAGGAACAATCTTTTTGTTAAATTTGTTTCCGTGTGCAAAATTTTAAAGTTTTTAAAATCCATATGATGTCCTGTGTCCATGACATGTTCTGAAAGCGCACAAGTACGTTTTTCAGTTCTACAATCACTTTTATGCAATGTCATGCGCGTGTACAATGATCTTGAGGTTTGACCAATATACTTTTGTTCACAATTGTCACAAGGAATACTATAAATTACGTTTGTTTTTTTAATCAGATCGTCTTTATCTTTGAGTTTGGTGTATAATTTTCCAATATGTTTAATGTTTTTTTGTGCTACTTTTATCTGCTGTTCTTTCTTGAACATATTGATTAATCTGGGTGATAATTCTTTTACAAACGGTATGGAGCCATATGTTATTGGACCTGTGGTGTCATTGTTATTTATTGGTTCGGTTTCACCAACCCTGTCTTGCGTGACGTGATTTCTCATGTTATAGAGCCATTTTTTTAAGAGGTGTTTGGGGTATGAATTATCTAACAAAATACGGTAAAGTCTATCAATGTTCCCATTTCGTAGAGAAGGATGTGATATTTTGTGAATTCTGTTTTTCATAGCTAGTACGAGGTTCATTTTCATTTTTTCTGTGTGATGCGAGTTATAATTTAAGTATCTACCGGAACTGGTAGGTTTGAAGTACCAGTCCAGTATCACTGTATTATCGTTTCTTCTTATCACTTTAGTATCCAAAAAAGGAACGCTCATATCAGTTTCCTTTTCTATTGTGAATTGTAGGTGTTCGTTATAGCTATTGAATATATTAAGAATTTCGTTTATACCTGTTTCTGGTACTGAACAAATGATATCATCAACGTATTTTTTTAGAAAAGGCAGTTCAAAGCTTAATTTTGGAATACATTCGTCTAATAAGTCATCCATGACGTACTGAGCCACGATTGGTGAAACCGTAGCTCCCATTGGGGTTCCCAATATTTGTTTGTAAAATTCATTATTAAAAGTAAAATAAGTTGTGTCAAAGATAAATTTGATAGCTTCTATGAATTTTTCACAGGGCATGTTACAGTAGGATCCAATCGAACTCCATCTTTTTTCGATACTTTTATTTACTAATTCTATAGGAATATTACTAAATAATGAAACTACGTCTAGACTTACTACAACATGGTTTTCAGGTAATTGTTTTTCGTTAATGAATTCTGAGAATGCAAAAGAATCTTTTATATAGTATTCATTGTCACTATTGTACGACCACGTGAGAATATTTGTGACAAATTGTGCTATTTTACTGTTAGGTGTGTCTATACTTGAAATAATTGGTCTCACAGTGAGTGTTGGCTTATGAATTTTTGGTAAACCATAAAATTTTGCTGGTACTGTATTATAAATTGTTAATTTCTTAGCTTCCTGTTCACTAATCATCTCTTCATCACTGAGTTCAGATATAAACCTATTTGCTTTTTGTTGAAATGAAGTGGTAGGATCTCTTTGAAGTTTACTATAAGAACCTGCATCGTTGAGAATATCTAGCGACTTTTCTATATAATCATTTTTGTTCATAACCACGGTAACATTACCTTTGTCAGACCTAGTTATTATCAACTCTGCATGTTCTTTCAGAAACCTTTTTGTTTTGTTGAATATATTATTAAAAATTAAATTTTGTTTATATGGTTTGTGAAGAAAATTTGTTAAAATGTTGGTTACTTGAGCTCTAAATATGTTTTTTTAACAGTGTCAAATTTTGAAATTAAAAATTCTATATCTGATAATATCTTTGTTACTGAAATATCCTGAGAGGTAGGTGGTATGCAAAATTTAAAACCTAATGATAAGAAAATTTTTATGTCCTCTGGTATCTCTACGTTTGAAAGATTCTTGAGCCAATTTTCTTTTACTTTGATATTAAACGTTACTTGTTGTTCAAGATTTTTTATTTTATTGATATTGACTTCCTTTATTTTATAAAATTCTTTATTATATGTTATTGTTTGTCTTCTGAAGAATTCTTGTAACGTATTCATAGGTAGGATATTTTGTAAATCAGTTTGAATTGACTCCAGAGATTTTTCTAACGTTTTGAGATTACTATGAGTGATTTTAATTTCCAGATTTAGTAATTTATCTTTTAACCTTTTGTTGAAATTGTTCACTTGTTGGCCGGTCCTTCCACTGTGTACGTCAATGAGTGTTTCTATGTTTCTAGTGTTGTTAATAATATGTGAGGGTATAATTCCTTTTCTTCTGCATTGCAATAAAAAGATTTTTCTGTTCTTAGCAGCTGCCAATTTGATGTTTAAGTTAGCCCAGGTTTTTAATTTTACACTTGTTTCGTTACCGAATTGTTGATTGATAACTTGGTAAAACCCCATTCCTATAAAAATAATGAGAGGTTGTCACGTCCGACAGTTAAAAGATAAATTCTAAGGATCGTAGGGCTTCGGACAATTGGGCGGTGAAGTCAAACTCTTTTTTACTATGCCAAGCTTTCGAAAATGTTTATTTTCTTTCTCAAGGCTACAATTAAGTAATGAAATTTTAGTTAAAAATTAAATTATATTATATTAACTTACTTGTAAGTTGAGGTTATATTCTAAAATTGGTTTGCTTGTAGAAGAACATTTGCAATATTATAGTATTATAAGCAGAGAATTGTTTATTGTATCATTGATGTATTTTTTCAGTTGAACTATTAAGTGATTATTAAGTTATTTGAAGATTATTGTTAACAGACATTGTCCTCATGTTGAGAACCACATGTGACTAGTATAAAAAACTTTTCACAGGAAACCCATACTCACGCCATCTTGTGAGAATTTTATATACTACTATTACTAATACCATGTTTACATGATGGATTTAAGTAGGGTTCTGTATAATGTTTTTTACCAACCATAGAACAATTTGTATATTAAAATTATTATTATTGTTTATTAACTTATAAGTATTACTTCACTGTTCATTGTCCACTAGCACTTCCCGGAATTGTTAATTTTAAAACTATTTTATTAATATGTTGAGAATTGTAAGGGGAGTTGATTTAGTTATTTATTTATTACTTTGTTGTTAATTTTGGTTGATTGTTGTTTTACGAGATCTGTTAATTGGAATCACTCTATTTTTTAGAAAGTAACATTTAAATTTTCTTACTCTGTACTACTGCTACTACTACTATTAATATAATTTGTCCTTGTTTTTTTTATTATTATCTAACTGTAGTACAAAGGAATAAATTGTGCTTAACCCACTGATATCTGTTCGTTTATTCATTGTATTGTTTTCATTATTAATTTCTACCATTTCAAGGAACAATCTTTTTGTTAAATTTGTTTCCGTGTGCAAAATTTTAAAGTTTTTAAAATCCATATGATGTCCTGTGTCCATGACATGTTCTGAAAGCGCACAAGTACGTTTTTCAGTTCTACAATCACTTTTATGCAATGTCATGCGCGTGTACAATGATCTTGAGGTTTGACCAATATACTTTTGTTCACAATTGTGACAAGGAATACTATAAATTACGTTTGTTTTTTTAATCAGATCGTCTTTATCTTTGAGTTTGGTGTATAATTTTCCAATATGTTTAATGTTTTTTTGTGCTACTTTTATCTGCTGTTCTTTCTTGAACATATTGATTAATCTGGGTGATAATTCTTTTACAAACGGTATGGAGCCATATGTTATTGGACCTGTGGTGTCATTGTTATTTATTGGTTCGGTTTCACCAACCCTGTCTTGCGTGACGTGATTTCTCATGTTATAGAGCCATTTTTTTAAGAGGTGTTTGGGGTATGAATTATCTAACAAAATACGGTAAAGTCTATCAATGTTCCCATTTCGTAGAGAAGGATGTGATATTTTGTGAATTCTGTTTTTCATAGCTAGTACGAGGTTCATTTTCATTTTTTCTGTGTGATGCGAGTTATAATTTAAGTATCTACCGGAACTGGTAGGTTTGATGTACCAGTCCAGTATCACTGTATTATCGTTTCTTCTTATCACTTTAGTATCCAAAAAAGGAACGCTCATATCAGTTTCCTTTTCTATTGTGAATTGTAGGTGTTCGTTATAGCTATTGAATATATTAAGAATTTCGTTTATACCTGTTTCTGGTACTGAACAAATGATATCATCAACGTATTTTTTTAGAAAAGGCAGTTCAAAGCTTAATTTTGGAATACATTCGTCTAATAAGTCATCCATGACGTACTGAGCCACGATTGGTGAAACCGTAGCTCCCATTGGGGTTCCCAATATTTGTTTGTAAAATTCATTATTAAAAGTAAAATAAGTTGTGTCAAAGATAAATTTGATAGCTTCTATGAATTTTTCACAGGGCATGTTACAGTAGGATCCAATCGAACTCCATCTTTTTTCGATACTTTTATTTACTAATTCTATAGGAATATTACTAAATAATGAAACTACGTCTAGACTTACTACAACATGGTTTTCAGGTAATTGTTTTTCGTTAATGAATTCTGAGAATGCAAAAGAATCTTTTATATAGTATTCATTGTCACTATTGTACGACCACGTGAGAATATTTGTGACAAATTGTGCTATTTTACTGTTAGGTGTGTCTATACTTGAAATAATTGGTCTCACAGTGAGTGTTGGCTTATGAATTTTTGGTAAACCATAAAATTTTGCTGGTACTGTATTATAAATTGTTAATTTCTTAGCTTCCTGTTCACTAATCATCTCTTCATCACTGAGTTCAGATATAAACCTATTTGCTTTTTGTTGAAATGAAGTGGTAGGATCTCTTTGAAGTTTACTATAAGAACCTGCATCGTTGAGAATATCTAGCGACTTTTCTATATAATCATTTTTGTTCATAACCACGGTAACATTACCTTTGTCAGACCTAGTTATTATCAACTCTGCATGTTCTTTCAGAAACCTTTTTGTTTTGTTGAATATATTATTAAAAATTAAATTTTGTTTATATGGTTTGTGAAGAAAATTTGTTAAAATGTTGGTTACTTGAGCTCTAAATATGTTTTTTTTAACAGTGTCAAATTTTGAAATTAAAAATTCTATATCTGATAATATTTTTGTTACTGAAATATCCTGAGAGGTAGGTGGTATGCAAAATTTAAAACCTAATGATAAGAAAATTTTTATGTCCTCTGGTATCTCTACGTTTGAAAGATTCTTGAGCCAATTTTCTTTTACTTTGATATTAAACGTTACTTGTTGTTCAAGATTTTTTATTTTATTGATATTGACTTCCTTTATTTTATAAAATTCTTTATTATATGTTATTGTTTGTCTTCTGAAGAATTCTGGTAACGTATTCATAGGTAGGATATTTTGTAAATCAGTTTGAATTGACTCCAGAGATTTTTCTTACGTTTTGAGATTACTATGAGTGATTTTAATTTCCAGATTTAGTAATTTATCTTTTAACCTTTTGTTGAAATTGTTCACTTGTTGGCCGGTCCTTCCACTGTGTACGTCAATGAGTGTTTCTATGTTTCTAGTGTTGTTAATAATATGTGAGGGTATAATTCCTTTTCTTCTGCATTGCAATAAAAAGATTTTTCTGTTCTTAGCAGCTGCCAATTTGATGTTTAAGTTAGCCCAGGTTTTTAATTTTACACTTGTTTCGTTACCGAATTGTTGATTGATAACTTGGTAAAACCCCATTCCTATAAAAATAATGAGAGGTTGTCACGTCCGACAGTTAAAAGATAAATTCTAAGGATCGTAGGGCTTCGGACAATTGGGCGGTGAAGTCAAACTCTTTTTTACTATGCCAAGCTTTCGAAAATGTTTATTTTCTTTCTCAAGGCTACAATTAAGTAATGAAATTTTAGTTAAAAATTAAATTATATTATATTAACTTACTTGTAAGTTGAGGTTATATTCTAAAATTGGTTTGCTTGTAGAAGAACATTTGCAATATTATAGTATTATAAGCAGAGAATTGTTTATTGTATCATTGATGTATTTTTTCAGTTGAACTATTAAGTGATTATTAAGTTATTTGAAGATTATTGTTAACAGACATTGTCCTCATGTTGAGAACCACATGTGACTAGTATAAAAAACTTTTCACAGGAAACCCATACTCACGCCATCTTGTGAGAATTTTATATACTACTATTACTAATACCATGTTTACATGATGGATTTAAGTAGGGTTCTGTATAATGTTTTTTACCAACCATAGAACAATTTGTATATTAAAATTATTATTATTGTTTATTAACTTATAAGTATTACTTCACTGTTCATTGTCCACTAGCACTTCCCGGAATTGTTAATTTTAAAACTATTTTATTAATATGTTGAGAATTGCAAGGGGAGTTGATTTAGTTATTTATTTATTACTTTGTTGTTAATTTTGGTTGATTGTTGTTTTACGAGATCTGTTAATTGGAATCACTCTATTTTTTGGAAAGTAACATTTAAATTTTCTTACTCTGTACTACTGCTACTACTACTATTAATATAATTTGTCCTTGTTTTTTTATTATTATCTAACTGTAGTACAAAGGAATAAATTGTGCTTAACCCTCTGATATCTGTTCGTTTATTCATTGTATTGTTTTCATTATTAATTTCTACCATTTCAAGGAACAATCTTTTTGTTAAATTTGTTTCCGTGTGCAAAATTTTAAAGTTTTTAAAATCCATATGATGTCCTGTGTCCATGACATGTTCTGAAAGCGCACAAGTACGTTTTTCAGTTCTACAATCACTTTTATGCAATGTCATGCGCGTGTACAATGATCTTGAGGTTTGACCAATATACTTTTGTTCACAATTGTGACAAGGAATACTATAAATTACGTTTGTTTTTTTAATCAGATCGTCTTTATCTTTGAGTTTGGTGTATAATTTTCCAATATGTTTAATGTTTTTTTGTGCTACTTTTATCTGCTGTTCTTTCTTGAACATATTGATTAATCTGGGTGATAATTCTTTTACAAACGGTATGGAGCCATATGTTATTGGACCTGTGGTGTCATTGTTATTTATTGGTTCGGTTTCACCAACCCTGTCTTGCGTGACGTGATTTCTCATGTTATAGAGCCATTTTTTAAAGAGGTGTTTGGGGTATGAATTATCTAACAAAATACGGTAAAGTCTATCAATGTTCCCATTTCGTAGAGAAGGATGTGATATTTTGTGAATTCTGTTTTTCATAGCTAGTACGAGGTTCATTTTCATTTTTTCTGTGTGATGCGAGTTATAATTTAAGTATCTACCGGAACTGGTAGGTTTGATGTACCAGTCCAGTATCACTGTATTATCGTTTCTTCTTGTCACTTTAGTATCCAAAAAAGGAACGCTCATATCAGTTTCCTTTTCTATTGTGAATTGTAGGTGTTCGTTATAGCTATTGAATATATTAAGAATTTCGTTTATACCTGTTTCTGGTACTGAACAAATGATATCATCAACGTATTTTTTTAGAAAAGGCAGTTCAAAGCTTAATTTTGGAATACATTCGTCTAATAAGTCATCCATGACGTACTGAGCCACGATTGGTGAAACCGTAGCTCCCATTGGGGTTCCCAATATTTGTTTGTAAAATTCATTATTAAAAGTAAAATAAGTTGTGTCAAAGATAAATTTGATAGCTTCTATGAATTTTTCACAGGGCATGTTACAGTAGGATCCAATCGAACTCCATCTTTTTTCGATACTTTTATTTACTAATTCTATAGGAATATTACTAAATAATGAAACTACGTCTAGACTTACTACAACATGGTTTTCAGGTAATTGTTTTTCGTTAATGAATTCTGAGAATGTAAAAGAATCTTTTATATAGTATTCATTGTCACTATTGTACGACCACGTGAGAATATTTGTGACAAATTGTGCTATTTTACTGTTAGGTGTGTCTATACTTGAAATAATTGGTCTCACAGTGAGTGTTGGCTTATGAATTTTTGGTAAACCATAAAATTTTGCTGGTACTGTATTATAAATTGTTAATTTCTTAGCTTCCTGTTCACTAATCATCTCTTCATCACTGAGTTCAGATATAAACCTATTTGCTTTTTGTTGAAATGAAGTGGTAGGATCTCTTTGAAGTTTACTATAAGAACCTGCATCGTTGAGAATATCTAGCGACTTTTCTATATAATCATTTCTGTTCATAACCACGGTAACATTACCTTTGTCAGACCTAGTTATTATCAACTCTGCATGTTCTTTCAGAAACCTTTTTGTTTTGTTGAATATATTATTAAAAATTAAATTTTGTTTATATGGTTTGTGAAGAAAATTTGTTAAAATGTTGGTTACTTGAGCTCTAAATATGTTTTTTTTAACAGTGTCAAATTTTGAAATTAAAAATTCTATATCTGATAATATTTTTGTTACTGAAATATCCTGAGAGGTAGGTGGTATGCAAAATTTAAAACCTAATGATAAGAAAATTTTTATGTCCTCTGGTATCTCTACGTTTGAAAGATTCTTGAGCCAATTTTCTTTTACTTTGATATTAAACGTTACTTGTTGTTCAAGATTTTTTATTTTATTGATATTGACTTCCTTTATTTTATAAAATTCTTTATTATATGTTATTGTTTGTCTTCTGAAGAATTCTTGTAACGTATTCATAGGTAGGATATTTTGTAAATCAGTTTGAATTGACTCCAGAGATTTTTCTAACGTTTTGAGATTACTATGAGTGATTTTAATTTCCAGATTTAGTAATTTATCTTTTAACCTTTTGTTGAAATTGTTCACTTGTTGGCCGGTCCTTCCACTGTGTACGTCAATGAGTGTTTCTATGTTTCTAGTGTTGTTAATAATATGTGAGGGTATAATTCCTTTTCTTCTGCATTGCAATAAAAAGATTTTTCTGTTCTTAGCAGCTGCCAATTTGATGTTTAAGTTAGCCCAGGTTTTTAATTTTACACTTGTTTCGTTACCGAATTGTTGATTGATAACTTGGTAAAACCCCATTCCTATAAAAATAATGAGAGGTTGTCACGTCCGACAGTTAAAAGATAAATTCTAAGGATCGTAGGGCTTCGGACAATTGGGCGGTGAAGTCAAACTCTTTTTTACTATGCCAAGCTTTCGAAAATGTTTATTTTCTTTCTCAAGGCTACAATTAAGTAATGAAATTTTAGTTAAAAATTAAATTATATTATATTAACTTACTTGTAAGTTGAGGTTATATTCTAAAATTGGTTTGCTTGTAGAAGAACATTTGCAATATTATAGTATTATAAGCAGAGAATTGTTTATTGTATCATTGATGTATTTTTTCAGTTGAACTATTAAGTGATTATTAAGTTATTTGAAGATTATTGTTAACAGACATTGTCCTCATGTTGAGAACCACATGTGACTAGTATAAAAAACTTTTCACAGGAAACCCATACTCCCGCCATCTTGTGAGAATTTTATATACTACTATTACTAATACCATGTTTACATGATGGATTTAAGTAGGGTTCTGTATAATGTTTTTTACCAACCATAGAACAATTTGTATATTAAAATTATTATTATTGTTTATTAACTTATAAGTATTACTTCACTGTTCATTGTCCACTAGCACTTCCCGGAATTGTTAATTTTAAAACTATTTTATTAATATGTTGAGAATTGTAAGGGGAGTTGATTTAGTTATTTATTTATTACTTTGTTGTTAATTTTGGTTGATTGTTGTTTTACGAGATCTGTTAATTGGAATCACTCTATTTTTTAGAAAGTAACATTTAAATTTTCTTACTCTGTACTACTGCTACTACTACTATTAATATAATTTGTCCTTGTTTTTTTTATTATTATCTAACTGTAGTACAAAGGAATAAATTGTGCTTAACCCACTGATATCTGTTCGTTTATTCATTGTATTGTTTTCATTATTAATTTCTACCATTTCAAGGAACAATCTTTTTGTTAAATTTGTTTCCGTGTGCAAAATTTTAAAGTTTTTAAAATCCATATGATGTCCTGTGTCCATGACATGTTCTGAAAGCGCACAAGTACGTTTTTCAGTTCTACAATCACTTTTATGCAATGTCATGCGCGTGTACAATGATCTTGAGGTTTGACCAATATACTTTTGTTCACAATTGTGACAAGGAATACTATAAATTACGTTTGTTTTTTTAATCAGATCGTCTTTATCTTTGAGTTTGGTGTATAATTTTCCAATATGTTTAATGTTTTTTTGTGCTACTTTTATCTGCTGTTCTTTCTTGAACATATTGATTAATCTGGGTGATAATTCTTTTACAAATGGTATGGAGCCATATGTTATTGGACCTGTGGTGTCATTGTTATTTATTGGTTCGGTTTCACCAACCCTGTCTTGCGTGACGTGATTTCTCATGTTATAGAGCCATTTTTTTAAGAGGTGTTTGGGGTATGAATTATCTAACAAAATACGGTAAAGTCTATCAATGTTCCCATTTCGTAGAGAAGGATGTGATATTTTGTGAATTCTGTTTTTCATAGCTAGTACGAGGTTCATTTTCATTTTTTCTGTGTGATGCGAGTTATAATTTAAGTATCTACCGGAACTGGTAGGTTTGATGTACCAGTCCAGTATCACTGTATTATCGTTTCTTCTTATCACTTTAGTATCCAAAAAAGGAACGCTCATATCAGTTTCCTTTTCTATTGTGAATTGTAGGTGTTCGTTATAGCTATTGAATATATTAAGAATTTCGTTTATACCTGTTTCTGGTACTGAACAAATGATATCATCAACGTATTTTTTTAGAAAAGGCAGTTCAAAGCTTAATTTTGGAATACATTCGTCTAATAAGTCATCCATGACGTACTGAGCCACGATTGGTGAAACCGTAGCTCCCATTGGGGTTCCCAATATTTGTTTGTAAAATTCATTATTAAAAGTAAAATAAGTTGTGTCAAAGATAAATTTGATAGCTTCTATGAATTTTTCACAGGGCATGTTACAGTAGGATCCAATCGAACTCCATCTTTTTTCGATACTTTTATTTACTAATTCTATAGGAATATTACTAAATAATGAAACTACGTCTAGACTTACTACAACATGGTTTTCAGGTAATTGTTTTTCGTTAATGAATTCTGAGAATGCAAAAGAATCTTTTATATAGTATTCATTGTCACTATTGTACGACCACGTGAGAATATTTGTGACAAATTGTGCTATTTTACTGTTAGGTGTGTCTATACTTGAAATAATTGGTCTCACAGTGAGTGTTGGCTTATGAATTTTTGGTAAACCATAAAATTTTGCTGGTACTGTATTATAAATTGTTAATTTCTTAGCTTCCTGTTCACTAATCATCTCTTCATCACTGAGTTCAGATATAAACCTATTTGCTTTTTGTTGAAATGAAGTGGTAGGATCTCTTTGAAGTTTACTATAAGAACCTGCATCGTTGAGAATATCTAGCGACTTTTCTATATAATCATTTTTGTTCATAACCACGGTAACATTACCTTTGTCAGACCTAGTTATTATCAACTCTGCATGTTCTTTCAGAAACCTTTTTGTTTTGTTGAATATATTATTAAAAATTAAATTTTGTTTATATGGTTTGTGAAGAAAATTTGTTAAAATGTTGGTTACTTGAGCTCTAAATATGTTTTTTTTAACAGTGTCAAATTTTGAAATTAAAAATTCTATATCTGATAATATTTTTGTTACTGAAATATCCTGAGAGGTAGGTGGTATGCAAAATTTAAAACCTAATGATAAGAAAATTTTTATGTCCTCTGGTATCTCTACGTTTGAAAGATTCTTGAGCCAATTTTCTTTTACTTTGATATTAAACGTTACTTGTTGTTCAAGATTTTTTATTTTATTGATATTGACTTCCTTTATTTTATAAAATTCTTTATTATATGTTATTGTTTGTCTTCTGAAGAATTCTGGTAACGTATTCATAGGTAGGATATTTTGTAAATCAGTTTGAATTGACTCCAGAGATTTTTCTTACGTTTTGAGATTACTATGAGTGATTTTAATTTCCAGATTTAGTAATTTATCTTTTAACCTTTTGTTGAAATTGTTCACTTGTTGGCCGGTCCTTCCACTGTGTACGTCAATGAGTGTTTCTATGTTTCTAGTGTTGTTAATAATATGTGAGGGTATAATTCCTTTTCTTCTGCATTGCAATAAAAAGATTTTTCTGTTCTTAGCAGCTGCCAATTTGATGTTTAAGTTAGCCCAGGTTTTTAATTTTACACTTGTTTCGTTACCGAATTGTTGATTGATAACTTGGTAAAACCCCATTCCTATAAAAATAATGAGAGGTTGTCACGTCCGACAGTTAAAAGATAAATTCTAAGGATCGTAGGGCTTCGGACAATTGGGCGGTGAAGTCAAACTCTTTTTTACTATGCCAAGCTTTCGAAAATGTTTATTTTCTTTCTCAAGGCTACAATTAAGTAATGAAATTTTAGTTAAAAATTAAATTATATTATATTAACTTACTTGTAAGTTGAGGTTATATTCTAAAATTGGTTTGCTTGTAGAAGAACATTTGCAATATTATAGTATTATAAGCAGAGAATTGTTTATTGTATCATTGATGTATTTTTTCAGTTGAACTATTAAGTGATTATTAAGTTATTTGAAGATTATTGTTAACAGACATTGTCCTCATGTTGAGAACCACATGTGACTAGTATAAAAAACTTTTCACAGGAAACCCATACTCACGCCATCTTGTGAGAATTTTATATACTACTATTACTAATACCATGTTTACATGATGGATTTAAGTAGGGTTCTGTATAATGTTTTTTACCAACCATAGAACAATTTGTATATTAAAATTATTATTATTGTTTATTAACTTATAAGTATTACTTCACTGTTCATTGTCCACTAGCACTTCCCGGAATTGTTAATTTTAAAACTATTTTATTAATATGTTGAGAATTGCAAGGGGAGTTGATTTAGTTATTTATTTATTACTTTGTTGTTAATTTTGGTTGATTGTTGTTTTACGAGATCTGTTAATTGGAATCACTCTATTTTTTGGAAAGTAACATTTAAATTTTCTTACTCTGTACTACTGCTACTACTACTATTAATATAATTTGTCCTTGTTTTTTTATTATTATCTAACTGTAGTACAAAGGAATAAATTGTGCTTAACCCACTGATATCTGTTCGTTTATTCATTGTATTGTTTTCATTATTAATTTCTACCATTTCAAGGAACAATCTTTTTGTTAAATTTGTTTCCGTGTGCAAAATTTTAAAGTTTTTAAAATCCATATGATGTCCTGTGTCCATGACATGTTCTGAAAGCGCACAAGTACGTTTTTCAGTTCTACAATCACTTTTATGCAATGTCATGCGCGTGTACAATGATCTTGAGGTTTGACCAATATACTTTTGTTCACAATTGTGACAAGGAATACTATAAATTACGTTTGTTTTTTTAATCAGATCGTCTTTATCTTTGAGTTTGGTGTATAATTTTCCAATATGTTTAATGTTTTTTTGTGCTACTTTTATCTGCTGTTCTTTCTTGAACATATTGATTAATCTGGGTGATAATTCTTTTACAAACGGTATGGAGCCATATGTTATTGGACCTGTGGTGTCATTGTTATTTATTGGTTCGGTTTCACCAACCCTGTCTTGCGTGACGTGATTTCTCATGTTATAGAGCCATTTTTTAAAGAGGTGTTTGGGGTATGAATTATCTAACAAAATACGGTAAAGTCTATCAATGTTCCCATTTCGTAGAGAAGGATGTGATATTTTGTGAATTCTGTTTTTCATAGCTAGTACGAGGTTCATTTTCATTTTTTCTGTGTGATGCGAGTTATAATTTAAGTATCTACCGGAACTGGTAGGTTTGATGTACCAGTCCAGTATCACTGTATTATCGTTTCTTCTTGTCACTTTAGTATCCAAAAAAGGAACGCTCATATCAGTTTCCTTTTCTATTGTGAATTGTAGGTGTTCGTTATAGCTATTGAATATATTAAGAATTTCGTTTATACCTGTTTCTGGTACTGAACAAATGATATCATCAACGTATTTTTTTAGAAAAGGCAGTTCAAAGCTTAATTTTGGAATACATTCGTCTAATAAGTCATCCATGACGTACTGAGCCACGATTGGTGAAACCGTAGCTCCCATTGGGGTTCCCAATATTTGTTTGTAAAATTCATTATTAAAAGTAAAATAAGTTGTGTCAAAGATAAATTTGATAGCTTCTATGAATTTTTCACAGGGCATGTTACAGTAGGATCCAATCGAACTCCATCTTTTTTCGATACTTTTATTTACTAATTCTATAGGAATATTACTAAATAATGAAACTACGTCTAGACTTACTACAACATGGTTTTCAGGTAATTGTTTTTCGTTAATGAATTCTGAGAATGTAAAAGAATCTTTTATATAGTATTCATTGTCACTATTGTACGACCACGTGAGAATATTTGTGACAAATTGTGCTATTTTACTGTTAGGTGTGTCTATACTTGAAATAATTGGTCTCACAGTGAGTGTTGGCTTATGAATTTTTGGTAAACCATAAAATTTTGCTGGTACTGTATTATAAATTGTTAATTTCTTAGCTTCCTGTTCACTAATCATCTCTTCATCACTGAGTTCAGATATAAACCTATTTGCTTTTTGTTGAAATGAAGTGGTAGGATCTCTTTGAAGTTTACTATAAGAACCTGCATCGTTGAGAATATCTAGCGACTTTTCTATATAATCATTTCTGTTCATAACCACGGTAACATTACCTTTGTCAGACCTAGTTATTATCAACTCTGCATGTTCTTTCAGAAACCTTTTTGTTTTGTTGAATATATTATTAAAAATTAAATTTTGTTTATATGGTTTGTAAAGAAAATTTGTTAAAATGTTGGTTACTTGAGCTCTAAATATGTTTTTTTTAACAGTGTCAAATTTTGAAATTAAAAATTCTATATCTGATAATATTTTTGTTACTGAAATATCCTGAGAGGTAGGTGGTATGCAAAATTTAAAACCTAATGATAAGAAAATTTTTATGTCCTCTGGTATCTCTACGTTTGAAAGATTCTTGAGCCAATTTTCTTTTACTTTGATATTAAACGTTACTTGTTGTTCAAGATTTTTTATTTTATTGATATTGACTTCCTTTATTTTATAAAATTCTTTATTATATGTTATTGTTTGTCTTCTGAAGAATTCTTGTAACGTATTCATAGGTAGGATATTTTGTAAATCAGTTTGAATTGACTCCAGAGATTTTTCTAACGTTTTGAGATTACTATGAGTGATTTTAATTTCCAGATTTAGTAATTTATCTTTTAACCTTTTGTTGAAATTGTTCACTTGTTGGCCGGTCCTTCCACTGTGTACGTCAATGAGTGTTTCTATGTTTCTAGTGTTGTTAATAATATGTGAGGGTATAATTCCTTTTCTTCTGCATTGCAATAAAAAGATTTTTCTGTTCTTAGCAGCTGCCAATTTGATGTTTAAGTTAGCCCAGGTTTTTAATTTTACACTTGTTTCGTTACCGAATTGTTGATTGATAACTTGGTAAAACCCCATTCCTATAAAAATAATGAGAGGTTGTCACGTCCGACAGTTAAAAGATAAATTCTAAGGATCGTAGGGCTTCGGACAATTGGGCGGTGAAGTCAAACTCTTTTTTACTATGCCAAGCTTTCGAAAATGTTTATTTTCTTTCTCAAGGCTACAATTAAGTAATGAAATTTTAGTTAAAAATTAAATTATATTATATTAACTTACTTGTAAGTTGAGGTTATATTCTAAAATTGGTTTGCTTGTAGAAGAACATTTGCAATATTATAGTATTATAAGCAGAGAATTGTTTATTGTATCATTGATGTATTTTTTCAGTTGAACTATTAAGTGATTATTAAGTTATTTGAAGATTATTGTTAACAGACATTGTCCTCATGTTGAGAACCACATGTGACTAGTATAAAAAACTTTTCACAGGAAACCCATACTCCCGCCATCTTGTGAGAATTTTATATACTACTATTACTAATACCATGTTTACATGATGGATTTAAGTAGGGTTCTGTATAATGTTTTTTACCAACCATAGAACAATTTGTATATTAAAATTATTATTATTGTTTATTAACTTATAAGTATTACTTCACTGTTCATTGTCCACTAGCACTTCCCGGAATTGTTAATTTTAAAACTATTTTATTAATATGTTGAGAATTGCAAGGGGAGTTGATTTAGTTATTTATTTATTACTTTGTTGTTAATTTTGGTTGATTGTTGTTTTACGAGATCTATTAATTGGAATCACTCTATTTTTTGGAAAGTAACATTTAAATTTTCTTACTCTGTACTACTGCTACTACTACTATTAATATAATTTGTCCTTGTTTTTTTATTATTATCTAACTGTAGTACAAAGGAATAAATTGTGCTTAACCCACTGATATCTTATAGTAAACTTCAAAGAGATCCTACCACTTCATTTCAACAAAAAGCAAATAGGTTTATATCTGAACTCAGTGATGAAGAGATGATTAGTGAACAGGAAGCTAAGAAATTAACAATTTATAATACAGTACCAGCAAAATTTTATGGTTTACCAAAAATTCATAAGCCAACACTCACTGTGAGACCAATTATTTCAAGTATAGACACACCTAACAGTAAAATAGCACAATTTGTCACAAATATTCTCACGTGGTCGTACAATAGTGACAATGAATACTATATAAAAGATTCTTTTGCATTCTCAGAATTCATTAACGAAAAACAATTACCTGAAAACCATGTTGTAGTAAGTCTAGACGTAGTTTCATTATTTAGTAATATTCCTATAGAATTAGTAAATAAAAGTATCGAAAAAAGATGGAGTTCGATTGGATCCTACTGTAACATGCCCTGTGAAAAATTCATAGAAGCTATCAAATTTATCTTTGACACAACTTATTTTACTTTTAATAATGAATTTTACAAACAAATATTGGGAACCCCAATGGGAGCTACGGTTTCACCAATCGTGGCTCAGTACGTAATGGATGACTTATTAGACGAATGTATTCCAAAATTAAGCTTTGAACTGCCTTTTCTAAAAAAATACGTTGATGATATCATTTGTTCAGTACCAGAAACAGGTATAAACGAAATTCTTAATATATTCAATAGCTATAACGAACACCTACAATTCACAATAGAAAAGGAAACTGATATGAGCGTTCCTTTTTTGGATACTAAAGTGATAAGAAGAAACGATAATACAGTGATACTGGACTGGTACATCAAACCTACCAGTTCCGGTAGATACTTAAATTATAACTCGCATCACACAGAAAAAATGAAATTGAACCTCGTACTAGCTATGAAAAACAGAATTCACAAAATATCACATCCTTCTCTACGAAATGGGAACATTGATAGACTTTACCGTATTTTGTTAGATAATTCATACCCCAAACACCTCTTAAAAAAATGGCTCTATAACATGAGAAATCACGTCACGCAAGACAGGGTTGGTGAAACCGAACCAATAAATAACAATGACACCACAGGTCCAATAACATATGGCTCCATACCGTTTGTAAAAGAATTATCACCCAGATTAATCAATATGTTCAAGAAAGAACAGCAGATAAAAGTAGCACAAAAAAACATTAAACATATTGGAAAATTATACACCAAACTCAAAGATAAAGACGATCTGATTAAAAAAACAAACGTAATTTATAGTATTCCTTGTCACAATTGTGAACAAAAGTATATTGGTCAAACCTCAAGATCATTGTACACGCGCATGACATTGCATAAAAGTGATTGTAGAACTGAAAAACGTACTTGTGCGCTTTCAGAACATGTCATGGACACAGGACATCATATGGATTTTAAAAACTTTAAAATTTTGCACACGGAAACAAATTTAACAAAAAGATTGTTCCTTGAAATGGTAGAAATTAATAATGAAAACAATACAATGAATAAACGAACAGATATCAGTGGGTTAAGCACAATTTATTCCTTTGTACTACAGTTAGATAATAATAAAAAAACAAGGACAAATTATATTAATAGTAGTAGTAGCAGTAGTACAGAGTAAGAAAATTTAAATGTTACTTTCCAAAAAATAGAGTGATTCCAATTAACAGATCTCGTAAAACAACAATCAACCAAAATTAACAACAAAGTAATAAATAAATAACTAAATCAACTCCCCTTGCAATTCTCAACATATTAATAAAATAGTTTTAAAATTAACAATTCCGGGAAGTGCTAGTGGACAATGAACAGTGAAGTAATACTTATAAGTTAATAAACAATAATAATAATTTTAATATACAAATTGTTCTATGGTTGGTAAAAAACATTATACAGAACCCTACTTAAATCCATCATGTAAACATGGTATTAGTAATAGTAGTATATAAAATTCTCACAAGATGGCGTGAGTATGGGTTTCCTGTGAAAAGTTTTTTATACTAGTCACATGTGGTTCTCAACATGAGGACAATGTCTGTTAACAATAATCTTCAAATAACTTAATAATCACTTAATAGTTCAACTGAAAAAATACATCAATGATACAATAAACAATTCTCTGCTTATAATACTATAATATTGCAAATGTTCTTCTACAAGCAAACCAATTTTAGAATATAACCTCAACTTACAAGTAAGTTAATATAATATAATTTAATTTTTAACTAAAATTTCATTACTTAATTGTAGCCTTGAGAAAGAAAATAAACATTTTCGAAAGCTTGGCATAGTAAAAAAGAGTTTGACTTCACCGCCCAATTGTCCGAAGCCCTACGATCCTTAGAATTTATCTTTTAACTGTCGGACGTGACAACCTCTCATTATTTTTATAGGAATGGGGTTTTACCAAGTTATCAATCAACAATTCAGTAACGAAACAAGTGTAAAATTAAAAACCTGGGCTAACTTAAACATCAAATTGGCAGCTGCTAAGAACAGAAAAATCTTTTTATTGCAATGCAGAAGAAAAGGAATTATACCCTCACATATTATTAACAACACTAGAAACATAGAAACACTCATTGACGTACACAGTGGAAGGACCGGCCAACAAGTGAACAATTTCAACAAAAGGTTAAAAGATAAATTACTAAATCTGGAAATTAAAATCACTCATAGTAATCTCAAAACGTTAGAAAAATCTCTGGAGTCAATTCAAACTGATTTACAAAATATCCTACCTATGAATACGTTACAAGAATTCTTCAGAAGACAAACAATAACATATAATAAAGAATTTTATAAAATAAAGGAAGTCAATATCAATAAAATAAAAAATCTTGAACAACAAGTAACGTTTAATATCAAAGTAAAAGAAAATTGGCTCAAGAATCTTTCAAACGTAGAGATACCAGAGGACATAAAAATTTTCTTATCATTAGGTTTTAAATTTTGCATACCACCTACCTCTCAGGATATTTCAGTAACAAAAATATTATCAGATATAGAATTTTTAATTTCAAAATTTGACACTGTTAAAAAAAACATATTTAGAGCTCAAGTAACCAACATTTTAACAAATTTTCTTCACAAACCATATAAACAAAATTTAATTTTTAATAATATATTCAACAAAACAAAAAGGTTTCTGAAAGAACATGCAGAGTTGATAATAACTAGGTCTGACAAAGGTAATGTTACCGTGGTTATGAACAAAAATGATTATATAGAAAAGTCGCTAGATATTCTCAACGATGCAGGTTCTTATAGTAAACTTCAAAGAGATCCTACCACTTCATTTCAACAAAAAGCAAATAGGTTTATATCTGAACTCAGTGATGAAGAGATGATTAGTGAACAGGAAGCTAAGAAATTAACAATTTATAATACAGTACCAGCAAAATTTTATGGTTTACCAAAAATTCATAAGCCAACACTCACTGTGAGACCAATTATTTCAAGTATAGACACACCTAACAGTAAAATAGCACAATTTGTCACAAATATTCTCACGTGGTCGTACAATAGTGACAATGAATACTATATAAAAGATTCTTTTGCATTCTCAGAATTCATTAACGAAAAACAATTACCTGAAAACCATGTTGTAGTAAGTCTAGACGTAGTTTCATTATTTAGTAATATTCCTATAGAATTAGTAAATAAAAGTATCGAAAAAAGATGGAGTTCGATTGGATCCTACTGTAACATGCCCTGTGAAAAATTCATAGAAGCTATCAAATTTATCTTTGACACAACTTATTTTACTTTTAATAATGAATTTTACAAACAAATATTGGGAACCCCAATGGGAGCTACGGTTTCACCAATCGTGGCTCAGTACGTCATGGATGACTTATTAGACGAATGTATTCCAAAATTAAGCTTTGAACTGCCTTTTCTAAAAAAATACGTTGATGATATCATTTGTTCAGTACCAGAAACAGGTATAAACGAAATTCTTAATATATTCAATAGCTGTAACGAACACCTACAATTCACAATAGAAAAGGAAACTGATATGAGCGTTCCTTTTTTGGATACTAAAGTGATAAGAAGAAACGATAATACAGTGATACTGGACTGGTACATCAAACCTACCAGTTCCGGTAGATACTTAAATTATAACTCGCATCACACAGAAAAAATGAAAATGAACCTCGTACTAGCTATGAAAAACAGAATTCACAAAATATCACATCCTTCTCTACGAAATGGGAACATTGATAGACTTTACCGTATTTTGTTAGATAATTCATACCCCAAACACCTCTTAAAAAAATGGCTCTATAACATGAGAAATCACGTCACGCAAGACAGGGTTGGTGAAACCGAACCAATAAATAACAATGACACCACAGGTCCAATAACATATGGCTCCATACCGTTTGTAAAAGAATTATCACCCAGATTAATCAATATGTTCAAGAAAGAACAGCAGATAAAAGTAGCACAAAAAAACATTAAACATATTGGAAAATTATACACCAAACTCAAAGATAAAGACGATCTGATTAAAAAAACAAACGTAATTTATAGTATTCCTTGTCACAATTGTGAACAAAAGTATATTGGTCAAACCTCAAGATCATTGTACACGCGCATGACATTGCATAAAAGTGATTGTAGAACTGAAAAACGTACTTGTGCGCTTTCAGAACATGTCATGGACACAGGACATCATATGGATTTTAAAAACTTTAAAATTTTGCACACGGAAACAAATTTAACAAAAAGATTGTTCCTTGAAATGGTAGAAATTAATAATGAAAACAATACAATGAATAAACGAACAGATATCAGTGGGTTAAGCACAATTTATTCCTTTGTACTACAGTTAGATAATAATAAAAAAACAAGGACAAATTATATTAATAGTAGTAGTAGCAGTAGTACAGAGTAAGAAAATTTAAATGTTACTTTCCAAAAAATAGAGTGATTCCAATTAACAGATCTCGTAAAACAACAATCAACCAAAATTAACAACAAAGTAATAAATAAATAACTAAATCAACTCCCCTTGCAATTCTCAACATATTAATAAAATAGTTTTAAAATTAACAATTCCGGGAAGTGCTAGTGGACAATGAACAGTGAAGTAATACTTATAAGTTAATAAACAATAATAATAATTTTAATATACAAATTGTTCTATGGTTGGTAAAAAACATTATACAGAACCCTACTTAAATCCATCATGTAAACATGGTATTAGTAATAGTAGTATATAAAATTCTCACAAGATGGCGTGAGTATGGGTTTCCTGTGAAAAGTTTTTTATACTAGTCACATGTGGTTCTCAACATGAGGACAATGTCTGTTAACAATAATCTTCAAATAACTTAATAATCACTTAATAGTTCAACTGAAAAAATACATCAATGATACAATAAACAATTCTCTGCTTATAATACTATAATATTGCAAATGTTCTTCTACAAGCAAACCAATTTTAGAATATAACCTCAACTTACAAGTAAGTTAATATAATATAATTTAATTTTTAACTAAAATTTCATTACTTAATTGTAGCCTTGAGAAAGAAAATAAACATTTTCGAAAGCTTGGCATAGTAAAAAAGAGTTTGACTTCACCGCCCAATTGTCCGAAGCCCTACGATCCTTAGAATTTATATATATATATATATATATATATATATATATATATATATATATATATATATATATATATATATATATATATATATATATATATATATATATATATATATTATATATATATATATATATATTTTATGCTGTGTATCCACACTGTGGAACACTACCTAAGTGTCGTGTTTGAAATCATAAATAAAATTCACAAAATTGTATGTATTTTAGAAAATAACCATAACAGTTTTACTTTAACGGATCATACAGAAGCAGGAATATCTGTGGTTTATTTAATTGATTCAAGTTCACTTATTCTCAGCGAGTAAAATGCAGAGAATGAAACTTGATATTGAATACGAACAAAATATTTAAATAAACATAAAATGAAGTTATTTTAGTTTAACAAGGTTATTCTAAATAGTATATAATAAAACATGAACTTATAGAGAATCACAATCTCATTTAAAATGATTTAGGTAGAATGAAATTGGAAAACAAAAAAGTAAATGTTATAAAATCTGACATGCATGTCAAAACTTAGGGCTGAAAATCATATTTTGTGTAGAAACACTGTAAATCTACACAAAATGAATATTGAATGAAAGACTATCATCAGTATTTGCATTGCAGGGTGATTACTTTACAAATAGTAAGTCCATAAATTACAAAACACTGAATGACATTTTAAGTTTTCAGATATTTTCAAATATCATTGCAGAAAGGTGTTTTGTAAATGATATTTCACATCATGCAGAAAGAAAGGACTAATAGTATGATGTTAAATGTTTGTTGGCGTATCAATTTTTGTTTTAGTTTATTATATCAGTATTCTGTCAGTATGAAAAACTGCAGTACGTTTTTAGCTACTAGCATTTTGTGTTTATCATTGCTATTCATCTAAATGTATGAAATAGTATTTATTTGAGATTGGAATTGTTAATTGTAGTTATAAGTAGATTTTAAGAAAGTGTATGTAATATGTCAATATATTTCGAGTAATTACAATTATTCACTTAATCCTGAAAAGTAGAATAAGAAACTTATCAGGAAAATTAAAGAATTAAAAACAGTATTCAATTAAGGTAAAGAACAAACAAAACTGAATAGTTTAAATTTTAAATTAAAATTAAATTTTGAAATATTAGATCAAAATAGAAAAAAAACAATTGAAATATTGGAAATTAACCCATTGAAACGACTAAAAATAACAAATCAGTTGATCAGACACCGCTGAACAGCGAGCTGCGAAAAATATTCATCCTCGAATAATTAATAAATTGAAAATAGAAGAAAAGTGGTGAATAATTTGAAGGTTAGAAAATTATATCCAGATATATTGATATCAAGAATAAATTGTAAAAGTTGATTAAATATAAGAAGTGAGTATACTTTGAGAGTATTACGAAGTAGATTATCCGGAAAGCAGATTTAGAAGAGGGAAGTATTTGTTAATCCAGTTAGCAAATTTATATGGTGAAGAAATTTCAAACGTCAATCAAGTGATAGAAATACTTCAAGGAAATTCTTGAAAATAAATTGGAGGTTAGAAACAAACGTCAATCCAGTAAAGAAGAAGAAGAAGAAGCCTTGAGAGGTTAAAAAGTCAGTCAAGTGACATAATATTTCAAGGATTATAATAACCAGTTAGAGGTTATAATTTAACATTACTCGAGTCGAAAGAAAGACAAGGTAAAGCTTTACAATATCACAAATCGATGGTAAATATTTATTTTAAATAAAGGCCATAGTTATCATTTTAGTTAAGTTAGATTTTGTTATTTAAATTTGTTAATTACATTCCAAGTTCAAATTTGTTAATAAATTAATACTTTGTTCGTTCAATACTGAGTTTGATTTATTTATATTGTTATCTTGATCGATTGAGCATTTATTGAACCGACTTCGTTGGACCTTGAGTAAGAGTTATTCTATAGATTGTAGATAGTCATGCTAATGGTGTTCTATAGTCTATAATATTAACAGCTTTTAAGAAACTGTTTGGCGCCCAGTAAACTCATTTCAATTTACTTTTAAAAGGTAATTTCGAACGTATATAAAAATATAAAATAGATAGCAGAATATAGAACATTTATGGCTTGTTAACGTGGAGCGATCAGGAAAGCGATTGAATAAATACAACTTGAGAATAGTTTATCATATCAAGCATACATTTGAAAGATAATAGATCAAATAACTTATTTTGATAGTTTTGACAACAAGGCATTGTCAAATTAGAAACAAATATAATTTATATGAGGTTAAAGTCAGGTAAGACAA
Organism: Stenurella melanura; assembly: GCA_963583905.1. Classification (NCBI taxonomy): domain Eukaryota; kingdom Metazoa; phylum Arthropoda; class Insecta; order Coleoptera; family Cerambycidae; genus Stenurella; species Stenurella melanura. Next base: position 61,065,475 of record OY757316.1, on the reverse strand, counting down.
CAACCATGAATCCAGAGGAAACTACACAGGGTACATCCACAGTTGCACAGACACAAGTTGGTGACACAAACACACAACCTGATCCAAACATGCTCCAGAAGTTGATGGAAATGATCACTGGAATGAATCATAGTATTGGAGAAAACATTGGCAACATTAAGGTACAACTGGTACAAAATAACCAAACTTTGGAAGCAAACATGAATCAAAATAATCAGTGACTAGAAGAAAACATGAATCAAAATAACCAGCGACTAGAAGAAAACATGAATCAAAGTAACCAGCGACTAGAAGAAAATATTAACAAAAATATGCAAAAGCTGGAAGAAAGCAATATAGAAGTAAGAAATAAAATTGAAAATTTAGAGAGTAAATGGGAGAGAATGGGAGAGACAGTCAACGAAGAAATTGGTATTAAGGTAAACGAGGCAGGAAAAGAAATAAGAGAGGCAGTTGTAACTATGTTTGAAGGTGGAATGATTGCAGTAGATAGCAGAATGAAGAAACAGGAGGATAAATACGATAGCAAAATAAAAGAACAGGATAGCAAGATAGAACAGAACACGAAGTTGTTGAAGGATACCACATGTACACAATTAACACAATTACCCACACATACTTACACATGCAACAAAACACCATTTTATTTTTACGGAGATAACCGCATACACCCTAAAATTTTCATTTCACGTTTGAAACAACACCTGGAAACACAACACGTAAATGCAAACCTAAAAGCAAACATACAAGACATGTTAAAGGGAGAAGCGGAAATCTGGTACTCAGTTATAATGGACAGGTTTGAGACTATAGAGGAATTTGAAGCTCTAGTCTTAAAACAGTATTGGAGTGATTACACTCAGTTAAAAATAAGACAAGATCTATTTAATGGTAATTATGTAGAAAATAAAGGTATTTCTAGGGAAAACTATGTACTTAGAAAAGTATATAATATTAGACATCTAGAACCAAAATTCACAGAAAGTGAAATGGTCAGATATTTAGCTAGGCATTTTTCAGGGGATATCCAGAATGTTATTATTACGCAAAGAATTGCAAAGTTAGATGATTTAATTGATTCTTTAAGAGAATTAGATGATTATCATCAGAGTTTTGATAGGAAGTCTAGCCAGAATAGGGAAAATAATAGTAGATATTATAATAAGTGGGGTTATGATCAGAATAGGAATGAGAATGATAGAAGAGAAGGACAAGGTTATGGTCAATATGATAGGAAGGAAAAGCAAGGTTATGGTCGTCAATATGACAATGATAGAAAGGAACGAGGAGGTTATGGTCAATATAAATATGACAATTATAGGAATGAAAAGCAGGGTTTTGAGAAACGTCATTATGATAATGATTGCAGAGAGCGAGGGGGTTATGTTAAAAATAATGAGTCATATGCACAAGTGGCTAATATCAATATTCAAAGGGGAAATAGAGTAGATGAAAACACGCACTCTAATATAAATAAAATAGAAACAACAGCACAAATAAATGATAGTAGAAATCAGGATTTTTAGATAAAGTTGTTTTAAATGTAGGTAATAATTGTAAAAAGATAGGCGACTGTATAGAAAATGATGTTATATTGGGAGACGACATCTTATCAGAAAAAAAGGCAAATATTGTATTAGGAGAAAGAATCCTAAAAATAGAAGGTGAAAGAATACCTTTCTGTAGTGTTAATGAATTGAATGGCAAAGGTGCCGAAATAGTTAATGAATTGAATGGCAATGATGCCGAAATAATTAATGTATCAAATGGTATAGAGTCCAATAATGATAATGAATTTTGCGGTGAGCATATAGTGGGAACCACATGTGTTCAAATAAATAATGATAAGAAGCCTGAAACCTTTCTGATAAGTCGTTACTCCAAATATGATAAATTTTTAAAAATTTGTCTCAAAAATACAAAAATTCAATAGATTATGAACCTACAATAGCGAAGGGCTATGCGCAACAACTTGAAGTAGGAAATATTTTAAAGGAAAACGAAAACGTTTTAAAATATAATAATGAGGAATCATTACCGGGAAGTTGTCACATGGGCATAAATTATCCATATGATCCAGGATAGATTACTCTTAAGTTATCCAAATGATCCTGAGTAGATCACTTTTAAATTGTAAATAAACTTTGACAGTGTGAATGTCACATCATGTTGTTAAAACTAACAAAATTTTCACATGTCAAAATTCTATTAGTTTAGGGGGTTTTATGCTGTGTATCCACACTGTGGAACACTACCTAAGTGTCGTGTTTGAAATCATAAATAAAATTCACAAAATTGTATGTATTTTAGAAAATAACCATAACAGTTTTACTTTAACGGATCATACAGAAGCAGGAATATCTGTGGTTTATTTAATTGATTCAAGTTCACTTATTCTCAGCGAGTAGAATGCAGAGAATGAAACTTGATATTGAATACGAACAAAATATTTAAATAAACATAAAATGAAGTTATTTTAGTTTAACAAGGTTATTCTAAATAGTATATAATAAAACATGAACTTATAGAGAATCACAATCTCATTTAAAATGATTTAGGTAGAATGAAATTGGAAAACAAAAAAGTAAATGTTATAAAATCTGATATGCATGTCAAAACTTAGGGCTGAAAATCATATTTTGTGTAGAAACACTGTAAATCTACACAAAATGAATATTGAATGAAAGACTATCATCAGTATTTGCATTGCAGGGTGATTACTTTACAAATAGTAAGTCCATAAATTACAAAACACTGAATGACATTTTAAGTTTTCAGATATTTTCAAATATCATTGCAGAAAGGTGTTTTGTAAATGATATTTCACATCATGCAGAAAGAAAGGACTAATAGTATGATGTTAAATGTTTGTTGGCGTATCAATTTTTGTTTTAGTTTATTATATCAGTATTCTGTCAGTATGAAAAACTGCAGTACGTTTTTAGCTACTAGCATTTTGTGTTTATCATTGCTATTCATCTAAATGTATGAAATAGTATTTATTTGAGATTGGAATTGTTAATTGTAGTTATAAGTAGATTTTAAGAAAGTGTATGTAATATGTCAATATATTTCGAGTAATTACAATTATTCACTTAATCCTGAAAAGTAGAATAAGAAACTTATCAGGAAAATTAAAGAATTAAAAACAGTATTCAATTAAGGTAAAGAACAAACAAAACTGAATAGTTTAAATTTTAAATTAAAATTAAATTTTGAAATATTAGATCAAAATAGAAAAAAACAATTGAAATATTGGAAATTAACCCATTGAAACGACTAAAAATAACAAATCAGTTGATCAGACACCGCTGAACAGCGAGCTGCGAAGAATATTCATCCTCGAATAATTAATAAATTGAAAATAGAAGAAAAGTGGTGAATAATTTGAAGGTTAGAAAATTATATCCAGATATATTGATATCAAGAATAAATTGTAAAAGTTGATTAAATATAAGAAGTGAGTATGCTTTGAAAATATTACGAAGTAGATTATCCGGAAAGCAGATTTAGAAGAAGGAAGTATTTGTTAATCCAGTTAGCAAATTTATATGGTGAAGAAATTTCAAACGTCAATCAAGTGATAGAAATACTTCAAGGAAATCTTGAAAATAAATTGGAGGTTAGAAACAAACGTCAATCCAGTAAAGAAGAAGAAGCCTTGAGAGGTTAAAAAGTCAGTCAAGTGACATAATATTTCAAGGATTATAATAACCAGTTAGAGGTTATAATTTAACATTACTCGAGTCGAAAGAAAGACAAGGTAAAGCTTTACAATATCACAAATCCATGGTAAATATTTATTTTAAATAAAGGCCATAGTTATCATTTTAGTTAAGTTAGATTTTGTTATTTAAATTTGTTAATTACATTCCAAGTTCAAATTTGTTAATAAATTAATACTTTGTTCGTTCAATACTGAGTTTGATTTATTTAGATTGTTATCTTGATCGATGAGCATTTATTGAACCGACTTCGTTGGACCTTGAGTAAGAGTTATTCTATAGATTGTAGATAGTCATGCTAATGGTGTTCTATAGTCTATAATATTAACAGCTTTTAAGAAACTGTTTGGCGCCCAGTAAACTCATTTCAATTTACTTTTAAAAGGTAATTTCGAACGTATATAAAAATATAAAATAGATAGCAGAATATAGAACAATATATATATATATATATATATATATATATATATATATATATATAGTATATATATATATATATATATATATATATATATATATATATATATATATATATATATATTTGCACAGCTATCATACTCACCTCCTGAACGGAGTACAGACGCCCAAACCTCCGCCCCAAGGAAATGACTTATGCCTGTAAATTTTTTTGCAAAACACTATTTAATGCGAATACAAGAATGGCATCAAAAGAGGGGTAAATTATTTTAGTATTTAAGATAAGTTGTATATGTGTAGAAAAACGGAATATACAACATATATACCGAACTCCTGGTGCGGAGCAGTATATGTGCCTCCCATGTGTTAATGCGTGATGTCCAATATGCGCCCTCTCCTCCACCACTGTTGCCGCGTCTAAGTGGACGTATCACCAGTTAGTTTAACTGTTGTTACAGATTTATCAGCGTTCGGTAGCATCGGTCAAATGGTTCACATTCGCGTGCCGTGGTATGCGCTGAACTCGATATTGCACAAAATCTAAGAATGCAGGAATGCAATAAATTAATTATAAAGTACGAACTTTCCAAATCAGATTTTTTGTAGGGCGATTAGCTAGTCGTAGAAGTGAATATTTAAATACAAAATGTTTATTTTGTAAACCATAGTGAAAAGCAAGACGATCGATTACCGAGATGTTTACATTTTGCAACTGATAAAAATTAGTCACCGAATCTCGACGTAGCAATAAGATTAATTATATTATCACAATATTGTTGTTATGGCTAAATATTTGTCGTAAATGTTACCACAGTGCTATGTAAAATTGTTGGTGAAACGAAAAGCTCGCCCCGCAAGTTATTTCATACAATAATAGTACAGGAACAGTAATTTTCAATCACTTAAAAATACATAGCTGCCTAAAAATTTGCAATAATATACTTAGGTAATAATGTAGGCTTTAGGAAAATAAATTGTATAATAACTGAATCAACTACCTGATAAGCGTAGGAGGTGGGTATTCTTTTTAATCGCCTTTTTTATATTACGTTCCGGTGGAACTTAGCAATAGCTATTCCATCATTTAGCTTTTTGTATGCTTTTTAAAAATATTTTTACTTAAAAAATGTAAATAGTGTTTTGGTGCATTTAATAAAATTGTTTTAAATGTTTGTAAGGTTTTTTGCCTGTTTCTCTACAATAAAAATTCAGCAAGATACAGTTATTTGGATAAACCCTTGTTCTTAAGTTTATTAATATAGGTAAAAATAAATTGTCATTTAAGAATTACCCCAAGAATGCCTTCATTATAAAAAAATATTACTTTAGAGATTACCAAAATATTTTTCTTTTCTTGTGTTTTATACGACAAATACTGAATGATTTATGATTAAAAACATTTTATTATTATTACGTATGTTACGTAATAATATAAAGGAGTGGAATTTTCACAGAATATGAAATCTAAAAACCTATGAAGGGTTATTTAAAAACAAGTTTACTTATACGCGTAAATATTTTTATTAGTGAAAAATTTGAATTAAAAAAACTGTCCTTTTCTATGACAATGCTAATTACTTCCACATCCAGGTAGTGGATTGGAAGAATAGTAATCGTAAAAAAATGTTAAAACTTATTTCGTGTTGAAATAGGTTTAGAATGCCATGAAACGTAGAGATTTTAAATTTGAGCGAAGAAAAACTTCTTGTCGGTCTGTCTGTAACTTTTTTTGTGCGCACGTTTTCTCTGGTTTAAGATATTGACTTGAAATTTTATGCAGGTATGTATTATAACGAGATATGGAACTGCATTGTTTTTAGAACTTATCCGATGAAGGGTTGGGAATAAATAGGGGTAAACAAGGGAAAATAAGTAAATCAAGCTGGTAAAAGTACAATAATTTGGTATATATACTAGAAGCCAAGGCCTCAGTTTTTTTAAATAATATTTTCCGTCCGTCCCCACCACCCCCACTTCATTATTAAAGGGGTGGAAAGATTAAATTGAGACATTCACTTGAAATTTGGTACACGAATATATTATAACGACACCTGGTACTAGATTACATTTTGAGATGATTCCGTTGAATGGTTGGGTTAAATAGGGGAAATAAGTAAAGTAAGCTCAGTGTCGGACTGGACCGCCGAGCAATCGGGTAAATGCCCGGTAGCCCCACCTCAAAAGTCTTAAATGTGGCCACTCTACAGACCCAAAATGTGACCCACGTTCAGTAGTAATTTCGACCTGCTTGAACAAGCGACAGGGCGGTGATGGCGCGGATTTTGATCGATATTTTCTATATTTACCCCGAGCCCTGGCTCGCGAAATTTTATACAAGTTTGTATTATAACGAGATCTGGAACTGGATTGTTTTTTTATCATATCCGGTGAAGGGTTGGGGGTAAATACGGGAAACTAATTAAAGCAAGCTGATAAGAGTACAAAAATTTTTCATTTGGTGTATACCGGGTGAGTCACGAATTGCGCTCGCCCCGATATTTCCTAAAATATTTGGAATAGAAAATTGAAATTTGGAGGCCTTATTACACGACTAAAATGCCATCTTTTCAATAGAAAATCAAGTTAGGTGCACATCCGGTTTGACCGGAAATGCCCACAACTTTCGATTTTCAAATGGAACACCCTATATATTTTTACATTTTTGGAATCTAGAGGAAATTTTGAATACAATACATCCATTTTGGTCACTTTTTGATAAACATTGAAAATTTTGTTAAAAAATCTATTTCTGAATCCAGAGTGCTGTGGTGCCCAAAATATATTTTAGTTTGTGTCCTACGTTACTATAAAAATAAAAAGAGCAACATGATTGCATTACTTAATTCTCTAGAGGCGTTTAAAATTTTTAAATGTGATTTTTACCCACTAATTCGATTTTTTAAATGGGAATTTAATCGTTCACCAACATTTATAAATACCTCATTTTCATACGAATCTAATGATACCAAAATTTTGAAAATCCGCTCAGAAATATTTGAGATTTCATCCAAAATATAATGCAACCAAGCTTTTACAAACATGCGACTAATAGATAATAGATTAGTGGGCTTTGGAAACTAAAATGGCACATTTCTGTGTAAATCTGGTAACCTAATAACATTGGAAAAATCATAGTAGCCATTGACTGTAATAAAACAATATCAGCTGTCAGACAGATACAAAATAAAGCGTTGCGGAAATCTCTTTGAGTAAAAATTAAAGAAAATGAATAATTTTAGTAGAAATGAAAAGGTCGATATGTTACTGATATATGGAGAGCGTCTCAAAAATTCTACTGCAACTGCAGAACTGTATCAGCAACGATATCCCAACAGACGTCATCCAAGCAGACACTTGTTTGCCAGAGTGGAACAAGAATTAAGAAACGGACTCAATCAACAAGATGACCATCAAACATTTATTTAAGTGAGGACAAAGAAGTTGATGTATTAGGATTTGTGATGGTACAGCCAACAACATCAACAAGGGAATTGTCAATGGAATGCGACATTAGTCAGTCTTCGGTTTGCAGAATTTTAAAGAAACATAAGTTTCGGTCTTATAAATACTAAATACACCAACATCTTTATGGAGATGATAACGACAGGAGGCTAGTATATTGCAACTGATTCTTAAATGCAGTACAACAAAACCCAGGTTTTCCTTTTCATATTTTATATTCAGATGAAAGTAGATTTACGAACCAAGGCATGTTTAACAGAAGTAATACTAGGTACTAGGCTCAAGAAAATCCGAGGTTGGTAGGGCGGGGGAATATTCAGGAAAGATTTGGGTTTAACTGTTGGCTTGGAGTACTTGGAGATCGAATAATTGGACCCATATTTTTTAATGGAACACTTACTGGCGAACAATATTTATTCTTTTTACAAAACCAGACAGCAGAATTTCTTGACTTACTTCCTCTTGCCTATTTACAAAATCTGTTTTTCCAACAAGATGGTGCTCCCCCACATAATTCCAGAAGAGTGATGGAATATTTAAACAACTTGCATGGTGAACGCCTTATTGCAAATCAAGGTCATATTAGGTGGCCTCCTAGGACACCTAACTTAACACCCCTCGACTATTATGTATGGGGCACTCTCAAAAATAAAGTTTATAAAACTTCTTCAAATACCCGCGAAGAGCTGCAAAATAAAGTTGTACGGGCTCTTAATGAAATAACGCCGGCTGAATTGCGTAGAGCCATCCAAGCAACTGTACGCAGAGCCGAATTGTGTATAGAAAAAAATGGTCATTTTGAACAATATCTATAAATGTCAATTTATGGTTTAATTATATTAATTATTTTAAAGATACCTACTGTTACCTAGTTTGAGTTTAATTGTTCAAACGGAATTGATTTTTATTTATTTATAGGCCCGATATTTATGTTCATTTAAATAAAACTCTGAAAACCGAACTGATGTCGCATTCTATTGCAAATGTCCTTGTGGATGTAATTGTGTTTACCTCCACATACCTATGCTAAACTTAATTGTAACGTTCTTTGCGCTCACAATTATTAAATGTTTGATAGCTCAAGATTGCCTATAACTACACGAGTCTGTCTGACAGCTGATATTGTTTTATTACATTCAATGGCTACTATGATTTTTCCAATGTTATTAGGTTATCAGATTTACACAGAAATGTGCCATTTTAGTTTCCAAAGCCCACTAATCTATTATCTATTAGCCGCATGTTTGTAAAAGCTTGGTTGCATTGTATTTTGGCTGAAATCTCAAATATTTCTGAGCGGATTTTCAAAATTTTGGTATCATTAGATTCGTATGAAAATGAGGTACTTATTTAAAAATGTTGGTGAACGATTAAATTCCCATTTAAAAATACCGAGTTAGTGGGTAAAAATCACATTTAAAAATTTTTAACGCCTCTAGAGAATTAAGTAATGTTGCTCTTTTTATTTTTATAGTAACGTAGCACACAAACTAAAATATATTTTGGGCACTCTCGATTCAGAAATAGATTTTTTAATAAAATTTGTAATGTTTATCAAAAGGTGACGAAAATGGATGTATTGTATTCAAAATTTCCTCTGGATTCCAAAAACGTAAAAATATAAAGGGTGTTCCATTTAAAAATCGAAAGTTGTGGGCATTTCCGGTCAAACCGGATGTGCACCAAACTTGATTTTTTATTGAAAATATCTCATTTTAGTCGTGTAATAAGGCCTCCAAATTTCAATTTTCTATTCCAAATATTTTAGGAAATATCGGGGCGAGCGCAATTCGTGACTCACCCGGTATACAAGAAGCCAAGGTCTCAAATATTTTTATAATATTTTCCATCCCCCTACCACCTCCACTCTATTATTAAAGGGGAGATATGCACATGGAATTTGGTACACATATATATTATAACGACACCTGGAACTAGATTACATTTTGAGTCGATTCCGTTGAAGGGTTGGGGATTAAATAGGGGTAAATATGGGAAAATAAATAAAGCCAGCTGGTGAGAGTACAGAAATTTGGAATTTGGTGTATATACCAGAAGTCAAGTCCTCAAATTTTATTATTAAATTTTTCAACCTCTTCACCTCCTGCACTCCATTATTAAAAGGGTTGATAAAATAAAATGGAGATTTTCACTTTAAATTTGTCACATATATGTACTATAACGACATCTGTAATTAGATAATATTTTGAGATGATTCCGTTGAAGGCTTGGGGGTTAAATAGGGGTAAATATGAGAAAATATATATATAGTAAAAGTAAAGGCCTCAATTTTTTTATAATATTTTCAACCCCTCCACCCACTCCACTATTAAAAAGGGATGATAAAATTAAATTGAGATATTTTTTTGAAATTTGGTACAAGTATGTATTATAGTGACATCTGGAACTGGATTATATGCTGAAATGATTCCGCTGAAAGGATTGGAGGGGGGGGAGTAAGTAGAGGTAAGCAGATGAAAATGGGTAAAGCAAGCTGGCAAGAGTACAGAAACTTGAGATTTGGAGTATATACTAGAAGCCAAGGCCTCAGATTTTTTTATAATATTTTTCAACATACTCCATTAATAAACTCGTTGATAAAATTAAATTGAGATATTCACTTGAAATTTGGTACATGTATATATTGTAACGACGTCTGATTGAGATAATTTCGTTGAAGAGGTGGAGGGGGGCGTAATTGGTGAAAATAAGTGGAGCAAGCTAATAAGGATTCAGAAACTTCATTTTTGATGTATATGCTAAAAACCACCGCCTCAATTCTTTTATGACATCTGCCCCAAATATTATGGAAATTCTATGACAAATTATTTCCGCATATTAGGGTGCAAATATAGTCAAGATCTTTTCCGTTAATGAGATTTAGATGGAAAATTTGGATGTTTTATTATTAAAATTTTATGACCAATTATTTCCACATACTAGAGTGAAAATATAGTCAAAATGTTTTCCTTTAAAGAGACTTGGATGGAAAATCTGGATGAGGAAGTAGTGGTTCCTTAGGTAGCGGTTTTTCTTATTAAAATTCTATGATCAATTATTTCCAGATATTAGAGTGCAAATATAGTTTATATATTTTATATAGATGTTTTCTTTAAAAGATATTTGAATGGAAAATCTTGTGAAAATAGTGATATCTTAGGCATCGGTTTATTACAATAATCTATTATTCTATCTATTAAGAAATTACTGTTTAAACAAACTAACGTTTAAATAATTTTATTCAATTTTAAAAGGTCAATCTTAGCTTAAAATTTGGGGGAGATAGACCATATTGACTGTATTGGATGTTTCTAATACTTATAAAGAAAAGGGAACGTCAACTTAGCCATATTTTAACGACTCTTCAAAAAACTGATTTCTGGATGACTTTTCAATAAAATGGATACCTGAGAAAATATACGTTTTGTGAGAAAAGTTTGCTAAAGTTAAATTAAAGCTAAGAAATTTACCTAAATTCTTGTATTTCAATTTTTCTTTATATTAAGAAACGTAATTTAAAAGGTATGTGTCTATGCCTTGGTATTAAGACACGATAACATAATAGTGGCATTTTAAAAATGAGTTACTGCATTATGGTAAAAACACTGGGCCACAGACTACTAATAAAATGGTTTTATTTCTTTTTATCTTCTTAAGAAATTGAATTTGCATTATAGTAATACATCGCAGATCATTAAAAGTACCATCGAATACAAAAAAATGCACAAAAAATCACATAAAAAGCAAAAGTTGTAGTCAATATAATCCAGTTATTAAAGCTTTTAATCTGAAAATTTGGGGTATGATATTTTCAAAATTTTACTGTTTGAAAAATAAATATGTTTACATCTACATATGGGGCGGGCGCTTCATTGGAACAGTTGAATTTGAATTTTAAAAATTCAGTTTTTTTTCAATATCTCGGGAAATTTTTATCGGTCAGAAAGAAAGTTAAATTCTTTTTTAAATAAGAGGACCATTAAAAAAATAGTCATATGATTTTTTTCGAGGGATTAATAGTTTTCATGTAAAATGAGTAAATTTTACTAATTTCCTATTGCATGGAAGGAAAACTAAAAAATCCAATAGGCCCAACATCACAAAAAGCGTCACATGTCCGTAAAAAATGACTCTGAAATAATGAGAAAAATCATCTTAAAGAAGAAGGTGTACTGATTTATTTCTATAGGGCATTGCTTCTGAAGAATGTATATTCATTTTAAAAAATTGCTTCACGGAAAAAAAACTTTTCTATTTATAATGTTGTTTTATCTTCAAATATTGATCAAAATGTACAATTCCTGTCGGGTTGCATTCTTAATAATATAATTGATACTTTAATAATACCGAAGAGCTTTTTACGTTTATTATCTTTAAAACAGAGCACTTTGAAATTTGCGAATTTCGACAGTTTTGAGATTAACCTCAGAAATAGTTGTGAAATCGCGAAATTCATTCCTACCAAAAAGTAAAAATTGAAAGATGAAGCTAAACCTGTGTTCTATGTAATGTGTAACACAGTTTTTAATTTCACGATTTACTTTCTTTTCAATTCACTTTTATGTGGGTATATTTGAAATGTGGATTTATTTAATTTACGAGCAGTATTCGGTATTTTAGAACTTGTATTTTGACGCTTTCAATTTATAATAATTCCTTTTGATACGACCGTCAGAAAAAAGTAAGTGGTTTAAATCACGTAAAATTCTTTAAGAAAAGGTGTCGTGAATAATACATGCGCATGCCTACTATGACACGTGTTGCCGTTTTTTGTTTTAAAATTTTTTTTTTTAAATGTCTTCCCCCTTTTCAAAATCTAATTTAACTTTTTATTGACCCGATCAATATTTCCTAAAATATTTAAGAAAAATGGAATTTCCATAGTTTAATCTCAATTTTTTACCGAAGCGCTCCACATAGATATGTAAAAATTTGCGTTTTTTAAATAATAAACTTTGAAAATACCCGTGTGCCAAATTTCAGCCATTCTTGCTTACTTTCCGAAGTTCGAGAAATTTTTTGTCTTTGGTAACAGAACTAATTAATACGTCAAAAATAAAAAATGTGTTCTCTCCTAACCCTTACTAACTTATCTTTGATCATAAAACGTTATGCAAATTTAAATTATGGAAATATGATAGACTCAAAAATGCACTATTGTGATTTTTCTCAATTATTTCATAACCTAAAAATTTAAAGTAAATCTAGAAGCTCCATTGACATGTCCAAGAAAGTATTTAAAACTTTCTCCATTTAATCGACTTTCTACCTAATATAATAACGGAGTTAGCAATACATACAGCCTCAGTTTGGGTATATTTCTTGTACTTCTTAATAATTATTTTGACAGTTTTTATGAAAAATAGTTGTAAACTCCGAAACTATCAATTCGGTATAGACAACTTTAATCCAATATAGTATAAGAAAAATATTTTCTTTAACATTATAAAAAAGTAGATTTTCTGGTTTAATATACATTTTATATTCTCGGAGTCGTGAGAGAGATTAGATGGGTGCCGAGTTACTCCACTTTAAATTAGACCTCGGATTCGTAATCAGTCCCTAAAACCCCCGAGTACAGATCTTCAAGGCCTAAATATCCACTCTCATATTTTCTGGAAAATGGCCCGATTTCCGGTCCGTCATTTGAATTTCCCAAAAACCTCCGAGTAAACATTTTCGTTCTAATTTTATGGCATATTGTGTATGATAACACATTTTTCAATTAATTTAATTAAATTGGCCATTAAAATTGCCTAATTATAGGAAAAAAAATGAAATGAAACATTTCCGCCAAAAAATAAAAGGTACTGTTTTTTCTAAATGCCTTTCTGAACTCTGTACAACAAAAATGAAGTCAGTTGACTATATACCTTTTTTTTAGAAGTTTTTAGATTTTTCATGCTAAAATGAGGCGACTACATAATATAATCTTTGCAAACGTATGCAAGGTCACTCCAAATAGCTGATAGTAGACGAAGCACTTTAAAAAAATGAATCTGCTATAGTATAGTCAGCGTGCAATTACCTGACAAATTCGTATCAGCTAGAACAATTTAAAACAAAATTGATGATATATAATGTAATTCTTGTAAAATTCGTTCGAATCTGAGATACAGTACTAATATTGTAATTATTTAGATATTTTGTACATCACTTTATTTTATTTTGACTGACCGTGCTCATTTCCATTTCAATAAAAGTGTATAGATTTGCCTCCTTCGCAATATTCTAAATATTATTTTCCTCCATCATTTTAGCGTAGCAGATTTCTTTATTGATCAATCTGCTAGCTACATGCCAAATATTGTCATTAATTATTTTTTTAGTTCGCTCTTCCTGTATATACCGGGTATTCATGAGATCACGTATATACGCACGTTTTTCTTTCTTTTTTACGATGGAAATTTGAAATTATGGTACAGGATATTTGGTATAGAAATACATTTTTAGACATAAGTAGACCCACGAAAACACTTTCAGTTTAACCGGCAGTACTACTACCTATTTTTATTTTAACGCTACATTTTTACTTCCCTCGCATACCGAAGGGAAGTATTGTATTCGAGAAAAAATCACCCTCCGAGATTTTTTCGGATTCTGACGTTTCAGAACACGTAGATTCCGAAAATATAGGTTTTCAATTCCGTCAGTCTGTCTGTCTGTCTGTCTGTCTGTCTGTTGGTGCATTAACTAAAAAACTACTTGACGGAGAGCAGTCAAATTTGGTAGGTAGTTAACCCTACTGTCAGCGAAGAACTGGTAGACTGAAAAATATACAGGGTGGACCGTCTAAACGGAATAAATAGTGAAAAAAAATTTTTCTTGCTCAAATTTAAAATTTCCACGTTTCATGACGCGCTAAACCTATTTCATATATATATATATATATATTATGTTGTTTCTTAGGTTTTCACGGGTATTAAATGAAGTGTTGACGTGCTTCCGGGTGTTTTCCCGTGTAGTTGGTAGGCTCCTGTTGGAACCATGGTTGTCTGAACGACGTTTCGGCGGAATATCATCTGCCATCTTCAGGTTCTAGCTGAAAGCTGCCTGCTGCTGCTGCTGCTGTTGCTGCTGTTGCTGCTGTTGCTGCTGCTGCTGCTACTGCTGCTCCTCGTTTTTATCCTTAACGCGGCCAGACTAGCAATTCATTGCAGCTTGGTTTACTATCCTTATAAAAATAAGGATTCATAGAGGTGATAGACAGAAATATTTTGTTTTAATATATTCTGCCCTCTAGAAGCATGCTCTTGAACTATTACATGCACCCCATGTCGGGATATTGTTTTGATTGAGACAGATATTGACCGCTAGATGGATCTTCCCCCATTTCGTCGTTTTGCAACGGCGAAATGTTCACTTGGGAATAATAAACTCTCGTGTCAGTCGTCTCGGGAAGCCTTGCACTGACGAGCGCCACCAGCGCGAAACTGCAGTCTGCAAGTGGCCCGAGATGACTGGTGCGAGAATTGCCTTTAATTAGGTATAAATCTTTCGGCTGGTATTTGTTTCAATCAAAACCAAGCGTTTTGTGATAAAATGTGATTTTTATCCTTAACGCGGCCAGACTAGCAATTCATTGCAGTTTGGTTTACTATCCTTATGAAAATAAGGATTCATAGAGGTGATAGACAGAAATATTTTGTTTTAATATATATATATATATATATATATATATATATATATATATATATATATATATATATATATATATATATATTTGATTCTTTATCTGAGACTTCAAATAAAACACTCTTGTTCGATTTATAAAATAGCCAAACTTTATCATATAGGATTTCCTGGTAAAAAAATATTATGGTCTAGAAAACTTCTGACAATTTGCAAATACTTATAACTAAATAGAATTCTTACAATTAATACACATTTGCCTTTTATTTACTTGCGCAAAGGAAATTCGCTTTATGTTCATATTTGAATTTTATTCGAGACCATGGGTTTTTAATATGTAAAGCATTACCTTTTTGTTGCTTCGAAGATATGTACGTTCCTTCAATGAGACTCAGAAGAGACGAAAACGTTATGACTGCACTCTGAATAAACAGGTGACTTCGTTCTAGGTGTTTGTTGTACGTAGCGGTGCACTTTTTTTTTTAAACCAAACTGAATATCTTCATTTTGAGGGAAGTAACTTTACTTACCTTTCATTGTTCAACCAAAGCATAATACGAAATATAAAATTCGACCAAATTACTTTAAAACGTAGGAACAAACTTAGTTAACAATGGTATAGGGTAAACCGCACAGTCATCGGCCACTAGATAGTGATTAGCATGTATGGAAAATATTGCCAATATTAGTATTACTGTAGCTTTTCAAGTTTCTCTGTTTGTGGTGACAACACTGTATGTTGTATGTAATAAGTTACACCGCCATATTTCTTAACCTAGAAAAATACATCACATGTGCGCAACTCGGTGTCACCAGGTGTAGTGTTTTGTGCAGAAAGTAATAAGAATCGTTAAGGGCGACTAGTTGAAAAACTGATATAACGTCCAAGGTATGTTGATATTTAACAGTATATGTAATTATTCTACAAATATAAGGTTTCTTCCACGTTTTTTTATGGCGGGAATGCAATATTAGGTTAATATTGTATTTAATGAGCTATGGCCAATCACTGTCAAGAAATTTCAGCATAAAACAGTTATTGGCCAGCATAAAACAGTTATTGGCCATGTGGCCAATAACTGCAGTATAAAATTATTTTTAATATTTCGATTTTTTACTTTCTTGCGGTAGAAAAATACGAACAAATCATTTAAATTCATTAATAAAAACATAAATCTTATCCCAGAAAGTACTTGGCCACATGCTAATAACTGTAATATTTTACTGGCCAATGACTGTCTTTTTCTATTACACAGATGTCGAAGGTTGAACAAGGAGTAATCTACAATAAAAAATACACAGAAGAAAAGGTTTCATTAGCTCTAGAAGCAATTAAAAAGGGAATGTCACAGAGGAAAGCAGCCGTTACATTTGGTGTGCCCCGACAAACTTTGCAATTTAGGCAAAGTGATAAATTTCGCAACAAAACAAGCCTATGACCAAATTCTGTTCTCACACTGGAAGAAGAGAGTATACTAGAGGAATGGATAGTTAGTAGTTACCAAAAGGGATTTCCTGTACGAAAATTGGACATACAAGCATCTGTCAAAGAATTTTTAGATGCTAAACCAAGAGAGAATCCATTTAAAGATAATTTGCCTGGAGAGGGCTGGTACGAGTCATTTTTCAAACGTCATTCTAAGCTCGCCCATCGAACGGCAGAACTTGTGGCAGCTGCAAGTTCAACAGTTTCGGAATAAGACATTCGTAAATGGTTCTCTTCTGTAAAAGCATATCTGACAACAAAAGGATTAGAAGATATATTATTGGATCCCACCAGAATTTTTAACGGTGATGAAACCTACTTCTTTCTGTGCCCAAAAAATAGTGAAGTTATTGCTCTGAAAGATGCAAGGAACGTTTACGAAGTAGATTCTAGCCCAGCAAAAACAAATTTAACGGTGATGTTTACCTTTTCAGCTTTTGGACAGGTCACAGAACCTATGATTATATACCCATATAAGAGGCTTCCATCTACCATCGTAAACTCAGTACCCAGTACTTGGGGAATTGCTCATTGCGACAATGAATGGATGAAGACCGAGATCCTCTACGAATACATTGGAAATGTGTTACATCCCTGCCTTAAAAAATATGGGGTAAAATTTCCCGTATTACTTTTTGTAGATGGGCATTCTACTCACCAAACATATAAACTAAGCCAACTTTGCACTGATTTACAAATAGTTCTGGTTGCACTTTATCCAAACGCCACGAGGATAATGCAGCCAGCTGATGTGGCGGCCTTTAAGCCACTCAAAAATGGTTGAAAGAAAGCTGTACTGGATATCGAAGAAAACTTCTCCATGAAATGTTAACTAAAGAAAAATTTGCACCAGTGGTGAAAACTGTTGTAGACCAATGCACGAAAATTGATACGATAAAAAACGGGTTTCGAGCCAGTGGTTTATTTCCATGAAACCCATCCGCCATTGATATTTCTAAATGCTTAGGAATTAATACGAAGAAGATTTTCTTTGTATTAATTCCTAAGCATTTAGAAATATCAATGGCAGAAGAATGTGAAGTGCCTGATAATAACCACATTTCGTTTTATCAATTCAAAGATATTGTAGAGGGAAAGAATATTGAATTTTTAAAACAGGTAAAGGATAACGAACATTCTCCAAACATTGAGGAGTTTACTTTGTTGTTAAGATGGTATCAAGAATTCAAAGGAGAAACAACCATATCTGATGAAGGTTTCAAAACTCCAGTACCACATAAAGACGTAACACTTTATCTAATATATCTACCAAAGATCCAGTAGGTACTTCGGAAGTAGAATTCGAATAAATGCTGAAAATTCAACATCTAACATCGTAATTAAATTATGTGACTCAATAATACAGGAACCACCTAATTTAGAAAACAACACAAATATAAAGAATCCTGAAAATTATGTTCTTGGTATGATAGACAGGTGGAGAAGACAATTTGTTAAACAAGAATGAAAATGATGAGATTAACAAAATTAAAGAAGTAGATTTGAATAAAGCCGGCGATAATTTGTTAAGCAATAATCAAAATAAAATATACAGTGAATATGAGGATGACATTAACATGCATGCTCCAGGGAATTTGTTAAATCAAGTCCAAAATGAAGTCACCGAAGGAAAAACTAATTTATTAAGTAATGACCAGAGTGGTAAGAGAAAATGATGGAAATGTATTAAATACTAGTCTTCGAGATTACATAGTTTGGCCGAAAACTTCCGAAAGGACAGGGAAAAAAGAAAGTAAGGAATTGCCATTCTTACTAACAAATTCCACTTGGAAGAAAACTCAGACAGAGAAAATGGAAGCTAAAAAAGAAAAGGAAGACAAGAAAAACAAACGGAAAGCAGAAAGATCCCTGAAGAAAGCCCAGAAAGAAAAAGATACATTAGCAAAAGCAGCATTGGGTAAGAAAAGGAAATTAATAAATAATAAAAACCTGCAAGGAGAAAAAAATAAAACTACTGCTAAGAAAATTAAAAGTATTCCTAAAGAAGAGGACGAAAAAATAAATCAGCAAATGGAGGAAGGAACAAGTAGTCAAAATATGGAGGAAAGAGATTATTATTACCGAACAAAGCACATGTAAAATGTCCAATGTTAAAATAATATCTTGCATTACAATACCTGACACAAAGCATATTAGAAATTTATTTACTGATGAAGAGGACGTTTCCCAAGAAACTACATTTCACAAATGAATTTGAAATAAACTCTGTTACGTTTGTTGTGATAAAATAAACACCTTAACGGAAGGTATTAAATGTCAAGATTATGCACGAACCTATCACATTTTGTGCATTTTTAAAATTAGGCCTGCGATTGATACCTCAAGTGGAATTTTTTGTTGCCCGACTTGTATCAAAAGAAAATCACAAAATTAATTTATGTCTACCTGGGTATACGACTAAATAAATATGAACTTTTTTAAAACAATTTCCTTGTTTTTCTTCTAAGTATGTTAGCTGTGAATGTGTATGCCAATAACTGTCACCTTGATGGCCAATGTCTATAAGGACCTGGCCAATAACTATGTTTCGTTCACACTGTTAAAATTATATATCGTTTTTTTTTCAACATAGGCTTTAAGTATATGGTAAATGTATAACATTATTTAATAACGCATATGTAAGAGCTACAACCATTTTTTATGGTTGCAACTTTTAACTTGTAAAAGAAATAACATGTGAATTGGAATAAAATTCTTATGTGGCCAATAACTGTACGGTTTACCCTAACATATCCCCTTGGATAATTGAAATTTTTGAATTTTCTCAAATTATAACTAATATTAGGATTTAAACTACCTTTTTCACACGTAAGGAAAAACTTGATCTCTTTTTTGGCATGAGTAAATGTTCAATCCTCCTTTCTTTTCTTCCAATAAAGCCTTTTTTCAAATTTTTGACGCTGCCTTTATAACAATAAGAATCAATCAATCCATAGTCCCCTCGATACTCCCACCATTCCCGATTTTCAAAAGTATCGGTTTGATTCCTTCAAACTGATTTTTTTTGCCAAACTCAACAAACTAGATTTGGCTTTGTTTTTTCTGATACTTTTAGTACTTATGCCATATGATATACTTTATTGAAATAAAAATTTTGTTGTCATCTTTGAATTTCACAAAAATACACTTTAAAACTATATTTAATATATTTGTTATGCCACCAGGTTGTCCTTAGCCTATATTACACATTTCATGTGCAAATGCACCTATTTAACATATTTCGAACAAAGATTAACACAGCCCCACAAAAAAAAAAAAAAATTCTGACCTAGCAACAAGACGAGTATATCCTTTGTATTTTTGATCGCTGATTCCGAATCCGGGTTCAAAAAATGTCGTACACCCCAAAAAAAAATTTAGAGCCAAAAAACACCTCCTGAATAGGGTATATATGAGATAACGCCCTGAAAATGATGTTATCATTCTAATCAATCGTTTTGTTTAATATTTTCGGGAAAAATTGAATGTATTACGATAAAAATAAAAGTGAATTGCAGCGTTCACCCTATCGGTAGAAACGCACCCCCATAGAGGGTGAGAACCACCCTCATCTGCCATCAAACCAATTGATAACGACAATGACTGAAAAACATCAAAAAATGTTTAAGTTTCATTAGGTTTGCAATAAACTGAGGTATAATTCACGTAATACCCCAAAACTACCCCTATAGCATTATGAAAAACAACCTTTAACTTCAATTACAGAAAATAGAAAGGAAAACCATGAAATTTGATAACAATTTCGTTAGGTTTGCAAAGAACCATACCATAAAAAAAAAGATTAAAAAAACAAGAATTAAAAGCTACTAACGTAAGAGTACTTCTCACCCCCTTCAGGGATGCGTTTTATACCCAAAAGGTGTTAACATTGGTGACAAATGACTGCTAATATCCTAGCCATAAGGATCTCTGCAAATAAGAACATCCATATAATGAAATCGTTATCAAATTTTATGTTTTTTCCTTTCTTTTTCTGTAATTAAAGTTAAGGGTTGCTTTTCTTAACGCTATAGGGATAGTTTTGGGGTATTACGCGAATTCTACGTCGGTTTATTGCAAACCTAACGAAACTTAAACATTTTTAGGTGTTTTTCAGTCATTGTCGTTATCAATTGGTTTGATGGCAGATGAGGGTGGTTCTCACCCTCTATGGGGGTGCGTTTCATACCGATAGGGTGAACGCTGCAATTCACCTTTATATTTATCGTAATACATTCAATCATTTTCAGAGCGTTATCTCATATATACACTATCAGGTGGTGTTTTTGGCTCTAAAATTTTTTTTGGGGGGTGCACGACTTTTTTTGACCCCGGAATCGGAATCAGCGATCAAAAATACATAAGGACATACTCGTCTCATTGCTAGGTCAGAAATGTTTCATGTCTATAAAACGAAATTACAACAACGTGGATTTTCCTTTCAAAATGTGAATAGGTTTCAGCTACCAAAAGTTTATTTTTTAAACAATTACATATTAAGAACAGAGATGCTACGCTGGAAATTTACACTGTGTCCCCCTAACAGCATTAGGATTTGAGAGCTAACATTTCATGGATAAAGTTCTGGTGGGTTTTAATGCTTTTCATATCATTTAAAGTTTAAGCGATCCTAAAATAACTTAAATTTTGTAAAATTTTATTCTGCCATAGCAGTTCACACTACTTAAATCTAATGTTTTAAATACATTTCTACTAATACTGGCAGTCTATTTAGCATTTGTACTGTAATGAAGCATTTTTATAGTGTGGAAATTGCACCCGAACCCGCCGTCTATTTTTCTATTTAGAATATAAATATTTTATATTACAGGTATTAGGCGGAATTTCTGGTGTGGAAGTTGCACCCAAAACCGCCGCCGTCTATTTTCGTACTTTGAACATGAATATTTTATAATGTCGATACAGACCATAAATAATTGTTATACTTTAATTATTCACTTATCATTAAATTATCAAATAGGAATACACTCCGCCAGGTGGAGCCAGTGTCTCCACCACTGAAATGAGTGGCTTCCCCGTTAACGAATACTTGGCCCAGCCAGCGAAATATTGTCCATTGATTTGGATACTTGTAGTAGTGTGTTTCACTAGTGCGAAATTACCGTCCGACCGCCGAAACTGCTATCGGTTAAGGAAAGTACCGTTTACGAAGGAGAGAGTAAGTACATCAGGTTGTAGATAAACACATTGGCTAGGACTAAGTCCCATCTTGTGTACTAATTTTAGCTTGCTCCGCCTTGTGTCTGTGAAGACACTTTGGTTGACAACAGGTGTCGTGTTTGCCCTCTGGCCTAGTCCCCGCCAGCTGCAGGACAATCGAGTACTTGGGAAGCTTTGCGCTTTCTGGCTTAGTCCCCGCCAGCCGGAAAGCCACGAAGACTTCTAGCAGACCAAAGTGTCATCCGCGACCAAGTACTTGGGTCCTGTTGGGATTAAACCAGCAGGGTACCGTCAACAGGAGTGAACTAGTGTGCAAGTTGGGAGTGTGTGTGATTGGGAAATTTTCTGCTGACAACCGGACTCGTGTTTGCCCTCTGGCCTAGTTCCCGCCAGCTGGAGGACAAGCGAGTACTGGGGAAGCTTTGTGCTTTCTGGCCTAGTCCCTGCCTGCCGGAAAGCTACAAAGAGATCCGCCAGCTCAAAGTAGCGCCCGTAAATCTCGTTGGTTTAATTTCTTCTTTGGGGCGATTACGCCAGCAAGGAACCGTGACCAGGAGTGTGTACTAACTTTAGGCACTGCGCCTTAGCCAAGTTTCCTGAGTATTCTGTTTTCTATTGTTTGCATGTGCTTTTGCTTTCCTCCGCCTGAGTAAGTAAAGAATGAGAGAACTAGAACCCCCTACCACAAAACCCCCCACCACACCACCCCCACCAATCGGAGATTGGTAAGTGGGAGTGGTGTGGTGGGGGGTTTTGTGGTAGGGGGTTCTAGTTCTCTCATTAATAAATAAATGAGGAGACAGGGTCGTGGGAGGTTTTGTGGTGGGGGGTATTCTATTTCTCTCATTACTCTAATTGGGGTAGATTGTGGTGGAAGGTGTTCTACAATTCTCATTCGTAGGAAATGCACTGTTCCTTGAAAACCTGTTTTGAGCGGTTAATATAAGAAGTGATACTCAATAATTTTACTTCTCATCGTTAAGATATTCGTAAATTCATTTATACAAAGCATAATTTTGATAAAATGGCATTGAAAGGTAGTGGTAATTTGAATTACAACGATAATGTGAAATCAGTATGTGCATATGAGAAAGTTGAAGAAAATATCGAGGCAGCCATTGAAATAATTTTAAATTTTTGGTTTCATCATACTCTTCCGAAGACACCAGATAATGACTTAAAAGAAGAATCAGTGGATCATGAGGCATTACGTACATATAAGCTATTTAATTGTATTCGGATAAAATATTTATGGCTAAAAAAATATTGCAGGGAGTTTTGAAAGAAGAAATGAATCAACGGCATGATATCCATTTATCAACAGACTATAACGCCGAAGGTATTCTGGGTCAAGTACTGACATTAGCAGATTTACCAGAATTAATGACATTACTAATAAAATCATATACGAAGACAAAATATCCATATGATACCGTTTCGATGCACTCCCGGATCCCGGATTGAGAGTTCAAGAACGACCTCACACCACTAGCACCACCGTGCTACTAGACGTGTTAATACCTCCCACCACTGTACAGTTCAACCATATGAAGCATATGGGGAGTTCTAGAACTACCTCCCATCAAATATTTCAATAATATAAGCTTGTGTAACGGCAGTTTACATAAATTGCCACTAATAATCTTCTTCGATTCAGTTTCTCAAGATGACGCAAAATAGCATTTTCGATTTACCGGAGCTTTAATTCGATTTGCTTGATGATTTACCTCCAGCACATCAAAGTAAGAATGGCTTAGTGGTGCTCGGTAAACGTACATATAAGTTGAACAAATCTCAATGTAAATTTGTGTCAAGAGGGTTATCATATGAACTGTGCTATAGCCCTTGTATAATACTGTCAGGAAATAAAAATGATGTGATAGTTTTCGATGAAAACGAGTGGACTCAGTTTATTGCAAATGAAAGAATAATATCAAATTATTTATACACTAATGATAAAGTGGAACCTATACGTGCTGGAAGTTTTTCTATATATTTTGAAGAAATTACTACATCAAGAGTGATAAAAGTTTGGAAAAATAATTCATATATCTACTTGGGACATGAAACTATCTGCAAATTGTGGGAGCTGTTACCACTTGTTAAGTACCGAGTTGACATGTTAAGAAGATCGCAATTTGCAAATTATTTCAAGATTATGCAAAAAGGGTTATAACGTCAAGGAGGAAATGTGTTTGATAACGTAAAGAATTCACTTTGACCGAGTGAAAATTCTAATAGTGAAAATTTTGGTATGCTCGTGGAATTAATGTACATTTACCCAAATATATTCGAAGCTGAGTGTACTAGCAAGGTGTAAAATGAAGAAAGTGACATTTAATGGAAAACATAATCAAATTTATTTCCTTGTAACATGGAATTTTGCCTACAACTCATCAAGGAAGGGGCACTGGATGTCATTAGCTCATGATAGAGGACGTTTTTAGAGAAGAATAGCATTAATTTAAAAAATTATCACACCTATTTTAGATTATAATCATAGATGTGAAGTATATAACGAAAGATTTACTAATGAGATGTAAGCAATTATTAAGTAAATTTTATATTTTTCTGTGTGAAACTGGTATGTAAATAAAATAGTTTATACTTATAATGTGAAATCAGTATGTGCATTTGAAAAAGTTGAAGAAAATATCGAGGCAGCTATTGAAAAAATTTTAAATTTTTGGTTTCATGATGCTCTTCCGAAGACACCAGATAATGACTTAAAAGAAGAATCAGTGGATCATGAGGCATTACGTACATATAAGCTATTTAATTGTATTCAGAAAGTGATAAATTCCGAAAGAAAACATAAAACGTTTATGGCTAAAAAAATATTGCAGGGAGTTTTGAAAGAAGAAATGAATCAACGGCATGATATTCATTTATCAACAGACTATAACGCCGAAGGTATTCTGGGTCAAGTACTGACATTAGCAGATTTACCAGAATTAATGACATTACCAATAAAATCATATACGAAGACAAAATATCCATATGATACCGTTTCGATGCACTCCCGGATCCCGGATTGAGAGTTCAAGAACGACCTCACACCACTATCACCACCGAGCTACGAGGCGTGTTAATACCTCCCACCACTGTACAGTTCAACCATATGAAGCATATGGGGGGTTCTAGAACTACCTCCCATCAAATATTTCAATAATATAAGCTTGTGTAACAGCATTTTACATAAATTGCCACTAATAATCTTCTTCGATTCAGTTTCTCAAGATGACGCAAAATAGTATTTTCGATTTACTGCGGCTTAAATTCGATTTGTTTGATGATTTACCTCCAGCACATCAAAGTAAGAATAGCTTAGTGGTGCTCGGTAAACGTACATATAAGTTGAACAAATCTCAATGTAAATTTGTGTCAAGAGGGTTATCATATGAATTGTGCTATGCCCTTGTATAATACTGTCAGGAAATAAAAATGATGCGATAGTTTTCGATGAAAACGAGAGGACTCAGTTTATTGCAAATGAAAGAATAATATCAAATTATTTATACACTAATGATAAAATGGAACCTATACGTGCTGGAAGTTTTTCTATATATTTTGAAGAAATTACTACATCAAGAGTGATAAAAGTTTGGAAAAATAATTCATATATCTACTTGGGACATGAAACTATCTGCAAATTGTGGGAGCTTGTTAAGTACCGAGTTGACATATTAAGAAGATCGCAATTTGCAAATTATTTCAAGATTATGCAAAAAGGGTTACAACGTCAAGGAAGAAATGTGTTTGATAACGTAAAAAATTTACTTCCACCGAGTGAAAATTCTAATAGTGAAAATTTTGGTATGCTCATGGAATTAATGTACATTTACCCAAATATATTCGAAGCTGAGTGTACTAGCAAGGTGTAAAATGAAGAAAGTGACATTTAATGAAAAACATAATCAAATTTATTTCCTTGTAACATGGAATTTTGCCTACAACTCATCAAGGAAGGGGCACTGGATGTCATTAGCTCATGATAGAGGACGTTTTCAGAGAAGAATAGCATTAATTTAAAAAATTATCACACCTATTTTAGATTATAATCATAGATGTGAAGTATATAACGAAAGATTTACTAATGAGATGTAAGCAATTATTAAGTACATTTTATATTTTTCTGTGTGAAGTTGGTATATAAATAAAATAGTTTATACTTATAATTTGTTTTTATTAAAAATTAAATATTACACTTTATCTTTATACAATTTGGTTATTTGAAATCCATGAATTATGTCTCTTGTCTAATCCCAACCATTTAACATAAAGCTGATTCCCCTTTCTTCTTAGAACTTTTTCCACAAGATATATGTAAGGATACTTTACTCTCTGAATTTCTTGTTCGTAAAAACCACCTTTAATTTCATCACCGTCTTGATCTTTTAATAAATATGTTCTAGGATTGCTTTGGTGAACTTTCCTGATTTTAAAAATTTCATTTGACCAATTAGGTGTATACCCTTTTGAAAAAACCTCACGATATTTATTTATCCTCACATGATCATTGACTTTGAATTTTTGTTTCCTTGGATCGATTGTCTTTAAATTGCTATAAATAAATCGCAGTAAATATGTTTTATGTTTCTTTTTTACATCCTTTGGTTTCATCCTTATGGATTTGTGTTCAGTGTCATTGTATTTCGCTACAATATCCTGTAAAATCTTTAACCACTGGTAATTTCCTTGCAAACTAAACTGTTTCCACATTTTATTTTTTAATGTTCTATTCACTCTTTCTGCAACACTATTGGTTCGCACCAAACAAATGTTGAAAATACATTAATGACTACTAAGATGTATTTATAACCTCTATTTATTTTCGCGTATGGACGCATTTCTATAAGATCTGCTTGATAAAGATCATTGAGACCTTTAACAATTACTCTTCGCCTTCTAAAATATTTTGTAGCTGGTCTATGGACTTCGTTTACTATTTCTTCTTTAACGTTAGTCAGTTTTAGTTACTGGGCACTGTAGCACAATTTCAACGTACAAGGATGGATGGTTCTTCGATACTAGGAAAGTAATCTCATCACCTTTATTTATGACTTTTCCAATAAGTTTATCTGTTGTAAAATTAGCGGTACCCACAAAAATTGTTGCATCAATGGGCGAAATTTCGATATTTTCTATTTTGCCAGATACGGGAAATTTGTATTCAGTTGCTGCGTTTTCAAGTGTATAACGCAATAAACTTTGAGACTTTTCCAGATGACCACGTATGTTTATGATGCATTTACTATGATATGAAGATGGTTCACAAATGTAAAATGGTGATGATGTTAAGACAGGTGAATAGGTGGAATATGGTGATATGTGTGTTGATCTACTTCGCAAAATGTGTCTTCCAAACTTATCGATAGACATTATTAAAGCTTCAATGTTACGCACTAAATGAGATCACTATTTTTTTACACACTATTTATCTTATTATTTCACCCTCCCTCAATTCTTCTATTATAGAAATTATTTCATTATTATGACCAGTGTTTCCCGCTAATTGCGATGCTGTAAGCAATTTTAATCGATCTACAATTTCATTGTAGTCATCAATATGCTTATATTCAATTTTTTTGTTATTAAGCTCTGTCATTTTCAGACTTCCACCTTTTTTCCCTTGACTTCTCGTTTTTATCAATTGTGATGAAGATAGTGAACTGGATCTCGACCTTGGTACTATAGGTGGTAAAGTAGAGGGTGGTTTTATTGAACTAGTTTTCTTAGCCGCCTTTTCTCGTGCCATCGAATACAAACTAGTAATTCGTGGCTTTATAATATTTATAAATTTAGGAGCATTTGATGTAGATAGACCTTTTTCAGGATTGTAACCTAAGTATTGAGTATTGAGTTCTTCTAATAATATCAATATATTGGTCCACATCAGTTGCTCGATGTCCTGCTGGAAGTTTTTTAAACATCTGTTCATACAATCCAGGCGTACCGGTATATTTATATTGATCATTAATTATAAAATCAGCTCCATCAAAATCAATGGTAGAGTCACCAATCGCAAATTTTTCTGTACGCGGGTCGAAGTAAACACCAAAGGTATCATCAAACTCATTTTTGACATCTTCAATTTTACCGAGTATATACGTTCGTGGTAGTGGTTTTTTGAATTGTTCTAATTAACGGTCCTGTTCTGTCAATGTTGTTGTATCTGCTATCGGTGTTGGAAATGTTTCATCAAAATAACTTTCGCCGAATTCAGGTCTAGATGTAGAAGGATCATACTGAAATGTTTCATCTTCTAAATTGATAGGAGCGATTGAACGATAATATTCTAAAGGTGTTTGGTTTCTTGGTTTGGGGCTAAAACTTTGACGGCTCAATTCATCTTTAAATTCCCTTTTCAAATCAGATTTTGGAAGAATATTATTCTCCGTTTTACTGAGACTTGATACCAATTCTTTAAGTGGTTGAGTTATGAGTTTGTAAGTTTTCTCTAATCGTGACTGTGATTTGACAATATCACTTTTCAAGCTTCTATATTTCGCTTTTAACGTCTTCGTTGCCTTCAGCAGCTGCACTGCTGCTCGATTATCCATGTTTACTGATCGTACGACCAGTACATTCACTTTATATATGTATGAATTTGTCGAATCCTTTACGATACCTGCCAGAATTTATAGCACAATCTTTATCAATCACAACAAAGCCATATTTACCTTTCCAACAAAATGCGCATACTTCTTTGAAATTTTGAAAATTCATATCAACACTCACGTGATCATCAAAAATATGTTTCAGGTTAGTCATATCTTGTTGGAATATAACAATAAGATTAGAATTATCTCTACATAGTTGTTTAGGAATTGATGAGTAAGTTTGACATAAATAAAAACAGTCGGTATTTTTATGACGTCCAAAACAGAAGAAGCTTTTAATGATATTTTGATTGCATGATGCTAAATCATAGAACGTTATAACAGAATTTGGTTTAATATCTTCAGGAGGTATAACGGAGTCACCATCATCGTATTCGTAATACCCAATTTCTTGTACAGGTTTCATTACCTTTCTGAGGTATTCATATTTGGGTTGATACAAAGATTTAGAATATACGTAAATGTTTTCAAATCGTAAACCATTGGGATGTTCTAATAAACTAAGCATTACATTTGTTTTTCCACAGCCTGAACTTCCCACCAACAACCATCGTTTCGATTGTCCTCCAAATAAAATGCCATGTTTTTTAAACGTTTCAGTCAATGAAACACCATCATGATCTTCTAAAGATAAAAGAGTTATTTGTTGCTGAATAAACATTTTAACGATCATACATATTGGACCTTGACTTTACTATAAAAAGTAGAAGCACATTATAATAAGGACTATAGTGAACTGAACTGTATTCGATTCATGAATCTATATAAAGGGTTTGAAACAAAGAGCATTTTTTATTTGTCTCACGTTTTAGATATAATGGATAGATATAAAAGTTCCGTACATACTAGTAATCACATCTCTAGACGGAGTGGACGTGGTTTGCTAAATAAAATAATCGATGAACTTAAAATAGAATTACATTTACCTGGATATAATTATTGTGACCCTGGAACGAAACTTACCAAGCGATTACAAAGAGGTGATAAAGGTGTTAACAGGCTGGATGAGGCATGTAAACAACACGATATAGCATATTCTAAATTTCAAAACGTCAAGAGTAGAAATCAAGCAGATAGGGCAATAGCTGACACTGCATTTAAACTTGTAAAAGCATCTGATTCAGGTATTGGTGAAAAGCTTGCTGCATTAGGTGTTGGTGGAATAATGAAAATAAAGAACAAGTTGCGAATGGGTTTAAAAGTCCGAAAGAAATCTATCACAAAGAAGAAAGGAGGTAAAATAAATTTAAAAGTTGCTGTAAAAAGAAAATCCCTCCCAAAAAGACGTAGTCGAAAAGTTAAAGTTATTCCAATCCCCAAAAAAATAGGTGGTTTTCTCCCATTCCTATTACCCATTTTGGGAGCATTGGGATCTTTATGTGGGGGTGCAGCTGGTATTGCAGAGGCGGTTAACGATGCTAAGACAAATCGTGAACAATTAGCTGAGCAAAAGAGGCATGATTTAGCGATGGAAAAGTCTACCACAGGAAAGGGACTATATCTGGACCCTTATAAGAAAGGCTTCGGGTTATACTTGAAACCCTATAAAAAAAACTTCCAGTAAAGCTACCTCGTCGACCTTTAACTAATGTAGACATACTAAAATACTCGCAAATTCTTAGAATCCCTAATTTTCGAGGAGTTTTCATGAGAGATAAACTTCCAAAACATATAAATAAAAATGAATCTGGTATTGTGAATCTAGATATCGACGCTGGAGATGGAACTCACTGGGTAGCATATACAAAGAAAAATAATAATGTGAAGTATTTTGATAGTTTTGGGGATTTGCTACCTCCTGAAGAGTTAATAAATTATTTTCATAGTGATGGTAGCTTGAATAAAATCAAATATAACTATAATTCATTACAAAATTATGATTCATATATGTGTGGACACATATGTCTGGCTTTTTTATATAACTAATATAAATAATGTACTTCACTCATTTTGCAATAAACGTTTAACATAACAATATGTCTTTCACTTTTGCTCTTAGCGACGCGTCCTCTATATTAAGTTACAATTTCAACCCCCCATTTATTTAGAAAATGATGTAGATTATGAAATTGGACTGACAAATTTTGATACCTACAATATTATTCCAAACATTGATAATAGCAACAATACCTTTGTTTGGGGAGAAAACGATGAATATATTATCAAAATACCTGAGGGTTGCTATGAAATCGATGATATCACAAAATATTTGGAGGATCAGACAATTAAGGTAGATGAAGATGCCTTTATCACGATTACTGCAGATATTAATACTTCTAAAGCGAATATCCGTTCAAATAGAAAAATTAATTTCGCTGTAGAAAATTCAATTGGACCGCTACTAGGATTCGCGGCAAGACAGTTGAATCCTAATGAGAATTATACTTCAGACTATACAGTAAAAATTTCCAAGGTGAACACTATATGCGTCGATTGTAGCATTGCAATAGGATCATTCTTTAACGGACATCCCGTACACGTTATTCATCTGTTTTTTTCGACAGTACCAGTTGGGTATAAAATAGTGGAATCACCTTTAAACATTATTTACTTCCCAGTAAGCGTTAAGACTATTAACAACATCACAATCAAAATAGATAATCAAGGTGGAGAGCTTGTCAATTTTCGGGAAGAAACTATAACCGTTAGATTACACCTTAGAAAATTAATTGGTTAATAAAATGGTGTTAAGATTCCATTCTACAACATCACACAATAGACGCCAATCACACTATAAAAGGGTGAATAAGGTGAAAATGGGCAGTTCTAAAAATAGTGTCAATAGATTAACACCGGAAAATAAAAAGTTCTTAGGAACTCTAGGATTTGAGGTCTTAATATAATGGAATTACTTAATATCACCGGTCAACTTTTCAGTGACAACTCTATTGAAGAATATCAATTTCATACGTATCAGCCAAATATATCTGGAACATTAGATTATAACGATGAAACAAGAATCCCTATACAGGATTTAGATGCCTACACTGCACCATGCAATAGTCATTTATAAATCGAAAGAAAAATCACACAAGAACATCTTCTTGTGTGAGTTTTCCAGACCCATCGGTCTGCGACTACTAAATTGGAATTTATTAACAACGCGATCGCTTTCATATTTCGAGAGATTAGATGTCCGTGAGAAATGTTGGTTTAGTTTCGACTTTAAAAAGTTATCTATCATGTAATGAAAATGAAAGCGTTTTCTTGCAAAACGCTGGATGGTTTCCAAAGAAGAAGCTGAGCATATCAGCCAAATTATAGTAGATGCAAATGGGAATTTTAATGTATGCATACCATTCAAATTATTGGTAGGATTTCTTGAAGATTTTCGAAAACTTGTCATTAACATGAGGCAGGAATTAGTACTGATCCGTAATAGTAATGATATAGATAACGTTACGAGTATAGATGATACTCAAAAACCAAAAATTACTATTACTAAATTATTTTGGAAAGTACCACACGTTACCGTCAGCATCTCAGAGCAGCTTAGACTAAATAAAATTACCAATAGAAATATGGAGCTTCCCTTAAAATTTAAAATTTGGGAACTAATTGAATACCTTTCCTTACCTACCTCAAACCGACATACGTGGCCTGTTAAGACATCTACCAAAGTTGAAACTCCTAGGCATGTAATAATGGCTTTCCAAAAAGATAAAAAAGGAGAGATTACATCGGACATGAGTAAATTTGATAACTGTGATCTTAAAAACGTTAGAATTTTCTTAAATTCCGAGAGATATCCGTACAATGACTTATATTTAGACTTTAAAAACAACAAATATGCCACCCTCTATGAAATATTTGCTAATTTTCAAGAATCATATTACCCTCAAAAAATAAATCAACCAATTTTCAACCCTGCTGAATTTAAAGAATTAGCGCCAATAACTCATATTGATTGTTCGCGGCAAAAAGAAATAATACAGACTGGATCCGTAGTTATGAGAATAGAATTCGAGACGGATGTCCCTACTACTGCCGATATTACAGCATATTGTCTCATATTGCATGAGAAGCACTTTACTTATAATCCTCTAACTAAAATTGTTCGACAACACTGAGATATGTGAGACTTTCAACAACATGCGCATGTCACATTTTTACTATTTATAGAGAACAAAAACTACCCATGTCAGTATCATAATGAGATCAGAATACATAGAAGCACTGAGACAACATTGAGGAAAATTGAGAGACTTAACAAAAACTGTGGAATTATACAGTATGAACGTTAGTGTATTAAAGAAATTATGTAATTTGAAAATATGACTCTTATTTTCGATGTGCAAGGATTTAAAATAGAAAAAAATAAATTTATAGTTAAAGAGTTCGCAGCCTATGATGGAGTAAAAATATGTCACTACATATTTAAGCCACCTTTCCCATTTGAGATGCTATCACCAGATTACAGCATTATCACTGTACTAAATGGAACTATGGATTTACACCATTGCGTCTGTTCCATAAAATTATTCAGAATTTGAGCTCAAATGCTGACTGTGTTTACGTAAAAGGAAAAGAACAGGTTGGCTACATCAGACAGTTCATTTCACAACCAGTAATAGAATTCGAAGAACAACCATCTTTAATTATGTCTACCGCGAAATGTTTTTATCATACTAATACTAAATGCGTTTGTGCATTGGCCAATGTTTTTTATTTATATGAAACCTTTGTAATGTCTTAAATTTTAATAAATAAATAAAACTAAACACTGTTTTTTATTTTAGTTTAATATAATATGTGGAGTATAATATACACAGAAATTAATTCTACAAGTTTATTTTCTACAGAATCATTTGATTCCACCTCAATACATTTGTCACCCGGTTATGGTTCATCACAATCGGCTTCATCACAGTCAGTTTCAACACTATCAGTTTCATCGTCAAAATGTAGTTTATTTACAAGATCTACGCCCAAATAGTTTTTTAATGAATATAGAAACCCCTCTAAATTTAACTCAATTAATCAATCGACTAAAGATTCCAAAGAAATTTTTCCTTCTGAGTAACTTTCACACACTTAACCCATTTTCATATTTTTTTGCAATTTCGTTGCACTTTTCTTCACTGTAAAAGGCTCCCAGTCCATAGACTGCTTCATGTTCGGCATCAAACTGGAGGTTAGAAAACTTTTGATGTAAATAGTCTATTCCACTTTCAAAATCGACAACCTCAATTTCTTTTACGTAGCACATATTGAACATATATTTATTGGTATACTACAATTTGGTATGATACTGATTGTAGTGAGACTTAACCAAGTTTGAAGTTTTATAATACTAACCCCACTTAGTAAATCCTCATACCTCCTACCTAATATTTCCAACATTACGTTAACTCCCACCTAATAATACCTCTCAACTAGTTTAAAATAAATAAAACAAACAGTTTATTGTGTCATTTATTGATGTATTAATTTCAGGTTTAAAAATGCAGTTAGTTGCGTTATTCACATAATTTCAGTTTTAAAAAATACAGTTAGTTACACTATTTACATAATTTAGTTTTTAACAGTATCAAGTTTTATTATTAGTATAATTAATTACACAGAGGAGTTTCATACAGTTTTAAAAACAATTTCAATTTATTAAATATTTTACATATTTAAAGCAAAATTATTTATATAGAATTCATCATCATTAACATCTCATTGTTTCATCGATTTCTGTGGCTACTTTTATTAACAAATCTAATAATTCATCACTTATACATTGTTTATTATCTGAATTTAACTTACATAATAGATTTGTGACCCCAAGCTAAGGTATTCGGTAACCCAGCAATAACATAACGTTTATTATCATTTGAAGAAAAGGCGACTTTGTTTTTTAATTCAGTATACATCGTATGTAAATACGATCTAAATACATACATTTTGCGATAGATTAATCCACCTTCTTCTACAATTTGTTTATAATCAACAATACTTAATTGGTTTTTAACTATATTTTTTAATACCCCTTTAGCTTTTTTTGTGTCACTTTCATTGAGTTTTACTCAATATGCTTTCGCCCCAGTTCCATAAAAACTTTGTACAGGAGCGCATGCAAATTCATCTTTCATTTTCCCAACAATGGACGCCGTTTTGGGTACACCATGAATATTATCATTAGTATAATTTGATGTATCGAACCAACCTAAATTGTTCTTTATGTCATCATAAACATTATCAGTAAGTATTTCTAAAATCGAAGAATCTGTGTCGGTGTAGCACAAAATCGCATTATTACCGTATTTTTGCTTGATGAAATCGTAATAGAAATCATATATTACTGTTTTTGATATCTCCAAAATTGAGTAACCCACATATAATGGCCTATTATAACAGATTTTCAGTTGAGACATTTCTATAGCTACTAAATTTTCTGAGAACACTGAACATGATTTAAAATTAGGCTTACTTATGTACCCTTCAGCCTCAACACTTCCACGAATATTTTCCCAGTGAGAAATAAGTTTTATATCTACTCCATTTTCCATAGTTTTACCGAATATTGAGTTTATTACAAATTTGAAAAGATCTCTTTCAAAAGCATTTTTGGATGCATTTCGCAACGCCGTAATCAAATCAAAATAGGTTTTCAACCAAGGGGATTGTGAAAATTCTAAAACTCTATGAATTTTTTGTAATTTTAAACCGTGTTCTAAACATTGTTTGAAATTCCTGTAATGTATGATATAGTTAGTTTTATTATGTAGGTTTAAAATGAGTTTAGATTGTTTGCTATTTGGCGGAATTAAATTTTCTGCGCAAAATGGTAAATCATTATATGCATCATGCAAATTTTCAGGATATTCCAAATCCACTTCTAATACCCCTTTTCAGAATTGTTACTTAAAAAAGAACAGTCAAAATATTGAATTTCGTTGTCGTTTAACCATCTAAACCCCCCAATGGTAAACTTTGACTCATGCTATGACCATATAGATTCGTGGCGTCTAAATAAAGTAAATATGATGTAGGTTTTGAAGAATTATAATTAGAAATAAATTTATTATTGGCAATGGACATTCTTTTACTGCATTGACTTACACCGCCGCGTATGCCTTTTCTAAAGAAATGAAGCATATCTATATCAGTAAAGAGTTCAAGCTCAACACCCGTCTTACGCAACATAGCATCCCAACTTAATGATGGTGCCGTGACATATTGTGCAGGATCTAATGTTAATTTTTGTAAACAAATTTTACGAAAGTTTTCAAAAATATCCGCCAATAGCAATACGTCCGATTTTAGGTATATGTCTGAGAATTGACCCAAAGTCTGACATTGAAAGGTGTTCCAAGTGACATGCGCTCGACTATAATCCTCCTCAGTAACACCATCACCACGCAATACATCAAAAAATAAATTTTGTGTAGGTAATTCAGTATCGTTCAATTTACCCATTGAATCCACATAAGCGTAAGGGAAAATTCCTTTGCGACGTATTAAATCAAATTTGGATTGATCATTGAAATACTTTTTCATTTCTAAACATTGTTCAGATTCTAGTGTTTGACATAATTTATCTAAAGAAGCTGGCAAGAAGCAATATGAATCGAGAAATCTCAATTTTATAAATACATTATTTTCTGCACCTTCCTTTCTTTCGACTAAAATATGTTTTGAAAATGATATATACTATTCTTTATTTTGCGCTATGACATCAATTTTCTCTTTATTTAAGGCCAATTTTTTAATAAACAAATGCGAATCATAATTTGTTAAATTGTGAAAGAATACTGGAATGAATTTGGGTAATTTAAAGTTTAAATTACAAACAGTGTGAGCTGCACCTCTGTAATTCCAAGTTAAATGACAATGATCACGAACTTTCTGATTATTTTCCGTGAAGACCTTATTACAAATGTAACATGTACTACTATTGCTGAAATCCGCCAGTTGTTGCTCTGAAAGTGGCAATATTGGTTTAATATCTTTTATGTGTTTATTATATAAATTGAGCACTTATTCTTCTAATTTCTGTATAAAAACATAAGCTGCGTCTGAGCCGCGGTAATGAACTAATTGCGATGGTGAATCATCAAAGCTACATTTTACGTAAAAACAAAATGAATAGGGTTGATGTTCATACGTTTTTATAGTGAATGAATTGTCATCTTTAGGTTGCGCGTGATGTATAGGTTTTAAAATACTTTCAAAATCTGCATAATGGAACTGTTAATTGTTTCTCAAAGTTGACAAATTTAAGAACATTGTCAGGAATGGTTTCACCGAACTTATTTATCACAGAATTAGTTGCTGGCAATTTTGTACAAATAAAATTACAATCATGCTTTTCATGAAGACGTAATGCCTCGCGCGTTCGAAAAAAGTAGACACAGCCGTTGCAAATAAACGTTTGTCCGTTATGCTTAGATCTCTGTCTAGAAACTAGTCTTGACAAATCTTTAATGAAACAATAATGATTATTTCCGCCATCATCCGTAATAAGCAAGAGATTAACGTGAGTATTTTGTAAAGTTTTGCTGAAGTATAGTGGACCGACAATTTCACAAAAATTTTGCCATCTTTGAATTGATTATTGATACCAAATACATTTATTGAAATGTTGTTTAGTTTTTCAAACTTGGGTATGTCTCTTAATTTAACAGGAAATTCAATACCTTCAAAGTTCAGTAGAGTGGAATAATGTGGATATGATGATACTCTCTGCGGAAGTCCTGTTGGTGGAAAGATTGCTGCGTTGACGGACCACGCAAAGCACATTTGATCATGATTGCATACATTCACAACAGCCTTTTTTGCTTCAATCTGCTTTGGTAATTTTATGTAGGATGAAGCAAAAAGCGGATTATATTTATTTATATTAACTTCTAGGAACATAATTTGTTGTAGACTCCATCCTAAAAAATATTTTATAAGAGAAAATGATGTAATTTGAAAACATATACCTGAGTCCTTTTCTTGTATATGTGAGGCTTTTTCCACAATATCCCTGATAAATTCGTCATATATTTCCGTTAAATCGGTGGAGATAGTCAAAATTTTATTTTTAGTGTTAAACGATTTGAGATCGAATATATCTTTCTCAGGTATGATGTACATTGAAAATAATTCAAAATCTATTTTTAGTGCACGATATCGTTTAACATAGTCAGCAATTACTGAAAATACTTTCTTTGATGTCTTCGAAAAATTCATAGTGATCGATGTGGTGATGTGTAGTGGTGAAACGATAGCTCGAAATTCGACACTTAAATACACTGTTGACTCTTTCAACACATATGAGCATTTAAACAGTTTCTTTGAATTTTGACATGACATTCAGGGCACTCAGTAAATTTATTATTGACATTTGACGGGCCCGGTAAATTTATGATTTCATCTTGGGCATTTGACGGACCCGGTAGATTTATGATTTCATCTTTTATTTCATTATCGCACTGTACGGGTGACATTTTCAGTTTTTTTCTCTGGTCCGTACCAGATATCTGTATGGACAACTTTCTTTCTCATGACGTAATAGACTGCTTTTTGCAGAAAAGAATTTGACATCGAAGGCATGGCTGTTTACTAAACTATTCTAAGCACTGAACAATTGTAAGTAACTGTATTTCTGCTAAATTTAAAATTAATACTTACTGGACGTACGATTCAACATGCTTATATACGAGGTAAAACAAAAAAGGTTGTTCGTCAGAAACCCACAAAACTAGTTTAACCGGTCTTACGAATTGTGTAGCTGGATTAACCAGTTTGAGATCGTTTTTAGCCATAATAAGACACTCGGCCAGTCTTACCTGTTTTATATTTTACATTTTCATTTTGTAGTAAGACTGTCATTAATTTGTACAACTACATTTAGGTACATATACATATTTATGCAAGTTATTAAAAAGACAAAATTTCACCAAGGTTACGCAGGAGAACGCTCTATTTTACTAAAAATTACGTAATTTTCGCCGCTACGCAGCCTCATGGCGCGAGCTGAATTTCTGACTTACGCGTCCCTCGCCCGCTTGCGGCAAACGTCAACAATTTTAAATGTGAATTTTTATTTTTATAACAATACTTAAGAATGTTACAGTTTAAAGCTTTGTACTATTAGAAGAGGTACATGGAAATCTCTAGTAAAGGAACGAATTGTTTCGGTTACATGTTCTCAAATGTAAATGTTATTTAATGCATGAACTTTACTTTAAGATTGTGTTAATTCTTTATGAAATAAAATATCGGTGATATAAATATTCCCATTCCACCGCTACCACTCGCAATTTTACGACCTCTGAAACTTGTAGCTTCGTACTTTGTGATATTGAAATGAGTATAATTTCAGGATTTTCTGTCTTACTTTCGTACAAGCTTGAGTGATACATTTTAATTAGGAATGAGTACCTAATTATGTTATTGGAAATCGATATTTATCGTTTAAAATACATAATTAATCATCATATGCACCGAAAACACATTTCATGGATATTTCGTGAAATCATACAAGAGAAAATATATATCTTTACTTTTTGTGAATATGCAAATTTCATATAAGTTTAAAAATGTTCTAATATTAAATTAATTCGTGACCATTTTTAACAAAAACATTTAGAGACAAAAGGTGTAATCTTTAAAGCCGGCAAATCCATTTATCGCAAATTTCGTTTGTAATTGTTCAATGTTATTTAATTTTGTGTAATAATTATAGTAGTAAACAACCACGATTTGTCTTTGTTGATAAAAATATACGTACAATTTATTTATTCTTATCTGCTCTAAGATTATTATTTTTGTTGTCAATCATTCAGGCGAGACTATTTAAATTTTATATATTTTTAATGTAGTCCAAAACAATAAAATTGAAAAAGTTTTTAATAAGACTCGGCAATATTTTGCGAATGATAACAGTACCCCGATGGTTTATTATATATTTGAGAAACATATTTTGCATCATTGCGTATTATAGTGAAAGTAATTATTTTATGCATGTACAAGAACTGACATCGAAGTTCGGTAAAAATAATATAAGTTATCCATAATGTATTGACTAATAATTAACAACTTGTAAATATGGTGTATAATATGAAAATCCAAGCATAGAAAGAAGAATGTTAATAGTCTATATCACAAGCGAAGCTAAACATCTATTTTTGTCTTGGTTCCAGGTAGATAGGTGGTACCGGTGATCACTCTCTCAGTATATTTTGTATTTACTTCAAACATGAAACGTGAAAGTCGTTACAAATATAATATGTGAATGACCTGAGCTGGTCTCTGAAGAATTGAATTCTCTATTTTTGTCTGTGTACCGGGCACATACTGGTACGGTGACTAAAACGTGAAAGTCGTTACAAATATAAAATGCGAATAACCTGTGCTGGTCTCTGAAGAATTTAATTCTTTATTTTTGTCTGTGTACCAGGCAGATACTGGTATGGTGACCGCTCTTTGTCTTGTATTTATTTCAAACACAAAACACGAACGCCGTTACGAATATAAAATGTGAATACCATTTGCTGGCCTCTGAAGCCTTGCTTGAATTCTTTATTTTTGTCTGGCTATCTCTGTAACATGTCGTCTTTCGAGGGAACGAAGAATGTTGCCTGCGTTTAAGGTGGGCTCAGCTTTTTTATTTTTGTCTACATAACCATGAACCAGCGCCCAAGTTGATGTGAGTTCAACGAGTTTTAAATATTCACGGTACCTGCTAAGGACAAAGAACTGGTCCTCGCGGAATGTTGGCTTTTGCAGTACGGTTTAATTTAGCTTAAACGGTGTGGGTTATCTAAGGTCAGCTTACACCGCATCAATACTAGTCCCAGCAAGGTCGCAGTAAGATTTAATTTGGCTTGAACGGTGTGGGTCTGCTCCCACCGCATTCGTTTCAAATTGATTATTATTGAAAGACGATCCCGTGTATGCAGCATCACAGTTTATTTCAAAGAGTTAAACTAGACTAAACTAAGTTCAACAATGAATTCGAAAATCGTGAACAAAATGTGCTACCCCACTAAGAAGCCAAGTAGGCTTAGCATAAAGAAAAGTCCAGAAAAGTGTTCCGAGTTATATGAAGATGTGTCCTTCGATGAAAAAGTTGAGCGGCACTTGAATACTGCTATGCTGGATGACACCGTGGCGTCCGGTATCGTCGTATTGGATGGGACTTTCTCCGACTTGAAGCCGATTGTGGGGCCTCCAGCTCCAACTACGGAAGAGGCGACATCTTCGAGGATGCCGTTTACGACTATCGCAGGGTCTGCGATGGGGGCGCAGACGATATCGGCGGTACCAAAATACATAGGCTTCGAACCGACCACTATGTCGACACCTGATAGAGAAGCAGAAGAAGCGGCGCTGCTCTCAATGGATGTAGCAGTACACCTAAAGAACATGGAGGCGGCTGCATGTAAGGAGAATTCTGAAATGCGTGTAAAAAATAAGGCTTTTTTCGCTGATATGTGGGGCTACGTCAAGACAAAATGTGATAAACACATCAGCAGCTTAAAAGTTTCAAAAACCAGTGTTTCAAATAAAATTGCACAGTTGAGGCAGCAACGGAAAATGTTCGACGCGATGATAGCCTCATTAACCATTCAAGATCAACACATCGACAAGGAAATGGATAACGTTAATTACTTCTCAGAACATTTTCCGTTCACGGATTGTGAAATGCCAAAACAATTTTAATTTTAATTCATGTAAACATATTTTAGTACGTAAGTGTAGATATAATAATAATAATAATAATAATAATAATAATAATAATAAAGCATTTATTATTTACCCAATTTGACAAATTTAACAATAGTAAATTATACATGTTTACAACAGGTAAATAAAAGGCGAGTAGTTCAGTTTACTGACAAGCCAGTAAACTGTTCTTCCACTATTGCCTATAAATAATATCAGAGGTAGATAAATTAAATAAATATAGGTACTCATATCGAAAGAATCATAAAAAAAATAAAAAAAAAAAATACATCAAAGTAGAATTAAAAAGAGGCAAACTAGAGCTGAAGGAGGGAGGAGAGTAGGAAATGAGAGGAAGAGAAAGAAAAGAAATTAGAAAAAAAATGAAACAAAGAAAATTAAAGAAGGAACAAAGTTTAAAAACAGAGAAATTACGGGAAAAGGTAAGATTTTATTATTACTGATTTCGCATTAAATATGTTTTAAATGTTTTTTTAAAACTTACACACGAAAGGGTGAGTCCATTAAAGGGTAGCGTATTTATAGAAGCAGCAATGTTATAAGAGAATGACCTTTTGAATATTTCCTTACGGTGTTGTGGTATGGTGAGAATATTTCTTCGTCTAATATTAATGTTATGAATATCATTTCTAAAAGAGAGCTTGTTGAGGAGATAAGGTGGCGATCTAAACTTTAAAATTTTATGAAAAAAACAAGCCATGTGAAGTTTGCGGCGATTGTACATATTCAGCCATCCTGCAGTTTTCAATTTATGAGATATTCTTTGACGGCGTTGAATTCCAAAAATTAAGCGAAGACAAGCATTTTGTACTTTTTGTATGCACCGGGTCTCGATGCTGTCAATACAGGGGCTATAAACCACATCGCAATGATTAAAATGGGACAAAACTAGAGAATCACATAACATTTTTTTTACTTCCATGGTTAAAAATCGTCTCTGGGAATATATCATTTTTAGTGCAGCGTATGCTGATCTTAATTTACTCGTAATATGCTGTTTAAATCTCAATTTATAATCAATAATAAGACCAAGACTTTTAGAGCTGTTATTGAAGGCAATTGTATCATTTCCAATCTGTATATTAATTTCTCTCGACACAAATTCACGAACATTGTCATTGCAAAATATTATAGCAGATGATTTACTAGGGTTAATTTTAAGTAGATGATCAGTAGAAACTGACACCAAATTCTTTATATCGCTGTTAATTAAATTCCTATATTCCTGTAGATCTTCAACATGAAATGAACAATAAAGCTGTGTATCATCAGCATATAAATGGTAATTGCAGTGTTGCAAGGACGTGTGAAAGTTCGATGTAAAAATTGTAAACAATAACGGTCCAAGTATACTTCCTTGTGGTACACCTGAAACTACAGTTAGTGGTTGTGAAATATTATTATTAAGTACTGTTTGTTGAATTCTATCCGACAAGAATGACAAAATTAGACTGGAGGAATTTCGTTCAAAGCCACAAAAGTGTAGAATTGAAAAAAGTAATTGGTGATTTATCATATCAAAAGCTTTTGTATAATCTAATAATATTAATACACTTATTTTGTTATTGTCAGTAGCTCCAATGATGTCATCAGTTACGTCTGCAAGAGCCGTAGCACAAGAGAATCCAGATCTAAATCCCGACTGCTTTAATGGTAGAACATTGTTGAGATTCACAAATTCTCTAATTTGCAATTCTAAGATTTTTTCCAAAATCTTTGATAAGACAGGTAAAACACTGATGGACCTTAGGTGGCTCAATTGGCTAGGTTGACTGATTTTAGGTAATGGAAATATTAAAGCTATTTTCCAAGCTTTAGGAAAGTAGTGTGCATTTATACATACATTATATATGTGAGTTAAGAATGGAACTATATAAGGACAGCATAAATGTATTAAAGTTATATTTAATTTATCATATCCATAAGCTTTAGATTTTATGTTTTGAATGATTTTAATTACATCTATATCAGAAATAAGTTTAAAAGAAAATAAACCATCTATGCCTTCTTTAATATTGGTATTATAAAAATTTATTAACTCGTCTTTAGGTCTATCATTATTATTAGAGGAATTGATAAAATAATCATTAATAGTGTCCACATTACTTAACTGTTCAGGTATATTAGCCTTTTGATTTTTAGTAATAT
This sequence comes from Stenurella melanura, assembly GCA_963583905.1. Classification (NCBI taxonomy): domain Eukaryota; kingdom Metazoa; phylum Arthropoda; class Insecta; order Coleoptera; family Cerambycidae; genus Stenurella; species Stenurella melanura. The sequence goes on along the minus strand of OY757316.1, from coordinate 61,022,138 downwards.
TTAATTTTTTTAATTCACCCCATTTCTCTTTAATATTACAATTATTAAATTTATATCTTAAATAAGCCTTCTTTTCAGCCTTAATAGCTGCATTAGTTAAATTTCTAAGTTGTTTATAGTACACCCAGTGGCCATTTTGCCCTGTTTGTTTGAATTTTACCAAGGCTTTATCACGTAGTTTCTGCATAAATTTAATGTTATCTGTTAACCACGGAGCATATCTTCTTTTGGAGCATTTTATAGATTTGATAGGTGCATGCGTATTGAATAACTGCAAAATATTATCAGTAACAAATTCAATTTTATCGTCAATATTATTCATATAGAAAATATCATTCCAAGGTATGTTTTCTAAATCCATTTGAAAATGTTCAAAATTTATATGCTTTAAAGCTCTGTAATTAAATATTCTCTCCGGTTCTTCCATAACATTAAACGTTATAGTGCAGTGAACTAGGAAGTGATCGGATATTTGTGCATCGACTACCCCAACGTCACAAACATTTTCAAAATTTACCAGAATTAAATCTAGCAATGACATGGTTGTATCAGTTATTCGCGTGGGTTCGTTGATTACTTGCACAAAATTAAAAGTTTGATATATATTTTTAAATTGCGCAGAGTAGTTAGCAAGCATATTAATATTAAAGTCACCTAAACACACTATATTGTCATAATTTGCAAAAATATTGGAAAACGTGTCCTCGAAATAGTTTAGAAAGGAATCATAATCGGAATTTGGTGGCCTATATACATTAGCGATAACAAGTGCCTGATTTTCTATTAATATTTTGATTATAATAATCTCTATATAATCACTGGTTTCACTTAATAAAATAGTATAATTTAAAGTGTTCTTTAAATACAGACCTACACCACCTCCTCGAACCAGCCGGTCTCGCCTGACAAGAACATAGTCATTCATACTTACAACATTGCTGCCAATACCTGGATGTAACCAAGTCTCAGTGACCCCGATCACATGATAGTTTGAATTTAAAATGCAATCTTGAAACTGATTAAAATTTGCAGTAAGAGATCTCACATTTATGTGTGCAACGTTCAGGTTCATATAATTCGTACGAAAAATATGTCAACTAACAAAAACAAAGCGTAATTATATGATTTTAGATAAATAGTGCAGCTAACCTATATGAGTTTTTAATCAACAGGTACGGATAGTGAACATGTAAACACAGATCAGCGGTATAAATAAGAGAGAGAGAGAGAGAGATAGAGAGAAGAGAAAATAGTGAGAGAAAGAGAGACAGAACTAATGTAAACTATAAAAATATAAAATAAAGAATGATACCTTGCACGTGTACAATACGCACAAGTAGAATATACCTACTGCTAATAAACATAAAAAAAAAATACATATATATATATTTATATGTTAAACTCTATTAACCAAATCGTAAACTGTTTAGCAAAATTACTTGTTCAAATATACATGTAGTGGCAAAGACGCACGTTATGCATATAGGCAGCAACAGCAAGAAAGCTAGATTAATAATAAACAAGGTGTACCTATTTATCTTTATACACAACAAAATTACTTGTATGAATATGACTTAAAATGGACAAGAAGCATGTCATGCAAGTAGCAAATAAGCAAAGACGCACGTTATGCATATAGGTAGCAACAGCAAGAAAGCTAGATTAATAATAAACAAGGTGTACCAATTTATCTTTATACACTACAAAATTACTTGTATGAATATGACGTAAAATGGACAAGAAGCACGTCATGCAAGTAGCAAATAAGCAAAAAGGTAGTAAACAAAGAGTACCTACTTATTGTTACACATTAAAGTTTTCCAGATCATCTATACGATGCACAACCCCATTATGTTTCACGTATATGTTACCATAGAGACACCACACATTTTTATTACCGAACTTATCCATAGCATTTACCATGAGTGAGAGTCTCATTTTCGTAAGGTCCTCCTTAATTACAATTCCTGATGACTTTAGGTGCTTGCGATTCTTCAACACCGCTAAACGGGTTCTATCACTGCAAAAACGTACTAGGACTGCCGGCGGCTTATCACTATCGTCTCTGTGGTTTTTTGCATAAACACGATGGCATTTTTTGATGTCGCTTTCTTTTATATTAACTTTCATTTTAGTTTTGAATATATCGAGAACAATATTATGCAAGTTTTCACCATCCTGATATGGTACCCCAAAAATTCTCACATTGAGGCTTCTAGAAGATTGCTCATAATTATCAATAAGTTTCTTCATTGCCTGGTTCTTATCTCTTAGATCGCATAATTCTTTGTTGATATTATTTAATTTATCTTCTAGGTCATTCATTTTCTTTTCATATTTTTCGTTAATAATTTTTCCTACCTTATCGGTTATTTCTTGCAGAAACTGATCAGAAAATGTTGTAGTGATAATATTACGAATCTTTTCTAAGTCGGCATTGGTAAGTCCCATTTTGTATGTTTACTTCGCTTCTTTCAATAAACTTTCTTAACAAAGTAGTAACAAGAATAATAATACTTTAACGCACAACGGCACAGGCCACTTAAAATCACTGTTGTTAAAATTGTGTTGAACAGTTATATTTAAACCTGGTTATACCCAAACTTGATTAAAATTATACAGCAGCAGGTATAGCAGCGTGCTTACTCTAGCGCCATTAACTCAATAAGTTTGTAAATATATTTTTAGTATGTAAGTATAGATATAAGTTTGTAAATATTAATTTTAGTGCTTTGTACATCGCCACAATTTTATAATTTTAATAAATTCTTTATATTTACCTTTATTTTATTTTCATATAAGCTGCTTTTTCTGAAAATTAAGATTTGGTAAAATAAATAATTAATGTGATAACACACGTTATAAATTGCGTTCAACTTTTAAAGTAGTAGAGAATAATAGGGGTCTCTGGATCACCACCCCCCACTCCTAACCTTGAGACGAGGAAGTGAGTGAAAGTAGTGACAAACTTAGACTCAAGTAAATTGACCCAAAATATGACGATATTGAGAAAATTGTGCGTTTTTGGTTTGGGAATACTTGTGTGGCTACAGAAAATGTACTTAGAGTTGGTTCGGTTGATTCAGGCGTATTACATTTGTGCATGATGTATGACATTATGCGAGAAGGAAATTTAGAAAATGGGAGGAAAATGAAAAATGCTGAACAGTTATTGATTAAAATTTTAAAACATTTGATGAGCCGTGGTCTTGATATTTACTTATCCACAGATTGCACAGATGCAAAGTATATTTTAGGTGATATTTTACAAAAATGTCAATTGAGACAATGTATGACACTACCAATAAAATCCCTCACACAAACAATGTATCCATACGATAAAGTGGAAATACGAAGGAGTGGGAAGAGTGTAGAATTATAAATTAACCTTGAAATTACCCCCACTATTAATAAAACTCTTAGTATAAATGTGTTACGGTTGTCCTCGTAATGTCAGTTCCACATTATTAAAGCAAGAAAATGTACAAACCAAAATTTAGTCTTTGTGATTTTGTGGGTGAGCTGGAATTTGGTGAAGTGAAAGCGCAAGAAAAACATGGTTTTGATAAAGTATCAAGCTATAGTCAGCAGACTAATTGTGAGGACTTACAGCAGCACACACCTAATAATGAGCAACAATCTGTGAGTATTGATCAATACAAAGAATTGAAATGTCAAATTATGATCAACGTGAAAAATTATCCATTAAATAAATCAAAAAGTAAATAGTTATCGGTCAGGTTAGCAGCAAGATATAACTATGAGCCAGCAGTCAAACTATATGGAAATAAAGGGCAGGTAGTTATAATTAGCGAAATAGCCTGGACGAAGTTATGTGAATATCAAGGAATAATAATAATAAACTACTTTTACACGAACTCATGTTGGGATCCTATCATAATTCCATAAGTTATACATGGAAAAAAGTGATCAGATTATGTGGTTACGAAAGCAAAGAAGAAATATATTTTGCACTTCATACCTTGTGCAATCTTGGTGAATTAATGGATATAGTTAAATATAGGATGAAGGTCCTGAAATCACAGAACTTTCAACATTTTTATTTTGGAATGTTAATGCAAGTTTCAAGGATGGATGGAGAAATAGATACAAATTTACTGAATGAAGTGACAAATGAGCAAAATTCATATTATAAGAAGTCGTATGAAAACAATCCAATATTTCATGAAAATTTAATTTCCACCTTAGAAATGTTGCAATTTCACAGGGATGTAGTCATATATGATTTTGTGAATGTTAAGTGGTAATATGAAAGTGTCATATTAAATGGTAGGAAAATGTGACCTTGAAATGTGTGTAAGATTGAGTACTATAAATATAAACATTTCATGTGATTTGCTTCAGTGATATTAACAATGTGGATGTTATACAGTGAGGAAGATTATCTAAAATCTATCGATTTAAAAACTGCTGTGGAGAGGCTCAAATGTCAGTTAGAAGATATTCTACAAAATATAATTTATGAACGACAATATTATATATATATTATATAGGTTTAGAAGCAGATAAATTGTTGTATCGTAGAGGAGTCGATTTTTGTGACGCTTACCTCAAAGAAAAAATTTCCTTGCATTGGTTTGGTGAAGAAATGATAAAGGTTGGATTGAAAAAAGTTTTTTGTAGTTTATATCCTTTTTACCGTGTGACGTTTCGTTCACTCGTCGGTTGAGTGAAGGGGCGTCACTTTGGCACTCGAGCTCGGTGCGGTTACGGTAAGCTCGGGCGCCAACTTTACAGTTTTTCTCGTGGTGTAAAGGACCCACGCTAGCCTCTTGACACAGCCTGTTACAGTAGGGCTGGGATAGCGTCAGAGGAGATACGGTACGTCCAGGGGTCCAGGGGCAGTAGACTTCACACACACCAAAATAAAAGGCACAGTTTAAATAGATATTTATTACTCCTAATATATTATTATACCTAACCTATAACTACTACGGTTAACGGTGACGGTGGCGAAGCAAGAGGGCGGTTATAAGCAGGATACGAGCTTAGAGAAACGGAACGGTAAGTCGGACTATCGGTATAAAAGCGGACAGAGCAGATACCAGGCGGAGGAAAGCAAAAGCACAATAAACAATAATAAACAAATACTCGGGCAACTTGGCTAAGGCGCAGAGCCTAAGGTTAGTACGCACTTCCGGTCACGGTTCCTTGTTGGTGTAATCCCCCAAAGGAGGGATTAAACCAACGAGGTTCACGGGCGTTACTTTGCGCTGGTGGATGTCCTTGTAGCTTTCCGGTCGACGCACCCAGACCAGAAAGCCCCAAGCTTCCCAAGTGCTCGCTTGTCCTCCAGACGACGCAACTAGGCCAGAGGGCAAACACGAGACCTGTTACCAGCGGAAAGTTTCCCAGCCACACACTCTCCCAACTTGCACACTGGCTCACTCCGGTAGGCGGTATTTGGTCGGGGATGATATCTCGGTGTGCTAGAAGGCTTTGTGACTTTCCAGTCGACGCACCCAGACCAGAAAGCCCCAAGCTTCCCAAGTGCTCGCTTGTCCTCCAGACGACGCACCTAGGCCAGAGGGCAAACACGAGACTTGTTGCCAACCAATGTATCTTCCCAGACACACGGCGGAGCAAACCGGGATTAGTACACGGATGGCACTTAGTCCCAGCCAAGCTGCTTATTTACGGTCGGTGTTACTTACTCTCTCTCTCCTATGAGACGGCGGTTTCCAGTCAGCCGGTAATGGTCCAAATTAATGGACCCAGGCTAATAGACCATCATTTGGCTGGCTGGGCCAAGCATTCGTTAACGGTGAAGCCAATAGTGTCAGTGATGGAGACAGTGCTCCATCTGGCGGAGTGTATTTCTACTTGATAAATGAAAGTATAATACTTATTTATGCTCTGTGTGGACAGTATAAAATATTAATATTTAAAATACGAAAATAGACGGTGGCTTTGGGTGTAATTTCCACACCAGAAATTACGCCCAATACCTGTATTAGAAAATACTTATATCCTGAATAGAGAAATAGACGGTGGTGTCGGGTGCAATTTCCACACTATAAAAATGCTTCATTACAACCGGAAGACATTAAGGAGAACCTAATTGGTTACGATGTCCTTAGTTAGGTTTAATGAAACCAAAAATACTATTTATTATCTAGTAGTATATCATTATGCTTCTAGGGAAGCAAGAAAATCTGATTGTAAGGAAGCAGTATCAAATAGGATGCATTTTACGTGGAGAATTAAAAGTGCAAACTTATTGTTAGAATTTTTTTTTTTTTTTTTTTTTTTTTTTTTTGCAGCATCGACATCTTAGGTCATTAGCTGCCTAAACACAGATAGTGTGCAGTGATAGAGTTTAAGCTACAAATACATATATAAACAAAAGTAGGGTAGTTATTCTGAGGTCCAGTATTCTCATATTTTGTAGAAAAGGCCAGTTTTTCTTAGAAACTCTAATACGCGGTCTATGTTCACGGTGTTATTATTTAAGCATTCTACTAGTGATCTTGGCATATGTAAATTTTGCCTAACATTTTCTAAAACGTTGCATTCAAGTAGCAGATGTTTAACTGTAATGACATTTCCACAGGTGGGACATTCAGGTGGTCTTTCACCTCTTAACAAATGGAATGAGCTTATATGGGTATGACCTATTCGAAGGCGAGTGAGCACTACCTGCTCTCTCCTTGTCAGCTTTCTAGGAGCCATCCATTTGTTCACTGTTTGTTTCACTATCCGTAGTTTACTTATTGTGGTGTCCCACTCTGCTTGCCATGCGTCAGTAGTCTTGGAGGTAAAAACATGCTTCATGTCAGAATTCATTATTGCTATACCGTTCTCGGTATATTCATGTTCTGCTGCTCGACGCGCAGCCATATCCGCCTTCTCATTACCATGGATTCCCACATGTCCTGGTGACCAAACAAAAACCACCCGCTTACCGATGTTAGTCATCCAGTGTAGTAATGAAAGGATATTTTGGACCTGCGGATCTCTTGAGAAAGTATTCTCTAACGCTTGGATGCAGCTTAAAGAGTCTGTACAAATTAAAAACTGGTCGTATACTGACATCTCACAGTACCTAAGTGCCATCCATATCGCATACAATTCTGCCGTATAAATACTAGCCATAGGTGGTAATGTCCAAGAGTAGGTATCTTCCAAAACTAGAAAGGCGCAGCCCACGCCGTAATCAGTTTTTGAGCCGTCAGTATACACTTTCAGAGCATTTGGATACTCATTTATGACTGCATGAAATATTTGGCGTAGAGTTATGTTATTTACCTCGCCTTTCTTATATTTAGTGAGATCTATTCTTACTGAAGGTGGTGTTAGCTCCCACGGCGCTATCTCACAATTGCCCAGACGTAAGACTTCTGGAAGTTGCATGTCAAATTTTTGTAATAGCTCCTTTGCACGAATCTTCAATGGACGTGTGATAGTAGGTCTTGTCTCATAGATGTCATCTAATTCTGTATCGCGAATTATGGAATGAAGAGGGTGGTCTGGCAGAGCCCAGATTTTAGTACAGTAATTTAGTAACAGGCGGTCTCTTCTAAATTTCAGTGGTGGAAATCCCGCTTCTACATATACTGACTCCATTGGGCTAGTTCTGAATGCACCGGTTGCTAATCTGAGTCCCATGCAGTGTATGGAGTCTAAGACTCTAAGTCGGGATCTACGAGCCGAAGAGTATATATGACAGCAGTAATCTAATTTTGACAGTACCAAGGATGAATATAATTTCAGCAACACCTCTCTATTTGCACCCCAATTGATACTTGAAACAGAACGTATCAAGTTTAAAACCTTTTTTGTTCTTTTTGTTAAGTCAGTTATGTGAGGACCCCAAGTGAGTTTAGTATCGAAGGTTACACCTAAGATTCGGATTTTGTTACTGACTTTTATACGATTTCTATTTACGTACAAGTAAGGTTCGTTATGAGGCCTTCTTAAGCGACAAAAATGGATGCACTCAGTCTTTGACACAGAGAATTTAAAGCCTAGGCGTTCTGCTTTACCGACTAATCTATTGATATTCTGCTGAATATTCTCCTCTATTTCTTCCATCGATTTAGCTGAATAAAAAATTATCAAATCGTCCACGTATATGGAACCTAATACTGGATGTGTTACTTCAGAAATCAATTCATTTACAGCAATAGAGAATAGCGTGATATTCAAAGTGGATCCCTGAGGTACACCGTTCTCCAAAGTAAACAGATTAGATTTGGTGTTGTTTATTCTAACTTGAAAATAGCGGTTACTTAAAAAATTCTTTATAAATACAGGAAGACGTCCTCGTATACCCCGCGTATGTAGTATGTTTAAGATTCCATGTCTCCAAGTGGTATCGTAAGCCTTTTCCAGATCAAATGACACTAGAACTGTGTGTTCTCTTCTAGCAAAGCTATTTTGGATGGTATCTTCAAGCAACGCGAGCTGGTCGCAGGTAGATCGATATTTACGAAATCCCATTTGGAAGGGACTTAAGATATGAAGGGTTTCTAAAAGCCACACGAGTTTGTTGTTTATAATCCTTTCCAATAATTTACTTAAGCAGCAAGTTAAGGATATTGGGCGGTAATTCGATGCTAGGTGGGAATCGTTACCTACCTTTAAGATAGGAACGATAATGGCTTGACGCCATTGATCTGGGTAAGTACCCGTTCTCCAGATAATGTTGAACAATTCTAGTATTTTGATTTTAAATTCTCTAGGAAGCTGCCTTATGAGCTCGTAGGGTATCCTATCTGGACCTGGAGCCGACTTATTAGCACACGATAACGCATTTTCAAATTCCAGCATAGTAAAATCCTTATTGTAATCGAAGTCTTCTTGTGTTTCGAAATCGAGTTCTGATTCTAAGCTGTGTTTTAAACGTTGGAAATCAGGATGATAATTTTGGGTACTGCTGGTTTTTTCAAAGTGTCTTCCTAAAATGTCTACAACAGCTTCTATGTCGGCTGTAAATTGACCATCATGTAACAAAATAGGAGGCGGTGACTTTGTCCTCCTACCTGAAATACTCTTCACTTTTTTCCACACTTCGGTAATAGGTGTATCAATGGTAATGGACCCAACATAGCTTTCCCAAGTAGCTTTCTTATTGGTAAGTATGGTACGTCTAGCATAAGCTCTGGCTCTTTTAAAAGCGATCATATTTTCTTGGGTAGGATATCTTTTGAAACGATTAAGTAGTTTCTTCTTTTCTGAGACTGCTCTTTTGACCTCGTCGTTCCACCAGGGAACCGACTTTTTTGGAAGTACTTCAGTAGATTGGGGAATTGATTTCTCTGCCGCTTGCAAGATTGACTTTTGAAGTAGTTCTACTGAATTATTAACATCATCATCTGGTTCTAGATTTGTAAGGTTTTGTTGGAATCGTTGCCAGTTTGCCCGGTTCAATAACCATTTCTTTGGCCGTTCAATCACTATAGCATTATCATTAGTTATTGTTATTGGAAAAAGATCCGTATATATTTGGTCGCTGATTACAGACCAAGTGAGCCGAGGAGCTACAGCAGGGGAGCACATTGTTAGGTCAATAGATGAAAAATTGCTGGATCTGGAATTTAGATAAGTACCTTCGTCAGAGTTTAATACAGTTAGATTAAGTTCATCCAGCAAGTGTTCTACTCGCCTACCACTACTGTCAAGTTTATGTGATCCCCAGAGGGGACTGTGTGCATTAAAATCTCCAACTATTAGTACTGGACTTGGGAGTTGCAACACCAGATTCCTCAAATCATTTAATTCCCAGTTCCGATTTGGAAGGTAGATATTACACATAGTTATTTTTAGCGGATATCTTAATTGGATGGCTACAGCTTGTAAGTTTGACTGCAATGGAATGGATTGGTAAGGCATGTTGCTTTTGACATATATGGCAACTCCTCCTCTAGCCCGAAGGTCTGGCTCAACATCATATCTATGACTGTCATACCCTCTCAGATTAAATATTTCCATTGGTTTTAGATGGGTCTCTTGAATACATACACAGAATGGTGACTTTTCTAACAAAAGACGCTTAAGTTCATAGTAATGTAGTTTTATACCGTTGCAATTCCATTGTATTATGTTTTTATAAGCCATTTTTGCAGTAAATATTAAAAATAAGATTTAAGAATGAATAAGCTTAGATAAAATGTAATCAATTAAATGAATGAACAAAATAAATGCATAAATAGATAAATAAATAAAATAAAAAATAAATAATTAAAATAAATAAACAAAACAAACAAATAAATAAACAGATAAACAAAAAATAAATAAAATAGATATATATCACAGATTGCTATTACAATTTATTATAGACAGAGTATCAAAATTGGGTAAATATTACCCATATTCTGACATCTCATCCTTTTTGGGATCTGTAGTCTCCGAATGTTTATCCTTATTAACTTCTAATCCATGGCTCCGTTTTCTGGCTCTCCCTCTTCTCGATTCTGCTTTACGTTTGGGCGTTCTTTCCAGATTATACGAAGAGGAGGATTGACTGAGACAATCCTCGGACTCGTCAGATTCGTTCGCTTTTCTTTTATCTGTTCCGCTTCTTAAAGTCTGTGAACGATAGACGGCGCCAGCAGAACTGTTCGATTGCATATTATTAGATCTTAGTGGGGCCATTTTTGTGCCCGGGGGTGGTGGCATTTTTTCCTTTTGACCTGTTATTATAGAGGTACATATTTTAATTAATTCCGGCATCATTTCCTCAATAATTTCCTTCAAACGATCTTTCGATCCAGAATGTACAGTTTGTGCATATGTTACTCCTTGAGTGGGAGTGTTTATAATAACTTTCTTTCTCGCTTCTTGGTATCCAATTTTTTCTGTTGTTTTAATTTTCTGTATTGCCGCCTCTTCTCTGAATTTGGGACAATTTCTGTCATGTGCAAAGTGAGTTCCTTTACAGTTTACACATATAGGTGGTTGACAAGGGGAGATCTCATGTTTTACTTTCCCGCAACTGCATACTTCTTCTTTATCACACTTGGAGGAAGTGTGACCAAACTGCTGGCATCTGAAACATCTCAAGGGACTCGGTATAAATGGTCTCACTTCCAACCTATACATAGCTACAGTAATATGTTTTGGTAACATTGGTGTGTTAAAGGTTAGTATCAAATTAGGTGTGTCTGTTAGAACACCCTCTCTTCTGACCTGAATCCTTTTAACTCCAATTACACCTATTTCTTTCAGATTCTCTTCAATCTCTACAAGTGAGCAGTTTAAAAGATCTCTACAATAGATAACACCTTTACTAGTATTAAGCGAATTATGAGGTACCACTACTACAGGATATTCAGATAGTCGTTCAACTTTCAATAGTCTTTTAGATTGAGCTATAGAAATCGTTTCAACTAATAAACCGTCCTTTATTTTTTTTAAAGATTTAACTTCACCAATCAAACCATACACCGACTTATGAACTATAAACGGACTTACTTTAGAGAAGTCAGTACCATCTAGCTTTTTGATGACCAGGAACCGGGGGCAATCCGCCGTCTCTTGGCTCATCGAATTTGCGGTTGAGACTTGGGAGGCAGCGCCGCGTTCGCCACTACCACCATTGGGGGGGTTTGTTTTAGATAAAGGAATCATTTGGTTCCCACGATTAGGGACGAAATAAATGTCAAACACGGCAGTGTGCCCTTACCGTGTCAAGGCCTACATAACACCGGAGGCGACCAGGTATCCGATGTCCGCCGTTCGCGACTCTCTTTCGTGGAGCCATTCATCTATTGGCACGGCTCGGTTTACACTTTAGATTCCGCCCCGTTTACGTCTGGGGAGACGGGCTCGGGGCCCCGGGTTCGCCATACCCGTACTTACTACTGCAGTAGTAAGCCCCTGAGGGGATTGTTAGAAAATATTTTAAATACTGATCACAGATGTCAAATTTATAATAAACGATTTTCCCATGTTTGAGTAATTTGTTATTTTGCTATTGTAATACTAATATTGTAATAATATACTATTGATTTAATAAATGTGAATAATTAATTGTGGTTTTATTAAAACAAAAGTTTAAAATAAAATAATTTATTGAAGGTAAATAATATATGTATTATTGCATTACAAAATCATTATACATTTGATAAACATTTGACAGTGAACAAATACATATAGATTTTAGATGATAAAAGCATTTCGCCTCAGAGGGTTTCAGCGTAGGTTGTTCTTCAAATTCCATCACCGACTTTTCAGTAAATCAAATCAAATCAAATCAAATCAAATCAAATTTATTCAACAGATTTCTTAGGTATTACATAATATATGACAAATCAATTTTAAGAAATCTTAGTTTTCTATCAGTTTTATCTAATATGTAATATCTAATTAGATATGTTTTTAAGGTTGACATTACAATAAATTCAACAGCACACCTAAGTAAAAACCTGTGTGTGTGCTATTTATAATCGTATAATAAAATACATTATGTTAACCACATTCGCACATATAAGATAGCTACATATCAATTCGAAAGAAAGAAAAAAAATATAACAAATAAATGTATTCCTTATGAGATTAATTACAATATACATGCCCATTCATATAATAAATAAAACTATCCACTTGACTAGTGATGAGATAAAATATTAATACAAACTAACCTATTTTCCTTTATGTACACAGAGATTTTTTTTGTGAACAAATTTATGTTATTATATTCTTTCATATGAGGAGGTAGAAGATTATAAAACTTCGATCCATAATAAGTAATGAATCGCTGAGTTGTTGTTAGGGTGTAACATGGAATCTGAATGTTTAAATTAGCTTTATGTCTAGTATTATGATTATGTCTGATACTGATATCTAATAGTGATTTACGTTTGTGAGTAAATATAAGTACCGATTTTATATACAATAGGTTTATATCCAAAACATCAACTTCTTTGAATAGGCTTTCTGTGGGGTACTGCTTATCTTTGAATTACTTTTAACAGATAGTTTTTGCGAAGTGCAAATATTTTTTAAATTTATAGGATATGCACTGCCCCAAATAGATATTCCGTATCTCATAATTGACTCAGCCAAAGCATAATACAGTGTTTTTAGAATGTTAAATGGCATGAAACTTCTGAGTTGATAGAATTTACAAATCAGTTTACGAATATTATTGTTTAGTAATTCTATGTGTTTTGTCCATTTTAAATTTTGATCTATACATACACCAAGATACTTCATACTACTTACGTTGTTAAGTTCGGTATTGCAGTTACAGTTAATTTTATTTTGGGATAAACAGATAAAGTTGTGGATTTTTAAGGTTTGTATGTTGGGCAGATCTCTGTCATATATACTAAAACACATGAATTTTGTTTTTGTGGTATTTACTGATAGTGAGTTTTCGGAGAGCCATTGGACAATTTTTGAAAATTCGATCTGACTTTTATTGACAGCTATGTCCCAAGAGACACCGTCTACCAACAGAATCGTATCATCGGCATATGCTACGACCTTTGCTGAAGTATTCATGTGCAATAACTCATTTAAATAGATATTAAATAGAATGTTTGAATACATTTGGCTTTCTCCAACCCTTTCACATAAATAATGTCAGCTGTTTTTGCTAATCTTATAATAATGTTTTTGAACTGAAAAGTGTGGGTAAAGCCTTCATTTCAATCTATGCAGTGATGATGATTCATTAACCAGTTCGCTTGATTTTGAAATTTTTTGTCCAGCAATGTGAAAGGAAAAGGTGGTTTAAAAATATAATGAGTAAAGTGTTGACCATCATATGCTGCCAGTTCTTTAGGTACAAAAATTTGTTCATCAGTTTTAAAGCCTTGGACATCTAACACAAGTTTCATTATCAATAAATCAAACGTAGGAGAGATAATAGTTTAATAATTATTAACTTGTTGGTATACAAGTCAATTTGTCTTTTGAGCATCAGAATTTGTTGTAAATATTGTTCAAGTCTCAAATTAAATTCTTCGTTTTTCGTGAGAGGACTATAGGTAAACATTCTATCATGTATAATTAAACAGTACGCTGATGTATCAGGGGGAATGTTCGAACCGGTTTCAAATTCCACTCTTATTTCCATAGAACTGGATTGTAAAGTTTCTTTTTGATTTAAACAATTTATAACAAATAATGGAGCAATAGTTTTAAATTCGGTAGGTGTAAATATCGGTTCACATTCTTTACCATAATACGATTTTTGAAAATCTGAGAACATTTCATATGCAGTAGCAAAAAGCCCATTATCAAAATCTAAATTCATGTTATCATACGGGTATCTTTCTGAATTTAAAAATACCTTTATATGAGTCAGAGAACTGTGGTCAAATTTACTCATATCTGAAGTCAATTTATTCTTTTTATTCTTCTGGAATCCTACTATAATATATCTAGGTGTTTCAAGTTGTGTAGAAGTTTTTACAGTACATGTATGACGATTTGTTTGCGGTAAAATCAGGTATTCATAAAGTTCCCAACTTCTGAACGCAATCGGTATTTCAATGTTTTTATCCAAGTATTTAGTTAATTTTAATTGTTGAGCCATACCCTCTGATATATGAGGCACCCTCCACGAAATTCGATTAATTTCAATGTTGACTGTCTCATCTGGCTGAGTATTTAGTATCGAGTCGAGATCAGTATTGCTTCTTATTAGCACTAATTCTTGTTAAGTGGTATGCAAGCGTTGAAATTTCCTGAAGCATCTAATAAAGGAGTTTTTATCCCACTTTCTAAAGGGTTCCATCCAGAATTTAATAATTTACTACTTTCATTTTTATTATATGATAAATAACTCTTTATGGTGGAAGTTAAACCAACATTTCTTACAGAATCAACTACTACACCGTTAAGCTCATATCTAATTTCATTAAAAAGATATGCAAGAAAGTTATTAATGACTTTGAAGGTGTTAGAAGGTGTTCCATCTTGTTTAAGTCCTTTCAGTTTTCCTTCTATGTAAATGTAACTATTACACGGTAGAGGATAATTATCTTGTTGTGGTATTGATATACGTATTTCATCATTTTTGTTGTAGCTCGTCGATGCATACGGTTGATGTGTATGATATTCGGAGTTTTGGATAGAACTATCCACCACAACTTTTTCTGTTACATCTAGAATACTCATTTTATACTAATACTTTTAGTCAATGATTTTAGAAATAAGCTTTTCTCAGGTGATAATTTGTTAGCGACTGATCTGCTACTAAACGCTCGCATACTTTGACTGATTCTATCATAGGGTTTCAATAAAGTGTAATTATTTGAGTTGCCTCGAGAGTTGAATTTTATAACCATATTGCCGTATTACAATTGTTTAAGATGAAGACCTACCGTGACAGTCTCTCCTCTAAAATTGACGAGGTTACCAGATTGATCGAGTATTTTAACTATTATGTTGGTGATCGTGTTTACGTTTATTGGTAGATATACCACATTTTGAGGAGCCTCTATTATTTTGAATCCAGGAGGCACGTTAGGAAAAAGTGGTGAATAATATGTGAAGGTTCACCATTTTTATAAGACCCTTTGGTAATTTTGCATTCGATACACAATGTGTTTATTTTCAAAATATTTACAGGATGATCGGATTTGTGTGTAATATTAGCCGAAAGTTTTTTTCTATCGAAACCTAGTAAAGGACCAATTGAAGTTTCTTCTGTTAAATCAACGACTTTATTACACATTATAGGTGTTTGTAAAGTATTATTATTATCTTTCAACGTCAAAGTAGTATCACCTGTTTCTTCCATTGTTGAGCGTAATACACTTTCTATATCATTAATTTCATAGGAACCTGTAGGAAGTACGATCGTATCAATACCGTAAGAAAATGTATTGTTTGTTTCATCTATATTAGGAATACTATTAAACGATTCAAAACTTGTCAAACTCACAACATATTCTGTATTAGGGTCTAGAAAAATCGGTTCTATAAAATTATTAATCAGCGTGGAATTACTTCCATCTAATACAAAGACGTGTGACGCAGACATAGTATTGCTTTGAATTATGCACGAGAAGTGACTATACTTCTAAAAACACATATATTCATATAAAAATTGTAAACATAGGTGTCCACAAATAATGGAATTAAATCCTTGATATGTATCATAATTATAAATAATTTTGTTTTTGCTACCGTCACTTTGAAATTATCTAATTAACTCTATAGGTGGTCTTAAATTACCATAACTGTCAAAATAATATATGGTAATATGATGCTTAACGTAGTCGGTCCAGTGTGTTCCATCACCAGTTTTATCATCGAGATTTATAATACCACATTCAATTTTACTGATTTTTGCTGGTAAATCATTACGCATATACGTTCCTCTAAAATGCGGAATTTTTAATTTCTTAGCAAATTTCAGCAAGTTAATGTTGGTTAGTGGTTTGTGCGGCAGCTTTATTGGCAGTTTTTTGGATATGGCTTTAAATACAAACCCAAATCTCTTTTACATGGTCTTAGGAATAAACCTTTTCCTGCAGATAGATCTTCTATTGTCTTATTATGTCTTTTTTCTTCTTCTAATCTTTCTCTAGCAGCTTTAGCCTCATTCACTGCTTTTGCTATACCTGCAGCACCCCCTCCAATGCTTCCAAGAGCTCCCAATGCTGCAAAAAGCGGAATTAGTGGGAGTAAACCACCAGTTTTTGTTATAGGTATTATTCTCTTTCTTGGAGGTAAAATCCGTTTCTTTTTAATAGACTTGAGCGCTACTGATGCAGCTTTTAATACATTTGATATACCAGCGATACCCTTAGAAGCTCTTTTGACAGCTGCATTAAATTTCATACCGCCTCCTAAAATTCGCATTTTCTCTATTTTCCTTCTTCTCATCCGTCTATTTCGTCGCCTTTTTCGAATTGAATAATTTAGTACCAGTTCCACAAAAGTTGTAGCCGGGAATATGTATTTCGAATGGAAATTTATTAATAAGCGTGTTTACTATTCCAGAACCACTTCTTTCAAAGTTTTTACTACGAACAAAACTTTTATGTTTAAAGTAAATCATTTATACTATCTTCAACAAAAGTAGAAGCAATACTGACTATCATCTAGCATCAACTAACTTATAAAAGTAGATAATAATTAATTTAAACTGGTAGTGGCAAACACGTTACTGAAGAAGTCGGTAGTTGTTTTAAAATGAAATTTGAAGAGCAGAATTGTTCATTACCGATATTACTACGACATTAATTCTTCAACAAGGCAGTTCCAAAAGCGCAGTAAATTACTGGGAAATGGTTGTAAAAGAACATTAATCATTGGAAGATCGGTCTGTGGGAAGACAAATGTTATGGTGTGTCTATTACTCCATTCTAATGGATTACGTTTTGAAAACATATATTTATATTCGAAAACACTCTCCCAACCTAAGTACAATTATTTAAAAACAGTAATAAATCCTATGAAAAACATAAATTATTTTGAATACGATGATGGTGATCAGATAATTAATCCCAATAATGCTAAACAAAATTCCGTCATCATTTTTGATGATGTAGCATGCTGCAGTCAAAGTGTAATCAGAGATTACTTTTGTTTCGGTCGCCATAGAAATATTGATTGCTTTTATTTGTGTCAGACTTATACATCAATCCCAAAACAATTAATAAGAGATAATTCAAACTTACTAGTTATTTTCCAACAAGATAATATAAATCTGAAGCATATATATATGAGAAACATGTAGGTAGTGATATGACCTTCCAACAATTTTTACAACTGTGCGCGCAAAGCTGGAAAGATAAATATGGATTTGTGGTGATCGATAAAGAAAGTGATGTCAAGGAAGGGCGTTAAAGAAAAGGATTTGATTGCTTTATTCAATTATAAATAATATATTAATCACCGCTTTTACAAATGGTAGTTAGTACTTCTATGTATACTGTTTGCTCAAGTTCTATGGTAGTTATATTATGGATAGAAGAGTAGCTATCGAATTAATAAAAACCAGAAAGGCGATCAGGAAAAAATTACAAAGTCTGAAATGAGATATACACAATTCAGAAATAAATTTGTGGAAAGTGTATTCCCCCATAATACAACCTTTAACTAAGCTAGTTTCTAGTATTATTAAACAGGAACCTCACCATCCTAAATTAGAATATGAGGCTGTCACACCAAACCAAACCATTACAACACCAACAATTCCAATTTCAGTTAGTCGAAACAATTTACAACTACAAAAATCACCTATTCGATCGAGACAATCTATTTTACCAGTTGCTGAAACTGTATATCAAACCTCCGATATCTGGATCAGTATAATTCCCCACTACCAAGAACATACGTAGAAGATATGATACGTGATACTAATGATGAATTTGACTTTCAAACGGGCATTAATCTCGATTTGCAAACAGATAAATTTACTACTGGAGACTCGATTGTTAATTTTCAGGGTCCGAACTTTATAATAAAAGGTGTAAAGTAGTTAGGAACACCAGGATTACATGAATTACTGCTTAAAAAAGATCCGATCGGATATACCGAGAAAGATAAAGCAGAGTACATAGACGTTTTAAAAAGAACAAATACTCTACATAGAAATTATAACCCCAAAGAGCAGCTGCAAGGCACTAGAGCCAAAAAATATAATGCTGCAATTAAACCATTTTTAACTAAACGAACTGGCAAAGGTATGATTTTGGAAGTAAATTCTAATCCAATAGAATATAAATATTTTGATGATTATAATGAAATAGTTGATAGATTAAAAATATTTGTGGCGTCACAAATGGCAGGTCACACAGATCATAATAATGAAATTGTGTCAATTATTGAGGAGCTTCGAGGGGCGAAAATTATACGATAAGTTCCATGTATTTATGTAGAATATATCATTTTTACGACATCGCTTCTAGAACTAACACGAAATGACTATAGATAAATTTGGAAGAAAACTGTACACGGATCATGTTCACAAAGAGTATGAAATTGTCTCAACAGCAGAACTTTTGGATTTAACTAGGTATACATATATCATTCCTTTAACGTTGACATCTAAGTCAACTACTGCGGATGGTAGATACGTATTATTTGAATCAATCGAAATGTATCGATTTCCACTAGAATCAGCTGTTTTAACGAAGGTTGTGCTAAATCCAAAAAATGTCATCATTTTAATTAACAATAAGGAACACGAAGAATCTCAATTAAGTGAAGTGGTATTAAATTAAAACAAAATGATAAAATAGAATTTAGAACAAATGATAATAAAACGACAGAAACACCACTATTTGCAGAATTGTTTATAACATGTAACGTTAAATAAATTATAGTGCATGGTACGACGGCTTTCATTTCAAATCCAAACTCCATACAATTTGGTAAATATGACCATAGATAAATTTGGAAGAAAACGATTCTATCCGAAATTACATAAAACTTCCGTAAAACCAAAAGAATCCGATAATTATTACAGTATTATATTAACGGTAACTGGAATATCCAGCTTTTCCATAAATTATTATCAGTTATTTAATGACAAACTCGCCTACCTCTTTCCCCTCCAAATAGGTACTGTAACTGCCACAAACATAGTTCCTGATGATGTTGAAATAATTGTAAACGGTGTAAATTATAATAAAAATAGTATATTGGGACTATTATTGAAATATAAGGATAAGTTACAGTTTACTATTTCTAGTGGAACAGGAAACAAGTTCTTCTATCTATCTATACTTGTAATCTATGGCTGTGGCTGCAAAGCCATTCGCACAACACCGATAACAGGAAACAAGTTCTTATATGTACAGCTAATAGTTAAGTGCTCCTTAAAGAAAAATTACTAATGAATAATGAAAATATCGATATAAAGCGTGAAGTTGTAAATGAACTTCACAGTCCAGCAAGAAGAAATTTTAAGCGTCGAAAGGTAATAATCAAAGGGTTGAATGACCTTTTCCAAGCGGATCTGGTTGAAATGAGACCGTACGCAAAGATTAATCGGAATTATAATTATATCTTAGTTGCTATTAACGCTTTTTTAAAATTTGTTTGGACTTTTCCCATAAAGAGAAAAATAGGTAAAGAAGGTACTGAAGCCATGAGTAAAGTATTCTTGACGCGACAAAACGTACCCAAAAACTTACAGACGGATTTGGGAAAAGAATTTTACAATAAAGAATTTGAAGCGTTAATGAAAAAATATAAAATAAAACATTACAGTACTTTCTCAAATGTTAAAGCTAGTATCGTGGAACGTGTCAATCGAACATTAAAGAACTTGATGTGGAAAGAGTTCAGCGTTCAGGGCAATTATAAGTGGTAATCGCTTTTACCGAAAATTATTCATAAATATAACACAACTAAGCATCATACCACAAACATGAAGCCAATTGATATTAATAATAAAAATAAAAAAGTGGTGTTGAGAAATGTCTATAGCCACATTAAAGTGGTTGACCCGAAAATTAAGAAATTTAAAGTTGGTGATTACGCTCGGATTAGCAAGCATCGAGAAGCATTTGATAAAGGTTATACTCCAAACTGGTCTAATGAAATATTTAATGTTGTAAAAATAAAATATACTAACCCTACCACATATTATATCACTGATAGCACAGGTCAATGAATTGAGGGTGGATTTTATGAATATGAGTTACAAAAAGTGAAATATCCAGATATTTACTTGGTTGAAAAAGTATTAAGGAAGAAAGGAAATAAAGTATATGTAAGGTGGTTAGGACTAGATAAAACCCACAATTCTTGGATATCTAAAAACGATGTAGTATAGATTTTTTTGCTAATTTATAATTTTTATACGAATTTTTTTGTATTAGAAAAATGAAATAAAAACACATTTACAGTATATAGCTTTATTATTCACAAAATTATTAAACAAGATGTACACTAGTATACATTTGAAGTAATGTAATACAAAACAAAAAAACAATTACTAATAATAGCAGGATGCATAGTCATACAATAGTGATGGAATAGATAAATTCGTCATATTCCCAGATATTTTAAGTTCACAACTTCTCTGCCTACATGTCCAGGGTGTGTCGAAGTAAGTTGAATTAGGATAAAAGTATCTAATCTTGAAACTTGTAAAATTTATATTATCAGTGATGATTTTATAAACGGCATAATTACCATTTATCTCGCTAATTTGTAACTGTCTATATTGAGATGGCCAAGTGTCATTTTTTGTAGTATTAACATCGAAACATGCAAATGGTTGATGCACTTTAGGTGGATACTGAACATATAAGACATTACCAGCAACTGAAAAAAGTAATATAAAACTACCTATGGTAACAGCCATCTTAGGAATGCCAACCTTACGTCTAAAATATATAATTTATACAAATTTCAAACAAAATTCTACAGATAAAATAAATAGAATAATGTGGGTTAGCAATATTGACTTTCCATAGAAATCAGACTTTTGATGAGTTTCAACACGTTGTTTCGACATTTCCGAGACTAGATACTGTTTTCGTGTTTCTGTTGCAAATATTCTTTTTTTACATAAATCCACCAACGTTGTATGAGTCATAGAGTCCAGTAATTTTTAGGCGAACATACAATTTGGTGAATATTTCACATGGTCCGACACGGGACAATCATTTTTTTCCCACTTATATATTTCTACATAACATTACACACACCTGCAGAAATCTCCGATTTGTGTATAGAAGAACCCAGCTTTTGCCATTTCTGTAGCTGGAATGCACCCATTCCAATTTTTAAAAGTTAGAAGTCTCTCCTCAAAACTTCTTAAAGATCCTCTAACGTGATATGTAAACTTTAAACTATCCGTACATTGATCCGGTTCACATAATTCCACCATTGTAGAAAACGATTCACTAATTGTAATAACCACAGATAGTCTACTTTTATACTGGTTTCCCCCACATAATACATTGAAAAATCGATGACAATATTCAAAACATAATTTCCGACTTCAAGGACAATTGCACTGCAATAATAACCACTACATG
The DNA here is from genome assembly GCA_963583905.1 of Stenurella melanura. Lineage (NCBI taxonomy): Eukaryota > Metazoa > Arthropoda > Insecta > Coleoptera > Cerambycidae > Stenurella > Stenurella melanura. The sequence continues at coordinate 61,000,212 of OY757316.1, read as the reverse complement.
TTTAGGGGACTTCAAGGTTGTCAGCCAATGTTGATAGCAGTGAGTCAAGACCGTCAGTGAATAAATCAGATATGGTTAAAGATTGTTCCAAATTAGTCACCTCTACAACCAGCATAGAATCAAAATTGTCATTAAAGCAATAATCTATAGTCATGGTGGCAGATTCTTGTTCTAATAACGTGACAAGCTCATTCAAATTTCTAGTACGTCGATCTACATATTCACTGCTTTCAATTGGATGATGCTGATGTTTTTCCAAATCAATTAATTTCAATTCCTCAGCTAATCTTTGATAATAAGGAATATACTGATGACCCCACGCCAAAGTTTTACTGGAATCGGGAATAACAAAACGCTTATCATCATGATATGAAAGAGCTACTTTGTTCCTTAACTCCGTGAACATACTATGCAAATTGGAACTAAACACATACATCTGACAGTAAATTTTACAATTTTGTTCAATGACATTTTTATAATGAGTGATGTCCAATTGTTTGTCAGTTGTATGTTTTTTGACACCTTTAGCTTTTTTAACAAGTTTGTCTCCCAAATTTACACAATATGCCTTAGCTCCGGTTCCATAGAAACTGTGAATGGAGCTACCGAAATATTCATCTTTCATTTTTCCTACCACAGATTAGTTTCGAGGGATATCATGTATATTTATGTCTGCATAATTTGATGTATCGAATTTATTCAAATTTAGTTTGATGTCGTTATAAAAATTTTCTGTGAATATTTCTAAAATAAAATAGTCAGTGTCTGTATACAACAAGGAAACATTATGACCATACGAAGGTTTCAGATTCACATAGTAGAAATTATACATTACGGTTTTCGATAACTCTAAAATTGCAAATCCAACATAAACAGGCTTATTGTAGACAATTTTTAGTCTATACATTTGAATGGCTACAAAGTTTTCCGAAAATATACTAACATTTTTAAAATTCGGTTTCGCTATTAAATTTTCTGCACCGTTTTTCTGTGCATTTTTTCCCATTCACTTATCAACTTTATATCGACCCGATTCTCAACATTTTCCATGGTTTTTCAAAATACGCTATTATTAGCCAATTTGCACTAATCCTTGTCAAACTTATTCGTAGCTGCGTTTCTTAATTCAGTATTTAAATCTATATATATTAAAAGCCAAGGTGATTGGTTAAATTTTAGAACCCGATGGACTGCCGTTAATTTTAAACCGTGTTTTAGACATTGATCCAAATTAACATAGTGAATTATATATTTAGATTTAGTACATAAATTTGGAATTAGTTTTTAGAACATTTTCCACCAGGGGGAGTTAAATTTTCCGGACAAAATGGTAGGTCATTACGATGAATGTGCAATTCCTCTGGATATTCCAAATCAACTTCTAAAACATAACCCACGGGCGAGGTTTCAGAAGTCGTTGTAAGATCTAAAGAGATAATTTCTTCATAGGAAAGCCAAACAAAGTTCCTCTCGGGAAGAAATTGTCTCATACTATGCACATATAGGTTTGTAGCGTCGAGGTACATGATAAAGGATGAGGCAATTAATGAATTATAATTAGAAAGAAATTTATTATTGGCTATTGATCTCCTCATTGCACAAGTGCTGACCCCACCTCTAATTCCATTTTTGAAGAAATGCAACATGTCTATGTCGGTTAGTAATTCCAGTTCAACTTTCGTAAATTTTAACATTGCATCCCAAAAGAGGCTGGGTGCAGTGAAATATCTAGCTGGATCTAACTTCTAGTGTTTTAGGCAAAAATTTCTAAAGTTTTCAAAAATATCACTCAGAAGTAGGACATCTGAGGTTAAATATAGATCAGAATAATCGCCAATTGTTTTACAATCAAATAATTTCAAAACAGATACAGCACGTTTGTAATCATTTGGGTCCAAATGTTCATTACGTAACGAGTCATAAAAGTCTGAAATGGGTGGCAAACTAACTTCATCTAATTTGGTTGAAGAGTCAATATATGAATATGGAAAGATACCCTTTTGTCTTATTACATTGAACTTGGCGTCATCTGGAAAGTATTTTCTAATCTCTAAACATTGACTATGGTTGAGACTTTTAGATACAATTTCCAGAGACGAGGAGAGAAATCGAAAAGAATCTAGAAATCGAAGTTTTAGAAACACCTTTTGTAATTTATTGCTATCATTCATAATTTCATCAACTAAAACGTGTTTACTAAAGGAAATATATTTTTCTTTGTTCTGTGCAATGACATCGATTTTTTCTTTATTTAATGCCAACTGTTCAATAAACAAGTGGCTATCGTATCCGGTCAAATTATGAAAGAAAATAGGTATAAATTTTGGGATTTTATAATTTAAATTGCAACCGGTATGTGCTGCTCCACGGTAACAACCGGTGAGATGACAATGATCACGAACCTTCACCTCACTTTCTTCAAAGAATTTCCCACAAATTCTAAGTTGTGTAATTTCATTATCTGTTAGCGATATCATTGTTTTAATATCCTTTAAATGATTCGAGTAAATACGCTTAACATCATTTTCTAAACGATCTATAAAAATCTTAGCACAATTAGGTCCACGATATAATTCAAGCTTGGACAGAGAGTCATCGAAAGAGCATTTAATATAGTAAGCGAAGGGATATGGTTCGTGCTCAAATGTTTTAATTGTAAACGTTTCATCGAGGCCGGGAACATCCACGTTTGCAATGAGTTTTAAGAGACATTCAAAATCTGCATAAATTGCAAAAGGAGACTTTAACTGATTCTCAAAATTTTGAAACGTTAATATATTTTCTGGAAGTATCTCTCCATTTTTATTTATTTTTGATTCAGTACTCGGAATTACTGAGTAAACATGTTTGCAATCATTTTCACAATGTCTTTGCGAATCGTGTACGCTTCTAAAATATTGCAAGCACCCATCACAGAAATGTTTCGCATTTTTATGTTTAGTTATCTGGCTCGAAACCAATCTTGACAAATTTGTTATTAAACAGTAGTGATTGTTACCCTCATCATCGCTAAGCAGTAGTAGATTGATATGAAAATTTTGTTTTCGATGAGTATAATGCAATGGTCCCAAAACTTCAAATAATATCTTACCGTCTTTATAAATCGAATCAAGTCCATAAACATTTATAGACACATTATTTTTTTCTTTAAATTTCGAAATATTTTTTAATTTCATTGGAAATTCTACACCATCAAAATTGAATACTGATGTGAAATGGGGATAGGAGCTTGTTCGATTGCTATTGTATCGAGATGGAAAAACTGACGCTCCCAAACACCATCCAAAACAGTATTCGTCATCGTTTTGAATATTGATAACCGCCTTTTACAATTGTATTTACTTCGGAAGCGGGATTTAAGTCGAGGCTCGTAAAGGATTATATTTGTTGATATTTACTTCCAAAAATAATATCCATTCCAAGGCCCATCCTGCAACAAAAATATTTATTAGATAGGGTTACAAAAGTCTAAATTTATAAAGTAATTGAATCACGTTCCTGAAATATGTCCGCTTTCGCATCCAATTTAGCAACAAAATCATCATACAAATTACTCAAGTCACTAGACATCGGCACGATTTTGTTACGCGTATTGAAAGATTTAACTTCATGATTTTCCTTCGTGTCCAAATAATACATGCCAAATAATTCAAAATTTAATTTAATTGAGATGTGTTTCTGCACCTCATTTTCTATAAGTGGTAAAACTTTTTCTTTATTTCTCTCAAAAAATCGTTTACATTTACATGATGATTATCGCTGCTAATTTTATAGCTAATGATGCGACTCTTGAATGCACTTTTGACAACACATACGTTGTTGTCAAGGGGGGACCACGTATTTGCCTTGTGACGAATGCTCCTCATGTGGCCACCAGCTGAATGTCTGGGAATATGGACATCACATACGGAACGGTAAATTTGAAAATCTAAAATAAATTTAAGATAAAAACTGTAATATTATAAACATCTTGTAAAATTACCTCTACTGGGCCCTTCTGGTGCATTCGGAGAATCGATATTTCTTACTCCAGCACCTGTAGAAGTTGATGCTGAAAATGTTTAAATATTATATTAAATTAAACAACTTGGGAAAATTACTTACGTGCATCATTTTTTTCAACAAAGGTACCCCTTGAACTTTCTTGCCCTCTTGCACTTCCAGTAACGGATGTTGTGTCATCGCCAGCGCTGCTCGCTTAGAAATGAACGGGTGGTGTGCCGCGGTTACATTTAATACCTCGGTGCACCAATCGCTGACCAATCAGCGCGCGCCCCGCGAGGCCGCTATTACATAAAAACTCGCCGGCGAGAACAGCCGGCATCCAGTCGATCGCCAGCACTTCTAGAGTTAACAAGCAGCTACGATACCAGTGCCCCCCTGGCACTCTTTACTTAAACAGTTGTTTTATTTTAGTGAAAAGTATTAATAATAAATAATCTCAATTTAATAATAACAAAAGTGAAACTATGGACACCAGAAGCGGCAAGCTCTTCAACCCCGTCTTGACCGACACAGAGGGGGATTTGTTCTCCCAGGAGGCACCTCCGCTCACCGAAGCTGCCCCAGCGACGTCCGACGCAGCAACGCCTCGCCCTTTTGGTGTCAAGGAGTGTGTTGTCTCGCTCGGCTCCTTAACTGGGTTCACCGTGGTGAGTTGACACACACCAGGGACGGCTGATGCGAATATAGTGCTTGGCCCTAGCCTATCACCGTCCAAGACCGTCCGCCAGCTTCACCAACGCCCCTTCGGAGGTGCTGGTAATCATGTGGTGAAGAACTACACCCTGCACGAGGTGACACTGCTTAAACAAAAGGCGGCGGATCTAGACCAGGAGGGAGGTCAATAAATATCCCCCAAGCCAAGGTGTAAGCCATCGTGCCGAGGGCTGAATGGTACCGGGGTGATGGTATCTCAAACGATGCCTATGGGAAACCGGGCGACCTCCCATAGTATTTAGCCTTGCCCCCGTAACAGGCTCTGCGGGGGTCGACCATATTTCCTGTTTACTCGTGGGTACAAACATGAATAATAAAAACAATAAAAATCTTTCCGAGGAGTGCTCTGATCACAGGGCCTCCTCACCCACCTCTTCCGGGGAAGATTCCTCTGTAGGGATCTCCCCCCTCCTTAGGCTCCAGATATGGTGCAACCCTATCCCATGGCACCGGAGAAGGCTCCTCACGGGGGCCTTCTCCAATCCCACACCTCCCACACAATAGGGAATCTCCGTTTCGGGGGCTCCCTCTACTTCGGACATCGCTGGAGGGCTCAACCTTACGGATGGCCAACCCAAGCGACGTAATCGCAGCGGTGCGGCTCGAAAGAGAGCCAGGAAATTGCGGGTGGAGAGGACTTCTGGGGAGGGTACACCTAAGGTAAACGTTCCCAAAAGGGGACGGCCCGAGGAAGAGACCCCCCCAGCACCTCTAAACCTACAAAAAGAGCTAGGCCTGACCTTTCATATAGTCAGGTGGCTTGCAAAGGGGTCAAGGTGGCGGTGGCCGCAACTGGTTTTCCAGAAGAGCGGCTAACGGCTGCCCTGACCGACAGTTTGCAAGAGGCCCTCGATACACGGATGGATGGGCTCACCGCAGAGGGGCCTCTCCCCGAGTTCGACGGCTTCAGGCTAACTGAGCAAGGAGTGGTGCAGCTGTTCTGCGGGAACGAGATGTCGCTGTCATGGCTTAGATCGGCCATAGGCGGCATCCCTCCCGTGGACGGCGTGACACTCCAGCTCTTGGAAGGGGACAAGCTCCCCAAATATAAGAAGATGGTGGCTACGGTCCCAGGTAAACCCATGGACCAAGCCACCATCTTCAGTAGACTTACGCGGCATAACCCGGAGCTCCGGACAGAGCTGTGGAAGGTCCATGGCACTCAGGTTGTCGAGGCCAAGGGACTTTGACTCATTCTGGGTGTCGATGAGGCCTCCGCGGCGAAGATTGCGAGCCTGAGTTACCGTGCGCAGGCGGGGGTGATCAAGGTGTCCTTTTGGGACCCGAAACATCCCCGGGGGGATGTAGTAGAGGCCGGCCCAAGCGTCGGCAACAACGCGCCGCCGAGCACGACGGACACAGCGATGGAGGGGCTGTCGGGCTCGGAGGAAAAGTAGAGTAGGGTAGTTAAAAAAAAAATGGAAATACTCCAAATCAATCTGCAACACAGTGAGCCGTCCTCCGCATTAGTAGGACGACAGGCCGCTGCGGGACAGACACACATTGCCCTGATTCAAGAGCCTTGGGTTCGCCATGGCTCCATTAGAGGTTTAGACAGGCGGCACGGTGCCATTTTCTCCTCCGCACACAACATACCTAGAGTATGCATATATGTCTCGAAGGAGATAAAAGCAACTGCAATTCCTGAACTTTGTTCCAGGGTCGCGGTTGCTATTAAGGTGAGTCTTAGGGAGGAAACCAACAGAGCAGAAATCGTGTTCGGCTCTGTCTACCTTCCCTACGACTCGCCAACACCGCCACCTTCAACCGAACTGGAGAAGATGGCTCAATTCTGTACTGATAGACGATTGCCTCTCATCATAGGATGTGACGCCAATGCTCACCACATCTGCTGGGGCAGCACAGGGGTCAATCCTAGAGGCAGTAGTCTATTACAGTACCTGTACACTACCGATTTAGAGATAATAAATCGGGGCAACACGCCCACCTTCGTTACCCAACGGAGGCAGGACGTCATCGATGTCACACTGGGATCCAGACTAGCGGTCCTGTTCAAAAATTGGTACGTATCAACGGAACCCTCATTGTCGGATCACCGACACATCAGGTTCAAAGTGGACTGCGCTCCCTCCTCAGAGAAGAGCTGGTACAGGAACCCCAGGGACACCGACTGGGACGCCTATAGACGAGCCCTCTCGGACAAAATAAACAGGGTTATTATACCCAGAAACACAGAGGAGATAGAATCCTCCGCCAAACTTCTCAATGGAGCGATCACTGCCTCATACGAGAGAAGCTGTCCTCTAAAAAGAAGCAAGGGTAAGAATAAAGTTCCCTGGTGGAACAGGGAACTTTTGAACCTACGCAAGGAGACACGCAGGCTCCTTAACAGGGCTATGCGCACTCAACTCCCGGAGGACTGGGACGACTACAAACGATCCCAACGCCTCTACAAAAGCCACATTCGTAGCAATAAGAGGGCAGCCTGGAGGAAATTCTGCGAAAGCATTGAAGATCTTCCAGAAGCCGCTAGGCTCTGCAAAGCCCTTAAGAAAGATAGACCTTCACGGCTGGAGGACTTGAGGCTTTCTTCCGGTAGACTAACGGCTACCAATGAGGAGCGCCTCAAGCATCTACTAGCAACTCATTTTCCCGAATCCGTAGTGGAGACGGAGGAAGCACCATCCCCTCGGCCCCCCCGCGCTGCTGTCACGGCAGCGGATTGGAGGACAGCCTCGAGGGTGGTAACAATGGAAAGGGTCAGGTGGGCTATTTCCACGTTTGAGCCGTTCAAAAGCCCAGGACCGGATGGAGTGTTTCCGGCACTTCTGCAAGAGGGGAAAGAGACACTCATCCGTCCGGTCTATCATTTGTTGAGAACCTGCCTGGCCACGGGGTATATTCCTATACCCTGGAGGGCCGTCAAGGTGGTTTTCATACCTAAAGCAGGACGTACGTCCTACGATACTGCCAACTCTTACAGAGCTATCAGCCTAACATCCTTCCTACTCAAAACTTTAGAGAGGTTGGTTGAAAGGTATGTCAAAGACGGAGCACTGATCTCAGTACCTCTGCATCCGTCACAACATGCTTACCAGGCCGGTAAGTCAGTGGAAACGGCCCTTCATCCGATCGTTTTGAGGATCGAGAAGGCGCTGCACCACAAAGAACTTGCGGCCGGAGCGTTCTTAGATATCGAAGGAGCCTTTGACCATACCTCCTTCGATTCAATCTGCGCCGCCGCTGCCGATCATGGCATCGAAGACACCATCATTAGATGGTTGAGGGCCATGTTGGCGGGAAGGCAAATAATAGCTGCCAATGAGGAAACGGCAGTTAAAGTGTCAGTAAGGAGAGCCTGCCCACAAGGAGGCGTCCTATCTCCTCTGCTATGGAACCTCGTTCTCGATGGCCTATTACAGGAACTCGAAAATGAGGATCTTTTTGCGCAAGGTTACGCAGATGACCTTGCAATTATCTTCTCGGGAAAATTCCCAAAAACGGTCAGCGGACTCTTACAAAGGGCCTTGCAGATCGTACAAAGATGGTGCAATGGCCAGGGCCTTAGAGTCAATCCCTCAAAGGCGCAAATGGTCATCTTTACTAGGAGACGCAGGCTAGACGGTTTCGTCGAACCCGTACACTACAACACTACTCTAACGATCTCAAGGACAGTGAAGTATCTGGGGGTCATCCTGGACTCTAAGCTGACCTGGAGAGATCATATAGAGAGACAGGTACAAAGGGCCACTACAACCCTATGGGTATGTAGAAGAACCTTTGGCAAAACATGGGGGCTAAACCCCAGGGTGGCTATGTGGTACTATACTGTCATAGTTAGACCAATGATTACGTATGCCTCTGTTGTCTGGTGGCCTGCCACAACCAGGTCAACCATACGACAGAAGCTAACACAACTCCAAAGACTTGCCTGCTTAGGAGTCACAGGAGCAATACGCACGACCCCCACAGCAGCTCTGGAGGTCCTTCTAGACCTTGCGCCCCTTCACCTAGTGATTGTGGCCGAGGTTCGGAAAGCGTCCCACAGACTGGAATGCGGAGGTCAGTGGATGAAAGGAGGAAAACAATCAGGTCGCGCAAGGGCCCTAGCTGATGCGATAGGAGCCCACTCACTTCTGGAGGCCAGGAGTGACGACGTGATGCCTTCCTTCTCATTCGCACAACCCTTCGAGGTAGTCTTCCCGAAAAGGGAAGACTGGAGACAACTCGAGGACATACTTAGGCCTGCAGATATTGTCTGGTTCACAGACGGATCGAGGCTAGAGGAAAGTACCGGAGAGGGTATATTTGGGGAAAGGCCCAGGGCTGAGCTTTCCTATGCCCTGGGCAAATTCGCCACGGTATTCCAGACCGAGATCTTTGCTATTTTGGTCTGCGCACAGGAGAATATCCGAAAGGAATACTCCAATAAACACATATATTGTTGTGACAACAAGGTAATCACATCCCAGGGAATTGTACAGATTGTTAAAAATTTGATTTCACAGGGTAAACTGAAAAATCCACTATAAAATGGCCAAATTAAATTATAAAAACCTATGCGTTAGATGTAAAACATTACTGAAATCTTTGAGCAATAACAGCATGATATTGTAAACAGGATAACAAACCTAAGTTCTAATGAAACACAACCAAAAGTATTAAATTATTGTAAACGAAACGTAAAAGGTCAAATGACCAAAAATAATATTTAAATGTATCATACCCGAATATTTTATATAACATAATATGTACAGGACGTTAAAAATGGTTTAATATCTATTAAGTTACGTCACCATGAACTATAACATGTAGATATAAGTAAGGACTTGACCCATGGTCAACATAAGCAGCATAGTAGTGGGAAATATAGATGAAAATTAACAAAAATCTATTTAAATGTGAAATAAAAACATTATTTGTAGTGAAATTTTCAATAAGTACTCATGAGTGAGCTATAAGCACTAAAAGACTTGATAAACGAATATCCAAAATCATGGATACAAAAACATTATTAGTAAGAACGGTAGACTCCACCGCAGAAGTGAAAAGTGATAAAAACTGTAGAATTTCACATCTTATTGACTTAAAAGTAATGAATATGGTAGATACTTACTATATTTCACTAAAGAACGTGAAAGTTCTAGAATACTTGGACTATTAGAGGTCTCAAGATCCATTAATTAAAATAAGGGTGCATAACCTTACATATTTCAGACTGTATCTCACAAAAGAGAAAATTTATGTAGATAAAACCCAGACATGGTGTTGAAGGGAACTTTTCCCAATAGTTTTCATAAGTTGTATGTTAAAATTTCATCAAGGTAGATAAGTTGTAAGCCAATCAAGAAAACCAATGACAGTTTGTGGTACCCTAAAAAGGCAAAAAATGCTTTGGTCATTATTTTGATGTAAAATATAGTAGGATAAGTGTTATTAGTATAGAATTGTTCAGAGAGGATTGCTAATCAATTTACATAATAGTTATATTAGTATAAGATAGTTTTTAGTTGAATATTTGTAAAAATAGATGGTAATAGAAACATTTTAAATATTGACAAAAACATATAGTATGGCATATCAGAAAACGCAGAATAAGCTCTAGTAAATGAATATGAAATCAGTTTTATCATTCTCAATCTACAAAAAGAATTATATTAAAATAAAATTTTTCATAATAAAATGACAGAAATCAAATATTCTGTTTTGTAATATAAATGTCAAACTAGGCTTGTGTGGGCCAATAGAATTCCACAAATTCAAATTGAGTATGTTGATAGTATTGAAAGCGTAAGGACGCATAAATTGAGAACAAAAAAATAACCTCACTTTTTAAAAATCAAAATAAATAATGAAACCAGCATACTCACATTAATAAGTAAACCAGGTTGAAGATAAAATTTAAAATATTTGATATCCAAGTGGATTAAGATATGCTGAACAAGTAATAGTTCCGTTCCTGAAAGAAATCATAATTTAAAATAAAATTTCTATAACCAAATATGTCAACAAGTTTTGTTTACGAATAAGAAGTAATTTAAAAGGTATTATTTTGTGCAACGCATATTTTGAAGTGCAAGTAATCTGGTAAATATTTACCCAGATTTAATAATAAATCCAGTGATATTTTAAAACAAAGTGAATTTCATCGAAACGTCAAGAGCTCCGTCAAAACAGTGCTGCCAGCGGTATAAAGGAAGTCGACAGTTTGAAAGCTGGAGCGTGCGCACGCAAAAGAATAAGGAGCACCGATCGATAGGATTCAAGGTAACATCTAAATAACCAAACAAATAAAACCCTAGGTAATTGAAATCAAGCATATGATTATTTTTCAACTAAATAAAGGCCAAATTGTAATTTTATTTTAGTTTCAAGTTTAAATATTATCCAAATTTTATACTCTTTTGTCACATTTCATTTTTATCTTTAAATTGATTAGCATATTAAAAATTTGTAAAAAAACCAGTGGTTGCGTCTTTCATTGGAACCTACAGTTTGCTGAAGAGGATAGAAACGTGCATTTTGAGCAATTGAAACCACTCTTGGCCCTGAAAGAGTTAATAATCTCATGTTATAAATTATATTGTTTTAAAGAAAAAAAAATCGGTTTGGCAACAAACCTGGCGCTCAACAAAATTTAAATCAAATCATAAAAATAAATAATTAAATAAATAATATAAAAAAATAAAACAGTATAAAGTGGCCCAACAACGTGGGGCGGTTTTTGCACGTTTATCAGTAAAGAGCAAACTAGGTTTCCAGTGAGGCCAAATAAATTTAATAGTCTGTAGAATATTTTTGCGAATTGATAGTAATTTTTGCCACGATTGTGACAAGAAACTTTAAAATTTTTATTCCAAATTTATGAAATTGAGGTCAGGTAAGACAATGGATCCAAAACAAACTACTTCTGATACAACCACCTCGCAACAAACTGGCGACAGTGCATCCAATGAAAGCACCATGATGGAAAAATTAATGGAAATGATGGCAAACATGAACTACCAGATGAACAAGAACAGCACACAGTTGGAAGAAAAAATGGAAACGCACAATGCTAAATTGGAAAAAAAAATGGAAACACATAATACTAAACTGGAGGAGAATTTACAGAGCATTAATACAGAATTGAGTTTGAACAAAATACAGATGGAAACCTTAGAAACGAATATTGGTAAGAGAATTGAAGAAAATAATCAAGAACTTAGAAACAAAATGGAAATATTGGAAAATAAATGGGCATCAATGAAAGAAACAAATACCCATGAAATTAATACATCGGTAAGAGAGGCAACAAAAGATTTAAGGGATGAAGTTATAAAAGAAGTCGAAAATATTATGGACACAGGAATGGTACAAGTGGGAAATACCATAAAAGAACAGGAAAGGAAGATATTTGAGAACACGAAGATGTTAAACGATGGCTTAAAGAACAGGAATGCAAGATATTTGAGAACACGAAGATGTTGAAAGATGGTTTAAAGGAACAGGAGAACAAGATAAAAGAAAATACGAAGATGTTGAGAGAAGGAATCAAGGGAGGACACACAATGACGTATAACTACCCATGTAATAGAACACCATTCTATTTTTATGGAGATAACAGGGTACACCCAAGGACATTTTTAACAAGATTAAGACAGCAGTTAAACCCAATGCAAACAGAGGATGAATTAAAAGCTACTATACAGAACATGATAAAAGGTGAGGTGGAATATTGGTTCCAGGTAATAGTTGATAAGTTTAGTTGTATTGATGAATTTGAGGTACTTGTATTAAAACATTTCTGGTCGGATTATATCCAACAAAAACATAGACACAATTTATTCAATGGAAAATATAACGAAAAAAGCGGTATGAGTAGGGAGAACTACGTTTTGAGAAAGATTTGCAACATAACTCATTTAGAACCTAAATTTACTGAGGGGGAAACTGTAAGATACCTTGCTAGACATTTCACGAGTAACATACAAAATATTATAATCACTCAAAGAATAGCAACAATTGATGAGCTAATTGAATACCTTCGGGAAATTGATGATTATAGACCTTGTCAAAACACAAATAATCAGAGTGGTCAAAATAGTAGCAGATTTGTCAATAATGAGGGGGAAAACCAATTTAAACGATATTACAATGATGATAGGGAAAGTCAGAGATATACTAGCTATAATAATAATCAATACAGGAACGGAAATAATAATAGGAACTATGAAAATAGAAATTATGACAACAGGTATTATAATAAAGAGGGAAATCGGTATAATAGAAACGAGAATCGAAATGAAAAAGAAAATAATGACAAGGGTAATTTTAATCGGTATAAGGAAAATGAATATAAGAGGGAACAAAGAAACTATAATTAAAATCAGTATTATAACAATTCAGAAAATAGAAATGGGGAAAATAATAATAGAAATGAAAGGAAATATGTAAAATGGGATGATAGGTGAAATTCTTATGGTGAAAATCAAAGTAATAACAGAACGTATACTCGAGTAGCAAACACAAACATTGTCAGGGAAAGCACGGGAAATGACACGAGTAAGATAAATCTTAATCAAATAGATACGGTTGCTCAAATTAATGAGAGACCTGGGGCACAGGATTTTTAGATAAGATGGTTTTAACAATTAGGTCTAGTTACGAACACATGCGAGAATTTATAGGCGATGAGGAAGGAAATCAAAAACAAAATATTAAAATAAGTCAATTACCAATTATTCTATTAAAAATAAATAATATTAAACTAAATTCTTTAGTTGATACGGGTTCTGAGATTAGTTTGTTAAATGAAGAGGTATATAATAAATATTTAAACAAGATAAACAAATGTATAAGGGTGTCAAAAATAAAACTGGTAAATGCCAATGGAAAAAAATTTGCGGATTGTAACCGAATATTAAATACAGAATTTGAAATAAAAGATCAATTGTTTAAAGGGGATTTTGTGCTAGTAAATAATATGAATTATGATGTACTATTAGGGGAGGACATACTCTCGGATATAAGGGCTAAGATAGATTTGGGGGACAAGTTATTATTGATAGAAGGTCAGGAAGTACCTATCTTCAATTTAAGTTATTTAAAAGGCAAATGTGCCGAGGTAGAATATGATTATAATGGCGAAAAAGCCAAGGTGAAATATGATAATAATGGCGAAAAAGCCAAGAAAAATAATACATTAAATGGTGGGAAAACCAAGTGTATAAATGGGGAAAATGGGGAAGATACAGTGGAAACAATCACGTATGTAATGAATACAAATTTTATAAAGCCCGAGGAGTTAATGATTAGTTGTCCTGTTCAAAAAGAAAAAAAAAGACAAACATTATTACTAAAGTATAATTCTTTAATAAACTTCGAACCGCGAGTAGCAAAAGGTTACATTCACAAATTAGAGGTAGATGAAAATAAAGCATTCAAGTGTAAGACATATCCTATACAATATAAATATAAAGATGAAGTACAAGCTGAAATAAATAACATGTTAAATGCAAATATTATAGAATCCGCAAAAACAAATTACATTAACCCGATAGTAGTAGTACGAAAAAAAGATGACACTATTAGATTATGTTTAGATGCACGGAATCTAAACCAAATTACAAAACCGCAATTCGATGCGCCCCAAAATATTGATTCATTATTATCAAAGGTGGGTAAGAACACCATATTTCCTAAACTAGATTTAAAGAATTCATTCTGGTTAATTCCACTGCATCCTGATTCTTGCAAGTATACTGGTTTCAGTATAGATGGACATATTTTCCAATTCAAAGTCATTCCGTTCGGACTTCAGTCAGCCCCATCCGCATTAGTAAGGGCAATGCAAAACATTCTTGATAAATTTGATACCTTTTGTGTGCATTATATCGATGATATTTTAATATTCTCTGCAACAGAACAAGAACATGCTAAACATCTTGATACAATTTTAAATGCTTTGAATGAAGCAGGCTTAAAATTAAATTTAGAAAAATGCGAATTTTATAAAACCTATGTAAGATATCTGGGGTATAAGATTAAACAAGAGGGTATTAGCATTGGGGAAGAGCGAATCAAAGAACTTAAAGACTATCCTAGACCCACAAATTTAAAAACTTTAAGAGGTTTATTAGGTATCCTTAATTACTACAAGAAATTTATTCCGAATTTGTCAGAATTAGAATTACCATTAATCGAACTTTTACGCAAAAATAATAAATGGGAATGGAATGAGAGGCGCGAAAACGCGTTTCAAAACATAAAGAAAAAATTTCATGAAAATTTGTTACTCCATAGCCCAGACTTTTCAATTCCGTTTACTTTACGTACTGATGCTTCAGACAACAGTGTGACAGCTGAGCTCACACAAATGCAAGGGGGGATAGAAATACCCATATGTTTTATTTCACGTGTATTGAGACCGTACGAGACACGCTATTCAGTAAGCGAGAAAGAAATGGTTGCCATAACATACGCATTATCTAAGCTATCCTATTACCTCATAGGAAATCATTTTATTATTGAGACCGATCATTCAGCACTCTGTTACCTTATGAAGAACAGATGTGCGAACAATAGAATCTATAGGTGGTCGCTTCTCATACAAGAATACTCCTTCACCATAAAACATAAACCGGGAAGACTAAATATCACTGCAGACGCACTGACACGCAACCGACAGATAGACACAAACAACGCAAATACTTTCACAGTAGCACTCAATACACTATCATACACAAACAATTTGTATTCATATAATAAAGTCGCACACAGTCAAGAACAACTCCAAAAACTCAGACACAAATCACACACAATCAACACCACACACCTACAGAGGTTTCACTATTAAAGATAACTTTATAATAAAAACTATCCATAATGAGAAAAAATATGTTGTTGATGAAAGTTTGGCAGCAGAGATAATTCTAGATTTGCATAATAAGTATTCTCATATTGGTATAAGGAAAACGTGGCTCGTTTTTAGAGAAAATTATTATTGTAAGCGAGATTTATCGCTCGCTAAAGAACTACTTATAAAATGTCATGAATGTTGTCTAGGAAAATCAAAAAACTATAGGAATCAGAACGTACCACAAACTATAATAACGAGTAAACCATTAGAATTAGTCGCGATGGACTTTGTTAGCAACTTAATACCTAGTGAAGATGGATATAAACACATCTTGGTTATTGTTGACGTATTTTCGAAATTTATTAAGTTATATCCCACCAAAAGATGTAACACCATAACGGTTAAGAAAAAACTCCATCATTACTGTAAGAATATAGGAAAGCCTAAAAAGATATTGACTGATAATGCAACATATTTCAATAATGATAAACTAAAGGAGTTTTTACAAAAAAGAGACATTAAACTGTCATTCACCACAATACGACATCCACAGGCAAATCCTGCGGAAAGATATATTCAAGAAGTAATACGATTCATGAGACTAACCATACAACATAATCATCGAGAGTGGTTATTTTCAGTATCTGATATAGAACATTATATCAATAATGTACCGAATACGTTGACACAAATTGCGCCAGTTCTAACCATGTTAGGTCAGTTACCTGACAGGCCGTGAACAAACACGGAAAACCTAAATTTAGAACATATTCATAAACAGGTAAAAACACGGATAGACAGAAATGCTTAACGATATCTCAGTAGGGTAAACAAAAACTTTAAAAAGAGAAAAAAATTTGACAAGGGGGACTTAGTAGTCATCAAACGATTAAAAGTGTCTGACTACAAAAACAATATTTGTGCTAAACTTCAAAATCCTTATGAAGGACCATATGCAGTAGAAAAGGTTTTAACTGAAAACACATATGAACTAAAAGATGTAACGAGAAATATAAAAAGGGGAAATTTCCATATTGAATTAATGTATCCATACGAACCTGAACCGAAGGTAGAGTAAACTGGAATAAAAATTTGATAAACAGTTGTCACAAAATGTAGAGCTAATAATAAAATTTTCAAAATTTCAAATTTTCTTATAGCTGAGGGGGATTTGTTGTGACAACAAGGTAATCACATCCCAGGGAATTGTACAGATTGTTAAAAATTTGATTTCACAGGGTAAACTGAAAAATCCACTATAAAATGGCCAAATTAAATTATAAAAACCTATGCGTTAGATGTAAAACATTACTGAAATCTTTGAGCAATAACAGCATGATATTGTAAACAGGATAACAAACCTAAGTTCTAATGAAACACAACCAAAAGTATTAAATTATTGTAAACGAAACGTAAAAGGTCAAATGACCAAAAATAATATTTAAATGTATCATACCCGAATGTTTTATATAACATAATATGTACAGGACGTTAAACATGGTTTAATATCTATTAAGTTACGTCACTATGAACTGTAACATGTAGACTTAATGTGAAATAAAAACATTATTTGTAGTGAAATTTTCAATAAGTACTCATGAGTGAGCTATAAGCACTAAAAGACTTGATAAACGCATATCCAAAATCATGGATACAAAAACATTATTAGTAAGAACGGTAGACTCCACCGCAGAAGTGAAAAGTGATAAAAACTGTAGAATTTCACATCGTATTGACTTAAAAGTAATGAATATGGTAGATACTTACTATATTTCACTAAAGAACGTGAAAGTTCTAGAATACTTGGACTATTAGAGGTATCAAGATCCATTAATTAAAATAAGGGTGCATAACCTTACATATTTCAGACTGTATCTCACAAAAGAGAAAATTTATGTTGATAAAACCCAGACATGGTGTTGAAGGGAACTTTTCCTAATAGTTTTCATAAGTTGTATGTTAAAATTTCATCAAGGTAGATAAGTTGTAAGCCAGTCAAGAAAACCAATGACAGTTTGCGGTACCCTAAAAAGGCAAAAAATGCATTGGTCATTATTTTGATGTAAAATATAGTAGGATAAGTCTTATTAGTATAGAATTGTTCAGAGAGGATTGCTAATCAATTTACATAATAGTTATATTAGTATAAGATAGTTTTTAGTTGAATATTTGTAAAAATAGATGGTAATAGAAACATTTTAAATATTGACAAAAACATATAGTATGGCATATCAGAAAACGCAGAATAAGCTCTAGTAAATGAATATGAAATCAGTTTTATCATTCTCAATCTACAAAAAGAATTATATTAAAATAAAGTTTTTCATAATAAAATGACAGAAATCAAGTATTCTGTTTTGTAATATAAATGTCAAACTAGGCTTGTGTGGGCCAATAGAATTCCACAAATTCAAATTGAGTATGTTGATAGTATTGAAAGCGTAAGGACGCATAAATTGAGAACAAAAAAATAACCTCACTTTTTAAAAATCAAAATAAATAATGAAACCAGCATACTCACATTAATAAGTAAACCAGGTTGAAGATAAAATTTAAAATATTTGATATCCAAGTGGATTAAGATATGCTGAACAAGTAATAGTTCTGTTCCTGAAAGAAATCATAATTTAAAATAAAATTTCTATAACCAAATATGTCAACAAGTTTTGTTTACGAATAAGAAGTAATTTAAAAGGTATTATTTTGTGCAACGCATATTTTGAAGTGCAAGTAATCTGGTAAATACTTACCTAGATTTAATAATAAATCCAGTGATATTTTAAAACAAAGTGAATTTCATCGAAACGTCAAGAGCTCCGTCAAAACAGTGCTGCCAGCGGTATAAAGGAAGTCGACAGTTTAAAAGCTGGAGCGTGCGCACGCAAAAGAATAAGGAGCACCGATCGATAGGATTCAAAGTAACATCTAAATAACCAAACAAATAAAACCCTAGGTAATTGAAATCAAGCATATGATTATTTTTCAACTAAATAAAGGCCAAATTGTAATTTTATTTTAGTTTTAGGTTTAAATATTATCCAAATTTTATACTCTTTTGTGACATTTCATTTTTATCTTTAAATTGATTAGCATATTAAAAATTTGTAAAAAAACCAGTGGTTGTGTCTTTCATTGGAACCTACAGTTTGCTGAAGAGGATAGAAACGTGCATTTTGAGCAATTGACACCACTCTTGGCCCTGAAAGAGTTAATAATCTCATGTTATAAATTATATTGTTTTAAAGAAAAAAAAATCGGTTTGGCAACAAACCTGGCGCTCAACAAAATTTAAATCAAATCATAAAAATAAATAATTAAATAAATAATATAAAAAAATAAAACAGTATAATATATATATATATATATATATATATATATATATATATATATATATATATATATATATATATATATATATATATATATATATTGTTGTGATAACTTGCCTGGTCCCCAAAATATTATGTGCAAGTCACGGCGTATGAATTTGAAACAAAACTTAATGTAAAGGCACAGCCAAAGTTTGTACAATAGTGCAAATCTTGTGAAGGCAGGGAAATAAAATAGAATCTTAAATTTTAACAGTGACTCAAAGATACATTATCAATAAGAGACGTTATGAATGTATGTGGTGAACAACCCCAGCAAAAATGTACAGTGTTAAAAAAATAAGTAACGGGTAAAACCATACCTAGAAATAGTGCGCTCGTGCATGTAAAGGTGAATTTCAAAAGACTCATTAAACAGTAGTGCTACCTCCGAAAGAAATACAGTGTGTGTAGAAGTCGGCAGAAACATCTCTAGGGCATCACAGGTGGTAGGACAGCATCAGCACTGAAATAAAAAGACAAAAATTTGTGAAATTTAAGTTATGAACACAGCAAAGTAAATGCAATTTTCGTAACTTAGATGATAATGTGCAAACAAAACATTACTGATGTGAAAACATTCACACAAAAACTTTAAAACAAAAATGTTTTCAAAACATCGGCAACTCATGCCGCAGATATGAACTTTTGAATTTTATGAATTTTAACTGCTCGTAACTAGGGTAAATACTATAGAAAAGTTGCATACTTACGTAGGTATTGTAGAGAACGTCAAATATCTTGAACATTATGAATATAAGGACGTCTACTATCAAAAGCCTCTGCACCACTAAGCAAAAACGCCATAAACATTATCAATTGTTGAAAAATATAAACTATCAGTAGATGTATTATTCTGTATTTTGTAGGACAGGATTCCACATAGTAGATATAAGTTGTTTTCGTTTGAATTTAATTATAGGGAGTCAGAGCATCACCATGTTAGGTTGGGCCGCTCCGCCTAAAAAACATTTCATCATGTAAAAGTTATAAAAAGTTGTGTAGATCTAAGTCAGGGGTATAGATTTGTTTATTCTAGGATAATGATCAACCTGGGATAGAATTTTATAGGTAATAGGTAGTATTTTAAGCAAATTATGTAAAGTTTGGTGATATAGAAAATTTTCTGAAAAACACAGAAAACCCCAACATATGGTATATCATTCGATTCAGAATGGTTTCTAATTTGCAAAAATAATAATAATTTAGTCATATAAAAATCCAAAAGAGAATAAATTCAATTCAAAATTTCGGAAAAATAAATTCATAAAATCAAATATGCCATTCCTTGGAAAAACGTCAAAATGGGCCTATCAGAGCCGCGTTTTCCAAAGTTAGTCTTGTTTTGTATTTGAAAGCGTAAGGACGCTAAAATTTAAGAGGAAGTAACCTCAAAAAGTATTATTTTGTCTTTGAAAGCGTGAGGACGCTAAAATTTAAGAGGAATTAACCTCAAAAAGTATCGTTTTGTCTTTGAAAGCGTGAGGACGCTAAATTGTAAGAGGAAGTAACCTCAAAATAATTGTTTAAAGAAAATAAAAATGGGAATATAAGTTATTCCAAGTAAATGTCAAGATTAAAAAAGGAAGTAAGTCCCAAATAAAAAAAATTAAACATTATATAGTAAATAGAGTCCAGGTGGACAAAACTACGAGCTTTTCTTCGTTAAAATAAGTTAAAAATTATATAAATTAAATTCAGAAACGTTTCTATATGACAGAAACTTAAATAAAAACAATGTCAGAAATGTTAAGTCGTCGAATGTAAACAGTGCATCGATTAAAAGTATAATTCACAGTTACAAAAGGTAATTACTTACCTTAAATAAAAATAAAGCAGTGTATCCATAAAATAAAGTGCAATTCATCGAAATAATCAAGAAAAGGCAATCAGAAACAACCCACGTCATTTCGCCATATTGTTTGGAACATCAGCTGATAAATTGACAGAACCGTTTGCAGTTAGGGCGTCTTCAGACTACGGCGAACGCAAAAAGGTGCGTTCAGACGTCGCCGAACAACGGGAAAGATATTAAAAAGGTAACAGAGTACTCTGAGAATAGTAAACATAATTTCCTTACTAGGAAATATAGTCCGTCTGACTAGTTCTTTTAAATAAAAGTCCATAAAATAGTTTAGAATAGTTTATTTTAGTCTGTAAGTCCATCATTTTCTTTCAGGAGTGTAATACTAAAAGTCCTTCCCAGGAAAATCAAAATTTGTTAATACATGTTTATTGTTGAAATTCATAACGCCTTTTATTGAAATTCTAGCTTGTCAGGTCACTTTTGTATTGCATGAACCCAACCCTGAGATAGAGAATCTTTACAAATTGTAAAACTCGTGCTAATAAAGTTATATTTCTTGTGATATTTGTTGCTACAAGAGCAACTCGCACGACAGTAAGTAAGAATATAACAATTTGACACCGCAACGTGGGGCAGCGACAGTAAGTCTGTCTGTAACAATTCGAACCCCCAACGTGACGGCAGGGAAAGAACAAGAATATAACAATTTGGCGCCCAACGTGAAGGCAGGGAACGAACCAGAGTGTAACAATTTGACGCCGTAACGTGGCGACTCGCAATAAATTTAGCACTACAACGTAAATTTGAAACTAAAATATAAAATTTCCCTCAACATAACAATTTAGCGTTGCAGCATAGGGCGATCGAGTGCATTTATCCTAAAATTATAATTTCACTTCATATATCTTATTACAAATTGGCACTATGGTATAAATTTTGAAGAAAGAATATAAAATTGTACTCAATAATAAACTTTATTCACAGGATTCATCATAGAATTTGTAGATAGCGGGTACATGGATTTAAGGTCAGGTAAATCAATCATTATGGCTGATCAAGAGCAACAAAGCACCTCAACACAACAAGACACTATATTTCAAGGGGGTAACGACACGCATAACATAATACAGCAAGTTGGGGATACAACAGAAACACCACCAGTAGACGCATCCATACTACAACAATCATTAACCATGATTTCTGATATGAATGAAACAATAAATAACAAATTGGACCAAACAAAACAAGGAATAAATCAAAACATGGATACCATGATTTCTGATATGAATGAAACAATAAATAACAAATTGGACCAAACAAAACAAGGAATAAATCAAAACATGGATAAGAATTCAACGAAAATGAAAAGAAAATGGAAAATATCGCTAAGAAATTTGAAAATATGAATAAAAAACTTGAAGAATATAATAACAAAATCGAAGAGTGTAGAAATGAAATGTATGAAAGAATGGGAACAATGGAAAACAGGCTAGAAAAGTTTACAGATGATATTGAAGTAGACATTGAGAAAAAGATGAGAGAAGCGACAAGTGAAATGAAAGAAGAGGTTAAAGAAGAAGTGAGACTAAATGTAGAAAGCTTGTTGGTGGTAGGTTTTCAAGAAGTAGAACAAAGAATGACAACACAAGAGAAAAAAATTGCAGATAAAATAAAAGAACAGGATAGACAGATGAAAAAAAATACAGAAATGTTGATGGAAAAGGATAGGCAACAATTAAACTACATGAACACACCCACATGCACAAGATCGCAATTTTATTTCTACGGGGACTCTAGAACACACCCGAAAGTTTTTATGACACGTCTTAGGCAAATCATGAGTACACAATACACTGAGACAAATTTAAAACACACCATACAAAACATGCTCAAAGACGAGGCTTTGATTTGGTATGAAATCATAATCGACAAGTTTCAAACATTAGAGGAATTTGAGTCTTTACTCCTTAAACAATATTGGAGTATTTTATCTCAACAAAAAATAAGATTCAATCTCTTCAATGGGAAATATAATGAACATTTTGGGCTCAGTAGGGAGAGTTATATTTTGAGAAAATTTTATAACATTAGATATTTAGAGCCAAATTTCACTGAAAAAGAAACAGTAACTTATTTATCGAAACACTTTTCTGATGATATTCACAGCGTTATCATTACGCAGAGAATTGATACAATAGACCAGCTAGTTGAGTATCTTAGGGAAATCGACGATCATAGGACAGGGTGGAGGAAACCAAGAGACTATATAAATGACAGACAAATTTTCGAAAATGCAAACTGGGATTCATACAGGGGAAATGATACATACCGATATAACAGGTATGAAGGTAGAAATAATAATTTCAATCAAGGAAACCGATATTATAACAATAGTAATGCAAACAGGGGAAACAATTTTAGGAACAATAACGAGCAATGGAATTATAACCGGTATAACGACAATAAAAATATTAATAGAAATAACGAAAACAAAATTTATGAACAAAGAAACAGGTATTTTGATAACGATTCACAGAATAAAAACAATGGGCCTAGTAATAAAAATGTGAGATGGGATGACCAAAGGCAAGATATCCAAGATAAGAGAGATGACAGGACTTATGCGCAAATGACAAATACAAACGTACAGAATAGAAATAGGGAAAGGACAGGAGGTTCAGACGACGTGAGCAAAATTACGACGACGGCACAAATCAACAGGAGTTCATCCGAACAGGATTTTCGGAACAGGACGTTTTAATTTCAATATCCACGTATCAGCACATGCGGGAATTTATAAAAACGGGCGATGAAAACGGAGTAACGAAAAATGATTTAAATCAATTACCTATTTTAAAGCTAAATATTAATAATCAACAATATAATAGTCTGATCGATACCGGATTTCAGGTTAGTCTTATTAATCAAAAGTTATACGACAAATATGTTAATGAAAATCATAAAAATGAGCATATAAAAATATCCAAGATAAATTTAATAAGTGCAGGGGGGAAAAAGTTTGCAGAATGTAATAGAATTTTAAATTGTAGATTTAAAGTGAATGAACATGAATTTAGAGGTAATTTTATTATAATAAATGATATGAAATTTGACATTGTGATCGGGGAAGATATCTTATCGCAGCTTAAAGCAAAAATAGATCTTGAAAAGAAGTTTATCGAATTAGAGGGAAAAATGTTTCATATTTATTGTATGAATAATTTAAAAAATAAAATTGATAAGGGCCAAAGTGCCGAAGCTAATAAACATAAATTTAATAATGGTCAAGGAACCAAAATTAATATTGTTGAAATCGACAAACGGGTCGATGAGTGTATGAGGAATGATGATAATTCATACGTAGTGGAATATAACGGTAAACTGTCTGTAGAATATTTTAATAAACTGAATGCGATTATGAGAGAATGCTTGACAGAATGTCGTAGAGAAAAGCAAGAATCTAAAGTTAAAAGTGAATACATTTGCAAAATTTTAAAAGAAAATCGAAAAAGAAATAAGAATAAACTATTAGGATATGTAAAAGGTTGTAAAGCAACAATTAATGAAAAATATAAATTAACTAAAATATTCAAAAATAAGGTAATTGAGGATAAAAATTTAAATTTTATAAAGAATACGCATAGCATATTCAAAACTAAAATAAATTCTAAAAATAAACGTAATGAAAAACATGTGCAAGGTTTACAAGAAGTTAAAACGTCTAGTAAAAGGATAAACTACAAAAATATGACCATGATCAAAATCAAATTGTCTAACCATAGGGACGACTTAAAATATTTTAGTAATGAAACTAGTAATAATAATAAAAATAAAATAATAAAAATAAAATAATGGCAAATTGTCCAGATAAACATAAAAGTATAATAAAAGAATTGCTAAATAAGTACATATCATTAGTTAATTACGAAGCTAGAGTAGCAACGGGCTATGTCCATAGGTTGGAAGTTGATGAAACAAAATCTTTTAAATGTAAAACATACCCAATACCATATAAACACAGGGAATTAGTATCAATTGAGCTACAAAATATGCTTAATGCTGGCATTATTGAATCGGCTAGGACAAGTTACATTAATCCGCTAGTAGTGGTAAGCACGAGAGACAACTCTATCAGGCTATGCTTAGACGCTAGAAATTTAAATCTAATCACAAAGGCACAATATGATTCTCCACAGACGATAGATACCATGTTGGTTAGAGTTGGTAAAAATACAGTATTTTCGAAACTTGATCTCAAAAATTCCTTCTAAATTATTCTGGATAGGTACGAGTCTTTCTGTCTCCATTACATTGATGAATCCTGGTGTTTTCTGAAAGTGAGGATAAACATTATGAACATTTGGAAACAATATTAAGTTCTTTAAATGAGGCAGGATTGAAATTAAACGTAGATAAGTGTGAGTTCTACAGAGTAAACGTAACATATTTGGGCAATTACACCCATACGTACCAGCCTGAATCAAATTTAGAGTAAAATTAATTAAAATATCCAATCAATCTTATCACAACTAATTTACACGCTAATAAAAAATTTTCAAATATTTAAAATTTTGTCTTAGCTGGAGGGAGAACTGTTGTGATAACTTGCCTGGTCCCCAAAATATTATGTGCAAGTCACAGCGTATGAATTTGAAACAAAACTTAATGTAAAGGCACAGCCAAAGTTTGTACAATAGTGCAAATCTTGTGAAGGCAGGGAAATAAAATAGAATCTTAAATTTTAACAGTGACTCAAAGATACATTATCAATAAGAGACGTTATGAATGTATGTGGTGAACAACACCAGCAAAAACGTACAATGTTAAAAAAAATAAGTAACGGGTAAAACCATACCTAGAAATAGTGCGCTCGTGCATGTAAAGGTGAATTTCAAAAGACTTATTAAACAGTAGTGCTACCTCCGAAAGAAATACAGTGTGTGTAGAAGTCGGCAGAAACATCTCTAGGGCATCACAGGTGGTAGGACAGCATCAGCACTGAAATAAAAAGACAAAAATTTGTGAAATTTAAGTTATGAACACAGCAAAGTAAATGCAATTTTCGTAATTTAGATGATAATGTGCAAACAAAACATTACTGATGTGAAAACATTCACACAAAAACTTTAAAACAAAAATGTTTTCAAAACATCGGCAACTCATGCCGCAGATATGAACTTTTGAATTTTATGAATTTTAACTGCTCGTAACTAGGGTAAATACTATAGAAAAGTTGCATACTTACGTAGGTATTGTAGAGAACGTCAAATATCTTGAACATTATGAATATAAGGACGTCTACTATCAAAAGCCTCTGCACCACTAAGCAAAAACGCCATAAACATTATCAATTGTTGAAAAATATAAACTATCAGCAGATGTATTATTCTGTATTTTGTAGGACAGGATACCACATAGTAGATATAGGTTGTTTTCGTTTGAATTTAATTATAGGGAGTCAGAGCATCACCATGTTAGGTTGGGCCGCTCCGCCTAAAAAACATTTCATCATGTAAAAGTTATAAAAAGTTTTGTAGATCTAAGTCAGGGGTATAGATTTGTTTATTCTAGGATAATGATCAACCTGGGATAGAATTTTATAGGTAATAGGTAGTATTTTAAGCAAATTATGTAAAGTTTGGTGATATAGAAAATTTTCTGAAAAACACAGAAAACCCCAACATATGGTATATCATTCGATTCAGAATGGTTTCTAATTTGCAAAAATAATAATAATTTAGTCATATAAAAATCCAAAAGAGAATAAATTCAATTCAAAATTTCGGAAAAATAAATTCATAAAATCAAATATGCCATTCCTTGGAAAAACGTCAAAATGGGCCTATCAGAGCCGCGTTTTTCAAAGTTAGTCTTGTTTTGTATTTGAAAGCGTGAGGACGCTAAAATTTAAGAGGAAGTAACCTCAAAAAGTCTTATTTTGTCTTTGAAAGCGTGAGGACGCTAAAATTTAAGAGGAATTAACCTCAAAAGGTATCGTTTTGTCTTTGAAAGCGTGAGGACGCTAAATTGTAAGAGGAAGTAACCTCAAAATAATCGTTAGAAAATAAAAATGGGAATATAAGTTATTCCAAGTAAATGTCAAGATTAAAAAAGGAAGTAAGTCCCAAATATAAAAAATTAAACATTATATAGTAAATAGAGTCCAGGTGGACAAAACTACGAGCTTTTCTTCGTTAAAATAAGTTAAAAATTATATAAATTAAATTCAGAAACGTTTCTATATGACAGAAACTTAAATAAAAACAATGTCAGAAAGGTTAAGTCGTCGAATGAAAACAGTGCATCGATTAAAAGTATAATTCACAGTTACAAAAGGTAATTACTTACCTTAAATAAAAATAAAGCAGTGTATCCATAAAATAAAGTGCAATTCATCGAAATAATCAAGAAAAGGCAATCAGAAACAACCCACGTCATTTCGCCATATTGTTTGGAACATCAGCTGATAAATTGACAGAACCGTTTGCAGTTAGGGCGTCTTCAGACTACGGCGAACGCAAAAAGGTGCGTTCAGACGTCGCCGAACAACGGGAAAGATATTAAAAAGGTAACAGAGTACTCTGAGAATAGTAAACATAATTTCCTTACTAGGAAATATAGTCCGTCTGACTAGTTCTTTTAAATAAAAGGCCATAAAATAGTTTAGAATAGTTTATTTTAGTCTGTAAGTCCATCATTTTCTTTCAGGAGTGTAATACTAAAATTCCTTCCCAGGAAAATCAAAATTTGTTAATACATGTTTATTGTTGAAATTCATAACGCCTTTTATTGAAATTCTAGCTTGTCAGGTCACTTTTGTATTGCATGAACCCAACCCTGAGATAGAGAATCTTTACAAATTGTAAAACTCGTGCTAATAAAGTTATATTTCTTGTGATATTTGTTGCTACAAGAGCAACTCGCATGACAGTAAGTAAGAATATAACAATTTGACACCGCAACGTGGGGCAGCGACAGTAAGTCTGTCTGTAACAATTTGACACCCCAACGTGACGGCGGGGAAAGAACAAGAATATAACAATATATATGTAGTGATAGCCAAACGGCCCTCAAGGCCCTTGCATCGAATCGGACCAAGTCAAAACTGGTCCAAAACTGTAAACGGGCCCTCTGCGAACTTGGCTCATCAAACTGGGTCAGGCTCCTCTGGGTGCCTGGACACAGCAACATTGAGGGTAACGAGCGGGCCGACGCTCTGGCCAGAAGGGGCTCTCGTAAACCTCTGCTCGGTCCGGAGCCGGCTCTCGGCTACCCTAGATCCCAAACCAAGAGGTTAATAGATAACTGGACTCGCTCCCAGTTCATTGACCTCTGGGATTCCTATCCTGGACTCCGGCAAGCGAAGCTCCCAATCTCAGGACCCTTGCGGGAGAAAACAAAGCAATTTCTGCGTCTAAGCAGAAAGCAAATTAGAGCCGTAACAGGCCTCCTGACCGGACATGGCTCTTTTAGGAAACACCTACACACAATGGGGGTGGTTGACCACCCCGATTGCAGGTTCTGTGAGGACGAGGAGGGGAGTTCCATCCGCGTTCTCACTTCTTGCCCAGGACTGATGAATCTGAGGCACAAACACTTCGGCACTGGCTTTCCAATGCTGGAGGAAATAAGGAGTTCTCCCGTGGGAAGGATTTCAGCCTTTGGGCTGGAATCCGGTCTGTACGGGGGAGCTCTCTAACATTTTAGCGGTAGCACAATGGGCCACAAGGCCTGAGTGCGGCGACCTCCAGGCGCCCTGCTAAAAGAAGAAGAAGACGCCTCGCCCCGACTCTGAGTTCCAGGAAGGCCAGGGATTATCTGGGGTATCCACACCTCCCTCCGATGCACTCTGGGAAACGATAGTCTCCGAGCACCTGGAGCTGACGCCGCCGTCGCATCGGCTAACACCGGCGTCAGAGCGACGACGCACTACGGATACCCGGATTCATCATTCGACGCTGCCTGAGGAAGAACACACGAGGGTCAGGTCCACTACCACGACGGAGGCAACGGCGACCACTCTGCCTAGCTATGAACAGCTAGCCCACTTACTGGCCATCGCCACGGCCAATCTAGCCCGAGTGGTCCCCCTTCATGCCAGGAACGTCGCACCGCAGCCAACCACGCCGGCCCCCCTTCTTGATAGGAACGTCAGTAGAGGGTTTTGGTCGATTGTAACACCTCTTCCCTGCGGAGGGTGACGTCACAGCTGAATACGTCACGGTAGTAGATAACAGGTGAATGATTTATTGCGCAAATTATCAAATGAGATGCCACTTTTTTTACTCTATATGTTATTACATTAGTTGCAGATTACTTAATTGCAGATATTTGTATCAGATGTTTAGTGCATACGATCGTTAATGGGGTTTATTTATTATTCTGTTCGTGGGCCCTACATGAAACGAAAGTTGGAGTCATAAGAATGTATTATCTACCGAGATAACTTAAACTAAAGCAACTTTTACTGTTTTTATTGCTTGAAATGTCTAATAAATATGCAAATGAATAGTGCATTAGTTTTAAGTTAGGGCTGTAATATTTATTTATTAAATGAGATTCGAAGTAATTTGATGAACCCTACACGACATCACAGTTGGAGACATAAAAATTTATTATCTACCGAGATATCTGATAACTTACACTGAAACAATTTTTATTCTTTTTTATTGTTTAAAATATCTGACAAATATGTAAATTAAATGAACTAAACCCATGAAATGAATAGTGCATTCGTTCTAAGTTGAAGCTGTAAAATGTATTTATTTAACGAGATTAGTAGTTAATGCCAACCCTCTATGCGACACAACAACTGTCAGGCCGTCTGAGGGAGGGCTACGAAAAGGAAAATAGCTGAGGTGAGGCTATGAAAAGGAAGGCGCTCAGGTAGGGTCATGAAAACGAATCATGCCGAGCGCTCCCGGAAATAATATTATGGGTAGGGGAAATTATATTTATAAAAAGTCTAGCACGAGGCACGTAAATATATCTGGTTTATTATTACTAACAGGTAATATATATACGATATAGGCCAAAAATGCAAAATCTGAAAATAGACATAAAAGTCATATGAGAAACAAATGTAAATCTAAAAATACACATCAAGGGCAAGAAGAGGTTAACAGAGTATTCACCTGTAGTAGATACGCGTGAGACAGATAGCCTGCATAGACAGTCAAGTAATATGATATGTGTGATGCAAATCTAAAAATACACATCAAGGGTAAGAAGAGGTTAACAGAGTATTCACCTGTAGTAGATACGCGTGAGACAGATAGCCTTCATAGACAGGCAAGTAATATGATATGTGTGATGCAAATCTAAAAGTACGCATCAAGAGCACGGAGAGGTCAGGCAGATCATTCAGCCTATATCCGTGTCCCTAACTTGTTCGGACATGTTCATGCGGTAGAAATAATTATGTCTTCTATCACTTAATGTTTATACTTTTATCTATACCACAATTTACCGAAGGAATTTTTAGGAATGTTTAGTACAATTTATTAAAAATAATTCTTTTAGTAATATGATTAAAGATATACAGGGTGTTAAATTAAAAAAAAAACACAGCTTAGATACCAGAAGTAAGTAGGTATATGACGCTTGTAAATTATACGCGTGAGCTTACGTGCTGTAAAAATCCTTGAGGTAGGTCAGGTCAGATACATCACGGAACTACTTGGAAAACATGCATTCAAGATTTCCTTGAGGGTTATTACCTGTATATAGGAAATACGTATCAGATAAATTTAAAATAATATTAGTGAGGGACAAAGCATATAATATAGTTTTAGCTTTGTAAATAATACGCGAGGCCAAACAGAAAAGAATCGTTGAGGTAGGTCAGAGCAGATACATCACTGGACTACTAGGAAAATGTGCATTCAAGAATACCTGAATGCTTGTGTATAGGAAAATTATCTGTCTTAATGATAAAAACAATATATTCGAGCGGAAAATAGTTCGCATTATTGATAAAAACATGCATTCAAGAATACACGAAGGACGCTGTCTGTATATAGGTTATCGTTTCTTGATGTCAAGCAATTCGCAATATTTCACCATATGTCTGTTAAAAAGAACACGTCACTGGATTAAATTTAATAATACCAAAACCTCGTCTGTGGACAAGTAGGGTTACTACAGAAACACCTGAAGGACGCTATTTAGTGTTAGTGAAAAACTTAAAAAGTACTGACACGATAAATCTATTTTTAGCTCTGTAAATAATACACAACGTCAAACAGAAAAACACCGCATATGTGCTCAGGTGCAAAGAATCATCGCGCAGAGTACCTATTACTAGGAAAACCGACATTCAAGGATTCCTGAAAAGCATAGGAGATACGTATTAGCCCTAATGAAAATTTAAAATAATATTTTCGACCCACACGATAAGTCTATTTTTAGCTCTGTAAATAATACACAACGTCAAACAGAAAAACGCAGTCATATGTTGTGCTAGGAAGCAACACGTGAGTTGAAAGTAATATAATACATGAAAACGTAAAGTAGAATCTATTTTCAGCCTTTTAAATAATACTTCCTCAATAGACACCGTCAAACAGTCGCATTAATATAGGTAATAATCCTGGTCAAACAAAACACACCCTGTACATTGTAGAATACGTGAAACTTGAATTTAAAAACTAACTAGGCACGGGGAATAAAGCAAATTCATTTCAAGAATTAACAAACAGGGCAATTAATATATGGCGTATAAAAAATTGAGATTAGCGACTTGAGAGAAAATATGTGCGGGAACAAAAGTTCACACACTTACAACAAATAAACAAAAGTTGATATATGATATGCTGAGACAGCTTACCAAGTTAAAAATCATTGGTGGGTGCGTCAATGAAATAGAGTTTAGAATTTATTATACGGACCACAGCAACATTTATTTTTCAATGCAAAAATGTTAGTTATGTGTGGGTGTCACAGTACTACAGTTTTCACAGGATTTTCCAGGGATAGTGAATGTTTTTAACAAATGGAATGTTTCATACCCGTGTTCTTCGTAATTTGATAAACTATGATAGCCGCTTATTCATAAAGAAGTTGACATGCAAAAAGCAACATATTTCAGTGATAGCGCAAACCAAATCAATTGTGAAAAAATCTACAAATCCCAAGGAACCAGACAGATTCCTACTAATAAAATTTGTGGGCTCTTATCGATCTTTAAAAAATAGTGAATGTTTTTAACAAATGGAGATTCTCAGACCAGTGCAAGGACAACACGTAAAAATCAAAAAATGGTGGTTCGCAAGTGTTTAAAAACTAGATAGTAATTGAATATGATTGATAACAAGTTCAACTATACAATTTTTACTCTACATATAACTACAAAATCGATATAAGGGAGATAATATATTATTTTAACAAAATGATCACCTCAAGTTTATATCTGACTAGTTCCATTAATTTATATATAAAACTATTTACACATAAATGGTGTACCAGAAACAGGTGTTTAAAGGTAAAAATGAGAAATTTTTAATATACACCAGATACGAAAGGCTGACATTAGCATATCAAGGTAAGTTTACAAATTATATTAAGTATTTTAAGGGCCTCCAATAGTGTTTAATAATTTCATTTGCGGTTAAAAATGGATTAAGTTCATAGAACTATCAACTAAATAATGCTTTGGATAAATATAGCTCATGTGTTCTTTGAAATAGCCGCCCCCTTCTTATTATGTTGCTATATTGATAACGTGAAGATATCCTGTACACACAAAAGCTAACCAAAATAAAAATCAAACACCTCTAAATAGAGGACTTAAATTTTAGTATCAATAAGAATCATAAAACTTAATATGTAGTGTATAGGGTGGCACTATATCATTTAAATAAAGTAATATCAAAATGTTATGGTACAGGACAAAAATTCCCCAATCAATGCACCATTAATAAATTGTCTACATGAAGGCTCTTTGTGTAGAAAATACTGAGATTGAAATTAAAATAAAAATTATTTCAATAATTATCGTTTACTAGAAAACATACAGCACAATTTTCACTGATCACAAGGTTATAGACAAAATAGTGTCAAACGGTACGTAATTATTTACTAAATCAGACGAATAGGTAGTAATGTGTTGAGACACCTGGGAGCTCTTAATGTTTAGGATATAATAGAAGGTAGCCAATTAAACATCTGGACATCTACCAATAAATCTACAGTATAATATTGCAAGATCAAGCAAGAACTATTTAATTCAGTTTTTCTAGTTTTGACTTTACCTTCGAGCTTACTACTTCTTCTTATTTAACATTGTATTATATTTAAGATGATTTTAGCTAAACTTATTACACTACGAAGCCTAGTACCAAAACATATCAAATACTGAAAGCGTCTAACAGAAACTCCCCCCATGCTCACAACACGTCTAAAAACATGATATATGGAAAATCCAAAGGTGTGCTAAGGCAAAGTAGGTGTCAGCTGTTAAAAATACTCCTCATATAGTACATTATTACATTATATTTAATATGCTTTAGTAAAAATTACACTATACCAAAACTTCTACCAAATTTCCCTAGAGAATCTTTCCTATATGTAAACATATGTGGAACAGACATGCGTTAATCTAAAAATACATCTCAAGGGCATGCAGAGGTTAATCAAATCATTCACCCTATGAGAAAAATATCCTGTGTTAACCTGTTGTAGATAAGTAGGTAATATGATATATCTGTGGAACAGACCAAGTGTAAAATGTTTTATTTTGATTGTATTTAAGTTAATAAGACACATACATTACATCACCCTGTAGTTCAAATGTCTGGTTGAGATGAGATTTTCAAGCAGAAAACCATGAAGTCCGTGACATAAATGTAAAACATACTTTATGTGTAGGTACGAGCTAAATAAAACACTCGTAGAAAACAGGGTTAATCATTAATATTGCTGAAAACACATCTCACTGGTAAAATATAAAAATTAGTGACAATTTGTTTCAACGAACCGAATCAGACATAATTCGACATTGTACATTCCATATACCAGGCACACTTTGTGTTTTGTTTTAGTAAAAAATAATTAAATCCCATACTAACTTCACCATCGTAAGAAGTTGACAAATATGCAAGTACAGCCTGAAATGCTAAATTTCCATACATGCACATAAATTACATATCTAACTAAAAACATAAAAATTTCCTCTACTTTTAACGCAACTCCTAAATATGATAGGGTCAAGATTATTACACGGTACATATGTTTAAATCTTCAGTATATATACCGAGATGTTACAATATGCCGAAGTAAACATATTATATAAATAACTTTAAAAAAATAAGTTTTAAACGTATAAGGAACAGAGCTTCAGAACTTTCTTCTAGTAGAAATAGTCTCTGTTTTCGTTACTATCGCACAGTATTTTATTATTCACATATTCTATGTATACGAGTCAGAATCTTTAAGAATCATGTTTTGTAGTAATTTTCTACTGGTTCTTTATGGACAGCGATGTGCTGTAATCAAGTAAAATCCTTTAGAACTTTATACGCGTAATTTAAGTATCCTGAGACAAATTCTGTAATGTAACTATATGGATCATATGATATCAATTCCTCAAGCATAGCTCCAATAAATTCGCCACCTGTCTGCACCGTAGCACAACAACATTTCAACCAATTGTTCGAAATAATAGATTATTTTTAGTCTGCGAATAAACCTACCAGGTAGTCTAATTAAATATCTAACACTCATAGTCTTGGGCCGAATTTCCCAAAAACCGTTTGACGACAGAACTCAAAATTGTGACTTTAGCATGTCAAGGTAAGTTTGTGCTATAGCTCGGGATACATTTCTATTGGGTATCGAACACCCGGCGATTGGGATAATATATTAATACGGCTCGGGATAATCGACATATTAAAATACAAACTAGTGTAAACGGGGGTAAATACGAACACTGACTAGGTATAGCATAATCATTGCCTTCTATACACCAGCAAAAGAATTTGTGGGGGTTCTTTACTAAAGCTCGGGATAAATGCCTATTGAGTTTAAATACACCCGGCGATTGGGATAATGTATTAATACGGTTCGGGATAATTGACATATTAAAATATAGACTAGTATAAGCAGGGATAAATATGAACACCTTACTACAGCTTAATCATTATATTCTATACACCTGCAGCGATTGTGGTTCGATAGCCAAGTTAACTAGTTGATAAGCACCTTCTCTGTGCGCTTTTTACATATAATATCAGCTATTTTACGGTGTTTCGATCGGCTTAATATCAAAACTTTTTAACAGGTTCATAGAATATTAGCGCAGCAGGCAGATAAAAGGTATAATACAGTAATCTAACAAATATATTCTCCATAATCTAACAAATTTTACTTGAGAAATAATTTCCATGTACAGATAAGTCAGAGATTAACACCTTGTATGCTTTTATACGTTGCTTGTCTACGCTCATTCAGAACTTTAAAAGAGCCATTCAACCCCTGTTTGAATATATTCAGTCAATAATACCCATATCTTACAATATATTTATACGAGATCAGATTTTCAAGCAGAAAACCATGAAGTCCGCGACTTAAATCTAAATACATGTTATGTGTGTGAGATAAACTAAAGCACGCGTAAAAACCATTAACATGATTCAAAACGTCGCTCGCTGACATCATATACAAATTAGGGCCAACTTGTTTTCAACGGATTAAAACAGACTGTCATCGGCGTCGGCGTCGCGAACAAGTTATGACTTGTCTAGCGCGCTGTGCTCATGTTTTAGTCTTCTGCCGAAACAGAAGTCATTTGAGCACAAAAAATAGTCTTCTGCCGAAGCAGAAGTCATTTGAGCACAAAAAAGTCTATATAAGAAAACACTTTTTCTCAGCGAGGAAGTAGTGATCGATCCTTCAAGTAGTAATGTTCCAGCCTTCAGCAACTAATAGTCTTCTGCCGAAACAGAAGTCATTTGAGCACAGACGCCAACGCCAATGCTGATGAGGTTATCCCTTCCTCTTGTGTTGTAGCCAGACAGTGTGTTTTAATTGAGTTTTATTGTGTTGAGTGTCAAGTGGCAATGCATACCCGGAGTGGCAAGGCAGTAGGCACTGGGGTCGAGAGCGACGTCTCCACGTCGGCCCCCCCTCACTGCACGACGCCCCTCACAGCATCTGACCACGAAGTGCTCCGCCAACACGACGCCCTGACAAGGGGTACGGGGGTCACGCCCGACGTCTCCACGACGGTGGCCCCACACTGCACAGCAAGCAACACAGCAACCCGGCTCGGCGAGGTAAGCATGTCCTCTGATTTCTCCACAGGCACAAGTGCTACGCATGGCGTCGCGACGACGGCGCCCCACTACTGTGCGTCGCCGGGCTCCGCGCCTAGGCATAGCGAGGCAGGACTCGCCACCAACATAGGACACGACACTGGGGTCACGCATGACGTCATCACGACGGTGCCCCCTCGCTGCATGGCACGCAGCGCAGCCACCTGGCACGAAGCCCAGGCAACAAATATGGAATGGAGTAGCAACGATTCTCAGGCGATGCCCCCCTACTGCATGGAGCGCAACGCAGCATCGTGGCATGGAAACTCGGCGATGGAACAGAGATTGGGCGGTGATGATGATATGGTGATGCCCCCTCGCTGTATGGTGGACCCAACAGCATCCCGGGCCAACGACGATTCCTCGACGCTGGGAGATCGCCGCTTCGCTGGATTCGCTTCCACACATGGGGAAGCCTCCCACTCTGGCTCAGGGCTGCCCAGCGGTCAGTACACCATTGCTGCCACACCCGACTGGCCCCAACTCTTCAGCGACGCCTCGCTGACACCTCGCCGCCAGCTGGCCACCCCTCACTGCATGGTACCACCAACAGCAACCAGCCCAAGTCCAAGCACGCCGCCCAACGCACAGTACTTCGTCACGCCTACCTCGTCGGCCGGCGCCTACCACGTCACCCCGCCGTACCAGACGGCAAGACCTAGTGCTACGCCCCAAAGACAAATAGTGCTCCAAAACCAAACGACTGGAACGATCCCAGTCCCCTCTGCCGCCATAACGGACCAACCCCAACCGAGCTTGGGACTACCCAGCTATGAACAATTAGCGCAACTCCTGGCTCTGACCACTTCAAACCTAGCCTCCATTACCCGGCAGCAAGAAAATTGCCGGCCACCCATTACTGCACGTAACGAATCACAGCCGTACGCCACGGAAAGGGCTAACTTACGTGGACAAGACACATATTGCCGGTAGATACTTTTAGAAACGATTCACATCATCATAATTTCAGACCACTAAAGAAAATAGCAGAGTAGGATAAGTGTGGCACATGGTTACAAGTTTATTATTTCATTAAAGCTCACACCTAACTTTTCCATTGTAACTGTCCAGTATTTTTCTACATTTAATGCGGATAATGGTACTAATTTACAAAATATTCATTCTTGTCTGGGCTATGGAAGGAAATATACCTTATTTAATAAATGACATACAGGGTGCTCAATAATTAACACATTTCTTAAAAATATACAGGTGCATACATTTACATACACTACTTAGTAAAATTTCTACTTGGGAACTTGAGATTTCCTTCTGCACAGTCTCTTTCAATTATTCTTTTTAAACACCGCTATAGTTGTTTACTCAATAATTTCAAATAAATACTAATGTACCATACACCCCCGTCGTCTTACGAAATTGATGTATAATATAAAGTGCATATAATTCAAAATTAAAGAAGAAAATATGTTGAAACCAGGAATTGAACCTGGGACCTCTAGAGCTTCAGTCTAATGCTCTCCCACTGAGCTATTCCAACTCATATAAAAAAAAATTAATGAAAAAAATCTTATGTATGGATTAGGATTAAAACAATATATTTTAACTACTAATATTTATTAATATTTTACATTTACATATCAGATGAAATACAACACAATTTTCGCTGTTCACAAAACTTAAAAGTGATTACACAACAAACAAAAACGCGTTAAGCAGTATGTAAAAAGAGGAATTTCACAAGCATAGCAAATCAAGGCGCTGTTTCCTAATTCCAAGGCATAATCTGTTATATGTCGGGATACCTGAGAACTTTCAATGTTTGTGTTAAAGTTCGTGGACACATAAAAAAACAACTCGTACAAAATGTTTTTGCTTCATCTTCAAGTAAAGCAATACTGAAGTAATGTTGAATTAGACACACATAATCGCGGGCCCAGTTCTGCACAAATTGCAAACTATTAACTTCATACTGCTTTTGCATTTTGGATTCACTGTTTAGTTCTAGCTCGTCGGAAAGAAAGTCAATCATATCAGCATCAGCCATTCTCTATTCTCTGAACTCAAGCAGAAATACCAATGCTTTATAATGATTTCAAGGATATTTTTTATTAATCTTAAATGGGGGGTGAATGGATATTTTCATAGCACCAGATAACACCGGGTGCGATCGAGGCACCAGTTCTTAATTTGTTTGAGATAAATATCTTGCTTTAACCACCCCCAGTATGTTCCGATTACCCCTTTCTCTTTGCTCTTCTTCGGCGGTCTTGGTGTGGTGTTTGTTGTTTTTCGAGGCTGTCTCGCATCCTTCGGAGAACTTCTCGTGCATTCTTTGTATATGAGCTTTCAGGTTGTCTTGTCTTCTAAATGTATTATTACACAAATCACAGTCAAAAAAGGAGATTTTTTGTGAATATTGGCATGGCGACTTAGACCACTATACCATGAGAATGTTTTGCCACAATCGCCGCAAGTATACATGTTACTGTACACCAACATATAATGTATCTATAGCGTCGTGTGTCCTTATGTCCCCATATCCTTCTACCCTTATATCCCTGTATATATCCCGCTCGCATGTTCGTTAGGTTAGATTAGACAGGATGGTATAGGATGGTAGGTTTTATACCTGTATAAATCCCGCTCGCATGTTCGTTAGGTTAGATTAGACAGAATGGTATAGGATGGTAGGTACAGGTTAGACAGGATGGTATAGGATGGTAGGTTTTATACTTGTATATATCCCGCTTTTATCCCTATATACCCTTTTATACTCTGTTACCATCCTGTCTAACCTAACGAACATGCGAGCGGGATATATACAGGTATAAAACCTACCATCCTATACCATCCTGTCTAACCTGTACCTACCATCCTATACCATTCTGTCAAATCTAACCTAATGAACATGCGAGCGGGATATATACAGGTATAAAACCTACCATCCTGTCTAACCTGTATCTACCATCCTATACCATCCTGTCTAATCTAACCTAACGAACATGCGAGCGGGATATATACAGGTATAAAACCTACCATTCCTACCCAACCTACCAATAATTGAAAGAGACTGTGCAGAAGGAAATCTCAAGTTCCCAAGTAGAAATTTTACTAAGTAGTGTATGTAAATGTATGCACCTGTATATTTTTAAGAAATGTGTTAATTATTGAGCACTCTGTATGTCATTTATTAAATAAGGTATATTTCCTTCCATAGCCCAGACAAGAATGAATATTCTGTAAATTAGTACCATTATCCGCATTAAATGTAGAAAAATACTGGACAGTTACAATGGAAAAGTTAGGTGTGAGCTTTAATGAAATAATAAACTTGTAACCATGTGCCACACTTATCCTACGCTGCTATTTTCTTTAGTGATCTGAAATTATGATAATGTGAATCGTTTCTTAAAGTATCTACCGGCGATATGTGTCTGTTTTAATCCGTTGAAAACAAGTTGGCCCTAATTTTTATATGATGTCAGCGAGCGACGTCTTGAATCATGTTAATGGTTTTTACGCGTGCTTTAGTTTATCTCACACACATAACATGTATTTAGATTTAAGTCGTGGACTTCATGGTTTTCTGCTTGAAAATCTGATCTCGTATAAATATATTGTAAGATATGGGTATTATTGACTGAATATATTCAAACGGGGGTTGAATGGCTCTTTTAAAGTTCTGAATGAGCGTGGACAAGCAACGTATAAAAGCATACAAGGTGTTAATCTCTGACTTATCTGGAAAACATGGAAATTATTTCTCAAGTAAAATTTGTTAGATTATGGAGAATATATTTGTTAGATTACTGTATTATACCTTTTATCTGCCTGCTGCGCTAATATTCTATGAACCTGTTAAAAAGCTTTGATATTAAGCCGATCGAAACACCGTAAAATAGCTGATATTATATGTAAAAAGCGCACAGAGAAGGTGCTTATCAACTAGTTAACTTGGCTATCGAACCACAATCGCTGCAGGTGTATAGAATATAATGATTAAGCTGTAGTAAGGTGTTCATATTTATCCCTGCTTATACTAGTCTATATTTTAATATGTCAATTATCCCGAACCGTATTAATACATTATCCCAATCGCCGGGTGTATTTAAACTCAATAGGCATTTATCCCGAGCTTTAGTAAAGAACTCCCACAAATTCTTTTGCTGGTGTATAGAAGGCAATGATTATGCTATACCTAGTAATTGTT
Organism: Stenurella melanura; assembly: GCA_963583905.1. Lineage (NCBI taxonomy): Eukaryota > Metazoa > Arthropoda > Insecta > Coleoptera > Cerambycidae > Stenurella > Stenurella melanura. Next base: position 60,960,035 of record OY757316.1, on the reverse strand, counting down.
TGTATTTACCCCCGTTTACACTAGTTTGTATTTTAATATGTCGATTATCCCGAGCCGTATTAATATATTATCCCAATCGCCGGGTGTTCGATACCCAATAGAAATGTATCCCGAGCTATAGCACAAACTTACCTTGACATGCTAAAGTCACAATTTTGAGTTCTGTCGTCAAACGGTTTTTGGGAAATTCGGCCCAAGACTATGAGTGTTAGATATTTAATTAGACTACCTGGTAGGTTTATTCGCAGACAAAAAATAATCTATTATCTCGAACAATTGGTTGAAATGTTGTTGTGCTACGGTGCAGACAGGTGGCGAATTTATTGGAGCTATGCTTGAGGAATTGATATCATACGATCCATATAGTTACATTACAGAATTTGTCTCAGGATACTTAAATTACGCGTATAAAGTTCTAAAGGATTTTACTTGATTACAGCACATCGCTGTCCATAAAGAACCAGTAGAAAATTACTACAAAACATGATTCTTAAAGATTCTGACTCGTATACTTAGAATATGTGAATAATAAAATACTGTGCGATAGTAACGAAAACAGAGACTATTTCTACTAAAAGAAAGTTCTGAAGGTCTGTTCCTTATACGTTTAAAACTTAAGTTACTTATATAATATGTTTACTTCGGCATATTGTAACATCTCGGTATATATACTGAAGATTTAAACCTATGTACCGTGTAATAATCTTGACCCTATCATATTTAGGAGTTGCGTTAAAAGTAGAGAAAATTTTTATGTTTTTAGTTAGATATGTAATTTATGTGCATGTATGGAAATTTAGCATTTCAGGCTGTACTTGCATATTTGTCAACTTCTTACGATGGTGAAGTTAGTATGGGATTTAATTATTTTTTACTAAAACAAAACACAAAGTGTGCCTGGTATATGGAATGTACAATGTCGAATTATGTCTGATTCGGTTCGTTGAAACAAATTGTCACTAATTTTTATATTTTACCAGTGAGCTGTGTTTTCAGCAATATTAATGATTAACCCTGTTTTCTACGAGTGTTTTATTTAGCTCGTACCTACACATAAAGTATGTTTTACATTTATGTCACGAACTTCATGGTTTTCTGCTTGAAAATCTGATCTCAACCAGACATTTGAACTACAGGGTGATGTAATGTATGTGTCTTATTAACTTAAATACAATCAAAATAAAACATTTTACACTTGGTCTGTTCCACAGATATATCATATTACCTACTTATCTACAACAGGTTAACACAGGATATTTTTCTCATAGGGTGAATGATTTGGTTAACCTCTGCATGCCCTTGAGATGTATTTTTAGATTAACGCATGTCTGTTCCACATATGTTTACATATAGGAAAGATTCGCTAGGGAAATTTGGTAGAAGTTTTGGTATAGTGTAATTTTTTCTAAAGCATATTAAATATAATGTAATAATGTACTATATGGGGAGTATTTTTAACAGCTGACACCTGCTTTGCCTTAGCACACCTTTGGATTTTCCATATATCATGTTTTTAGATGTGTTGTGAACATGGGGGGAGTTTCTGTTAGACGCTTTCAGTATTTGATATGTTTTGGTACTAGGCTTCGTAGTGTAATAAGTTTAACTAAAATCATCTTAAATATAATACAATGTTAAATAAGAAGAAGTAATAAGCTCGAAGGTAAAGTCAAAACTAGAAAAACTGTGAATTAAATAGTTCTTGCTTGATCTCGCAATATTATACTGTAGATTTATTGGTAGATGTCCAGATGTTTAATTGGCTACCTTCGATTATATCCTAAACATTAAGAGCTCCCAGGTGTCTCAACACATTACTACCTATTCGTCTGATTTAGTAAATAATTACGTACCGTTTGACACTATTTTGTCTATAACCTTGTGATCAGTGAAAATTGTGCTGTATGTTTTCTAATAAACGATAATTATTCAAATAATTTTTATTTTAATTTCAATCTCCGTATTTTCTACACAAAGAGCCTTCATGTAGACAATTTATTAATGGTGCATTGATTGGGGAATTTTTGTCCTGTACCATAACATTTTGATATTAGTTTATTTAAATGATATAGTGCTCTATTAATTTGAGAATTTTTTAACCACCCTATACACTACATATTAAGTTTTATGATTCTTATTGATACTAAAATTTAAGTCCTCTATTTAGAGGTGTTTGATTTTTATTTTGGTTAGCTTTTGTGTGTACAGGATATCTTCACGTTATCAATATAGCAACATAATAAGAAGGGGGCGGCTATTTCAAAGAACACATGAGCTATATTTATCCAAAGCATTATTTAGTGGATAGTTCTATGAACTTAATCCATTTTTAACCGCAAATAACTATTGGAGGCCCTTAAAATACTTAATATAATTTGTAAACTTACCTTGATATGCTAATGTCAGCCTTTCGTATTTGGTGTATATTAAAAGTTTCTCATTTTTACCTTTAAACACCTGTTTCTGGTACACCATTTATGTGTAAATAGTTTTATATATAAATTAATGGAACTAGTCAGATATAAACTTGAGGTGATCATTTTGTTAAAATAATATATTATCTCCCTTATATCGATTTTGTAGTTATATGTAGAGTAAAAATTGTATAGTTGAACTTGTTATCAATCATATTCAATTACTATCTAGTTTTTAAACACTTGCGAACCACCATTTTTTGATTTTTACGTGTTGTCCTTGCCCTGGTCTGAGAATCTCAATTTGTTAAAAACATTCACTATTTTTTAAAGATCGATAGAAGCCCACAAATTTTATTAGTAGGAATCTGTCTGGTTCCTTGGGATTTGTAGATTTTTACTTCCCTCGCATACCGAAGGGAAGTATTGTATTCGAGAAAAAATCACCCTCCGAGATTTTTTCGGATTCTGACGTTTCAGAACACGTAGATTCCGAAAATATAGGTTTTCAATTCCGTCAGTCTGTCTGTCTGTCTGTCTGTCGGTCTGTCTGTCTGTCTGTCTGTCTGTTGGTGCATTTACTAAAAAACTACTTGACGGAGAGCAGTCAAATTTGGTAGGTAGTTAACCCTACTGTCAGCGAAGAACTGGTAGAATTTTCACTGAAAAATATACAGGGTGGACCGTCTAAACGGAATAAATAATGAAAAAAATTTTTTTTTGCTCAAATTTAAAATTTCCACGTTTCATGACGCGCTAAACCTATTTCAGAAAAAAAAAAAATTTGAAAATTTTTTCAAACATTTTTGAAAAAATTTTTACCAAGATGAAAAAAATTTGTTTTTGCTCAAATTTAAAATTTCTACGTTTCATGACACGCTTAACCTATTTCAGGAAAAAAAATTTTGAAAATTTTTTTCACCAATATTTTTGAAAAAATTTTTACTACTAAAATGAATTTTTTTTTCTTTCTTCAAATTTAAAATTTTCACGTTTCATGGCATTCTAAGCCTGATTAAAAAAAAAAGTTTTTTGAAATTTTATCACTAAGATAGAATTTTTCTTTCTTTGTTCGGATTTTAACTATCCACGTTTCCATGACATTCTAAAACTATTCAAACAAATTTAAAAATGTTTTTGAAGAATTTTTTAAAAAATTTGAAAACATTTTTAATCCATTTATGTATCACTACTATAGAACAGACGAAAAAATTTGTTTTGCTCAAATTTAAAATTTCCACGTTTCATGATATTCCAAACCAATTTCGGAAAAAAAAAATTTGCAACATTTTGTTACCAGTTTGGAAAAAAATTTAACACCAGAATGCTCAAATTTAAATGACATTCTAAACCTAGGTATTTCAGAAAAAAAATTTTGAAAATTTTTTTCACCAACATTTTTCAAAAAGTTTTTACCACTAAAATAGATCGAATTTTTTTTTATTTGCTCAAATTTAAAATTTTCACGTTTCATAGCATTCTAAACCTATTTTAAAAATACATCATTTTTAATTTTTAAACTTTTTTTAGCACTACTATAGAACAGAAGGAAACTTTCCTTTTTGCTCTAATTTAAAATTTCTACCTTTGACATTTTAAACCTATTTCAGAAGAAAAAAATTTGAAAATTATTTTACCATCTTTTGAAAAATTTTTAAAAAATTAAATTTTTTAACCACCACTATACTTCCACTCCATTACGTGAATGTTGGATTGAAAATGTGACAGATGGCAATAACATCTGGCATATGCACCTATTATACTTTTATTGAAAAATGTACAGGGTGGTCATCCCAAGAAATAATTCAGTCATGGTGGACATTTGTAAAGGTATTTGCGCAAGCCTACCATATGTGGCACCTGCTATTTAGTATTGAACTTTTGCTGTTGGATGAGCAATCTGTATATTTTTTTGACCAAAACTTATCAAGTTTTCTTTGTAATAATAGCAATAACTCTACTCCGATTATTATTCTCAATGGCATTTCGTAATTATTATTTTATTAGAGAGACTGCCATGAACGAGGGAAGTTCTGTGTAAATACCTTTACCGATTTTTTCACAATTGATTTGGTTTGCGCTATCACTGAAATATGTTGCTTTTTGCATGTCAACTTCTTTATGAATAAGCGGCTATCATAGTTTATCAAATTACGAAGAACACGGGTATGAAACATTCCATTTGTTAAAAACATTCACTATCCCTGGAAAATCCTATGAAAACTGTAGTACTGTGACACCCGCACATAACTAACGTTTTTGCATTGAAAAATAGATGTTGTTATGGTCCGTATAATAAATTCTAAACTCTATTTCATTGACGCACCCACCAATGATTTTTAACTTGGTAAGCTGTCTCAGCATATCATATATCAACTTTTGTTTATTTGTTGTAAGTGTGTGAACTTTTGTTCCCACACATATTTTCTCTCAAGTCGCTAATCTCAATTTTTTATACGCCATATATTAATTGCCCTGTTTGTTAATTCTTGAAATGAATTTGCTTTATTCCCCGTGCCTAGTTAGTTTTTAAATTCAAGTTTCATGTATTCTACAATGTACAGGGTGTGTTTTGTTTGACCAGGATTATTACCTATATTAATGCGACTGTTTGACGTTGTCTATTGAGGAAGTATTATTTTAAAGGCTGAAAATAGATCCTACTTTACGTTTTCATGTATTATATTACTTTCAACTCACGTGTTGCTTCCTAGCACAACATATGACTGCGTTTTTCTGTTTGACGTTGTGTATTATTTACAGAGCTAAAAATAGACTTATCGTGTGGGCCGAAAATATTATTTTAAATTTTCATTAGGGCTAATACGTATCTCCTATGCTTTTCAGGAATCCTTGAATGTCGGTTTTCCTAGTAATAGGTACTCTGCGCGATGATTCTTTGCACCTGAGCACATATGCGGTGTTTTTCTGTTTGACGTTGTGTATTATTTACAGAGCTAAAAATAGATTTATCGTGTCAGTACTTTTTAAATTTTTCACTAACACTAAATAGCGTCCTTCAGGTGTTTTTGTATTAACCCTACTTGTCCACAGACGAGGTTTTGGTATTATTAAATTTAATCCAGTGACGTGTTCTTTCTAACAGACATATGATGAAATATTATTACTGAAAGCTGGTGTGTACGTATTATTTACAAATACTAAAAATAGATTCTAATGCCCCTTGCGAATTGCTTGCCATCAAGAAACGATAACCTATATACAGACAGCGTCCTTCGTGCATTCTTGAATGCATGTTTTCATCAATAATGCGAACTATTTTCCGCTAGAATATATTGTTTTTATCATTAAGACAGATAATTTTCCTATACACAAGCATTCAAGTATTCTTGAATGCACATTTTCCTAGTAGTCCAGTGATGTATCTGCTCTGACCCACCTCAACGATTCTTTTCTGTCTGGCCTCGCGTATTATTTACAAAGCGAAAACTATATTATATGCTTTGTCCCTCACGAATATTATTTTAAATTTATCTGATACGTATTTCCTATATACAGGTAATAACCCTCAAGGAAATCTTGAATGCATGTTTTCCAAGTAGTTCCGTGATGTATCTGACCTGACCTACCTCAACGATTTTTACAGCACATAAGCTCACGCGTATAATTTACAAGCGTCATATACCTACTTACTTCTGGTATCTAAGCTGTGTTTTTTTTTAATTTAACACCCTGTATATCTTTAATCATATTACTGATAGAATTATTTTTAATAAATTGTACTAAACATTCCTATAAATTCCTTCGGTAAATTGTGGTATAGATAAAAGTATAAACATTAAGTGATAGACGTGAAGACATAACTATTTCTACCGCATGAACATGTCCTAACAAGTTAGTGACACGGATATAGGCTGAATGATCTGCCTGACCTCTCCGTGCTCTTGATGCGTATTTTTAGATTTGCATCACACATATCATATTACTTGCCTGTCTATGAAGGCTATCTGTCTCCGTATGCGGAAGAAAAAGCCGCGGAAAAAAAAGCCGCGGAATAAAAATCCTGGAAAAAAAAGCCGACGGAAGAAAACGCCGCGGAAAAAAAAGCCGACGGAAAAAAAAGCCGCGGAAGAAAAAGATGCTTTACAGAAAACAGAGAACATGAGTCTAGGAAAAAAAAGCCTTGGAAAAAAAAGCCGCAGAAAGAAAATCCGCGAATTGTAAATACGATAACTTCTGTTAGACTTAAAATTTGTGTTTCAAATTTGAGGCATGTATAAAATAGCATAGCAGAATACTCCCTATTGAAATTGAGTAATATCGGCCATACAGGGCGATCTTCAGGGGTGTGCAAATTGTCAATAGGTATTTATATATAATTATGTTTTATTATAACTTTATAGGCAACTGTTACCAAGGTTTTTGATTAAGCAGACAAAAGTACATAGATGTACAAGATATCAAAACAAAATATACAGGATGTTTCTAAGATTTGAAAGAGTTTTCCATAGATTAGAAAATAGATAAAAAATCGCTGTCTTAGGAATTACTACTTCCACATCCAGATTTCCCATCCAAGTCTCTTTAAAGGAAAACATCTTGATACTATATTTGCACTCTAGGATGTGAAGATAATTGGTCATAGAATTTTAATAATATATTTGATGCAGATATGTCATAAAAAAATTAGGGTGCTGCCGAATCTATATTTAAGCTCTGCATAATCCATATTCGGATGCTGCCGAACACCAAAGTGACTTCCGGGAGTTACCGAATCCATATTTCGGGCGCTGTCGAATTCCAACGTAATTTCCGGGCGCCGTCGAATACCAAGGCAATTTTCGGGCACTCCCGAATGGCAAGATGACTTCCGGGCGCTACCGAATCTACATTCGGGCGCTGCCAAATCTGCATTCGGGCGCTGCACAATGGTCCAGAAAAAGGTATAAAATTTTCTAAAGCTCTCATTTATTTGCAACTGATTGGGATAATTTTTTTTAAATATTCGTGATTAAATTACGAAGGGATCTGTCATCGCTGATTTTTTAAATATGCAAACCTGAAAACGGTTCATATGTCTAAATGGCCAGGTTTTATAAAAGTCTTACAGATTTTTTTTTAACAATTTACATACATCATGCCACTCGGGGGTTTTCGAGATCGCTGATAACGAATCTGATATCCAAATTGTCGTGAATCAACCTGCAAGATGGCGGAATCAATATGACGGCTATAAAATGCTAAGAAATGATAAGAAATATATTTTCGTTAATTTTAATACTAACAAGTTTCAAATATTACTGATTAGTATTTTTAAATACAAATTGTTTCAATTTTAAGTTCTAGTAAGAAATTCAAGATGGCGGATCCAAAATGAAAATCAAAGAATTATTTAAATGCGTTATTCTAATAGTTCGTAACACCAGCGATGTCATAAACGCCGACATAGACAATTTTTAGAATAATTTTTTAATTATTGTCAATATTGTTTTACTACTTACCTCAAACGAAAGTAGTCGATTGTTTACCTGGCTCACCATTACAAGTCCGTTATCTGCATTTCGTTCATTTTTAATATTGCCGGTAGCATAGCCGTAGGTAGGTTAAATTATAATTATTTACTTTTATTGAATCATTTGTGGAGTTGTTCATTAAATTAACATTATGTATTATAAATAAATATCCCATTATAAATTAATAATTTACATCATGTCTATCAATTAATATAAAAAAGTAACACGATATTTACAATAGTTAGAGAGTTATTCTAAAAATTGTCGGTCAGCGCTTATGACATCGCTGGTGTTATGAAATATTAGAATAATGCATTTAAATAATTATTTGATGTCCATAATTTGGATCCCCCACCTTGAATTTCTTACTGGAACTTAAAACTGATACAATTTGTATTTAAAAATAGTAATCAGTAATATTTGAAACTTGTTAGTACTAACTTTAATGAAAAATATATATTTTTTTAACATTTCTTAGCATTTTTATAGCCGCCATATTGATTCCGCCATCTTGTAGGTAGGTTCACGACAATTTGGATGTCAGATTCATTATCAGCGATCTCGAAAATCTCCGAGTAGCAAGATTTATGAAAATTGGTTAAAAAAAAATTCTGTAAAATTTTTAAAAAACATTTAGGCACATTAATTGTCTTCAGATTTGCATATTTCAAAAATCGGTCATGACAGATCTCTTCGTGATTTAAACACAAAAAATTATCTTAATCGGTTGGAAAATAAAAGTTCTAGACAATTTTGAACGAAAAAACTTTTTTTTGGCCCACTGTGCGCTGCCGAATCTCTATTCGGGCACAGCTGAATCCAGTATGGAACCCTACTCGCCAGGATACATTTTCATTGTAAGATCTAACCCCTAAATATAATATATACTAACTGACATACAAAGCAAGTTAAATAAAAGCTTTTTAAAAGTTTCTGGACTCTTATTAGCTTGTTTTTCTTATTACTAAAACCTAAATCTAAAACCGGTAATATTGCTCATAGAGAAAAAAATCATATCGCTGTGCTGGTAATCGAATTCTGAACAACTTTCAAAATGTTCTTCCGTCTGTCTGTCCGCCTGTTTGTCTGTTCGTCCGTCACATTTCTTGTAAGCACGATAGAAGTCCGATCATTGTGTTGTAATTTGGACAGTAGGTTGGTGTTAGCCAGAGGAAGAACCCTATTGTTTTTGAACAAAATGGATCAATAAATAAAAACGTTATTAATTTTAAAAAAATATATATTTCTTCATATTTTGTAATTCAACAAAGAATGTCTAAAACTAATATTATTTACAAAAAAACTGCGAAGAGTATCTATAGAATGTGCAACAATTATATCAAAAGTGCAGTAAATTAGCGAAGAGTATTATTATAATGGTTAGCTTGTTTTCCCTTATTTACTCCTACTTATCCCCAACCCTTTATCCCCACCATCTCAACATATAATCTAGTTCCAGATCTCGTTATAATACATTAGAATACCAAATTTCAAGTCAATATCTTAAACCATTCCAGAGAAAACGTGCCAAAAAAGTTATAGACGACTGGCCGACGTTTCATGACATTCTAAATCGAATTTGAAGCTCTATAAGATCTCTATTTGTAACTTTTATATTTTATCACACCTTCCCTTGTATTTTGGGTTTTGACAATTTTGTAGCTAGAAGAAAATAACATTGCACCAGAAAAAAAATATGATCAACAAGAAATGTAGAGAAATCCAGAAAACTGTTGATTATATGACAAAACTTAACCAAAGCGTATTTTAACACCGGAGAAAGATGAGCATTTAAAAAAAATCATTCCGTTCAAGATACGAGCAAATAATTATTTACAGACAGTGGGCGCTCGACCCTAAATAATTTGTCCCCATCTGCCAGCGTATATAATTTTTATTCACAACTGTATATAAAATTTCTCCTTGTATTGTAAGCATATTATTAAATGTCTTCTAAGAGATTGATAAAATATATGAAAGAAACTTAAAAACAACTAAAAGCGTTAAACGCGGGAATATATTGTAGAAGTTGTTTCGATAGCCCTTGGGCAATATGAATATTGTTATTATATCGTCATCGTCAAACTTTTTCATTTGATACTCATGTCAAGGGGATTGTGAAGAAAAGGTAATCTTCCATATTGGGTTTAGAATGACGTCACATAGTTTTTCGTATTTTACTCGTCAAACCCCTTCATTTGATACCCATGTCAAGGGAATTGTGAAGAGAAGGTAATCCGCCATCTTAGGTCGTTCGAAATCTTGGGTTTAAAGTGACGTCACATAGTTTATCGTATTTTACTCGTCAATCCCCTTAATTTGATACCCATGTCAAGGCGGTTACGAAGAAAACGTAATCCGCCATTTTGAGGCGTCCGCCATATTGGATTTAGAATGATGTCACATAATTTACCGTATTTTGCACGTCAAACCCTTTCATTTGATACCCATATCAAGAGGGTTGCGAACAAAAATGTAATCCGGTATCTTATGGCTTCCGCCATATTGGATTTAGAACGAAAATAGATACAATATATCAATGTTTTTACTTTTTAGTTTCCCATCTACCTCATTTTTTATTCAAACGCCATAATTTAGTTTACTCTTGCATTTCGTGATCCGCCATTTTATGCCGGCGCCATATTGGACTGAGAATGACGTTACACAGCTTATTGAATTATACTTTATATACCCTTTCATTTGATACCCATGTCGAGGAGGTTGTAAAAAGATAGGTGATCCGCCATTTTATACCGGCGCCATATTGGACTTAGAGTGGCGTTACACAGCTTATTGTATTCTACTTTATATACCCTTTCAATTGATACCCGATGTCGAGGGGGTTGTGAAAAATTAGGTGATCCGCCATTTTATGACGCCACCATATTGGATTTAGAATGACGTTACACAGCTTATTGTATTCTACTTTATATACCCTTTCATTTGATACCCATGTCGAGGAGGTTGTAAAAAGATAGGTGATCCGCCATTTTATGCCGGCGCCATATTGGACTGAGAATGATGTTACACAGCTTATTGTATTATACTTTATATACTCTTTCATTTGATACCCATGTCGAGGAGGTTGTAAAAAGATAGGTGATCCGCCATTTTATACCGGCGCCATATTGGACTTAGAGTGGCGTTACACAGCTCATTGTATTCTACTTTATATACCCTTTCATTTGATACCCATGTCGAGGGGGTTGTGAAAAGTTAGGTGATCCGCCATTTTATGCCGGCGCCATATTGGATTTAGAATGACGTTACACAACTTATTGTATTCTACTTTATATACCCTTTCATTTGATATCCATGTCGAGGGGGTTGTAAAAAATAGGAGATCCGCCATTTTGTGCCGGCCGCCATATTGGATAAGGAATGGCGTTACACAGCTTATTGTATTTTACTTTATATATCCTTTCGTTTGATACCCATATCGAGGGGGTTGTCAAGAAAAAGGTAATCCGCCATTTTGTGGTGGTCGCCATATTGGATCTATCATAGTATCGAATATATTATATTGTATTTTTTCCAGAACCAAAGTTGTGTGCAAAATTTCAGTATGATTGGATATCAGGAAGTGGTCAAAAATTCGATCACCAGATTTGACCATCCATAGCTACATGTAATTATTGTAGGATAATTTATCACCACCATTATTATATTGATTCATATTCATTCTTTATTGGCACTCTTACATACAAAGTAATTATATAACACGTTAATGTCAATGTCAGAATTTCAGCCCACTCGGTACCGTCGCAGATTCACTTCATTTCGGATTTTTCTTCCGCGGATTTTTTTACCGCGGCTTTTTTTTCCGTTTACAGGACGGGGTTCATTTAGATAATTGATAGGTTTTTGTGTTCATATGTTATATGTAAAGTAGCTTTTTTATCCGCGGCTTTTTTTTCCTCGGCTTTTTATTCCTTCGGATTTTTTTTCCAGGATTTTTATTCCGCGGCTTTTTTTTCCGCGGCTTTTTCTTCCTAGATTCATCTGTCTCACGCGTATCTACTACAGGTGAATACTCTGTTAACCTCTTCTTACCCTTGATGTGTATTTTTAGATTTGCATCACACATATCATATTACTTGCCTGTCTATGCAGGCTATCTGTCTCACGCGTATCTACTACAGGTGAATACTCTGTTAACCTCTTCTTGCCCTTGATGTGTATTTTTAGATTTACATTTGTTTCACATATGACTTTTATGTCTATTTTTAGATTTTGCATTTTTGACCCATATCGTATATATATTACCTGTTAGTAATAATAAACCAGATATATTTACGTGCCTCGTGCTAGACTTTTTATAATTATAATTTCCCCTACCCATAATATTATTTCCGGGAGCGCTCGGCATGATTCGTTTTCATGACCCTACCTGAGCGCCTTCCTTTTCATAGCCTCACCTCAGCTATTTTCCTTTTCGTAGCCCTCCCTCAGACGGCCTGACAGTTGTTGTGTCGCATAGAGGGGGGGCATTAACTACTAACTACTCTCGTTAAATAAATACATTTTACAGCTTCAACTTAGAACGAATGCACTATTCATTTCATGGGTTTAGTTCATTTAATTTACATATTTGTCAGATATTTTAAACAATAAAAAATAATAAAAATTGTTTCAGTGTAAGTTATCAGATATCTCGGTAGATAATAAATTTTTATGTCTCCAACTGTGATGTCGTGTAGGGTTCATCAAATTACTTCGAATATCATTTAATAAATAAATATTACAGCCCTAACTTAAAACTAATGCACTATTCATTTGCATATTTATTAGACATTTCAAGCAATAAAAACAGTAAAAGTTGCTTTAGTTTAAGTTATCTCGGTAGATAATACATTCTTATGACTCCAACTTTCGTTTCATGTAGGGCCCACGAACAGAATAATAAATAAGCCCCATTAACGATCGTATGCACTAAACATCTGATACAAATATCTGCAATTAAGTAATCTGCAACTAATCTAATAACATATAGAGTAAAAAAAGTGGCATCTCATTTGATAATTTGCGCAATAAATCATTCACCTGTTATCTACTACCGTGACGTATTCAGCTGTGACGTCACCCTCCGCAGGGAAGAGGTGTTACAGTCGGCCAAAACCCTCTACTAACGTCGCACAGCAGCTCACCACGCTGGACGCCTTTCATGACAGGAGCGTCGCCCCACAACCAACCACGCCGGCCCCCCTTCATGACAGGAACGTCGCACTGCAGCTCACCACGTTGGACCCCCTTCATGACAGGAGCGTGGCACCGCAACCAACCACGCTGGCCCCCCCTTCATGACAGGAACGTCGCACCGCAGCCAACCACGTTGGACCCCTTTCTCGTCAGGAGCGTCGCACCACAACCAACCACGTTGGCCCCCATTCATGACAGAGACGTCGCACCGCAGCCAGCCACTATGGTCCCCCTTCATGCAGGGTACGTCACGAAGCAGCTCACCGCCCGGGCCTCCTTTCAGGCCGGGTACGTCTCGCCATACCCTGGCACCCACCAAGAAAAACACGACTCCCAGCAGCCAGGGACCTCAAGACCAACGCACCAGTCTACAAATATCATCACTACCACGGCCCCCTACGCTGTAGGGCAATCTTCACCACAACCGGCCACTATGGCCCCCATTCATGCAGGAAACGTCTGGCAGCCGCCAACCACGATGGTCCCACTTCATACACAGAACGTCTCGCAGCCGAAAGCCAATCAAACAGACTTTTTCAGTGGACAGTTGACGCTGTAAAGAAAAATGGTTTTGATATTTCACATTTAAGACCTTAGTCCTAATATACCTCTAGGTGGAAATGTATCCGTTTTTCTACGCTTTGCAACTCCAGTTGTGGTGCAGCCACTGCGTATATGTCTTATTAGTGCATCTTTGCGAGAAAATGTTACATCACAAACCGGACACTTCAAGGACATTCTATCGAATGAACAAAACTAGCAATAATGTCAATTTATAAACACAAAAAAAACTTCCCGAGCTCTCTATTTAAAGAACATTCTTCGCTTTTAACCCAGCAAGGACCGTGTGGAGGTGATAGTCGATACCTTGCCTGGAAATGGAGGGGGGTATGGTTATCTGGTTAGTTAGTGGAGAATGTTAATGAGTGCGATTTATCTATTTACAGTGCAGACGGAGCCTGACCTAACCGTTCGTTCATTTCTTTGATGGCATCTTCCAGGCGTTTTTTTTTTTCATTTTCGTAATACTCACAGACTTCGTTGGAACCTTCACCAACCAAATACCTAGCGTTTAACACTGATTTTTTGGAAATACCATAACACATCGTTAAAAAATTGATTCTGCCCTTTATATATTCGATGTTTTGCTTACAGTCTGTGACGTCATGCCTGATGTTATTAGGCACTGCAGCTTGAGCCTCGACAGCAATGATATCCCTAACAAACTCATCATCCAAATCAGATAATTCGTCAGCATCTTGACTAGTTGGCACAGTGGGTTTGCTAGTTTTCGTTATAGTAGTCAAGGGTTCAGCTGCAATTGGTTTACCAACGAAGTCATCATCACAAACCAGCAAATCATCTTTAACATTATCACAATTAATTAATGACCAGTTCTGCTTTTTAAAACTATCATTGTCTTCCGCCCAACTGCTAGGTAAATCAGTATCGCCCTGCACCGTATTAGCAGATTCCAGTGGTGGTGACAGTATGTGTAGACTGTTATGCATGGAGGTATGGGTAATTTGCAATGGAGAATTCAAATTTTGAAAAGTTATGGAGGTAGTAAAAATTTCGTCGCGAAAAGTTGCAATATTACAAGACTCATCCTGAAGGGAAACATTTAAAAATTCTGGTCAAAAGATAAATCTCCTAAATCAGATTCTAATTTTTCACTATCCGGAAAAACACACCTCTGACCCTCCTCAAACGAATTATCGCTCAATGTAATACATCCATTTTCATTCATAAAGTCTTCACAAAACGATGACGAATTTTGTAATTCTAAATTAGTTTCAACTGGAAAATTTATATTTAAGGCTACAAATAAAATACTGTTCGCGGGTCGTATTACGGTATTATCATGAATAATTGTAGTATTACAGTGAGTGGGTAATGTGACATTACTGATATCAGGCATATTGAGATACCTTGGAGCAGGTAAGTTAACATTACTCGGCCCAGATCAGTTAATATGTACCGCATCACTAATGGTGTCTACGTAAGACTTGCCTTTACCACAATTACATTGTGAGTCAGGTCAAGACAGAACGATTTTCGACTTAGATTGTCTAGATCTACTTACATCATGTTTCGTTGATGAGGGCACACCATGTTTATTTATTATTTTACTTGCACTACCTATACCAACATTACGACACTTTTTACAGTACTGATACAACCACCGTTCATTGTCACAATCTCTACATACACCACGAGTAAACTTCATGTCAAGTCTGGAGAAGAATGGTCTCCCGAAGTCAGAGCCAAGGGTAATACCAGTTCTTCGAGGTCAGTCGCTGACGCATGCTCAGTTAGTAGCCTTCACTTTTCAATGTTGTGAAGTCAGGAATATCATCACTCCCCACTCCAGTAAGGGGGGGGGGGTATATGTGTGCTGCTTGAAACTCAATGTAACAGTTAGTGACAGAATCCCCACCAACATAATTTATAATAGTGGGGGACATGGAGCAGTCATTGTTGGATGCTTAGTTACTACCCTTCTCTTTTCAAGGTTATGTGGTGAGGAATATCTGCACTCCCTACTCCAGAGGTGGGGGAAAGGAGGGGGTTACAAGGATACACGAATCCCAATATAATAGTAACTTGCGCGCGCGCAGTCCGCATCCCCACCAACATAATATTAAGGGGGGATAATTTATGCACATGCGCTAGTTGTGAGCAGTGCTATGCTCAGACCTTCAACTTTCATTTTCGTTCGCGTCGTCATTCGAGTAAGTTGTGTTAAAAATGTGTGAAGTGGTAGTGATTGCCGAGGCTGACTCCACTACATCACCGGCACCATCACCTCCACGTAGTCCATCGGCATGAAGTGTAGACACTGTGCCATGGGGTGACGAGGATATTGTGGAGCCGGACTCCACCACTGGACCAGAGGGTCCAAATTTATCCGATGGTAAGAATTATTATACTTTGATTTTTTTTATTTTACTTGTTTCCTTTACTTAGATTCCTCCGTAGACAATGAAGAAATACCCTACCCAATAATATGGGGACGAGGGATAGGTTTACCAGCTGATTTTGATGATCCTGATTCGGACGCATCACGGGGAGGAGGAGAACCATCAGATGGTAAGTAATATTATTTAATAATTGTTTAATTACTAATTGTATATTTACTTATAGAGGACATTGGAATCGCATGGTACAGGAGGAGGAGGAGAGGGAAGAAGCTTCCACAGATGAAGGCGATTTTTTTTTAAATTATTTTTTTCTAATAAATCTTCTCTTACAGATATGGAATAGGTGTATAATAATTTAAGTAGTTTTAAGGTATATGCAATTGTTAGTATTAGTTTGTAAATAAATAAATATGTAAATAAATATGTGCAACTAATCCTTCTAAAAAAATATTTGTATTAGTTGGTAAGAAATAAAAAATTGATATGCTACATAATTTATAATTGTAATTAATATAAACATGTTTCTTGAATGAATCATCAAAAATAAGAAAACATTTTTGGACTTTAAAACATAATAACGTCATTTCTCTTCGTTACTGTCCAAATTTCTATTTCTGTCTTCTATTATTACTTCCCTCGCATACCGAAGGGAAGTATTGTATTCGAGAAAAAAACCCTCCGAGATTTTTTCGGATTCTGACGTTTCAGAATACGCAGATTACGAAAATATAGGTTTTTCAATTCCGTCTGTCTGTCTGTCTGTCTGCCTGCCTGTCTGTCTGTTTGTCTGTCTGTCTGTCTGTCTGTCTGTTGGTGCATTTACTAAAAAACTACTTGACGGAGAGCAGTCAAATTTGGCAGGTAGTTGACGCCACTGTCAGCGCAAAACTGGTAGAAATTTCACTGGAAAATATACAGGGTGGACCGTCTAAATGGAATAAATAGTGAAAACAATTCTTTTTCGCTCAAATTTAAAATTTCCACGTTTCATGACGCGCTAATCCTATTTCGGGAAAAAAAAATTTCGAAAATTTTGTTCACCATTTTTGAAAAAATTTTTACCAAGATAAAAAAAATTTTTTTTGCTCAAATTTAAAATGTCTACGTTTCATGGCATTCTAAAACTATTTAAAAAAATATATAATTTTTTTTTACCATTTTTGAAAAATTTTTTTCTACTAAAATGATAATTTTTTTTTCTTCAAATTTAAAATTTGCACGTTTCATGGCATTCTAAACCTGATTCAGAAAAAAAAATTTGGAAAGTTTTTTAAAATTTTTTTTTACCAACATTTTTGAAATTTTTTTTACCACTAAAATAGATGGATTTTTTTAATTTCTTCAAATTTAAAATTTCCACGTTTGATAGCGTTCTAAATCTATTTAAAAGAAAAATTAGAAATTTTGTTTACTATTTTTAAAAAAATTTACCACTAAGATAGAATTTTTTTCTTTGTTCAGATTTAAACTATCCACGTTTCCATGGCATTCTAAAACTATTCAAACAAATTTAAAAATGTTTGAAAAATTTTTAGAAAAATTTGAAAACATTTTTAATCTATTTATCACTACTATAGAATAGACGAAAAATTTGGTTTGCTCAAATGTAAAATTTCCACGTTTCATGACATTCCAAACCAATTTCGGAAAAAAAATTTTGCAACATTTTGTTACCAGTTTGGAAAAAAAATTAACACTAGAATAGATGGAAACTTTTTTTACTCAAATTTAAAAGTTTCACGTTCCATGACATTTTAAACCTATTTAAAAAAAAATGTGTAATTTTTAAATCTTAAACTTCTTTTACCACTATTATAGAATAGACGGAAACTTTCCTTTTTGCTCAAATTTAAAATGTCTACGTTTGACATTTTAAACAGATTTCAGAAGAAAAAATTTAAAATTTTTTTTTTAACATTTAAAACAAATTAAAATAAAAATGAAATTTTTTAACCACCACTATACTTCCACTCCATTACGCGAATGTTGGATTGATGTGACGGATGGCAATAATATCTGACATATACACCTATTATACTTTTATTGAAAAATGTACAGGGTGGTCATCCCAAGAAATAATTCAGTCATGGTGGACATTTGTAAAGGTATTTGCGCAAGCCTGCCATATGTGGCACCTGTTTATTAGTATTGAGCTTTTGCTGTTGGATGAGCAAACTGTATATTTTTTTGACCAAAACTTATCAAGTTTTCTTTGTAATAATAGCAATAACTATATTCCGATTATTATTCTCAATGTTATTTCGTAATTATTAATTTTTTAGAGTGACCGCCATGCACAAATAACGAGGGAAGTTCTGTGTAAAGACCTTTACCGATTTTTTTTTCTGTCATTCTTATTTTGTGATTTATTCGATCTAAAGACTTATTTTCGTTGCTGGTTGGACAAATGGGAAGTAGTCCCTTGGGCTTGCGTAGAGGAAAAACTTTCTACCTATTGTTTTTATAGTATTCATAATATTATTTACTAGTCTTGCCGAAAGGCATTCTCGTGGTCTAGTATATATTGTCTAATTGTGGTTTAAGTCCATGTATGTCAGAGGAAAATTGTTCGGAGAAAATTATTTTTTGGATGACAATTTGGTCTCTGTTAAACAGTGAGTTAGTTTCTCTTTCGTCTATTCATTGGGGTTGAGTCTTTGCCTGGACCAGCAATATCATCTTTTCTTGTTAAAAGCTTGTGTTCACGTAGCTTTCGGTTATCAACGCTTTAGAACTCCTTATATCCTATTCTCGGTTAAGTACCTGATCTTACGTAATATTCTTTCCTTGATATTTGTTGTTTAATACACTTGGTTATTATTATCCTAATTAGTAGGATATTTTATATACCATCAGGGAACTTGCTTCGGAATGGGGGTGAGCAGGTTTCGATCGGGCTGTCTTAAAGGACAGGGCGTTAAGGAGGGTCTAACGGGTATCTAGGTAAGGAGGCTTGTTAGGCAGGAGTGGCCTAGGTCGCCTGACGTTCTTAATAGTGGCAAGTCTGCCTCCACGTTTTCACCTCAGCCCTTAACGTACCGTTCGGCCGGCGCACTGTTCACCGCACCTGAAGCGAGAGTATTCCCAAACGATGGTCCTTTTTGTCATCTAGTCGTGTTTTTTTTACGTCTAGTTTTAGCCGCTTGGAGCTATATCCAATACCCATTAACAGTCTAGATTCTGTTAATTAGGCAGTACTTTTTTTTAACTAACTGTATCGTGGTTTAGATGTTCTTATGTCTACACCAATTTTAGCACTGGCAGCCGCTATAACGCTGCTCAGGCATTTCACCACAATGCCTGTGGAGACTGATTCTTTGAGGTCCTCTCCTAAATCATTTCATCTTTTCTTTCCTATCATTATCTTTCTCGTTTTACACTGGGGGAAGCATTATCTCTTCTGGGTGAGGTTCTTCAGGAGTTTCCGTGTTCTGTCTAGCGATACTCCTTATCGAGGCTTTTCATGCTACTTGACTTAGAGCAGAATGGGTGTAAGTCAAACTGCCTCTCATCCTATTCATATTGTTTTGACTACACGTGGACTCTTGATGACTAACCTCGGAGGTGGTGATGGTTATGACTTTGTCAAGTAATAAAACGAATTTTCTTGTGGTTTCTTGTATAGTTACCTATTATACAAGTTTTACTTCTTATTCCTTCTTTTATAATACGTTTTAAACCTCGTGTTAATTGCAAGTGTGATAGTCTTAGGGCGAACTATTACTGGGCATTTTAAGCTCTGTTTCTTTATCAACTTTCAGTTTCGTGTAACTTAGAAAAAAAATTCTTGAAAGAGGGGGATTTGTGACGTTAAATTAGATTCCGCCCATATATTTGTATGTGGGAATGTAAACTTACAAATGAGTGAGGCTACGATTGTTTTTTAATGTTGCCGTTGGTACCTGAGGAAAAAAAGATATGAATTTTCTTCTTTTCTTTTGTTGATAGCAAGGAGACCAGATAAAATAATGTGTATTCATATTTGTCGATGGCTAAGTAAGAATACTCCTAGAACCTTAATGTTTACTATGTGATTTTTAGTCATTATAACTTAGGTCCATTGTTTTGTTATGTCTGGGGTGTTATTACAACTTCATTTAAGGTGTTACTGTTAGAAGGAAATTTCGTTGGTTAACCTAAAAATGATAAAGACAAAAATTTAGTAATCGCTACGGGCATATATTTTATGACTTCTTGTAATTGTTCAACCTAATGTTATTTGCTCTCACCTGTAGTGGAGAATTTCTCATTTAATTAAACAAATAAGGTTGTAAACATTCGAATTTACCTCTCCTTGGTCAGCTGTCATATTTAAGAGTTAGGGAATAACGTGTTACCAACATTTGGTTCTAAATGAAACATTACTAAAGTCATGAAATCGTGGTTTTATTTATTTTATTGTTATATGGTCCAATAATGGGTTATGTGTATCTTAGTTTCTATTCTAAGGAGAGTTTTAATCATTCTATGGCTGGAACTAATTTTCTGTTACTTATCAATTTCTAGGGTATTTTCCTATTAGGTGTTGAATTGTGATTGGTCGTTAGAACAGAAAAAAACAGGTGTTTAGGAAAAAAACGGTTGGTTTCGAAAACCGGCGTGCTCTTGCTTTCTTTATTGAGTCGTCAAGCCGTTTAGTCAAGATTTTTATAATTGCTTGTAGAAGAAACCCCAACTTAATTACGGGGGATTATACTATAAAATTCTTACATTTTGAAGGCCTGATTTGTGTGTAGCTGTTTGAAGCCAAATTTTACTATAGAGGACTTCTCAATAGGCAATAAATACGACATTGTTGAATATCTGTTTGTGCCCTGACGATTTTGAGGGCAATTTGGATAATCTGGATAATTTGGATAATTTTGGTAATTTGAGATAATCTGGAAAATCTGGAAATTTAAGTACCGAAGTAG
Source organism: Stenurella melanura (assembly GCA_963583905.1). Classification (NCBI taxonomy): domain Eukaryota; kingdom Metazoa; phylum Arthropoda; class Insecta; order Coleoptera; family Cerambycidae; genus Stenurella; species Stenurella melanura. Next base: position 60,939,111 of record OY757316.1, on the reverse strand, counting down.
TACTAAGTTACATAAAATTGTGAAGCTGATAAGCTGTGGATGTCAATGTAGTTTTTATCTACTTGGAAATTGGTGAATCGATTGTTGGGAGGTCCCGCGAAGCCATTTTCTGAAGTCGTCGTTTTGGTATGGTCACCTAGTCACATGTCACAGTTGAGACACGTGGTTTCTGGTTATGACGTCACATGAATTTAAATGTTGATCAGATACTGAAGCTGAGGTGTACATGAGGTTTTTGCAGTAACAACAGCATAGTAACCCGTAATAACAGATTTTGCTCAGCGCTGGATACTGGATGAGTACCTTTTTTTTCTAATGTTACCAAGATAACTAAAAGTTATATGTGTATTAATACTCTGCCGTCATAATTTTAATCTTATCTCTATATATATGGTATTTATCGTTAAATATTTTCATTAGTTACTCAATTAAGGATATGTGAAAATAAGACTGCGCAGTTAACATCTTATTTACAGGTATTTTTTTTGGTTGTATCATTAGTTTATAAGGTATATCAATCTTTTTTATTTACGTTGTTTATTGGCAGCGTCAATATAGAACAACATATTTTAATTTAACCTAACTATGAATCATTGACAGTACATCGTTAGAGATCGTTAGTAAATTGTCAGTATATTTTTAACAATTCATTTTACAGAATATCAGTGATCAACCAATAGTTTTTATAAAAAAGTAGAATATTTGTATTTGTAAGTTATTGGTATAATAGTATTACTGATCGTAGATCTAGCGAATAAGATTCTTTTTTTAATTTCCTGTTGATAATATTCATAAAACTGAGCCGATTTGTACTTTATTAATTGTATTTTGTTTGTAAATTAAATAATTATTTTAAATAGATTTCTATTGTTTTGACTTAAATTAAATTTTAACACAGTTTTTGGTAGTTTTTTTGATAATCGGTGAGCCATACTCAATCTAAGGGGGCTGGAATTTATAGGAAATTACCTGGCGCTCATGTCAACTTATGGCAAAATTGAAATCGTTAAAAATAAACGATCTTCACCTCTGAGAGTCTCGTGATAGAGCTAGCCGGCCTTAAGATTTAAGAACTAATTGTAATTTAGAGTCAAGTTTCACTTTGTATTTCTTAATTTAGATTTAACCCGTAACATGCTACATAACAAGTTGTTATAATTTTGATTTAAAAAATTATAATGTTTCTTATATCCAAGAGAAAAAAAAACAACTTTTTTTAACAAATCATCGAAAATAAGAAAAAAAAAAGTGGACTTAAAAAAACCTTTCCCAACGACCAGCAGCCCCATCCCAACCGCACCCTCCCGCTCCCACCGAAAAAAAAAAAAAAAAAAACGTATTTCACCTACAAGACAACCACCTATCGCTACTACACTTCTTCTGCTAACTATTCTATTCCACATTTCTTAATGAAATCTTAGTGGAAATCTGGAAAATTGATTTATCCTTTCTTATTTTACATTTAATTTTACTTAACGTTTACTACATTGTTGGTTCTAAAATATATTATTACAATTCACTTAATTATTTCGTTCTAATGTAAATTTATGATAAGAAAATGATCGGAAAACACTTACAGAAAAGAACAGATTGTTTTTTCTTTTCTTAATTTACATTTAAAACTACATCAATCTGTATGATTGAAAAAAATGGGTCGTCACCATAAGTATTTTAGAAACTACTTCAAAATGGTAATATTTCGGTTTTCTTTTTTTAACATAATTAAAATAAAAAAATTCCAGTAGGTATATTGAGAAATTGAACATTATTAATTAATTTTTTTTTTATTACTATCGCTATTGCAACAACTTATACATGCACTAGTCAAGCACATAATATACAGGTTTTGTCCACAGCGTCGGCATTTTATATTGCGATTATGATTTCCCCTAATCGTCTGATTATGGTAATTAATATGCATTTTGTAACCTTCCTCTCCACCAACGTAGCAGCTACAACACAGCCGATGTATTTGATTTTGAATAACTGCTAACACGTATGGTGCGTTGACACAAAATACTAAATCATGCAAATTCTTTGTAAATTCTTGGGAACCCATCTTCACACACCGATAATTACCAACGACTTGATGATCGAAATCGAACTGCTGATCTTCTTCTATTCCACTATCACCTCCTTCATCTGACTCCATGTCTGAGTCACTACTGTCAATATCTTCTTCTATCTGCGCCATTATAATTTTAATTAATTACTCAACAAACTTGAATGATGTATTAAATATTTTACTTCAGCTTTATAGAAATGATTCGAGTTGTCAAGGTGAGGTTGCAAGGCTAAAAGTAACAACCTCGGCTTAATGGTCACCAATGTCAAGGTTAGGAGTGGGGGGATGGTGATCCAGAAACCCCTATTATTCTCCACTTAAAGTAATGAAAATATTCTGCAATAATATATTTACAATGAGGGCAATATTCACTTATCAAATAAGAGTGTATTTCAGATATTCATAGGAAATATAATATCAAATTTATTTAATTTATTTAATTTTCAATATAGTCGATAAAAAATGAACAAATCTAATTTTTTAAAGTAGCTTTTAAAATAAAAAGTCCCTAAAAATTCACGATTGCTAATAATAAAAGGCAACAGTAAGTTTCAGTTTTTTATTCAAACTTATATTACAAGTAAATACTCAAGTAAATACAAGACATTATTCGATGGAAATAATAAATATGATTTCTGCACTATCTGATTTTAAATAAAGTATTTTCTAAAAATAATAAAAGTTTACCAATCTGGTACAGATATTAATAAAAAAGTACTATAAATATTATTATACTTAAAACTATGAGAATATAAAATTGTCAGTTTTCTTAGAACACCTAGCAAATGTTGATCTGTGAATATTACAAGTAAATACTTAAATATTACTTATTATATTTAAAATTATGAGAATGTACAAAACACGATTGGTTTTCTTAGAACATCTAGCAGATGTTGATCCGTAAGGAGACATAGCTACCGTCATTTTACTGGGATGCGAAATCATCATACCAGAGTCTACAGCTCTTGCAAATGAACTCTCCTTCATAGTATTTAAATGGAATTTTTCTTTGATTAACTGCGCATACAAGCAATTCTTACTATATTTCAAATGATCTTTAATTGCCATGTCACCAATTATCCATCTATGAATTTCTACTTTGCACCAGAAACATCGCACAATGTCACTTTCACCTGTATAGTAAAACCCTGCTAATGCAAGCTCGGCAGGGCGTAAAACACCAGTCCATATATCGAATGACAGTAAATGTTCATCAAATGTATTATATGAGAGATAACTATATATGCCTGAAAAATCTTCAAGGCACATTGCTTCTGTTAGAAGATAATTTATTTTGTATACGGGGTACTTGGGCCATACAGTAATAAGAAGAAAAATACGTACCTATATATAATATATTAACGGTTAATTAATCAAGAAGCTTGATATTTTTGTGTGAGGAAGTTCTCTTGTTGGAGAAAGTGATCACGTTGGAGAGAGTGGAGGTATATACTAAACCTGATGGATGCTTAGCAGCGTACATTTATTTCAGTGAGGATTCTAGAACACCTCCCACCACAATTTATCCCAATTAGAGCATTTATTTATCAATGAGAGAACTAGAACACCTCCTACCATAAAACCCCCACCACACTACCCTCCTTCATTAATTTATCGATGAGAGAACTAGAACGCCCTACCACAAAACCCCCTACGACCCTCCCTCCTCATTTATTTATTAATGAGAGAACTAGAACCCCCTACCACAAAACCCCCCACCACACCACCACCATTTACCAATCTCCGATTGGTGGGGGTGGTGTGGTGGGGGGTTTTGTGGTAAGGGGTTCTAGTTCTCTCATTCTTTACCTACTCGGCTGGTATCTGCGCTGCCCTGTCCGCTTTTGTAACTGTAGTAGTTGCTCCGGCTTACCGCTCCGTTTTAGTAAACTCGTACCCTGCTTATAACCGCCCTCTTGCTCCGTTCACCGTCACCCCGCTGTGCTTCCGTAGTTACTAAACCCGTAGTTAACCGTAGTAGTTATAGGCCAGTTATAGGTTAGTTAGCATTGTACATAATAGGAATAATAAATATCTGTATGTAGGATCGGAACTGTGCCTTTTATTTGGTGTGTGTGAAGTCTACTATCCCTAGACCCCTGGACGGACCGTGTCTCCTCTGACGCTATCCCAGCCCTACTGCAACAGTCTGTCAAGAGGCTAGTGTGGGTCCTTTACACCACAAGAAAAGTTGTAAAGGTGGCGCCCGAGCTTACCGTAACCGCACAGAGCTCGACTGCCAAAGTGACGCCCCTTCACTCAAGCGACGAGTGAACGAAACGTCACATACATTTGGCGGCCTAGCAGGGACCGTAAATAGGGAAAGTAGTTTAGACTTCACATTCGGCAGTCACCAAAACCAACCGAATTCTCCGAACAGACACTTATAGGCGTATTAGGTGTCATTTTCGACTAAACCGAACACGAGAAAACGATTCCGACTACTGCCAAACCGCTCCGACCGCACTCGAGGGCGTTATTTTTTCTAACCATAGGCAGTTTCTGTGGAGTTGACACACGAGGAGGCTGTACTTTTAGCAAAAACCCAAACTCCGACCGTGCACTTCTGAAGTCCGCCGAAGGTACCCGAACACACAAAATATAGTGTGGGGTGTCGTTTTCAGGGTAATCAGACCCAAGGAATCGAATGGTGACATTTGGAACCGGACTCGACCAACCGTTCCGCGGAAAAGGCTGCTACAGCCGAAGTACGGATCGAAATTAAGTGGGACCCATACTAGGTGATAAATAGCACCACGTTACACCTTCTGCACTGACTTTCACTGACCGCCCGGACTGTGCCCGGAATACCTGCCGACTCCGGAGACTGGAGCTACTAGACAAGTGACCCCTCATTTAGCAGTAACTCAAGGACGCTGAATCGATTGCCGTTGGTTTCATCGCGGTCCGACCGCCCGTTCCGGAAAAAAGTGTACCCTGGAGAAAGAGAAAGCCGAAACCTGTTAAAACCGATAGGAATCAATTGTCCGCATCACAAGACATCTTCCAGACCGAGCTTCACCTGATTTTGTCCGGAGTCCTAGAAACTCCGGAGACCAAAAGAGATATAGCGTGTGACCCCTCTTGTATTAGTAAATCGAGTACGCAGAACCCAAAGGATCTACTCTCGACCCAATATATCAAGCCGTTTAGGAGTTAATAGAGGACACTTGATACTGGGCCACCGTAGTGAACAGACCTCTGTGGGATATCGCGCAGACTGTTCATTGACAGCCATTGACTACTGTTACCGTTCCCCACACTTCATATTGAGCTACCGTTGTGAAAGGATTCCTCTGAGATACCACTCAGAATGCTCATTGTTATCTGTTACTGCTTACCGACTGTTACCGTTTACTACCACCTCGTGGTAGAAGAAACCACGAAAGATGTCAATTGAAGAAGATCGAAAAGATGTGAACGTAGAACCGACTGAAGATACCGCAACCACCGAAGGAATAGAGAACCACCTCAGCTGGATATACAGGCTGAGAAAAGATCAGCTGGATTCCGAACTAGGGAAATTTCGTCTAGACCTTTCAGGCATTATGGATGAGAAGAAGCGACGCCTAGTAAAATTCGTTAAAGATGGCTGTACTTCTCATTTACCGCAAGACGCCAGACCAGTCTTTCCGGTACCACCGCTGTTAACAGTTCCGCCTCTAACGATACCGTCTACTGTACCGTCTTCGTCCGCTCAAACAGTAAACAGGACGTTGGAACCACTGAACATCCGTAAATGGGGTATCCAGTTCAACGGAAAGGGAGACCCCGCTGCCTTTCATATACTGAAATTCGTCCAGCACAAATGTTACCTGTACTACCAGAATTATTACAGGGACTGGCCTTACTTTGGTACCGAAACAACCTCTTTCACTGGAGAACCTGGGAAGATTTTATCACCGAATTTCGCATCTTTTATTTCCCTGTGAACTATTAGGAGGAGATAGAAGCGCAAATCAGCCGCCCTCTACAGCAACCAGATGAACCTGCAGGTACATACCTGACCGACCTCCAAACACTCATCCGCCGGCATGGAAATCTTACTCCGTAACAGGAAGTCCGGTGGCTTTACCGAAACTTCCCGATTATAGACAGTACATTCCGAGCCACGGGCTAACCAATGTATCCGCTTTGATCCCTGCGATCAAAGAATTTGAGACTGCGTCAGGGAGTACAACAAGTCTACCGTCCTAATAACCACCCGCCACGCTTGACCGTAACCCGACCAGCAGCACATCTTAAACAATCACCATCCAAACCGGATAATCCACAGTCGCCACCACCGCGATTGGAGCACCATATGACCGGAAATAATCACCAGGATTCACGAAGGTCGATGGACCCATCTCCACCTGTGATCCGAGAGACAAACCACGTAGACAGGCCATCAACCTCCGCAGGCACCGCTCCCATAAACGGAGGCACTATCTGCTGGAGATGTGGAAGAACCGGACATTTCCGCAGCCAATGCCGTTTCCCACCGAAGTTATTTTGTTTCCGTTGTGGGCGACCTGGCACCATGACAAGAGATTGCTCATGTCCCAGGTTGGGAAACTAGCCAGGAGTTGTACCGCTCCGAGGCCGGTGCAGCTCCGTACTACTGCCACCTCGGCAGATACCGTCGCCAAAGATTACCGACCACACATCCAGGTGACCATGTATGGCCACCCCTTTTCCGCGTTATTCGACACTGGAGTCGTCCGATCCTACGTAGGAAACCGTGTGAAGGACTTATGCCACCAATTAAAAATACCGTCCGTCCACATAAGTGCCCCGTCTGCCCAGCTAGCCGATGGGAAATTTATAACAATCGACGAGTCCTACGACTTAGAGTTTGTAATAGCCGAAACTCCATTCTTCGAGATATTGTTATATTTTCCGAATTTATCGTCAGACATTGTACTAGGAATGGATATCCTACGTACACAGTACTTTACGATCCACCCACCTACGACAGCCGTTTACCTAAATAACCGCCCCGTTTCAACTTCACTTCCGAACAGTCCATTGGGAGGGACAGCTGTCGCTCTTTCACAGAGGAAGGAGACAAAACTTCAAGAGTTCTTAGATACCGAGCTGCCCAGTTTTCAGGACATATCTGGAACCACGAAATTAACCCAACACCAGATCCGGCTTTCACAACCGGAGTCGATTAAGCAACGAATACCGTCCGCAGAACCCAAGTATGCAGGAAGTCATCAACAAGGAAGTAGACGAAATATTGGCCAACGATATTATAGAACCATCTAATAGTCCATGGAGTTCACCGGTAGTTATCGTCCATAAAAAGGATGGGAAATCCAGATTTTGCATAGATTTTCGGAAGGTGAACGAAGTCACCGAGAAGGATGCTTATCCGTTACCTTACATCAACGCCATCCTAGACAAACTCCGTAAGGCTCGGTACATCTCAAGTACTGATCTGAAACAAAAATTACTGGCAGATACCGCTTTCTGAAGAAAGCAAGCCGATTGCCGCGTTTACCGTACCGGGAAGGGGTCTGTTTCATTTCCAGGTGATGCCTGATTTCCGGATTCTACTCCTGCCACCTTCCAACGTCGACTAGACCGCATAATCGGGCCCGACATGGAACCTTATGCATTCGCCTACCTCGACGACATTATCGTTCTAGGTGAAACTTTCGAGGGCCATCTACAGAATCTACGAGAAGCATTCCGACGGTTAAGGATTGCAAACTTGCAACTTAACCCCGAGAAGTGTCAGTTCTGTAGTAAGTCACTAAAGTACTTAGGGCATGTAGTAACCTCAGAAGGAATACAGACCGACCCAAACAAAGTGGAGGCAATTGAGAAATTCTCCACTCCCCGGAACGTCCGGGACGTCCGCCGATTCCTTGGTGTTGCCTCCTGGTACCGACGCTTTGTACCAACCTTCTCCAAAATTGTGACTCCGCCGACCCGATTATTAAAGAAAAACCACCGTTTCAAGTGTACCGACGAACAAGAACAGGCTTTCACAAGCAACTAAAGACCTGTCTCACCGAAGCCCCAGTACTAACATGTCCTGACTTCGAAAAACCGTTTACTCTCCAGACCAATGCATGCGACCAAGGCCTTGGTGTGGCTCTGACCCGCGAAATTGAAGGTCATGACAGAGTCATAGCCTACGCCAGCCGAGAAGAACTACTCCGTAACGGAACGGGAGTGCTTGGCAATCGTCTCGGGAATCGAGAAGATGAGGCCATACCTAGAAGGATACCGTTTCACTGTACTAACCGACCAAAAATCCTTGCGATAGTTACACTCGCGTCCACAAGGGTCCGACCGGCTGCTTAGCTAGATGGAGCATATTCCTACAACAATACGACTTCGAAATTAAGTACTGCAAAGGAGCCTTGAATCGAGTAGCCGGCGCGCTATCCCGCCAACCGCTGAAAAGGCTCCTCCCTGAATCTGAAACCAACGAACTATGTGCCCTGAACGAAGCACCAAACTGTCCTTGGTACCGATGGAAGAAATCCGAGGTCGAGAAAAACTCAGAAGCATTTCCGGACTACTGTGTACGTGATGATCGACTGTTCCGTCATTTTTGGGATTCCAGCGATCTAAGGGAATCGGACTTGTCCGACCCGTGGAAACTATGTGTTCCTACACCGCTCCGCCGCACCGCCATGCAAGAGAACCATGATGCTCCGTCCGCTGGACATATGGGTATCGCTAAAACTATTGCACGCATCGCACAGAAGTAATATTGGCCAGGGATGTTCCTTGACATCGCCAGATACGAACGGAGCTACATGCAATTGTTACAACAAAAAAAAATGAAAAATGAAAATATGAAAAATGGAAGAAATGAAAAATGAAAGAAAGTATGAAATATGAAAGTTATAATAGAATGAAAAGTTACATAATACAAACGTTAAAAAAAAATGGGCGAAAATTTCGAAGTATGATTAATTTTGTAATTAATAAAATTGTTTAAAAGAATAATTAAATAAAAAATTTGAATCGACTAATTTGGTCAACAAAAGGGCAAAACTTGTAACAAAAATTTATTTTTGAGTGCGCCAACTCAATGGCCCTCATCCACGAATCGGCCCACTGCTCGACTAGCTCCAGCTGGGGTGGGTTTCCTTGAGTTTTGAGGTTGGTGGTCAGCTCACACACAGTACATGACAGAAAACACGATGTAGAAAAATATAAATTTAATTAAGTAATCTTGGAGTACACAAAAATCAGTATAACCTAGTATTATATAAGGCGGTCACTTAGAATACTAATAGTAATGTAATAAATAATTACTAATAATAATGTGTAAGATATACACGGGCGGTACATATAAAATATGTCTATATATATACATATATATATGCCTACAAAAATAATTATGACACGACTATTATACCTACATACATATGTACACAAATTTAAGGAAAAGGAAGAAAATAACTCATCTGTATCCAGCGGTGGTAGCGTAGACAAGGATAAATAACAATTGCAGATAACTTAAGATCCGTTGGAGGCTATACTATTGTGGTTGGTGGTCTGGTGGTACGAGGGGGACAGCTGCAATTTATCCACTGGAAGACAAAGACCTTCCTGATCACTGCAACTGCAACGTCTAGTCTCCGGAATAGAACGGATTCTTCCGGGGGAAGAAAGAGTATCACCAAACCCAAGTGTAGTGAATATTACGGGGTAGACGAGCCAATAATGTTAACAAAAACCTAAATAAGAACCCTGTAAAGGAGGAAAAATATCCCTATGATAAAAAAGCAAAATAAAACAGTTACATCACTTACGCATAGATTGCGGTTCCTCTGAACATCGTTAAGTTGGTGCTTTATTGGTTCCAGAGATGGACATATACTACTGTAAGGGAGAAGAGCTCAAATAAGAAACACGAAAGGGAAAGTAAAAAAGACGTTAACTTACCGGGGTGGATTTTAAGCAACAAATCCGACACTGTCGATAGTTGGGTTCGTACACACAAAACAAAAAAGAAATCACAACAACGAGACCCAACGGGTACTCCAAGGAAAAATCCCAAAATAAAACTGGACGTTAAGAGACACAACGTCAATCCTTGAGAGCAACCAGCTTTAAACTAACTCCTCAAAATGGCTCTTCGGAAATTGAGACCTTCAAAGGAACCTCCTAGAGCAACCAAAAATTGGATAGATATATCTATTACTCTCAGTCGAGTATGCGTGGTCGGGTAACTAGATTGAATATCGAATGGGCGGACGGACATCTATGCCTCACTTTAAGCGAATTGACCATGTACTTCGCACTGACGAGTACGTTTAAGTCTTCCTGGTCGTATTATTGGCATGCATATTGATCCGCAATAATGACTTCGATGTACGTACTTTTATATGATCGATAACAAGCAATTCAATTGGAGAAATAATTTCTATTGAAATTTTTCCCCGTAGCAATCCCCCCTTTTCCTCAAAAAAAAAGGAAAAAAAAACTATATACACACATGCATCTACCTATCTCGTTTTCTTTTCTCTCCTAAACGTATTAGTCAGAACCTACTCCTCTTCAGAGTCCGTCGGGGTGAATGACGTGTCCGGCTTTAAATCTTTTACGTGCCAAGTTCCCGAACACTTCCCGGTTTCGGTTTTATGGTTATACGCATATGGAGATATCTTCTTGGATATTATGAACGGACCAAGAAATTTTGGGGACAACTTAGAAGTAATATATTTGGCCTTATCCGACTTGGCATAATTTTTCCGCCAAACTCGATCGCCGATATTGTATTGCACAGGTCGTCTGCGTAAGTTGTATCTTTTGGCGCCTATTCGTTGAGCATTTCGTAATCGCGCTTTGACATCATTAAATACCTTCCCCAAAATTTCTGATCTGCTGTTTGGACTCGGTTTATTTTCTTCGGTGTTGGGGTCGTTGACAATATTAGGTGGGATGTGATCGGACCCGTTCAATTTCATCTCGCGTCCAAAATTGATGAAATAAGGAGTAAAACCGGTACTTTCGTTTATTCCTGAGCGCATCGCACACGCAACCTTTGGAAGTACCGCATCCCAATTCCGATGGTTTTCTCCAACAAAGGATGATATCATCGTTTTTAAAGTGCCATGTTGTCGCTCACAAGCATTCGCTTGATGGTGATAAAATGGTGTGGTGAGGTGTTGAATATTATAACATTGCATAAGTGCTTTAAATCCCTTGCTCACGAACTGCTTTCCATTATCAGTTTGTAATAATCTGGAGACACCAAACATCAAAAACACATGATCCTTCAACAACTTGACAATTTTAGGGGTGGTGACCGCAGGCAAAGGGAAGAATAAACAAAACTTCGAGAAGTAATCCTGGACACTAAGGATGTACATATTACCGCTTGTAGATCTAGGCAATGGCCCTACTACATCAACGGATACAAATTCCCAAGGCCTCGATATTTCTGGACGCCCAACAATATGTCCGGCAGGTGCCTTATGTTCTGGTTTTTGTGCCAAACATACCTGACATTTACGGATATATGTAGCAATGTCTGACTCCATTTTAGGCCAGAAAAATTTACGAGTTATACGATAAAAGGTTTTGTGAATGCCCGCATGGCCAGATACAGCATTGTCGTGATAGGAAGATATGGTTCCCGTTCGGTATATCTTTGGTACAACCACTTTCCAGTCAAAAAGGGGGTCATCTAACCCAGGATAAATATTACGACATCTTTTAAAAATATTGGTGCCATCAGTACGCCACAGAGGATATTTTAGGGGGTAACGCTCTATTTGCTTTAGCATCTTCGAGTACCATACATCTTCGTGATTCGGGAAGGTCCAAACTTGATCATTTACTTCATGTATCACCGGTACTGTTCGAGATAATGCATCGGGCACAACATTTTACTTACCGCGCCGGTGTACTACTTCGAAGTCATACTGCTGTAAGCGGACACTCCATCGCGCAAGCCGCCCTGATGGGTCCTTTAGGTTATGAAGCCAAAGGAGCGCGAGGTGGTCAGTTACCACGGTAAAGCGGGTCGCTTCAACATAAGGCCTCAGTTTTTCTATGGCCCACAAAACCTCAAGACATTCCTTCTCAGTGGTACTAAATTTCCTTTCATTCGAATTTAATGATCGACTAATAAAGCAGACGAGACGTTCGCCTTCGGGGTAGGATTGAGTTAATACTGCCCCAAGACCGTAGTCGCTCGAATCGGTCTGTATAACAAACGGCCTATCGAAATCGGGACAGCTCATAATTGGAGCAGCAATGAGGTGCTGTTTAACAGTCTCCCAAGCCGTTTTACACTCTTCTGACCAACAAAATTTTGTATGCTTCCGCAGCAAATTTGTGATTGGAGCTACGAGAGTAGAAAAATTTGGCAGGAAACGCCGGTACCATCCCGCCATTCCCAGGATTCTTCGCACTTCAGCTACATTCTTAGGATCGGGAATATCCAATATTGCCGATACCTTTTCTGGATCGACATGTAAACCGTTCCTGTCTACCACGTACCCTAGGTATCTTAATTCAGGTCTACAAAAATGACATTTATCACGCCCTACAGTAAGACCTACCTGCTTTAGGCGACGGAATACTTCTCGCAATATCTCAAGATGTTTTTCGTATGTTTGAGTGACGATGACGATGTCATCCAAATACACATATACATATGGCTCCAGGTCCAAGCCAAGGACACCATCAATGAGTCTCTGCCATCTGGCAGGAGCATTGTGTAATCCAAAAGGCATACGACAGAACTGGAATAGTCCTCGTCCCGGGACTGTGAAAGCTGTTAATGGTTTACTATCGGCTGCCATTTTTATTTGCCAATAAGCACTCTTTATATCTAAGGATGAGAGATATTTTGCGTCCCGTAGTTTATCTAGGGTACTACCCACTAACGGAAGAGGGTAAGCGTCCCTTTCTGTGACTTGATTAAGTTTTCTATAATCGACACAGAAACGATAAGTTCCGTCTTTTTTCTTCACCATCACGATGGGTGAAGCCCACGGTGAGGTGGAAGATTCTACGATACCTTGCGCTAACATCTCATCGAGTTGAGTGTTTACATGTTTTTGGAGCGCTGGGGAAATATGGTAAAAACGCTGCTTGATTGGCTCTGCTTGAGTTTTAATAGAGTGCTCCCCGTAAGTGAAGTACAGCCGAGTTTATCAGGCATATCGGAAAATAGTTCTGAAATCAAATTCGCTAAGTCTTTAGCCTGTTCAGGCGTAAGGAGAGCGTCGTCAGTTATTGTTGATATATTTGGTTCTGGTAAGTTGGAAAAACACCATGAACCGGTTCGTATGTTGGGAACAATTCCCATACTGCGCCAGAAATCTGTGCCCAAGATAATGAGATGGGGCAGACTTGGCGTTACCAACACATTTATTACTACTATTACCTTCGACACAAATTGGAATATTATAGCTGCCGATGACCGGGCACGATTGCCCATTGGCAACACTGCAATTCTAGACGCTACTAGGTAATAATGGAAGATTGAAACGCTTAAATGACTCAAAACCCTTCAAACCATGCACAGTCCTCGAGGCGCCAGAATCTAACAGGCCCAAGAAACTAACTCCGAAAATACTAATATTTAAGTATGGTCGTTCGTCGCCTGTCACACTGGCCAGTACATAATCCAAAACGATGTTTAGTTTATTCTCAGAATGAGTATTCTGGGTCTAGGTGCCTATACGTTGGTTCAAGGTTCGACCCGACCTTGAGCCAATCTGGCGTTTCCCGAACAAGTTGGACACGTACGGACCGTATGATTGGGAGTATTGCATTTATAACATCGAAGTACAAAAGGTTGAGGACAAACTTTCCTGTGATGGCCTGACTGATTAAAATGGGCTTGTTCAGCATTTTTTTTTATTTCATAAATCGAAAGTACAAGTATGAATTAATGGATCTGCAAAAAATTAGAATCTTATTCGCACGTTTAGTATCTTAAAAACTATTACAAATTTCCATCTCGCGAAAATGGGGCGTGGCCAGGCGCTACGTCACTATACGCACAAACTCCGCGATCTCAATGGACTTGATGCTCCTTACTTGTTATAATTATAAGTGTTTTCAAAGTATTGTTTGTTTTGTTTACTACTTGACAGTAGGGGAGTACAATTTGGTGAAATGTCAAAAAATTACAATTTTCTATCGCTCCTGCCGGGACGAATTTTCGATTTTGACCATGCAATTTACGATTAGAATTGATCGCCGACCTTCTCCTTTCCTTAGAGACATAGAACGAACTTTCACTCAACGTATTTATTTAGTTACCAGCGTTTAAAAATTCCACGTTTTTCGACTTTTCAGGTTAAACTTGAAAGGTCCCAGAAAGCCATTTTTCTTACATCACTTACGTATAGTGACGTCACATATGAGCGCTCGGTTTTTGCAACTAGTACCAATTTCAACTCCTTATATCTCGAGAACGGAGAAAGTTAATAATACGAAATTTTAAGTGTATAATGAGAATATCGAGTACTATATGAAAAAGTATAAAAACCATATAAAAAGAATATCATGGAACAAGCCCATTATAACATATTATAGTGTGATTCGGACGTTGAGTATTAATGATGGACGTAAGCGGTGCCTGAGATTCCACCAAGCTCGAGTTTGTGGATGTTGTTATTCGTGGTTGAACATTATTAGTACTCGGACAGTCGTCCAGTGATATTAAATCCACGTCGTCGGTATACAAGACATGAATGGGGTCCGCAGGTTGACGATTTCCCATACTCCGCTGTGTAATCATCGTACGAAACTTCTGGGTATGCGAGAAGGTATTTTCGATATGTCTAACGGCCGATGTTAAGTCTGCGATGTTTTTATACCACTTTCATGCATGACTAGTTTATTTTGAAAATAAGGGAGGAGCCTCCTTCGAATAGTACAAAGGCGATCAGATTCCGAAGGTTTATTCGACAATTGACTAAAATAATTCTCCATCACAGCGATATAGATCGCTGATTTCTCTCCGGGTGTCTGAGTACGATTACGAATGGTTTCCGTGAGGGACTCTTCGTAATCGTCTGTTAGAGAAAGTACTTTAAGATGATGAACTAAGTCATCCCAAGTAGTAAGTACTGACCTGTTCGCCCTATACCACTCTAAGGTTGATCCACTAAACAAAATTGAGGCACAGTTCAACAATTGGGGATTCAAAACTCCACTAGCAATGCGAAGCTCTTCAATGCGTTGTAAAAACCTTGTCACACACGTTTTACCATCAAAATTGACTTGCCACCTAGAAACAGTTACGAAACACGAACGAGAAGATTCCCCAACCGGTTCGCGATCTTGTGTACATACCGGATAATATACCGAGGAAGATGGTGCGTTATATAAATTCAAATTTCCCCCAAGTTATGATCCTGCTGTATGTTATTTGAGGGTGAATTCGGCCTAAATATATCTACCTGTGGTCGTGGAGATCCACTAATAGATGGAAAAGGTTCGATCAACGTTGGTAATGACCTATTCTCATTATCACGCAGTGGTGTTGTGGCATGCACAATAGGTACTTGAGACATAGGAGGCAGCAGTGGGGGTACAGGACTTTGAATGTCACCACTCTCAAATCTCACACGGCTCGCCTCGGGTTGATTTACGTTCGCAGTTGCATTAGCCGCTATTATTTGAGACACCGAAAGGTTATTATGAACCGGGGGTTGATGTATCACCTCTGGGAGCAAATCAATTGGTGCATCCATCAACGATACGTTATTATGAAGCATTGATGGAGAGTTATCTTTATCTTTTTGATTTATAATATCTTCTCGCTTGGACATCAAGTTTGCACATTGCGAAATTAATTGACTCTTATAAGGCATTGCTTTTGAATCCGTAATATGATTAAGTCTATTTGTAACATGTATAATACGCGTCTGAATACGGCTATGTTCATTTGCAGAATTTTCATCATCAAAATTGTGTACGAGTAACGTTAACTCATTTATTTTAATTCGGCATGTTTCTAACTCTTCATCTACCTCCAAAATAGGGATCGCCGAAAATGAACCACCTAGTTTTTCTATTTTTAAAAGGCCACGCAACCGCGACCGCTTTTCCTGAGCCGTACCGTCATCAGGCGCATTGCGTATTCTTAATTCATATGAAAGTTCATCACCTAACAATCGGTTCACCTCCATTACTACTTATGTTCACTCGTAACTAACTAATACGTATGAACTGATATAATAAAAAAAAAAGAAAGGAGAGAAAAAAACAATACTTGAATCCGACTTGCAATCTCAGCTTTATCGAGTGCAACAGCCCGATTATTTAAAAAAAAATAAAAATGGATATTTCATATAGGTTAAAGCATAGGTATATGACACGCCACTGCAATAAAATAATAATATGAACTTATTATATGAAGTTAAATTAAAAATTTAAAAGACAAGTACAGGAACCAAAAATAAAAAAAATATCCTGCAGAACAAGTATGGGTATTTATTAGGTTAGTATCCGGTATGCGAGTCCATATAGCATCCAATAAGAACACTTAACGTCTGAACACCAAATGTGGTGTGTTTTAATTTGCTACAATCTCAACATTTCGTGAAATTAATTAAATGAAAAGATTTATTAGTATGCAGTATGCGGTGCAGCTTGATCTAAATCGATCTGATGTTTGGCGATGGGGGAAAAATTGTGCATTCAACAATTTTAAAAATTGAAGTATAATTAATTGTATAAAAGGTGATTTCAACTTGAACGAGAAAAAAAAATAAAATAGTGTATTACGACTTTATTTTGATTACTAAGGCAAAACTGCATTAACTTATTTGCATCCTAACTGTATGCAACGAGTGATAATATATAATTATTTACCGAAATGAAAATGTTTAAATTCCCTAAGGAATTTACTCTCCCCCCTACCGAAATGATGAGCCGCCAGCGCCAAGTGAAATAGCCCAGGATATTGTAAGAGCCCAGAACAAAAACGGAAGTGTGACAATAAAAATCCGTTGCCCACTGAATATCCAAACGTATTTATTTTAACTATAGCTAATAATCTCAAAAAGTATCACCCAACTATGCAGATACTATCAACAAAAAAAATATGTCTAATCTATACCAATTAACCTGTTGTCTCAACAAAAAAAAAATAGTATTTATAGCGTGATAGACTGAACCAATGTGAGTAAAATTATGTCAGGTAAATAACGTTGTAAAATAAATCAATTGCCAAGTGTCACTTATTCTACTCCTATGGTACACCAGCCTGTTCTTATAGAAGCTATGTGAAAAACATTCGGTTAACACTGGCTAGAATAATAACTAAATATTAAACTCAATAAGATTAAAATCAGTCGGGATATACATATATGAAATGTTTTTATCATCGGGACGACAAAAACAAAATCGTACCTAATACTTAAAAAAAGGATCGATAATTCGATAATAACGTTTCAACAACTAAAGTGCTAAATAACCAGAATGATTAAATTAAGAGTGCTCACATAATCGAAAAGAAAGTAATCGAAATTTAAAAAAATGTGACACCAAATAAATCTTACACCAGAACCATCAACTGGTTCAAGCCAACAAAAAACTAATATAAATAGCCGCTGCAATTTTATTCAACCTCACCTACTCATATACCACTGTTAATATTATAGAGAAAATGAATTCTGCATATACCGGGTGTGACAAACCATATCCCTAACAAAAGAATTTCAAAATGGTTATTTTCGTAAGTATAAACCGGATAACCAAACCGAAATTTCCGATAACCAACCAACAAGAACTAATAGTGATTGGGCGCCATTTTGTTACAACAAAAAAGAAATGAAAAATGAAAATATGAAAAACGGAAGAAATGAAAAATGAAAGAAAGTATGAAACATGAAAGTTATAATAGAATGAAAAGTTATATAATACAAAGGTTAAAAAAAAATGGGCGAAAATTTCGCAGTATGATTAATTTTGTAATTAATTAAATTGTTTAAAAGAATAATTAAATAAAAAATTTGAATCGACTAATTTGGTCAACAAAAGGGCAAAACTTGTAACAAAAAATTATTTTTGAGTGCGCCAACTCAATGGCCCTCATCCACGAATCGGCCCACTGCTCGACTAGCTCCAGCTAGGGTGGGTTTCCTTGAGTTTTGAGGTTGGTGGTCAGGCTCACACACAGTACACGACAGAAAACACGATGTAGAAAAATATAAATTTAATTAAGCAATCTTGGACTACACAAAAATCACTATAACCTAGTATTATATAAGGCAGTCACTTAGAATACTAATAATAATATAATAAATAATTACTAATAATAATGTGTAAGATATACACGGGCGGTACATAAAAAATATGTCTATATATATACATATATATATATATATATATATATATATATATATATATATATATATATATATATATATATATATATATATATATATATATATATATATATATATATATATATATATATGCCTACAAAAATAATTATGGCACGACTATTATACCTACATACATATGTACACAAATTTAAGGAAAAGGAAGAAAATAACTTATCTGTATCCAGCGGTGGTAGCGTAGACAAGGATAAATAACAATTGCAGATTACGTAAGAACCGTTGGAGGCTATACTATTGTGGTTGATGGTCTGGTGGTACGAGGGGGACAGCTGCAATTTATCCACTGGAAGACGAAGACCTTCCTGATCACTGCAACTGCAACGTCTAGTCTCCGGAATAGAACGAATTCTTCCGGGGGAAGAAAGAGTATCACCAAACCCAAGTGTAGTGAATATTACGGGGTAGACGAGCCAATAATGTTAACAAAAACCTAACATAAGAACCCTGTCAAGGAGGAAAAATATCCCTATGATAAGAAAGCAAAATAGAACAGTTACATCACTTACGCATAGATTGCGGTTCCTCTGCACATCGTTAAGTTGGTGCTTTATTGGTTCCAGAGATGGACATATACCACTGTAAGGGAGAAGAGCTCAAATAAGAAACACGAAAGGGAAAGTAAAAAAGACGTTAACTTACCGGGGTGGGTTTTAAGCAACAAATCCGACACTGTCGATAGTTGGGTTCGTACACACAAAACAAAATGGAAATTACAACAACGAGACCCAAAGGGTACTCCAAGGAAAAATCCCAAAATAAAACTGGACGTTAAGAGACACAACGTCAATCCTTGAGAGCAACCAGCTTAAAACTAACTCCCCAAAATGGCTCTCCGGAATTGAGACCTTCAAAGGAATCTTCTAGAGCAACTAAAAATTGGATAGATACATCTATTACTCTCAGTCGAGTATGCGTGGTCGGGTAACTAGATTGAATATCGCATGGGCGGACGGATATCTATGCCTCACTTTAAGCGAATTGACCATGTACTTCGCACTGACGAGTACGTTTAAGGCTTCCTGGTCGTATTATTGGCATGCATATTGATACGCAATAATGACTTCGACGTACGTACTTTTATATGATCGATAACAAGCAATTCAATTGGAGAAATAATTTCTATTGAAATTTTTCCCCGTAACACAATGTGAGAAATACAAAGTCTCTCAGCGGCAGACACCAGGAACCACGCAACCGTCCGTCAACCAGCAACCATGGGAAACCGTCAGCACCGACCTAGTAAGACCGCTGCCCCGATCTGGTAAAGGTAATAACTACCTCGCAGTTTTTCAAGATCGTTTTACCAAATGGATCCAGTGCCGCACCCTACGAAGTGCTACTGCCCGTACCGTCAGTCAGGCGCTATACGATGAAGTCATCCCTCGCTTTGGTTGCCCCCGTACTGTCATTACTGACAATGGTAGCCAATATGACAGTCGATTATTCCGATCCTTACTGGAAGAGTTTGGAATCCTAACCTGTTTGGACCTAACCATAGTAACCATACCATTAAAATCATGATAGCCCAGTACTGTGAGCTGGACCACCGAAAATGGGATCAGCAACTGAACGATCTCCAACTGGCTATCAACAGCTCGAGACACGAGTCGACAGGATTCTCGCCAGCGTTTCTGAACTTTGGCCGTGAGATGTCGTTACCGAAAACTATTTTTCAAACCGAGACTGGGAATATAGTTAAACCGTCCGAGGAGGACAATATACCGCCAACACATACGGACCGCCTGCAAAAATTACAAGAAGTGTTTGAGCTGGTCCGTAACAAGTTAGCACAAGCTTGCGCCACACAAGGCCTGTATTATAATCTCCGCCGTCGGGAAGTTAGATATCACGTAGGAAATCGAGTCATGCAGCGCGAACATCCGTTTTCATCCGCCATCAAGGGCTTTGCGTCAAAACTGGCGCCAAAATATTCCGGACCGTATACCGTGACAGACGTCATTTCACCCGTGGTCTATAATCTCAAATCAGATACCGGGAGGAGGCTCGCGCGAATCCATCTAAAAGACTTAAAACCCTACTTCCCTTTCAGTGCCGCCATCCCATTTACTGACAGTACCGAGGAGAGAACCTGGGGAACCACCTCGGTGAGCACTGGTACCACCAGTCCGCAATTCCTCCCAAAGACGCCGTCTTGGCCCGACCCGCGAGGCTTATTAGGCAGGCTCACGCCCGGATCAAAGCCCAAACACTCACGGCTTCCGGGGGAAGAAAACCAACACTTCCATGACCTTCACCGACTTGTGGCGCCGCCCCGGTCTCCGTTAGCCTGCTGACCGCATCATCCGACCATGTTATCTTCCCCCAGGCTGCTTCCCTTTTGGGGATCCAACCCCTCCGGCCAGCGAGCTCACCAGAGAGGACATCTTCTAAATATCGTCCGCAAGATGAAACCGAATTGCGCCCTGGCTCAACGAACATGACCGCACCGCTCACCAGGTATCCGTCTCCATCCTCCACGACACCCCCGTCCCTGAAAGCACTTTGCCGCATGCCTGTACATCTACCAGTAGATCGATGGGTGATATGTTGGAAGTGCGGCTATCCCGACCACGACCGCCGTACTTGTCGACGGCCTGGACAGATCTTTTGTTCCAGGTGTGTATTACTAGGAGTCCTGTCCCGTGACTGTTCATGCACGGCCCAGCTCCTTATCCGCCGCCGCATATCCCAGGGCAGACAACCCGTGCTACGTACACTTTACCGCCCGGCTTCCACACCAACCTGATCAACGAGGACGAGCTCTCCGCCTCGTCCACGGACCGTTACCCTTAAGAGCCTGGGGGTGTAGTGTTACATGTTCCCTCCAGCCCGTCAAATCGACACCACCTCCCGGGGGATACAGTGTGACCTGTTACTCTACTGGAGTCCAGACGCCCACCGCTGTTCACCGGGATCAACCATCCGTACTTATGATTTTGCTTTTCTTTTCAGTGTACCTGGTTTATTTTAAGAAAGGAGGTACACCTCGGAGAGAAGAGGACACACCGGATTTATTTTTTTTGCACTAGTTTAACATTACTTTAGTAATTAAATTGTTTTCTTTTTTTTTCAGCTTAATTTTTAGGATTGTAAAAGAAGTACTTACCCAGAAATAAAGTTTAAGTAACCACTGTGTGGTAAGCGCCTTAATTTCGATAGGGACCATTATTTTTCTAAGGAATGATTTCCTTGTTTTGTTTTATATTTAAGTAATTAACTCCTTGTTTTCAGATTCTTTCTTTTTGGCAACCAAGGAAGACACGAGAAAAAAAAACAGTCATTTCATTTTTATTATTTCTTTAGCGAAGTAAGAGGGGGATGTAATGAAGCATTTTTATAGTGTGGAAATTGCACCTGAAACCGCCGTCTATTTTTCTATTTAGAATATAAATATTTTATATTACAGGTATTAGGCATACTTTCTGGTGTGGAAATTGCACCCAAAACCGCTGTCTATTTTCATATTTTGAATATGAATATTTTATAATGTCGATACAGAGAATAAATAATTGTTATACTTTAATTATTCACTTAGATGTTAAATTATCAAATAGCCAGCGAAATATTGTCCGTTGATTTGGATACTTGTAGTAGTGTGTTTCACTAGTGCGAAATTACCGTCCGACCGCCGAAACCGCTCTCCGTTAAGGGAAGTACCGTTTACGAAGGAGAGAGTAAGTAAATCAGGTTGTAGATAAATAGCTTGGCTAGGACTAAGTGCCATCTTGTGTACTAATCTTAGTTTGCTCCGCCTTGTGTCTGTGAAGATACTTTGGTTGACAACAGGTTTCGTGTTTGCCTTCTGGCCTAGTCCCCGCCAGCTGCAGGACAAGCGAGTACTTGCGAAGCTTTGCGCTTTCTGGCCTGGTCCCCGCCAGCTGGAAAGCCACGAAGCCTTCTAGCAGACCAAAGTGTCATCCGCGACCAAGTACTTGGGTCCTGTTGGGATTAAACCAGCAGGGTACCGTCAACAGGAGTGAGCAAGTGTGTAAGTTGGGAGTGTGTATGATTGAGAAATTTTCCGCTGACAACCGGACTCGTGTTTGCCCTCTGGCCTAGTTCCCGCCAGCTGGAGGACAAGCGAGTACTGGGGAAGCTTTGTGCTTTCTGGCCTAGTCCCCTCCGGCCGGAAAGCTACAAAGACATCCTCCAGCTCAAAATGGCGCTCGTGAACCTCGTTACTTTAATCTCTCCTTTGGGGTGATTAAGCCAGCAAGGAACCGCGACCAGGAGTGTGTACTAACCTTAGGCACTGCGCCTTAGCCAAGTTTCCTGAGTATTCTGTTTTCCATTGTTTGCATGTGCTTTTGCTTTCCTCCGCCTGGTATCTGCGCTGCCCTGTCCGATTTTGTACCTGTAGTAGTTGCTCCGGCTTACCGCTCCGTTTTTCTAAACTCGTACCCTGCTTATAACCGCCCACTTGCTTCGTTCACTGTCACCCCGCTGTGCTTCCGTAGTTACTAAACCCGTAGTTAACCGTAGTAGTTATAGGCCAGTTATAGGTTAGTTAGCATCGTACATAATAGGAATAATAAATCTGTATGTAGGATCTGAACTGTGCCTTTTATTTGGTGTGTGTGAAGTTTACTACCCCTAGACCTCTGGATGTACCGTGTCTTCTCTGACGCTATCCCCGCCCTACTGCAACAGGCTGTGTCAAGAGGCTAGTGTGGGTCTTTTACACCACAAGAAAAACTGCAAAGGTGGCGCCCGAGCTTACTGTAACCGCACAGAGCTCGAGTGCCAAAGTGACACCCCTTCACTCAAGCGACGAGTGAACGAAACGTCACAGTAGCTCATTAGTAACTAATATTTATCCTAATTAACTTTTTTTTTAAATCACAAGTGCTTATTATCTTCAGTGCCCCAGGTAACGACCCTGTCAACACCCCATCACTTCGATGTTGTAGTTCAACGATGGATTATTAAGTCACTTTTATAAAGTTGTGTTCTATATAATAGAGGTATGTGTTAAAGCGTAAATACACTTTTCTTAAAATTAGATTTTGACATATTCTCGTAATTTCAACCTTGCAAGTTTGTTTTCTCGAAATCTCAGTCGAACAGACCTGGGAACGAGATTTCAATATGGTTCTGTGTAACAGCAACTCATTACCAGTATGATGGCTTAGTTTTTATAATGAGAAATAAGTTTCTTGCCAAAACATACAAAGTTCTAGAACTCGTACAAGTTTCAATATGTGTGAGCTTTAGTTATCACCGCAATATATATTGATGATTTGCTTCTCTATATTAGCCTTATATTAAGATATTCCATGGAGAAGAAAGGTGAGACTTCCAACTTTAAAATGATTAATTAATCTTTTAATTTGCCTAAATTTTGTTTGCAAAGGGTTTTTTGCGCGCCAGGTACTACAAAATGCGCGTTCGGACGTTTGCAACCTTGCATTCCGCTTCATCAAATATCTCCACTTCATTAATATTTTATGGAAAATCCATTAGACGAAATATTTGCAGATACATTTTTTTTGTGAAAATGTGCGCGCTTTCTGAACATATTTCTTATTTTTCCATACATCTATCGATTCACGTTAAAAATTTTGAAAAAATGCCGAGAAATTAAAGTTTTTGATTTTTTTGTTAAATGTTGCCGGTCTGGAAAGCATGCAAACTTTACGTGATAGTATTGCTTAACACCCAAAGAACTCATTAAAAAAAGCATCCACCTCCGATTTGTTTAGATGTAAATGTCTCTAATGAATGGACAACAGGGGGATTGACTAGGTTTAACTGGACTCGATAGCCGACAGGAAAATACAACAAAAAGGAATATTTCCAATATTTTATTTCTATTTATACTACAGAACCCTTCTACAATATTATCACCATGATGCGTACCCCTTGCCTCATGTGTTTACAGTTACAGAAATGAAAGAAATTAAGTTTAAATTAATTATAAACTTCAAATATGTAACACAAATACAATGCAAAAAAATAAAGCTATGATACTAATGTTTTAAGTTCGTTTATTACTTCAGATAAAGTTGACCTAAGTATATATGCAAACATCTGTATGTGCACGTATGCAACGTAACAGATAATTTTTTTATAGATTTTGCGGAATTATTGGACCTTTTTATTGAAATGATAATATTATTACAATAAAAAGGTTCAATAATTCCGTAAGATCAATAAATAACAACCACTGTCTGTTACATTGAGTGTATGCATACATTATTACTCATACAGATGTTTGCTTATGTACATAAAAATCCACATATTGGACGTGAATTCTAAGGTAACAAGCTTCATTGACTCCATCATACAACATGTATACCTATACATTTCTTCCTTTTCTTTTATTACTGCACAACATACTGTTGACCGAGGTATGTCAGCAAACATCTGTATGTGTAATAATGTATGCACGCACGCAATGTAACAGATAACGGTTGTTATATTTATAAATTTTACGGAATTATTGAACCTTTCTATTGTAATAATAATATTACACATGTTGTATGATGAAGTCAATAGAGAGAGCTTCTTATCTTGGAATTCTCGTCCAACGTGTAGATTTTCGTGGTTCCTTCTTGATGGCTCTTTCGGACTATGTAAATTAATGTTAAAAACTCCCAGTGTCGACTTTTTACTTGAGGTCATTCAAACCTTTTCTGGGGGCGTGAATGAAAAACTAAAAAAACGACTACAGACTCAGATTGTTCCCAGTTATAACGATTTGAAGTATGTGATTTTAGCATCGAAAAATTTATTCCTTTTGACTGTTTTTGTAAATAACTAAATACAACAAAGAAGTCGAGTAGTACATGAAAGATGGAAAAAAGGTATTTTCTATATTCCTGCATAACGCAAGTTATGAGCAAAACAATGATTGTTTTGTCATTTTTTCATATAAATATTTAAGGTGTTCCCTGCCATTGACTATAACACGAAAATAATAAAAATCTGTACTGTTTTTCGTTAATCTACAGTATCACTAACATGCCCTAATTTCTTGCTATTTGTAAAGCACTCACTTTAGAAATTATTATACTTTAAATAAAAGAAAAATTTCGTAATATACACATTCTGTGATGATTTCGGCCGACATTTTTCGTTTTTTAACATCTTTCGACATAGTTCTTAGAGCATCTACAGAAAGTTTTAGGTCAACTCATTCGCTGAATGAAAATTTTGTGGTTTCGCCATTTTTGCGGCATTCTTGACTACACTAATATTATACAGGAAACAGGTCTACATTGTCGGTAAGGAATATATACTAGAAATACCTACATTACAAATAACAGTAGTAATGATAGTGCAGTAAAAAAAGACCAAATAAGCTATGGGATATGCGTAGTCATGTAACAGCAATATTGTGATATCATACCTTCTGGGGTATCACCAGGAATACATATCTGAGTTTTGAACTTCTGAGGCCTAATGCTTTTTTTTATGAACAATTTTGTTTTTTGAAAAGCGCTGTTTTAAATTATAAAGTGAACATCTCCAGTTCTAGAGGTCCGATCGAAAAAACCAAAATTTTCGCAATTAAAATTCATTTGAGTACTTACGTATCATACAAAATTCAATGGGCTGGCCAAAGAGCGTTCTTATTTTCATATGAACGTCAAGAGTTCCAATCGGCTTCAGAAGAAAATCGTTTTGTTGAAAGCAAAATACCCTGGAATTTTGATGCTCAAATATTGAACCTCGTGGACACAAATGAATTTGTTGTCTGAATTTTGAATTGCCCTCCATTTTGTGCCATTAAGTCCAAAATGGATCTTCTTTTTTTCAAAATGTAGATCTGGACGCCAGCTTTCCGACGACATTAGAAAAACTTCTTTTAAAGTTATTTTGGCCACTTTTTTGGCATTTATTTATAAAACAAATGACAACAAGTTGATTTTTTTGGTCATTTTGAAAAAAAAGTAAGAAAAGAAAGAATTGCGAAAACTTTAATTTGAAGAAAAAAGTTAAGTTTCGTCTATCTGAACTCGAGATATTTAACTTTTAACATCTTGTAAAAAGATAAATAGCAGTAAATACACATTTACAGAAACAGAGTTGTCTCTGAACAGAACAAATATTTGACATTAGTCAAGAAAATTAAGGTTACAATTTTATAACGAAGTAGAATATCAAATTCCCTAAATACATTAACTGCCAACTTAAAAAAGCTGCAAACAATTGGGTACGGTGCAATTAAACGAGAGGTAATCTAGACATATAAATTATAAAAATGCTATTAAGGGCCGGGTTTTCAATGTCCAGTTAAATAGCTTAACTGTCAGATAAAATTTATCTGGCAGATAAACTGTTTTTCAATATGTAGGTAAAATTTACAGGAGGGTTAAACTCTGAAAGTAAATTTAGCAGAGAGTTGAAAGTGCCACTTACAGCCGGTTTTACAATCGCAAGTTAACTTTCATGTTAGTTGACTCTTACTTGCAGGTTAACTACAACTTTACCGACACTTACGTTTTTCAATATAAAGTTAAGTGATGATTTGTAAACGAGAGATTATGAATAAAATTTATAATGTTGGTAATGGAAAATGGGTAATATACATAAAATGCATGAATTTTTGTCGAAGTCACGTCACCTGCTATCAAATATAAATGTCAGAATGTCAATTATGAGTTAGTGGTATATTATTAAGTAAGTAGGTAGTATTTAATCTCGATATATTTAAAAAATCTCTTCCATCGTATTCTTCGAAAAAGTTAGGTCTATACCGGATTACCTTTGGCTCCTCATCACTGCTATATGCATTTACTTCGCACATATCCATTTTTAAGCGAAATATCAAAAAATCATGTTGTGACAGTTATTTTATAGGTTATAAACTGCCAGTAAACTGCCAGCTTCTAGTTAACCCACACCTCATCTGCTAGTAAAGTTAACTACTTGATAACTACAACATTGAAAATGACCAGCTATTGTAAAACCTAATTTCCATAATAACCTGAAAGTTAACTCTGACTGGAAGTTAACCAGCGATTGTAAAACCGGCTGTTAAGGATTTATTCTACTGTTAGTGGATTTGCACATGCGCATTTGGTTCAATTGCTGACAATTCTAAAACCTAAAAACCAATGTGACTTATTGATATGTTCGTTTTTAATTTGTGATTTATATTAAATATACTATTGCCAATAATGAATTATAAGGATAATAATAATATTCTGGATATGATTGATGATGACGATGATATACAATTTATAGAGTATGAAAGGAGACTCTATACAATAAGGGAACGAGAAAATAATTTTGAAAATTATTATTATAAAGATTTTTTTTAT
Organism: Stenurella melanura; assembly: GCA_963583905.1. Classification (NCBI taxonomy): domain Eukaryota; kingdom Metazoa; phylum Arthropoda; class Insecta; order Coleoptera; family Cerambycidae; genus Stenurella; species Stenurella melanura. Next base: position 60,911,440 of record OY757316.1, on the reverse strand, counting down.
AAGATTCCGACTGCGTAAAGAAACTATTTTACATATTATTGAGATGATAGATGAAGAAATTGCAATCATTACGGATAGGTAGGGACCTCTTTTTCTTCTTACAATAATTGCAATGGAGAGCCATTGCAATTATTGCTGATTCATAAACGCACAAAATCAAAACTAGAACATCAATCAACACGCTACAAAACGCAATGAATTTTGAGGTTAAATTAGATAAACTGTCACGAAAACACGCGCAATTTGAATTAAACCAATTGAAATAAACTTCAGGTGAAATCAGTAGCGCCAACATAGATAAAAAATTATTAAACTTATGGATATGTAGCTGGAAGTTAAGTTACTATTGATAAACAATAACATAGCTATAACTGCCAGCTAAGCGTAACTATCAGCTACCTACCAGGCACTTTTATCTGGACATTGAAAAACCGGCCCTAATGCTAATTATCAACAATAAACTGTAAATACTTGAAAATTTGTTTTTATAAGTTAATGTTTTTTGAAAGTTTCATATGAAGCAAATATGTCTCAAAATGATACAGTTCCAATATTAGCTAAAAATATGCATTTGTTAACTAGCAATTGGCCAAAGTTCTAAAAGTTAAATATGTCAGTTCAGATAGACGAAAATTGCCGATCGGAATTGTTGACGTCCCTGGGCGTTAAAATTAAATAATAAAAATCGCTTTTATCAAGTATATTCCATACTGTACGTTAAGTACGAACTCAAATGATCCAAAGCTAATCCGGACTTGTTGTAATTTTAATTGCGAAGGGTTTGGGTTTTTTATTTGTCCCGATGGGACCTTTAGAACCGGAGATATTCACCTTTTTACCTAAAAAACCGCTCTTCAAGAAAGAAAATTGCTCATAAAAAAAAAACGCAATAGACTTTGGACTTTTGGAAGTTCAAAACTCAGATATATACTGCAGGTGGTACCTCAGAAGGTATGAAATCATAATATTACTGTTACAAAATTATACACATCAATGTCCTTTTTTTACTGCACTATAAAGTTAGAAAGAAATGAAGCGCTTAAAATTAAAACAAATAGCATATAGCACATTTAACATGCTGTGTACAGAATAAGTTAATATTTTTTTAAGTGTGGTCACTCACTGTATTGATATATAGGACCCATGTAAAAGTTCTGATCACAAGAAAAATGTATTAGTCCACAACATATTGAGAGTTGCGACACAAATTTATTAAATGTCTCGATTCAGGCACTAGCTAGTATAAATGTTCGTCGGTTGCAGCTGTACCAGGGAAGTGTTGCACATTGTGTTTTGTACAGTACATCATGTCAGCTATCACTGTCCTCACAACTTTTTAATTTTTTCGATGTCAATACCGTGCCTACCGACACCATCGTCATTTCTGTTCTTACAGCGCAGCTCCCAATGATCACCACATTCTTACTTAAATGCTTTCATCAGTAAATCATTAAATTTGAGATATCGTTTCTGACCAAGGATGAAAAATGTAGGCGGAGCACCCTCAATTTTAGCTTCGAGGAGTCGGAGATTTAGAATAGCCAATACGAAATAGTCCCATTTTTGTGATTGAACGATAGTGGAAAGTGCTGCGTCGCAGTACGTGACAAGAAACAGACATCTACTAATATTGGTCCCCTGGATACATATGTTGTTTTTCATTTGAAAATACTTTTGACAATGGAAACCAATTTTGTCAAGTAATATTTCTGTCTATTTGAGGACGTCGAGCTATGGGCGAAACTTCATCATACTAGATCTGCTAGTTAGGACATTTTTCATAATATGCACTCCCCTATGTATAGTGAAACGTGCTCCAGCTCTTCTGACAAGGCTACTATGTCTTGGTCGCTTTATCATTTTTGTGCGTGGTCTCTAATACATGAAAAATTTAAAGCATGTGTCATTTCTTATAAGTACCTTATCAATAAATGAACAAAAGAAATAGTACAAAGAATAATCTAATCGTAAAAATTACAATTATCGTTTTTGGAAATACTACATATCACAAAACATGAAGCAACTTAAGGACTGAAAAAATAGCATTATCGTTTGTAAACTTCTTTCTTACTTAAATATTGTCTGAATTGTCACGATTCGTGTAAATCCATCTCTAGATAGCTCTAGAAATATATTTGCATATTAAGGGATGAAAAAATAAAATTAAAAAATATCCTGTTGATTAGTGTGCCACGAAGGAATTCGCTGAAATTGTAAAATATTTCACTTTTTACGAACGTCCTTACCACCCCTGTCCATTTTGTCCCATTTTAGGTGATCTCGCCTAGAAGCGAACGTGTATTTGTTGAATGATTCCTAACTGATAGGAACGTTCCGTGTGAATTTAAAAATCTACCTTATATATTCACCAACAATATTTAGATAATATATGAGAAATATATTTGCTATTACATCACAATTCAAGTAGTCTTAAGTTATTCTAAATATTCTTACGATTATATTTCTTGAACAGCTTGATCTTTCCTTTGATTGTATAGTGCTAACAGAAACATGGACAATACCTGATACCAGTGTCTTTAATTTAAAGGGATATAAAATGCTATATAATGTTGGCAATCTTAACCAAAATGACAGAGTTATAATTTTTGTAAAATCTTCATTATATCATTCTCACCGCGTTATAAATTTTAATGACACTTCTGTGACACAGTTAGATACAAAAATAGATAATGAAATAGTTACGATAAATGCATGTTACCGATCACCATCAACGTGTATATATCAGTTTCTCAATGAACTAAAAGAATATTTAAATATTAACATTAAAAATAATAATTATAATCTAATAGTAGGAGACATAAACATAAATATTTTGGAAAACAATGGCTATACCCAGGAATATCTAGATGCCATGAGTGAGAACGGTTTTGTATCAGCTATAAACGTACCTACAAGGTCACAGGGACAATCGAGTACTTGTATGGATCACATTTTTATTAAAACAAAAAATAAAAATTTGGATACACTATTACCTATAGTTGTTCAAACATGTATAACTGATCATTATACTATTATTTTGCACATTGTAACGCAAAAAAATAAGGTAACAAATAAGTACAAAAATATGTAAAACAGATCAATGAAAAAGAATTTATCCAAACAATAAACAATACTTCCTGGGAAGATGTCTACTTAGACGATGACCTGGATTCAGCAACAGATTTATTTATTAGTATCGTTCAAGAGAGTGTGGAAAAATGTACTACCTATATTAAAATAAAAAATAAAGAAAGGAAGAGGAAAAATTGGATAACCAAATCGTTAATAAATTCTGTAAATTAAAAAAATGCTATGTTTATACGATTAAAGAGTGATCTAACTAATTTAATATTAAAAAATGAGTACACAAATGACAAAAAAACTGTGAAATAAATTAATTAAAAAAAACTAAAGCTGATTATTATAAAAAATGTATTGAAAAGGGAAAACATTATATAAAACATTTGTGGAAAACCATTAAATCAATTATTTACAAATTCTGAACCAAATGAAATAACTTCTGTAAAAAATAACAATGGAGATTTAATGAACGATCCAAAAGGAATTGCAGAAAATTTCAATAAATCATTTGTTAATATGGGAAAAAATTTAGCTAAGAAAATAAGTAAAAAAACATATTAACATGAATAGAAACGTTACACAAAATTCTATTTTCTTATCGCAAACTAACAAAAATGAAATAAATGCAATAATTCAACAACTAAAAAATAAAAAATCACCCGGTATTGATGAATTAAAAGCTGAAACGTTAAAACTAATATTAGAGTACATCGCAGACCCTCTCACGTACATAATTAATAAATCTATAGAACTAGGCTATTTTCCATCAGCATTTAAAACATCAATAGTTGTACCAATATTTAAAATTGGTGAACGAACCGAAGTTACAAATTACCGTCCTATATCCTTGATAACAAACTTTAGCAAAATTTTTGAAAAAGTTTTAAATTTAAGATTAATTAGTTACTTAAATAAATATAAGCTTCTATCTGAACTACAAATTGGTTTCAAAGAAGGTAAATCTACACAAGACGCAATAAAAAATTTAACCACAAATATTTATGAGGCGCTGGATAAAAGTAAACCTTCAATGTGTGTTTTCTTAGATCTCGCGAAAGCGTTTGATACTGTCAGCCACTCAATTTTATTAACAACACTAGAAGATTTAGGAATAAGAAATAATGCCCTAAATTTGTTTAAAACATATTTGACTAATAGGAAACAATATGTAAAAATCAGCCTAAGTGAAGATGAAATTATTATATGTGGGGTGCCACATGGAACAGTGTTGGGACCAATCCTTTTTATAATATACATTGATGGTCTTTTCTCACTAGGAACTCATGGAAAAATAATAAGTTTTGCAGATGATACGGCAATTTTCTACCGTGGTAATAATTGGACCGAAATAAAACTTAATAGAGAAAATGATATGAACATCATCAAAGATTATCTGGATTATAAGTTATTGTCAATAAACTTTAAGAAAACATTCCGCTTACCGTTTTGTAGCTATAAAACATCTTTGCCATCCTTTAAAGACATAACTGTACAAGAACATTTTAAAATACTACTTGCAACACAAATTAAATACTTGGGTATAATACTAGACAGTCACTTAAGGTGGGAATTGCATATTACTTATATAATAAAAGAACTACGTTGTATACTATACAGATTTCGACAGTTAAAAAGCATGTTAAATGTGACGCAAAAAAAGATACTCTATCATACTTTGGTGGAAAGCCATTTATTGTATGGTATTATAGGTTGGGACGGTGTATCAAAGACCTACCTCTATTCTTTAGAAGTCATTCAAAAAAAAATTCTTAGAATAATTCTCCTTAAAGACAACCTATATTCCATTGACCTGTTGTATAAGGAATCTAATATATTGGATATTAGACAATTGTTTTATGTTAGTATAAATGTAGCACAGTACGCAAATAGAAACAAACTACTTGCCTTTAGCCATAAATATAAAACTCGTCAACAAAGCAAATACATAAACCGGTTAATGTATGAGCAGGTGGGTCAAAGGTGTTATAAATACCTTAGTCCAAAACTATTCAACACTCTACCCGACGAATTAAAAAACGAAAAAAACTTATATTCATTTAAAAGAGGAATAAAATCGAATTTACATAAATTCACAAGAAAAGAAATTCACGATTTAATAGAATCGTAAAATGCTGATTTGGTTCACTAGCAGAAATTTATTCAAAACGAAGTAGGAAATGCAAATAAAAATATATATGTATGTATGTGTGTTTATATACGCGTATGTATATATATATATATATATATATATATATGTGTGTGTATGTATATATATATATATATATATATATATATATATATATATATATATATATATAAAATAATGAGAGGTTGTCACGTCCGACAGTTAAAAGATAAATTGTGAGGATCGTAGGGCTTCGGATCGTAGGGCTTCCAAAGCCCTACGATCCTCACAATTTATATATATATATATATATATATATATATATATATATATATATATATATATATATACATATATATATATACATATATATATATATATATATATATATATATATATATACAGGGTGATTCACGTAGGCCATTCATTAGAAGTTGTTCAACTTGCAGTTGGATTAGAAACTTGAAATTTGGTATGCAGCCACAATCGATCATGCCCGTTCTATCTAAAATATTTTCAGCCCTCCAACTATACAGGGTGTGCCAAAAATTGGTACCAACTTTCTAATTTTAAATGGAAACCTATATTTTTCTTTACATGGTTCGATTGGTCATCTAATTCTGAGTTTAGAGAACCTAAGTTATGTTAACTTATCTATTACAATTTTTGACATATGTTCAATCTTTTGAAAAAAATTGCCGCTGTAGTAGTTTACGAACAAATTTGTATCTCGCAAACCTTTCAAAATAATGAAACCAAATTTGTGAAGCAGTTAGCTGGAAGTCCAGGCTAACTTTTGATGTCCCATCGGCGGTCCCATTTTGTACCATATGGGCGCAGTCGATTTTCAAATGTCGCAATCAAAAATTGTCAAAAAGTCAATTTTTTCAAATGGCACCTACTATTTTTTTCACACCATTCGAAAGAAAATTGAATTTTAGGGTGAGTTACTTAAGCATTCCCTATACCTAACTTCACCCCATATCGAGTTATTCAATAAAAATCAAGAAATACCTTATCTTGCCGAGAGATTCCTTACTTCATCAAGTATGCCATGGAAACAAAAGACAGTTGTAATAATTTTTAAATAAAAATATCGATTCTTATTTAATTACACACAACACCAACAAATTATTATTAACGAACAAGAACAATGTTGACGAAATTCTGTCAGTGAAAACGGTGCACACATTGAGCATTTGTATTGAAATAATTATTTTGTTAATCTGTTTATTTGTTGTTATTTTGTTATTATTTATTATTGCAATACGAATTTTGAATAAAAATTAAAATGAAATGATTGTTTCCAAAGCCTACTACCCTTGAGAAAAAAAACCATATTTTTTTCAAAAAATGCCAATAACTCAAAAACGACTTTAGATAGACATACACAATGTTAATAAAAGTGGCCCTAAAATTCAATTTTGCATTGATTTCTGGCGTCAGAAATGGTAGGCGCAAAGATGTGCTACGTAATCTGTTGAAAGTAGAATAATAGAATATTTGAACAAAAATATGGTGGTCACTTTGAACATTTACGTCAGAATTTGGTCAACATTGTTCTTGTTCGTTAATAATAATTTGTTGGTGTTGTGTGTAATTAAATAAGAATCCATATTTTTCTTTAAAAATTATTACAACTGTCTTTTGTTTCCATGGCATACTTGATGAAGTAAGGAATCTCTCGGCAAGATAAGGTATTTCTTGATTTTTATTGAATAACTCGATATGGGGTGAAGTTAGGTATAGGGAATGCTTAAGTAACTCACCCTAAAATTCAATTTTCTTTCGAATGGTGTGAAAAAAAATAGTAGGTGCCATTTGAAAAAATTGACTTTTTGACAATTTTTGATTGCGACATTTGAAAATCGACTGCGCCCATATGGTACAAAATGGGACCACCGATGGGACATTAAAAGTTAGCCTGGACTTCCAGCTAACTGCTTTACAAATTTGGTTTCATAATTTTGAAAGGTTTGCGAGATACAATGTTGTTCGTAAACTACTACAGCGGCAATTTTTTTCAAAAATTTGGATATATGTCAAAAATTGTAATAGATAAGTTAACACAACTTAGGTTCTCTAAACTCAGAATTAGAAGACCAATCGAACCATGTAAAGAAAATTATAGGTTTCTATTTAAAATAGGAAAGTTGGTACCAATTTTTGGCACACCCTGTATAGTGAGAGGACTGAAAATATATTAGATAGAACGGGCCTGATCGATTATAGCTGCATACCAAGTTTCAAGTTTCTAATCCAACTGCAAGTTGAAAAACTTCTAATGAATGGCCTACGTGAATCACCCTGTATATATATATATATATATATATATATATATATATATATATATATATATATATATATATATATATATATATGGATGTAATAGACATATGCTGCATATGTATGTTTGATGTGATATTATGTATCATAATCTTAAAATTGAATAAATATTATTATTATTATTATTATTATTATTACTATAAAATATAAAATAAGAACACGTCTAGGGTATATAATGTCATTAGTTCTTGCTATTGTTAGATACCAATTGTATGTATAACTTGAACATAGTAATTATAATTACTATGTTTAAGTTATACATACAAATGATCTAACAATATCAAGAATTAAAGACGTTATATACCCTAGGCTTGATGCTATTTTATATTTTATAATCGTAGGAGTATTTAAAATAACTTAAAAATACTCTAATTGTGAAGTAACGCTAATATATTTCTCATATATTATCTAAATATTGTTGGTGAATATATAAGGCAGATTTTTAAATTCATGCTGAACGTTTCTATCAGTTAGGAATCATTCAACAAATACACGTTCGCTTCTAGGCGAGGAGATCACCGAAAATGGGACAAAATGGACAAGGGTGGAAAGGACGTTCGTAAAAAGTGAAATATTTTACAATTTAATCGAATTCCTTCATGGCACACTAATCAACATGATATTTTTTAAGTTCATTTTTTCATCCTTTAATATGCAAATAGAGCTATCTAGAGATGGCTTTACACGAATCATGACAATTCAGACAATATTTAAGTAAGAAAGAAATTTACAAACGATAATGCTAGGCGGGTGACCAGGTATCTCGTTGGAGTCTCAGCCCACACTCTGAGCCATTCTGCAGGCCTAAGTAGGCTGGGATTCCAATAGCTGGCGAGGAAAAGCCAAAGGCTTGATAGCTACGTACCAAGGGGCCCATATCAAGGCTATGAAGTCTGGTACCCAGGACAAAGCTGGATAAGGAGCTCTAAGGGAACAGGAGCACCACAATAGATCTGCAGAGGTCGCGGTAGTCAAGGCCCAATCGGCAAGCTCCTCCTTCCTAATCTAATTTAATGGAAAGATGGGAGGAGTTTGCAAACGAATTTTTGTGTAAGGGGGGTATCACAAATGTTACAACTGGGGATGGGGGAAAAATAGTCCACTATTGCCAATATTGTATGGCCCCATTGTTCTTTTCATTTTAGCTGTAGCTAAAGAATATAAATATTACTTTGCGTGATGAATTGAAAAATACATGAATTAACCTAAGCTCAGCAAATGAACTATAGTCGATCTCAGTTAAGAATGCAGTTGTTTACGTTATGAGTGGAGCGAAGTTTATACAGGCAAATGGGAATTCCCAAGGAAGTGGAATCTCCTAACGGCCGTCTCAAGCCCATTGGTACACAAAATAAATATTAACGGTTTAAATTGGCTTTCATTTGGCATTTGACTAACTTAAACACATTGAAATGATTTAATTTAAATTGCAGCACAGATGTTCTTATTTTATTGCAGTGAAAATACACTTTATTTATTTTGCACATTTAACATGGTTCGATAATTAAGAAATAATGTAAACTTTTTAAAAATATGAGATCATTTCGGATTCAAGGACTGCAATGATTGTTTGTGATACTAGAGACATTATATTTAAATACAAAGTTACCAATATAAAGTTGTGTAATGAAATAAAAATGTAACAAAAATTATTAATTTAAACAAAGTTTATTTCAAATAAAATGGATACGTTATTAAAACTTATTCTGATAGAATGTCAAATTCATCTAAATCGGAAAATTCAGGGTCTTAATCAGATGAACCTGTATTTACTAATTTCAATTCCAACAGCTCCACTATGTTATCCAATTTGTATACGTTCTTCTTTCCTTATTATGTGTTCAACCCATTTCACTTAATATTTGTATTAAAACTTGGTTTAATTTTATATAGTAAATAGAAATTATCCTAAAAAATACAACTTTTTATTACTTAAATAATAGCATATTTCTCGGACCGGGCAAGAGATCAGTTCTGATTTATTAATATTCCCTGCCAAAACTTGGCCTACAAATTTACCTTTCAGTTCCCTATCTTTACAAGCACCGCATTTTAAACTGAGATAAACTATAATATTACTATTTCTCTATTATGATATAATTGTAGCAGTATTTAGATTCAGTCTTCGCCAAATAAGCCACGATTAGGGACGGCACACTTTGAAAGTTGCTTCACTTGATAGATTTGCAAATGAGACCTTGAAGTGTAAAAAGAAAAAATTGAAACAAATCGACTGATTTTAAAAGACCCTATCGAAAAATTATGAAATAAAATTTAAAATACATTCGATTTTGTTGTATGTTTATTTTTACACCGACCTCAAAGTTAGTATTAGGTAATAAAGTGAATGAGTGACCTCAAAATTAGCACGTTTTTCCAATATTCATAACTTGGAGACACAAAAGCAAATTTAACCTTAAACATTCTTAATTCAAAGCTAACTAAAAATCTAGACGGACATAGTATTCATTGAAAATAAATAACACACGCTTATAGTTAAGACTTCTCATTTCGTGAGTCAAAAAAATTCATTTGCCTCATAGTTTCTTATCAACAATTGGAACGGAAAATCAGTTTTCTTAAAATACTGGACGAACTATTGGTTGTAGTGGAAAGTAAAGAGTGAGGAGTGATTTGCGTGCAATTAAAATCCCTATATTATGACACTTTCCAAATTAAAATCGCTCCAGCGATAACAAAGTTATTGCAAAAAACCTGCGTTGTATATAATTTAGCTACCAGCTACCAGCAAAACATTGTAACTTTTTTTTATCAACTCAGAATTGTACAGACTATTATATTTATTATTCCATGGCCACAGGCCCAAAATCAGACCACTTTGGGGACTTGTGATCCCCGACCTACGGTGATTGGAATAATATTTTATTAGTATACCACAGTTATTAGCAGGTATTCAGCAGCTCTTAAGCTATTTGTTTATTATTGAAAATAAAGCCTTTCTTCTTAAAAAAAATTAATAATTCACAGTCATGCTTTGCAAATATTGGTTGCTTTTTGCAAAAGAGTTAGTAGTCTTGAATATTACATCAAGCATTTTTTAAGAAAAAAGCTTGATTTTCGATAATACACAAAAGGTATAACGTTTTTATTTTTTAAGCTGCGCTCATTTTAAAAATAAGTAATGCAATTGTCAGTATGACAGTACTATCAAATTTAGAGACCTCATAAAATTTCAATTATACACAATGCAGGTTTTTTTGCAGTAACTTACCCTTGGAGCGATTTCAATTAGGAAAGTTTCATAATGTAAGGATTTTAATTGCACACAATTCACTCATTCAAACCGATAGTTTTTCCAATGTTTTTAGGAAACTCATTTTTCACCCTAATTATTGATAAAAAACGAAGATGCAAATGAAATTTTTTGACTCACGAAATGAGAAGCTATAACTTTAAGTGTCAGTTTTTTAATTTCAATGAAAAATAAATGTCCGTCTAGATTTTTAATTATCTTTAATTTAAGACCTTTAACGTAATTTTTTTTGTTCAAGTTATGAATGTTGCAAAAACTAATTTTTAGGTCACTCTTTCGTCTTATTACCCAATACCAACATTGAGGTCGATGTAAAATGGTTCTTTTAAAGACAGTCAATTTGTTTCAATTTCTTTTTCTACATTTCAGGGTCTCATTTGTGAATCTATCAAGTAAAATAATTATCAAAGTGTGCCATCCCTAATCGTATTTGGCGAAGACTAGATCTAAATGTTGTTTCAATTATATCATAATAGAGAAATAGTATTATTATAGTTTATCTCAGTTTAAAATGTGGTGCTTGTGAAGATAGGGAACGTGTGTCCTTGTCTCCGATCGGTAAATTTGCAAGCAAAGTTTACTCAGGGAAATATTAATAAATCAGACCAGATTTCTTGAAAAGTCCGGGAAATACGTTGTTATTCAAGTAATAAAAAAGTGATAATTTTTTAGAATATTTCTGTATTTATTACATAAAACTAAACCAAGTTTTAATACAAAATTTGGGTGAAATGCGTGAAACACGTAATAAAGAAAGAAGAAAATATATACAAATTGGATAACATAGTGGAGCAGATGGAATTGAAATTTGTAGTAAATACAAGTTCATCTATTCAAGACCCTGAGTTTTCCAATATAGATGAATTTGACATTCTCTTGGAATAAGTTTTAATAATATACCCATTTTATGTAAAATTAATAATGCTTAAGTTGTTATATTTTTTATTTCTATACACAATATTGGTAACTTTGTATTTAAATATAATAAGTCAGTAGTTTCACAAACACTCACCTCAGTCTTTGAATCCGAAATGATATCAATTTTTTTTTAAATCTTTAAAAAGCTTACATTGATTTTTATCGAACCATGTTAAATGTGCAAAATAAATAAAATTATTTTTATTGAAATGAAAGAAGAACATTTATGCTGCAATTTAAATTAAATCATGTCAATGTGTTTATAAGATAATCAAATGCCAAATAAAAGCCAACTTAAACCATTAATATTTATTTTGTGCACCAATGGGCTTGAGACGGTCATCAGGGAATTCCACTTCCTTGGGAGTTCCCATGTGCCTGAGTAAACTATGTTCCATTCATAACGTAAACAACTGCATTCTTAACTGAGATCAACTATAGTTCATTTGCTGAGCCTAGCTTAATTGATGTATTTTTCAATTCATTATGCAAAGTAATATTTACTTTGTTTAGCCACAACTAAAATATATAGCTATAGCTAAAATGAAAATAGCTATGGACCATACAACGTTTGTAAATCCGAAATCTAGACGGAAATATATTTTTCATTGAAAATGAAAAAAACGGACGCTTAAAATTAAGGCTTCTCATTTCGTGAGTCAAGAATCTCATTTGCATCATCATCTTTTATCAACAATTAGAGCGGAAATCAGTTTTCTTAAAATACTTAAAAACCTATCGGTTGTAGAGGAAAGTGAAGAATGAGTGATTTGTGTGCATAAAATCCCTACATTTTGAAACTCTCCAAATTAAAATCGCTCCAGCACTAACAAAGTTACTGTGAGAAAACCTGCATTGTGTATAATCTAAGTTTTATGAGGTCTCAAAATCTGATAGTACTGTCATACTAACAACTGCATTACTTATTTTCAAAATGGGCATGTCTTAATCAAGATTTCACTGGCTTAATTTGCGAAAAAGCAGCTTAAAAAATTAATACGTTATGCCTTTTGTTTATTATCTAAAATCAATCCTTTTTTCTTAAAATCTAACTAAAAATTTGCAAATACTGTTGTTTTTTTTTTAAAGGTTAGTTAGATCTGGAAGAAAAAATGCTTGATTTCCAATAATAAAAAAAGGCATAATATTTTTATTTTTTAAGCTGTGTTCTTACAAATTAAACCATTGAAAACTTGGTTAAAACCCCCCCATTTTAAAAATATCAAATCATCAGTACTATCAAATTTTGAGACCTCTTAAAATTTCACATATACATAATGCAGGTTTTTTCGCTGTGACTTACCCCTGGAGCGATTTTAATTTGGAAAGTAGCACGCAATTTAATCATTCTTCACTTTCCTCTACAACTGATAGTTTTTCCAGTATTTTATGAATACTGATTTCCTGCTCCAATTGTTGATAAAAAACGATGGTGCAAATGAAATTTATTGACTCACGAAATGAAGAGCCTGCCCCATTATCTCTCCCAAAGCCAATCTGCAAAAATAATGCGGCTACTAATTCATATACGTCAAAACCTTTACTTGCCTGGAATATAACAACATCTGTTAAAAAGAACAGTTTATAGTTCAGGGAATAAAGACAAAAAAGAACCTTCCTTTTGTGATTCTAAATAACATTCCAAGAGTCTCCATCGATATGTGTGCCGCTAAAAATGTTACTCGGGTCAAAGGTCAGAAAAACGGTTTTTCGCGAAAATCTCGTTAATAGTCACCTTTATCGAAAAAATAGTGGTAATCAAATTTGTAACTTAGAAAATTGCCTACAAAAAACAAAGCATTATTTTTTTTCGTAAGACTAGCGGCATTTGATAAAATTCGATTCAAAAATTGTAGCGTACAGTACGCACTAGTAATAAAGTTCATGAGAGAGTGCTCAATAATCATGTTCAATCAGACCTAGTTCCACAAATAAATTTATCACTAGTGCATACTGTACGCTAAAATTTTTTGAATTGAATTTTCTCGAAAATCGTTAGTTTTACGAAAAAAATTAATACAATGTTTTTTGTAGGAAATTTTCAAAGCTACAAATTTGATTACCACTAATTTTACGATAAAAGTGACCGTTAACGAGATTTTAGCGAAAAACCATTTTTGTGAAATTTGACCCCGAGTAATATTTTTAGCGGCACACATATCGATGGGGACTTTTGGGATGTTGTTTAGAACCACAAAAGGAAGGTTCGTGCAAAAATGCAGCTTTCCCCTATTTTTCCACTCTGCAATGTGTCTATCCCCTGTATTATTAATCCAGTCCAGTGTCGATTTATTACTAACTAAAATCAAAAACAAGAATATTTAATAATCCTACTAAATCCAGCTTAAGAATAAACGCTAATAAGGGTATTTCTTGAGAACTAATCAAGATAATCTAATCTCTAATCTAATAAATTCATCATATGTCTTATCTGTTATGTTATCAACCGGACCCATTACTTAGGAGCATATGCATTGTACGCAAGGTTATGTGCATATTCATTTTCTGTAATATGATTTATAGTAACATTGTTATTATATTTTACTCCATTCTTCTTACGAATCAAGAGATCGAGTAGTAATAAGTTACCTTCCTTACTTAATATAGCATAGTCTATTTCTTCTTTTATAGGTGAATCTTTATTTATAAACCTATTTGACATATCTGCAGATTCTACTCTTAAAGGTTGATTAATTGTCAATTTACTTTGCATGAAAGAATTATCTGTTATTTCTTGATCGATATTCTCTTCGTCTTTAGCAAGCCACTGAGTTATCTTGATAACTCGATTTAAATATGTCAGTGTTCCTAAACTGTTGCCGATTAAATTAAAAATATTATTTATAATTGAGGATTTGAAGTTGCTACAAGTTCCACTTGTCGCAGGTGAATCATCTCTGATATGTTTATCAAGTAAAACATGTTCGTCCATAATACTCCGTCGTCTTCTCCGACGACTTTCATTGTGGCTGCTATGAAATATGATAGAATCTTGTGGATTATATAAATTAATAGTGCTCATTCCAGCCATAGTATTGTCTATTTTGTAATATTTTGGCAATTTATCGTCACATGCATCGATGTCTAGCTCTATGTATTGACCACGTCCTTCTAATTCTAAGTCAATCTCTTCATTTTTGTATTTTTCTAATATATCAAAACTATCACTGACGTTAGTAAGTTTTATATTCCACATAGCATATGGGCTAAGTATGCAGTAACTGTTTTTAATTTTATCATACACTAAATTTGTATCGACTGGATCTCCGGTAACTGCAGAGTAGCGTAAAGAATAAATAATAACTTGTTTATCACTTGCAATGGTGTAAAACTGATTGCCGCATCTATAATAAGAATTACCTAGATGTGTCATGGTTACTTCAAAATGATGTAATCGTTTCTCAAACTCATTCTGTAGTATTTTGTTCGCTAATTTAAAGCGAATACCTATGATATTAAACTTAATAGCATTTTTATTAATACCATTGGTTATATCGGCATTCATTGTCACCTCTTGTCCTTCTAAAACTTTCGATATTGCGGCTTTGTGGGTATCATGTCGCCATATAAAGAATGGTCGTCTCTGACTACTCTTAAATATTATATTAACACGTTCCTGCTTATCATATTTATTAATTAATATAGTGGATTCAGACATTTTGGATTTTATATATTCTATTTGTGTGATAGCTTCTGTTACTAAACTATCAGTATTATTATCATTTAATTTCAGGGCGGTTGGTAAATTAAACTGTGCTAGATAGAAATGTGCAAATGGGAAGATATATTGTTTGAATGCGTTCATAGCGCTTTCGTATTGTCCTAATATAAGGTTAGACTTTATTGTTAAGGCTAACTGATTAATAGCGTTTTTCAGTTCTTCATCTTGCACTTCAATTTCCATTGCATTACTAGAATTAATATCTGCAATGTAATTAGCTAATTCTGCTTTATCATGATAGTCTTGTATACGATTATATAGGGTAATAACAGTTGTCATTGCTTCTTCTAATTTTTCTATACAACGCATTAAGTCATCTTGTACATTGAAATCCTTAGTCATTTTTTTCATTTGCACCTTCATGTCTCTTATACCGCCCTGTATTTTCCACTTACTTATATCAAGAGCGGCATGAGACTTACCTTCTAAGTTGTTAACCACTGTTGTTACCTTATTTTCTAAATCTCTAAACATAGGAGTTACGATATTATGAATATCTTGTTCATACTTTTCTAATGCCTCTATTTCCTTCTTTTTTTGCTTTATGGCTCCAGCCAATTCTTCAATTCCAGACTCATGAGCTTTAATTTTATTATACAGATCCACTGACATGTCAACCATGCTTACAATATTTTGAGCAACATCTAGAGCATCGATTTTTCGTTCACTAGCTCTCTCCTTTTTCATTAATTCTTTTTGACCTTTTAACACTTGACATGCTTGTTTTCGCAAAGCTTTGATTTTATCTACAGACACAAACTTCATTTTACCTACTCTTTTATCAATCTCTGATAGTTTCTTAATAATGTTTTTGAAATTACTAGATGATACTTCTTGTAATTTTTTTCTTGCATCATCTAATTGCGTTTTAAGAAGCTGTTGACCTTCTTTAAGTTGATCTGATATTTGTGATAGAAAATTTGTACCACCAGGTAACGCAACTTTTCTGTTGGTATCATGTTTACCTTTATTACCTAATGCCAAATTTTCTGCAACCGTAAGTCCTGCTCCTATAGCTAAACTAGCGATCTTTCCTGCTGGCCCGAGAAAGTTTAGGGCTAGACTTGCAATTTTGAGTATACCCAGAAATTTTCGAAGTACAAGTGAACGTTCTAGTTCGTCTTTTTTCGCTGCTAATTCGCCTAATTCCTTTTTAGCTTTTTTTTGCAGATCGACTATCTCATCAATTAACTGTTGTATGTGGGCGTCTATTTGCCTAAAAATATTATTTATTTCTGGTGTAATTTGTGTGTCGATAAACTGCTTAGCTTCGTCTATCTTTGTATTTATTGAACCTTGGTAGTCCTTTCGATACTCATTTATTGTGACTATATTTCTTATATCCTTTAATTTATTGATGTTATTTATCACTAAATCTAAATACGCATTGAGGTTTATAACCAAATTGTCTTGTGAATTATTATTAATACTGCAGATTTTACTTAGGGTTGCTGTGTATACATAACTAAGTACTTTTTTGTATTCTATGGACTTTTCGCGTTCCTTAGGATTGTCTGCATATTGACTAATTCTATCTAATAAGGATTTATAGAAAGGAAGAAGGGGTATCTCTCTGCGTAGTGTATGGTACTGATTTTCTAAGCCTTGTAGTTCATTAACAAATCCGGATGTATCATATAACTCTCTAACGGTTTGATTATTTTCTAATTGATCGTAAAATTCCCTTAAATATGATTCTCTTACACTACCACTTAAATTTTCTCTTAAGTAATTTTTGTAATTATTCACTATATGTGCAGGATTGAGTAATTCCACTGCATCTGGTTCTTGTATGTCTGCATCATTACGACCAGTAATACCAGGTTCACCTGACTTACACTTGCGATAAGGCTTAGCCCGTACATGAGAACGATGTACATAATTATTTATAGTATATACTACAAGTGGAATTTTTCCTCCCTTTCCACCCTCCCCTCCGGCACCCATTATTCCAGTTTTTCCCGGAGAAGTGTCAGTGGAAATATTAAAATTGTCACTTCGTTTAATAATTATAATCATTCCTGAATTCCCCCCTTTTCCTCCAATTCCTCCATTACCCCCAGACGTCCCATTAGTGCAATTTTTACCTATGATGTGATATACACGCTTATTGCTACACCACCAAAACCAACAATTATACTTCACATCACTCTCTTTTTTGTAAGTAAACCCTTTATCTTTAAATTGTCCTAAATAGTTAGGTTCCAGGTTAAACAACCTAGAAAAAAAGCTAAATTCGTCATGAGGAAGAGGACTAGGCTCGTCTCCATCTTTTCCTCTCCGACCAGAAGCACCATGTTGCCCTGGACCACCTTTACCTCCTTTAGCAGAGATACTAAGATTTCCGCCATTAACAAATACCTGTCCGAAGCCAAGAAAAATTCCACCAGGGCCACCCGGCAACCCAGGTTTACCATCCCTCCCCTCGACCTCTGCAACTTCTGGATTATGGGTTTCTCCTGGTTTACCGTCTAATATTATTTTTTGGCTACCTATAATCTCCCAACTTGGTGCTATGATAAAAAGATGTACTGTTTTATTGAAATTGGCGTCAATAAATACCTTATTCAATGCAAATATTTCTATAGATTTGATCTTCTCTCGACACGTTTTATCCATATCCACAACATCACTAATCTTAACATTCTCTCCTTTGACCACTAATCTATTAGACAAACATAAATAATTTGTATCGCGATTTAATGCTAAATCTAGTACCTTCTCTAAAACCTTTTGTTGGGCCATATCAACTGTTCTATATTCCTTATCTATCTCTTGTGCGCGATGTGTCATATTGCGGGCTTGCTTGTTCTCTTGATCTAGAAATTTAGAAAGATCCATATCAGTGTCGTTTATTGCTTTCTTCCACCTTCTATTAAAATCAGCTTGTATTTGCGTACTATTATATTTCTTTACATCTTGTTGTATTTCATATTTTGACAACTTGACATGTAAACGATTTAAAGTACTGTACCACATCAGTGATTTATTAAAAGAATGAATAATATGTGTTAATTGCTGACCCCATTTTATTGGCGTAAATGTCTCTTGATCACTTACGGTAAGTAAAATTTTTAAGTCCCGACCGTAATTTAAAACATTTAATAAATTCTTGCTTGAAATATTAATATTTAAATTACTCAGATGTTTTATGATTTGTTTTATAAATTCCAGAGGTCCTGTGAATTTGGTCACTGCTTTCTGTATTCCAGAGAACGCATCATATCCTGCTTTAAATATAGAGTATAAGTTATCAATATCGTTAGATTCTTTTTCTAGGGCACTGAAAACTACTTCTATTTCTCGTCCAACATTTACCATGTCCGAGGTTATGTTCTTGTATATTTCTTTTACTAAACCACTAATGGGAATACTTAAGTCTGGAGATAAAGAATAATAAAAGTCTCTCTCGCTATGCATAGTAAAGTGAATAGATTCGTATATTATCTTTTTTAATTCTTCCGTGACACGTCCATAAAAAATTTCGTTATTACTAGAGAATGTCTCAGCACCCTCAAGTAACCAAAGAATACCTATCTTTGTGTGATTTTCGGCTTTTCGATCCACTAATATTGCATCCATAAACTTTATAGCATCTTTGTAGAAATGTTTTTTGTGCGATGGAACACTCTTAAATTTTAATTTCCTTTCCAGATCCTCTGAAATCCGCACCATGGTAGAAGCAACTTGATTAACACGGTGCTGATAGGAGTGCGAATTAAATATTTCTAGTGTAGACCACAAATCTGCTTGCTTTGATACAATAAGGGCAATGCTATCCTTATATATTTTAAAGTTTGGAATCATGTTAATAACGTCTTTAATCATATGCAAAAATTTCTTTGAGTGATTTATTAAATCAAAATCCATGACTATAACCAATTTTACAGCTCTGAAGGAATGAATCATTTTTTTTATAAAATAGGTTGCAAACATATCAGACGTTGCACTTCTAGTATCATTAAATCCGGGACATTCATAGAATGCTGTGTTTGTTTTGGAATTTATAACCAGTTCAGGGTAAGTGGTCTTTGAATTAATTGTAGAATTATCACTGATTATGTACTGACCTCCCCCGTCAGCCTTTGATACTAATTTGGCGTTATCTTCGGAGAACAAGCGCATAACAGTATTCTTCTTAGAACTTGCATTGCCTAAAAACAACACTACGTTATGAGCATTAAATATTAAGTTGTCCGCTCCTTTTTTTATAAGGCCCAAAATTAATTTTATTTGTTTGATGTCTGCGTTGTTAGACATTTTCTGCGAATTTATTACTGAATTATTGCTTCATGCCAGAAACTCTCCTAAATTATCTAATTTATTGTTTTAAAATTGAGTTATTCCCTGAAATACCTCATGGACACTGAACAGCAATGTGTTTATTCATTATTTATTATTACTATTATCTAACAGTTAACGTTTATGAATGATGAATATAAAATAATTGGTTAAATTCGTAGAACTTATACTTACACTACTATTACTTACTATTACTATTACTATTACTTGGACAGGAACGGGAAGGAACCTTCGTATTGTCCGGATAAGTGAATAGGTTGTGATGATCCTTTCGGGAAATACGTGGTGACAGTCACTGTAAATGATACATGTTTTAGAATCACCATCACCATGTGATCAAAACTGCTGGTTACTGGAAACTACGTTTAAAAAAAAATAGAAAAAAATTGCGAAAATGGTTTTGTTCCAGTAAAGTCAAAATCATCGATTTTGTTCAAACATTTAAAACAGCAATTTTATTGACTATTCTTATAAGAAAAATTGCGCTGAACACGATGGTGACATTAAAAGATTTATAAAACACAGGCGTCATTGTTAAAAACAACGTTTTTTTAGAGAAAATTCTCATTTATTGATGTTCTTTGACTCTTCAACGAAAACGGTGCGGTGCTTCGGAAAAAAGGTCAAGATATAAAAAATGAATATTTTATCAATATGCGTCGTTTGAGGCTTGTAGCGACCTTTTATCTTTGACTGTTCAATTGTTATACATAAGTGAAGGGTCCTAAATTAACATTTTTTTTCTGTTCAACAATAGGTCATAAAATTTTTTTATTGTTGTCAAAATGTTGCATTTTGTTCTGTCATCGACAGCGCTGCTCGGGAATAAATGAACGGTTGGCACGCCGCGGTAATATTTAATACCTCGGTGCACCAACCGTTAGCCAATCTGCGCGCTGCCTTCGCGGCCGCGATAATATGAAAACTTGCCTGCGAAGTCAGCAGGCATCAGGATCATATCATATCATCATTCCTGCGAAGAGTTGGTTTGACTACGATAATTTCAAGTTATAAACGTTCAAGTATCCGTCCGAGTATTAATAGTGATTTGTCTTACCTTCGAAAACGCGAAGTGCACACCTATTGACACTCAGCGAAGCTACCCACCATGGGGAAAAGCAATAAAAAAGATCCGGACAAACACAACCGGCCGCCAGATAAAGAACAATCCCACACACACACGAACACTCATCCACCCAGCAATACATACAGCAACACACAAACGGTAAATACACCACATACACTTACAGATAATTTGTTGGCTCATAATAACACTAACCAAACTAACAATAATATAGTTTCTACCCCTACTAACAACCCTACTAATGGGAATAGCAACAATAACTCTGATTCACACGAATCAACACATTCATTTAACAATTCAGCCCCAAATTCTCCAAACAGCCCAAATCAAATTTTAAACACTAGTATACCCTCATATCCATCTTTTCTGAATATTACTTCATCAACCACAAACACATGCACTACAACTAATACCATCACCACCACAGCTATAGTTTATTCTACACCCAATGTATCACCAACCCCAATCTGTTCTAATCTAATCAATTACGAAATCATCAGGCAAACAGACGATGAGTCTGATAATGCTAGTGATATTTCACATCACACTACCGAAATTCAAATCACACCCAAAAAAAATCCTTCAAAAAAGAGGAAAACCACCCAAAGTCACCTAGATGATATACTAGTAGATACCATTCAACCCACAACCTCTCATTCAACACCAATGCCCTCACCAAAAGACATGAATGTATCCCCAGAATTCTCACAAATAAACAGCTCATCACAAGATATATCCTCAAATTCCAACCCTCAACCATCAACAAGCACCACCTCACAAACATTACAAAACGCTCAAAATACATCTCGTCCATTACCACCACCCATAAACATTTATACTGAAAATACCAGAGACACAGTGTCCGCAATCAACAACCATGTCAAAAATACTCCATCATACACATATAATAATAATTCATTAATCTGTTACGCTAAGGATCCCCAAGATCACAATAAAATTATGATTTTGCTCAATAAATACAAAGTCGAATATTATTCCTACGATATAAACTCACTACGTCCTGCTAAAGTCGTAGTTAAATATATACCTACAGATACTACAACTGACGATATAAGTAGTGAACTCAATCACAGAGGGTACCCCTTTTTAAATATAGCTAGACTCATGTCCCACAAAAACGGTAAAAAAATAGTAACTAATATTGTACTTCTAATAATACCTAAACAAGCCCTAGACAAATACTTAAACATAACAAACTTATGCTACTACAGAGTCAGGGTATCTCTATATAATCAAACCGACATTCCACAGTGCCATCGCTGTCAGCATTTTGGCCATTCCTCTGTGGTCTGCAGACGCATCGAGTGCTGCGTTCGATGCGGTGCATCGCACATGGATGGGATCTGCGCCGCAGACGCATGCAAATGCGCCAACTGCGGCGGGGACCACCCGGCGAACTACAGAGGGTGTCCATCCCATGCTGCGGCGAAGCAAAGATATGCCCCAAAAAAGCTCAACCCAAATACACAACCCGATCAATTACCAACCCCAGGACAACACAACAACGCTACAAGCAGACAAACCAACAACACACAAAATCAACCACCCACTAGTAATATGAATATACCACCACACAAGAAGCCGCAGATTTAATTTCTACTCAAAACGTACGTGCGTGGCAGCACAGAACACCCAAAGAACGCAAACTGTACAATTCCCTAATAACCAAAATGAAGAAACTAATGAAAACCCAATACGTGACATAATAAATTGCTTAAAAAATTATAATTTAAAAAGAATATGGGAAGGCCTCAAAACACTAATAAATACGTTAAAAACAATTCAAGATCCTCTTGAAAAAATATTCACTATTTTGGAATACGTTATGTCCATATTTTAATGGCTAACGCAAACACTAAACGTAACAATACACTTAAGCTATTAGAATTTAATGCTAATGGGGTAATTAGGCAAAAAACGGAAATTGAACATCTATTAAATAGGCAAAACATAGATATCTGCTGTATTTGTGAAACAAATCTAAAATCATACCATAATTTTAATATTCCAGGCTATATTACATACCGATCCGACCGCACAGGTCAAAAAGGAGGCGGCACTGCCGTTTTAATCAAGAAAAATATCAAGCACAACCAAGTTTTATTACCACCTCTATTATCCATCGAAGCCTGTGCAATTAGCATATCTATACCCAACCCAACCATGATTATATCCGCCTATCGTTCAAGTTCTAACCCTCTTAATACACATGACTTTGACACACTAAAACACATCAGTAATAGATATATACTGCTTGGTGATCTTAACGCTAAACATCCTATATGGAATTGTTTCAGTCAAATATCTAACACCTCCGGAAATAATTTAGTCACATATCTCAACAACAACTTCGACACCAAAATACTGTATCCACTGGAACCAACTCGCCCTCATCCGGCGCAATCAATTCTAGATATAGGCATTTCTAATAACATAAACCTTCCATACGACATATACACTATTCAAGAACTCAATAGTGACCACTACCCAATTAAAGTTAAACTAAATTTAAACACCCCTATACCTAATAATCTAAGAAAACCGAGAGAGGAAGACTATAATTGGGATATTTTCTCAAATTATTTAAAACACAGCATCCCAAACAACCCACAGTGTGATAGTAAACCCCAGATTGACCAAGCGGTAGATATCATTACACAGCACATTACACACGCATTAACCCTGAACCAGAGGATCATCCCACCAACCTCCTATCAATCACAGTTACCCCGGCAAATAGTTGAAAAAATCAAGTTAAAAAATCAACTTAGGAAACAATATAACAGATTACGTTGTCCTATCATTAAAACTCAAATAAACAATCCAAAAAAATAACTTGATCTTGAAATAAAAACATTTAAACAACAATAACTCACTAAACTAATTGCCTCCCATCCCCAAGATCCTTACTATGTCCCACGTATATTCAACCGTAAACCCACAACCATCCCACCCCTCACCACACCTGGTGGTATTGCTCAAACCGATACGGAAAAGGCTGAATCCTTTTTCCAACATTTGTCCTCAATCCTACAACCTAACCCAATCCCAGCACACATACATAATATAGTCGATCATAGAATACACATCCTATCTAGAATCCATCTACCCACTGGCACGGACGCAATATATTTTAAACCATCACAAATAAGATCAGCTATACTTAAAGTACATTCTAAAAAAGCTCCGGGGCTAGATAATATACCGAACTTTTGCCTCAAACACTTACCCCCATCAACTTATATGTTTTTAACCAAACTGTTTAATTCCTGCCTACGTCACACCTATTACCCTAAGGAGTGGCGTAAAAATCTAAAATCATAAACATACCTAAGCCAAATAACACACCTACCAATATTGAAAACTATCGGCCCATAAGTCTACTATCCACAATAGCAAAAGTATATGATACACTCCTGTTAAATATCATTCAAGAACAACTTAAAAATGCACAGTCTCAAAACAAATACCAATATGGCTTCCGTGCCAGTCACTCCACTACCCAGCAGCTATTCCGTGTTGGTGAGATAATTACCACCAACATAAATCGAGGTCAATTCACGGGGTTTGTCGCCCTTGACCTCGAAAAGGCTTTTGACCAAGTTTGGCACCCTGGTTTATTGTATAAACTCCTCGTCGCAGGCATCTCAATCCGTATCGTTAAAACGATACAATCCTATCTAACAGATCGCAAATTCCGAGTTGCAGTTAACCAGGCGTACTCTCCTATTACCCTCGCCCCCTCTGGAGTCCCTCAGGGTTCTGCATTGGGTCCAGTGCTGTTTAATGTTTATACCCATGATCTACCCGGACCAACAGATCACAGAAACACCATTTGTTTATACGCTGATGACACGGCTCTACTCACAACATCATCTAACCTGCCCTTGACAATTAAACTCCTGCAACAACAAATGGACCACACTATAACTTTTTATAAAAACTGGGGATTACTGATCAATCAAAATAAAACACAATCTATAATATTCACTAGAAAACTTAAACAAACTTCAACAAAATTAAAAATTAACAACACTGATATTCACTGGAAAAACTCAGTCAAATACCTAGGTGTAATCATTGACAAAAAAGCAAACTTCATTGAACATGTTAACACTACATGCCACAAATACAGGTCAAGATTGCGAACACTGTATAACATTCTTAAAAATGCTCCCATCAATACCGCTACTACGATTTACAAAAGCTACTTACGCCCTATACTGACATACGCAGCCCCAATCTGGTGCCCACTTCTTTCTCACACACAACAGAATCGCTTACAAATATTATAAAACAAAGCTTTAAGAATAGCCACTGGTTTACATCGGCCCCCAAATACACAAATCCATAATCTAACTGGCACGCCCACACTACAAAATTTTATTCTCAGACATCTTCTCCCAAATTTTGCCAATACATTAATCAATTCTCAAAACCCCACTCTAATTGACCCATTAATACCAAAATTTTACGACGCACCCACTCATCCATCCCTAAACTATATCTACACTCCCACTCCCTAACACATACTAATTTGTTTTTGAAAAAAATAAAAACAAAATACACTACAAAATCAAAGAAAAAAATAATAACAAAAAAATAAAAGAATAACAACAATTAAAACAAGCTAAAAACAACAAGTAAAACAAACAAAAATATAAAATAACGCAAATATAACACACACACAACAACAACAAAAATAAAGCTTAATGCGATATACCAAAAAAAAAATAAATAATAGCAATAAAACATCAAAATAAACACTCCACAAACATCACATCAGCCAATTTTCAATACCAAGGTGAAAAGAGCTATATCCCTATAACCCACTATATGCAAAAGAGCCAAAACGAGAACACAAACATGTACAATACCCAATTAAACACCACCCTAATATATTATGAGCCAACAAATATTAACAAGCAGACACATATAGGAAATGATATAATAAGCTATAAAATACATACTATGCAATATAAACTAAACTTAAAAACAGCCAGCCCATACGAGGGCAAGTTATCTTTAAAACACAAACTACGAAGCAGACATCAGTCGAGTCGCGCTTACTGAAGCGAACGGACGTGTTCTTCTAGCGGCAGTAAAGTGAAGTGACTAGTTAGTTGTGTAGTAGTGAAGTGGCAGCGCCACACCGAGGTTAAGGAGAGAAGAGGAGTTTTATATGTCTTTTTCAAGACAATGAAACATAAAAGATAAATAAAAGTCTCCCTCACTTGGAGACGTATATTTGTTTTATTTTATGTACTTTTCTCCCACTAATATATTATAGGTATTTCCTTTCAGAAATAAATCATGTCATTTGCTAAGGAGGACAGCAACATGGAGGAGGATTCCGGAGATTCCCGGAGCAGCACACCATGCTATGACGAGAAGGACCGTATCATAGGAACGCTCCAAGCAGAAAATAAGCTCCTGAGAAGCCAAATCCAGGACCTCAACGAGAAACTAGCCCGTTTGCAACAGCAAATGGAAAGACAGGCCAGAGAAGCGTTGAAAACTCAAAATGCAAAGCATCAAGAGCTCCTGAGGGCTATCCAAGGCTCCACCCCACAGGGCTCCACTCCCCAGATTTTCGCACCCCAGGCCTCTGCCATCCAGGACTCCGCCCTCAGGGCTCCTCCACCGCCAGGGATCAGTGGAAGCGCAAGAAATCCGCAACGCAAGTGGACACGGATAAAGATGAGCCCAAGCAGGCGAAAACCGCAGCATCCACGGAGCAAAGCGAAGCCCCAGCAGCAGCCAAGAAAACGAAGATACCGCCAGTCATCCTCAGGAATAAGGAGAAATGGACTTCTGTTAGTCAAAGACTGAGAGAAGAAGGTATCAAATACCTAAAGGTCAAGGTAGTCAGAGAAGGCATCTCCATAGAACCCCAAACGGCGGATGACTACCGCAAGATGACGAGGCTCTTCACGACGGAGAAGAGAGAACACCACACCTACGCTCTACCTGAAGAGAAGTTGCTCAGGGTGGTAATCAGAGGCATTCCGTCTGGAGTAACGAACGAAGACGTCAAAGAAGACCTCAAGGAGCAGGGACTGACACCCATATCAGTCCAGAGGATGACCTCCAGGAGAACAAAACGGGAGATGCCCCTTGTTCTTGCTCAAGTTCCCCTGGACCAGGAGAGAATTCTGGAAGTCAACAGATGCTGCTCCCTCGTCGTCAGGGTGGAAAGGCAAAGAGCCACTCAGACAATTACCCAGTGCCACCGCTGCCAGTGCTTTGGACACGCACAGGGTGGGTGCACCGCACAGCCAAAGTGCGTGAAGTGCGGACAGGCCCATCACTCGGCAGAATGCCAGAAGAAGGAGAGTCCCGCCAAGTGCGCAAACTGCCCGGGGGCCCATCCAGCCAGCTACAGAGGATGTCCCAGCTTCCCTAAAAACCAGCAGGTCCACAGAAGACAAACTAGGGACTCAGAGCGAAGACGGCCACGGCAGAGACCAGAAAGGTCACTGCTGGAAGGAGTTACGCAGATGCGGCGAACGCCAAGGGCAAAGCCGCACCTGTAAACAAGGCCAAGACAGTGCCAAAGCAGGGGGTCAAACCCTCGAATTCTGCCGTGGCAAATAGATTCACAGCAGCGCCGGCACAGGTGCAGCAGATGTGCTCAGCAATGAGCGCATTCTTCGCTCAAATGCCAAAAATGCTCCAAGAGTAGATGGCTACTACGCTGGTGAAGCCGAAAATCTTGCAGATCGCCTCATGGAGCGTGAACGGCCTCCGGCAGAGGAAGCTAGAAATAGAAGAAATCTTGGAGAGGTACAACATCGACGTGATGGCCCTGCAAGAAAACAAACTTCGCCAGGATAATATCGAACTTCGAATCCCAGGCTACGAAGTCTATAGAGAACAACGCAGAGCAAACGCAGGAGGAGTTGCTCTGCTCGTCAAGAGGACTATAGACCACCACCTCATCGACACGCCGGAACTGGAGAACATGGAAGCCATCTCCATAGTAGTTTCAACGGAACGAAACGGCCCACTCAAGATTGTTTCCTGCTACCAGACAACTCAACGTCTTTTCCTGCAGCATGACCTGGAGGCCCTCATAACACGGGGTACTCAGACGGTGGCTATAGGAGATTTCAACGCCAAATCGCCAATGTGGAATAGCAGGCTTACAAACACCCGTGGACGGGTGATGCTGAGATTCCTAGAAAACCACGAGGGAGACGTGCAAGCGATAGGCCCGGAAGAACCGACGTTTGACAATGGAAGACATAGGCCCGACGTACTGGACATAGCTCTGCTCAACGAGATGACTTTCACCGCTGAACTTCAAACCGAAGCCGAAGGCTCCTCGGACCACAACCCCATTTTCCTAAAACTAGGAGATGACGTCCGTGAAGAGGAAGCTTTCACCAAGAGAAGAACGAACTGGGAACAGTTCCGAGCAATTTTGCAAAGGAACATTGCACACGTCCCCAGAATCGACGGTGAAGAAGAATTAGAAGAGGCCATCATCTCCCTGGAAAACCACATCCAGGCAGCGCTAACGGAAAGCACGACGGAAACTGTAACGAGAAGAGTTGCAATGCCGATGGGAGAACTCCCTAAGGACACCATGCAGCTCATTCGAGACAGAAGGAGGGTTAAGAAACTAGTTCAGAGGAAAGGGCTCCCAGAACACCGAAGGGAATACAATCAGCTAACTCGGAGAGTTAAAGAAGCCCTGCAAGA
This sequence comes from Stenurella melanura, assembly GCA_963583905.1. Classification (NCBI taxonomy): domain Eukaryota; kingdom Metazoa; phylum Arthropoda; class Insecta; order Coleoptera; family Cerambycidae; genus Stenurella; species Stenurella melanura. The sequence continues at coordinate 60,882,861 of OY757316.1, read as the reverse complement.
ACACAGGCAGAACAGATGGCAACGTCACTTGGAGTCGCTGGACCCTCAGGACAGAAGCACGTGGACCACCCAGAAGGCTCTGCGTGCCAAGAGAAAACCAGTCCCGCCCATCCACGGAGAGAACGGTATTGTCTACACTCGTCAGGAAAAAGCCGAGGCTTTTGCCGACAGCTTGGAACTACAGTGTAGAGAAAACCAGATCGACGACGAGGACGACGACTGGCTGGACGACGTGACACGCAGAGTCAGAAGGCTGCGACGCATGCCGGATGAAGAAATAATCCCTCCGACTTCTCTAGAAGAAGTCAGAGAAATCCTGAGAAGCCTCAAGCCCCGCAAAGCTCCAGGGTGCGACGGAATAGGAAATATGGTACTCAAGAAACTACCCCTCAGAGGAGTAGCAGCAATGGTGAACATCATCAACGCCATCCTGAGACTACGTTATTTCCCCACCAAGTGGAAGAAAGCCGACGTCATCATGATTCCCAAACCAGGTAAGAATTTAACCTTCCCTTCCAGTTACAGGCCGATTAGTCTTCTACCGGCGATGAGCAAAGTAGCAGAGAGGATCATCTTGAGAAGACTTAAAACCCTGACCGATGAGCTGCAGATCATCCCAGATGAGCAGTTCGCCTACAGAACCAAGCACTCCACCGAGCTCCAAGTGTTACGTCTAACGGAATACATCACGGAGGGTTTCAACCATCGACAAGGAGCGATCTTCCTCGATGTAGCCAAGGCCTTCGACAGGGTTTGGCACGATGGTCTTCTGGCGAAGATGCTGTCGATGGGTTATCCCGTCGGCATCGTCAAACTAGTGAGATCCTACCTTCACCGCAGTCAACTCCGTGTGAAGATTTCCGACAAGCTGTCCAACAACAGGCCTATGGAAGCAGGCGTGCCGCTGGGATCGATACTCTCCCCCCACCTGTTCACCATCTACACCTCCGACATGCCAAGAACCGCAAGGACCTCTTTGGCGCTCTACGCAGACGACACGGCCATCATCGCAAGATCATGGAGCGCAAGACTTGCCACCCGCAACCTCCAGGAAGCAGCATCCCTTCTGGAAGAGTGGTGCAACAAGTGGAAAGTCAAAGTCAATGCGGAGAAGAGCAAAGCCATACTCTTCAAGAGAGTGAGGAAGCAACCTCCCACAGGACACGTCTCCATGAATGGCGACAACATCCATTGGCACGATACCGTCAAGTACCTTGGCCTTATCATGGACAGAAGCCTGACGTGGAAACAGAACACGGAAGCGATTATACAGAAAGCGAGGACGAGAAGGACTCTACTCTATCCTATGATAGGTAGACAAAGCCCACTCAACCTGAGGAACAAGCTCACGCTCATCAGGACCCTCATTGCACCCATTCTGACCTACGCCTCCGTTGCCTGGGGATACCAAGCAGCGACCTACTTGAAGAGGATACGAGCCGTGGAAAACGTCGCACTAAGGTGCGCCGTGGATGCACCATGGTTTGTCAGAAACGCCGACATCTTCAGAGACCTGGAATACACCCCGGTAACTCAAGTCATCCAGGACAGGGCGAAGAAACTATACGCCCGTGCAGCAGAGCATGGGAATCCGCGGGTCAGACAGGCGACTGACTACGACCCCAACGACGCTCCTAGGCACAAGAGGCCGAAGCTCCAGATCCTGGATAATGGGTAAGTATAACTAACCTTCCTTTCAGCCGATCTTCAAGCCACGCCGCAAGGAGACAATGACCAAAACCCCAAATCACCCGATCCCGGGGGTATCCAGCAAGAAACCCGCTAGGTACCCTTACCCTAGCCCGTGCCGGCCTCCGACGCTAAAACAAGCGTCCTTGGCCGAGCACATTCCTTGAGCTACACAGCCCAAAACTTCCTTCCGACGAAATCGGAGCACATGATGCCAATTGGCACCCTGGGCTCCGACTAGTCACACACCCCCAAACCCTTCCAAACTCCGAGAGGGTGCGGCAACAGCCGTTCCCTCTCACGACAGACGAAAGACATTCCCGGGAGCCGACATGCCAGCGAAGAAAGAAACTCAAGACAGAAGAGCGCCAGAAGAAAGGACCCAGCTGGCAGGGTCCAACAGCCAGGACCAGAGGAGGTCTGCTAACTTCGCCTACACCGTCTGCATTTGCAGGTGGGGTAGTCGTAAAAAGCAGACCCACCCCTTACGAGGCCGGTCGAGGTCTACAGCGATGATTGGGGCAAAGAGCTCAAAGCTCGACCCCTAATCATCCGAGACCGACATCAAAGTCAAGAATATTGGCACAGCAGGCGTCAGTCGATCGCCAGCAGTTCACCACTTAACTTCAGCAGCAGCAACGATAACAGTGCTCCCCTGGCACTCTCTTGTTTAACTAGTTGTTTTATTAGTAGTGAATAAGTATTAATAATAATTATCTAAAATATAAATAAACAAATAAGTGACGACGATGGCCACCAGAAGTGGTAAAGCCTTCAACCCCGCTCTGTCAGACACCGAGGGGGACCTTTTCAGTCAGCCGACACCCCCGCCCACCGATGCTACCACACGAGGTCCTACGCCGCGACGCCTCGCCCCGGCTCCATATTCCAGGAGGGTCAAGGGCTTTCTGAGGAATCGACGCCACCCTCCGACGTGGCCTGGGAGACTGTGACCAAGACACTCCCAAATCATCTGGAACTGACGCCACCCTCGCATCGACTCACACCAGCGGCAGACTGGCGACATACCCGGGCCCCGACAATGGACACCCGGACCACCGCCACTACGGAGGCAGCGACGACCCTACCCAGCTACGAAGAATTGGCGCACTTACTGGCCGTGCCACGGCCAATCTGGCCAGGGTGGCCCCCCATCAAGCAGGATACGTCACACCGCAACCAATCATGCTGGCACCCCATCATGCAGGGTACGTATCACCGCAACCAACCACGCTGGCCCCCCATCATGCAGGGCACGTCTCACCGCAAGCAACCACGCCGGCCCCCCCTCATGCAGGAAACGACTGGCAGCCACCAACAACAATGATCCGACACATTGCACGGAACGTCCAGCAGCCGAAGGACGAAAATAGGGACTTATTCCGTGGACAGTTCATATAATTTACAGTTTTCTTTTATGTCGTCATCTCGTGTATATTGCAATTGCTTAAATAAATAAGCTAATTTGTTTATTAAGGACTTGCAACTTTGCATGGCATTTTTTACACTTCCCACCCCCGACAATCGATAGATATTGATAAAAACTACCATTTCTATATGGTTTTGCCCCTTTTTCTTTTTCGTTTATTCCCGCCCCCGCAACATTTTAGAAAAAATGCTTAGTAAACAAATTAAATAACTCAGCTCAGGAACGTCGTACCGAAATGGAATTATCAGCAAATGAAAGATAGTAAAAAAAGGAAAATTTTGAGCCCAGATGGACCTCGATTCGTTAATTAGAACCGGAGATATAGACCATTTTGCGTTTATGACTGTCAATTGCTTATTAATTTTTTTTTAATCTTGTGACAACATAAAGTAAATATATTAAACCAACTAGTCATCAATTGGCTTTTTTCATAAATTTTTTGATTTTATAACAATTTTTAATTCATGAACTCCGTACAACGATTTTTAACGTTTACGCTCCGAGTGACTTGCGCAGTAACGGTTTTGTACGCATAAAATTCAAAGCGCGCTCGGTTTCAAATGCGCTATTAGGGCAAAGAGCTCAAGCTCGACCCCTAATCATCCGGGACCGTCTTCACAGTCAAGAATATTGGCGCGTTTCAAATACGCTATAAGTGGTTTAAAGAGTCATTTAAAGGTATTTTTATTTTATTTTTTAATTTTCTGAAGTTTAATTATTTTTTTATGTAGGATATTCCTTAAAGATGTGTTTGCACGCCACAGTAAATTCGTATATAGAAAAAGCGAACTAATGATTATGCCGATATAACAGGAACCATAAATTGGCTAGCTATAAGTAGTGATTTCATCATCAGTTGTTGGCAACAGATTTGTGCAGGGCCGTACGGACACTATTGTGAAGACTTGACTAGATTTACAGCAGTAAGTAAAACATGATTCAGTTCTTATTCTACTTTGTAACTTTTGAAATGGGATTTGATGATTGTAAATAATTAAATAATTCATTGTTACGTTAGGCGGCAGCCACCGCAACTATCTACAAAATCTAATAACGCAGTAATAGTTTCAATTATTATCAGATATTGTTTTTGTGATTTTATTTTTCAAATTTTAATGGTTATTCATCGATTTTCGTGTCTAGGTGCTTTTTGTGGCATTTCACATTCAGAGTAAAAGTGATCATTATCTGGTGACAAAAATTTGATGTTTTAGGAAAAATCTGAAAAAAATAGGGGTGGTACTCAGTAAGGGGAGAGAAATCGAATGTCGTGCACCGGAGTTCTCCATCTATCTTTCTTCGGGTAGAGTCCTCGAAAAATAAAACAGTTCCACTTCTTTCGTGTGTTTATCATAGAATCTCACTTTCGTTATGAAAGTGGTCATCATCGGGCGACAAAATTTCGATGCATTAGGAAAGTTGTGAAAAAAATCAGCGGTACGCAGTAAGGGGAAAGAAATCGAATTGCGCACAGTGGCGCTCTCCGTCTGCATTCTTTATGTGGATAGGGCCCTCGGAAAGTGAATAAATGTCACATTTTTCGTGTGTAGGTGTCTTTCATGGCATTTCACTTTCGGTATGAAAGTGGTCATCATCGGGCGACAAAATTTTGATGTTTTAGAAAAATATGAAAAATATCAGGAGTATGCAATAACGGGAGAGAAATCGAATAGCGTGCAGTGGCGTTCTCAGCCTGCGTTCTTTATGTGGATAAGGAAAGTAAAAAAATGCCACATGTCTCGTGTGTAGATGTTTTTCGTGGCGTTTCACTTTCGGTATAAAAGTGATCATCATCGGGTGATAAAATTTTGATGTTTTAGAAGAAACATGAAAAAAGTCAGGGGTATGCAATAACGGGAGACAAATCGAATAGCGCACAGTGGCGCTCTCTGTCTGCATTCTTTATGTGGATAGGGCCCTCGGAAAGTGAAAAAATGTCACATTTTTCGTGTATAGGTGTCTTCATGGCATTTCACTTTCGGTATGACAGTGGTCATCATTGGGCGACAAAATTTTGATGTTTTAGAAAAAATATGAAAAATATCAGGGGTATGCAATAACGGGAGACAAATCGAATAGCGCTCAGTGGCGTTCTCCCTCTGCGTTCTTTATGTGGATAGGGCCCTCGGAAAGTAAACAAATGTCACATTTTTCGCGTGTAGCTGTTTTTCGTGGCAGTTCACTTTCGGTATGAAAGTGGTCATTATCGGGCGACAAGAATTATATGTTTTAGGAAAAATCTGCAAAAAACCAGGGGTACACAGTAAGGGGAGAGAAATCGAATAGCGTGCAGTGGCGTTCTCAGTCTGCGTTCTTTATGTGGATAGGGCCCTCGGAAAGCAGAAAAATGCCACATTTCTCGTGTGTAGATGTTTTCCGTGGCGTTTCACTTTCGGTATAAAAGTGATCATCATCGGGTGACAGAATTTTGATGTTTTAGAAGAAACATGAAAAAAATCAGTGGTATGCAATAATGGGAGACAGATCGAATAGCGCACAGTGGCGTTCTCTGTCTGAGTTCTTATGTGGATAAAGTCCACGCAAATCGAAAAAATCGGTAAAGTTATTTACACAGAACTTCCCTCGTTATTTGTGCATGGCGGTCACTCTAAAAAATTATTAATTACGAAATGACATTGAGAATACAGATCGGAATATAGTTATTGCTATTATTACAAAAAAACCTGATAACTTTTGGTCAAAAAAATATACAGAGTGCTCATCCAACAGCAAAAGTTCAATACTAAATAACAGGTGCCAGATATGGAAGGCTTGCGCAAATACCTTTACAAATGTCCACCATGACTGAATTATTTCTTGGGATGCCATTATTCAATAAAAGTATATAATAGGTGCATATGCCAAATATTATTGCTATCTGTCACATTTTCAATTCCACATTCACGTAATGGAGTGGAAGTATAGTGGTGGCTAAAAAATATAAAAAATTTTCAAAACTTTTTTTTCGAATAGGTTTAGAATGTCACGTTACGCGAAAATTTTAAATTTGAGCAAAAAAAAATTTTTCGCTCCATTCCAGTGTTAAGTTTTTTTACCAAAATGGTTAAAAGATGTGGCAAATTTTTTTTTCCGAAATAGGTTTAAATGTCATGAAACGTGGAAATTTTAAATTTGAAAAAATAAAATATTTCGTCTATTCTATAATAGTGATAAATAGATTACCTAAACACGTTTTCAAATTTTTTAAAAAAATTTTCAAAAACATTTTTAAATAATAATAGCAATTTTAGAATGCCATGGAAACGTGGAAATTTTAAATCTGAACAAAGAAAAAAAATTCCATCTATTTTTTAGTGGTAAATTTTTTTTCGAAATTTTTAAAAAAATTTCAATTTTTTTTTTTAAATAGATTTAGAGCGCTATGAAACGTGGAAATTTAAAATTTTAAGAAAAAAATTCCATCTATTTTAGTGGTAATTTTTTTTTTTTAAATGTTGGTAAAAAGTTTTCAAACATTTTTTTCTTTTAAATAGGTTTAGTATAACATGAAACGTGGAAATTTTAAATTTGAACAAAGAAACAAAATTTTTTTAGTGCTAAAATTTTTTTCAAAAATGATGGTGAAAAAAATGTTCAGAAATTTTTTTTTCCCGAAATAGGACTAGCGCGTCATGAAACGTGGAAATTTTAAATTTGAGCGAAAAAAAATTTTGTTCACTATTTATTCTGTTTAGACGGTCAACCCTGTATATTTTCCAGTGAAATTTCTACCATTTCTGCGCTGACAGTAGCGTCAACTACCTACCAAATTTGACTGCTCTCCGTCAAGTAGTTTTTTTAGTAAATGCACCAACAGACAGACAGACAGACAGACAGACAGACAGACAGACAGACACACAGACAGACCGACAAACAGACAGACAGACAGACAGACAGACCGACAGACAGACAGACAGACAGACTGACGGAATTGAAAAACCTATATTTTCGTAATCTCCGTATTCTGAAACGTCAGAATCCGTAAAAATCTCGGAGGGTGATTTTTTCTCGAATACAATACTTCCCTTCGGTATGCGAGGGAAGTAAAATGTCACATTTCTAGTATGTAGCATTGCACTTTCGGTATGGAAGTGGTCATCATCGGGCGACAAAATTTCGATGTTTTAGGAAATATCTGAAAATAATCAGGGGTATGCAGTAATGGGAGACAAATCAAATAGAGTACAGTGGTTTTCTTTCTGTGTTCTTTATGTAGGTAGGACCCTCGGAACGTAAAAGAATGTCACATTTTTCGTGAGTAGGTGTTTTTTGTTACATTTCATTTTTGGACTGACAGTGGTCATCGTCGGGTGACAAAATTTCAACATTTCAGGAAAAATCTAAACAAATTCAGGAGGGCGTAGGAAGGTGAGAGAAATGGAATGGCGCAAAGCGCAGTTCTGTGTCTCGTTTCGTTCTCGGTGAAAGCGGTGAAAAACTTCGATTTTCATTCTCCGCTGACTTTGAGCGGCCGTATCTCGGAAACGAAGGACCGCAGCGACGAGCTCGTAAGATTGTTTGTTTGGGAGAAATGGTCCTCGAAGCTGAACCGTGTAGCGCGAGGGGCGAAATCCTTTAAATTCTGACTTTAGTGGTCCATATCTCACACAAAAATTACCAGAAAATCATCGGATTGTAAATTTAATCAGCAATCGATTAAGCGTACAAAAGGAATCAATTTTATCTATAAAAAGTTACAAGGTCTATATTGCAGTGGCGTCGAGTAAAATAAAAATCGTAGGAATTGTAGTAATTATATTTGTATATCAACGTTGGTATGTGAGATAAATAAAATTGAGAAGGACTGTTTTATAGGAAAATTCACGTAGAACTCAGTATTGATTAAACAAAGTCGCCGCGTTTACCTTTAAAAATCGTGTTAACCATTTTTTGTGAAATCACGGAAAATTACTGGAGAGGTGAAGCCGAGTTCGGCACTCGTGTGGGTACTAAAATCATTTTAATTCTTGTGTCTTGTGTCGTAGACTATTTTCTATTCGATTATAAAAAGAGAATAATAAATCATTTGAAAAATTTGATGTCTACGGGGACGTAACGCAACACTGATCTACCCCGTTTGAATGCCGTAGATGATAGTACAGTACCCGCAATGCCGCGTTATGGTGGTGGATGTAGGCCGTAGACCGGCAAGTCCTGCGCAGTTAATATCAGGAACCTCTACACCCATTACGCGGCTTCAGTAAACCAAAGTGTTGATTACGCCATCTTGGCAGGCCACAATGAATCCCTCGGTCTCTGACTTTAGCCCAGCTGACCTCAAAAAGGCGAATGGTAGCTTAGTCGGTAAACCAGTGTTTCTAGGTTCTTATTGAACAATCCGTGCATGGATTTATCGACATGTTGTCTAAACAGACGTTCCTGTTCGGTAGATTTTATCTGGGCCATCAGGCGAGGTGGCTGAAGGTCACTGGCTGACTCTGGGTCAGCATCGCGCCGGCCTCCTCGCCTGTCGAAGGAATACGAGACCAATTTCATCTCCTGCCCTTTTTGCAGGCTTAAACAATCCTGCACCCACCCCTGCAATTTCGTGGCTCATCTACAGTTCATTTGAATACTCCGAGGGAGTAAAGCTGTAACGAAGCATTTTTTAATATGGAAATTGCAACACAAACCGCCGTTTATTTTTATATTTAGAATATTAAGATTTTATACTGTAGGTACAAATCGTGAATAATTGTTGTAATTTGATTATTTACTTAGAAATATTGAATTATTAAGTAGATATAAGCTCCGCTAGGTACCGCTAGTTACGCACTGCTAACGCCATTTGATTCCAAGGAGACAAGCCAACGGCATTGGCCTCCTGTAGTCACTTCGCTTAATTGCGTCTACTGGGCAGACGTAACTAGAAGTAGGAGGGAATTCGAAATTAAACCGATACCGATCCGCCGATCCAAGGAAACCACCGGCAAGGAAGTAAGTAGCTGAAATTTTGGTAAGCAACTTGGCTGGTGCAAAGTGCCATAATTATAAATTATATTTTGTTTTATTTTTCAGATAAAAGGCGTCCGCCGCTCTGCAACGTTCCTAAACTTTCTTAGTTATTCAGTTAGTTGAGGGAACGTTGAATGTGGCAAATATTTGTCGGCCACAACTAAAGTGGACCGGTGTCACTGAGTCATAGGACTCGGGAGGTAGCTGGAGACGTCTAGAGGGGTATTTTGTGAAGGGAAGCATTCCCTGTGTACCAGTCGTTATTACTGGGAGTTTTTGGGTAAAAGGTGGGTCCCGTGATTTCCCCTCTGGTATAGTTATTCGACCAGTCAGTCACGTTGGCCCTCTGGACACCCAAAATACTGTCCGTACTGCCGACCTGCGTATTTTGCAATTTTATTTTCTTGGGGTTATTATTTAGCACTTGTTGTTATTACTGGGGGATTTTTGGTAGAAAGTGGGTCCCGTGATTTCCCCTCTGGTATAGTTATTCGACCAGTCAGTCACGTCGGCCCTCTGGACACCCGAAACACCGTCCGTACTGCCGACCAGTGTATTTTATTATATTGGCACTTGTTGTTATTACTGGGGGATTTTTGGTAGAAGGTGGGTCCCGTGATTTCCCCTCTGGTATAGTTATTCGACCAGTCAGTCACGTCGGCCCTCTGGACACCCGAAACACCGCCGGTACTCCCGACCAGTGTATTTTATTATATCAGTACTTTGAGTGTTGGGGCACTGAACACTAGCCAAGTTACGAATAACGCATTCTTGTATAAATTGTATAGCATGAACTGTTGAATATTGCTTCCTCCCGCCTGGTAACCGTACCGTACCGACTGCATTGTAACCCCTGCACTTCTGCCCCCCCCCCCTCTTGCTCATTGCCCCATTACTGTTAATAACCGTTTAACCGTCTGTGTCACAGTAGCTAGAACCATATCACCGTAGCTTAGCTTCCAGTTTTAACCTCTTGGTTCTCCGTATAGTTTAAGGTATAAATAATAGTATTGTAAATTGTAGGTTTAAAGGGAAAATAAATATTTTTTTTTATCTAAACTAAACCATGCTTTTTACTGTGTGTGTGTGAAGTCTACTATCCCTAGACCCTCTGGACATACCGTTTCTTCACTGTAGCTATCCCAGCCCTACTGCAACAGGCTGCGTTAGGAGGCTAGTGTGGGACCTTTACACCACGTAAAAAACTGTAAAGGTGGCGCCCGAGCTTACCGTTCACCGACAGCACAAAGCTCGAGTGTCAGAGTGTGACGGGTGAATAAAACGTCACATACTTTGGCGCCCGAGCAGGGACCGTTATTAGGGAAAGTAGTTTAGACTTCACATTCGGCAGTCACCGAAAGCAACCGAATTTTCCGAACAAACACTTATAGGCGTGTGAGGTGTCATTTTTGACTAAACCGAGCACGAGGAACCGATTCCGACTACTGCCGAACCGCTCCGACTGCACCCGAAGACGTTATTAACCATTTAATAACCCCTTTGGAAATTTTCTGAACCAGAGGCAGTTTCGGTGAAGTTGCCACACGAGGAGGCTGCAGTATTAGCAAAAACCCGAACTTCGACCGAACACTTCCGAAGTCCGCCGAAGGTACCCGAACACACAAAATATCGTGTGGGGTATCGCTTCTAGGGTAATCGGACCCAAGGAATCGATTGGTGACGTTTGCAACCGGATCCGACTAACGGTTCCGCGGAAAAGGGTGCTACAGCCAAGATACGGGTCTGAATTGAGTAGGACCCATACTAGGTGATAAACAGCACCCCGATACACCATCTGCACTGCGTTTCATCGACCGCCCGGATTGTACCCGGAATACTCACCGACTCCGGGGTCTGGAGTTACTAGGCAAGTGACCCCTCATTTAATAGTAACTCAAGGACGCTGAATCGATTGCCGTTGGTTTCATCTCGATCCGACCGTCCGTTCCGGAGAAAAGTGTACCCTGGAAAGGGGGGAAGGTGAAATTCAACAAAACTGATAGGAATCAGTTGTCCGCACCGCCAGACACCTTCTAAAGCGACCCGCACCGGATTCTGCCCGGAGTTCTAGAAACTCCGGTGACAGGAGATATAGCTTGTGACCCCTCCTGAAATAGTAAATCGAGTGCGCAGAAGCCAACGGAGCTACTCTCGACTCGATATATCCAGCCGTTCAGGAGTTAGCAGCGAACACTTCGTCTTGGGAGACCGTAGAGAACGAACCACTCTGAGAAACCGCTCAGATCGTTCAGACACACCATCCTGAGACACCGTAGTGAACAGACCACTCTGAGATACTGCTCAGACTGTTCGCTGTCCTCTGTCACCTGCTGCTACCGTTTAGAGGCACTTCGTCTTGGGAGACTGTAGTGAACAGACCACTCTGGGACACCGCTCAGACTGTTCATTTTGCACAGAAACCGACCCCACCCAGTCTCAAGCCAACATAACTAGCCATTCAAGCGTCAAGCGAACACTTCGTCTTGGGAGACCGTAGAGAACGAACTACTCTGAGAAACCGCTCAGATCGTTCAGCCACACCGTCCTAAGACACCGTAGTGAATAGACCACTCTGAGATACTGCTCAGACTGTTCACTGTCTTCTGTCACCTGCTGCTACCGTTTATAGGCACTTCGTGCTTAGAAACCGTAGTGAAGAGACCACTCTGAGATACTGCTCAGACTGTTCACTCTGCGCAGAAACTGACCCCACCCAGTCTCAAGCCAATATAACCAGTCGTTCAAGGATCAAGCAGGACTTCGGGCTGGAAGACTGTAGAGAACAGACCTCTCTGAGAAACCAATCAGACCGTTCATCGACACTTCAACTGAGGATACCGTAGTGAACAGACCACCCTGAGATACCGCTCAGACTGTTCACTGTCAACTGTCATCTGCTGTTAACGTTTACCGACCGTTACCGATTACCATCACCTTGTGGTAAAAGGATACGAGAAGAAGATACAGGATGGCAACTCAGGAAGACTACAATGATCCGGACATGGAATCAACTGAAGACATTGCGGCCACAGAAGGGGTGGAGAACCGCCTAAGCTGGATATACAAGCTGAGGAAAGAACAACTTGATGCCGAACTAGGAAAGTTCCGCTTGGACCTCTCAGGAACCGTGGATGAGAAGAAACGACGCCTGGTCAAATTTATCAAAGAAGGCTGCACTTCTCCATTACCGCAAGGCACCAGACCTGTCTTTCCGTTACCACCACCGCTAATAATTCCACCGCCGCTCGTACCGTCCACTGTACCGTCTGCGTACGCTCCAACTGGAAACCCATCGTTGGATCCATTGAAGGTTCGCAAATGGGGCATACATTTCAATGGGAAGGGAGACCCCGCCGCCTTTCTAGAACGGATAGAGGAAGTCTGCTCATACACTGGTATCCGTCCGGTACAGTTGCTATCCGTACTACCTGAATTGTTACAGGGACCAGCACTACTGTGGTATAGGAACAACCGTTCACATTGGAGAACTTGGGAGGATTTCACCACTGAATTCCGTATATTCTACTTCCCGGTTAATTATCAAGAGGAGATAGAGGCACAAATCAGCCGTCGCTTCCAGAAACCGGATGAATCTGCAAGTACCTATCTAACCGACTTACAGACGCTCATCCGCCGACATGGAGACCTCACTCCACAGCAAGAACTCCGTTGGTTATACCGTAACTTACTTCCCGATTATAGACAGTACATTTCGAGGTCCGAACTGACAAATGTAGCAGCTTTGACCGCCAGGATCAAAGAATTCGAAGCGCTACGTCAGGAAATGCAGCAAGTGTACCGAACAAGCACCCCTGCACCGTATCTGTCCGCAAATCTATACCCTCCAAGCACCACTAATCGTCTGCCACCACTTACGGGTGATAACCGACCGTCAGCACCACCTGTAAGTAATTACCGACCGCCGTCACCGCCTGCAAGTAGTAACCAACCGCCACTGTCTCGAATGGACCGAACTGCGGTTATGGCTACACAAACATCGCAGGAGTCCCAAAGACCGATGGACAAAACTCCACCTGTTAGCCAAGAGGCTAGCTACGAGAGTAGGCCATCGACTTCCGTCACCGCAACTCCCATCAACCGAGGAAATATCTGCTGGAGATGTGGGAGAACAGGACATTTCCGTAACCAATGCCATTTTCCGCCGGTACTCTTTTGTTCGCATTGTGGTCAACAAGGTACAATGTCACGAGACTGTCAATGCCGCAGGGCGAGAAAACCAGACCGGAGCTGCCCCGCCACAAGGTCAGCACAGTTCCACACTACTACCCACCAGGAAAATACCGTCCACCGAGACAACCGGCCGCACATACATGTAACTATGTATAGCAGCACCTTTTCTGCCTTAGTTGATACCGGCTCCATGAGGTCCTATGTGGGAAACCGGATGAAAGACCTCTGTCTCCAACTAGGAATAAAACCGATCGACATATCTGCTCAGTCTGCCCAGTTAGCCGATGGGAAACTGGTAACCGTCTACAAGGCGTACGATTTAGAGTTTACGATAAATGAAACTCCTTTTTCTGAGCGCCTATTCTATCTGGCAAACTTATCCTCAGATATTGCACTAGGGATGGATATCCTAAATACAAAAGATTTCCAGATAGATCTGATCACCGCCACCGTTTTCTTGAACCGCCATCCCGTCTCATCACCGCTCGGCAACAGTCCGTTGGGAGGAATAGCTTTAACTCTATCACAGAGCAAGGAAGCGAAACTTCAAGAACGCCAGGATACTGAATTGCCAAGCCTTCAGAACACATCTGAAACCACGAAGTCGGCTCAACCTCATACCCGCCTCTCACCGCCTAAACGGCGCAAGCGAAGGTACCGTCCGCAGAACTCAAAGAGGCAGGGAGTAATCAATAAGAGGATTGATGAAACACTATCCAATGGGATAATAAAACCGCCGAGCCTTTCGTTTTACCAATCAAAGAAGACAGAAGTTTCCCGAAGCCCAAATGGATTTCCGAATTACTGCATACGTAATAATCGGCAGTTCCGCCGCTTTGGGGATTCCGGCAAACCAGATCTGTCAGACTCATGGAAAATACGTGTTCCCACAGCGCTCCGCCGCACCGTCCTGCAAGAGAACCATGATGCTCCGTCCGCTGGACACATGGGGATCGCCAAAACCATTGCACGTATCTCACAGAAGTACTACTGGCCAGGAATGTTCCGTGACATCGCCAGATATGTACGCAGCTGCATGCAATGTCAGCGATGCAAAGTCTTGCAACGGCAGACAACAGGAACCGTGCAACCGTCAGTCAGCAAGCAACCATGGAAAAGAGTCCGTACCGCTCGCAAGGGTTTTTCATCGAAACTGGAACCGAAACATTCGGGACCGTATACCGATGGCGTTTCAAAAGTTGTCCACAACTTTAAGTCTAATACCGGAAAGAAGATCACTAGGTTCCACAACGGGGATCTGAAATCGTATTCTTCTGTCAATGATAAACCGTTCACTACTGCCACCTGGAGAAAGGCTAAGAAGAGAGCCTCCAGGAGACCAGCTCGGCCGTAGATGATCCGTTAACCGCCGCCGATCAGAATTACCGTTAATTTCTTTTGTTTTAGGAAAATCCCTCAATACCTGAAAATGGAATTATAAGCCATGGTAGAAGAGGAGCCTGTCCAGTTTAGTTTCTTTTTTGCATTTCTTGATTAAATGTAAATAAAGTTTTTTTTAGTATCTTTGATTTTGTAAAAGGTGTACTTGCCTCCAAATAAAGTTTATCTAACCGTCGGGGGGCAAGCGCCTTCTGATCAGATAGGGACCGTTATAGGAATCTGTTGTTTCTTTTTTTTTTAGGAACAAGAGGACACAAGGAAAAAAATAATGGCAATTGCATTTTATTATTTTTTTTTTAACGAAGTAAGAGGGGGATGTAACGAAGCATTTTTTAATATGGAAATTGCAACACAAACCGCCGTTTATTTTTATATTTAGAATATTAAGATTTTATACTGTAGGTACAAATCGTGAATAATTGTTGTAATTTGATTATTTACTTAGAAATATTGAATTATTAAGTAGATATAAGCTCCGCTAGGTACCGCTAGTTACGCACTGCTAACGCCATTTGATTCCAAGGAGACAAGCCAACGGCATTGGCCTCCTGTAGTCACTTCGCTTAATTGCGTCTACTGGGCAGACGTAACTAGAAGTAGGAGGAAATTCGAAATTAAACCGATACCGATCCGCCGATCCAAGGAAACCACCGGCAAGGAAGTAAGTAGCTGAAATTTTGGTAAGCAACTTGGCTGGTGCAAAGTGCCATAATTATAAATTATATTTTGTTTTATTTTTCAGATAAAAGGCGTCCGCCGCTCTGCAACGTTCCTAAACTTTCGTAGTTATTCAGTTAGTTGAGGGAACGTTGAATGTGGCAAATATTTGCCGGCCACAACTAAAGTGGACCGGTGTCACCGAGTCATAGGACTCGGGAGGTAGCTGGAGACGTCTAGAGGGGTATTTTGTGAAGGGAAGCATTCCCTGTGTACCAGTCGTTATTACTGGGAGTTTTTGGGTAAAAGGTGGGTCCCGTGATTTCCCCTCTGGTATAGTTATTCGACCAGTCAGTCACGTTGGCCCTCTGGACACCCAAAATACTGTCCGTACTGCCGACCTGCGTATTTTGCAATTTTATTTTCTTGGGGTTATTATTTAGCACTTGTTGTTATTACTGGGGGATTTTTGGTAGAAAGTGGGTCCCGTGATTTCCCCTCTGGTATAGTTATTCGACCAGTCAGTCACGTCTGCCCTCTGGACACCCGAAACACCGTCCGTACTGCCGACCAGTGTATTTTATTATATTGGCACTTGTTGTTATTACTGGGGGATTTTTGGTAGAAGGTGGGTCCCGTGATTTCCCCTCTGGTATAGTTATTCGACCAGTCAGTCACGTCGGCCCTCTGGACACCCGAAACACCGCCGGTACTCCCGACCAGTGTATTTTATTATATCAGTACTTTGAGTGTTGGGGCACTGAACACTAGCCAAGTTACGAATAACGCATTCTTGTATAAATTGTATAGCATGAACTGTTGAATATTGCTTCCTCCCGCCTGGTAACCGTACCGTACCGACTGCATTGTAACCCCTGCACTTCTGCCCTCCCCTCTTGCTCATTGCCCCATTACTGTTAATAACCGTTTAACCGTCTGTGTCACAGTAGCTAGAACCATATCACCGTAGCTTAGCTTCCAGTTTTAACCTCTTGGTTCTCCGTATAGTTTAAGGTATAAATAATAGTATTGTAAATTGTAGGTTTAAAGGGACAATAAATATTTTTTTTTATCTAAACTAAACCATGCTTTTTACTGTGTGTGTGTGAAGTCTACTATCCCTAGACCCTCTGGACATACCGTTTCTTCACTGTAGCTATCCCAGCCCTACTGCAACAGGCTGCGTTAGGAGGCTAGTGTGGGACCTTTACACCACGTAAAAAACTGTAAAGGTGGCGCCCGAGCTTACCGTTCACCGACAGCACAAAGCTCGAGTGCCAGAGCGTGACGCACGAATAAAACGTCACAAAGCAGAACAGGAATGGCAAGCATGTTAGTGGCAGACACCTTGTTTTTCCCCGAAAGGTCGGATGAGCAAATCTTTCGGAGTAGGCATGTGCGTGTTTTTCTCTTTTTGTGTAAAGATATTAATTCATTTGACGTTTTTAATTAAATTATTTATTTTTCTTTCAAAGATATATATAAACATTACATTTTCATGAGTAGAGTTATTTCTGTTAGTACTTCTATCATATAGAGTGGGAACATTTCAACTAACTAACTTTTCTGAACCCTTCGAACCCACTAATGGACTACGACAGGGAGATGTACTCTCCTGGACATTACTTGTCCAACCCGAACTCCATGCCAATGGCCCGCATGTACTCCTCGACCACCCTTAGAGCATTTTGAAGTTCACGCTCTCCGGAGGCATACAGTTTGAGGTCATCCATATAAAGTAGACGGGTAACCTTATGCCTCCGGTTGCTGGGTGGTCCACAATAGTACCTGCGAGTTTGGTGGAGTTTAACAGATAACGGCAGTAGTGAGATGCAAAAGAGGAGGGGACTCAGGAGAATTTCCATGGAAAACTCCTCTTCGGAATGCCACCTGCTCTGTCATAACTCGCTGTGCACCGGATGTTATGGTGAAGCGAGTCTTCCAGAGTAGCAGCATCTCACTAGTGGCTCTGCTACCGCAAGATATTTGATCAAACGCAACAATAGTAGATGCGATGTTGTTTCAAATGCCTTACGATAGTCAATCCAGGCCATCGATACATTCCGCTTGTACTGCACCGAGTCCTGCGTAATACAGAGGTCTATCAGCAGGTTGTCTTTGCAACCCGCCATGTCTTTCTTGGCGCCACGCTCGTTGCTCGTAAATCAGTTGGAAGACCGGATCAACCTGCCGTAGTGTCCGTGCATACAGGATGCGTGTAAATATCTTGTAGCAGGAGGTCAGACAGGTAATTGGCCTATAATGTCTTGGATCGAACAATTTTCACTTTTTGGGGGTTAGCGCGGTACGTCCCTCGACAAACCAGTCTGGAATTTGCTGATTTTCGTTCAACCACGTGTTGAAAACTCGGGCCAGGCGACGGTGGGTGAAAGGAAATTCCTTCCACCACCAGTTATTAATGCTGTTTGGGCCCGGAGCACCAAATTTCTTGGTTTCAACAAGAGCTTGTTGGACTTCCTCCGAACTAATTGTCGGGCTCTTCGAAGGTTCTGTGACAGAGAGCCTCGAAGTGTGCTATTGCTGGAGAGTTGTTATCGAATGGACATGTCGTTTCGTAGATTCTTTTCCAGAAGCTCTCGACATCTGCTACACTTGGCGGATTACCTACAACACACTGTGGCTCTTGAAACAGGCGGGAAGGATTCGTACGGAACAACGAATTTTGTTCCATACTCATCACTCGCCTTCTTAGCTTCTTCTTAACAGCCATAAACGCTCGAATCCTATCTACACAGTGCTGCTTTCAATTGTAAGCATTGTTTCTAGATTTAAAGTGTGGTGTTGGCGTCGTAGTCCGGCAGCTATACGCCAAATTTTTGGCGTAGAAGCCTCGCCGACTACTACACTCTGGAATTCGAGAAGTGTGTTGTCTGGCCAACTCTATCTGGCCCTCGATTTTTTGTACATGCCGCTTAGCCTTCTCGATACCGTTCGAGGCATTGGTTGTCCTCTCGCTGGGAACAAATCGGCTGGCAGCGTTGTGCACGGCACAGTTAATTTGCCAAACGGCGTCTTCTGGTAATTCCTCATCGGTGACGGTGTCCATCCGTTCCAGGTCTTGTGGCTTTACGGCCGTCCTGCTTTTAAGGCTAACCCTCGTCCTTAAGTCAACATCAGTGTACTCTATGGATGGTCCCCGCCAGCCATTTGCCGCGGTGGAAGTGAGGCTGACATTTATTCCTGATGACGGGGTGCCCTTACATAACCTGTCCTGCACAGATCATCGCTTGGGTTCTACGGCTCCAAAACGATCTTACTATATTAGTGGCATCTAAGATAACCGATTTTTGTGTGAGGTGGTAAGTGTTCTCTGGGATATTTAGTTTTCTGAGATATTCTTGCCTTGTGAAGCATTATTATTATTATTGTCTTCGCTACCCTGTTTGATGTCTGAAAATACAAGCTTAGTGATAAATAAATATCAGCTTCAACGGCAACCACGTTCAAAAATTCAAGGGTGCTCACCCCAACAACGTACGTTAGCCTTATCAGCCATTTCTTCTTTGGGAAGCCTTAAACTAACATCTTGGCATATTTCCAGCCTTGTAATAGTCTTATAATAATTATATTTAGATATCAACGTTGGCATGTGCGAGAAAAAAACTGTAATGGATTTTTTTTAAGGAAATTTCACTAAGAAGTCAGTGTTGCTTGAAAAAAATTAAACTAAAACGTTTAGCCCTGAAAAGTCGTGAATTTAAAAATTCAGATGTTTATAACTTCTATCTAAACAAACAGAGGAACTTTATCTCTGCAAAGAAAGTTGAAATTATTCTAAGGAGATTCAGAAAAGAAATAACAAAAAGTATAAATTTTCCTATTTTAAACGATTTTTTTATTATTCCATTCATCCCCTAAAAGTCAGACAGATCTTACAGTCAAACAATCAGAAATAGGATGTAAACGCATATGACCTTTCGTAAGCCAAATTATTAGCTCTACAATTTTTATCTGAAACCTTTTCCATATCTCTCATCGTTCTCGATTTATACGCAAAAATAAACTTTTTCTGGGTGAAATAGTTAATTTTTGCGTATAAATCGAGAACCTCCTTCACCTCCACCACCTCCATCCTTTTTGTACCCTTAATGAAAGTGTGGAACTAATAATGTATTAGACTTTTTATTTTACATCTCAGCTCAATACAACTTTTCCCGTAGAGATCCCCCCGGTCACATTTTTGCGATTTAACCTACCTATTTGGACTAGTAAGTAGAAAGGCGAGAGAAATCGAATGGCGTAAATCGCAGCTCTTTATCTCGTTTAGTTCTCGAGATATGACCTCGGGAAGAGGTGAAAAACTTCGATTTTTACCTCTTTGGAGTCTTTGAGCGGCCGTATCTCGAAAACTAAGGACCGCTTCCCGAGATCGTATCTGGAAAACGAAACGAGATAAAGAGTGGTTTGCGCCATTCGATATCTCTCACCTTCATACCTACCCCTGAATTTTTCACTATTCTTCCTAAATCATCGAAATTTTTGTCACCCGATTATGAACACTTTTACACCGAAAGTAAAATATCACGAAAAACACGTAAACACGGAAAATTTGACATTTTCCATTGGGAAACTGTTCGGAAGGCCCCTATTTAGAGAAAGAGCACATATGGAAAACTCCGGTGTCCACTATTCGATTTTTCTCCACTTACTGCGTATCCTTGTTTTTTTTTCCTAAAACATCGAATTGTTTGTCACCCAATGATGACAACTTTCACGCCGAAAGGAAAATTTAACGAAAAACACGTAAACATGGAGAATGTGACTAATTTTCAGTTTCTGAAGGCCTGTTCAGAAGAAAAACGGAGATGGAACACTCAGGTGTCCGCCAATCGATTTCTCTCGTCTTCCTACGCACTACGGGTGCGAATTTTTGCAGGCTTTTCCTTAAACATCAAATATTTGTCACTTGATGTTGATCACTTTCATGCCGAAAGTGAAATATCACGAAAACACATACACACGACAACCAATGAATAACCATAAAATTATCTTTGAAAAAGGAAATTACAAAAACCAGAGGAAAACAATGGATAGACCTTTTGCGTGCTTGAGGAAATGAGGAAATCGGAATTCTTCAAAACAATGTTTCTGTACTGCTAGTTTAATTATCATTTTACTCTTTCAAAATAATAATTGATTATCGACAATCTACACTATTAGAGTGTATGTAAAGATAGTTTGTCTATATGCCACAAGATCAAAGTTCTTTTTAATCCCACGTGGCATTTATTTTTCACAATCTGGATTAAAAATAGGTACATTTAGTCCATATAAAAATTACTTTTTACAGTAATGATATGTTATTATTAGATATGCTCCTGATTTATTAGCAATATTACTAACAAAAAGTTATTGAAGTGTAACATAAATTCCTGCCCCTGAGTGGAATAGGAACGATGAAACTACCCGGTTCTCATTTATTTTGTGGAGGCTGGGTCGTGGTTCGAAAATTAATAAAAATTTAATATTTGTTAGGCGCCAATAGCCAATTGCTCGATACCTATGCCTTACTGGTTTTCAAAAATGTAATACTGTGGCTATTCAGTGGCCTTATTGTTTACATAGGTATCATGAGTTTTTAGAAAATTTAATATGAAAAACACAATGTAAGAAAAATAAGTTGTATATTAATATTTAAAGACAAAACTGGAAATGGTAAATATTTGATATAAATTTAGATATTTGATTAACAAAAATTGAATTTAGAGGGTAGCTACCTTCCTTACATAAATTATATGTAGGAGTAAGAATGTTATAAGGCTGACGGCCGATGAAAAGTTAAAGATAAAAATTTACATTTGCTGAAGGCTAAAAATTATATGTTCAATAAAAATTTCACAAGAAGTTGAGCGTGTAGATGTTCAAAGGAGAATGACACTCTCACCACAGATCCTGTTAACAAGCTGCCAGAGCGCCTCGTCCCACTCAAATCTCTTCTTCCCCTTCCTCTGTTTGTTTCGTTTACTGATAAAAGTTGAGACTAGACTGATTACTATGTTGGCGCTATTCAAGCTCCATATTCAGTGACATGTGTGGATATGGACAAACAATTTCCCTCCTGGGCTAAACAAGGTTATCCTCACAGGACCATCACCATCAAGCTGGTCACTTAAATTGACACCCAAGGCTTATTATTGGCTGGTCATTACCACCTCTTCAAGCTGGCACCTAATACTTCATCAGGCTGGTACTTAATACCTCACAGGCTGGTACTTATTACCTCACAGGCTGGTACTTATTACCTCAGGCTGGTACTTATTACCTCACAGGCTGGTACTTATTACCTCACACCTATCTCCAGGAATTTGAGGCTTTAAATCTGCGGCAAGTCAGCACAAACACGTCTTGTTCTTAGCTTCAAGAATAGGAAATGCCTAATTTATTGTCTCCTTTAAAATAGCTATCAATTGTTGCCAACCGCAAAATGATAAAAAGTGTTTACTTAAAATTCTGTTTTTATTATCAAATCTACTTAATTATTGCACCATTTTACTTCCCATTAATAATTCTTATTTGTTACTAAATTTCTATTGTTTCAAATTATTAAAGCTTATTCTTTAATTTTTACCAATATTATCTAGATTTCTAACTAGTAAGAGCCGGTGGTTTGCTGGTAGAATAACAGATGGCGCTCAGTGTATATTTTAAAGTTAATTCAAGTCTATTCGTTAAGAATCGGTTGGGTTTGCTGGTAGAATAACAGATGGCGCTCGGTGTATATTTTAAAGTTAATTCATATTTATACTGTAGCGATAGGGCAGGTTGATAGATCTTCGAGTGGGAATGAGGACTTTGGCAGCTCTAGGATTCTGTGAACAAAACGTAAATAAATTTAAAGTATCTGCTATTATAGTGGTTTTAAGAACCCCATAATTAAATTATATATATTCTGTAGCGTCCTGGAACTTTAGGACGGTACACTTTCTCTCTCCCTCTACAAAAAATATGTGTACTTCCATACATGTATTTTTTCCTATAAATTGAGACTTCAATTTCTACTTATCCGCTGATGGATATAACTAAAGCTAACTTAAAAGAATTGAGATATGGTTACTTAACCATAAATGATTATAAACCGAATTGTAACTAAACTAAGCTATAAGACAGGTACGGTTCCTAGACCTTAACTTCTTACTAAATAACTAAAAGTAAATATCTTACATACTAGTGAATGCTGCTATAAGAGAGGATTTAGTACTCAATAGTAGCTTCGCGTACTACACGCCTAATATTTCAGGGACAAAATCAGTAACGACAAATTCAATAATGACAAAATTGGGAAAGACACAATCGGTAAAGTCAATGTAGTACTAATCCAAGCCATATTAGCATATACACTATACATATTTCACTTACTTCAGAGACCGAGAGGCTCCAAAACATAATCTATTCAATACCACATTCCACCAGATATAAAATATCCCCTGAATACTAATTATTCAGACACAAAATTGGAAGTAGAATTAAATCGATATAAAGCTTGTATAGCATTTCTCATACAAGAAACCCTTTGAAGAGAGTTCGGAAACGAAACATAAAATGTTTTAGGAGAGGACCCAAACATCAGTCTCCACAGACACTGTGGTGTAGTGCCTGAGCAGCGTTGTAGCGGCTGCCAGTGCTGAAATTGGAGTAGACATAAGCACATCTAAACCACGATACAGGAACCAAGTTCTCTGCCTATCCTTAACAGTGGGATAAAATATCCAGACTGTTAATAAATCAAACAAATTTATTTTGGATGTAGCTCCAAAGGGCTGAAATTAGACGTACGTATCAACTAAAATACTTTGGATATAGCTCCAAGAGGCTGAACTAGAAATACGTGACGACTAAACAACAAAAAGGACCATTGTTCTGGAAAGCTCTTGCTTCAGGTGCGATGAACAGTGTTTCGATCGAGCGATTGGCCAAGGGCTGAGGTGAAGCGGGGAGGAAGATATGTCTCTCGAAGACCGTCAGACGACCTAGGTCACTCCTGACTGACAAGCTCCCTTACCTATGTCTACGCTCGACCCTCCTTAACCACCTGTCATTCAAGACAGCCCGGCCGAAACTAGTCCATCCCCATCCCGGAACAAGTTACTTTAATGGCCGTTAAATATCCTACGAACTAGGATAATGATTACTTCTTACCTGTAAACATCTAGAAAATATAATACGAAAAGTAACTAAAGTTTAAACAAACAAAACTAGAATGAAGTTAGTCAGAACACTTAACCAAAAGTAAGATACTAGAAGATTTCAAGTAGGATGTTCTCCAGAAACGTCAGAAAAACTAAAGGAATATACAAGCAAAGCATAATCTTTTTGAGTCAGGTTTGGTAAAGACATCACCCCTGATTTAACGAAAGGAAAACTAACTCACTGTTTATCAAGGGGCAAATTGACCATCCAGGAAAAATATTCCCTCCAAACAAATTTCCCTTGACTTTCAAACCACAACTGAACAATTATATTTATTTACCAGACCACGAGAATGCTTTAGCAAGACTGGCAAATAGAATACAATAAATATAATAAAAACTAACAGGTGGAAGGTTTCCCTAACGAAATTCAGTCTGCCCTAACCCTTCCTCAAACATAAACTTAAGTAGAGTAACACAAAAGAATTATAGAAGTGGAAAAATAGAAAGGATAGATGAAGATAAGAACAACACAAAGAAGAATGACGATGTTACGTCATTTATTGATATTTTCCAAGCGCATGAAAATCACAAAAATGTCGTATAATCACAAAAGGCTTAACCGTTACTACATCGGATTGCATATCCCCGAGACAAATCTTGCTGAGTTTCACTTGCTTGGTTCACATCAACTGCGTGGCGTGCAGACGTTGAAGACGCTACACCCACTAAACGTGGCCCACGCTTCAACCCTTGGATAAAAGATATCCAGCCGGAAAAATATTTCCGAAGTTTACTGACAACAAACTACACCACTAGAAAACTACTATCAACGCAAGACAAAACCTTCCAGGTATCTTAATTAAAATTAGTGCGCCTAATCTAAATTTATGGGTAACTAACTTAATGGACAATTCATTATAAAAATGTTTACCCGACTGAAACGTCAGAGTTTGATCCATAGTACGTTTTTAAATCAGAAACATGCCAATGACCTGCATCAGATCCGTCTGCATGGTTTAATGCATATACTAATTTAGAAATTTTCTGGCGAACTGTGCAAAGTACAAATTTGGGTGCTAACTTAGCTGAAAAATGTTTGGAAGCATCTGACAAAACCTTATTTTTCTTCCATACCTTATCACCTACTTCATATTTAACTTCCCGCCTACGCAAGTTATATGTTTTCTGATTTCTCTGGTAAGCATTATTTAACCGCTTTACTACATCTTTATATGTATCCGAAAGGTTCGATATGTCATCGCATTACCTATTCCTATCACCCGGAGCTAGTTGAATGCCTGATGTTGACTCTACTTGCCCGTAAAAGTCTCCTGTAATGGGAACTTTACGGCCGAAATTCAAGAAAGCAGGAGGGAAACCAGTTACTTCGTGAGTAGCCGTTCTGATTGCGTGAGCAACTCTGAAAATTTCTACATCCCAATCCTGATGATTATCTTGGATATAACTGCGTATAGCTGTACCTATCGTAGCGTTCGATCGCTCGACTGGATTTACTTGTGGGTGATACAATGCATTAAACCAAATTTTTTGTACTTTGTACCGATCGGCCAGTTTCTTAAAAACTGATGAAGCAAACTGCTTCCCGTTGTCTACCATAATGAACTGTGGAACACCGTAAATCAAAAATACGTCATTCTCCATAAATTTAGATATAGTCTGAGCTGTTGCATTACGCATGGGATGTACGAGAACATATTTAGTAAACCAATCTAAAACTACCAAAAGATATGAAAAACCCCTTTTACTTCTTGTGACCGGACCAAAAATATCTACGCTTATGACTTGCCATGGAAATTCTACTTTCTTTTCTTTCCCCATTAAACCGTAACGTGAAAATGACACTTTTTGCGAACCGCAAGTCTTGCATGACTTGACATATCTCAGTATATCCTTACGCATTTTAGGCCAATAGTAATCTTCACAAATTCTCTTAAGTGTTTTAAAATACCCCAAATGTGCTGCTGTACTTTCATTGTGACATTGTTTTAGAACATTATTTCGTTGTGAAAGTGGTACCAAAAGTTTCCATTCTGTTAAATTAGTTTTCACCGGTAATTTATTAGCAACATGTTTAAAGATTAAATTATTCTCTACCTTAAAAAATGGATACAAATTCGGATTTGCCAAAATTTTTGTACGTAATTTAATATACCAATCATCTAGACTCTCCTGATTAAGTGATAATGAACCTACTGTGAAATTTTGTTCTTCATTATCTGACGGTTCGTCCCGCGGCACTCTAGATAAAGCGTCAGGAACTACATTTAAATTACCTTTACGGTGCACTAAATTAAAGTCATATTGTTGCAACTTAACCATCCAGCGAGCTAATCTGCCGGTAGGTGACTTTAACTTATGCAACCAGCTAACCGCTAGATTATCAGTTATGACTGTAAACTTCTGACCTTCCACGAAGGGCCGAAATCTCTCTAAACTAAATAATAAGGCTAATACTTCTAACTCGTAAATACTGTAGTTTCTTTCTGCCTTATTTAGTGAGCGACTGGCAAAAGCAATTACCTTTTCTTCTCCTCCCTGTACTTGTGTCAAACAACTACCTAATCCTGTACTAGACGCGTCGCACTGTATAACAAAATTATTTGACTTAAAATCAGGACTAGTTAGGATTGGAGTAGAGATAAGCGCTTGCTTAAGTGCCAAGAATGCTTGTTCTGCATTTTCATTCCACTTAATTGGTTGTCTTTTACCACGTTTCCCTTTTAGCAAATCATTTAACGGAGCAACTAAAGTCGAAAAATGAGGTAAAAATCTCCGGTACCACGAACACATGCCTATAAATCGTTTAATCTGAGTTGTATTTGTAGGACGAGGATAACTGATCATCGCTTCTACCTTCTCAGGGTTTGTACGTAATCCACCTTCAGTATCAATTACATAACCTAAATATTTTAGAGATTTTCTAAAAAACTGACATTTTTCATAATTTACTGTTAGGCGAGCATCCTTCAACCTATCAAACACTTCTTTTAAAATTGATACGTGTTCCTCAAAACTAGAAGCGGTGACAATTATATCGTCTAGATAAACAAAAACTTTATTTTCTAATTTTGGTGTTATAACAATGTCCATTAGCCGTTGCATAGCCTGTGCAGCGTTTGCAAGACCAAATGGTAGTACTTTAAAACAAAATAAGCCCCTTCCCGGAACAGCAAATGCGGTTTTGGGTTTGGAAGTTTCAGAAAGTGGAATTTGCCAAAAAGCGCTTTTCAAATCTATGCTACTGATATATTTAGCGTCCCGTAACATACTCAATATGCCGTCTACAAAAGGTAAAGGATATGAATCCTTAACAGTTACTGAATTTAAAGATCTACCATCAAAACAAAATCGATAATTTCCATTATCCTTTTTAACTAATAAAACTGGCGACCTCCATTCACTAAAAGTAGGTTCAACTACATCTTGTTCTAACATTTTGTCAAGTTCTTCATTTAAAATATTCATCATATGTGGTGATAAAAGATATTGGCGCTGCCTGATAGGTTCAGCATTTCCAGTGTCTATATGATATACCATCCTATCGGTAAGGCCTAACTTCCCACAACTAAGTCCCTTGAATAACTGCTTGACCTTTTCAACTTGCCGGCGCTGAACTCCAGTTAAGTCAGCCAAACCGCCATCATTGGTCTCAACTGTGTTCACACGACACAGAGCTGAAACTCTTATGCTACCAACTTTATTTACCCAAGTATTTGATTCAAAATCTAAATGAATGCCAAATAATCTACAAAAATCTATACCAAAAATAAAAGAACTAGGCAAAGATGGAACTATATAAACCTTAAGTATTCGAACTATGTTGTTAATCTTGAGCGGTAAGTGAGCTATACCTGTGACAGTTTGAGGAGTACCGTCTGCTGTCGTTACATATCTTAGATCTGACGTTACAAATTTACATTTAAATTGTTCTAAAATTTTCACACCATTGCTTCCAACTACAGAACGATTACAACCAGTATCCACTAAAGCTAAAAATTTCTTATCGTATAAAAAAACTGAAATGTAAGGTCTATCGTCACCATTTTTAGACAACAATAGAGGTGTTACTTGTACTTCATCACTAACTCTACGGTAAGTTTTGTAAAAATTCCTTACTTTACTTAACCAAAAATTCCAATCTGATTTGTTAGTCACAACATTTTTAAACTTACTATAACTACGGGGGTTTGGACGTTGACTAACTTTACGTGGCCCCTTGGTTAGTTTTTTGAACATTTTTTACACTCTTTAAATGTGACATTTGATTCACCACATTTAAAGCAAAATTTATTTCTTTTAGCCCTACATTGTTTAAAAACATGATTTTCACCTTTACAGTTAAAACAGATTACTGGTGTCTTGGTAGTTTTGATTTCATTAACATTTGATTGCCCAGGTTGACTTCTACGATTAGGTTTAAAATTTGATTTTGGTGGTGATACAGACTTAACAGACTTTTCCTGAGATTCCCTAACATTATTCTTATCTAAAGAAGGCAACCCAACATACAAAAGATCCTTTTCCACTAAATTACTTCTCATAGGAGGCGGTATATATTTTTTTGTACTTTCTTCAGCGTATTCTACTTTTTTGCACTTTGAAATTAATTCTGAAATTGTATCTATAGTCAATAATGCTAAAGGAGTAGCAAAATATGGCAATAAATTCTTTCTAATTTGTTTAATGCGTTCTTCTAAACTTGGTTTTGTTTTTAGTCTATTATATAAAGCTTCCATGATTCTAATATAAATATGTACTGGCTCATCCACATGTTGTGTTCTCTTTTCAATGTAATCACTCATACTCTTATCAAAATCCTCATGTAAAAAATCATTTTTCAACTGTTCTACCAAATCTTCCCAAGTTCTAACCTCATTACTACCTCTAACAGATCGATACCACTGTAGAGCTGGTCCCGAAAAAAGATCTAACCCTGACTGGAATAATTCTCTTTTAGTGACGTTTCGAGCTATTGCTAACTCTTCAACTCGTTCAATAAATGAAATTACATTATTAGGCTGGCCATCAAACGTGACACCCCACTTATAGATAGGTACAAACTTAGTACTAGGACTAGTTGCTATATTTACACCAGTGCCTACTTGTAATGCTAAATCATCTACTACTTCTAAATTCAGTTTATCATAAAGATCTGCTTCTAGTAAGTAAATCGTAGCCCTCGACTCATTTTGAAATGTTACCGTCTCCTCAGAATTCTGTTCTGGGATAGGCATTCTATTTATTCGTACCATAATATGTACTAACTGTGACTTAAACAGGTTAAGGCAAATCATCCTCCGTAGGATTATCTAAATTGTTAATTATGTTTCTGATGGAATCTAAAGTATTGTTTACTTGTACTTTCTCTGTATTAAAATTAAATAATGGATCTTTCAGAGATAAATCATTACATGGTTTGGCTATTAGAGCTCGTGTTAGAAGTCTACAGCATGTTTCTGTGTCCCTAACTGTAGTACAACCTCTTACGCGTAACTCATAATCAACCTGATCAGCTTGTAATAACGTAGGTATGAAAATTTCAGACATTTTGTTTACTTTTGATTAACTCGACTATTCAAATTTAACAAACTGCAAGGTATATCAAAATTCAATTCACTGGCTTACTAAGTATTTATAACCCCTGTGCCCCTGTATTATTTTTCTAGACTTTCTCAAAAATTACTACGATAACTCGTATTTCACCCTACGATTATCTTATTCCTACAATAAGGACTCAAAAATTTTCCTGTAACTGTCTTACCGCAATGTAACCTTCTTTAATTTAACCCAAAAGTATTCACGACTTTGCAAAACTAATCTAATCAAATCTTGAGGTCTCAACCATAAACAATACACATAATATCAGTAATACACACAAATATATAAACAGTAAGAAAATTCAAAAAATAGGACAAAATTAAAAATGTGACAATTTGTCTCAACAGCTCAAAGTTTATTTTTTTTTTTTTTTTTTTAATTTGATAACACTCAACTACTATACTCGCAAGCCCCACGTTGTGAATGCGTCACTTTGTAACATCAATTCCTGCCCCAGAGTGGAATAGGAACGATGAAACGACCCAGCCTCCACAAAATAAATGAGAACCGGGTAGTTTCATCGTTCCTATTCCACTCAGGGGCAGGAATTGATGTTACAAAGTTGTATATTAATATTTAAAGACAAAACTGGAAATGGTAAATATTTGATATAAATTTAGATATTTGATTAACAAAAATTGAATTTAGAGGGTAGCTACCTTCCTTACATAAATTATATGTAGGAGTAAGAATGTTATAAGGCTGACGGCCGATGAAAAGTTAAAGATAAAAATTTACATTTGCTGAAGGCTAAAAATTATATGTTCAATAAAAATTTCACAAGAAGTTGAGCGTGTAGATGTTCAAAGGAGAATGACACTCTCACCACAGATCCTGTTAACAAGCTGCCAGAGCGCCTCGTCCCACTCAAATCTCTTCTTCCCCTTCCTCTGTTTGTTTCGTTTACTGATAAAAGTTGAGACTAGACTGATTACTATGTTGTCGCTATTCAAGCTCCATATTCAGTGACATGTGTGGATATGGACAAACAATTTCCCTCCTGGGCTAAACAAGGTTATCCTCACAGGACCATCACCATCAAGCTGGTCACTTAAATTGACACCCAAGGCTTATTATTGGCTGGTCATTACCACCTCTTCAAGCTGGCACCTAATACTTCATCAGGCTGGTACTTAATACCTCACAGGCTGGTACTTATTACCTCACAGGCTGGTACTTATTACCTCAGGCTGGTACTTATTACCTCACAGGCTGGTACTTATTACCTCACACCTATCTCCAGGAATTTGAGGCTTTAAATCTGCGGCAAGTCAGCACAAATACGTCTTGTTCTTAGCTTCAAGAATAGGAAATGCCTAATTTATTGTCTCCTTTAAAATAGCTATCAATTGTTGCCAACCGCAAAATGATAAAAAGTGTTTACTTAAAATTCTGTTTTTATTATCAAATCTACTTAATTATTGCACCATTTTACTTCCCATTAATAATTCTTATTTGTTACTAAATTTCTATTGTTTCAAATTATTAAAGCTTATTCTTTAATTTTTACCAATATTATCTAGATTTCTAACTAGTAAGAGCCGGTGGTTTGCTGGTAGAATAACAGATGGCGCTCAGTGTATATTTTAAAGTTAATTCAAGTCTATTCGTTAAGAATCGGTTGGGTTTGCTGGTAGAATAACAGATGGCGCTCGGTGTATATTTTAAAGTTAATTCATATTTATACTGTAGCGATAGGGCAGGTTGATAGATCTTCGAGTGGGAATGAGGACTTTGGCAGCTCTAGGATTCTGTGAACAAAACGTAAATAAATTTAAAGTATCTGCTATTATAGTGGTTTTAAGAACCCCATAATTAAATTATATATATTCTGTAGCGTCCTGGAACTTTAGGACGGTACAGAAGATGTAGAATAAACTATAGCCCGGAAGGCAGCGACAGTTTTCGTGAAATCATTTCTATAAAGCTAGATTTTTGTCCAAAGAGAGTTTAGATAGCATCTATAATGAAGGTGCAACTCTACCAAACTCTTAGTGGTGCATAAATGAGTAAAAAATTAAAGAAAAAAATTGATGGACGAAAATTTCGTTTTTGGAATTGTCACCAATTGTCAAAAAATGACGACTCACCTTTGCTCCTGCCGGCCTCAATTTTCGATTTTCACCTCTCGATTCACGTTGTGCGGTCATTGCCGGTCTTCTCCTCGCCATCGAGACATAGAACAGGTCTTCGATCGCCGTATTTATTCAGTTCTTACGTTTGAAAAATTGATTGGCGACCATTTTTAAGTGGTTTCCCGGGTTCGAATCCCGCACAGGGATACTTTTTTTTTTCGTTTTCAATTTTTTGGCAGATATTTTTCGTTCTATAATTGCTATTCGCTCCGTTCTATTGCATTTCGCTGAAAAGTCGCATTTTCCGCCGCGAAATATTAATCTGCACTATTTCGATTAAAAATTAGAAATTTCCTTACCAAAATAATATAACATAATGGAGTAAATAAAAGCTTATTAACAGATATATAAAAATACTGTCTGTTCATTAATACTAATGAGGAATATAATTGTCGTGATTTGACTACGTATTGCCGTTTTTGCAACGTCTATCAAAGATTTAGCCACCCGGAGATAGAATGTGATTTTTAATCCAAATAGTGCATCTTAATATTCCGCGGCGGAAAATGCAAAACTTCGCCGAGAAATGCAATAGAACGGAGCAAATCGCAATTATAGAATCAAAAACATGTTCCAAAAAATTGAAAACGAAAAAAAAAATATTGCCGGGCGGGATTCGAACTCGGGAAACCACTTAAAAATAGTCGCCGATTAGCACGACTGCAAGTAACTTTTTCAAACGTAAGAACTGAACAAATACGGCGGTCGGAGGACACGTTCTATATCTCGATGGCGAGGAGAAGGTCGGCAATTACCATACAACATGAATCGCGAGGTGAAAATCGAAAATTGGGGCCGGCAGGAGCGAAGGCGAATCATCAATTCTTGACAATTCATGACAATTCGAAAAACTAAATTTTAAATGTTTAATTTTTTACTCATTTATGCACCACTAAGAGTTTGGTAGAATTGCACCTTCATTATAGGTACTATCTAAACTCTCTTTGGAAAAAAAATCTAGCCTTATAGATATTAACGCGAAAAATCTGTCGCTGCCTCCCGTGCTACTAGAAATGTAACAATTCAATTGGTAAGTAAATTTAAATTATTTTAAACTATATTTCAAATGGTAGAGAAAACAAAAAGTTCGACCCTGCAGATTTGTAGCATGGTTGGTACTTCGAACAGCTACTGCTTCGTCCTCTATTAGTAAACCGTCCAATTAAATTGGGCAAAATTTAATACATTTTTTTTAACATGTTAATCTCCCTCAGGAGCAAATATTATGCCGATTTTTAACTTTTTTTTTACATTTAATATACTTATTCTAGTACGTATAATATTTTATTTTAATATTTGAATCTCATTAAAGAATATAAAAAAATTAATGATGAATGATTTTCAAACATAAAATATGATATGTACTAGATTTAAGTTAACTAGTTCTAATATTTAAATCGAATCCGATTTTTGTTGGTTTGCTTTTGAGAACAATATGTTGAAAGATTTACGACTGTGAACGCGGTATTTTGACATTGATAACACAGCCTTAATGCTAATATTTCAGGGTGTGATTCCTTAGGTCGTTTTATGAAGAAAAGTTCATATGAGCATTAGTTCTCAACGGCTTAAATTTTTTGCTACAGGGTATTGAAAAATTTCTGTTTTTAATTGTTATTCTTTAATATCTCAAAAAGTACTTTAGACACTGTTTTCAATTTTGGTATGTGTTAATAGGATATAGAACCACATATTTTAATTAGAAAAGTTATTTTATCGCTCGACCAGTGGCGTCTCTGCGAACATGTCCTCTGATATTTTTTACCAAGGAAAGATTCATTTCCGGTATATTTTGGGTTGCTGAATCCGAAACCGATGTCAGTGTTGCGCCACCATGGCACAATTTTTCTCTATCCCCAAGAAACTGTTAGAAAAATGCAATTTTGCATTTTGGCGTTTTTCTGTTTTTTTTAGAATGAAGCAAATAATGCATGAAAAATCCGATGGATTTTTGTGACAATTGAAAACTAGTTAGTTTAGTACATTAAATTTATGTTGTCACAGGATTTTTTCAAAAAATTAATTAATAAACAATTGACAGTCGCAAACGCAAAATGGTGTATATCTCCGGTTCTAATTAACGAATCTCGATCTATCTAGGCTCTAAATTTTCCTCTTTTATTTTCCCTTTATTTGCATTTCGGTACGACATGGCTGAACCGAGATATTTCATTTGTTTACTAAGTATTTTTTTTTAGAAAACGTTGGCAGGGGATAAAAAAAGATTAAAGGGTCAAGACCACATAGAAATTGTGGTTCTTATCAATAATTATCGATTTCCGGGTGTGGGGTGTGCAAAAAGTGCCATAGAAAGTAGTAAATCTTTAATAAACAAATTCGCTTACTTATTTAAACAATTGCAAAATACGCAAGATATCAACACAGAAAAAAACTGTAAATTCTATGAAGAAAATGCAACATGACCACAATAAAATATCCGTATGACCTTTTGTGAAACACAAAAAGTTGTTAATTTAGGTTCCTTAATTTGCTTATAACAATTAAACAGTCAAAGATTGAAGGTCGCTGAAGCGACGCGTATTTATAATATCTTAATTTTTTATACCTTGACTTTTTTCTGTCCAACCCACTTTCGTTAAAAAGTGAAAAAACATCATAAAATGAGAATTATCTCTAATAACCATTGTTTTTAACAACGAAGTCTATGTTTTATAATTTTTGTAATGTCACCATTGTGTTCAGCGCAATTTTTCCTATAATAATAGTCCTTAAAAATTTCTGTTTTAAATTTCTGACCTAAAGAAAGTTACGACAGCCAGGCCTAGCCGTTACTTTGTGATAGTTAATCATGACGATATAAGAACACTACTTCATGATTTGAATGAATCATTTGAATCAACGTTTGAAAATGGTACGTTAAGTTACAAAAACTACAGTAACGTGTATGTGTATGTGATAGATAGTGATAGAAAACAAAAAAGTATCCTATCTCATATCGTTTTTTTCAGCATTAGGGTGGTTCAAATTAAAAAAAATTGTAATGATAAAAAAAAAGCTTACAACTGGTCAGGGGACAGTGGGAGAATGAAGGTCCGACTTCAAAATGTACAGTGTATTTCTAACAGTATAAAAACTATTCTACAAGATTAAGAGAAAATAGACTTTCGATCAACGAACTTAACACTAAATACATAACAGTCATCTCTTCAGTATGTGACATGTTTGCTGCTAACATAGTTACATTATATTTATTTGTTTGTTTGTTTGTTTGTTCGTTTGTTCGTTCGTTCGTTCGTTCGTTCGTTCGTTCGTTCGTTCGTTCGTTCGTTCGTTCGTTCGTTCGTTCGTTCGTTCGTTCGTTCGTTCGTTCGTTCGTTCGTTCGTTCGTTCGTTCGTTCGTTTTTTATTTATTTATTTATTTATTTATTTATTTATTTATTTGTTTATTTATTTATTTATTTATTTATTTCTCAAACAGATAAATGTAATTACATGAGAAATACAAATTTTTTACATTATGCTATTTTTTTAGCTTGGAATCTTAACAACTGTACACAGAATTTTCATATTTTAATCTCATACTTACTTCACAATTTATATTTTTAAATTTTGGGAGAGAAGGAGCCTATGAATTAAGCTGAAAAGTACATCTGAAACAGAAATAAAGCGATTTGCTTCAGTCTAGCTTTGAAATAAAACAGTTTAACAATTTGTAAAATATTTTGGAGGGGAGAGCACAATCTAACTCGGACAATATAAACATATTATTTGTGATTTTTAAAATTGTGCGCAAAGGCGATGAGGTGTTTGTAGTAAGTGGAGGTATGTAAAAGAACGGTACTAGTCTTGGGTGTTTATTGGGTATTCTTATTTTTATATGACTTATAATTAGACTACAGTTTAAGAAATTGTTGAGTATTTTGTAGCAAACAAACAACATTGTATTTTTTTCTCCGAGATTTAAGACTAATGATGATGACCAATTTCTTTCCGCAGAGCTGCTGTGCGTACAAAGTTATAATTAAAATATGATCCGTATTTCCTCAAGTACAAATATCTCAGCAATCTGTTTTGTATTTTTTCTATAATATAATTACACTTGAAGTAGTACAGGTGAAGTAGCACGGATGCATACTCCAAAATCGGTCTTACTAAAGTATTATACAATTTTAATATTGTGGTGATATTTTTAAACTTACTGGACTATCTGATTATAACGCTTTAATGATGTAATACTCGTTGAAACACATTTTGTTATCATAATAAACACCCAGATCCTTAATTTTCATTATTCTTGGCTGATTCTTGTCATTCATTGTAAAATTATAATTTATTTCATGATGTTTATAGGTACATGACATAATTGCACATTTGGATATATTAAAATGCAAGTTATTATCGATGCTCTATTGATAAATTTGAGCAATATCTTGTTGCAATGACTGGCAGTCAATTAATGATTCTACTTTTCGTAAACTTTCATATCATCGGCCAATAACAGGCACTTGGAACTTTTCAACACTTTAGGTATATCGTTAATGAACATAAGGAACAACAAAGGTCCTAAGTTAGAACCCTGTGGCATCCCAGAATTTATAGTGAATCTTCCTGAAGTTTTACCAATAATTTGACCGAAGAGATACGATTTCTAAGGTATGTAGAATAAAATGCTACAGTACTTGGGATTGCACCAAACTCACAAAGCTCCTTCAATATGAAATCATGATCGACTTGATCAAAGGCTTTCTTAAAATCTGTGTAAATTATATCAACTTGATTTTTATGCTCCAAATGTTCCATAACGTTAGTTGAGAAAACCAGTAAATTTGTTACAGTTGATTCTTTCTCAACAAACCCATGTTGTTCCTTACATATACTTGATCTTACATCATTCCATAGTTTTGCATAAATTATATGTTCAAATAGTTTGGCAATTGCAGAGAGCACTGCTATAGGTCTATAATTTTCCACTTGGTATATGCTACCGGATTTGTGGATGGGCACACACAATTTATGAAACGTATTTTTTTTAATGAGAAGTTAAATATGGAAATGAGTGGTATTTCTAGCCAAACTGCACATCCTTTTATTATATATGGCGGTATCTTATCAAGTCCAGCTGACTTCTTAGGTTTTAACTTTTATATAGCATCTTTATAACCGCTTGGAGTAATTTCTCCTAAATTAATTACATCACAATCGGTTATAACGTTAACATTTACATTCGATGATGCTGGATAATACCTACATACAGAATAAAAATATTGTGCAAAACTAGTTGCTATATCTTGCGGTGCAATGTTTAAACCGTTAAACTCCATAGCCGTATTTTTTTTCCAATTCTTTGGGACTTCCTGTAACATGTATTTTTTTTCTCTTCAAGCGGTTCTCTGGGAATCTACAATATATCACAATTAACCAGTATGTTACTGGTAAATAACCTCTACGCCTGTGGCTTTTACATACTGGTTAATTGTGATATTTTGTAGATTCCCAGAAAACAATTTGAAAAGAAAAAAATACAGGTGGCAGGAAGTCCCAAAGAATTGGAAAAAAAATTAGACAATATCCATAGCCGTAGTCGACTCAGTCATTTTCTTATTTTCTTTTATATACGTTCAAAATTCTTTTACATTATTATCTATGTTCTGTTGAGTTTGTTCTAAAACTTTACTATTAGCTGCCTTGTACCATTCGATTTCTCTCACCTTCATACCTACCCCTGAATTTGTCACCATTTTTCCTAAATCATCCAAATTTTTGTCGCCCGACGATGAACACTTTCACACCGAAAGTAAAATATCACGAAAAACACGTAAACACGGAAAATTTGACATTTTCCATTGGGAAACCGTTCCGAAGGCCCCTATTCAGAGAAAGAGCACAGATGGAAAACTCCGCTGTCCACTATTCGATTTTTCTTTGCATACTGCGTATCCCTGTTTTTTTTATTTTTCCTAAAACATCGAATTGTTCGTCACCCGATGATGACAACTTTCACACCGAAAGGAAAATTTTCCGAAAAACACGTAAACATGGAAAATGTGACAAATTCTCAATTTCTGAAGGCACTATTCAGAAGAAGAACGCAGATGGAACACTCAGGTGTCCGCCAATCGATTTCTCTCGTTTTGCAATGCACTACGGGTGCGAATTTTTGCAGGCTTTTCCTTAAGGTGGCCATTCCCTAGAAAGAGACATCCGATAGGGATATATCTATTATTTTTGCTCATAACTTTTATATCTTAGTACATATATTTTAAAAAACTATAAGAGTACCTAAGTAAAACTATAACAAGACTATTCTATGAATTTTCACTCAATAATTTTAGTGGTTTGCAAAATAGCTAGATTTATAACTGCGAAATCGGCAGATTGACATAATTCTTAAATTTAAATCTAGCTATTTTGCAAACCGCTGAAATTATTGATTGAAAATTCATAGCAACAGCCTTGTTATGGTTCTACTTAGGTACTCTTATAATTTTAATAAATATACGTACTAAGAAAAAAAGTTATGGCCAAAAATAACAAATATTTCCCCATTGGAGGTCTCTTTCTAGGGAATGGCCACCTTAAACATCAAATTTTTGTCACTTGACTTGACACTTTCACGCCGAAAGTGAAACATCCCGAAAACACATACACACGACAACCAATGAATAACCATAAAATTATAATGTTTGAAAAAGGAAATTACATAAACCAGATGAAAACAATCGAAAGACCTTTTGCGTGCTTGAGGAAATGAGGAAATCGGAATTCTTCAAAACAATATTTCTGTACTGCTAGTTTAGTTATCATTTTCAAAGACTAACGTGTCACTTTTGCTCCCACAAAGAATGTAAGCTCTCCTTCGGGGAGTAAAAGAGACATTTTACTCTTTCAAAATAATAATTGATTATCTACAATCTACATTATTAGAGTGTATGTAAATATAGTTTGTCTATATGCCACAAGATCAAAGTTCTTTTTAATCCCGCGTGGCATTGATTTTTCACAATCTGGATTAAAAATAGGTACATTTAGTCCATATAAAAATTACTTTTTACAGTAATGATATGTTATTATTAGATGTGCTCCTGATTTATTAGCAATGTTGTTAACAAAAAGTTATTGAAGATGTGGAATAAACTATACCCCGGGAGGCAGCGACAGTTTTCGTGAAATAATTTCTATAAAGCTAGATTTTTTTCCAAAGAGAGTTTTGATAGCGTCTATAATGAAGGTGCAATTCTACCAAACTCTTAGTGGTGCATAAATGAGTAAAAAATTAAAGAAAAAATAGATGGACGAAAATTTCGTTTTTGGAATTGTCACGAATTGTCTAAAAATGACGATTTGCCTTCGCTCCTGCCGGCCTCAATTTTCGATTTTCACCTCTCGATCTACGTTGGACGGCCATTGCCGGTCTTCTCCTCGCCATCGAGACATAGAATAGGTCTCCGATCGCCGTATTTATTCAGTACTTACGTTTGAAAAATTGACTTGCGGTCGTGCTAATTGGTGACTATTTTTAAGTGGTTTC
Organism: Stenurella melanura; assembly: GCA_963583905.1. Classification (NCBI taxonomy): domain Eukaryota; kingdom Metazoa; phylum Arthropoda; class Insecta; order Coleoptera; family Cerambycidae; genus Stenurella; species Stenurella melanura. The sequence continues at coordinate 60,844,146 of OY757316.1, read as the reverse complement.
CCGAGTTCGAATCCCGCCCAAGGATACTTTTTTTTTTTCGTTTTGAATTTTTTGGCAGATATTTTTTATTCTATAATTGCTATTCGCTCCGTTCTATTGCATTTCTCTGAAAAGTTTTGCATTTTCCGCCGCGAAATATTAATCTGCACTATTTTGGTGAAAAATTAGAAATTTGCTTATCAAAATAATATAATATAATGGAGTAAATAAAAGCTTATTAACAGATCTATAAAAATACTGTCTGTTCATTAATACTAATGAGGAATATAATTGTCGTGATTTGACTACGTATTGCCGTTTTTGCAACGTCTACCAAAGATTTAGCCACCCGGAGGTAGAATTTAATTTTTAATCCAAATAGTGCATCTTAATATTCCGCGGCGGAAAATGCAAAACTTCTCCGAGAAGTGCAATAGAACGGAGTAAATTGCAATTATAGAATCAAAAATACGTGCCAAAAAATTTAAAACGAAAAGAAAAAAGTATCCACGGGTGGGATTCGAACTCGGGAAACCACTTAAAAATAGTCGCCGATTAGCACGACCGCAAGTCACTTTTTCAAACGTAAGAACTGAACAAATACGGCGATCGGAGATCTGTTCTATATCTCGATGGCGAGGAGAAGGTCGACAATGACCGTACAACATGAATCGCGAGGTGAAAATCGAAAATTGGGGCCGACAGGAGCGAAGGCGAATCATCATTTCTTGACAATTCGTGACAATTCGAAAAACGAAATTTTAAATGTTTAATTTTTTACTCATTTATGCACCACTAAGAGTTTGGTAGAGTTGCACCTTCATTATAGATACTATATAAACTCTCTTTGGAAAAAAATCTAGCTTTATAGATATTAACGTGAAAAATCTGTCGCTGCCTCCCGGGCTACTAGAAATGTAACAATTCAATTGGTAAGTAAATTTAAATTATTTTAAACCATATTACAAATGGTAGAGAAAACAAAAAGTTCGACCCTGCAGTTTTTAGTGATTTGAAGTATGGTTGGTACTTCAAATAGCTACTACTTCGCCCTCTATTAGTAAACCGTCCAATTAAATTGGAAAAATTGAATACAATTTTTCTAACATATTAATCTCCCTTAGGAGCAAATATTATGCCGATTTTTAACTTTTTTTTACATTTAATATATTTATTCTAGTACGTATCATATTTTATTTGAATATTTGAGTCCCATTAAAGATATGAAAAAGTTAATTGTGAATTACGGACGATTGAGTAGCACGTTCGCGTGTAATAATCCAACGAAAATATTTAATTTCATTTAGTTTTCAAATATAAAATATGATACGTACTAGATTTAAGTTAACTAGTTCTAATATTTAAATCAAATCCGATTTTTGTTGGTTTGTTTTTGAGAACAATATGTTGAAAGATTTACGACTGTGAACGCGGTATTTTGACATTGATAGCACAGCCTTAACAGAGGAGGCACCTCTGCTCTGGTGACGCTACATTATTTTTATTTTCTTTATTAACTAAAACAAGATCTAATCTTCTTCTATTTATATTTAAAACATTATCGCAGAGTTCAAGATTGAAAATTAATGAACTCCGAAAATTCGATATGTTTTAAATCAAAATGATCTACTTCATCATGGTTGACATTTGGGAGATTAAAATCACACTATATTTGTTACATCACACACAACACAAAGAACTTTTAAAAACATATTTATTTTATTAAAGGATAGTAGCTACTATCCTGACATGAAATGATCGATACAAATGTGAGTTAAGAACTGAGGAGCAAACCGTTCCTTTACATGTATTTATAAGATTTTAAATGCCGACTCGAAGAGTCTCTAGAACAAAGGGAGTAATATTGTGCAATTTATTCTGCGAACATAAAAAAAGAAACAATGTGTTGCAATCCTGTGAATCAGGTGATGTTGAATAAGCAAAAGGAGCAGCTGCAATATGTAATATGGTATACCTGATAGGCTTACTTGTATATGGCTCTAAGTATAATGAATTACGTTATAATGTTTTATATAACAGCTTCCCTCTTATATAAAAAATAGGTGCTTATGCAGTCACTTTTGAAAGTAAAATAAATGGAAAGTATACGAAATATTGAAAACAATAAAATATATCAATAAAATGTTAAAGGTATACAAAATGTAAAAACGTAAAATTGCAAACGTGTAAAATGTAAAAATATAAGATATAAAATAGTAAGCGTAAAAACGCAATACAGTGCATGTATAAAAAGCATCAAAATAAAATAAAATTGGATAAATTTCACTGAAGAGTTTCAGCACGAAAGTTAACAGAAAGGCACAAACTGTTTTAACTGAGTTCTATGTCTTCGGATTCTTCGTCTTCTCTTCTTAGTGGAGGTCGTCTTCGTTGAGGGAGTGAGCTAGTGAATGTCTTGGAGAGTTTACTAGGTCTCGGAGGAGCTGGGGGCGATGTGGAGACATCGATGGCTATACTTCTTCGACGAATTCTGCACTTGTAGAATAAGTACACAAATAATAGTCCAAAGATTAAAACAATTATGAAGTAAGTGAACCAAGAGACGTATTTGGTGACAAAGGGTTCATTAATTAGGTCGTCTAAGTCTTTTTAGTATTGATGCAGCTATTGTTCAGCGATTTCGAGGTTCTCGGTGTTCAGGTTATTTAACTTTAAAGGTTTTAGTTTGGGCACTCGAATGTTTTTGGGGATTTGGTTGCAACACTCAAATGGAACTTGAATTGGATGATTACTGTCTTTTAAACTGGTAAAGTCACTTGTACTGGCTTGGATTTTTGTAATACCTACAAAAGAGTAGCACTTTGGTTCTAGTTTAATGATCGAGTTTTTAGAGATTATGTCGGTCGAACTTATTTTGGGACAGTTAATGGTCACATGTAAGGGTTCCGCGTTTATCACTAACCACTTGTTCTCTCCTAATTCTTGTACGTTGTAACCTTGACTGATGATGAGTGACGTCTGGCAGTTTTCAGGTAGTGTGTCGAGGTTCTTGAAGAGACGGGCTTCGCATATGGCATTGTTGTCAATTGGATATGCAAATAAATTCGAGCATAGCTTGGTATTAGGATAGATTGGTTTGCATCTTTCGAGGTCTGCGATTGGTATGAACATCAAAGAATCATCGTCTCTCGCGATATATTTTTGAGAAGTTGATAAAATGTGAAATAGACCAGTTCTATTATCCAGAATAGGAATGAGATATAGTTTAAAAACAGAATATGTTTGAGGGTCTATTAGTGGCATGTCTAATACAAATATTAATTCTGAATTTATCTGAAAAGCTTTTAATTCAATGATATCTAAGTATTGTGAAACCTTTTATAATTTAATCGGGAGTGGTAAATTTTTCTTTTGTAAGTTCTGTGAAATATCTTGCAAAGAATTTACTAAGTCTTGGGGATTGATGATCGATGTATGAATTATTTTGAGTCTCGCAAAAGTGATAGTGAGTTTAAAATATCATTTAGATTGTCCTCGATAAATAAATAGCTTGACATGAGCTGCTCGCAAATACTTAGGAATTTTAATTTTCTATAAGCGTTTCGCTTTCGATTTTTAAAATCTGCCTTTCGATTTCTTTTATATCATTATTAAATGTCTCTTCGTCAATTTGTAATTGTCGAACAGTTAGATTGAAATTTTTTATGACTGATGTTGTGACTGAAATTTGGTTTTTGAGTAAGTTCTCCAATTGGTGTTCGTCATTATTAAGTTTGTTAATACAGTTTAGACAATATTCGCCGTCTTCAGCATCTAGATTGCCGGTGCGATATTGAACCTATACCGTTCAAGAGTCCGCGTTTATAGCGTTTCGTGTCCAACAGTATTTCGTCGAATTTACTCTTTATGGATTTAGAAATTTGTGTTAATAGACTAAGGTGTGTTTTAACTTCACTTATGAAGTTTACCATGTCTAAATATGCCGGATCAAGGGTGATGAAGATTTTGTCAAAAATTTTGTCGTTTCTGTCAATAGCTGTTTTGAGTGTTGAGGTATTTTTATGCACTAGTAATGTCCATTTCTTGTGGGAAATTACAATGTCAGTGTGTCGGTGGTAATACACTCCGAAACTGTTGTTTATTTGCGTTATTGAGTACTGGGATACTGCTGATCCGAACAGCAAAAGAAACCTGAAAATAAAGTTTAATTTTCAAAATAAGGTTTCATCCTGTCAAAGTTAACTTAGTAGTCGTCTGTTTCGGGATTTGACAAAAGTGCTGAATTTTTAAAGATTTCTATAATTTCGAATGGGCCATTAAATTTGTTTTGTAGTTTGTCTTTAATCTGGGATTCTTTTACGTAAACTTTGTCTCCAATTTGATAATCGGGTCGATTTCCGGGGACATGTTTATCGAAACGAATTTTGGCTTTTGCTTTTTGATCTAACGTACGACTACGCGCTATTTTATAGTAGTGCGAGATTCTGTTGTTAAAGTCTCTAACGTACTTAGTTATCAAGTCTTTTTGATTGTATAACGTTTCGGGTGGTCTACAAGAAATGTGTCCGAATACTAGTTCGTATGGACTAAAACCGTGGGTTTTATTAACTGAGTTATTATAGCATATTACTGCATAGGGTAAAATAGTCAGTGGGTGTTCATCAGGGTTTTCGGCTTTATGGACTCTAATCATTTTAACTAGGGTAGCGTGAAATCGTTCTATCGATCCGTTAAATTAAGGATGTCCTACACTTGAATATGTTAGTTTTATGTCGTATAAAGTACAGAGATCTTTTAGCAGTCTGTTGTCAAATTCGCCACCGTAGTCACAATGGACTCTCAAAGGGGTATCTTATATAGCATAAGCTTGGGTAAATTTTGTTAACTCGTCACGAATAGCAAACGCATAGTTTCGAGTTGGAGTTTCTTCTTCTTCTTTTAGCGGGGCGCCCAAAGGTCGCCGCACTCAGACCTTGTGGCCCATTGTGCTAAGTTAAGGAGCTCCCCCGTACAGACCGGATTCCAGCCGAAATCCTTGCCACGGGAGAACTCCCAATTTCCTCCAGCGCTGGAAAACCAGTACCGAAGTGTTTGTGCCTCAGGTTCATCAGTCCTGGGCAAGAGGTGAGGACGTGGATGGAAGTTTCCTCCTCGTCCTTGCAGAACCTGCAATCGGGGTGGTCAACCACCCCCATTGTGTGCAGGTGTTTCCTAAAAGAGCCATGTCCGGTCAAGAGGCCTGTCGCGGCTCTAATTTGCTTTCTGCTTAGACGCAGAATTTGCTTTGTTCTCTCCGGCAAGGACCCTGAGACTAAGAGCTTCGCTTGCCGGAGTCCTGGGTAAGAATCCGAGAGGTCAATGAACTGGGAGCGAGTCCAGTTATCTATTAACCTCTTGGCTTGGGATCTAGATTAGCCGAGAGCCGGCTCTGGACAAAGCAGAGGTCTCCGAGAGCCCCTCCTGCCCAGAGCGTCCGCCCACTCGTTACCCTCAATGTTGCTGTATCCAGACACCCAGAGAACTCTGACCCCGTTTGATGAGCCAAGTTCGCAGAGGGCCTGTTTACAGGCCTGAGTATGTACTCGAGTTGTCTCCAGTCTTCCCTTTTCGGGAAGACTACCTCGAAGGGTTGTGCGAAGAAGAAGGAAGCCACCACGTCGTCACTTCTGGCCTCCAGAAGTGAGTGGGCTCCTATCGCATCAGATAGGGCCCTTGTGTGACCTGATTGTTCTCCTCCGTTCTTCCACTGTCCTCCGCATTGCAGTCTGTAAGCCGCTTTCCGAGCCTCGGCCACAATCACTAGGTGAAGGGGCGGAAGGTCCAGAAGGACCTCCAGAGCTGCTGTGTGGGTCGTGCGCATTGCTCCTGTGGCTCCTAAGCAGGCAAGTCTTTGGAGTTGTGTTAGCTTCTGTCGTATGTTTGACCTGGCTGTAGCAGGCTACCAGACAACAGAGGCATACGTAATTATTGGTCTAACTTTGACAGTATAATAACACATAGACACCCTGGGGTGTAGCCCCCATGTTTTGCCAAAGGTTCTTCTACATACCCATAGGGTTGTAGTGGCCCTTTGTATTTGTCTCTCTATATGATCTCTCCAGGTCAGCTTGGAGTCCAGGATGACCCCTAGATACTTCACTGTCCTTGAGATCGTTAGAGTAGTGTTGTAGAGTATGGGTTCGATGAAACCGTCTAGCCTGCGTCTCCTAATAAATATGACCATTTGCGCCTTAGAGGGGTTGACTCTAAGGCCCTGGTCATCGCACCATCTTTGTACGATCTGCAAGGCCCTTTGCAAGAGTCCGTTAACCGTATTTGGGAATTTTCCCGAGATGATGATTGCAAGATCATCTGCGTAACCTTGCGCAAAGAGATCCTCGTTCTCGAGTTCCTGTAATAGGCCATCGAGAACGAGGTTCCATAATAGAGGAGAGAGGACGCCCCCTTGTGGGCATCCTCTCCTTACTGAAACTTTTACTGCCGTTTCTTCATTGGCAGCTGTTATTTGCCTTCCCGCCAACATGGCCCTCAACCATCTAATGATGGTGTCCTCGATGCCATGATAGGCAGCGGCGGCGCAGATTGAATCGAAGGATATGGTCAAAGGATCCTTCGATATCTAAGAAGGCTCCGGCCGCGAGTTCTTTGTGGTACAGCGCCTTCTCGATCCTCGAAACGATCGAATGAAGGGCCGTTTCCACTGACTTACCGGCCTGATAAGCATGTTGTGACGGATGCAGAGGTACTGAGGTCAGTGCCCCGTCTTTGACATACCTTTCAACTAACCTCTCTAAAGTTTTGAGAGGAAGGATGTTAGGCTGATTGCTCTGTAGGAGTTGGCAGTATCGTACGACGTGCGTCCTGCTTTAGGTATGAAAACCACTTTGACGGCTCTCCAGGGTATAGGAATATACCCCATGGCCAGACAGGTTGTCATCAAGTGATAGACCGCACGTATGAGTGTCTCCGTCCCTTCTTGCAGAAGTGCCGGGAACACTCCATCCGGTCCCGGGCTTTTGAATGGATCAAATGTGGAGATAGCCCACTTGACTCTTTCCACTGTTACCACTCTCGAAGCTGTCCACCAGTCCGCTGTCGTGACAGCGGCGTGGAGGGGCCGAGGGGGTGACATTTCCTCCGTCACCACTACGGATTCGGGGAAATGGGTTTCTAGTAGGTGCTTGAGTCGCTCCTCAGGGGTGGCCGTTAGCCCTCCCGAGGGAAGCCTCAAGTTCTCTAGTTGTGGTGGTTTGTCTTTCTTGAGGGCTTTGCAGAGCCTGGCGGCTTCTGGAAGAACTTCGATACTTTCGCAGAAGTTCCTCCAGGCTGCCCTCTTATTGCTGCGAATGCAGATTTTGTAGAGGCGTTGAGACCGTTTGTAGTTGTCCCAGTCCTCCGGATGCTGAGTACGCATAGCCCTATTGAAGAGCCTGCGTGCCTCATTGCGCAGGTTTTGAAGCTCCCTGTTCCACCAGAGAACCTTTTGCTCCTTTTTAGAGGACAACTGCTCTCATATGAAGCAGTGATCGCTTCGTTAAGAAGTTTTGTAGAGGATTCAATTTCCTCTGTGTTCCTGGGTATGATGACCCTAGTTATTTTGCCCGAGAGGGCTCACCTGTAGGCGTCCCAGTCGGTGTCTCTGGGGTTCCTGTATCGGCTTTCTTCCGAGGACAGAGCCTAGTCTAGTTTGAAGTTAATGTGGCGGTGATCCGACAATGAGGGTTCCGTCGAAACATTCCAATTTTTGATCAGTGGGACCGCAAGTCTGGATCCCAGCGTGATGTCTATAACCTCCTGCCTCCGTTGAGTCACGAAGGTGGGCGCATTTCCCCGATTTATTATCTCTAGTAGGCTGCTGTGTCTAGGATTGACCCCCGTGCTACCCCAGCAGGTGTGGTGAGCATTGGCGTCACATCCTATGATGAGAGGCAACCGTCTGTCAGTACAAAATTGGACCAACTCCTCAAGTTCGGTTGAGGATGGTGGTATTGGCGAGTCGTAGGGGAGGCAGACAGAGCCAATAATGATCTCTGCTCTGTCGGTTCCCCCCTAAGGCTCACTTTAATGGCGACAGCATCCCTGAAACAGAGTTCGGGAATTGCTGTAGCTTTTATACCTTTCGAGACATAAATGCATGTTCTCGGTGTTCTGTGGGCGGAGGAGTAAATTACCCCATGCCGCTTATTTAGACCTCGAATGGAGTCTTGGAGGACCCAAGGCTCCTGAATCAGGGCTATTTGTGTCTGTCCCACAGCGGCCTGTCGACTCACTATTGCGGAGGACGGCTCACTGTGCTGCAGATTGATTTGGAGTATATCCATTTTTTTTATAACTCTCCTCTGGTGCTTCCGAGCCCGACAGCGCCTCAATCGCTGCATCTGCCGTGCTCAGCTCGTTGTTGGCACCGCTTGGGCCGGCCACTGTTTCCCGGGGATGATGTTTGGGATCCCAAAAGGTCACCTTAACCATCACCGCCTGGGCGCGATAGCCCAGCGCCTCAATTTTCGCCGCGGAGGCCTCGTCGACGCCCAGAATTAGTCGAAGCCCCTTGGCTTCAACCACCTGAGCGCCGCGGACCTTCCACAGTTCCGTTCGGAGCTCCGAGTTATGGCGCTTAATTCTGTTTAATATGGTGGCTTGGTCCGCGGGTTTGCCCAGAACAGTAGCCACCATCTTCCTGTAGTTGGGGACATCTTCCCCCTGCAAGAGCTGGAGTGCCACTCCATCCACGGGAGAGACCTCCCCGATGGCTGATCTCAGCCATGCTAGGGACCTCTCATTTCCGCAGAACAGCTGCACCACCCCCTGCTCTGTTAGCCTGAAGTCATCGAAATCGGGGAGGGCCCCCCCTGAGGGGAGCCCATCCAGCCGAATGTCCAGGGCCTCCTGCAGGTTATGGGCCAATGCGGTCGTTAGCCGCAGCTCTGGAAAGCCAGTTGCGACCACCGCCACCTTGACCCCTTTGCCAGCGACCTGACTGTAGGAGAGGTCAGGCCTGACTTTTTTTGCGGGTTTGGAGGCGCTGAGAGGGGTCTCTCCCTCAGGACGGTCTCTTTTGGGGGCCGTTTCCCGAGGTGTTCCCCTCTCAACCTTGCACTCCGCCCGTGCTTTCTTAGTCCTTTTGCGGGCTGCGCCGCTTCTGTTACTAGTAATGTTTTTACGATATACTTTGTTCTTTTGACAAATTTCCCAAGATTTGAATTGGGATACGTTTAAACTGAATCTAGGTTGCTTCCTGAAAGTCCCGGAGTTAAATACACTCAGCGACATAGATGCGTCAGTAGAAAACCTAACAAAAGACTTAATTAAGGCAGTAAACGCGTCAACAGTGAACAAACTAAATTTTCGGCAAGCTAGTTATTTACATCCACCTGACCGAATAATACAATTAATAAGGGAAAAACATAAAGCAAGAGACTTTGGCAACAAACTAGATTACAAAAGCATAAAGAAAATTTAAACAGACTCAACCATCGTGTGAAATGGGAACTAGATCAATATCGATATATGTCATATAAAAAATATCTAGGAGATATAGATCCTGGAGATGCAACAATGTGGAAAGCTACAAAGAGAATATTAAGACAACCCATAATAATACCACATTTAAAAATCAACAATCACAAGATTTGTAATGAAAAAGAGAAATGCCAAGCTTTCTCTATTCATCTAGAACACACATTTTATTTAAACAATAATAACGATGAATTTACAACACGAACTACAGAAATGGTTGACAGCAATATTCCAGCTAACATTGATGACGATATTATAAACTTCACTAATCCGACAGAAATAAAAAAACACATTAATCAGCTTTCTTTAAAGAAATCACCTGGACACGACTTAATACCTAACATCGTTCTTAAATATTTGACACCTAAGGCACTGGGCATAATTTCTTCTATATTTAACCGTTGCATGGCCGTAGCATACTTCCCAACCAAATGGAAACATGCAGAAATTATAGTATTTAATAAACCTGGGAAAAACAAAGCGAAACCGGAGAATTACAGACCCATTAGCTTACTCACTACACTATCAAAGTTATTTGAAAAAATTCTTTACTCCAGACAACGAATTTTTACAGGAAAATGACATTATACCAAACTGTCAATTTGGATTCAGAACAAGTCATTCTACAACACATCAGATCCTACGAATTTATGAAACAATCGCTAATGGGTTTGAAAGTAAAAAACACAACATAGCATTTTTAGATATTGCACACGCATTTGATAAAGTCTGGATAAAAGGACTTTTATACAAATTAATAACGATTAATACTCCCTCATATTTATTAAATATTATTTCTTCATTCGTCACAAATCGAACTTTCGGTGTAAGAATAAACTCCAATCTGTCAGATCCGAAACAAATAAGAGCTGGAATACCACAGGATTCAATTTTGGGACCAGTTCTCTTTAACATATTCCTACATGATATACCTCATCCACCTTCAGCAATAGTAGCAATGTATGCAGATGATACCGCAGTCATAACGCAACACGAAGATATAAACACAGCTGCACAAGTTCTACAAGATGCAATTATATTACTTCTGGAATACTTTAGAAAATGGCAAATTAAATTAAATCCGTTAAAATGTGAAACGAAAATATTTACACTAAGAAGACCACGAGACCCAAACAATATAATAATTAATAATGAAAGAGTACCATGGCATCCCACAGACAGCGCAATAAAATACTTCGGTGTTCACTAGATAGAAGGCTGACCTGGAGCTACCATATTAACAAGAAACTTAACGAAGCGTACGCTCGACTATCAATGTTATATCCTATTATTAATAGAAAATCTTCAATAAGAACCAAGTGTGCCACTCTCATCTATAGATCCAGCTTAATGCCGCTAATAACATACGGTTGTGTAATCTGGGGACCTACCAACAAAACGAACCTAAAAAAAGTGCAGGCTTTCCAAAATAAAATTCTTAGAATTTCTGTAAATGCCCCCTGGTATATGTGAAACTCTCAAATTCACCGCGAACTTGGTGTACCAATGCTAGAGGATTTTATTAAAAATAGTGCCAAACATTTTTTCAATAATATTAACAAATGCGATAGTGCTGTAAACTTACGACTAGGACTAAAAACTCATCAACAGACTGAAGAAGAGGCTACCACAAGACGTATTAATTTCCAATAGTGAATCTGAGTAAGGACCGTTAAAATATATGTCATATATATAATCATGAAAATTAAATTATTATGAACTCTATTAAAATTAATGTTAGGATAAGTTCAATTATATTTGCATGTTATGTAATGTCTGTTTTAAATGTACCATGTATAACATTAATTTGTTGATCTGGTAATTTTATAATAAAAAAAAAGCAAGATTTGATAAAGTTTTCGACATCTTTAGATAATCCTTGCCAATTATATTTGTTTTTAATTCTTCGCATCGTTTCGTTTATTCCGCGGTGGACATTATTTTTACCGCAGGGATGCTGGTCTAAAATGATTGGAATTTGATCTTCGTCGGGGGTCTGAACGATATTTTGGCATATTACAATTTTTAGGTCCTTTTCTGCGAAAATGAACGATTGCATTTCGAGAATAGGGAGATCTAAGTTGTTCTCAACGTAATACGTTTTGGAAAGATCTGAAAGGTTTTGTCTCTTATATAATACCATGAACAAGTGTTCTATTGTAGACTTAACGTCGAATGGCAAAGGGACTATAAAATACTTCCTATGTCAGACTGATTTACTCGAGACGATATTAATGGTGTTTTTGTAAAATTCGGAGTGTTCTTCGAAAATGTCTTCGATTATTTTATGATGTAGGTCTTGTAAGTTATCTTGTTGGAAAAAGGTTATGATATTTTTATGGTCTCTATCCAAAAGTTGTTTTTGGAAGTTTCAATTTTTGAATAGTCTATCAAAGATTTCGTTTTATACAAATTAACAAAAATATCGAATTCGTGAGCGACTTGTTCGTTAGTTATTTGGGCATTTTCGTTTGGGTTTTCATCATCGTCCGGTTCGTCATATTCTGATTCGTCAGTTTCGTTGGCTGCTAGAATTTTTGAGTAGTGTTTAGAACATTCCGAAAAATGGTTGATATTAATTCGGGATAGCGCGTCCGCGTTTTTATTGATCTTGCCGGGTTTGTATACGATTTCATAGTTGTATTCCTTTAGTTTTAATCGCCAACGTGCGAGTCTACTTCCTGGGTCTTTTATTGAAAATAGCCAGGTAAGTGGTCGATGGTCTGTTACCAATTTGAATTTTCTGTCGAATAGATATGCCTAAAATGCTTTACTGACCATACTATCGCTAAAAGTTCGCGTTCGATCGTTTCAGCAGTGCATAAAGTTCGAGATGCGTATGCAATAGGTAAGTCTTTGCCTATCTTGCCTTGTGAAAGGACAGAACCGATGGGGAATGCACTTGCGTCGGTGGTTAATATAAATTCATCGTTAAAATTAGGGTAAATGAGAATCGGTGTTGTTGTCAAAGTCTGTTTCAAGTTCTGCAAAGAATTTGAACAGTCATTGTCGAAGTTAAAAGGTATGTCCATTTGTAGTAGCTTCGTCAGAGGTTTGGTTATCTAGGAGAAATTGGGGATGAATCGCCTATAATAACCTGCTAAGCCTAAAAATGACTTAATTTCTTTAGGATTTTTCGGTTGGGGAAAATTGCATCGACTTTGGTGGGGTTCGGTTTTACACCGTCTCTAGTGATGAGATGGCCTAAATAAGCGACTACTTTGCGAAGGAACTCGCATTTGTCGGGTTGAATTTTGAGGTTTGCCTTTTGTAAGCGTTTGAAAACTTGTGTTAGACGTGAAATATGGTCATGGATGGTAGGGAAGTAGACAATAATGTCGTCCATATAGACAAGACATCGTTCATTTTGGATACCTAACAAGATATTGTCCATTACTCTTTGGAAAGTTGATGGGGCATTTTTGAGTCCGAATGGCATTCTTACAAATTCGAAATGACCATTTTCAACTGTGAAAGCAGTTTTTTGGATATCATTCGGGTCTATTTGGTTCTGGTGAAATCCAGATGCAAGGTCTAGCGTTGTGAAATATTGGCATTTGCCTAGTTCGTCAAGAAGGTCAGAGATGTTGGGAAGAGGATATTTATCGTCAATTGTGACTTCGTTGAGTTTGCGATAATCAACTACAACTCTCCACTTCTTTTTGCCAGAGGCATCTAGTTTCTTGGGGACTACCCAAACAGGGGATGACCAGGGTAAAATCGAGGGTTGAATAATACCTTGATCTAACATTTTAGAAATTTGAGTTTTGATTTCTTCTTTATGGACTTGGGGGTAACGATAAGATTTTGTAAATATAGGTCGGGAATCATTCGTATCAATCGGGTGTTTAATTTCGTTCGTAAATGTCAAGTTGTCACCTTCTAAATAGAAAATGTCTTGAAAATCTAAACAAAGCTGCGATACTAATTCGGCCTCTCCTTCATTTAGATGATCTAAACGTAATTTATTTTGAATTTCAAGAGATCTGTCTATCGGTATTTGGATGTCAGATCTGTCAGTGTTGAAATTAAAAATCTATTTAAATTTCTGAATTAGTTCTAGGTCTAAATTGGAAAATTCGATTGATTTCGGGATGGCATTTGCATTAATTATGGTCGTATGAAATTCTCCGTTTTCGTCTACCTTAACGAGAGCATTGGGTAAGCGAACTTTCTCCTTCTCCTGGGTTAACAGTATAGCCTCAGTATTTCGCAAATTACATTTCAATTTAAATATTTTTTCCATACGTGGTTCTATAGAAATTTTGTTTTGATCTTTGTTTTCACGAGGGACCTTTGAAATGGGAATTTGAGAATTGCAAATATTTGTTGCTGGTGGTTCTGGTAAATCCTGATTTACTTCAAAAAGTGGGACAGTTTTAAAATTGGTAATCAATTGATTGTTGTTCATATCAATAACACATTTATAGTGTTTAAAAAAATCGGTTCCTAATAATCCATCGAATTCGATGTCTAAATCGCACATATATACCTTATGTGGGTCATTAGCTGTAAAAGGTATAAGAACAGATTCGGTAATCGGAATTTTTTGTTCTGTTGTGCCTTGTATGGCAACGTTCTCGGGAGATCTGCGTTTATAATTTTCGGCAAGTTTCGGTTTGAAAATTGATATACCTGCGCCGGTATCGAGTAGCATTTTATATATCCGTGTTATGTCTTTGATGTAATATAAATTTCTTGAATTTACAGTTAATGATGGATAAGAAATTACATTATAATTTGTTTTGGGAAATTCAGGGACGGATTGAAATTGTCCTCTAGATTCATAGTTTGTAGTTGGCTGGACACTCGGTCGATTTGGAAATCCGGTTGTTGCGTTGGAGTACCTGTAGGATACTCCGGTCCTTGGTAAAAATCCGGTGGATTGACAGAATAATCCATATGAGGGTTTGATGGGTAATAATCAGTATGATTTTGAGGATTGTCAGAAAAATATTCTTGTGGCATCTAATTATCATTAAAATTGGAATCAGTTGGAAAATTTTCAAAATTATCAAATTGTTGATAATCTTGTTCACAATAAGAATTATAATTTTCCCAATTTTGTGCATCATAATTGTCAAAATTAACATGGTTCGTTTTCTGGGGATTTTGACAGTTGAAATTTGAGGGTTGTTGACTAGGAGGTCTTTGTTGGTAATTTGGATTAGGTCTTATTACAGAAGGCCTGTTTTGTTGGGGAGAATTATTTTGCGAGAAATTTTATTGTGGGGCAAAGTTGCCTGGGCTATAATAATTTGACGAACTTTAGAAATTAGGTCTCGAAAATTGTAGGAAATCGGGCCTAGAAAATTGTGTTGGAGTTCCACTAAAATAATTTTGTCTGTAATTAGGATTTTGTTGTGAAAATTGTTGTTTTGCACGACACTCGTTAAAGTTGTGTCCACTTCTTTTGCAATAATTGCAAAATTGCTGGGAATTTGGACGTCTTTGTTGAGATTGTACAGGGTTTTTGTTGGCTGGTTTATTTGAGAATTTTTGTTGCTCAAAGTATGACAATTGAAGTTCTCGTTTGACTCTACTAACTGCGTCTAGCATATTTCCTGGATGGCCAGCGCGAATTATTTGGCCTAGTTTAGATTCTAGTCCTGTGAGTAGGGTATTAAGTGCCACGGTTTCGATTAGACGTGATTGGGCGCTTTTCTCCTCTAACGTTAATGTTTGTTTCTGCACAGCGGCGTTCATTTTGGCATTATGTGTTTGTAATCGGGAAATAAATGTTAATGCACTTTCATTCTGCAATTGATGGATGCAAATCTTGAATAAGCGCTGTTAAGTCGCGTGAGTCACCAAAGTGCGCCTCGAGCAAGCTTTTTATCTCTGCCCAGGTAGCATGATTTCGCGAATTTATTAGCTCTGATGCTTTCCCGTGAAGCTTATTTTTAATATGCAAGGTTACAAGGATTCTTTGGTCATCTACTGCCATTCCTTGTGCATAAACACATGCAGAAATAAATGTGTGTAAAAATATAGGGTTCCCATCGAACTCAGGTATTATAGAAAAGATTTCACTTAACTTGTAGGGTTCAATGTTTACTGTTTCGTTAGCTACATCGTTCTGGTTTTCAGTTGCATTAACTTGATTGTCAGTCATTTTTACTCTGATTTACTTAATTTGAAAGAAAATAAAATTTTAATAAAATTTTGCAAAGCGAAAGTAACAGAATTATACGGCACTGGTTTTATAAATGTTTCACAAACTTATGATTTACTGATTAGCCTGGAATGTGTTTGAATGCAAAAATAAACGCAAGGTAAAGGTCATGTAACAACCTTATTGAAATTAATCTTGAAATTGAAATTTGATCTGTTGAAATGTATGAAATTTCTTGATAAGTTTAACGAACTGTTGGCTAATCTAGGTTATAGAACTGTTGTTTTATATTACGTTACGTACAAATTGAAATAACTGAATGGTTGGATTTGGTTTGGAAAATGTTAAATGTAAAGCACAAAATAAAACGAGATGATTCTTATTTGTACTTACATTAATGTTTTCATCTCCGTTGACTCGTGTAGCTGTAGTGCGACTCCGTAAAGCTAGCTCCGTCTGTTCTCGACGTCGAAGACACCAACTTCTGAGTAGGGATGATTTCTTACTTGCTAATGTGTTTGTTGTTCGTTGAGTGGTTGCTTCTTAAAATTAATTGTTGCTTTGTTGAAATGTTGCTTGTTGATTTGTTGCTTGAAAAAATTATTTCTTTTAATTGATTTGTTGTGTGTTGAGGTTCTTTTTCTTCTTAAAGAATTGGGATTCACCACTCCTGTCCTAAAGTTCTCCTTGTTCTTCTTGACTTTCCCTCCAGTTAGGCACCTTCTTGCAGATGTTATCCTTGTTCTCTAGGGTAGTTTCTGATAGTTAGGCACCCGTTTTATACTCTCACACCATGATGAGTAATGGTCGTATATAAAAGACGCTTTAACAGTGTAGCACCCCTCTCTGTGTAAAACTTTAATAAACCATAGCATTGTGGCATCCAACAATGTTATGTGGCCAGTATTGAAATCAGCATACCTACAAAATACTTATCAAAAACAAATTTAATATTGAAAATGATAGCCTATATTAAATCCTAAAAAATAATAAACTTTTAGAGGACTTTTGTGTTTATCAATTATTATACTCTTCGCAAATACAAAACGAAGATTATATTGCATTCGATCGGCACATTTCTAAAACCGGTAATACCGCTCGTAGAGAAAAAAATTTCATATCACTGTGTTGGTGATCGAATTCTGAACAATTCTCAAAATGTCCATCCATCTATCCGTCTGTCTGTCTGTCTGTCCGTCCGTCCGTTTGTCTGTCCGTCCGTCACGTTTCTTGTAAGAACGGTAGCTTAAGAACGAGAAGTCCGATTGTATTGAAATTTGGGCAGTAAGTTAGTGTTAGCTATCATTTACAAAAAAACTGCGAGGAGTATCCTATAGAATGTGCAACAATTATATAACAGGTGTAGTAAATTGGCGAAGAGTATAATGGTTAGCTTGTTTAATATGTTTTATAATCTCATTCATTATAAAACCGTCAAAAATAAGTAATAGTTGTATTCTACATTTAAATAAACATAATTAAAATAAGTTGAGAATTTGTTATTTCAGATAATCTTAAGGATTCTATTTGAATGAAATTACTGTATTTGGCGCTAAATTAAGAACGACCATATAGGGTATTTAAAGAGGGCTTGACTGGTCACGAAATAATGGACCTTATTTCTAACAACAAAAGGGATGCTTCAGTTTATACTATTGTAAACTTTAAATAGATCTCAAAGCTACCATTATTTTTTGGTAAGTATTCAGTTATATATTTATATCTTGTGACAATACCATAATTATACCGTAAAAATCTATTATTTTTTATTACTGTCCTCACAATGGATGGTGGATTTTAGGTAAGGTAACAGAAACTGAAGTAACTTAACAAACAAACATATATTTCAAATAAAAGCGTAATAACTTTTTAAAGATTGCTATTTTCTTAAATTTGCTTATCGTAAATATTTTTCATATTGACAATTCTAGTTATACATAGAAAAAGAGTTTATCAATTTTATGCCAAGCAAAGTGTATTTATTTCATAGATTTTCACTATAGAAATTCACTCCTCGTTACCTCATATTTGAAAACAGCTGAGGTAAGATAGTACAAACGTTTCGTTATAAGGGCTGATTATCTCAAAAACGGAAAAAATTGTCCACTATTGTCTGTTGTAAATCTCTCACTAACATTTATGATAGGTACTCTCGATACATTAAATTTAAGCTACCCTTTGAAAATCAATTATTACTTTCATGTCAAATTTTGTTATAATATGAAGAAATATACGTTTTATATGAGGTAATACTTTCAATTTTTTTAAATCAAACTTTCTTTATTATTTATAGAAATATGTTAAATACTATGTCTTTATACTTAAAATAATTGTTCTATTGGGACATAAACTTTTAGTCAAATGAAACAGCTGGAAAATATTTTCAACATTTTCAATAGTGTACACTACACAATAATCCAGTGTTTTGCGAATGACACTCAGTTGTCATGTTATTTTGATCCAAACAATGTATGTATAAATAAATTAAAGCTTACGGAAATTGCAACAAATCCTCGGAGCCAGAATTTTAAAATAAAAAATGCTTTTTTATTATTTTAAGTTAAAGGCCGAAAAAAAAATAATTTTTAAACTAATTTTTGATATATTATAATATACTGAATAATACATATATGGTAGAAATATCAAGTCCATGAATATAAGTCAAATGTCAATTTGGCAGGTGTCAATTGACACTAACTAGCTTTAATTATTCAAAAAACTTCGAAGCAACTATTTCTGTCTGAAATTTTAAATTATAGGTCACTTGTCATTAACAGCTGAAATCTGTCAATACATGTCTTATGCCAAAATAGGCATTGCATTTTGACATATAATATACTTTACAATTTTCAGAAAAGTTTTTTGAATAATTAAAGCTAGTTAGAAAATTAAGTAAAGCCAAATCAGCTGCCAAATTAGACAAAAAAGTGTCAATTGACAGCTACCAAATTGACATGTGATTTATATTCAAGGGGTTGATCATTTTTTCGTATGAAGTTATTCAGTATATTATATCAAAAATTATTTAAAAACATTTTCAGTCTCCGAGTATTTGTTGGAATTTCGGTAAGATTTCGTTCAAAAAAAATGTTCATTTCTGATTTGCGCTCTCAAGCCATTTTTGAATAAAAAAACTCGATTTGGGACCACTGTGCGCACGCCGGTTCCAATACTGATAGTTTTGAATTTTCTTTCATGCACAGATGTAGATGACTTTTCTAATAACATGTTTAATTAAGTAATAAGTACAAACGATTCGAGATCTAATATACGATTCAAATGTATTGACCCCTCACTTTAACCACAAATATCCCAGAAACGGAGGAGCAGAAAAAATTGAAAAAATTATGTGTTTATTATGAATCTATTCTAAATCTGACACTGAAATTTGAATAATGTACATTGGACACTTTTGAAGTGCGGCTAAGTTATATTGAAAAATGTCCTACTTTTTAAGGAAATTTTGACCATACCAGTTTTATATCTATCATATCTTGGAAAATATGCATACTTTGTAAATAATATTTTAGACACCGATAAAGCACGGCATTCTTTGTACAGGAAATTTTTTCAAAATTTTTTATTCTAAAATTTTGCAGTTATTCTCAAAAACGTGACGTCATGTTTATTCGGTCATTTATCAATGTATTTAAAAAAAATTTGATAAAATAGTTAATTATGTAAAATGTAAGCATTTTCAGAAAAAGTAATTGGTACATATCAAACATTCATTTAGTTATGAAACGTAATAGATAATATTAGTGCAAACTTGGAATGATATTATCCTTTACGTTTAATAACTAAATTAATATTTGATATATACCAATTATTTTCTCTGAAAATGCTTACATTTTACATAATTAACTATTTCAACACAAATTTTTTAAATACATTGATAAATAACCGAATAAACATGACGCCACGTTTTTAAGAATAACTGCAACATTTTAAAATAAAAAATTATGAAAAAATTTCCTCGTACAGAAAATGCAGTGCTTTATCGGTGTCTAAAATATTATTTACATACTATGCATCTTTTCCAAGATATGATGAGTTTGGAACTGGTATGGTCAAAATTTCCTTAAAAAGTAGGACATTTTTCAATATAGCTTAGCAGAACTTCAAAAATGTCCAATGTACATTATTCAAATTTCAATGACTGATTTAGAATAGACTCATAATAAACACATAATTATTTCAATTTTTTCTGCTCTTCCGTTTCTGATATATTCGCGGTTAAAGTGAGGGGTCAATACATTTGATTCGTATATTAGTACAAATTTTATGTTTTTTAGAAGAAATGATTTGACGCACAACTAGAAACAAATGTCCTAATTTCATTTTCTTTAATATTTAAAAAGAATTATTTCAGGGTTTTTAAACTCCATTAATTTTTGTTGACTGTTTGATTTTGTATCCTAGATTTGAATCAGACTTATATTAAAAAGCTGTAGAAAATAAATAATATCAGACGAAGACCTGAATGCTCTCGGCTAGATTTCGACTTTTAAAATAGTGTCGCAATTTTCCACCTTTTAAGAAACACCCTGTGTGAATCCGTGGGTTCTAAATAATTTCAACAAGAGATAATCACCACTAACACTTTATTTAACAATTTACTGGCTGTACAATACTTGTTTACTAGTATTTAACCTCACTTTTCACTTTTCAACTTGTTCACTTTTATAAACTGCTCTTTTATAAACTTCTCCTTCCGCGCCGGTAATCGCGCCTTATATACTCCGAATCTGACTCTCTAGATCCATCTAGAAACAATCAAGAATCTTCTACAACAACACTCCAGAAAAGTCCACCTCATTCTGACAGCTTCCAGTCACAATTAGTAGGCATAGGCGTATCATCTCCAGTTCCAAGGGGGTGTAATTCATAACACTGCCCCCTCCTTAAGCCTAGATCGTCCCAATCAGGCAACTCAGGATTATCAGTGTATTTCGCCAGTCTGTCCAAATGCACGATCTTCATCTTGGACTTTTTGCTTCGTTGAATCCGATAGACGACGTCATTAATTCGGGTAATAACAGTATGCGGTCCATCCCAAGGTGGTTGAAGTTTCGGTGACCTTCCTTTCTTTCGCTGTGGATTGTACAGCCAAACCAGGTCTTCTGCCTTGAACCCTTCTGAACTACCCTTCCGGTCATATCGAGCCTTCATTCTGTCACTGGCTGGTGATGGCTCCGCTATATTGTTAGCCAACCTCCGGTGCTGAACTGCTTCTTTTCACCCTTACTTCCAGTATGTGGTCCCTCCTGGCTGCACAAATCTTGAATTTGCGACACCAAGCCTCCACATCCTGACGACTTCTTATCCAATAAAATCGTTCTCGTATTTTCTTCAGGGTCTTGTTCACACCGAAGTGTCCATCGGATGTCCCATTGTGCACTTTCTGAAGCACCTTCGCTACTCGACACCTGGCAATCACTAGACGCATAACCACGTTTTTTCCATCCGGGCTTCCCCATGCTCTCCGCAACAGCCCCTTCCTGACTTTCAGTGAGACCCACTGCGCCCATAGTGCCTTCAGTCCCACTGTTTTGCCTGAAACATCCTTCCATTTTGGACGAGTTCCCCTTTCTTTGGCTCTCAATATAGGCCCAATTTCTACATAATTCAATTGCTCTTGTCTGAGCGCCTCATCTGTCCTGCCATCCGGCACCTCCACCTTGACAGTGTTGACTGCTCCCGTGACTTGCAGTTTCTCCTGGTGGTAGTACTTGCACCCTTCCTTGCACCTTATTCCGGATGAAATATCTGCAATTTTCTGGGGTTTCACTTTACTTCCACGTCCTGGTAGTAGTGGACTTCTCGGAATGCTTCGAAGCTGGGAAATCTTTACTTCTCTCGGGGTACCATGTTCCCTATCTGTCACAGTCTCTCTGGTACCGGCTTCCTCTGATTTTCCCCTCAGCTTCAAAGCTTCTCCGGCGTTCACTTTCTCCAATCTTCTCCGTGGACATTCAAGCTGGATATGTCCTAGTTCTCCGCAACTGTAACATTTCATAAGCCGTCCACTTGGCCTTCCACTACTTTTATTCTGAGTCTCGTCAACCTTTCTAGCAGTCACATTCCTCAAGTTCCGATATCGACAGTATCGTTTGATATGTCCCATCCTGCCGCAGTTGTAGCATTTAATACCTCCACTTGGCCTTTCTCTGTTTTGTTGGTTTTCCTGTCTTCTTGGAGGATTCGATTGAGCCAGTAATTGACCGATCATTTTATTCGTTTTGAGAATCGCGTTCAAGATAGGGTTTTGGTCTCTCTCTTCTGGCTGCGATTCTTCAAGCGTCATAGCCCGCACCCTTGACTTTGGAGTATCCTTATAGACGGCTTCTATCTCTAGTGCATGCACCAAGGCTTCACCACTACGGTTATATCGGGATAGCCTGAGGACTCGCCTGATCTCCTCGTCTCTTATCCCGTCTAGGAATGCCCCCACTGCCAATTGCTCTTTAAATTCTTTTGGCGCATTGGGATATGCTAAGTGTGCCAGTTTTTCCACCGCAGCTTCAAATTCTTGCAGACTCTCTCCAGCTTTCTGAACGCGCACTTTCAGCTGGGTCTGGTATACTTGAGCAAGGTGTTGATCGCCATATCGTAGATCTAAGGCGGCTTCTAAAACTCTAAAATTCCGTTGTTGGTCTACCGGAATTGTCTGGAGCAATTCCAATGCTTGGCCTCTTAAAGCTACGATTAATGCCTTAGCCTTCTCTTCGTCGTTCCAGTTGTTTGCACTCGCTGCTGCCTCAAACTGTGTCTTGTAAGTCATCCAGGAACTTTGACCATCAAAGGAGGGAATTTTTAATCGCTGGCCGGATGATACCACTTGCTGGTTTCCTCTATCCCTCAACTGTTGTTTAAGTTGGTCTATTTCTCCCTCTACCTGGTGCATTTTCTCTTTGACTTCATTTACTTCTCCTTTGACTTTGCTTACCTCTTGTTTGACTCCACCGACTTCTTCCGCTACCTTATTTTTGAGTTCTTCAGTAACGGCAAATATGGCACTCTGTTGGCCTTCTATAATTTTCTTTAGTTCGTCATTTTCCTTTTGACGGCGTTTCTCCTCTTCTTGATGTCGTTTCTCTTGTTCTTGTTTATCCTCTTGACGTCGTTTCTCCTCTTCTTGTTTCTCCTCTTGACGTCTTCGTTCTTGATCCTCAAAAATTCTTCTTGACGTTTTTGTTCTTTTCTTTCCTGCTCTTCTTTCTCTTCTTGGCGCTTTCTTTCCTGTTCTTCTTTCTCGTCCTGGCGCTTTCTTTCCTGTTCTTCTTTCTCTTCCTGGCGCTTCCTTTCCTGATCCATCATCATCTTTTGCATTTGGGCCATAAAGTCTTGCATTTGTTGTTCGGATGCCATGCTTCTGGTTGTTACCGGCATATAATTATCAACAAAATTTAATAATCACGTCAATATCGGTAATGAAATTGTCCAGAGAAATCGCAAAACAGCACGACAAAGTCTTTTATGTAAACTACTGTCCAAATAGAACAGTTCTAGAAAGTTCACAAAAATGCACGAATGTCTTGTTCAGTCTTTATCTCTTCTTAGTTCAAGGGATTTAGTCACTATCATTAATGTCCTAACAAAAATGTTCTACAATGTCTAAAAACGCACTTCACACTATTTTCCTGTTCGAAAATAATCCTCGAACAATGTCCAGTAAATTAGTCCTTCCTGTGTTAGCACTAACTCCGAGAATACTGTCCCAGTCTTCTCAACACTTCCGAAAAATCCTCTTGTTAAAATCCCACTTCTGACACCAATGTTGCAATTTTCCACCTTTTAGGAAACACCCTGTGTGAATCCGCGGGTTCTAAATAATTTCAACAAGAGATAATCACCACTAACACTTTATTTAATAATTTACTGACTGTACAATACTTGTTTACTAATATTTAACCTCACTTTTCACTTTTCTACTTGTTCACTTTTATAAACTGCTCTTTTATAAACTTCTCCTTCCGCGCCGGTAATCGCGCCTTATATATATTCCGAATCTGACTCTCTAGATCCATCTAGAAACAATCAAGAATCTTCTCCAACAACACTCCAGAAAAGTTCACCTCATTCTGACAGCTTCCAGTCACAATTAGTAGGCATAGGCGTATCATCTCCAGTTCCAAGGGGGTGTAATTCATAACACTGGTTTATCACCGTCACATTTTTGTTATTAACAATTCTTTAAGCAGCCACATTAAGTACCCACTTGATATTACTCTCTACTTAAATTAGATTTCTATGTATCGATAAAAGAGGTATCGATCAACAATCAGATAGGCAGACACACGTAAAACTCATAATTTACACAACTTGAAACGTAAAAATCTGGGATAGTATATTTTCAAATATTTTTAACCCCACCTTGTTTAGTTTTCAATAAAAATATATAAGGTTTTTTCCTTGACAATGACGTTAATAATTAAAAACATATAAGGTTTTTTTTGACAATAGCGTTAATAATCCCTAATTATTATTTTTCACTGTCAAAGTTTTTAGCGCTAACAGATGGAGACGACTGTGAAGCACACAGACTGATGTATTGAAAGACTTTAGTTTTCGTAATTCAATAATTAAAAACGGAAAAATTAAAAAAAAAAACAAGAATCGAGATTCTTTAAATTTCACAAATAAATCAAAGTTTCACGGTCAGATATCAGTGTTTTTACCGAAAATGAAATATCTGAATACAATTGCGAATGAAACATAAATATGCTTTCATATAACTAACAGTGTTGCCATATTTCGGGTGCCAGATTGCATTGGTATTCTCAGAGGGTCACTATGTCACTTTGTTATATAGAGTATATACAGATGTGTTTTAGCAGGCGAACTCTGGTAAAGAAGTTGCTCAACTACTGGAATATATATGTCTATAAAATATGTAAAAATGGCACCCAATCAAAAATTGGTATTTTCGCCGATCTAAGCCAGAAGATAAGAAAACAGTAATTTTCTACTAAAAACAATGTGGCAACCAAATCTGGGTGTCACACTCTAAAATCGGGTGTCGTTATAACAAGGGTTATACGATTTGGGTGCCGCTATTACAATTTATATATATGTATATATATATATATATATATATATATATATATATATATATATATATATATATATATATATATATATATATATATATATATATATATATATATATATATATATATATATATATATATATATATATATATATATATATATATATATATACGTGCATAGCTATCATGTTCGTCTCCACTAGTCTATAAGGCGCCCAAGACTCCGCTATAGGGAACACTTCTTGATAAATTTTGTCGATGTATATTGTACTGATATGTTTTATTTATGTTGAGCAGCCAAAGAGGGGAAATAATTTCTCATATATGTTTTATACAAAAAACATATCCAATTAACAACAATGTTTGCATCCCGATGTTTAACATACAAGTTCAACTCAATTTGCATAATTAATATTGACCTATGAGTTGTGTGCGCCTCCGACGACGTTGCCAATTATGTAGAGTTGAATATGTAAAATCTGCTTGTGGATATTTCTTTATACGTAAATAATGAATATGTGATTTCTTAGTGAATAGCCTGTGTGAGCCGTTTAATATTAAAAGTTTCCAGGTGTTATAATAATCGGTGTCTTCGCACAATAACAACCTACATATTTTGGCATATTTAGATTCTGATGACCAGAATAGATATGATCTAATCTTCACATATTATTTTGATTTTCAAAAAATATTTTTTTTAGTTCTATTCATAGATGATAGCGACTTGTGACTTATTCTAAATTTTAAAATTCGGTCCACAAGCATCTATAAAATATTATCTTTGTAAATCCTAAAATTAAATGCGATTTACTCTTCATTATGCATAGGTTTGAGAAATCAACCCTACTCGGGGCCAACTTATTCAGAATAATTATATTATGAAAATTGGATAACAAATATTTCTTGTTTTAATTACTGATCTATTTCAAAGAGAAAGTAGACATTAATGCATATCATTCTTTTCATAATTCAAAGGTCTAATTATAGAACAGGTTAAATAAAAACCCGCCGAAATTAATTAAGAGTTAATCATGTTTAATCCTAATATTTAAAGAGGTAATATTATTACAGGTATTTGCACTGCTTGAAGACCGATTTTTAATCATTTTGATTTAAGTCACCTATGAATAAAATTCAATTTTTTTTTTATCAAAATAATTACTGAGTATTGAATCATACGTATTTTAGCCAGCAGAACTCAAATATGCAAACATATATGGATGTCCAAATCAAGAATTTGGTTTAATGTAAATTGCATTGAAACCGAAAGTCGGCCGTTTTGGTTTTTTTACATCACATCACATAATTGATTTTTTCTCGATGTCTCTATGCCTAATTTGGAAATAATGCATTTTAATCCATTCAAAAGTTACAAAAGTATATCTATTGCCTGAGTCACCCGGTATATCATAATGAAGCATATAAAAGTATGTGAGGCCTATACCATGCTTTAGAGGTAGATTATTAGTCCCGATTAGAAAGCGTTCATTGGTAAAAAAGCTTTAACTAAAATTTAAGAAAAAATATTTCAAGAAATAGTATCCAACCTTTGAATACTTTGTTAAATTGGCAGTCATTTTTTCATTATAAAAGATACATATAAAATGTAGTTTCTTATGAATTTTAATTTTTTGTAATGTTATGTATAGCTGAATTTTAATTCGATACTACTAACTGTCCATTTCTCAAACATTATAATACAGTAACTTTAACAACAATTAAAATTTGAAGAAAACAATAAGACACCTTGTTATATACAGGCTGAGTCATAGTGGATGGAGTATTAGAAGTATATGGAGAACAAGTGAACATATCCATTTGAAAATTTTGGGAATGACTAAAGTCAGTGAGGCCAATCCAACCAAAATAATTATTTTAAATGGAACACCCTATATATTTTCGACTTATCAAAATCACCGTAAATTTCTGAGTTCAAGCATGTAGCACACCCTAAACCTAACGGTTTCGGAGACATTTGACATTTTATAATAAATTTGACAGGTGCAACGGTTTGCAAGAACCGTTACAACTTTCTTCATGTAGGAGAACGTAGTTTTCTCCTTGGTACGTAGAAAGAACACAAGATGACCTAGTCCCTCTAATAAAAATAAATTTCATAATAGTATACCAAGTGTTCTATTTTTCACATTATATCCTGTCAAATTCAAACCTCAATAGCTTTTTTATTTCAAATGGAACACCCTGTATTTTTGTAGAATAGAAATAGCAATTCCGGGGTATTTTCGGGCATTTCCAATTACATCATTAAGGCAAGCTGCTCTGGAGACATGAAGGTGACGATTATATCTTGGGAAATATATGGACAGATGATGCTAAATTTATCAAAAATGGACTTTTTAATCAACACAATTCCCATTACTTTCATAATTTGAAACCTCATGTAATTCAGAGATCGAAATATTTAAGAACATTAGCGGTTTAGTGTTTACTGTGCTATGAGACAGAGTGATGTCATTACAATTTTTTGAGGAAAATTAAATAGTAAGTTAGAAAGATTTCTTCTTCAGCTAATATGTCTAAGACTTTCTCCCTAAAATTCCTGTCTCGATAAAGCCAAATATTCTAAAATTAACCAATATGCGTTTTACAGTGCATGGTGATGGTTTCTGTTCTTGTGGGTACTGAGTAGCAAGTGTGTTACATGTTCTTGATATTACCATATCAAATTCTCGATAAATAATAAACAAATCTAAAGTCCTCGTGGGTGTGATTTAAACGTTATGGCCTTTTTTGACATAAGAGAATGACTGACATTCATAGTTGTTTCTAATCATGGCTAAGTTGACGGCAATTTTTATTATAAATTCTTGGACATTTAAGAAAATCGCCAATATTTAAAAAAGTTGTAACCTTAACTCCTACAATGCCTATACCTGAAAAAAGGGAAATTAATTCTACATAATTTGGTGTAAAAAATACAGGGTGTTTAACAATAAAAATGTTTTATGGTTATTTCGAAAAGTCGAGAATATATAGAGTGTTCTATTTAAAATAAGCAAATTGGTGTCGACTTCCGGTATAACCGGAAGTATCACATGCTTGCAATTATTTTGCTTCGATTGGCCACACTGACTTTAGTAACTCCCAAAATTTTCAAAACGATATTGTAACAAAAGTCAAATTAAGGGAGCCAAGTCCGGCCCTGTCGCAGTATAATAACCGTATTCCGATCTTGGTAACATTGTAAGGGTCGAGTAAACTATCGTAAAATACCGGTCATAGATACATCTGTTTTGTGTTATTTTAGAGTCCAGGCAACGTGCTTTGTTAACTTTACTCTTTATTAGGTAGTCGACGTTAGCCACTTGTAAACAATAAATAAGCATCCAAATTATTTTATGTCCAATTCTCTTTTCGTTTGTCGAGCTTGTTAAATAAGGACTCGCCGGGTGGTCTAGTGAGATTTTCAGGGCTAAAGCAGTTGATAGAGGCTTCCAGGAACCTATGTAATAGACCATAAGATAGATAGACCACTTAAGGCAGATTTTTTCCCCCATACAAAAGCAAAGTAAGGAACAAAAGGGGTTTTTTTCATCTGTTTTAGTGGTAATAAAAATGTTCAAGTTAGGCCGTAGGATAAATGCCATGGTCCGTTAGGTAATTTCAAATGCGTACGGTTTAAAGTAAAGGAGATCCTAATTGGTCGAGAGTTTAAAGTTTACTGCCCACTTTGGAAACGTATTATTTCGAGGTAGAGATTATCTTCACTTTTGGTTTAACTTCGGTTCGGTCATCATCATCTAGGGTATTAGTAGTATAGTGAATTCTCATTTTGCGAACCTTTTTCAATTTTAAAGTTTAAGTACCTTTGTTTCGTATTTTGCCGGTTTTAATAAGTAGAAAATTAATGTGTTGTAATTATTGATCTAGTATTCGGTCGCGATTTAGCTAAAAGATTTGAAATTGCCGCGGACCATTTTAATTCTTGATATAGAGTAATTATCGTTTGTTAATTTATTTAATCGTCTTTAAGTGTTTGTGATTGTCAATTTCATTTGTTTTCATTTTCTTATGTAAATATAGTGGTTTAAGTGTTTTGAGAAATCACGTGTTTTATTTGCTTGTCAGGAAATTAAGTTCATTTTACATTCAGTAAAGTTTGTTGGTGAAGTAACCTGGTTGATGGACACCGAAAAGGATAAAATCACCTAGAAAGCAAAGGGTAAGCACAGTTTTGTTTTCGATGGATATACTATAATATCGACGGAGTTTGCAAAGTGATTGGGCCACTCCGTACTCTGCCAATGGTAATGTCTAATTAAATCATGTAATTAGGGGAATAAAACCCCAGTTATTACAGTGGCGCAGTCTAAAAAGGATGTTTTTAAGGAAAAAATTTGCATAGCCAATTAATTTCAAGTTAATTAATTGAGTCACTGCATTTTTTAGAATTTTCAAAATTCGTCTTTTAAAATGAACCTACGTATTAACATGTCAGTTTTCGTTGTTGATTTTGTATTAAAATTACCTAAGAGAGTTTAAATTAGTGATTTCAAAAAGTAAAAGTTTTTTTTTACTCGTAAAATTATACCAATACGTTGAGAATTTCATAGAATTAATTTATTTTGCTAGAGTAATGATTTGTGAATGTGTCAAGTAAAGTAAATTAAAAGTAGAGGTGAAAAATAGGATATTATCATTGGTGGGGCATATTGTAGTATATGTAAGAACGGCTTGTGTTTGATTCCTGAGTAGCAAAGTAAAAAAATACCCTGAAACTTAACTACAATATGCAATTCATAAGGTTATATGTGTATAAAAGAATTAAGGTTGTGTCAAAGCAATAAACAAAGTATATGTAGAAATTAGTGCTCCTATTTACCGAGTGTTGAGAATAAAAAGGGAATTTTACTGATCTGTTGTGAAGTAGGGCATTTAGCGAAACGATATGTAGAGATATATTGTCGAGTAAAATTTAAAAATACGGACCTAGCGTTAAATTATTGCAGTAAACGAGGTTATTGCACCCTCGTTCGGACAAAACCCTATTTATAAACTTAGGTACCTGTAGGAGTTGGTCATCACAAAGAGTAAATACCGAGCAAATTGCAGTAAAATAAATAGTAACTACATTAGCCAAGGAAAGTGGCACGAGATAAATAAGATTTTATTTAAAAAGTAAAAGGACAATTCGTCCAGGGATTATTATAATATACGGGTTGATGCAATCAGTAGCTAAAATAGGTAGAAATGTTGGATAGCTAAGCATGACACGGGAACCACGTTATAAAATTATTTATGCACAGAAACAATTAGCACTGTCGCACAGGTAGCGAAGATAAACAAGTCATTGTAATTCGAAATAGGAACTTTTCGCGGGAATATTCACTTTAGATAGATAGAGTATATAGGTCACTCAATGAAATAAATTACGGTTGTTTTCCAAATGTATGATATACCGAAAACCTAAGTTACGTAAGCGAAAACCGTGTTTTTCAAGGTGTTTAGGTGATTTTGTTGTAAATTGAAATATGTGCATTCCCAGATTAAATTACTATGTTAGAATAAATTACTATAACTTCACGTTAACAGCAAGTACACGAAAGAAAGTACAGAGAATTTAAGTAGGTAGGTCATTCAGGCAGAAAACAAGAGCTATTTATATATTTTGATTATTGTTGGTTTGCTTTCTCACTTTAGAGTAGTAGTAATTCAATATTTTCGTAAGTCAAAGTAAGTAAGGAATAAAATGTTAAAATGCTAGCCAGAAAGCAATCTAGAGTACTTATTTCCTTTCAGAGAGACAGCTTACCGCGGAAATTGTAATGGTACATTCTGTGCAAGGTACGCTAAAACGAAACCAGAAATCGCAATTAGACTATCGAAGAAAGTGAAATTTAGAGATATAAGCTATGTTAATGTACATAAATTTCCCTCTGGCTACACGTTCAGTCCAAGATATAGTTTTTCCAATAGTTCGTTTGCTTGCTTCCCAATTGTGGAATTGTTTAAGTAATTGATTAATGATTTATCGAGAAATAATAAGAACTTAAAAATATTTTTTATACAATTTTGGTTACAATATCCCTTATCATTTTTTTTGTTGTGACCTCGCATGCACATGCAAATGGTTACAGGTAAAGTAGTTTGTTTTTGTATTTGGGTTAATAGAATTGGTTAGTTTAGTTTTTTTTTTGTGTGGTTGAAAAATGTCTCGAATTAATTTACATAAATGGTTTGAAATGGTAAGAACGAAAATTTTTTTTTAAGATTAAATTGGTGTTATGAAACCGAGTTATGCGTTGTACATTTACATATTTTGATCAAAATTACACAGAGAATTTAACTAATTCACGTCTGGTTAGGTCTTTTTTTTTTAGGGATATGACCAGTTCTAGAATATATCTCATGAGTAATTAATTTGTTAAATATAAAGAACTAGAGATAAAAATCGCAAATTTGAATATTGCCTGGAAGGTCAAAGTAATAGAGGGCACGTACAAAATTTACCGCTAAAATTTGCATAATCACTACAGGTAGAAAGTTACCGATAGGGTGGAGCCTCTAAATTTGGAGAAATTAATTTTCGATTCATGAATTAAGCCAGGTGCAATCACCTGTTTCTTTTCGGAATGCAGGAAACAAGGAAATTACCTAGGGTTTTGTTGTTTCTGAACCATTTACGGGGGAGACAGTGCACGTACTGCTTATTGATTGGCGAGTCTGTATATGTATATAGGCATATGTGTACGGATATGAGTGTGTACATGTCGAGTATATAGATAGGTGAAAATGTATGAATTTTGACGTAGGTAGATGAGAATGAATATCTATAGGTAAATAGGCATGGAGGCGTACTAATGTATGTGTGAGTATACATGTATAGATGAGCAGATATATAATTTTTCTTTATTAGACGAGTAGAATAAACAGAAATTAATTAGTATCCAAATTTAGAGACTCAGAAATCGCGACAGAAGAGAAAGAAAAGTATACATTGCAGTTCAGGGGGCATAAAAACCCAGCGTTATAGAATAGAAATGCACCGTATGGGTCCAGTCAATAATTTTGCGCGAGGTATTCTCAAAGTGAACGGAATTGGCGCGTTATTGTTATCAGACAAATTAATTAAAATTAATTAAATAAATAGTACACCTATGGTTAGAGTGCAGGGTCAGGGTGATATAAGAAAAAGCAGAGGTACGCAGAGAAAGTTAAGGTTTTACCTGAAGGGCTCTTCTGAGATAACTTTGTGAATTGAATATTGTTAGTGAATAAAAGGATAGATGATGATCGTAGAGTGGAGTTATGCTGAGAGTCCAACAAGGATTTAGAAATATTTCTTTGTTGTTAAACATGGCAGACAAAATTCAAGACAAAAACCGGGGTAAGAAGTTGCTGATAAGAAATTTGCAGTCTCAGGTGTTCCACCTCTGGAAAATTTAGAGTTTAGTTAATATGAATAAAGGCAATCTTAAGGGCAATAAGCTTTACAGGTGTAATAAACGTTTACAGGGGCGTGCCAATACAGGCAATTTAGTCACAGAAAGCTTGGATACAATGTCGTCCGTAACCCCAATGATGATAGACAGTAATAAATCGGAGGCCAATACATTAGAATAGTAGGTACATGCCAGTAAATTAAATTTTATAAATTAATTAATGTAGAGTACATTTTTGGAAATAAAACAATACAGAGAGCCCATCATTTTCGAACTATACAATTAGAATATTTACGTTTTGAAGAAAATATCAGAGACGATAGAAAGATAAGAAAAGAAAATTTTTATTTAATTTTTTGGATTTCATTTTGATTTTTGTTTTCTTTTGGGCCAAAATCATGCTATTGTTAAAGAGGCTGAGCTCATTCAGGAGCATATGGTAAACATTAGGTAGAAAATATAAGAAATAGCTTTTAGACTATCATTTTGTGTTAGATAAGAGGCATATAGTTGCATAATTTCAGTTTCTTTGTGTGGCCTAAGTGTTTTATTCAAGTCAAAAAGAGTTACGGATATTCTCTGATTATTATAAGATTAAATGTAGATATATCGAGTTTATACAACTCTAGAAGAAGTTAGGGCATTAACAAGACAAATATTTTTTTCCCTTTAGATAGAATGATGAGTGAAATATGGCATTGAGTTTTAAGAATGGTGATAAAAGAAGAAAAAAAAAATATTTCACTGGGTAACAGTTTTAGCTAGGGTGATTTTTATGAATTTTATTTTTATAAAATTAGAGGCTTTAGTAATAGGTACGAAAACCTGGAGGAGAACACCGGCCGTGAGACTGTGAATTTTCTTTTTGGGGTCCAACAAATGAGTAGGGGGGAGATGAACAAAAAGAGGAGATGAGAGAAATACCGAGGATAGGGACAAATGGAAAGAGAAGGTTTGGTATAGACTAATGCAGTGTCGCTTTTCTTTTCAGGTCCAGGAAATATGATGTATTTTTTTGTTCTCATCTCATGTTTTACATTTAGGGTTTATTTCTTTTTTTTTGTTTTTCCTTCTCCCCTACCCATGTAAGCGGATAGGAATTCCGGATCGCCGTATGTCGGGTAAATTGTGACGAGCATCGAACGAGATAGAGATGAAGTATAGTTAAGGAGTGTTCAACATACAGGGTATTCGCTAGTTGCGTGTCGAAGCAAGTAATTTATAAAGAAATAAGTATACGGGAAACGTTGATGTTAGTAGAAATACTCCCTTTCTTTCAACTATGACCAGGTAATATATCCAAGAGATATATTTGGCATAATAAGCACATTTTACCCCCTCCCCAAAGTTATGACAACGGGTTAGCGGAGCAGAACTGAAATTTTGAAGTAGGTTTAGTAATTGCTCCAAAGGAAATGGAAGGTTAGTTTTTTCCAATATGCTCCTAAGGTTGGACTGGGGTGAAATGAACTTATGCGGTTGTAGTTTAACCTTTTAACCAGTGACGGGCTCTCCAAAGGACAACAGATTATAGAAAACAATAATCCAGCAGGAGGAGTAGCGTTCGCTGTCTCCGACAGTGACTGTTTGCTGCGAGCGGATCGGAGCGATCGTTGCGGGAATAGCCGGATACCCCGAGTAGGAGAGGTGATTAGGGCCCCAAGCCGCGTGGCCACAGAAATACGCCCTTCAGATGTATGGTACCACTCAGACTCTGCCGTGGTGAACAAGTCTACGACTCCTGGGACACCACCCGAAAAACGTACGACAAGTTTGACAGTACCGCGACACGGGGCAACTCATACGGATATGATATAAGGAATTGGGGGTTGCACCGCGGATCGCGACTGTCAAACTGAAGAGATCATGCAATAGCCCAAAGAATTCCACGACTACGCTGACTACAACTTCCGAGTCGAAAAAGCAGCAAATGGGGGGTAGTTCCAGAAACACCCAGATGATGCACGATTTCGTGAAGACGCACATATTCCAACAGTCTAAGCTACGACTTAGTTTTTCAATGAATACCTGGTCGTGGAAATTCTCAATCACTACAATACCACAGACATTTCTCACTCCACCCCCCCCTCCTTATACACTTGGTGTCTGTCCGAGGTTAGCCCGATTTCGGAACAGTGCCCCGGCAAGACTCCTTATACGGCTAAGGATGAGAGAAGAGGGGACAGGGATCACTTGGAGGGTTACAGACTGAAAAGGGTAGTGCGTATTAGAGTAGTTATTTCTACTAATAAAAACACGTTATGGGACAGCAAGGCAACTAGTGAAACGTCAAATCGATACAAGAAACAGCCGCGGAATCGAAGGAAAGATACGGACCGGAGATTACGTAACCAAGATCGCGCCGTTCCTATCATCCATCCGGGGCCACCGATTGTTCGCGTTCCGAAGGAACGTTTTTTTTGTCTGTAATTTTTTTTGTGTTTTTCTTTAAGTTTAATTCTAGGTCAGTAAGAAGGTTTAGGGCCACGAACACGCCAGGGGACCCGCAAACTACGCGCCGACCGAGGTAGGGACACGGATCTCCACAGGGGAAAAACCACAACAGAGAGGGCATCAGGACGAACACCCCAGTCAGGAGAAGGATCCAGCGGAAAACAGGCGTATATGGTTCTTACGTATTCACAGAGAACTTACACGTACTGATGAGTTTCAGGTTCCACATCCCCACTACCGTCGGACCGATGAGGAGAGCCAGGTTCCGCAAGGAGGAGGCCACGAGGTCCAGGGGAAGACCACCGACCACGTCCAGAGCCACCGCCAACGAGTAGCCACGGAGAGCAATCCAGGGGGACAGAGCCAGTTTCAAAGCAGGACGATTCGACCAGCGAGAGACGGGCTGCAGTAACCAATGACGACAACTAGTACTGCCAAAAATGTGGTTGCCCATCCGCGAAGACGACATCAGGTGACCTTAGACTTGGTGTACAGCGACGGAACTCAATGTAAGTGTCAGTGAACAAGTTACTCAGTGATCGTGACGGGAATCGCGGGGACCCTAGTAGATAATTAATTTTAAACTTTTGTAATCAACCTATACTGGGATCGAATCAATTGTTTTAGTCATGAAAAACCAATATGCTTCAATTTAAGGGGGGGGTAATGTAACAAAAGTCAAATTAAGGGAGCCAAGTCCGGCCCTGTCGCAGTATAATAACCGTATTCCGATCTTGGTAACATTGTAAGGGTCGAGTAAACTATCGTAAAATACCGGTCATAGATACATCTGTTTTGTGTTATTTTAGAGTCCAGGCAACGTGCTTTGTTAACTTTACTCTTTATTAGGTAGTCGACGTTAGCCACTTGTAAACAATAAATAAGCATCCAAATTATTTTATGTCCAATTCTCTTTTCGTTTGTCGAGCTTGTTAAATAAGGACTCGCCGGGTGGTCTAGTGAGATTTTCAGGGCTAAAGCAGTTGATAGAGGCTTCCAGGAACCTATGTAATAGACCATAAGATAGATAGACCACTTAAGGCAGATTTTTTCCCCCATACAAAAGCAAAGTAAGGAACAAAAGGGGTTTTTTTCATCTGTTTTAGTGGTAATAAAAATGTTCAAGTTAGGCCGTAGGATAAATGCCATGGTCCGTTAGGTAATTTCAAATGCGTACGGTTTAAAGTAAAGGAGATCCTAATTGGTCGAGAGTTTAAAGTTTACTGCCCACTTTGGAAACGTATTATTTCGAGGTAGAGATTATCTTCACTTTTGGTTTAACTTCGGTTCGGTCATCATCATCTAGGGTATTAGTAGTATAGTGAATTCTCATTTTGCGAACCTTTTTCAATTTTAAAGTTTAAGTACCTTTGTTTCGTATTTTGCCGGTTTTAATAAGTAGAAAATTAATGTGTTGTAATTATTGATCTAGTATTCGGTCGCGATTTAGCTAAAAGATTTGAAATTGCCGCGGACCATTTTAATTCTTGATATAGAGTAATTATCGTTTGTTAATTTATTTAATCGTCTTTAAGTGTTTGTGATTGTCAATTTCATTTGTTTTTATTTTCTTATGTAAATATAGTGGTTTAAGTGTTTTGAGAAATCACGTGTTTTATTTGCTTGTCAGGAAATTAAGTTCATTTTACATTCAGTAAAGTTTGTTGGTGAAGTAACCTGGTTGATGGACACCGAAAAGGATAAAATCACCTAGAAAGCAAAGGGTAAGCACAGTTTTGTTTTCGATGGATATACTATAATATCGACGGAGTTTGCAAAGTGATTGGGCCACTCCGTACTCTGCCAATGGTAATGTCTAATTAAATCATGTAATTAGGGGAATAAAACCCCAGTTATTACAATATAAACATATCGTTTCTCCATATACTTCTAATACTTCACTATGATTCACCCTGTATATTCGTCTCTTAATTATCATGAAAAAATATTTAGATCTTACAAATATGTTTAAACCACGAAGATCCCAGAGTATGCCGCCCATTTTGAAATTTTTATTATAGAAAGCTTCTTTTTTCCATTACAAACACTTTATATTGCGTCAAGTAAACACTCCAAAATATATATAAGTGCAGATTGTTTTCATTCTAGGACTTAAATTTCTAATTGTTTAATAGACGTCTTTAGCCGGGCGCTCGCTCTTTCAATTTTTAATAAATAGAAAACGGTCAACTTTACGAAAAAGTGACAGGAGCCCTATTTAGTTTAAAACGACCAAGAAAAGCTAAAAAAATTCATTCGGGTAAAAATCAGACAATTTTTTAACTTGCTTAAAAAAATCGCCTTTTTTGACCCTAATTGTAGTTTTCCTTGGTAATTTTAAAAAGTGAAGTTTTTTCGTAAAGTTGACCATTTCCGACTTATTAACAATTGAAAGAGCGCCCGCCCGGCTAAAAACGTCTATTGAATAATTAGAAATTAAAGCTTTAGAATGAAGAAATCTGCACTTACTCTTCAGGATTTTGTTAATGGATGTTGAAAAATTGAATGAAAATTTTGGTGAACTCATTTTTTAATATTATATTTCAACTTTGAAAGTGGCCGTTTTTGCGTTTTTTCAAACATTAAATTGTTTATAAGTCGGAAAAGGTCAACTTCACGAAAAAATGACAAGAGACCTTTTTTGTTTAGAAAGAAGAAGAAAACCTAAAAAAATTCATTCGGGTTAAAAAAGCGATTTTTG
The DNA here is from genome assembly GCA_963583905.1 of Stenurella melanura. NCBI lineage: Eukaryota > Metazoa > Arthropoda > Insecta > Coleoptera > Cerambycidae > Stenurella > Stenurella melanura. The sequence goes on along the minus strand of OY757316.1, from coordinate 60,806,964 downwards.
TAATTTGTTTAAAAAATTAGTTAAAATAAATTGGGACCGGATTTTCATCCGGTAAACTCTTGATCCTTATTCAGGGGCACGTCCCGAATGTGAATATGCAAAGAAATCGTATGGGACATTTTTTTCATACGAAGGCGAGGTTTTCGCCTTGTCTAGTTGCAGCGGACTGATGCGTTTTAGTGGCGAGCACACTTTTCACGATGCCGAGTATTGGATACGATCCTCAGCTCTGACACTGACAATGTCAATGTGTAACCCCCTTCCGGGCTGCCTAGGCTTTGGATTTTGTGGTTGTCTATTATTTGTGGTATGTTTAAGTTTATGTCTTATGTAACTATACTTAAAACATTCAAAGTGGGTTTTCATTAACGCATTTTTGTTTTTCGTAAAAAAACTATTTAAAACTATATTTAATTACAAAATGTATTTAGGCGATGACTTTAGTAAAAATGAATGATTTTATGCAGGTTTCTTGGTTAACTTCGGTTAAATTAAAAATGTAGGCAACTAATCTCTAATATTTGCCAGACTGTAGTCCTGCTAGGCTCTAATCTGGATACTGTTAAATAGAAACCAAAGTCAATTTTCCTAAATGTTGGTATTGTTCTAATATTGATCATAAACCAGTCATAGTCCAGGAGCTCGGTGGCTTTTTTGGTACGTCACTGTTTTATGCTATATCAGATGTTTTCATCGTTTTATGAATGATAATGATTCATAGAATTGACTTCTAGCGGGCACCTACCGCCAAGTACGTCACAAATGGTCAAAGTTGTAATTAGAAAGAAAGTTATAGTACGTAATCATTACAAGATTTTTCTTATGGAGAAAATATTTAAGCATTCTGAATACAGAAAATTACTCCCAGAATGAAACTCCTGCCAATTAATTATCCATAAAGAAAATTGTTTCCAAATTTAGGAAAAGAAATCATATTTTTATTACATATATATTATTCCAGAATTCCAGACTCATCGTTACAAGTCATATCTCTTTTTTGAACGTAAATATATGCTACCTTAAAAATAAAAACTTTACTAGAAAGTTATCGTTATAAACAAAAGCACTACAAACACTAAACTGAGGAATTTAACATTTTCCGCTGAGTTTCTACCGCATTTCAGATGTATTTTATCATTATTAAAATATTATTATTATTATTTTTAGTAATTTGTTGTAAGTTCCCCAGAGAAACAAATATGCATCTTAAGACTATATTCCCATCAGGATAATTTCTGTGCGTATTTAAAAACGAAAAATGTACGACTTTGCGCTTAATAGACGTTTATCTTCAACTATGAATAAACTGATGGGATGGACATGCCAGTCATTTCATCGTGATTCAGGTTCGCCATAATTAATTATCTAATAAAGCTCTTGTAACTATGAGTTTTTAAAAAGCCACTTGGCTCCCTCACCATCAGATTACCAGTGAAAAATAGTACTAATATTTAAACGCTGATTACTCAGTATGCGCTAGGATATGGTTGAATCTGATTCTATAATTCAAATCTTAATAACACATTTCCACCCCGTACAACGTTGCCAAGTATATGAGGCAAAAACGCTCTATAAGTTCAAGGAAGCCGGTACAACTGGTTGATATATTTCAGCGTATCTAATATAAAAACAGTCGCGCCCTCTGATGCGCGATGACGTATACTACAGTGTATATGTGTATAGACGTATGGGTCATTTTCGACTCCACGCTAAAATCTGCCTAAATGACGCATAGACGGCGAACATCATTTTAAACCATAGATACACGGTCATTCGTTTTCGCCTCCGCTTTTTCGTCTTCGCCTCCGATTTCGGAGGCGTCGCCTATGAATACCTATGTATTCGGAGGCGTATATGTTGTTTTGCATGTATATATATATATATATATACATATATATATATATATATATATATATATATATATATATATATATATATATATATATATATATATATATATATATATATATATATATATATATATACATATATATATATATTTAAATCCCGCTATCAATCGGACGACCATACAAAGAACAGTCATTTGCCGTCCACCTAAAAGCGCGTGTATATGCCATTTTTCTCTGCATATATCAACTCGTCACGTTCTTATTGGAAGGTTGCAGCGTGCAGAATGCCTTACACGATATTTTAAATTTTTATTTCTTCCTTCATAAAACCGCTAT